>CM076574.1:60727295-62104787 GCA_034641835.2 Pinus albicaulis
TATTGCCCCCGGCTCGGTATCAGTGAATAACAAGTATGGATGGAGGTTGAGTAGTCCTTCATTACCCATGGGTGGAAACGAGAACCGGAGGATCAGAAGGCTCACATCTAGTTGAATCTACACATGCATGGTTCCGTTAAGCAACAGGACTACGATTGGAACTATTGATCTCCCACCTCAACGCCTATGCCTCTGGAGAATCCGTTGGTGCAGGTGGTGCCTCTGCCTTAACTGCCTTTGCTATAGTTGCTGCTAATAATCCTTCTAGACGGACTAGTGTTGCTACTGGTGATGCTTGGTTGGATCGTGCTTACGCTTTATATGTTTCTTCTACCCCCATATCGAGCTTTTCTCTTGCTTCTCCTAGCACCTTTGCCTCTTGATCTGGTGAATATGCTTGCTTTGATGCTTCCAGGTCTTTCTTTTACGGAACCTTAGAAGGGGAGCTACGGGCTGTAGAAAAACTGCATCTAGATCTGTTTGGGGGTTTGATCGGTAAGTAACTCACTTTGGGTCTATAGAATATGGATCTGTATCTGGGTATGGATCTGCATCTGCATCTACATCGTATATATGAACAACTGCCTTTGCCCGAGCTACCTTTACTTCTCCCACTGCTGGTGTTGATGCTGGTTCAATAGATGGTGCTGCTGGTGAGCGTGCTAGTCCAACCGGTGCTTCTTCAACATAATTTAGCCACCTTACCTTATTATTTAGCCTTAAAAGACCTTACTTAGCTCTATAATACGTCTAAGCAGTCAATAACATCCCCTAAACATGCCGACAGGATATAATCTATGTCTGCCTGCAAGAAAGAAAATATTTGTGCTAGAAGGGAGAAAGAAAGGCATTTCCTTGAACTCAAACCCACATGAATCCTGCATACTTGTTGGAGGTGATCATAGATACTTTTCCTTGAAGGGACTCACAGATAAGGCATGCTACACCACCGAAACCCCTAGAAGCACTGCAGAAAATGGGCCACTCAAGCTGCGAAGATCAAAAACTAGATAGTTGATTGCATATAGGAAAACATAGAGAGCAACTGAGCCAGAGTCAAAGAATGACTTCCACCACCACTGCCAATCCTCCACACATAGGTGCATGTATGTAAGAACCACAGAGACTCAGCACACACAATAAGAAGTAGGACAAGCACAACAAACAGGAAACCAAAAACATAACAAAACCTTCGCAGCTAGATGCTAGAAATGATGAATAAGAGCTCAATGAAGAGGGTCCCAAAAGGCAAGGTACCTACTCACAAGAAAAAGGACAAGAAGCCATGAGGGGGATCTGGTTATTTATTATGTAACAGTAATGAAAGTGGTGAAAGCAGTCCTTGAGGTAAGAATGTAAGTAAGAGAAACCCTGAAATGAAAACGTCACTGCTAATTTGATGATATATGCAACAAATTTCACTCACCAACATAAGAAAATTGAGCAACCAAGCGAAGATATAGTCCTGGTGGTAACTTAAATTTGTTTACCAGAACTCTTTCTAGCCCATCGTATACTGGCATAGCAAAAACCTGCAATTTTACAAGGCAATATCAAAAGCACAAACCTTGACCTGGAAACAGAAATGACTGTTTGTGGTTGGTAAGAAGTAAACTATTTTCTTGAATGGTGCAAATTAATTAAGAGTCAAATTATTGGAGCTGGTATAAAATGTACTAGAGCACTAGCAATAATTTCAACAACTAGAAAAATACCTGATAGCTTCCAATAAATTGTATTCCCACCATCATATTTGATGCTGCAATGAGCCAATCTGGTTTTTTTAGTGTCAAGAATAAATTGTCAGAAACAGTCTGACTGAAGGCCCAGTAACCCACTATAGCTACTGGGAAGTAACAAAGAGCATCAATAAAATATGAAAATATAACACCCCGCCACATGGGGATCTTAGATGGCCTTTCTGGTGATGAAGGAATGGTAGCTTGGATCTCCAGAGCAACATTATGTCCAGCATATGCAAATCCAATTAATCCCACGGAATTAAGGACACAAAACACTGTGGTGGTTGGTGTTTCATGTAAATACACATAGCTTATATCCTCCACTCTACCATGATAAACATAGGCTACCCAAGCAAGGGTGGAGTAGCTACACAAGATCCAGATGAACAAAGTCAAAATTGGATTCCTATTCATTCCCACCATACTTCTAAAGTATCCAATACTTGTATCAATAAATGATATTTGACATTTAAAAAACATATGAATGTCAAAGAAAAACATTGGAATGAGTTTACAAGCTATTTCCATCCCTAAGTCTAGTCCTTTAAATTTTTGGACAAGCTAAATACTTGCCCTCTTTGAGATTTTGGAATAGTATGTGTCTCTAATGATAGTAAAGAGAATATCACAAATTAGGTATAAACAAATAATAATACAGGTTGTAGTACTAGGGATACCACCTATTTCCTATTACAGTCTACTGAAATAGAAACTAATAGAATCCTATCGATGAAATTTCAGAATGCATACCATAGAGACGTAAGTGCTGTAGCCATTGAGACCCCTGCCACAGAACTCAGATTGGGTAACAGTGCTAAAAGGTAGTGAATACAACTGAAAATGAGGATCCAGTAAGACTGCCTCAGTGGTTTACAACTTCTGCACACTGTTTCGTGAAATTTCTTTAATGATTGTCCACCAATAACCATATAAAATATGTTCACGCCAACTTCAACCATCAAATTCGGGGGAACAAGAATCCATAGGCCAACCTTCTCTCCAAACACATGTTGTGCTAACTCATGATATCGATCGAAGCACTTTCCTGGGACGATTTCATGCAGCTCTACCAGCTGCCACAGTGTAAATAAGGTAACCAACCAAGAAATAACATGTACCAGTATACCTGGACCCTTGCACATGAAAAGACTTCATAATATTACCGGATATTGTATGGCTTCAGATCTGGTTCCAAAAAAAATCCACCCAAAACCCTCCATTTCCCTGTAAATCTGGGCGTATGCAACCCAAAACCAGCATCATCACCGTAAATCTCCATTTCCCTATAAATCTGGGGCATATGCAAACCAAAACCAGCATCATCCAGCATCATCAACGTAAATCGTAAATCTGAGGTGTACGCAACCCAAAACTAGCATCATCAAGGGCGAATGCAGATCCAAAACCCTCCAACTTAGTAAATCGAGGGCAAATACAACCCCATAAAATCATAGATTAGTGAATCGAAGGCGAATCCAACATTTCATGTTTTATCCACACTTATTTTTTTTGGCTAAACCATAATAATTATTTATTTTTAAAATAATTTTGGGGCTATTTATACAAAACTATACAAAATAGGTTTTATATAAAAAATTCGCCCCTCTAAAATCTAAAACCCTTTAAATTTCACCCTTGGGCTAAAATTCGCCCCTAAAATTTTCCCTGACTATGATGAGGCTTGGAGACATTTCTATAAGGGTCACTTCAAATCAGTCACTTGGTTGTAACCTCTCCTTTTATCATCAATAAAGAATACTGCTTATTTTTCCATATATGCATCTGTATTGGATTTGATTTTCCATATTACAAGATCTTAGTTGATGTGTATGGTTTATGATTTACTGATTTAGCAAAATAACTTGAATAGATATCTATATTATTGCATCTTCTGTTGTTTCAGTGTTCTTTCTTGCAGGAAGCATTCTGCACAAACCGCTTGAATTTGAAGCTGCAATGGAAGCGATAGAAGGAGCCATTTAGAAGCGCTTGGATCACAAGTAACCTTCCAATCCTCTCTGTGTATCTGTTCTTAGTTAGGGGAAATAGTCGTATAGTCTTTCACCTGTTGTTCTAGACTAGAACCTATGTAAGGAAGCATGATTTATCCATAATTCACAATTCTGGCCCAAAAAATTGGCGACTCCACTGGGGAAGAATTTCTCTTAGATATAGGTGACTAAGCCTTTGATTTGCTTTGTTTATCCACCTAGTAGTTGTTACTCATAAATATTAAACTTTTTCAAAGTAAAATTTGCAAATACAGTGAGTTAAACAGTAGTATTTTTATTTGTATACTGCGCCCAACGCACCCTTAGACTGGACACAGTGCTTTGTAGAGCACTGTCTCCCTTCCTAGCCTATGTTGCAAAGCACTGTCTCCCCTTGGAGACTATGTTGACTCTTGAAAACACCCAAATTCACTTGAATTTGCCTTTGCAATTTTCTTGAGTTTTGTTTGCTGCTGTGTTTTGAAAAGTTTGATCCTCAATTGACCAATGACTCTATATATACTTCTTCCTCCTTTGACTGAAAATTTGTTAAATGTTTGTTTAAAAAGTTTTTCTTTATCATTGAAAAGTTTATTTCAAAGTAATTTTTATGGTTGCATTAAGAATCATTTTCTTTCAAAATAGGAAATTGTCGTAAAATCTTCATTTCCTTGATAGGAGAAATTGTTGTTGAAATCCTCATTTTTCCTTCAAAAGAGAAATTGTTGTTTGTATTCTTTGTTTCTCGAAAGTAAAAACCATTTTAATTATTGATTTAGTGCACTTAGTTTCTTTTCTGCATTTATAACATTAAAGAAACTGAAAATAAAAACTTGCATTTGCATGTAGAATAATGTGAGTTTTGCAAAAGGAACATTAGGAAATCTGCATTTATTTTGTGCTCATTGATTTTTTTTGTTCATCGATTTGTTTTCTCACAAATTATTTGCTCTCTTCCCTTAGTAGCTAGGTTTTCGATTGAAGAAATTGAAAGTGAAATATTTTTTATCTTTCTTAGCTTGCATTTTAGGAATTTCATACACATCATCATGGTGAACCTTTGAAAGGAAAATTGTTAAGCAAGATCAACATAAAATTAACCTCAATTTACTTAACAATGCATTGGAACCATAATGATAACATTTAGAAGGTCTAGGCTAGAGACGTCTTGTTGTTAACTTGTCTGTGATACATTCTGAGTGTGATACCTCACTCCACGTACGTAAGTATATTGTAGCTCATCCATGTACTTTCGCGTATATAGGGCGGTGTTACAGTACGATAAGTATAAAGGGATGCTCTTACTATGGTGTTTCACATCAGACATCACTAATACAGACTTGGGCCTCCACATACCTTCGGGTATATTTGGGAGGAAAACTTTTAGGTGCTATCCATCCATAGTGAACCAAGTCGGCCGCCTTGAAATTGTGATACACTGAACACAACATTCGGGGAGATTACTTGCCCGTACTTCTTGGTTTTCCAGGAGGTATTATGCAGTTCATAGTTTTTTGGTAAACCATTTTGCCTAGCATTACCCTCTTTTTGTTTATTTGTTTTTTGGTTAAAATAAATCAATAATCGTGGAAGAAAAAAAATCCTATCCCCCATCGTTCGTGTAGATTAGCTTTAAAACCACCTTTACCACCAGAAGTTACTTTTGGTAGGCGAAGGCGATCACGATCTATTGAATGAAGTACAATCTGTACCTCTGGTGAAACATCATCTTTTAAACCAGAGTTAACTCAAATTGTTTCCACATATCCCGGTTCGTCTACTATTGTCGAAATGGAGTCTTCATAACTACCTGTGGTCACGATCCATCCAATCAGTGAGACCATACCTCCTAGACCCGACATTGTTCAATCACAAATTGATCCAGATCCTGTCTCTTTTTTGCCAGAACATCTGAATCCTGAAGTCAAACAACCGGAAGTTGTTCCTACCTTGGTCATCCCACAAATTTTAGTAGCCATTGAAACTCCTATATCACACAGTCAACCGTCTGAAATATATTTTGGGCCTGATGGTGAAGTTCTTCCTCCTGGTTTAATTGCGATTTAAGAAATCCCACTAGATGATACACATTTAACTCCAACCCATTTTTGGGGGGGGGGAACCTTTGCCTGTACGAGTCTTTTCCTCAATCATTTCCATCTGCTTTTGTTGATCTCGTTCCCATTCAATCTCCCATCGATTTTCAAGGGTATACATTTAGTCAAACAACCATGTCTGAACCAACATATTCGGTTGGGTTTGCTGTTCCAATTACGTCAGCTCCTACCCTTGCTACTCCGTCGATGTTCACAACTTCACCAGAGTCATATTTTCACGGTGGCCCTACAGTCCCAACAGGTTACAAATCATTATCTTGCACTTTCTCTGGTGCATATTCAAGACCATGGTCTTTACCAATGTCATCATATGGTATTTTAACTAGTAGTCCTATCGTTAGTACTAAACGACTTGATTCATTATATACATCATCAAGGAAATATAAAGTTGGTCCTTTTGGGTCAATTCTTTTAAGTACCATATCAACTAGACTCCCAACATTCGGAGAAAATTATTTTCCGTCTTATTATTCTCCTTATGCTGGGGGGGGAACTTTGGTCACCCAATATGAAATTACTTCGTCACTTTTTGGTCAAAATAATACTGAATTAAATGTTTTTCAATAGCAACCCACTCTGGCTATCCAACCATAAACGGTTGTAGACTCGTATAAATCGGTTCAACCTGTTACATCCAATTCAATACCACATTTTAATACATCTTTACTCTTGTTATAGACTCAAAATATTGTACATCAACCTTATCAGGTGGGTCCTTCAACTCAGTATCATCACATGTTGGGTCCACAGACTCAAAATCCTTTGGTTAATTTACAACAACCTGTATCAGGAATATTTTAGTCACAAGCTGGTCTACCATTTTATGGGATGTCACAATTGCAACCTGGTTATACATATCAAATGAATCCAAGTTATTCTAATTTGGGTTATAACATTGGTGGAAAGACCCCTTGGCAACCTCAGGTGCAAATGCCTCAAACTTCATTTCAACAAGTATCATATCCAAAATTTGGTAAACAGAATCCTCAAGCATTTGCTGTGCAAAACAACCCCTATCTAGGTTACCAACAACAAATTCCGTATGTTGGTGCTCAAAGGCCTGTTTGCTAAACAATTCCATCTTACCCTGGCTATGCTCAACCTGACCTTATTCGACAGTTTCCTTATGTTGCAACCTTGGAATTACTAGATTTAAACTGATTAACCAATGATCTTATAAATTATGTTCCTTGGTGGTCGGTGACCTCATAAATTACCCTCTGAGATTCCTAAATTCAATGGAAACCCTGGAGAAGATCCGTCGACTCATTTCATGACTTATCATTTATGGTGTTCATCAAATTCCTTGAATGATGATTCTGTTCGACTACGTCTTTTCCAGCGTACGCTTACAGGTCCGACTGCTAAATGGTACATTGAGTTACCTAGAGTTTCTTTTGAAAATTTCACTGCCCTAGCTACTATATTTTTGACCCATTTCCAGTTACTAATCAGATACAAAACTAGAACAGATCTCTTGACCAACTTCAAACAGACTAATGCTACTCACATTTCTGATCATATTCATGAGTGGCGTCGTCATTGACGTATAGTTAAGACATTTGTTCCAGATCAACTACTTGCTGAATGGTTCATTAAGTCCCTGTTACCATCTATAACTGAGGATGTGGCTAAGGGTGGCGTTGTCACGGAAGAGCAAGTTATCGGTCGTGCCCAATATTTAGACTTGATTTACACTCAGTCCGGCACACTCTATGAAAAAAATTCCTAATGCGCTGTGATCTAATTTCAATGTTCCTCCTCAAATAAAGGACTCTCATGCCAGAGACAGCTTGATAGGCACTCCAAACACACACTCGCTACTGCATCTGATCTTGCTCCTACTTCCAAAATTAATGCTGTGTCAGTTGACAAAGGTAAAAGTGACAAGCAACCAGGAAGTAAGAAAAAGGGGAAATCAAAGAAAAAACAAACTTCTAACCCGCATGAAAGATCATCTGATCAACCTTCTGGACCACAGAAACCTCGATATCCATGCATAATCTGTAACGAGGAACACTGTATTAGGGATTGTCCCTACCATGCTAAATTCTCGAAAATCATCAAGACTTCCCATGCATCAGCTGTGTTGATAGACCCATTTCCAAATCTGGACACCAATTTGGTTGCTACGGATCTAGCTCCTAGTTCCCAAGTGTTAATGTTATCCACCACAAAACCTTCACAAGATATCTTGGTGTTAACGCGTAATAAAGAATATGGTAGTTCGGCCATTGATCAACCTACTACCTCGACAACGAATCCATCTACTGAATCAGTACCACCTACTGTTATTCCTGAATTGACAATTAAGCCACCAAAGGGAGTAATTCATAAATCAACATATAATCCTCGAGCAAGAGCCACACAAAATTATAATATAGTTGAATATTTGGCTCAATCCCCTTGAGCTATGTCTGCTATTGAGGTATTACAAATTTTCCCTCCCAGAAGCAGGCTTTATTGTCGGCCATTGGTGGAATTTATCTGACTGATTCTAATCTTGTCGTCTTTAATCATACGGGCTATGTACTGTAGCTACCAGTAGAATTGGCATTCTCCATACAAGTAAATGTTCTCAATCACCTTGTTCATCACACTATTATTGATGAGGGAGCATCTACGTGCAATATGTCTCTAAACTGTTGGAAGTCACTTGGCTTGCCACGATTATCACAATCATCAACGACGTTGAAGGCTTTTGATGGAAGAATGTATAAACCTTGTGGTATTATTAATAACCTGCATGTTGAATTGGGGGGAAAACAGTGAATATTAATGTCTAGGTTTTTGACGGACCCCTTGACTATAACACTTTACATGGAAGACCATGGATATATGCGATGACTGAAATTGTTTCTACATACTTTAGAATGCTTTCTTTTCCATATAAAGGTACAATCACAGTCTTTAATCAATTATCCTTCTTTGCCTCTGCTTCACAGGTAACTGGGAGCGTTTCGTTTGTTCACTTACCACAACTAGAAATTCAGAACATTGGTGTAGGACTCTTAAAGGATTCCACTCTCATGGAAACCTTTGCATTACCGCCGCCTGCGACGTCGGCATAAATTTCAAGTACAGAGACATGTTACATGATCTCTTCCACTCTATCTGGCTTAAGGAAGAGTACAAGTGATTATGATATTTCTACGTTGGATGAATTTTTACCGCCCAACCCTATTGAGATGGCATAGCAATCAATATATTTAGCTTGGGCGGCAAATCTGAAATCAGTGTCGCCGAGTGTTTGGGTTGATCATTCCTTAGATTTTGGTACTCCATCTGATCCATTTTCCTCAATGTTTTTGACAGATGAAAATATTTTGGAAGCTATGACGTCAAAAGGAGAAACATGGGAAGATTTTCATCATCGTTCCCATCTTCATGATTATGAAGAAAACAATCTTAGTGAACTATATCACCCATCAATAAAAAATTCTTTTCGAATTCTTTTCCAATTAATGCAATCGATTCTGAGCGAAATTTATCAAATATTGAAGAAACCATTTCTATCGATATTTCAACCAAACCTGGTGTTGTAGAAAATATTCATGTCGGTGTATATTGTTCTCCATCACAACTTGAATCATATCGCTCTTTATTTCTTGAATTTCATGACGTATTCATTTGGTCTTGCGAGGAAATGCCAGGCATAGATACTAGTATAGTTGAACACACTATTAATATGTATCCTGATGTCAAACCGGTGCCTCAACGGCTTCGTCTTGTTCATCCAAAGAAAGCCGCTACCATCAAAGAAGAAGTTGAAAAACTTTTGCGTGCTGGTTTTATTTACCCTATTTCGCTAACTGAGTGGGTTTCGAATATCGTTCATGTTATGAAAAATAAGGAACCATTAGAGTGTGCGTCGATTATTGAGATGTCAATCAGGCTTGTCAAAAAGACAACTATACTACTCCCTTTATCGACCAGATTATTGATGATTGTTCTGGATGTAAAATATTTTCGTTCATGGATGGATTTTCCAGCTACAATCAAATCAATATCCACCTAGATGATCAACATAAGACAACATTCATCTGTCCTTGGGGGACATTCGCTTATAGGAAACTTCCATTCGGTTTAAAGAATGTTGGGGAAACTTTTCAGAGAGCAATGAATATGCTTTCAACGACATTAAGCACATTGTTAAACCATATCTAGATGATTTACCAACGCATTCACGAAATTGGACTGATAACCCGATGCATTTGAGAGCCATTTTCTTACGCTGTCGACACTACAAAATATGCCTCAATCCACATAAATGTGTGTTTTGTGTTGGTTATGGTCGATTGCTCGGATTCGTAGTCTCAAAAGAAGGAATTCGAATAGACCCATTGAAGGTTCAGGTCATTATTGATTTGCCTGCACCATCAAATTTACTTCAGCTATAAAAACTTCAAGGAAAGGCTAAATTCCTGAGAAGGTTCATTCCAAACTACGCCGAAATGGCTAAAGCATTTACTCAATTATTGAAAAAGGAGGTTCCCTTCCATTGGGAACAAGTTGTGAAAGCTTATTTTGATGCTGTCAAGGACCATATTTTTTGAGCAACATTAATGTATCCTCTTAATTATCAAAATGATTATTTCCTATATATCTCCATGGCTGAAACGACCATTGCTATGGTTTTGGTCCAAGAAGAAGATGGAATTTAACATCCGATCTATTATTTGAGTCGTAATCTCAATGATACGGAAGTTAAGTACTCATACACAGAAAATCTTGCCTTGGCAGCTGTTCAAGCTGTCCAAATATTTCTCCATTATATCCAACTCCGAAAAACAACAATAGTTTCAGATTGCAACCCCATGACTTATATCTTATCATGTCAATTTCTGGGGGGGGAATATTCAAAATGGATTGTCATTTTGCAGGAATTTGATTTGGAATTCATCAAATCCAAGTCAAAGAAGTCTTTAGTTTTGGCTGAGCTTCTCTGTGACCTTCCCTCTGATAATACTGCTACTACGTCGGAACCATATATTCTAGACAAGTCTCTGTTTCTAATCGGATCATCTGATTCTTGGTATGGGTATTTCATCATTTATCTCCAAATTCAAACTTTTCGACCTGATACCTCTCACTCTGAACATCGGCGTATTCGATACCAAGCCAAATATTATTTGATCGTCAGCGATACACTTTATCGCCGTGGTGTCGATACCATTTTAAGGAGGTGCCTCACTCATGAGGAGGCCAAAAAAGTATTAAATGATTGTCATGCTAGGGCTTGTGGTGGACACTTATCTGGATATGCTACCGCGTAGAATATACTATGCACTGGTTACTTTTGGCCTACTATTTTTCGAGATTGCATCCTCACAGTCAAAAGTTGTCATGCGTGCCATATTTTTGATTGTAAGATCTGCAAACCGCCAGCACCAATGCATCCTATTGTCTCTACGGGGCCATTTATGAAATGGGGTATTGACTTCATGACCTGTAACCCTCCTTCATCCTAGGGGCATGGTTATATTATTGTCGTAGTCGACTATTTTACCAAATGGGCCGTAGTGATGCCTACATTCAACAACACAGGAAAAACAACTGCATTGTTTTTCTTTAACCATGTTATTGCACGGTTTGGGGTCCCATAGGCCATAGTTACAGATCATGGGAAGAATTTTCGCAACCACATGATGCCTGAATTGACTTCTACGTTAGGATTGTCACATGATAATTCTACTCCTTATTATCCACAATCAAATGGAAAGGTTGATTTGATCCTGTAAAAGGAATGATAGGAGTATGTAAAAGGAACTGGAATTTGATCCTGTACTCCACTTTGTGGGCATATTGAACCTCAGTGAGAAATGCAACCATATTTACTCCTTTTCAATTGATGTATGGTCTGGAATCTATCTTACCAATCCAATGTGAAATATCATCATTAAAACTCGTGATAGACTTGCTACCTGACACCTCAGAAGAAGAAGCGCATCTCCTTAACCTCATCCATCTTGATGAAACGCGTCATGAAGCCCAATTGGCCAAAGAATCACATAAGAGATGTATAAAGGTGCAATACAACAAAAATTTCCAGCCTTGCATCTACTCAGAGGGCGACTTGGTCCTCCTTTATGATCAAGAAGCTGATGTAATAGGTATAGGGAAATTCGAGCCATTATGGCATAGCCCCTATATTGTCAAAAGAGTTCTTGCTAAGGGTGCCTATGAGTTAGTTGATTATGATGAGATTTCATTGGCACAACCTAGAAATGGGTTGTATCTTAAACGTTACTATGCTTAATCATGAGCATAGTAATTTTTTGTATTATATTGTTTATATGCTGTTGATTTGCATTCACTATCTTAATTTTTTTTAGAGTTTTCTTGACGTTAGTAATCCGCTTTACATTTCATCGCAGATGTCTGAATCTTTGGAACCATTTGTTGGATATGATGATGGTGCTAGTCGTAGTACGCAGAATCTATCCTCTACAACGTGGGCCATTTTCGCTCTGAACGGTGAGTTAGTGAGTTTTCAAGGGATTTGTATTAATAGATCGATGAACAATATCGCTGAGTATAGCGTGTTGATCGAACTTCTCTCTGATGCCATTTCATTTGTTATTAACCGCATAATCGTAAGGTTAGACTCACAACTTGTGGTATTACAACTTACTAGTGTTTATACTGTTAGAAATCCAACACTTCTTAGATTTTTCCTAAGAGTTCAACTTTTGGAAATTCATTTTGATTTTGTTCAATATCAACACATTTCCAGAAATTTGAACACATTGACCGATTCATTAGCTAATCAAGTTTTAGACAGACATTTGCAACATAGGTAAAGAAAACATTCACATCATTGAATCAGATTTCACAATAAACATAGGAAAAGCTCTAAAATCATATAGATAGATAGTTATAGGTTTTTACAAAATTTGTGCCCAAGACACATTGATCATATGACCTCAAAATGTATGCAAAATTTCATAAGTAAAATAGTGGTTCTCATGGTAACATGCTATAGATCTATCAATCCTACGGAGTAACCACATCCAATGGTTAGGAACCCCAATAGTGTGTCATTGCAGTTGCATGGGAAACTGTTCGATCCGACATTCCGAAATCCCGAAGGTCAACCCCTCTAGGTGCTACTGAAGCTCAGCTAGAGTCTCATCCATATCAAGGTCCTGAAGGACTGCTCTCCCGACAGCCCTCTCTACTGGCACATCTGCTTCACGCTCTGTCTCCTCTACTGGTTGAACACGACCGATATCTTCATTACATCAAACATTTAGTTTAGTCTTGGGAAAACATCAAAATACAAAAACATTGTATAAATATTAGAAAAATTAAAAAACATGGTCAAAACATTCTTACCCATTGCACCCCACTAAGCACCTTCTGGTAATACTAAATCTCAATCTCCTAGAAATTCGATGCTTGCGTATGTGTACTCATCGATGGCGAAAATATGTCACTGGAACCAGGCAAAGAATGCAGTAGAAAACATAACTGTCGATTGGCCTGAATGCCGACCCATGAGTTCTACCCATCTCTGCATTCGAGGATATCTAGGACTAGTTATATCCAGTGTCACATGTTGTGGCTGCATCAGTGGAATCCGTTCCAAAGCAAAGGAGATAAGGATTGAACCATAACTGAAATTTTTCTTCCTTCCTCCCTTTGTTTTTTTCAATTGTTCCTTTATCTGAGATAGAACAGCTTCAAACCAGTTGAAGACTGTTGTCTCTAAGCACTCTAACGCGTACTGCATATACGATCTTTTCACTACATGTAGTGTAACGGTGCCAACAAGTTTATTGATCGTGAAAAGGATGGTTCTCAAAAGAAAATCCCTGACATCCTGGATGTTTATTTTTCCATTTTTGCTAGGTTCTACCCCTGGATAGAAATACTGCATAACATAATCCCTCACTGTCTCTCCTCCAACAATAGACCCTAAGAGTGAAATGGGCAAACCTCTCCTCGAAAAACCTGTGAGAAAATACACATCCTCAACTTTTATGGTAACCACTTTGTTCTTAATGTGAAATGCCTCTATCATCGGATCCCATGCTCGAACTAAGAACTCCAAGGGTTCTATTTGTTGCCTCATTCCCAACAATTTGAAGTACTTAAGTAGTCCACAATCTCTTAGGGCTCGTACAGTACCTGGATCATTCAAGGCAATCATATATTTTTCTTCATGTTCTCTTTCCCTCCATGTAATCATCATTATAATCTGATGGAAACCTGAAATACAACCATAAGATCCATTAGATTCCATTCATTGCAAAAAATTGGGCAAATTTTGGGCACAACATAAAAACTCAAAACTTCAACTGCGCCCTATGCACTCCCTGGGCTGAGACAGTGTGTTGCACATGCAAGTACCCTTCACTGTACCTGCTATGCAATGCAGGTTTCGACATTCAGGGGTGCATTGCCCTCATTTTTGGCAGAATTTACCCTAGGGGCCTTAAAACCCTAAAAATTTGCAGAAATTGGAGATGAAATGAATACCAAAGGAAAGAGGAGGTTCATGGTACTAACCTGGATCAAACAGTGATGAAATCCATCCACAGAAACGACCTCAATCAACAACTGAAGTTCGGGGGCAAAATCAGGTTCAGAGCTCCAAAATGCAAGTGGTAACTATGGAATGATGAAAATGAATGGTGAAACTGCTTTTCAATAGTCATTTAATTATTTGCAAGTTAAATTTATTTCTATGACTATAGTTTTATTATGTTTTTATCATGAAACAAGTATTTTTAATCCATTTGATGTTGTTCTCAACAGGAAATACAACTGATGAACAGTAGTCGTGAAAATTTATTCAAAGAATGACTTGACCACAAAGCATACTTTTCCTCATTTTTCGAGATTTGTTAAAAACGAAAAAGGATTTGAAGCGCAATTTTATCTCTTTTTCGAGCTTCGATAATAGCAAAAAAGGAACCCCTGAGTCTTCTTTTAGCTCTTTTCAGACTCTGATAATGTGAAAAGATTGCAGAGCACTTGCCTTTTCAAGCTCGTTAAAGTAAATGAATTGATATCTACTCAGTATAAGTTTAACCCTTTTATGGACTGAGATGGATTATTTACGAAAAAGGAATACCTTGGTTAAACATGACCAAAGACGTTCTCTCATATATTATTTTACACTTTTTCAGGTCTGAGTGACAAATTTACGAAAAATTACTTTTGGAGTTCTCTTTCGTCCTCTTTTTCAGACTCTATAAATATGAAAAATGACCGGGCTATCACTGTCGTTAAGCTCATTAAAACATAAAATAGCAATGGGCTTGTCGATCATGGCAAGAATCGAGTTTAATTCATCGCTAGACTCATTAAATTATTAAATAGCGATACTTTATTCGCTGGAAGGGTTGGATTATAGATCAAGAAAATGTTATCCTCCTCAAGCTTGTTAAAAAATAATGAGGTACTGGTCGACAAATGACTGGGGAAAATTTGGGAAAAATGAGCAAGAATTTTTTTATGGTAGCAAGTCGCTCTTGAACATGACACTTCTTTCACTCCATGTCCGTGACTGTTTGGGTTGGGTAATCATCTTGACGGTTCATTCACACTTATGGTTCATCATACCTTCACTTCGATTTTGGTTCAATGCTACCAACTCATCACAGTGTCGCCGATATGTTCAAGATAAGTCATCTAGTGATTAAAAACTCATCCTTTTGTAATACTCATAAACCTTCATTCTCATGACCGTCATCCCTGAAAATTGCTATATCATGTCATACCCTTTTCTCTGAAATAAGTAACTCTAGTTTTGCAATAAGGTGACTTCCTGTTGATGACAAATCAATATCCAGGAAGTTCACTTAGAAACATCAGATTCTAGTACCATGAAGCTTGTTACATCATCGACAAGATCTTCGCTTTCGGACCTTTGAGCGAAAGATTTTTTTGGCATTCGACATCAAATCATCTATTCACACCTTACAAAATGTACTGCAGTGCCTTGAGGGCCATTGAAGTTAATGGTGGCTCTCTCGCGTTTGTTAACAACACACATCCTTGGCTGGTAATCAAACGATGTCTTTTCATGTTCGACTACAAATCATATATTCGCATGGCTAGACTTGTACCCGAATGATCGAGTGAACGAGATAAGAAGACCTCAGATCTAGTTTCAACTATCCGGGCTGTGATTTCAGGATTGTTGTACACATGATCTGTACGGTGACCTTACATATAGATTGTCATCTAAACATGGGCCTATATCTATAGGCATGTCTGCATCTAGGCAACATTCCAATGAAGACGACTTTATGAATTATGTACATGTTATTTGATTGTTTTATGTGTTGAATATGGGAATGCCTACCCTTAGCAATTATTATCAAAGAGGATATATCATGATGTAATGTATTGTAAATTTGATGAAGGTGACCACTCTGCTTCATCTCCAACCCATCACAGTGTAAAGCATCTTAATCAAATGTTCTTATTATTTGGATCTCATTCTTTAGGGGGAAATTGTTATAGGTCAATTTGGGCACCATTCCCAATGACCTGGTTATCTGGACATCATCTCCAAGACCAATGATCAAGGGTCTATCATTCCCTATCATTTCAGTTGCTACATGCCCTAAGACAAGAAACAAGACAAATCAAGCAAGACTTTCATCAAGCAAAGGTTTCCAAGGTTTGAAGCTTATTATATAGCATATGAGAGCTCACCAACGTAGGCTCTAAGGGGCCTAAGTGTGTTTCATATGCAGGTAGCCCCATGCAAGGCTGCTCTGCAAAGAACTTCTCGACATTCACAGGTGCGTTGGTCACATTGGGAGCGAAATTCTCATTGTTCTAGAATCTCCACTTGGTCGGTGCCTTCTAGAAGAGTTCACATGTGTCAAGCTTTGTATCCAAGGGTCCATTTTACATTTACATGATTGGAAACATGTCTTGCCTATTATTAGAAATTCATTGATTGCAAAACAACCTACAATTCATCTATAAATTGAGCACAAATCTGAGTGCTTGAGAGGGAATAATTTGAGTAGAGAAATGCTGGAGAATTTTCAATTGAGAGCTAGATTTGTGTAGCTGCTGTTGGAGAAATTTATACTATGATGAGGCTTGGAGACGTTGCTGGAAGGGTCACTTAAAATCAGTCACCTGGTTGTAACCTCTCCTTCTATCATCAATAAAGAATACTGCTTATTTTTCCCTATATGCATCTGTATTGGCTTTGATTTTCCATATTGCAAGATCTTAGTTGATGTGTATGGTTTATGCTTTACTGATTTAGCAAACTAACTTGATTATATATCTATATTATTACAGCTTCTGTTGTTTCGGTGTTATTTCTTGCAGGAATCATTCCACACAAACCGTTTGAATTTGAAGCTGCAACGAAAGCGAAAGAAGGAGCCATTTAGAAGCGCTTGGATCACAAGTAACCTTCTAATCCTCTCTATATATCTATTCTTAGTTAGGAGAAATAGTTGTATAGTCTTTCACCTATTGTTCTAGACTAGCACCTGTCTAGGGAAGCGTGATTTATCCGTAATTCACAATTCTGGCCCAACAAGCTAAAAATATATGTAAAATCTCCTTGTAAAATATTGTAATTTCATAGTCAATCTAGGTCGTTCATTAGGCAAATGATCTGATGGTAGAAGTTATGTCTAATTTATGGTTTTTTTCCTTAGAAGGAAACCCATATATTGTGTGAGGATATTGTATTGCGGCTGTGTATTGTGTGTATACTCTGAGTGAGAAATAACAAGGGGGACTATGTGAGAGAGTAGAGGGTATTACAACGGATCTGTTGTAAGTTATGTCTCTTCATTTTGTTGGATAATAGAAAGGAAGGACTGGTTGTTTCAGTGGACGTAGCCCAAGTTGGGTGAACCACATATATCTGTGTCTCTATTGTTTTATGTGTTATTTATATGTTTTTTTTTCACATATTTTATGTGTTCCATTTCTCTGTAATATATAATTTTCTAACACGAAAAATATCCTTCCAAAAATTTAATGATTTATATATAACGTATACATTTATCTAGCCTTCAAATATAGGAATATCAAAATTAAATTGTGCCTTAAAGGGGGATATGCCTCTGAAGTGGCTGCTGGATGAAGATGCATCACCTATTGATATCTATTGAAGGATCTGCGAAAAATTATCCATCATCTCATTCCTTTGTCGCTCAAGGGATTCTTCGAGCAACAAATTGATAAGATCTCTTGCTCCCTCATCTTTCTTTTCTTCCACCATGGGACGATGTCGAGGTCAATGAGGTTGGTCTTGCAAGGGTTCAAGTGATTCGAGTCCTAACTCCTTATACCTCAATATCATTATGGAATTCCACAGAAAAAGAAAGAAAGAGTAGACCACTATGATAACACTGATTCAAATTTAAGAAGGGAACAAAATGAAATATAGATTTAAAATCAAACATAGAGATATAGTGAAAATGGACTTCATTTAATAAATAATTTTTTGAAAATGTTTACATTTAGAATGAAATAAAACTATCTTGAATGGTGGTAGCTTATATTTGAGAATAGATGTGATGGTTATGTGCCTTCCTGAACTGTGTTACAATGAGGATCAAAGGAATTTTTATCATGAAGAAACAATGAGAAAACCTAAACATCCAAAAAATTAACCCTAGGAGATGAAGCACCAAAGGCTTATTGATTTCGATGGGGTAATTTGGAATTTCAACTTACAGGGTCATAAATTTGGCATACAATCTCCATTTGACACACACGATAGCCCATTAGAAAGGTCTATTTGAGGAGAATTATTTTTTACTTGAAGCATCTATTAAATACTCACACTTGTAGTTTCCCCAAAATACGCCATTTAGGGCCTTAAAATAGTATTGGAAGTTCAAAACCTGAAACTCAACAAAAATATAAAACTACAAAAATAAGAAAATTATGTTGTGAGCCAGTGGAATAGATGGGTGGCGACCAATATCCACCTAGATCAACTTCCTGCTAGAGCAAGATAAAAGGAAATATCCCAAGAAAAATGCACTCCCATTGGTGCTTTTTCTGTCATATATGCTACCTACCCAATCATCATTTGTGTGGGTTATTAATGTGAAATCTATACCCTTGGGTTACCAAAGCCCAAAATTGAGTGTGCCCTTTAAGTATTGAAATATCCTTTTTACCACTTGCATATGTGATTCCTTTGGTGTTGATTGAAATCTTGCAACCATTAAAATTACTTGCATATTGTCTGGTCTCGAAGCTATCAACTATAGTAGACTACTAGTCATAGATCTGTAAAATTTTGAATTGGATTTAGGAGATTCATCATCCTTTCTTAAATTCCATCCAATAATCATCAGGGTACCGACTCTTGCACATTATTTAATTCCAAATCGCTTGAGAATATCCTTGATGTATTTGGTTTGACCAATTATTATTCCTTCATTGGTTTGAGAAACATGTAGTCCAAGGAAGAAGGATAATTCTCCAATCATTAACATTTCAAATTCCTTTGGCATTTCCTAAGAAAATCCATGACTCATATCGTCATTATTGCTTTTAAAAATTAGATCATCCACATATACAAGTGTAATTAATAAGTCATCCTTTTCCATATTTATATAGAGATTGTTGTCAACTACCCCTCTTTTGAAGCCTTGTTGTTGAAGATATTGGTATAGCCTGGCATACCAAGCTCTTAGATCTTGTTTTGACCCATAAAGATCTTTCTTCAATTTGCAGATGGTATTTATTTTCGGACAAGTCAAAGCCTTCTATTTTTTTGATGTATACCTCTTCCTTTAAATCTCCATTTAGAAAGGTTGTTTTAACATCCACCAGATAAAATTTGAAGCCTTTCGAACATACAAATGCCAAGAACATTTTTATTGCTTATAATATGGAAATTGGAGAAATTTTTTATTTTAAGTCAAAAGCTTCAATTTGTGCATAACACTTACAAACAAGTCTTGCCTTATTTCTGATAATTTGTCCTTTTTCATTCATCTTGTTCTTGAATACCCACTTATTCCCTATCACATTTTTATCTTTTGGTCGTGGCACAAGTTCCTAGGTTCCATCATTGTCAACATAATTCAATTCTTCTTCCACAGTATTCACCCAATGTTGGTCCTTGCTTGTGCATAATTTGTTGTCTCTATTTTGGATAACAAGGAAAATTTGCATTTCACTAGTGTATTGGTCATTATTCTTCGGGGTTGTATCCCTACATCGACATCCCTAATGATTTGGTTCTAAGGGTGATGTTTTTAAACACATTTGAAATTTGTTTAGGATGGATATTGTGCTTCTTATTCTTGTTCTTCATTTGTAGTAATCTATTCTTGGTCCACGTAGTGTTATCTTTTGAATTCTCACTTGTTTTTTCTGCTTCATTCTTTGGCCATGCTTCATTTATTCTTACATCAATACTTTCTACTACTTTGTGTAGTATTTTATTGTAGAATTTATAAGCTTTACTTATTGTTGAGTATCCAAGGAAGATTCTGCCGTTTACTCTAGAATCAAAATTTCCCTATTTATCATCATTTATCTTCATGTAACATTTCCTTCCAAAACTTATGTAATATTTAATTGAAATTGGCTTTCCTTTACGTAGCTCATATGGTGTCTTGTCGATGTCAAATCATATTTTTTCTTTGTTCATGATGTAAAATGATACAACAACTACTTGTCTCCAAAACTTATTTGGAAATTTGGCCTTTAACAGCATGGTTATTTTTTTTTCTTGCAATGATCTATTCTTTCTTTCTACAAATCCATTTCGTTGTGGAGTTTTTCCAACTACAAGTTGTCTCTTGATTCCAAAATTTTCACAAAATTCATTAAAATGATTTGAGGTAAATTCACTTCCTCTATTTCATATTAGAGTTTTGATTCTTAGATTGGTTTAATTTTCAACTAAAACTTTAAATAATTTGAAAGCATGTAGTGCCTTTGATTTTTTTAAAGAAATGAAACTCGAGCCATTCTAGTATAATCATCAGTAAACAACATAAATTACCTTCACCTTGTAGTGTTGGTGCTCTTGTTGGTCTACATAGACATGTGTGAAGAATCTCTAGTGGTATTGATGTCGAGCACTCCTTTGACTTGAAGCTCATTTTTTTTTGTTTCCCATGTTTGTAAGATTCACAGATGAAGCTTTCTGGTTTCAATATTTTAGGCATATTTCTCACTGCTTGTGTTTTGTTTATTTTTATCAAATTGTCATAGCTAAAGTGTCATATCCTTTTATGCCATAAGTAACTCTCATTTGTATATCCATTGTAACCTTTTTCTCCCTGAATTTGATTAAGCACATATACATGTCCTAGAGCCTTATCACTCTTTCCACTAATATTCATGAATCAGTATTCCTTATTTCACAATATTTAGCACGAAAATTGATATCATAACCGTGATCGCACATCTAGTTGAAACTTAAAAGATTATGTTTGAATCCTTCTACGTACAAAACATTTGTGCTTTATTCCTACCACTGTCAAGGTTTACGATACATCTTCAAGTGATTCTTGCAGATACATTATATCTAAAAGACACATTTCCTTCTTTTTCTTCTTTTAAAGTAATAAATTTATTTTGATCTTCGATAATATGTTTAGAACACCCGCTATCAACGTACCACTGAATTTGATTGTTTTGAGCATACATAAATATTCCACATTTTTTTTGTTGGTGATTCTTCCTATTTTTTCTTCCAAAACCTTTCTCTTGACTTTGTAGGGTAGTTTCGTGCCATATGTTTGAAATTGTTACATATATAACACTATGTACTATAATGGGATAATGGAGAAAATGAATTATGATTTCTATTATTGAATCCATAAGTATCTCTAATTTTATTGTATACAAGATTATTCTTACAAGTTTGATGAAAAGATTTGTCATAATCATTATAATATTTACACTCTCTTGCTTGAGGTCCAATTTTTTTGCATAAGAAACAATGATAAAGAAAATTAGTTTGATACTTGGCTAAATATAATTGTTATAATGGAATAGTTCTTTTGGAGCTAATTTTCTTGGGAGAATATTGTAGCTCCTTTTCCTCTATTATATTTATATGTGCGTTGTTAATGGGCTTCTTCAAAGCATCAACATTTATTTTTGGTGTAGCAATGTTTCTAGACTCTTCCCATCCCCTGTCCTTGCTTTTGATGAGATTGGAGCTTTCAAGTTTTTCTTCAACTTCCTTACTTGGTGACTTGATTTTTGAATTTTTTTTGTATGAATTATCACCCATATAACCAAGAACAGTCGTTTCATATAGTGATATTTAATTTTTGAGAATAAAATATAGGGTTTGAGATCTTAGCATGTTTTGTTAAGGTTATCTAGCTCTTTCGTTAATGAGACAAATTTTGATTCAAGATTTTCACAATTTTCTTCCTTTTCTTTTAGTTGACCCTGTAACACTTTTTCCACTCTTCTTTCTTCCTCTCTTTCAATATTGATGAAGATGATTTCATTGGATAGTCTCTCATCCTTCTTCTCGAGGTTATCAATTTATTCTAATGCACTGGTAAGTTCTGCTTCAAGATGCACTATAACTTCAACACTTTCTTCTTATGATTTTTTTTTTTGCTCCTTTGATTTATCTACATTGAATTCCTCATTTGTGGCTAAAATTAGGATCTCTCTTATATCATCATCAGATTCATATTCTTCTTCTTCAGAAAAATCATTATCCTCTTTGGAATAAATAATTTTCTTTTCCGAAGATTTTGCTTTGAAAACCCTTTTTCTAGGTTCTTATTTATCACTATCTTCCTTGTAAGGACACTTAGAAAAAAAATGTCATATCTTACCATAGTTAAAATAGATGAGAGTTAAATTACCTTCGAATTTGGATTCTCTCTTTAGTTTTCATACTAACTAAGCCATTTCTATATAATATTAATCACTTGAACAATCATTGGACTTGCATTTTCTTGAATTCTAGATGATTTAAATGCTTATTCCTTATGTGATGGGTCTTCCTTCCTCATTTTGTATGCATTAATAATTCTATGAATCTCTTCCATTTGCATATTCTCCAAAGCCCTCAATTCTTCTATGGCAGAGGCCCTGGCATCAAAACGTAGAGGAAGAGACCTAATTTTTTTTTGAACAAGTGTTATTTCTTTAACTTCTTCACCAAATCCTTTGAGAGAATTAACTACTTCATCTACTCGAGAAAATATGCAACAACATCTCTTCATCATTAATTTCCAGGCTTTAAATTTTTATTTGGAAAGTATGAAGATTTCCCTTCTTTACTTTATCATCTCCTTCATAGTTGTTTACAAGCTCATCCCGAGTTTCTTTAGTTGATTCACATTGCATAAATTTGAAAAATTATGAATCTAATAAGCCACTTAAAATGGAGTTCATAGCTTTTTTATTAGAGACATAAGCCTTTATTCCATATTTATTAGTTGGAGGAGAGGATGGGACCTTATATCAATCTGTAACAAACTGTCAAACTTCAACACCAAGACACATCAAGTGCATTCTCATTCTTATTTTATAAAAGACAAAATTTGTTCCATCAAAGAAATGAATTTTGATTGATTCTTCTTGACTAGACATGGACCCATTCTTCTTGACTAGACATGGACCAATTTTTGGAAATATTGAGAGGGTGATGAATCAATATTTCGTTACTTTTGACAAATTTTCAATTAATTAATCTTGAAACTGAATTAAAATCACATAATCAATCATCTAGAATGTATGAGCACATAGATTGAAGTGAAAATTAAAATTTGAAGAAAAAATACTTCAAAACAATCTTTAATTTAGTATAATCTCTTATGAGGACACCAATACTTTGTAAGCACAAACTTACAAAAATTGCAGGATCCAACCTATCAAGAATATGAGGACACCATTTTGTGAAAATTCTAAAATACATAATCCTACTGCAACAACTGATAATATTTCTTCTATTTGTTAAATTGATTAAACAAATTATTTGTAGTTTTCTCAGGCAAATATCAAAACATATACACATCCTTCACAAAACAAATACTGTGGAAAAATAAAAGCTGGAAAATTATAAAATTCTAGCACACACATAAAGATATTGACACAATTATTTTTGGACAATTGTTCTCGGAAAAACCTAATGTGGGAAAATCAGTGCAACAGATGAGGGTTTATTTATTAATATTTAGCAATAATTCAATTACAAGAATTTTAACAAAATCAAAGGAGAAATACATAGATAAATTTAGTGACAAATTTCTCACTCTTCACGACAATTTTCTGATACTGGGATGGACCCTCTGCCCATATGTCGGTGTCTCTGCGTCACCCTATGTTTAGATTCAACAAGATGATGAGCTTAGTGAAAAGAGTCGCCTTCACTAAGTGGGCCCACAGGCTATTTTTGGCGCAAGTATATTTTTAGACATGATGATCATATTTCAAAAGTTGCAGGATGCTATTTGTGGATGGTTGATCAAGTTGGAAAAATAGATGAAATTCTATTTTTAGAATATTGGGCGAAGTCTATTTATAGATCGTCAATCTAAAAATAGATGCATGTCGATTATTATTAGCTCTTAATAATAATCGGACTCTAAACAACAATTTATTCTCTTAGAGCACTTCAGTTCAGTGCACAGATGTGGCACAGCAGCTGGAAGAAGGAATTACACTATTCCTAAGGGTTTACTGGAGCTATTGCATGGAGGAATCAGTTAGAACTCAAGTGGCAGAGTTATGACACAGTTGGAAGAAGTAGTTGTGGAGTTGTATTCAGTTTAACTCAGTTAGACTCAGTTGAGCTAGTTGTATCTAGTCTAACTGATTGATACACTAGTGAGAGTGGAGTGAATTAATTAGTTAATTAATTCATAAATAATAACTCATTAATCAACTGAAAAATACATCAGTTAACTACAGTGCATGGCAGTTTTAGTGGAGACCAGTGGAGAGATAGGTTAAAGGGCAAGATAAACTATCTATTGTGACTATAGTGATGCATTGATTGCATCCAACACTCAATGGAGATTCCAATGAGGATTGCACAGTCAAGGATGGAGTAATTCAAATTCATTAAGAGCTATTCTTCAGCAGAAATTGTGCAGTGGAGGTAGGCTAGCAGGTGGCAAAGATCGGTGCATGGATTTGCAAGATTAGTCCTGATTAGTGTATGACGATTGCATTGTACTGAGGGCTTGTGATAAGCTTTGTATGTTTGTATGAGATTTTCATATGATCTCCATGTTACATAATATATAGTTAGGGTTTTTAGCTTCAGGCTTTCCTAGTTAAAAACTATGTTATGTGCGATTGAATATTTTTGTTTATGCTTCACATGTGTGTGCAATTAATTGTTTTCGCAAAAGATCAACAAGTGGAATTGATTTTTTATTTTGCATAAAGTTAAATAGTGTGAGATCAGGAGAATCAAGGACATATGCATGCTTAATGCATATAATTTCGACATGGTATTGGAGCGTTGATTGAATATTGCAATTGTGAAGTGAGTTTGTGCTGGTGGACAATTCGAATTTGCTACAGAAGATTCTTTGTGCAGAAATCGAGTATACATTGAAATGTCTTTCAACGGGTTGAGATTGGAGTATGACCTTGATGGGAGCTCGAATTACATAGCTTGGAAGGACAGGATGGAGGTGGTGATGGAGGATAATGGGCTGAAGGAGTTCATCGATAGCGATGTTCCTAAGCCGTGATCTAGCGATGCTGCATTACTTGATGCATGGCAAAAGAAGAATGCAAAGACGAGGAGGATTCTATTGGAAGGTGTGAAGGACCACATTATTTCTAGCCTTCATGGGAAAGCCACTCCATCCTTAATGTGGAAGGCTTTGACAGAATTTTTCCAAAGCAGAAGTGACCAGAGGAAGTTGGCACTTAAAGACAAGCTCAGAAAAATAAAAATGGAGAAAGGCGATAGTATTCAAAAATACCTCATGAAGTTTGTCCACTGCAAGGATGAGCTGGGAAGTGTGGGGGTTACTGTTGATGAAGAAGACTTGGTGAGCTTGGCTCTCCTTGGGATTTCGAAGAGTTGGCATAGCTACGAATAATATGTCAATGGACGGGAGAAACTGCCAGGATGGGAGCGACTTTAGTTGGATCTTGTGCACGAGGAGATAAGGCGGGGTACCAGGGATGGATCTTCATCAAAGAATGAAGATGAAGAGAATTGCGCTTTGGCTGCCAAAGCAAGGAAAGGGAAGGGGAAGAAAAATCCTTCTAAATCCAGTGCGAAAGGCAAGAAGCAGGACTTGTCCAAATTGAAGTGTTTTCACTGTCATGAGCATGGACATTTTTCCACTAACTGTCCATAGAAGAAGAAGAATAAGTGGGTTGCTGGATCTGCAGCTGGAGAGGCCTTAGCCTCGCAATTTGAGCTAGATTTTTCCTTGATCACATGCTTGGTTTCAAGCTGCATGGGATTGGTGTGGTATCTTGACAGTGGTGCGTCTTTCCATATGACGGGAGACAAAGAGTTGTTTAGTGACTTGGAGGAGAAGGACCTCCAGATGCATATAGAGATGGGCGACGATGGTCGGTACAGTGAAACTGGCATTGGGACCATTACCTTTGAGAGGGAGTTTGGTAATCCATTCTTGTTGAAGAATGCCATGCATGTTCCAGGTCTGAAGAAGAACTTGGTCTCAGTCGCAATGCTGGAAGACAAAGGTTATGATGTTGTTTTCAGTGAGGGAAAATCTTTCCTTCGACATAAAACAATGGGTCAAACCAAGAAGATAGGGGTTCAAATTAAGAATCTCTATAAGCTAGAGGTAGATAGTTGCGCTGCAATGGTGGGAAAAGCAGAAGAAGTGGTGAGCCGAGATGAGGGCGAGTTATGGCACAGGAGATTGGGCCATCTTCACCATGGCGCTTTGAAAATTTTGCAACAAATTTCTACTGGACTTCCCAAGGGTACTCTTGCACAGTCAAATCAATGCAAAGGATGTACAATGGGTAAGTTTGTGAAGACCACCTTTCATGAGAAGGAGAACCATGCTTCGGTGATCCTGGGGAGAATTCACACAGATGTGTGTGGACCATTCTCGGTTGCTTCAATAGCGAAACACAGGTATTATGTGATATTTTTTGATGAATTTTCTCGTAGATGTTGGATCTTCTTCATGCAGAAGAAGAGTGAAACGTTCTCAAAGTTTTGTGAGTTCAAGGCATTGGTGGAGAAGGAGTTGGGGAAGCAGGTGAAAGCTCTAAGGAGCAATAATGGTGGTGAATACATCTCTAGCGAATTCAAAGACTTCTGTAGCAAAGAAGGAATTTGAAGAGAACTCATAGCGCCTCATAACCCACAATAGAATGGGGTCGCGAAGAGAAAAAATAGAATGATCATGGGTGCTGCATGAGCGATGCTGCATGACCATGGCCTACCGATGCACTTGTGGGCGGAAGCATGCAACATTGTGGTTTATGTGCAAAACCATTGTCCTCATAGAGTACTTGGCATGAGTACACCCGAGGAAGCTTTTAATAGTAAGAAGCCTGCTATTTCTCATTTGAAGATTTTTGGCTCACCTGTTTACATTCATGTGACGAAGGATGCCAAGAAGAATTTGGAGCCGATTGCAGAAGTTGGGATATTTTTTGGGTACATAGAAATAGCCCACAACTATCGTGTGTATTTCCCAAACAGTCAGATGACTGTTATGCGACGGGATATAAATTTCAATGAGGTGAAAGAAATTAAGTTGTCACTTGAGAGGGAGCTACACTTGCATGCAGAGGAGGAACTTCTTGTTCCCAAATATGAGCCTCTGGATGTAGATCAACCACAGGAGTATATTCATGGAGTGGAGGAGTCCACTCATGCAGAACCAAACATCAGACAAGGCAAGAAGCGTACCACAGAAGCTGAGAGACTGTTCCTACATCACAGCGTAGACATAGACAGTCACCTGACCGATATATTGGATACATGGCTCTTATGAGCAAGTGTATTGTGACAGAGCCATCTTCTTTTGAAGAAGCAGTGCAGGAGCCCACATGGGTAGATGCCATGGTGGAGGAGTATGACTCCATTGTCAGAAACAGTGCTTGGGAGATTGTTCCAAGGCCGGTGGGAAAATCAGTTGTAGGATCAAGATGGATCTACAAGGTAAAGCAAGCTGTTGATGGGAGTGTCGAGAAGTATAAGGCAAGATTTGTTGCCCGGGGCTTCTCACAGATTGAGGGGATTGACTATGAAGAAACCTTTGCACCTGTTGCACAGTATTCTTACGTACGGACCATCTGTGCTCTCTCAGCGAAAATGGGTTGGCACATTCATCAGATGGATGTGAAGACTGCGTTCCTTAATGGGATCATTGAGGAAGAGGTGTACATTGAGCAGCCTAAAGGATTTGAGATCTTCAGCAGCGAGTCACATGTGTGCAGGCTCAAAAAAGAATTGTATGGGTTGAAACAAGCACCCCGTGCTTGGTACACTTGGATCGATAGCTATTTCACTGGACTTGGCTTCACCAAGAGTGAGGCGGATGCAAAATTGTACCAGATTGTGGTTGAGGGTAAGATTTTGATCATTGTACTTTATGTTGATGATTTGATACTAACAAGTGATGAGCAGTTGATACACTCATGCAAGGCAGATCTTGCAAAGGAGTTTGAGATGAAGGATTTGGGCCTCCTTCTATTTCCTTGGATTGGAAATATGGCAGCGGGAAGGTGAACTGTTTGTGTCTCAAGGAAAGTATGCTCGGGAGATACTGGAGAAGTTTCACATGCAAGGCTGCAAGCCTATCGACACTCCTCTTCCAGGAAATTGGAAGAAAGAG
The DNA here is from genome assembly GCA_034641835.2 of Pinus albicaulis. Lineage (NCBI taxonomy): Eukaryota > Viridiplantae > Streptophyta > Pinopsida > Pinales > Pinaceae > Pinus > Pinus albicaulis. The sequence continues at coordinate 60,755,897 of CM076574.1, forward strand.
GATGCTACATTGGCAAAGGTAGTGGATGCCACTGTTTATCGACAGTTGGTGAGTTCACTCATGTATTTAGTCAATACAAGACCAGACATATGCTATGCAGTGAAACAACTTTCACAAGTGATACCAAGCTCTTTTGGAAGGCGAGAAAGCATGTACTGAGATATCTCAGGGGCACATATGAGTATGGTTTATGGTACAGATAGACGGATGAGGTGAATTTGCATAGCTTCACGGATACAGATTGGGCAGGAAGCCCAACAGACAGAAAGAGCACATCAGGAGGGATTTTCAGTATCGGATCTACGACAGTTTCTTGGTACAACAGGAAACAAAGATCTGTGGCACTCAGTTCAGCGAAAGCGGAATACATGGCAGCAATTTTAGCTGCATGTGAGGCTATCTAGATGAGGAAGATTTTGGTTGGTTTGTTCAGTTCACATTTATATCCCACGGTGATTCATTGTGATAATCAGAGTTGCATTAAACTCTCGGTTAATCCTGTGTTTCTTGGTAGATATAAACATATTGATATCTAATATAATCATATTAGAGATTGTGTGCAGCGGAAGATCATGTTGCTTCAGTACATTCCCATGGAGGATCAGGATGCAGATATTCTGACGAAGGCGCTCACCAGGAGAAAATTCAAATACCATAGAGGCAGGATCGAGGTGAAGGATAATCCCTATCTTGTGGAGAGGGAGTGTTGAGATTCAAAAATATGATGAGCTTAGTGAAAAGAGTCACCTTCACTAAGTGGGCCCGCAGGCTATTTTGGCGCAAGTCTATTTTTAGACATGATGATCATATTTCAAAAGTTGTAGGATGAAATTTGTGGATGGTTGATCAAGTTGGAAAAATAGATGAAATTATATTTTTAGAATATTGGGCGAAGTCTATTTATAGATCATCAATCTAAAAATAGATGCATGTCGATTATTATTAGCTCTTAATAATAATCAGACTCTAAACAACAACTTATTCTCTTGGAGCACTTCGATCGATGGAATGTGTACATCGGTGACGGAAGCAATTCATATTCCTAAGGGTTTACTGAGGCTAATGCATGGATGACTCGGTTAGAACTCCAAGTGGTAGAGTTGTGGCTGATTTGGAAAGTAGTTATAGGTTATATTTGAATTGCTGGACAGGCAAATTGTATCTGGTCTAGCGGTTATTTACTAGTGAGAGTGGAGTGAATTAATTAATTAATTAATTCATAAATAATAACTCATTAATCAACTGAACAATACATCAGTTAACTACAGTGCATGGCAGTTTCAGTGGAGACCAGTGGAGAGATAGGTGAAAGGGCAAGATAGACTATCTGTTGTGACTATAGTGACCTAGTAGTACATTGATTGTCCAACACAAATGGAGATACAATGAAAGTTCGCGATTAAAGGATGATAATTAATTATCATTGAAACTATTCTTAATGATTAAACGTGGTGGTAGGCTATTGGTCAGCAAAAATCGGTGCATGTATTTGCAAGATTAGGCCTGATTAGTGTATGACGATTGTACTATACTGAGGGCTTGTGATAAGATTTGTATGTTTGTATGAGATTTTCATATGATCTCCATGTTACATAATATATAGTTGGGGTTTTCAGCTTCAATCTTTCCTGGTTAAAAACTATGTTATGTGCAATTGAATATTTTTGTATATGCTTCACATGTGTGTGCAATTAATTGTTTCCGCAAAAGATCAACAAGTGGAATTGATTTTGTATTTTGCATAAAGTTAAATAGTGTGAGATCAGGAGAATCAAGGACATATGCATGCTTAGTGCATATAATTTCTACACCCTCTGTGCATTGACTACGTAACGCACCAGTGAACTGTGCCCCTCCGCACACTGTCTCTTCCTGAATCCTTCCTAAACATCCTGAACCACTGTTGATACCCTCTCTCTCTCTCACCTACAACTTATCCTCTAGCTCTATCTTCTCTTGTTGAACTTTAGCCACTGAGAACATCGATCTTCCTGGGCAACTGAGTAACTGCACTCATGTGTTCTTTATCTACCCAACAAATTCTTATTATAATCTTCCGTTGGAGCACTAATGACCCAGATTAAAACATAATAGATGGCCCATATTATTTCCTTATCAATCCATGTGAGTTTTTATAATATTCACACAATGAATTAATTAAATCTGATTAATTAATCATATTTCCTAAGTCTAAACTTAGGAAATATTAAAAATTTATTAATAAATCTAATTAAGTCGTCTCTAGGTGGAATTTCCAAAAACAATTTCTGGGTATTGGAGAATACATATATTCTAGCCTCTCCACCAAATATCGTGGCTAGAACACATCCAATGCTACAAAAACTAACACTCCCTCTTAGTGAGGAAAATGTTCTAGTACTGCAACTACAACTATTGCTACAATACACTGTTTCTGCAACATCTCTTGTTGCGCTGTTGGTGCCTATCTACTGCTAGTCACTAAATAATGTGAAAATCTAATATGTGTTGAATCTGTGTTGCTACTGACCCATCTATGCACAATCTTACATCATCTCCTCGAGTATATTTCAACCCATATTCGACTATTCCATGCACATATATATGAATGTGCCTAGTTGCTTCCCAATCTACTCTTTTCGGTTCCACCATGAATTGGATAAGGGTATTGACAAAAAAAAAAAATGTCTTTCCTAGCATTGACCAGTTACATGAGTAGCCCAATGAGCTGTCTGTACAAGGTGGGGTCGACTTCCTTGTCCCATGATGCATCTATATTCTTCCAATTGGTGATCATGTGCATTGGCATGGGTCGACAATCCCAATTTCTGAATCTCTTCAGGATATATATAAAATATATCCCTTGCCCAAGGAAGATATCCCCATTCTTTTTCCATACATCCAATCCTAGAAAACAGTGCATTGTAATATCCCAAAATCGGGACAGCTCAACAAGCACACACTAAAAACGAATTTTCATAAATATATGCCATAAAAAATGAAAATAATCACTTGTATCCCATAGATACATCCATCTAACATCTAATTCCAAGAGGAGATCAGAAAGAAATGAAACTAGGTGGGTTAAACAGACCTCCCACACTAGTGTAGCTGAAAATGACCAAAAACCCCAGACACTGCTACTCAGAAATAATGCATAAAAGAGACTGTGCAGTCATAAGAGGGTTTTAACTCAGAAAATAGGAGAACAATTAGATCTACTCGTGCATTAATAAAAAATGCTGAAGAACAGAGATCTAGTCTCCTTATACAAAACACAAGAGAACGCGGTAAGGGTTTCTTGTCAAACACTCTGCATACAAAATGTGATATTTAGAAATTTACTGAATCACTACTACAACACTGAAGCATAAGAGTGTAGAAGGTTGAAATATGTATTATCTTATGTAGATCCCTCAAGGGCTTCCTCCCATGAAAGGATGAACCTCTCAATCACAAGAAAACACTACAACGGAGCCACTAGACCATGCACTAAAGCTGCCTCCAAAAATAACGCATTCCCTAGCTGGACCAACGCTGGGAATGTTAGGGAAATGTGTGGTCTACTACCACAGATCTGAAATCAGCTCTATACCTCTCCAATCAAGTCCCTCAAGTGAAGGAAACCTTCCTCCAAAGAGAAACTAGCTCAGAAAGCGGGATTCCAATTCCTTCCACTGCTGCACCCTGCAACACTGCACAATCTCCGAAAAAAACTGTGCTGATGAAGTAGGCTGAAGCTTGGCCTGAAAACCTGATGTGGAATGATGAATACAAACTCTCCCAAGAGGCTCCTCAAGGAAAGAGGTTGGATTCTTGCTCGGGAACACCCGGTGCTAAACAACAAGAGGAAGCAAAAGTTTGAGCAGACATGAATAATAATCTAAGAAATCAAGAATAATGTTTCCATCCTCTTCCTTATATAAAACATGATTTTTCTTGCCCTTGGCCCCACTCAATTAGGTCATCTCTATCCAAAGATACATCTCCCTCCAAAACTGTGTTATCCTTCCTTGGATTCCTCCTCCTCCACAACTGCACTGTTGACTTAGTCAAAGTGGATTTAATCAACTTGATTGTATCCTTGTTCACACATAGAGGTGTTTTATTAAGCTAGAAAGAGTGTCCCCTTTCACACTTGGAGTGTTTTTATCCCTCCTTAGAATACTTATGGGCTTTTCTACCCATTTATTCACCGGCTAGAGTTGCTACTAACTCTAATGTTCCATTTAGTTTTGAGGCTAAAATTTTGGAACATTACATGCATCAACCCCATATCCTTCATGTCAAATTCTGCTTTAAGGTTCCTTTTGCAGTCCTTTATAAGCCCTGATTATCCTGTAAAAAACATGTCATCCACATACAAAAATATAATGATAGGCTCATTATCTACCATCAAATAGTAGATATTGGGATATGCATCACTCTTAATGAATCCCAATTGCTGCAAATAACTGTCAATCCGACCATACCATGCCTTGGGTGCCTGCTTGAGCCTGTACAGTAATTTATTCAACCTGCATTCATGAGTGTGTTTCTCATGAGTTTCAAAGCCTTTAGGTTGTTCTATATACACCTCTTCTTCTATCACCCCATTCAAGAATGTTGTCTTGATGTCCATCTCGTGAATCTCCCATCCCATCTGCACTGCTAGGGATATAACGGATCTGATAGAGGTATATCTAGAAAATAGGGTGTAGGTATCCTCATAGTATATCCCTTCCATCTGTGAATACCCCATCTCCATGAATCTAGCCTTGTACTTATCTACACTACTATCTATAGCATACTTGATCTTGTAGATCCATATAGAACCTACAACTAATCTGTCTTCTGGTTTAGGCACCAACTCACAAACACCATTTGTCATGATAGAACTGTATTCCTCTACCATGGAATCCACCCACACCTGATGTTGTGCAGAATCCTGAAATTTGGAGGGTTATGCAACCTGAGCTACCAAATATTGATATTTTTCAAGCTTCCTGTATTGTCTCTTTTCTATCCTAGGAGCTTCGAAAAAATCCTCTACATCCCTCAAGGTTTGGCACACTTGCCTACTGGATATTCGACTGGTGGTGAGAGGTTCCACCAATTCCTCCCCCTACTCCCACTGTTCTTTCTATTGAGAACTTCCTGGAGGAGATACTAGTACTTGTCACTTTAATCGATCCCTGTGAATGTCCTCTTGCTAGTCCCAGTTGCTTTCCCTGCTACTGGACTAACACAAATTTTGTTGACTGATCACTTGCAGGCATATCTTGAGATCTTCTGAAAGCTCTGTCTTCCATGAAATTTACATCTCGTGTTACTACAATCTTCCTATTGCTAGGAATGTAGATCCTGTATGCCTTTGAGGTGTCACTATACCCTACGAGTAACCCCTTCTCTGCAGTCTGATCTAATTTACTACATTTTTCATCGGATATGTATTAGTAAGCCACACTCTGAATACCCTCAAATGACTTACTTCATGCTTATTTCTTGTGAATACCCCCTCTGGTGTTTTCCTCGCCAATTCTCTATGAGGAGTTCTGTTTTAAATGTACACTGATGTGTTGAATGCCTCTGCCCACAAAATTCTAGGAAAATCCTGGTCATACAACATTGGCTTTGCAACTTTGACTATTGTTTTTTTATTTCACTTCGCTACTCCATTCTGCTCAAGATTATATGGAGATGTCAATTCTCTTTTGATGCCTTCCTCTACGCAGAAGTCTGTGGAGTCTTTATCTGTGTATTATCCACCATTAGATGAATGTATCACCTTGATATTTTTCCGTCTCGTGCTCTCTACGAGAGCCTTGAACTCTCTAAACTGATCAAAGACCTCATCTTTGGTCTTTAATAAATAGATCCAGGTTTTCTTGGAATTATCATTAATAAAGGTGATGAAATATTCGCCACCGCTAAGAGCTCTAGTGGAAATAGGGCCACAAATATCTAAATGTATCAATCCCAACACACCATTTTCTCTACTTTTAGTTCTAGGAAATATTGCCTTTGCATACTTCCCAAGTATGCATCCTCTACACACATCATCGTGCTCTGAGCTGAGAATTGGAAGTCTCATTACAATTTATCTGAGAATCATAAGTGCTCCATGATGTAAATGTCCTATCCTCCTTTGCCATATTTTGTTCAAATATTTCCCATTGCAATCGTCACTGCTTATCAATGCCATTGGAGAATCAATCTGCAACCTGTATAACCTGTTGCTCCTAGCTCCAATATGTCTCACCTTCTTCCAACTAGAGTGTTTGACATACACTTTCTTCCCCATGAAGTGTACATTGTACCCCTTGTCATGTAACTGGGACGTTAAAATTAGGTTCATACCCAACCCTGACACAGATAGTCCATTGGTAGCGCTGGTGATGGTTCCTTTTTATGTCTGAAATTATATGGTGCCTCTCCCTATTGGAGTACATTTAGTTATGTTTCCCATAGTGATATGGAAGTCCATCTGTTCCTCCTGATAGATAAATAAATATTCTCTAACTCTTTTCATATGAGCTAAAGCTCCACTATTAATATACCATACACCAGATGATGCCAAACCTGAAAATCACACAAACTCATCCTCCAACCTAGAAGATAATTATGAGGATTCCTTAATGTTGATTTTATCCATGATTTTATGTGTTATTTCTCCTTTCCTTCCCCCCAATAATTTTGTTGTTGAAAAAAACTGCATCCTAGCTAGAAATATACTCTACAAAATAAATACTATTTCCCCCTCTTCCTTTGACAATATTTGATCTAGAAATTTTAATTTCTCTGTTGACTCTCTCAAAGAAAGAAAAATTTCCTCAAAAATTTAACTCCTGGCCAAATGGACTGTGTAATCTCTGGGGTTTCGAGCAACTACTTACGTAGTTATTTGGAGCTCCTTCTTCCTGCCTGCAGCTGAGATCTTTGATTCCATGGGAAAATTATGAAATACAAAATCTTACTTCAACAACTGATAATATTTATCCTATTTGTTAAATTGATTAACCACATTATTTTTGGTTTTCTACGAAAAATATTGAAAAATATACACTGCAACCTTCACAAAAATAATACTGTAGAAAAATAAATGCTGGAAAATTAAAGAAATTCTAGCACACACATAAAGATATTAACACATTATATTTTGGACAATTGTTCTTGGAAAAACCTAATGTGGGAAAACCAGTGCAGTATATGAGGGTTTCTTTGTTAATATTCAACAGTAAATCAAGTACAAGAATTTGAACAACAAAACAAAGGAGAAATACTGAGAGAAATTTAGTGACAAATTTCTCACTTGTCATAGCAACTTTATGACACCGGGATGGACCCTCTGCCCATACATTAGTGTCTCTGCATCACCCTTTGTGTAGTGACTGCGCAGTGCACTAGTGAAATCCATCCCTTCTCACATTGTCTCTTCCTGAATCCTTCCTGCACTTCCCAGACCATTGTTGATACCCCCTCTCTCTCACCTGCAAATCACCCTTTGGCTCTATCTTCTCTTTCTAAACTTCAACCACTAATAAAATTGATCTTCCTAGGCGTTTGAGTAAATGCACTGGTGTGTTCTCCATCTACCCATCTACCTATTCTTATAATATTATGTTGGAGCACCAACGACCAAGATTAAAACATAATCAATGGCCCATATTATTTCCTTGTCAATTTGTGTGAGTTTATAGAACATTCACACCATGAATTAATTAATCATATTTCCTAAGTTTAGACTTAGGAAATATTAAAAAATGATAAATAAATCTAATTAAGTCGTCTCTAGGTGGAATTTCCATAAACGATTTTTGGGTATTGGAGAATACATATATTCTATCCTCCCCACCAAATCTCATGGCTAGAACACATTTTATGCTCAAAAACTATCACAATCCATTATAACACCGAATTTCAGTAATTGTAGGCTCCAATCCATACTCAACTTTCAATACACCATAAACTAGGCTTGAACTAGACCTTCAAATAATAGAACTCATCCTTGAAAATCGATCTTCAAACAATAGAACTCATCCTCTAAAACTCACACTTCAGATAGTAGAACTCAACCTACTTTAACTCAAAATAAACCTATACTAAACCCTTAAAAAATACCTCAAATAAACCAAAAACCCTCCCCAAGAACAATGCCAAAAATACTTCAAAAGATGTGTCAAAACCATTTCCAGAGAAAACTGCTTCAACTTGGATTCAGTTCACTTCTTATTAGTTCATGAGTTATTAAATTTGGAACCGATCTCCTAAACACAAAACTGAATGCTTGATTTGAGTGGTTAAAAATGATGATTCTCACATCTATTTAGAGTGCGTTTGGATGTTGGGTAAAGTTCGACTTGTCCAGTAGTTGGGTTGACTGGTGTAACTGGCAGAATGTATAGTGAATATTTAAAAATTCATTTCTCTTCAACCACCAGGAGTTATAAGGCATGCCCTATATCACTAAAAATGTATTAGAATAATATTTCCAGCCATATATCCTATGCTCCCAGTTGAGCTAGGAAATTGGAGTAAAAATTCCTTTAAAGATGGGGTATCCAAATTAGGTCTTCTTGTACTTTGTCTCATCTTGACAAAATATTTCATATCTCCTCATTCCTATGGAATTAATGGGAGTTCAATATACCATTCAAAAGGTCTCAGAATATGTTATTTACCTAGGTAATTTTATATTTCATTTGGACAACCTTTTACATCAATAACAACCATTTTCAACAACAAGTTAATATCTCCTATGTATGCAATGGTGATAGGAGTGGGCATCACACTAGGAGCCCAATGGTTAGGCTCTATTAGGATAGTAAGATTGAATCTTCAAAATCAATTCCTAAAATTCTATGAAAGTGGAAAAGAATACAAATTCTAGGGAAACAATAACCTACCCAAACAAACTGTTTCATCTAGCAAAATGAAGAAAACTATTTGGAAGGGATCCCAAGCATATCTTTTATAGTGTTGTTCAATGGAAGGAATTTATGATAGAAAAAAAATTCCCAGTAGTCTAGATAACATGCTTAAAAAATATGATACTATATTCCAATGCTTACGTCATGGCCTTCCTCCAATATATTCAATAGATTATATCATAAATATCATTCTAGCATCAACTCTATATAGGAGAAATTATTATAGGCAATTTTATTAACATAAATTTGAAATTGAGTGCTTGGTTCAATAATTATTAGACTATAGCATAATAATCCAAACACAAAATATTGTCTTCAACAACATTCATGCTAGCGAGGAAAATAAATGACTCCTATAAACTTTGTATTAGTTAACATGTGTTGAATAAAATAACCATTAAAGAAAAGTTTCTAATTCCATTTGTGGACAATCTCCATGGAGCTAATTAGTTCTCGAAACCAGATCTAAATTTGGCTATTATTAGATATAAATACGTGAAGAGTACATTTCAAAAAATGCCTTTTGTACATATGAGGGCCTATATGAATTTCATGTTATGCATTTTCAATTATCCAATGCCTCGACTACCTTCCAAGTAGTATTGAATAATCTATTTCATTTGAATTTGAGGAAATTTGTACTCATTTTCTTTGATGATATACTTGTTAACAATAAGAGTTGGAGTTTTAATCTTAAGCATGTGGAGAAGAGAAATATAATTTAAAGGCCAAGTAGTAACAACAAAAATATTTAGGGTGGACCCAATGAAGATTGAATAAATCACTAAAATGTCTACTTCGAAAACCATCACATCCTTACAAGGATTTTTGGGACTTACAAGATATTATAGAAGATTCATAAAGAATCATAGGAAAATTTGTTCCGCTAACAACAATATTGAAAAAATATGTTTTTTGTTGAAATGACATAGTTGAAGTTTTATTTAAGAAAATGAATACCTTAATGTTTTCAACCTCAATTTTGGCTACCCCAAATTTAAAACCTTTATGCTCGAATGTGATGCTTTAGGAACTAGGATAAGAGAAGTGCTTATGCAATAAAACTACCCTATTTCCTTCAATATTCAAAAGTTAATTTGAGAGAAATTTTTTTATTTTATTTTATGTATGTTAAGGAGATGTTGGCAATAATACATGCCTAGTCCAAATGGTGTCAATATCCAATTAGAGTCAAATTCCTAGTTAAAATAGACTACTTAAAATATTTTTTAAACTAGAAGAGGTTATCTCTAGAAGAACAAAAATGGATTAGAAAAATCAAGGTCTTTGATTTTAAAATTATCTATAATAAGGGAAAAAATAAATCAAGATGTTGATAGTTTATCAAGAAAAAAATGAGATATTAGATTATGCGCAAGTTTATTAATTCCTGAATGGATTTTCGATGCTCACGTTGAATATGTAAAAAATATAGAGATCAAAAGGATGATTGAGCAAGTGAATAACAATGTCGGTTCACACTCCAAATTTTCATGGGAGGATGATATACTATAGTATAATGGAAGAATATACTTTCCTAACACCTCCAAATTCAAAAACACAAATCCAAAGAGAGAATTGTGACTTCACATTCGTAGGCCATGTTGGATTTTTCAAAACATACTATAATAGCCGACAATCCTTATTTTGGAAAGGAATGAAGGGTGACATTCAAAAACATGTGGCATAGTATGATACATTTCAATGAATTTTTTTTGAATCAATGACATCTTAAGGTCTTCTTCAATCCGTGCATATTCCAGATAAAAATTGGTCTAAGGTATCTATCGAATTATCACAGGTCTCCCCAGATAAAAAGGAAAGGATAACATATCTGCATTTGTGGATTGATTAACCAAATATGTCCATTTCATTAGAATTTCATCAAGAGATAAGGCTAGTCAAATCACTAATATCTATGTGAAAAATATTTATAAAATCTGTGGCTTCCCAAAAGTCATCGTTAGCGATAAGGACCCTCAATTTACCAACAATTTTTAGAAGGAATTATTCAACCATGTAGGAACCGCACTAACAATGAACACATCATGCCATCCTTAGATGGAAATATATATTGATGTGGCTATTAAATTCCTTGAAGGTAACCTCGGGAATTTCATGAATGATTGCCAATCTTAGTGGCACAACTGGTTACATCTTAAAATATTTAAGCTTTATAAGGGTATTCTCTGTTGGAGAAACTAGTAGGGAAGATATTTAAAAAAAATCTCCTTATCCTTCTATTGAAGGCTCGAAATTCTCTGCTTCAACATTATAAGGGAGAGCAACCAGTTCGGACCTTAGATCAACTCATTTTCTGTTGAAATGGTGGTTTTGACTAGTTAAAAGAGGTCCAGTTAACTTTTCCCTATTACTATCTGTTTAAGATGTTTCTTTAGTCACCAATAGGCACAAACATTAGATCCATTCTTCTTTCTGATCAGGAAAGAGAATGATCCTTAAGCTATTTTAACGGCACAACCAAACTACTCTATAGTTTCTCCTTTAAAAAAAAGGAATTCTAGAATAAAAAAACTATGATAGCACATGCAAGATCTGATCTAAGATGCAATTAATCTAACCCATCTCGATTTAAGGAAAGATAAATCTTTCCCTCAATCGAGAGTTAAGTAACATACTGGGAAAAGAAGCTTTAAAGAATTGGAATTAAGATGGAGGAATTAGGTCAAGAAGATATCTCACAAGATCTGATTCCTCATTAACAAAAATACTAACAATTAAACACTTAGTAAATAGTTACACAAGATCATATTGAAAATATATCCATTTCCTTATTTATCATATGCATAATAATTAAAAATATTCATGATGAATTACTACATTAGTTCAAATAAGACATCACATTTGCACACAAACAATTATTATCCTAAATCATAAAATAACTCGCTGATCTAAGAGTATAACTATTTGTTCCTATTAAAACTTCAGTTTTCATATTATATCTAAAATTAAGCCTGTAGAATAGTCTAAGCAGACTTTTAAATGAATTAACACTCAAGATTTAATAATAGTACATGAATTCAATTATTAACTTATACATTTGAAATATAAATTGAAAAACTGAAATAAGAATTCATTTCAATTAAATTCTGTAAACAATATTGCTAAACATCAATAATTGAAATAAACCTTTATTACAAAAAATGAATCAAGTACATAACCTTAAAATATTACAATAGTGCAAATATCTCACTCCCAGCACTTGATCTATGTCTGCAAAGGAGACCTCAAACCCACTGCAATAATGCAAAATTAAAAAGAACTTCCTTTACAAATAGATTATAAACTATAACATCATTATGCATCTCCTCCTGGATTCGAATCCTTTCTCATGTGTGCTCTTGCTTGTTTTATAAGTCCTTTGAGTTTATTTTTTTCCTCCTCTATTTCATGCTCCAACAATTCTATTACTTGAGATATTTTCTTCCACTGATCTCTTGCCACAACCAATTGAATTTTTTAGAAATTAAAATAAAATTGGAAAACAAAAAATCCATTCTCAACAAACTATAAGAATAAAAACAAAAAAATAGATTTAAAATCCAACTAGAATTCAAGATGTGATTGCTTCTATTGAGTTTGATTTTCTTTTAAGAAATTTTGGAGGAATTCCCAAGCTAATAATTTTTTTTCCAAATTAATGTAAAAATTAATTTTGTGTCAAATTCGTCACTATTATTCCTGCTGGATTTTTGGGTTACTTAATGATGATATTTTCTAAATTAAACAATCCCATATTGTGCTCCTTTGTTATAGCTTTCTAATGAGCTATTATGGGGTTAATATGGTTGAATAATTCTCTAGTTATGCCTTTTTAAAGATGAGATACCAAAATAATTCGAATTCTAGAAAATGTCATGCCTCTGTTAAAATTTTAAAAATTTAATTAAAAAAATTAATTCTAATTAAATGTGTAAATAAAACTAATTAACTGCTCATTAATTACAATTTGTTAAACTAATAATATACATTCTATTTTAAAAACAATAAATTAAATTACAAACATCATTAATATATATATACAAAATCCAATATAATTATTAAAATACAAAATTAATTAAACTACAAATTAATAAATTTACATATTAATTAAAAATTGAATTAATTAATTTAATAAACAGTAAATTAAATATTATTAAAATAATATCAAATATTATATACAAAAACATTAAAACCAATCACAAATGTTAATGAACAAAATTAGATAAAGGTTAGACCAAGATATATCAAAACTTTTTTTAATTAATAAGACAACAACCCCCTAGAGGTGACAAATGGTAAACATTGACATGCATCGAGGAAATGCATATCAGAGGTTTATATATAGTCACACAACAAATATTACAATATATGAGTGTTAGGGAGTAGATGTGATACTAATTTTTAAACCATAGTTAATATGCCTATCGGGTTTGACACAATATCAGAAATCGGGAGTGTGAGCCAATAAAAAAACTTATAGTGCATCACAGAGCCAAGATTTAAATTAAACCTTTTTAATAACCACATCGGGTCCATGAATCTTATAGGTGGCAAGAGGAGTTGTTTGTTGGAATATTTAAGCTATCAAAGGTTTTTTTTTTTTTTTAAATGGTCACTCTATCATTCTTGTGATATCAGGAAGGTTCGATATGGAGTGGACTAGACATGATTATTAACCATTTTAAAATCTCTGTCTCAGGTCCAATAGGAAATATTGGAGATTAGAAGAATTTTAAAAAGAGTAATTAGTTTTTTTCTTTAGGATATGTGAGGTTCAAAGGATCTTGGTCTTAGGGGGCATACAAATAAAATGTAATTAAAATTTACGTATTTACAAATTTATAAAACAAAGGTAATGTACATTTTTAACCTAGGCAGTAAAAATTCATCGAAATTTAAAGGAATGTCATTTGCAAACCAGATAACCAAACAAGATGAAACATGGATCAACGAAAAGCTTGATAAATTTCAAATTCAATGAAACAATCAAAATAGAAATATGAGGAAAATGAAAAAAAATGGAAAATTTGTAGGAAAATTAAGTAAATGAGAATCATAAAAGGTGTTTATCCAAAAATTAATAGAAAGGGTCCCCATTATTTGAAGTAAATGAATGATAAATGGGGGGTGTTGGGTTTTCCCTACAACACCTTGATAAAAGCTTATGAACTTATGGTATCTTCTTTTATTCTTTATTAGATCTTTTCATCAAACAATTATCAAGAGAAAAAACAATGAAGACAATGGACACAAGAAGTACGTTCCAAGATAGGGAAACACCCCTCCAAGGAGAAAACCCAGAATAGTCTCTTCTCTTCTTATAAAATCTAATCAAATGAGAAATCCAAGACCAAAATACCAAATCCAAGACCTCCTCCAAGCTCCAAGCCAGCCCTCTAACAAATCCTCCTTCAAGCAAGCACTAGTCAACATGATCAATGAAAGTAAAACCTCCTCCAATATGCGATCAACCACAATTTCCACCATTTTACTTCAGTTATAAAATTCAGACCTGCAATTTCAACCCCCAATAGACTGTAGAAACCCTAAATTTCTTGCACGTGTGAGAGAAAATAGGCTTTGTTAAATATGAAACTACTGTCAAATTCTACTTTCGACAGATCACACGAAGGAGATAATGATTGCATTGAATTCCTCTTTTCGAGAGGACCAAAATCGACCTAAATATCACCTCATTTGGACAAGAAGAAGTTGGTTTTTGAATTTATGAACCCACTCATGTACATTAGATTAGGTCAGCCTTACACACATGTGCACATTCAATCAGGTCGACCCTAAAGCAAAGTGGACCCATTGGAAGGTTATAAATACAAGTGACCTCTACCTCATTTAGACACAATTATGTGACACACTTATGTCTTGTTTTTGGCTCGTACAAGGCCGAAGCCCGTCTGTGTAGGTTCAGGTTTTATCTGAGGTGAAATTGTAGGTGCGAAGTCTGCATCTCTGATTTAGGGTTTTGGGCCCCAGTCTCAGGCACAAAACATGAATATTTTGATGCTACTCTCTCCCACATAGGCTCATGAGTGTGACTGGAGCCTTTCAGTCGCACATATAACACTCTGTGCATGCGAGTGGAAGATTAGGGTTTTTTGCAGTCTAGCTTCGACCCCAGCCACACGCTTTCCAAGCTTAAGGGAGCGACTAGAAAGCTACAGTCACATGAATGACTCCTCCATGTGACCGAGGACTAAAAGATGTAATCCCAGACTTTTGAAGATTTCACTTAGTGACGGAATGTTTCGACAATTGAATTTAGACATTGAGAATTCTATACAAACTTCAGAATCAGATTTATGAGTATGTACATAGTTGGGTTCATTTCATGGAGGTTGTAGTTGTTTTGTTGGTTAGTTTCATAGATGAATATATGGATCATTGTACTCTCTTTTGTTGAATCATTTGATGACAATCTAAGAAGAAGAATTTGCAAGGATTTTCTCCATAATGGGTTTTTCCCTGGTCTCCAACCAATCCTGGTATCTCTATGTGTGAATTCTTTTCTTCTATTTTTCTTTTACGTTCCACTACATTGATGATGATGATATTTTTCTTTCTACATATTTGTATGTGTTGTTTAATAATGATGTAAATATGAATAATGTTATGATGTTATGGGGTGAATGTAATGTGTTAATGACGAAATTCAATTATCAAAGAGAAGAAAAATATAACCCTAAGAAAATTAACATGGCATCAAAGCTGGGCTGAATAAAAGTCATGGAGATCACCCCCATGTAGACACCTTGGTGGAAGAAAGGGAATATGGAGGAGACCTAAAAGAATTCTAGGATTTGAATAAAACCTAAGGAAATTTGTGTGTTAGGGTTTGATGGATATTATGAGGTTAGGGTTTGAGAAAAACCCCGGTTTATGGAAAAGATATCAGATATAAAACCTAGCATGATCGATTTGAAGATGCTAAAGCACGTGTGAAAATTTTGATTAAGCCCTAGATGGGATAGTCTCTAGTAAGCCTAATTGTTGATAAAGTTGATTGAAGGAAAAAATCTCATATGGAAAATGGATTGTGATGGATCTGGAAGGGTGGTTCAAGAGGGAGAGGATCAAATCTCATTGAAGATAAGTATCTCTTGACTTATGATGCTCCTTTATGTCTTTACTTTTGTTTATACTTATAAATATGATTATTGTTTTTATCACTGCTTATACTTTTGGCATGTATATTTGAGTATTTGGATACTTCTAATTCTTTGATGAGATACGATAAGTGGATCCCTCTTGAGGATAATTGGAGATGTAGGAAATAAAATATAAATCTGGAAAAAGGTAAGGAGGAACCTAATGAAAAGAGGACAAAGTGCTACAAGCTGCCTATGCTAAATGAAAATATGCACAGGTATTTGAATACTAAAATGTATGCATGGTATATTGTTTCAGTTGTAATATTGAATGACAATGTAAGCCCTAAGTTATGATGAGAATATATCCTTCTCGAATGGTTCATTCATGCATGTGAAAGCGATTTGGATCCATGATTTTTATGATGAAATGGTGCCCTCGATGTTGAACAAGTATCTTACATAATGAAATTCTTGATTCTATGAGGCTACTTAGTGGTTATATTTGATATAGTAGTATACTTGATGATTGAAAATCATCTATAATTTTGGATATCTTGATCCCATAAATAAGTTTTGCACCTTGATTCTAGTACATGGTCATTTGTCACTATTTTTTTGTGAAATGCATGGAAAACATGATAATAGAACTATAACTATGAGACTGAAACTCAATATATTTTGTTGGCCATGGTTATGTTTTTATGTGTTTAGTAACTATGGAATATGATAAAAATGAATGCCCTAACTTGATGGATTGAATTGATCTTGTGTTCATGATATTTGAGATATGATGTTACATCTGTCTGCTGCCCTAATCACTTGAATCTAACCCTTGATTAAAGATTGATGTCATGAAGTGATGATGTAATAGCAGATGTTAGCATGTTATGACTATGATGGATATATGTTTGACTTTATGATTTAACAGATCTGCTGGTGCATGACAATATTATAGACATGTTTATTACTTGAATGAAGATGACTGGAGTGGTTTCCTATTCAGAGGGATAACCTCTCCATAAGATCCCTTATCCTATTTTCATTTTCATTATTATTGTTGAAATATGATTTATGGGCATGGATAGTCAAATATATGACATTGATAATATGTAGCAAAGTTCCGATCTAAGGAGAGAGAGTTTTCCCATTCTCTAAGCCTCAGTTTCATGGAAGCATGCTCACAGGTGCGACTATAACCTCTCATCCACATATAAGTAAGGTAAATGGAGTGACTAGAGTCTCCCAACCACTTAGAGGAAGGCCTATGGGTGTGATTATGCCTTCTGGACACAAAAATGAATTTGTGTGCATGAGATTATATGTTCAGTTGAAGGATGTGAGTCCTTCAAATTTGGAGCAGATAACATAAAGATCAGTGAGCAGGAAAGACTGAATGTTTACTATAATATGAATATATAGACTGAACTTGAATTATGTGTGAAGTTTGTGCTACAAGGGTTTGACATGATTTGGTTGATTGATATAGATGAAAAATGTTTGGAGTTTTGACATGATGCTTGATGTAGAGATTTGATTTGATGTTGAGATATGTTTTGGACTATAGATCTCACTATGATAGAAAAATTTGGATTTGACCTAGTGACTAATGATTTGATTTTACGTTTGCTGATTTTCCTAGATAACAATACTATATGGGCATAGTGACCTTCAGTGGCTAATATTGTTTTTGGTTTTGTATTTACACATTGGTTGAAGTATTGACAATTATGATTCAGTATGAAGCTATATACATGACTGCATGACTTATCCTTGATGTATGAATTTTCATCTAGCGACTTATATTATGAGCATACTATTTCGAAATGACTACCTGTTGACATAGATAAATTCCTCACTTGACATTTGGATGAAGTTTGAGTTGATATTGATTATGAAAACTCGATAATATATGAAGTCATGACTTGATGAAAGCTCTACTTGTCACTTGGTCTAAAGAATTGATACTATGATATTGTGATGATTTTGATATTAGTTCTGATATGATATATAAACTTTGATAAGGTGACTTAGTTGATTTTTTTATACAATATTGAGCATATTGATTTGGAAAAGTGTTATGGTTGTAGAGAGCATTGTATGAAGCAAGCTTCTCGATCCAGATATGTTTGAATTGATAGTTATTTGGTGAACCTAAGAAGAATATGTTTTGATCCAATCCTATACTTCAGAATTGTTCCAATGTATGGCTTTGATTTTGATTTTGGTTTTATACTGGTGGTATACTCTTGACTGGAAATGAGCCTATGATGATAAAAGTAAGAGGGAGATGGCTTCTGAAGCTCGAAATACTGAATCATGACATGATGAATCAATTTATAAAGTTGGGAAAATACAATTATTGCAAAGCTATTGAAGAAGCATTAGAAAGTGAAAATGAAAATCCTTGGACACTCCGATTAAATTTCAAGAAGTTGTGAAGAGATATTGTTAAACTTGACTTGGAAACCGAAATTTTATTGAAGCATTGATGTTCTATTTTTAACATCCCTCCATATATGTATATATTATTTTCATAGAGCTAGAGTTGATTTATGATTGAGCCACTACATCCACATAGATTTTCCACCAAGCACCCTTTGAGATATTTTGATGTGATAATCTATCTTTGAAAATCCTCCTGTGATATATGACTACTTGGATGTACTAATGATGATTCATTATTGATGAGATGGGAACATATGAGTGTTGCCTTAGTGTCAGATCCTCCATGATGTCTTTGGATGAGAGGTCCATATATTTACACATGACCGAGGTTGAGAATGATGTTACTAGCGTGGATAGCTATGAGGCAGGATGAAAAAGCTTTTGAAGAGATGTTTGAGATAGTCTTGGATATAACATGGCTGAATTGTGATGTCAAAGAGTGGGATCCAATTGGAAATGATTCCCATTTATGTATATATAGTCTGGATTGAGATGCTATCATATATTGAGATAGTGCAACGATACGAAACAAGCTTTGTCTTGTGGTTGGAACCTCCTTAAGAGGGAGGATTCCTATGCTATCATTTTTGTGATTGAAATGATTATTTATTCTCTAACATTATATTTGATTTGATCACCTATATGAATAGGAGACAACTTCTATTTAGGCATGATGATTACCAGATATGATTACGATGATATGTTGGTACAAAGACCGGTGGTGAGCGAGGACACTGAGCTAGATATTCCTCCCTTGTTTGAGCTCCTAGGGTGTGGAATTAAGATAGAGGGCTCGTGGGGTTGAGGGAAATATGGATAATAGGGTATCACCCCTATCTGTTACCCATAGGGTTGGAGTAGTAGCTCACCCTATCTTGGTCTTTGCATAGTATACCCCAGTTGGAATCATACCCACAAGTGGGGCTTGTTGGGATTGTACCTCCTCTTTTGGCCAACAAGTTGAGGAGGCTTGGAGGAGTGTAATCCTTACCTCTTGGTAAGTCGGGTATCTCGTCGAAGATGGATTATAATGCAGGTGTTATACCACATGAATATTAGGGATAGTTGTTGGGAAGATTAGCAGTAAATAGGATGGGTTGAGTAGTAGCTCCCTTATATCACCTATTGCTCCATATGGGGTCATAGTAGTAGCTCCCCCATGAGATTATGGGTTGATTAGTAGCTCCCTAATGTGGTTCTAGGTTGATATGTTCTCCTTGATGATATACTCTCTGATGATAATGCGGGTCGTAGATATGAATCCTCGCTGATATTCCGGGTAGTATCCCACTAACCGATATTCTAGGTAGTAGTCCACTAGAAGATATTTCAGTAGTAGCCCACTGAAAGAGAATTCGGTAGTAGCCCGATGAATAGAGGTTGGTAGCTTAGGCTCCCCTCTGATGACGATTTATTATTTTTTATTCAAGAATATACAACATATGAGCAGTGAAAATAAAGATATAAGCAAGAATAATAAATATATGATCAATGATGATACGTGATGACACTTGAGATACCGGGATGGCATGTTGTTCGATAGACAGATATTGGCAGGTGGAATTCTCCCTAGTTGAGAGGGGGTCTTAAAATATGAAACTGTGGTCAAATTCCACATTGGATAGCTCACGTGATGGAGATAATGATTTCATTGAATTCCTGTTTTTTGAGAGAACCAAAATCGACCTAAATATCACCTCCTTTGGACAAGAAGAAGTTGGTTTTTGGATTTATTAACGCACTCGTGTATATTGGATTAGGTCGTCCCTACACAAATGTGCACACTGGTCACGTCAAAGTGGACCCATTGGAAGTGACCTCTACCTCATTTATACATAATTATGTGACACACTTCTATCTTGTTTTTGGCTCGTAAAGTTCTAAAGCTCATCCGCAGAGGTTTAGGTTCACTCTCAGGTGAAATTGCAGGTCCAAAGCTCGCATCTTTTATTTAGGGTTTATAGAACCAGTCATAGGCATAGAAAAAGAATATTTCAACCCTAGTCACTCTCACAAAGTCTCATGAGTGTGTCTAGAGCCTTCCAATTGCATGGATAACACTATGTGCATGTGACCACGAGATTAAGGTTTATGCAGTCTAGTTTTGACCCTGTTCGCACACTTTCCAGGCTTAAGGGAGTGTCTGGAAAGTTATAGTTGAACAAATTACTCCTCCATGCAACTAGGGACTAAAATATGAAATCTCAGACTTCCGAAGTTTTCACTCAGTGACCGCAGGGTTCGTCAGTTGACTTCAGAGAGAGACAGTTCAGTACAAACTTCAGAATCATATTTCTGAGTATATACATTGTTGGGTTCATTTCATGGATGTTGTAGTTGTTTTGCTGGTTAGTTGCATAGATGAATATATGGATCATTGTGATCTATTTTTCTGAATCATTTGAGGATGATATAAGAATAAAAATTTGCAAGGGTTTTTCCCATTGTGGGTTTTTCCTCGATCTCTGAAAAATCCCGGTGTCTCTATATGTGAATGATTTTCTTCTATTGTTCTTTTATGTTACGCTACATTGATGATGATGATATTGTTCTTTCTTAATAATTGCATATGATGCTGAAAAATGATGTAAATCTGAATAATGTTATGATGTTATGGGGTGAATGTAATGTGTTAATGAAGAAATGCAATTTTCAAAGCAAAGAACAATATAGCCCTAAGAAAATTAACAAGATTTAAAATCAGAATTTCGTATTCTTCTTGAGATGCTTTCTTCTCCTAGACCTTTTCTTATTTTATTATTTTATTCTTACTTGATATCGAACTGCAAATGTATGTCCAAATTATTCAAACTCTCCTCCTTTATAAGGTCTTCTCATGTGGTCTATTAGGCCTCTCTTAGGCTGACTTCTTGCTGGCATGACTAACTTGGTTTTGGAGGTATTTTAGGCTTTCTAAACTGAAAAATAATTTCTTTTACACGTTACAAATTTCCCAATAAGGGTCTTACACAAATGATAAAGAATCTATTGACTCAAGAAAAACATTCTCTTGACTTGAAAAACTCTAGGAGCATGAAATGCATGCTTGACCTTGATGACCATTTAAATAGAGCATTATACCCATGCTTAAAAATAATATTTTTCTTTCTTATTTTTCTTATATCATAATATATACATAATGACATGAGTACAATGAAATTTATGAATACCAAAAATAATTACATTTTCCAACATCCTTCACCATTAATAAAATAATATTTTTTCTCCAAATTCAAGGATCTTGTTGTAAAATACTACTTAGTGACTTCTGATAAATCCCTTCATATCTTAAAAAGTCGTCTTTTGTAATCTAGGAATTGAACTAAGAAACAATATAATATGAAAATATCTAATAATGAATTTGAATTAGGGGACTAGGTGTTTGTTAAATTGCAATAGACAAGCAAAACTCACTTAAAAGCTAGAAAATCATGAACTGACATCCAATTTTTATGGCCCTTATGAAGTTTGAAGGAAATTTGTGTTAGAAAATTATATATTACAGAGCAATGCAACACATAAAATATGTGGAAAACATAAGCACACAAAACACATAAAACCAGAGAGACACAGATATACGTGGTTCACCCAATTTGGGCTACGTCCACCCCGAACAGCCAGTCCTTCCTTTCTATTATCCAACAAAATGAAGAGACACAACCTACAACAGATTCGATGTAATATCCTATGTTCTCTCTCATAGTCTCCCTATTTTTTTCTCGCTCTGAAAAACACATACAATACACAGTTGCAATACAATACCCTCATACAAGTGAGGGGTTGCCTTCTAGGAAAAAAAAAAACCCTAAACTAAACATAACTTCTACCGTCAGATCATCCGCCTAATGAACGACCCAGATTGACTAGAAATTACTATACTTTTACAAGGAAATTTTACATTTGTTTTTAGCTTCGGGGGTGCTGCCCCCGAAACCCCTCACCAGGGAGGGGCTCCATAAAGTCGCATCTGACCCCCCTGGACCCCCCAGGCAGCATTTAATTACGGGTGGCGTTGTTGCCCCATTAAAGTACAAGGGTCCAACGCTGTGATACAAAATAAACAATATAATCAGGCTCCACACCCAACAATCTCCCACTTGGAGATTGATTGTAGCAACTCCACTGCCGCTTAAGTTGCTGGAAAATGACTCCTCTTTGGACCTGGTTGTTTCTCATATTCATTTTCATCCTTGAAGACCAATTGAAACTGAGCATAATCTCAGTTTCTCCCTGGTTACAAATTTTTTTAGCATATCTGCAGGATTCTGGCTAGTGTGTATCTTTTCCAGCTTCAACTGTCCATCTTCCAATACTGACCATATGAAATGGTACTTGAGCTGTATGCGTTAAGTCCTGGAATGAAATGTTGAGTTCTTTGCAAGATGTATGGAACTTTGGCTATCACTGTATAATGTGCCCATATCATGCTTCTTACCCAATTCATCCATAAACCTTTGTAACCAAATCATTTCTTTACGAGCCTCTGTGGCAGCAACATACTCTGCTTCTGTTGTTGAAAGTGCAACAACACTTTGTATTTTTGAAACCTAACTGACAATTATTCCACCTACAGTAAATACATATCCTGTAGTGCTCCTCCTATTATCTCTGTCACCTGCCATATTTGCATCAACATATCCCTGTAGAGAAATGTTTGAACCACCAAAGCATAATGCTTGATTTGTGGTACCTCTCAAATATCTGAGAATCCATTTTACTGCCATTCAATGTTCTTTTCCTGGATTGTTCATGTACCTTCTTACAACTCCCACTGCATGTGCAATATCAGGCCTTGTGCATACTATTGCATACATTAAGCTTCCAACTTTTGATGCATATGGAACTTTAGACATATATTCCATTTCTTCTTGGGTCTTGGGGCACATCTCCTTACTAAGTTTGAAATGGCTAGCAAAAGGTGTACTAACTGGTTTTTCATTCTGCATATTAAATATTTTCAACACCTTTTGTATGTACTCATTTTGAGACAGTGTTAATTTGTGATTTTTCCTGTCTCTAACTATTCTCATACCAAGGATTTATTTTGCAACTCCCAAATCCTTCATTGCAAATGAATTTTCCAATTTTCTTTTGAGCGCATTTATTTCCTGCATGTTAGACCCTACAACAAGCATTTCATATACATACAATAACAATATAATATAACTGCCATCAATTTTCTTTTTCAGATAAACACAATGATCAGAGTGACATCTAGTATAACCTTTTTCAGACATAAACCTGTCAAATTTTAGATACCACTGCCTTGGAGCCTGTTTTAACCCATACAAGCTCTTCTTTAACATGCACACTAATTTTTATTTCCCTTTGACCTCATATCCTTCTGGTTGCTCCAAATAGATATCTTCCTCCAAATCTCCATGGAGAAATTTTGTTTTTACATCTAATTTTTCAAGATGTAAATCTTCTGCTGCTACAAGACTTAAAATAATTATGATTGAAGTTATCTTAGAAACAGGAGAAAATATTTCATCAAAATCAATACCTTTCTTTTGTGCAAACCCCTTCACCACAAGTCTAGCTTTGTACCTTTGTTTTCCTCCATCTTCTTCCTTCAGCCTGTAAACCCATTTATTCTACAATGTAGTTTTACCTGTAGGAAACTTGACTAAGTCCCAAGTCTAGTTATGCATTAAGGAGGTCATCTATTCTTCCATGACTAGCTCCCATTTCTTCCTGCTTTCAACCTGCATTTCTTCTTCATAACATTCGGGTTCACCAGAATCAGTCAACACTAAATAATATAATGAAAGAGAGTATCGTTCAGGGGGTCTACTTATCCTAGTAGACTTCTAACATCACTTTCAGGTGTTTGAGGTGCCTGTTGTTTTTGTGGTGATTGTTGTTGTTGTGGTTGTTGATTATTATTATTTTCATGCACCTCTACTTTTTCAGTGATCTCATCAAGAACTATGTATTCCTTGTTTTCTTTTTATTGTTTATTTTCCTACAACTGATTCTTATACAATACCTTTTCATTGAATATTACATCTCTTCTCCTAATTATTTTGTTATTTTCATAATCATATAAGAGATAACCAAAATCATTAACATCATATCCAATAAAGGTACATTTCTTTGATTTTTCCTCAATCTTTGTTCTATTTTCTTTATTAATTTTGGACAAAGGCCTCACAACCAAAAGGCTTTAAACTAGAGTAGTTTACCTTTTTACCTGTCCATGATTCCTCTGGAATACCACCATACAAGGAACTTGAAGGCCCTCTGTTTATTAGATAAACAACAGTATCTACAGCATCTGCCCAAAATTGTAAGGGAAATCTTGCATGCAATATCATGCACCTTGCACGCAATCTCATGCACCTTGCACGCTCCATGATTGTTCTATTCATCCTTTCTGACACACCATTTTCTTGTGGTGTTCTTGGAACTATCTTCTCTCTACGAATTCCATGCTCTGAACAGTACCTATCAAACTCTTTGTTGCAATATTCACCTCCATTGTATGATCTGAGACACTTCAACCTCTTTCCTATCTCAATCTCAACCAAAGCTTTCCATTTCTTGAAAGTATCAAATACATCGGATTTATTTTGAATACAATAAATCTGATTTTTTATAGTTGCATCATCAATAAAAGTAACATAATAATGAGAGCCATCGAGAGATGATACCTAATCAGGTCCCATACATCTATATGCGCAAGCTCTAATTTTTGCTCTTCTTTTCTTTCCCAGCTCTGAGAAATCTGACTCTCTTCTGTTTTCCATAAATGCAATTCTCACATAAATCCAAATCAATATTCTTCAAACCCGACAACAAATTCCTTGAGTGAATAATCTTCATCCCCTTATCACTCATGTGTCTGAGCCTATGATGCCATAATGCTGCATCTACTCCTTTGGAAGTTAAAGCATTAACAGAGTTAGAAATACCATTGCTTAAATACAATGTACCAACCTTTTCGCCTTTTGCTATTACCAGGGCTCCTTTAGTGACCTTCCAAGTTTTATCTGTGAAATTTGACACAACCTTCACTGCCTAACTTCCCTGTTGAAATCAGATTTTTCTTCAGATCTGGAACATGCCTTACCTCCTTTAATAGTCATTGGTTTCCATTCTGTTGTTTTACAAGAACTTTACCCATTCCAACAATTTTACAGGGTTTATCATCACCCAAACGAACTTGTCCAAAATCTCCTTGAACATAGTCATGAAAATATTTCTTATCAGGTGTGGCATGGAATGAGGCCCCTGAATCTACCACCCATGAGTCAGTAACATGTTCGAAAGAAAGAAACAAAGAATATTGTAACACATCACCTGTCACATTTTCTTCATGATTGTTTTCTTGTTGTGCATCTCCTTCTTTTCCCTTCCGAGATCTACAACCTTTCTTCAGGTGTCCTTTCTTTCTGAATTTCCAGCACACTATCCTTGATCTGGATTTGGATCTGCCTTTCCTTGATTTACTACGATATCTCGAGCTCTTTCCTCTTTCCATTTTTCTTCCCCTAGAATTTGCACTCAAAGCATTACCCGATGTCTCACTAGACCTTTTTCGTCGCATTTCCTCACTAAGGATAGCACTGACAACATCATCAAACTTTAAAGTACTAGATCCAGAGACAGAGTTACTAATTTCCATAACTAAACCATTCAAACTTTCTCGCAATGAGCACAAAAATATCAGAGCTCTAACTTCATCATTAAATTTTACCCCTACAGAACTTAACTGACTAGTAACTGTATTAAAATCATTTAAATGGTATGCAACAGATCCACCTTCCGACATCTTCATATTAAATAAACGTTTCATAAGAAATACCTTGTTTGAGGCTGAGGGTTTTTCATATAGTTTCGCCAACACCTTAATCAAACCCTCTGTTGTTGTTTCCTTCGAAATATTGAAGGCTATCGATGCCGTGAGGCACAACCATACTGTTCTGAGTGCCTTTCTATCGAGAATCTCCCATTCTGCGTCTGTCATAGCCATTGACTTATTTGTTTTTCCACTCAATGGTAGGTACAGATCTTTCTGATACAGAGAATCTTCCATCTACTTCTTCCACAGCGGGAATTTTTGGCTGTTAAATTTCTCGACCCTAAAATTACTATCTTCTGCCATTGCTCCCACTCGAACCATGAACCTTTCTTTCTTGCGAGTTTATCAGCCAAACAGACCTTCGGCTCTGATACAATTTGTTAGAAAATTATATATTACAGAGCAATGCAACACATAAAATATGCGGAAAACACAAGCACACAAAACACATAAAACTAGAGAGACATAGATATACGTGGTTCACCCAGTTTGGGCTACGTCCACCCCGAACAACCAGTCCTTCCTTTCTATTATCCAGCAAAATGAAGAGACACAACCTACAGAAGATCCGTTATAATATCCTATGTTCTCTCTCACAGTATCCCTATCTATTTCTCACTTTGAAAAACACATACAATACACAGCCGAAATAAAATACCCTCATACAAGAAAGGGGTTGCCTTATAGGAAAAAAAAACCCTAAACTAAACATAACTTCAACCATCAGATCATCCACCTAATGAACTGATCCGGATTTATGCAGGAATGCAACAGAATAAACATATAACCATAAATACAAAGATGCAGCGGAAATAACACTTCATTTCATTAATATCAAAGAACTGAAATTTGCTTACAGACAATGGAAATAAAACTAGCTAGGGTACTGGTAGCTATCTCTGAGAAGAGATGTGGTGGCTACAGACCTCTGAACTGCTTTACAATGAGGCGCGAGGGCCTATTTATTATTGAGAAACAAAGGAGAACCCTAAACATCCCAAAAACCTAACCCTAGGAGATGAAGCGCCAAAACTATGGGCCCCGTTTGGGTAAATTGGTGTTTCAACTTCCCAGGGACGTAACTTTGGCATACTATCTCCGTTTGACGCACATGATACATCATTAGAAAGCTCTGTCTGAGGACTACAACTTTCGCCATGAATATCATTTCAAAACGGAATGATATTCGCTGGAGGCGCGATGCCCAAAAAATGTCGTTTAGGGCCTCAAAATGGCTCAAAGTTCGGGACTTTGTTGCTAAAAACGTAAGTTATGAAAATGGCCGAAGAGACAATGGTCGGGGGCCCAAGTATAATGAGGTGGCCGCCAATATCCACACGGATCTTGAACGACCCAAATTGACTGAAAGTGCTATACTTTTACAAGGCAATTTTACATATGTTTTTGAGCTTTGGGTCTTGCTTACAGGCCCTGCGCCGGGGGGGGGGGTGGGGCTCAATAAAGTTGCAACCGCCCCCCCCCCCCCCCCCCTGGACCCCCCAGGAAGCTTTTAATTACGGGCGGCATTGCCACCCCATTAAGGTATAGGGGTCCAACGCTGTGATACAAAATAAACAAGATAATCAAGCTTCACACCCAACAAGTTGGTAAGGTAGCATATGCGTTAGGCAATCAAAACAATGGGAACTTACACAATGTCTTCCATGTTTCATGTTTGAATAAAAATTTAGGTCCAAAAACTCCAATATAAAACCAACCATCACTTTTCGATGAACAAAGGAAGCTAATACTATATCCTAAAAAAATACACAAAGTCAAGACTGAAGTTCTTCATTCAAGAATTTTTAATGAGTACCTAATCAAGTGGAAGAATTTACTAGAAGGCAAAGCCACTTGGGAAAATAAAGACTTTATCTAGAGGCATTCATCCTTTCCCATGCTTTGAGGTTGAATAATTTCAAGCAGGGGTGATTTTTAATAAAACAAATATAATAATAGAATAAATATTGTAATATCTAAGGTAGACATACTCACAAAAAGGGTTACATCCAAATTTTAAGCAGAGTATATAATAGTGCTACTTGGTTATTATAAATATCATCATGGAAAGACATGTGTGTGTGTGTGTTTTAATTGTTTGTCTACAAGTTAACAAACACTAACAAGTTGTAGCACATGGAACGTATAAAGGTATCTTAAGGATCCTACTTTTAGTAGAAATTGTTGAGATTATTATCATTTTTTTATGAAGTCATTAAGGGTATAATAACTTGAATAAAATTGTATAATCAACACCAATTAGTTGTAACTTGAGTGGTTGTAAGGAAAAGTTGTTACCCTCCCCATGAGGGTTCAAATCCCACTTTCTAACATGTTTTCTCTTAGTGAGTCTATTGTTGATAAGCTAAATATGATATATCCATTAGTTTTTCCCTAGCCTTATGCCTTAAAGAATCTAGGGTTTACCCTATGTACCATCCTCAATGAGGGGAAGTGCTTGAGAGATTCCCCTTAGAAAATATTATTTGGAAAAAAATGTTGCATAATCAAATAATTTATGAGATGGTTTAAATTCCAATTATTTGTTAGGACTGTTAAATATATTAAAGACCATTTAAATTTTATTTTTTTCCTATCTATATAAATATATCCTAGAGTGTCAATTTTTCATAGGACTATATTGTTCTTTGATTTGATAAGTGCATTTCATCATTAACACATTAATTTCACCCCATAACATCATAACATTATTCAAATTTACATCATTATTCATAAGCATATGCAACTATGTATAAAGAAAAATAACATCATAATAATCAATGCAGCGAAACATAAAGGAACACGAGAAGAAAATCATGCACAGATAGAGACACCAGGATTGGTCAGAGACTAGGGAAAAACCCACTATGGGGAAAACCCTTGAAAATTATTCTTCTAATAGATTGTCATCAAATGATTCAGCAAAAGAGAGTATAATGATCCATATCATCACAACAGCTAGAATATCCATGAAATGCATCTAAACATGAAAACCCTGATTCTGATGTCTGTAATTTACTGTCACATTTTGTAGCCTATTGCTAAACATAACTGTCACTAAGTGGAATCTTTAGAGTACTGAAGTTTTCACCTTTGAGTCTCAGACACATGGAGGAGGAGATATGCGAGCATCTATGGAAGTATTGGACACTCCTTGGAGAACTCTATGTGTGTGTCTGGGGACAAATATACTTTGTTCTACCTCAAACCCCCGAACGCACCCTGGGCCACTCTGTGCGTGCGTCCAGGGACTAGAATTTCTGAAACCCTAGATAATCCCTTTAGGATTATGTGCGTTCGTCCAAGGCTTCCTGGAAGAAGCCTTGACCACTTTGTGCACATGTCTAGGGAACAAATTACCGAGTTCTGTGCTAGCTTATGAGAAACAGATACCATAGATTTTTGTGAGCCTCGACCCTATAGTTTCGAAACCTTGTGAGAGATTCCTCCGTCAAACCTGTGCGAGACAAGACAAATAGAAGAGGAGAAGAGATTGTGTGATGAGAGTGTCCAAATGAGCTTTAGGTATATTCTATTTATAGTCTTCCATGAGGGTCCACTTGATGTTGAGGCCAATCTATCCATTGGTGCATGTGCATAAGGTTGACCTAATCCAATATACATAAATTCAAAAACCAACTTCTGCTTGTCAAAATGAGGTGATATTTAGATCGATTTTGGTCCTCTCAAAAAGAGGAATATATTGAAATTATTATCTTCATCATATGATCTGTCAAAAGTGTAATTTGACTGTAGTTGCATAATTTTAACGGTCCCTCTCAACTAGGGAGAATTCCACCTGCCAATATCTGACCATCGATCAATGTGACGTATGTCCCATCTCAAGTATCTCATCATCTCAAATCATCAATGTATATCTCTTGCTTATTCCTTCTCATCTCTTGATTGTTCCTATTCATATGTTGAATATTATTGAATCTAAAATAAGAATAATTTGTTACCGGAGGGGAGCTTAAGCTACCACCCTCTATTCATCAGGCTACAACCCAGAATCTCTATCATTGAGATACTACCCAAAATATCTATCAGCGGGCTACTACCTGGAATATATGTGAGCAGGAGACTACCTAGAAATATGTCATCAAGCTACTACCTGGAAATGTCATCGGGATACTACTCGAAAATTTCATCAGGCTACTGCCTAGAATATCAGCCAGGAGTCAGATCTATGACCCACAACATCATTGGAGAGCATATAATCTGGGAGCATAT
Source organism: Pinus albicaulis (assembly GCA_034641835.2). NCBI lineage: Eukaryota > Viridiplantae > Streptophyta > Pinopsida > Pinales > Pinaceae > Pinus > Pinus albicaulis. Next base: position 60,786,379 of record CM076574.1, read on the forward strand.
CTAAACATGGAACCACATTGGGGAGCTACTACTCAACCCAGAATCTCATTGGGGAGCTACTACTATGATCCCATATCGAGAATTAGGTAATATAGGGGAGCTACTACTGAACCCATCCTATTGCCTAATGATATTCCAAAAAATGACCCTCAATAGTCATGTGGTGGAACACTTGCATCATAATCTAGCTTGGACGAGATACCTGACTTACCAAGAAGTAAGGACAAGACGCCTCCAAGCCTCCTAAGCTCGTTGGCCAGATGGAGAGGGATAATCCCAACAAGCCCAACTTTTGGGTATGATGCCAACTGAGGTATACTCTGGAAAGACCAAGATAGGGTGAGCTAATACTCAAAACGTATGGGTAACAGATATGGGTGATACCCTATTTTCCAGAGTTCCCTCAACCCTAGAAGCCTTCCACATCGTGGGAGCACAGAAAAGGGGGAATAGTTGGCCCAATGCCCTCAATCAGCAATGATCTCATCATACTCATATCATCGTACTTGAATCAGGTAATCATCATGTATCAATAACAGTTGTCTCCTATGTTATAAAATTATATATTACAGAGCAATGGAACACATAAAATATGTAGAAACAAAAACAAATAAATAACATATAAAACAAGAGAGACATAGATATATGCGGTTCATCCAACTTGGGCTACATCCATGAAAACATCCAGTCCTTCCTTTATATTATCCAACAAAATTAAGAGACACAACCTAGAGCAGATCTATTGTAATATCATCTAATCTCTCACATAGTCCCCATTTCTATTTCTCTCTCATAGCATACACCTAATACACAATCACAATAAAATTCCCTCATATGAACTGAGGGGTTGCCTTCTAGGGAAAAAATCCTAAATTACACATAACTTCTACCATCAGATCATCTACCTAATGAACGACCTAGATTGACTATGAAATTACAATGTTTTACAAGGCAATTTTACATTTTCTTTTAGGTTGTCGCCCCCCCTGGACCCCCCTAACAACGATTAAATGACAGACGATGTTTCCACCTTGTTAATAACAAGGGTACAACACAACGATACATCTAAATAAAGAAAATAATCAGGCTCCACACCCAACATCCTATTCATATTGGACATCAAATCACATATCATGTTAGAACATTAATAATCATATAAATCACAAAATAATGCCATAATAATCCTCCCTCTCAAGGACGTGTCAACCGCAATCCTAAGCTTGTCTCATACAACTACATTGTCTTAATATATGAAAGTATCTCAGTCCCAAATAAATATATATGGGATTATCTTCCAATTGGTTCCACTCTTTTTCATCGCAATGTATCCATGTCATATCCAGATCATGCACAAATATTTCTTCATCCCGCCTCACAGCTAGCCATGCTAGCAACATTGTACTCAACCTCAGTCATGCTATGGACCTATCATCCAAGATATCATGGTAGATCTCATACTAAAGCATCATCAAAATGTTCTCGTCAATAATAATCTCAAATAACAACAATACATCCACATTCACAGATCATATAAATAATATCTTAGATCAATAATTGATCATCTAATGCAGGTGTATCAGACAATGCTCAGTGGAAACTCAATGTGAATGAAGCAACTCAATCATGAAATAATTCAGGTTCTATACAGATGGATGTTCAAAGTGGAACATCATTGCTTCATTAAAATGTTGGTTGCCATTTCAAGTTCAACAACATCGTGGAATTAAAATAAGAGTGTCAAAGGATTTTCATTTCCACTTTCCAATACTTCTTCAATAGCTTCACAATATATATTATCTTTTCCCAACTTTAGAAATCGATTCATCATGCCATGCTACATCATTTGGAGCTTCAAAATCCATATCCCTCTTATGATAATCAAAGGCTCATTACTTGACAATAGTATATCATCAATATATAAAACTAAAATCAAAATCAAATTCATACCTTGGAACACTTCTGAAGTAGAGGCTTGGATCAACACATCATATTGGTTTCATTAGATAACTATCAATGCATACATATATGGATCGAGAGGGATTGCTTCATGCAATGCTCACAAAAACCATAACACTTTACCAAACCATCATGCCTAACCTTTCATAAATCATTATTTTGAATCAAATCAACTAAATCAACTCATCAAATTTTAAAAGCCAGATCAAAACTAATATCAAAAGTCATCAATATTTCAGTGTCAGTTCTTTGGACCAGATGATAGGTAGATATTTCATCAATTCATGACATCATCTATTATCATGCCAAAAAGTTGTCATCAACCACACAATATCAATCCAAAACTTCATCAAGTCATTCCCATGATCATAATACAAGTCACTGGAAGTCATTATGCTCATATATCATTGTAATCAATGAAAATCATCAGTCATCATGTAAAATCATTAGACATCATGTCAAATCCAATTTTTTTAAATCATGGTAAGATCTATAGTCCAAGGCATATCTCAATCATTGATTCAAAGGTCTAATTCATCATCATACGTCATACAACTCATCTATATAAATCATCAAAATCATGTCAAACTTTTCAAACATAATGACATATCTATATGTATGTCAAGGTCACCTGCAAACACAAGTTTAGTCTTCATGTTCATATTACAGCAAACATTTAAACTTCCATGTTCTCAGGTATTTCTGATATCTACTACACCGAACTGACATCCTCCAGGTGAACATATGATTTTATGCACAAAGCTTTATTTTTGTGTCCATCAGGCATAGTCACACCCATGGGCCTTCCTTTGTGTGAATGAGGCTTTGGGTGGGATGAACGCATCTTACCTTAATTTAGACCTCTGTTATAGATAAAAAAATGCCAGATACCCATAAATGATACTTCCATAGTACAAAATATACATGTAATGCAAATGGTAATATGAGTAAGAATCTTTAGGATATATTCTCCCTTTGAATGAAAATCAACTTCATTCATCTTCTTTCATGTCATCAACATGTCTTTACTAGAGTCACGCAACAACATATCTGTTAGATCATAAAATCAAACATATATCCATCATGGTCATAACATGCTCATGTCACCTACTACAACATCACATCATGACATCAATATTTCATTAAGGGTCATATTCACATGATAGGGGCAATGGATATGTGTGACAACATACTTCAAAGATCACTTATATCAAGTCAATCCATCAAGTTAGGGCCATATTTACTAATCAAAACATGACCAAGGTTAATGAGATATATAGAGTATCAATCTCATAGTTCTATCATGGTTACCATGCTTATTATGATCAATACGATCAATTCAGGTCAAACTTTACCAAAACAACAAGAGTGTCAGCACTTTTTCCATACTTTCATCATACTTATCACAATCGTTATCAATACCATATCAATGAGGTAACCTTCTATAAGAGATCCATCATGTCTTATGCATGTAAAGAGTACCATTTACTAGATTCAAGGTGCTAGCCTTCTTCAAAAGATCAGGATATCCAAAAATAATAGATATTAGCCAAACATCAAGTTATACTACTTATATCAAATATCAACATTAAGTAGCCTCAAGAAGATCATCATGATCGAAATTTTCAATACCAAGTGCATCATTTCATTACATTAACCATGAATTCAAATTTCTTTCATATGCATGCATGAGCCACTTGAGAAGGAGACATTATCAACATACCATATGGCTAACCTTTCTATTCAATATTAAAACTGAAAAATAACATTGAAATGGTATAACATGCATGCCTTGTAGTATTCAAATACCCATGCACCTTATTTATCGACATAGGCATCTTGTAGTACTTTGTCACCTTTTCATTAGGTGCCTCTTTGCCTCTTTCCAGATATATATTTTCTTTCTTACATCTCAAATGATCCTCAAGAGGGATCCACTTATCACATCTCATCAAGGAGGTTAGATACATCCATATACTCAAATATACACACAGGAAGTATAAGAAATGATCAAAATAATAATCAGATCCATAAGTCTAGACAATAGTAAAGACATAAAGGATCATCATAAGTCAAGAAATACTTATCTTCAATGAGAGATGATCCTATTCCTCTAGAAGCAACATTCAAGAGTCATTACTATCCATAGTCCACATAACAATGTTGCCTTCAATTAACTTTATCAAAAACTAGGCCTACTAAAGACTATCCCATCTCAGGCTTCATTAAATTTGTCACAAGTGCTTAAACATCTTGACTTTGGCCATGCTAGGGGTTCATATATCATATCTCAGTTCTTTGCCATAAACCAGGGTTTATCTCAAACCCTAACCATCAAATCCATATGCATTGACTACCTAGGGTTTCCTTCATACCATAGAATTCTTTTAGGTCTCCACCATCCTCTTCTTGCTTCCATCAAAAGTGTCTCCATGGGGGTGATCTCCATGGATTTTCTTCAGCCCAACTCTGAAACCATGTTAATTTTTCATAGATATATATTTTTATTTCATTTTATAATTTCATTTCATCATTAAAACATTAATTTCACCCCATACCATCATAGCATTATTCAGATTTACATCATTATTCATCAACATGTGAAACTATGTAGAAAGAACAATAACATCATCATCATCATCATCAATGCAACGGAACATAAAGGAACATGAGAAGAAAAAAATGCACACATAGAGACATCGGGATTGATCGGAGACCAAGGAAAAACCCACTATGGGGAAAACCCTTGCAAATTATTCTTCTAATATATTGTTATCAAATGATTCATCAAAAGAGAGTACAATGATACATATCATCACAACAACTAGAATATCCATGAAATGCATCTAAAAATAAAAACCATGATAAAGATGACTGTAATATATTGTCACAGTATTTAGTCTGCTACTAAACACAACTTTCACTGAGCATAATCTTCAGAGTACTGAAGTTTTCACCTTTGAGTCTCAGATGCATGGAGGAGGAGTTATGTGAGCATCTATGGAATTCTTGGATGCTCCCTAGATAACTCTGTGCATGTGTCTGGGAAAAAATATACCTTTTTCTGCCTCAAACCCCCAGACACACCCTTCACGCTATTGTGTGTGCGTACAATTCTCCTCGAACACACCCTGGGCCACTTTATGTGTGCGTTAGGGGATGAGAATGCCTGAAACCCTAGATTCTCACTTCATGCTTCAATGCATGCATCAAAGGCTTCATAGACGCACCCTTGACCACTATTTGTGTGCATATAGGGAAAAAATTACCTAGTTCTGTGCCAGTTTCCAAGAAACTGAAACCCTGTATTCGTGCGAGCCTTGACCTCATAGTTTCATACCCTTGTGTGAGCTTCCTCCGTCAGACCTATTTGAGCTAAGAAAAATAGAAGAGGAGAAGAGATTGTGTGATGAGAGTGTCCAAATGAGTTTGAGGTCTCTTTTATTTATAGGCTTCAATGAGGGTCCACTTGATGTTGAATCTGACCTATCCATTGGTACATGTGCATAAGGCTGACCTAATCCAATATACATAAATTCAAAAACTAACTTCTGCTTGTCCAAATGAGGTTATCTTTAGATCGATTTTGGTCCTCTCGAAAAGAGGAATATATTGTAATTATTATCTTCATCATATGAGCTTTACAAAGTGTAATTTTACCATAGTTTCATAATTTTAACATAGATATCCATGCTAAGGATTGAAAAATGTATAAAAAATAAATATTGTTTAAGACTAGACTATTATTTTATATTTTTGTTGAAAATTATTTTTTAATATTAAAACAAATTTAAATTTAATAATTCATTTTCATGTGTTTTGCATATATTATAGATTAGTCTCCATATTTAGTTAAGTTATGTAGTTAGGTACATATAGGTTCAATAACCATGCTTTGTTGGGATATGTCCACTCAAACAAATATGTTCATTGACACCCTCCAACCTCTATTATGGTCATAGATGCGAGTTGTGTCTTGGTTGTTATAGGTTATCTTTTAGGATCTATTATATATATTTATTAACTATTTCATTTTCAATGTAGTTTTATCTTTAATACTTATTAAGACATAGGAATTAACGATTTTTTGGCTAGATAGATAATGATTTTTTTTTTAATTGAAAAAAGTATTTATATTATATAAATTCGTGTTTGGCTCACATAAAATGCATAAGGAATTACATATCAACTTCTTCAAAATTTCTATCATTTTTCTCTTATACAAGAGATATGCTAAAATTTCCTAAGGAGAATACCGCTGAGCAACATAAATGGGGTTTCTGTAGGTGTATACCTTACAAAATTTCACTAGTAGAACACAACATTTACAAAACAAAAAACTATTGATTGATATTAAAGTCCTCAATGACAATGAATTTGTTTTGATGAGTCATTTTACGTTGGGTTAAATTAAATTTTGAGTTATTAGACTCCATTAAGGGATAATTGATGGCCTAATTTGGCCATTCATGCACAGTTCTCTTGCTTTTAATTTGCATCCATCATTAGTGAGTGTGTCTGCTTCTTTGTTATGGTCGTGTAATACATGAAAGTATGTTATTGATGGAATGGATTCTACCATTTTCTGTGCTCTTTTCATGATATTTTCTAGATATTTTTCCTTAGACATTGAGCCTTTAACTAAATGTTGCAAAATAAGGAGAGAGTCTCCCAATATTGTGAGCTATTTCACCTAGTTTTCTTTGGAAATCAAGAGACCTTGATAAATACCATGAATCTATGCTTGATTTTTCATTATATGACCAATTACCCATGAGTACCTAAACACTTCATCATCCTCAGTGCTAAACAATGGTATTCAATTTAACTTTAAAATTAAAAATGAATTTATTAGTGGTCATTATATGATTATCACTAGTAAATATGAATTTAATTATTGAATTATTGAAGCTATCCTAATCAATTTTGAGGGTGGTTCAAAGAAATCATCACTAAAGTCTAATTTGTTTGTAATGATTATTTGAGTGAATTGTGCCCTAAGAATATTAGTGTGCATTGTATGTCTGGCCATGAGACCCCTACATCCAACGTAAGCAATCCCAATTTTATCTTCAAGCCCAAGATGATGGCCACCAACCCCACTGCTGAGAGTGCATAGTCTGAGGAAAAATATGTACCAATCACGACATCCATAGACCAAGGCTCTAAAGAAGTCCATGAAGTTATCCTGGAAGTTAAAGAAGTAGTATCAACACCCGTCGAAGGAAAGGGTAAGTTGACCAAGGGAACGGTCATCAAAGTCGCGGACATCCCCGATAGATTACATCCCTGCTCCAAGTGACAAAGGACTAATCTCTTATGGGTGACCCAACCATTAACCCTTAATTTAAAGATGGTTATTAGATTTCAATATTACTTTTGTAAATGGTTCTAAACAACCATAAAAAGAAACAACATTTTAACAATAGTTCAAATCCATATTAATAACTACAATTTGAAACTACCCTTGTATGTAACTATATAAATTGTTTCTAAACTACCATGATAGGCATATTTTTTTCTTCCAAGTGACATATTGTAGGAAAAAACTCTAAGCACTTCCACTTATTCTAAGGATGATACTTAGGGTAAGCCTTAGATACTTTAGAGTGCAAGGCTAGTTCAACAACAAGGCTCAAATCTATTACAACGATATACTCATTATGAGCTCAACATGTTGTTGATGAGCCTAGAATCAAATATAGGTGGGAAGGACAACACTTCATCCCAAAACCATACATACTAGACCTTATTGAGTCCCTGATACGTAAATACAAGGGTAGTTTTAGATCATATATATCAAGTTAGTTTGGAGAAATTCATCATGAAAAAAATTCCATTCTAACTACCTAAAAATATCGTTTATAATCACCCTTGTATGTAGTTATAGGGGTGTTTGTACAAAAACCATTGCTAAAAAGGGCCCTATTCAATGGTGCTATAAACCATTCATACAAGGATTTTATCAATGGTTTGGGAATTTCTAGTAAAAATGTTTTTTTAACAATGACCATGTCTCAAACCACCCTTAATGCTACTTTTATGACAGAAAATGGTTATCAATAAAGGTTTGAAGTGTAGTAGTGTTTTGCAATATTTAGCCTATACCTTAAACACAAATTCTTATGATGAGGGGTATTTGGCTAAATTTGAGGGTAAGATAAGGGCCAAAAACAAAGACATTGAAATAGCTAATGGTTTTAGAGAAATGTTTTCTAACATATTCCTTGATCAATTGAGTTCTCAAAGAAAAATAACCAGTTCATGCATCACATGAAATGGTGCATTTGGAAATGTAAATGCACTCATTAATGTGGGAACTATTAAGATTCTTACTAAGCGGCCATACTCTGTTGTTTAACACCATACACTTTTTTTAAGAACTAAAACTGGTTAATTATATTATCAAAATGGTTATAGCAAAGATAACAACACTAATAAATCATACTAAATGTCCTTTAGTTTCAAACAATTTTCACATATCCCAGACAAAATACAAAATTTACATATGTTTAATGGATAAAGTTCCTAGTTATTTTGCTACTATATAGTTTATAATAATGCCTAAAATATTGACAACCTTAAATAACATTTAATTACATTTAATTAACGAAATATATGGTAGCTTGTGGTCTCTTCTAGGCCCATTTTAGGTGGCACTGATTCTTGATCTTTGATCGCTTTTTCATTAATGAGTTGGTGCATAATATCCTCTTCCTTCAATTCACCTTGACCTAAGTTTACATATAGTTGATAGTTAGATGCCAAAAACTTAGCATCTTTGTGCAAATTCAGCATTAGGTTCCTTATCATATTGCATTTTGCTTCAAGGATGGAAATTTCATGTTTAACCTAAACCATGATACTCATTATAAATGCAATTTAGGAGATACATTGTTGTTCATTGTCATGAAATTTACAAGTAATAGAGAATATAGATAGTCTATTACATTGTATCATTTCTTCGCAAGACCAAAAAATACTCTGAATTTATTTGAAATACCAATTTTCCATAGTCACCAATCCAAAACCATAAGGAAAATCCACAGGAAAAGTTAAAACTTAACAATTCAAAAAATCCATAGCCTTGAACCTGAGATTTTTTTGTGCAAAATTTGCATGGAATTGAGATAAACAACTATAGAAACCATAAAAACAAAATGAGAATGAAACCAAGTATTAAGAATTAAGATTCATAGATAGAGAACCTGAAAAAAAAAAAACCCTTCAATCAACAAATACAACTCCACAAAAATTGTGTGATCTGTAAATTGTTGTGGACATTCCATTGGATAGTGTTACCACTCAAACCAGCAGGGGGCCTAAAGGGGGATCCTAATAGGAAAATTGCTAGACTAAGGGCAGTGATGGAGGCTTAGCCCATTATCACCACGAGTAAGACTCCTTTCTCTTTATGGATTTTCATCGATGGGAGGAGTCCCAGTGTTTTTTGGAAGCCACTTATCAAGGATATGTCAATGGATATGTATGAAGTGATCCCGATAACCCTTTCCCAAGGAAGAGGCAAAGAATGGTACTTTCTTGCTCTTTAATCAAGGGTCTTTCCTTCCAAGGGAGAGGGTGTGAGGATAAGGGAGAGGGGTAAAACTTGAAGAGGTACTTCTCAGTCCCTAAAATCCTATATGAACTTGGCTTCCTAAGTAGCCCTTAATGGTTAGTCTTTGGTAGGAAATGAGACCACCCAGGACCAAGTGGACCCAACCTAGGTTTGGGGATGGAATATAGCAACGAATGATACTCCTACCTTGGAAAAGGTGAAGAGAAAGGATTAGACAATAATTTTTGCTTCGAAATGTTAAATTGATCCTTCTAGGGTCTAGCCTTGGGGATGCCTAGAAAAAATTTGGTGCTAGAGCTAGGGTTTGAGATTCCTGAATATTCCACTATAGAAATTGCCTCAAATTCAGAGGGGAGGGAGGGGACCCACCATTGCAGTAGCATCTAAGAGAAAAAAAAATTCTGTGGGTAGATTCTCAGGAAATTGATGCCCTAGGTGACCTATTATGGCTATACCTGGGGAAAAGGGGAAAAAGGTGAAAAATGAGGGGAAAATTACCACCCTTTTGAGGGACCAGTGCCTATTTCTCTTAGGGATATGGATTCAAGGATGATAATAGTTGAGAACTCGACATCTTAATTAAGGAGGCTCGGAAAGTGAACTTCGTCCAATGTTAAGTGAAAAGGAATAAATGTGACCTTCAAGCATTTATACTTCATGAAAATAGTGCAATATTATCGATATAAAACAATCTATAGGAAATTTCATTCATCTAAAAATGGCCCATAGATTAAACAAGCTAAATAGACACTTAATTCAACATTACAATGATGCAACAACTAGCCCTAATTATAGCGAAGTTCAACAGTATGCAACAACAAGAATTTATCATTAAAAATTAATCACAGTGTTAGAGATGTGAAAATTCCTAGATCTAAATGATCTCTAGAATCCTAGTGCAACTAGCTGAATTTACTTCTCCTATTTGTAAATTACATTACATAATTATTTCAGATTTCTTCATGAAATATTGAAGCAAATTACTAAAGCAACCTACACTTAATTACTTATGATTTTGAAACAGGGAAAATGAGCAAAGAAAAATATACACATAAGACACCGTTATTTTTTGATGAAATTCCTCAGAAAAACCCAATGCAAGAAAACCAGTGAAACGGAACTAAGGGTTTGATTTTATTAAGCAGTAGAAATTTCTGAATACATCTTTGAATACCAAAAAGGTAATTCAGTTACATAGAGAGAAATACTAGCAGAAAGATTATGAGTTTTACCTCACTCAATCACTGAAAAAATCCCATCTGATTCGGTCGCTAGATGAAGTGCCCTTGGTAGGTCCCGCATTGCCTCTATGCAGTCCCTGCATCAGCCTCTTTAGGCACTGTGTCACCCAGCTAGGTGATTGATCTGCAACCTGGAATCACTTCTCTCAACCACCTGGTATCACACCCTGGTTCCGAGCTTCTGAAACTGATTCTTCTACAAAGTAATAGACTCTTTCTCACCCTCTGCGTTGCCTTTATGTGGCCCTGTGTTAGCCTCTACATGAGAGCTGCTGAATCACTCTCTTCCTCTCTCTGCTGATGATTCTCTGAATGGGAAAATATCTTTCCAGAAGCTATCCCTGCCCCTCACCACGCTGGAATAACTTAGATCAAATTATCCTCTGAGCACTTCTCACTTCAGAAAATCGATCACTTAGATTCACTTGGTGTGTCTTTCCAAATGAACCTCAAGCCTTCCTTTATAGCCTTCTCGTTGAGACTTCAACGACCGAGATTATATCTCCAATCAACGACTAATATTATAACTTGACTTAATCCATTTTCTCTAGAATATTCAAACTCTATTTTATTAATACCCTTTAATTATTTAAACCTAGGGTCACAATAAAATAATCAATTATTTTAATAAAACACATTCTAATTGGAATTTTCATAAAATATTTCTGGGTTCTTTGGAATACATTTTCCTAAGAGTCTCCACAAATTTTTAGACTTAGTGCACTTTCTATGCTACTAAAAATAAACACCCCCTCTTAGCGAGGAAAGTGCTGTAACAACATGCCAACTGCACATTGCTTTGACCCTGAAGCATCCTTTGCACTGCTGATGTTTGACAAGTTGTCCACCAACCACTGTGTTGTAGTTGTAACTATATTGCTTCCCTTGACACTGCCACTTCCAATTCTACATCTATACTACATCTCCCTCTCAAGTGTTGCATCTACTATGATGCTAGCACTACCACTGTGAACACTACATTTGCATTGCAACTTAGTTGCTGAGAGAAGCAACTGAAACCACCAAAAAACTGAAAAAAGGGTTCAATGGATGCACCTCAGTGCTGAAGATTTGACTGCTACTAGTCCCACAATTCCCTCTGAAGCCACTTATGTTGAAGCTACTGCAATATGCCTCCATGCACTGCTGACTCACTACTATGCGCTGCTCATATTCTAGCACTGCTAACCATTGCATCTGTCACTCCATCATTCCTTGGATCCCACTGAAAACTCCTCCATCCCACTACTAATGATCATGGGCTCCAGTAGCAAGGTGATGATCCATGAGGTGGGTTCCTCAAGGATCCTTTCAAACTGAAGTTCAAGGTGAAATATAGTTCCATGTCACCCCATCTCCCTCCTGGAGATGCGTGGGCACTCATGGAATACTCATCCTCCTTGACCTTTGTGACTGCAACCTTTGGATCGTTCTTCTCATCCTTGTCCTTTTTTCTTCAAAGGACACTATGATGCAATATAGTGGCTCATCTTGTCACATATAAAACACTTCACCTTGGAGACATCCTTCCTGTGTCTCAGTTTCCCTTGCTTCCCCTTCGATGTGAGGGCTGCATTCTACTCATCCTATGGATTCTTTGATCCACTCTTGCTGATCCATCAATTTTACACCTTACCAGATCTCTTCTCAACTCCTCCTCCTGAAGAGCTACCCACATCGCCTCCCAACTCAGTAGTGTCGCCCTGCCCAAGATACTTTGGAAAAAAACTTGCCACTTCTCAGTGACTATGTTAAGGGCCAGTCTCACCATAGTTGTATCATATGGGGCAGATGCCACAGATGTCAACTGATCACGGATTTTCTGAAGTATAGTTAGGAATGGAACAATGTGCTCTCCCTTCTGCATCTGGATCATCTGGAGCTTTTGATCCAAGTACATCTTCTACTACTCAGAAGTTCCTTGTATAACACGGGAAAGGCCTCCCATATCTCCTTGGTTTTGTTCTTTCCAACTATATGAGAGACTATATGATCCTTGAAACCATCAAGGATAGGTCTCTTGGCCTTTACCATATCATAATTGCACTTTTTATTCTAATCCGGATCTGTAGGCACAACAACCAGATTGTCTGTGAATTCCTTGAGATCATACTCGTCTAGAAGGAATCTGATTCCTTCCTTCCAAATCACGTAGTTGGAGGATCCCTCCAACCGATTCTGATCTCTAAGTCCATGAGCTGCCATATCAGCCGAAAATTTTCGAAGTATTGATCCCTCTTTCTCCCTACTGTGTATCTTCTAGGCTGGATTACGCACTCCCTGATGGATTTGGTAAGTATACTTCTCCTCTGTTGCCCAAAAAATGAAAAAAAACTAAATTTATTGGCAAGGATCTCACCGAGGAAAAATTTCCTCACTATGTGCTCTTCTTCTTCATCTAAAACTTCTCTGCCCAGAAACTGCTTGCAGAAAAACTATGTCCCTTTGGCTCTATGTGAAGGCTCTGTACTCCTCCCTCTACCCCAGCAAGATCTCAATCCATAAGTCTTACCTCTTTGTCGACTCACTGAGAGAGAGACCACCTCGAAATTTCAACCCTTTTGGCTAGAATTGTGCAATCCCTCCATGGATTCGATTTGTTGATGCTGCAACAATTCGACCTTCGCTTTAGTGCTAGATTTTCTCTTCTTATTTCACATCAAACCTCGCTTTGAAACCATGTGAAAATTACTAGATCTAAATGATCTCTAGAATCCTACTACAACTAGTTGAAAATGCTTCTCTTATTTGTAAATTAAATTAAAGAATTATTTCATATTTATTCATGAAATATTGAAGAAAATTACTGAAGAAACCTACAATTAATTACTTATGATTCTGAAAAAAGGAAACTGAGCAAAGAAAAATATAGACATAGGACATCGTTAGTTTTGGACGAAAGTCCCTGGAAAAACCCAATGCAGGAAAACCAGTGCAATAGATCTAAGTGTTTGATTATATTAAGCAGTATAAAAATTTGGAATACATCTTTGAATACCACAAAGATAATTCAGTTACAGAGAGAGAAATATTGGCAAAAATATTGTGATTTTTACCTCACTCAATCACTGAAAAAATCTCGGTTGATCCGGTCAGTGGATGAAGTGCCCCTGGTAGGCCCTGTGTTGCCTCTATGTATTCCATGCCTCAGACTCTCTAGATACTGCATCACCCAACTAGGTTATCGATCTACAGCCTGAAATCACTGATCTCAGCCTGGTGGTCTCACACCCTAGTTCCTGACTTCTAAAACAAATTCTTCTACAAAATCTCAAACTCTTTCTCACCCTCTGCATGAGAGTTTTTGGATCACTCTCTACCTCTCTCTGTTGATGATTCTCCGGCTGATAAAATCTCTCTCTGGAAGCTATCCCTACTCCTCACTATGTTGGAATCACTTAGATTGAATTCTCCTCTGAGCACTGCCCACTTAAGAAAATCAATCACTTAGATTCACTCGGTGTGTCTTTCCAAATGACCCTCAAGCCTTCCTTTAGAGCCTTCTTGTTGATACTTCAACAACCGAGATTAGATCTCCAATCAATATCTAAGATTATAAATTGACTTGATTTGTGTTCTCTATAATATTCACACCCTGTTTTATTAATACCATTTAATTATTTAATTTTCCCAAGTTTAAACTTAGGGCCACATTAAAATAATTAATTATTTTAATAAAACACATTCTGAGTGAAATTTTCACAAACAATTTATGGGTTCCTTGGAATACATGTGTCTAAACCTCTCCACAAATTTTGAGTCTTAGAGCACTTCCAATGCTACCAAAAATCAACAAGAGAGTATATCCAACCAACATCATATTTGAAAAAAATAAAGCTCCAAGATAAAAATGGCCCAAATCCATACATCAAAATTCATCCATTTATCCAAAATAATCCTCCAAGAAGAAATGCAAAATTCTCTAAGAGTAGAGAGATCCCAAGTGAAGTCATGATACACATGTATGTAACTAACATCAATATATACCCTCATAAGGAGTTCGAAATAGCCTATGGGCCTACATTATCCCCTAATAATAAAATAATATGCAAATAAAACACCTATTGGTGACAATCCCACCAAAATAGCTCAAAAATGGAAAATATAAGCCTCACAGGGGATAAACAATAATATGCACATGTCCTGGAGCCCTCAAAAGGCCTAATAATGTCTTGAGGCGCCATAAAGAGGAATAAATGCCTTAGAATATGATGGATAAGGGGGTGGCCTCGTGTTCTCCAAGTAGTAGACATGTGGTTCTCCTAGCAGGTTGGGGGCACACAAATGACCCCATGGGTCTCCTTATGAATCAGAGATGTTTGTAGATCCTATACAAGATCTTAAGTGATGGAATGAACACTACCATGACATTGCACACATCCTGGGACACTTGATAAGATTTTGGGGCTCCTGTGAGGCCTATTGGGCATAATGTACCAAGTACATCACCATCATCCCAAAAGTGGAACGCTATTAGTCCATGAACATCAATGAGGATCCATGGAGTGTTTTCTGTTGTTGTGGAGGCCTATGGATCTCTACGCACACCCTATGTGTGCAATTTTAGCTCTCTGTGGGTTAGGATCCCATATAGGGAGACCAAAACCACCTGCAATCCTGTATAATATCCAATGCGTCCCCTAGGCTTCTAGTACAACCAGTCATTAGAATAATCATGTAAAATAGCTTACAAATCATGGATAACAAAGTGGACGCTTCACAATTCCATGCCCTTCCGTAGTGGGCTTTGGAAGGTGCTAGTGTCTCCATACTCCAAAGGGGATTGGACTTGTACCTTTTTAAGTGGTTTCAACCCTTAAAGGGAACAGTAGGTCCAAGGTACATCCTTTGAATGGGGGTGGCAAGTGATAAATAAGTGAAATAGAGTATGGAATGAGAGGGGAAATCTTGGGCCTTCGCCACATATCAAGGCATAGGTGCATCCAGATAAGGGGAAGCCCACACCAGGGCATATAATGTGTAGGAGGGAGAAATCATGGTACATGAGGTGTCCCAACCTTGATTTTTTCACCCTTATTTATATTATTTTTTCCTTTTATGAATTTCTTTAATTAACTACTTAGGGCTCAAGGATAAGAGCATGATGTGTCAGATATAATAGTGATTACCCCTTTTAAGGTAAGGTGGTTCATTTCCCTCCAGGGGTTTGGGACAATCATTGGTTCATGTATGACAAATGACACTTATCTAGGGCGTATGGAACCAAGTTGATGGCCATGCATTAGGAGTAGAGCTCATGCATTGGTTTTTTCCCATGTGCTAATGATTTTTGTCTTGACATATTTTGCATTTTGTGGCATAATTTCTTGTTAAGTGTTTCCAATTATGCTTTTTCTTTTTCTTTTAGCTTCTTCAACCTTCGTGGAATCATTCAAAACCTGACCCATGGCAGGGGAAAGGGGATAGGGAGGCTGACCCTATGTGTACCGATGAGGGCTATGTGGACCTAGGTGGGAGAAATGATGAATGGAAGTAATGCATGCAGATAAAGGAGCGAGACCACACACCCAAAGTCTGGGTTTCCCAAGTAGTACCACCCTAGAACCAAATGGTCAATAAAGGAGATCCCACAGGACTAATATACAAGGGTAACACCCAAAAGAGATCAAGTGGATAGGAGCACAAACTAAGCCCACTCTTTCCACCAATCCCCCCATCAATCCATGGCCAGAAGTACCCATGATAAGTAAACCCAATACTCAATTACCAAATGACAAGACATACCTTTAGATTTGGGAGGCCCATCTTCAATCATACGATCAATACATATGGGTGAGGGACCACATGGATGGCTCAGGTGGTGAAGACATGGCACAATGAGCTAGTAGGAGGCTACAAGGGGCTATTGGTTGCAAGTTGAGGTCCATCATGGAGAAAAATTTCTCCTAGGGATATCATCCATGAAGTGGTGGGTAATGTTATCACTCTGCCATATCTCTAAGGCTGAAGAAGAAATCCCAACAGAGGTAACCACAGACCAATATTTTAGCTTGGTAGCTAGCCCTATGAAGCCAGAGAGGGCTCTCTCCACAAGGTCACAAACAAGAGGGCTGGATAAATTAGGGTTTTAAGCTAGGTATGAAATGCATAAGGGTTGGTTTTTTTATTTATTGGGTTTGTTGGATGAGGATTAGGTCAAAAAGGCTATGTCAGGGAAAATATTAGCACTTTAAGGTGATTTTGTGAGATGGTTTTAGACTGATGAGGAGATAGGACGATCATAAGATATGTATTCTTCCTAAACTGAAGAAAATGGACAAATTATGAAGACTTTCCCAAAATAGAGCATGAAAGAACATGTATTCTGCCTATCAACTTGAAAATCATCATATAATATACATGAAATGGTTTATGAGCTTACAAAACATTCATACAAATGAAACATGAGAAGAAACAATGCCAAACATAAAAACCACAGGTATCCCAAAGAAATAGCTGCAACTCTTCATTAATTTCTAGCCAAACTGATTACACTATAGTCCTTGATCAACAACAACATCCAACCTTTTCCAAAAGTGAAAAAGGCAATGATATAAACATCAAAACCAATTTATCTCAACCTCAGGGGTCGAATCCCTGAGTTGAGGAAGAGATCCACAAAAATCTGAATTGATAGCTAGAGTATATAGGGAGGTCCAAGTGACTCCTCCCTAATTACAATGAAACTGATTCATTTGACTTGATGATTACATTTACAGAATGAATTTACCCCTAGG
This sequence comes from Pinus albicaulis, assembly GCA_034641835.2. Classification (NCBI taxonomy): domain Eukaryota; kingdom Viridiplantae; phylum Streptophyta; class Pinopsida; order Pinales; family Pinaceae; genus Pinus; species Pinus albicaulis. The sequence continues at coordinate 60,803,892 of CM076574.1, forward strand.
TAACTCATCCATGTGATATTTACATTTACCTTCCTCAATTACATAGGTAAAATCATCATTTCCAAAGATAAAAGTAAAAATTGTAGTGAAAACTAAAAAATATCAGACATTGCTCAAGTGCGCCATTTTTGTGCGAGGCGTGCCCTCACAGTGCCAAGGGCACCCTCCATGTTGCATCTTGATTTTGGATGGGTTGCAGGTGTCCAAATTGGGCTCAGGATGGCATTTTGGAAAGCCTATCCAGTCTAATTTCCATATATGTTTTTAGTTTGTAGAATGGAGTTGATTTTCTCTATCAAAAAGTTATTCTCCCGCAGCTGGTCAAGTGCGCAGTGCTGAGGCAAAAAAGGAGGCAGAACATTGATTTTTTGTGCATGTTTTTCACCTCTTCACCTGCCAGTTGTCAAAACTAAGCCTAGAAAATTTGTTTTTTGGAATGTATTTTTCATTTTTCATCTATTGGTGGTCTTCATTTGGCCAAAAATTTCCTCAAACAAGAGCGCAACTCCTAGGGTGCTACGTACTTGACAGTTCAGATGTCACAAGACTGTCTAGGAATACACAGAAACTTAAAAATTTCAAAAATTGACAAAAAAACGCTTCAAAATTTTCTAATTCATTTTTGATGATGTGGTTAGGCATGGAGTGAGGCTTCCACTAGTATGTCAAGCCTCCTCTCCTCTTCTTGCATGGTTAGAGCTTCAATTTTTGCATTGGCTCTTTTAAGCTTGGCCCTTGCAATTTTGTCTCTTTTGGCATAGTAATTGGCCATCCTTCTTTGAATTTTGTTGTCCTTGTATTCTTTCTCTAGGAGCTTCTCAAGATGGTTAATCCTTCCTCCCTTATGTGGCCTTCTCTCTTCCTTCTCTTCTTCCTCCATGAATTCTCTTTTCTCCTCCTCCATGGTGTTTTGGTCTAGAAACCCTAGGGATGAGGAAATGGGAGTGGGAAATGGGGTAGGAAAAATTAGGGAGATGAGGGAAGGGGTTATTGAATTGGGGGAGGTGATAGGAGGTCAAAAAATTTTGGGATTTGGGAATGGTAATTTCATTACAGGTTTAGGTATTTTGGTGCCTAGGAAATTGATATGCCTAGGACTTAGGGTTTAGGTTAAAAGGGAATTAGAGACAAAGATACAGTAGCATAGGGGTAGGGATAGGGTTCATTGCTAAGAGGTGGGAACCTTTACTGAAATTTAGAGGAAATTTGCATGAAGTTTGGAGCTTACTGATAAAAAAGGGCAGGTGTGCAGTGCACAATGAATTTTCATCCTCCTTTTTCCAGGAGCGCAACGTATAACACAGTTGTGCAGCGTAACACACAGGAGTGCCCTCAAAATGCCAGGTGTGCCCTCCAGATGTCTAGGTTCTCAGGGAAAACTTAAAATAAATTTTTGAGTGCCTTCTTGAAGTCCAAATTGAGCTCATGATAGCTCGTTGGAAATATATCTCTCTTAGCTACACAATGGACTTATCAAGCACTAGAAATGATCAATTATAGCTCCTCAAAAATCAATTCTACCAAGACTGGTCAAAAAGTGTAGAATGGGGGTGCAAAAATGTAATGTGATTTTGCAGGAAACTGTGGAAGCCTTACTCAACTCAAAACTTAGATCATGATAGCTAATTGGAAATCTATCTTTGTCTAGTTATCATTTGACTTATCAAACAAGTCATTTGGACACTCCATTAGGGAAAAAAATGTATTTTCTCAAGATTACTCTAGAAGTGCAGCAACTCTCTTGTAGCAACTGTATTTTTGAAATTTCTCCAAAACCATGAAACCTGTGTAAAAAATAAAGGAAATTTTTCTTAATTAACCTATTATGGACAAAAACCTCTTTTATTTTTGTAAAATTCATCACCATTTGGTCAGAAACATAGTTTGAAGAAAAACTAGCCCTATGTGTGGCAAATGATTTGTCCCGTGGAATCACTTCTTGGAAAATGATGTAGACATGATTTTTATGAGTTGGAATGGCCTCATACTTACTTATATGACCTCCATTATGCCTCCTCTACTTAGATGTCTCTGATTCCATAGCAAACCCTATCTCAATGGGAGAGGAAATTAGGGTTTAGCGTAGGCAAAATAGGGGATTTGGGCAATTTATAAGAATGAAGGGAAATAAAGGGGATAGGCGGCTTCTAAATTCTTAGGAAAATATTTATAGGTAGGGAGGGATGTTAGGAAGTAGGTGAAAGTGTAATTTCAAGGATTGCGTGAGGGGAAGGGGTCCAAAAGGGAAAAACATAGGCCTAATCTATAAAAGTGTCAAATTGACTTCTTCGGGCTAAGGGAGTGCAAACTCGACCTTTGGATATGAAGATGAGCTTGAATGAGATGTATTGGTGGTCTTATACTTCATGAAATTGATGATTTTTTCCTTGGGACCCACTTTCTTCCTTTGTTATTCTCTTAACCTTTTGAAACTTTACCTTTTACTTAACTCTTTCATTTGACAATTTCATCTTCTGGTGACCTTTGAGAACTCTTTGAATTTGAATTTTTGGTGGTTTGGAATATTTGGAACACTGAGTTAGCGACTTTTGATGGTGAAATTATTACATTTTGAAAAACATAAAATTACTTATTGAAAATATAAAAAAATACATTTGAATTCAAAATTACATGATGAAATAAGAATTTCTCTTTACAAATAATCTTCACATGGTGAAGAGATGTTATTGGACCACCTTTTACTTGCTGGTCTTATGCATTGAAAATGAAGCTTTATTGGACCTTGGAAACCATAATGACCTATTTAAACCTTGAAAACCCCTAAAAGACCTAATGAGACCTTGAAAGACTAAACACCAAGATGACATGACTGATATGATGACATGATGAGACTGACTTTATGAATGATGTACAGTCAGCAAGCTATGAAAATATGCTAGCAAGTAATCAAATTTGAGGAAGATTGATGTTTTTGGACTAGGGCTACCATCAATGACTAAATTTGTGCATGACCTTGTAGAATGATAAAAAATTTCTGAATGAAACTACTACATTGAAGAAATTGTAATAATGTGAAATTGTATATTGACCTAAATTGTTGTGATGCAAAGGAAAGTCTCTAAGGCAAAAGCAAGACTCCAAGGCAAAGACAAATATGCATTAAGATGAATTTTTGTGATACATTAATGATATACATTGTTTTTTGATGTTGGCATTAATTTGATCCATTCAATCATTACACGTGGCTGGAATTATTATTGGATTATTTATTAATTTTGTGAACTAATATTCAAATTATGAAGTGCATGGAAACGAATGAATGGAAGGCAAAGAGTCAACCCTATTGATCTCTTCCTATTCCTATGTGGACTACAAACAACCATAAAACTATCTCTACAAAAGATGTCATTTTGGAGCACAGAAGTAGGTTAGAGAGCTAGAGAATGTGAGAGAGTTGATTGATATATTATGCACATATGGAGCTTATGTGAAGCTAATTCGAAGGGAGAAGCGGCAGAAGTAAAGATGGAGATATGCAGAGTTGATAACCAGGTAAATCAGCATATTGTTTTCATGTTGTGTGAGGGGATTGTGGTCTCCTTTCAATTTGTGTCTTGATAAAATGTTCAGTTGGAGCTGGTTGATGTAGGAGCCTCCTGTGAGTAGTAGCTTGCAGAAAACATATGGGAGTTGAAGCTTCCTTGCATGTTGTAGCTTTTAGAAATTTGAGGTAGCAGCCTCCTGTAGGTTGGAGCCTACAAAAAATCATATGTACTAAGGAGTAGGAGCTTGCCTTTGCATCACAAAAATAATAAAATCGTGGTTTTCTCCCTAATGGGTTTCCACTTATATCTAGTGTCCATGTGCATTATTATTATGTGTTGATGTGATATGTTATTCTTCTTATTGCTTGTTTTTCACATATTCAGTTTGTTGATCATTATGTATTGATTTTCTCATGTAATGTTTTTTTTAATGAGTTTAATAAAATAATTTTAATGTCCATGAATGGACTAAACTGATTCACTCCCCCTCTCAGTTTAGCCAAGGGTTCATCAATTGGTATCAGAGTCGGATCCTTCTATATAAGTATAACAGCTTTTAGGTTGGTCTGGTCGAGTCATGGACTATCAAAGTGTACCTATGTTGAGTTCATAAAAACTTCATTAATGGAGAGATAAGGCTAAAACAAATTTAATGGCTTATGGACCTGAGGTATGGAAACTTGTATGCGATGGTTACTGAAAAGACTCTACCTCTTTGAAAGAACAGTAGTGGGATGCCCAAGGAAAAATGCGTAATGTATAACAATCTCATAACAAGGATATTGATACAGTAATGGATTTAACATCTACAAAATAAATCTGGAATAGATTGCATCTCATGCATGAAGGAGACACTAGTGGTTGCATTGTCAAGGAGGAGAAGATAAACAACAAGAAGAAAACCCCCTTTCAAAAGGAAAAGGTTCAATCAAATGAGGTACCTACTAGTGTGAATGGACGTGATTTCCATGAAGAAACTATTGTTGAAGAACAAGCCAAACTTGACCTTGTTTTGACTGAAATAGGAAGATTGAAGAATGAAAACAAAGATTTGAATAAATTAGTGCACATATATGATGAAAGAGAACACAAATACAAGAATAAAATTATTAGCCTAAGGACACAACTTGAATAAGAAAGGAGAATAGATGTGATGATAAATAATTGGTTAAATGAGAAAGAGGTACAGTGTGAAATATTAGAGGCTGATATTGTTTCAACTAAAAGTGAGCTGGTTGAAAAGAACATATTATATATAGGGTTAGAAGAACAAAATATCTCCATGAAGAAATAGAAAAATCATCTATTCAAGAGGACACCACAATGTTGAAAACGCATGTAAAAGATGAGACAAGCGGTGTGGTTAACAAGGAGACAAACAAAGGAAAGGAACATAATTGAGATGAAATAAATGGATTGAAGAAAGTGAAATCTTGATCCGCATTTATGCAAGAACGCAACAGTTTTCACATATAACCATAAATACAAAGATGCAGTGGAAATAACACTTCATTTCATTAATATCAAATGACTAAAATATGCTTACAGGCATAATGGAAATAAAAATAACTAGGGTGTTGGTAGTGTATCTCTGAGAAGAGATGTGGCGGCTACAGACCTTTGAACTATGTTACAATGAGGCTCGAGGGCCTATTTATTATTTAGAAACAATGGAGAACTCTAAACGTCCAAAAACCTAACCCTAGGAGATGAAGCGCCAAAACTATGGGCCCCATTTGGGTAAATTGGTGTTTCAAATTCCTGGGGACGTAACTTTGGCATACAATCTCCGTTTGACACGTATCATACCTCATGAGAAAGATCTATCCGAGTAAAATTTTTGGTGTGAGCAAAACTTGTCTTTGGATCAATGTTGCTCCTAGTTTTCCCAAAAAACGTCGTTTAGGGCCTCAAAACGACTCCAGAAGTTTAGGACCCGAAAAACTGCTAAAAATAGTAAGTTGTGCTGCAACTTAAAAATTGAAATAACTGATGGTGGGGGTTCAAATGGAATAGGTGGGTGGCCACCAATATCACCTGGATCATTAAGGCCCCAAAATGGCTCCGAGAGTGCAGGACCCAAAAACCTGCTAAAAATAGTAAGTTGTGCCGAATGTGAAAAGCTGCAAGAATTGATGGTGCGGGTCCAAATGGAATAGGTGGGTGGCCACCGATTTCCACCTGGATCATTCCTCCCTCCTTAGGAAGCAATGGTCCCCATTGCGTTGAGATCCTCCTTGAGATGAGGCAAATTCTGTTGAACTTGGTATTAGATTTGTTGAAGATGTCATGGACCTACGGGCGGACATGTTGGATGCATTTAGTAAATTTTATTTCTTTATCAGCCTCAGATAGTACATGTGTGGATTCTGTATGTGTATTTGCAGAAGGTATGTCAACATCAGGTGGCAGTGCGTTGGGGGTCAGATCAATGGAGTGCTTGTCCTGACAGTGTAGACGAACCTCTGTGAGTGAGGAGAAAATGTCCTCGTATTCCTCCATGAATTTTTCCATCTGCTGCAGTCATGCAGGGGAGCCCCTTTTCGAGGTTGTGGCCACAATATTCTTCTTTCCCTATGAGCAAGTTGTAAGTAAAATAAATTTCCTGGTTTGGGAAACAATCTTACCGCATTGTTTTGCAGTAGTCAAAGAGATGATAGGAGGTGGTACTACCTCCGGTATCCTGTACAAGTTATTTCCCAAAAAAATAATAACAACACGAGGCCTAGAATCATACATAGTATGTCGCCTCCACAAGTATGGTTGGCCCAATAATACATCAGCTACATCAAGAGGATCAACATCACATAATTCCTCATCCATGAATGGCTTGATGTTGTACGGAAGGCAGCACTGTTGGCGGATGTGGATATCTCTCCCTGGGTGAAGCCACCCGGTGGTATATGGCTGCGGGTGTACTATGGTTGGTAAGCCAAGCCGCTTCACAACCTCTGCTGAAATGAGGTTCTTTTGGCTTCCACTATCGACAAGGAATTGCAGTGGAGAAACCTTCACCCACATCTGTGAATGGAAGAGGCGCTCCCCCTCCTCTGGATCCTCGGGATCCTCCCTCTGGATCTTGGTGGTGGAAATAATGGCACTGGGATCCGCATCAATTATTTTCTTCCATTTTTCATTGCCTTTGTCTAGTTCTGACTTAGGATCAGAAAATGCATCTAATTCGGGTGCCTTTAGTTCAGCCACCAACGAATGTTTGGTCCGACATTTGTTTGTGCTATGAGTGGGGCTATTATGAAATTCACACCACTTCCCCGTGTCCTTCTTTGGATTTGTGGTGTTATTCTAATTCACCCCGATTTGGCCTTTCCCCTTGTTCTGTGGTTCAGGGGCACCTTTCCTTGGCTTCATATTCGCAGATCCAAAGTCTCGCTTCTTCTGCTTAAATTTCAGCTCGATCTTGGTGGCATAGCGATATGTTGTGCCAAACGATGTAATGTCGAGGAAATCCATTTCCTCTTGAATGTGTTTGTGCAGATAGTTGCGGTACTTGAGCACCAAATGTCACTTTGAATCTTTAATACCCAACTTTTTGCGTAGGGTATGGAAAAAATTCGTCATTTCGTGCACATCTTGGTCCCTTTTCTACCGCAGTGTGGTCCATTGGATGTATTTTTCCTCATAGCTCCCCACAGGGTAATATTGTTCCTCGATGTCGTCTCGAAATGAATTCCAAGTGGATGTGGTAGAGAACAAAGAGGGTTCCCCTTCGTCCTCTTGCTCACAATAGGTTTCCCACCAATCTTTGACATGGGGAGCGGATTTGAGGAGTGCAAAGATAATATTTTCTCGGTCGAAGAAATCATGGACCAAAAAATACCCTTCCAACAAATTTAACCATCTATCGACAATGTCTGCATCTATCTGGCCTTCAAATACAGGAATTTCAAATTACTTGTACCTTGAAGGGAGTGGTGCCTCCAAAGTGGCTATTGGATGCATATGCACTGTAGATGGGCAGTCGTTGAAGGATATGAGCAAAGCTATCCATCATCGCGTTCCTTTGTTTCTCGAGGGTCTCCTTGAGCAATATTTTGATAGGATCTCCTAATCCCTCGTCTTTATTTTCTTCTGCCATGGGATGTCGTCGGAGTTTGCGAGGCTAATCTTGCAAGGGTTCAACCAGATCGAGCCCTAACTCCTTATACCCTGACCGTATTGGGGACATGCAAAGAAAAAAAGAGAAAGAGCATACCGCTCTGATACCATTGATCTGGATTTATGCAGGAACGCAACAAAATACACATATAACCATAAATACAGATATGCAGTGGAAATAACACTTCATTTCATTAATATCAAATGACTGAAATATGATTACAGGCATAATAGGAAAAAAATAATTAGGGTGCTGGTAGCGTATCTCTGAGAAGAGATGTGGCGGTTACAGACCTCTGAACTATGTTACAATGAGGCTTGAGGGCCTATTTATTATTGAGAAATAATGGAGAACTCTAAATGTCCAAAAACCTAACCCTAGGAGATGAAGCTCCAAAACTATGGGCCCCGTTTGGGTAAATTGGTGTTTCAACTTCCCGGGGACGTAACTTCGGCATACGATCTCCATTTGACGCGTATCATACCTTGTTAGAAAGATTTATCTGAGGAGTAAAACTTTTTGTGTGAGCAACATCAGTCCATGGACCCATGTTGCACACAATTTTTCCAAAAAACGTCGTTAGGGCCTCAAAACAGCTTCGGAAGTTCAGGACCCGAAAAACTGCTAGAATTAGTAAGTTGTGCTGCAACTTAAAAACTGAAAGAACTGATGGTGGGGGTTCAAATGGAATAGGTGAGTGGCCACCAATATCCACCTGGATCATTAAGGCCCCAAAACGACTCCGAGAGTGCAGAACCCAAAAACCTACTAAAAATAGTAAGTTGTGTTGAATGTGAAAAGCTGCAAGAATTGATGGCGCAGGTCCAAATGGAATAGGTGGGTGGCCACTAATATTCACTTGGATCAAATCTGCTCCTAAATATGAGGATACAAAGCCTGCAAGAATTGAGAAGAGAAGTGTCGCATGCCTCTATTGCCATAAAATTGGCCATACATCAACACACTGTTGGAGAAACCAAACCAAATATTATCAGCAAGAGATGCAGTAGACAAAGAAGCTACCTCAAGTAAGCAATCGAAGTAGACCTCTATCTACTATAAAATCATATGTCATCAGGTACATAAATTCTTCTATGGCTATTGTTGGGTCTCGTAATCGTCACATTTTCATCATGTTTATCCTCACCATTCCTCACATTCCATCACCTCATTTAACCATTTAGCATACCATCTTCATGGGTTCACCTCATTATTTTCCAATTTATTTATTTTTAATATTATTAGAGAATGTATGATTAATTATTTGAAAATTGACATATTTCACTAATATCATAAATGTGGATGAGCTTTGTAAATGTGTAGGATTATTTGGAAGAATTATTCAAAATCCTCTTGAACATTTCCTCCACCATTTCAATAATTCAAAGGATAATTGTTCAAGCTTATTCCAAGGAGAAGATCATGGAATATTCAAAGGAGAAGATCGTGGAGATTTGGATAACATATCTTATCCAAGATTTGTGAGAGATGAGTGAGGATTTGAAGGGATCATATTTTGTAATTATAGGGATTGGTAATTAAATGCTTGTGTTAATTTACCTAGTAAATTGATCCAACATTTTGGTGTCGTTGCCGAGGAAGCATACTTCAACATAGTCAATTAGGAAGATTGTTTAGAAAACACATTAAAAAACGACAAAAACCTAGTATTTCTTTTAGTTAAGTTTTCTTATGCCTAGGATAGCGATTAGAAGAGTAGTCTCATTAAACAAAACCCCCATTACTAAAAAAAAAAAAATCCATTTGCCCAATAAGATCTAAAACGACATGATGTTAAAGAAGCCATTTGGAGGGTATGTCATGACAAGGATCTTCTTAAATCCTTGTCCACAATTTAGAGTGATCACTAGGGATGAATCTTCAATTCAGAAGTTGGAAAATGAACAAAGTGTCGATGAAAAGGATCCACAAGAGGAAAACTTAGAATCTTCTTCTAGTAAGGAGATGAATGAGTCATGGATCACATGAGATGAAGATCAAACATTAGAACCTGAAATTGAAAAGTTTCTAGCATATATATCACAAGATCCCCTATGCATTCTAGATTTCGAACAAGTGACACTCGAAGAATTTTGTGACATGACAACTAATGAGAGCCAAGCAAACAAAGATCATCTTCAAACTTGGTCACAATACCACTCCATTTTTCAATATTCTTTCTCATCAAATCCTTATGAGCAGATAAATTTTCATGTCCAAGAATTTATTAAAGCACCTTTTTCAAACTTGGATGTGAGTTTAATTATCATTTTGTTACGCAAATGGATACATTGGAAATTTTCCTATACTTGAAAGGAAAAAATATTTTTTTGCAATAGAGTAGGTAGGATATTATTCTCTTCAGTTTTGAATAAGTATGCTCTCCTCTTGCGTTTTCACACGATCTTAAGGATCAGAAAGTAGGTTGTCGATAAACATTTTCAAGAATGAATAAACTGAGGTTTACAATATGGTTAATCAAAGTCATTTTTAGATTTGCAAATCACTTTGTGTCCATTTGTTAAAAAAGAAATTCAGTAAAAAATTTCTAAGTTTAAATCAAATTTAGTTTTTTTATAAATTTTAGTTTTTAATTAATTTGTAAAAAAAAATTCAACAAAATCTCACATAATGATAATATATATATTATTATAAAAAAATGAACAAAAGCAAAAACAAAATATTAAACAAATAAAAATTTAACAATCAAACAATAATTTCTTTTAAACTAAAACACCAATGTATATAAAAAAAGGCCGAGAGCATTAAAAAAAAGGGGTTTTCTTTTTTGATCAGATAGAGCACACACGAATCTGTTGATTAGAGGAGGATGGCACGACAAAATTTTGAAGGATGCCGCTGAGTGAAATCCTGGCTGGTTCTTGAGGTGGTGAACTCGCCCACGGCTTCTCCAAAATTAATGGTATTCAATAAAAAAATCATTGCATAAAAACAATTCGACTGGATAGATGTGGAGTTTGTAAACCCGCCAGAAGTAAGAGTATTAGTTTCAAAAGTGCGCATTCAAAACCAATATATGGGCAAGAATCTGAGCAAGAAATCGTATTGTTGAAATTTGGTTCACAAAATGAGAAAATATTATTTAATGCCAAAGATCTTGTAGAAATTGTGCATGCACAAAATCGTCCAAAATCCATGAGAAAGTTTGGCTTCCTGTCAGAGGAATGAGGAAAATACTGCGCTAAGATATTTGATAAACGATTTTGAGGAAGCAATTAGCAACTACACCCCTCATTTCTCTGCGTATTCCGCTGCGTCAACTTTGCCTCTTGTATATGAAAATAGTTACCACCGTTTGCGTTTAATTTTAATGATGCCACTGGTGATCCAATTCGGGGCACATTTTAAGGATCAGATCTCCAGAAAAGACTGCGCATCCCAAAATAGCTAGGGTCTCAGATGGTTTAGATCATCCAACGCAAATAATTCTGATGCTAATCCTATTGTAATTGTGGAAGAAAGACAAAGGATTCATCGACCAATGATTTACGCTGTGCAGCACCATTAAAAGAAATTCGAAGGTTGACCGCACGCTGCCAACAAACTATAATAAAGCCTTTTTGTTGCAATAATAATAAACCCAAAAAACAATAATAATAATAATAAATTTAAAAATTTAAAAAAAAAAAAATGTTTTTTTAATTTGTTGTTTATTTAATAAATAAATAAATAAAAATAAAAATAAAAAAAAATCCACAAAATAGAATTTTCATTTTAATTTTGTTATTATTAAGAAAAAAAAAAAAAAAATCCTCACATTCATTTACATCAAATTCATAAAACCAACTACTGGTTCCCTAAAAGATACAAAAGTATTTTCAAATGTTTTTTAATGATCGTCTAAAAAAGAAAAGATCAACCTTCTTGCAAAACAATACAAACACATTAAAAAATATTACGCAATCAAATAATTAAATTGCAAAACAATACAAACACATTAAAAAATATTACGCAATCAAATAATTAAATTGCATGAGTACATGCAATACTTTTAGTTGGGGGAAATAAAAGTATGTTGAGTTTTTTTTAGAATTGTCATCCATTATTAAGTGAATTTGTGGGCAAAAAGTTAGGATGCATATACTAACAAGTGAAATGAGATTGGTGTTATGTGTAGGTCAAAGCGAAACTTATGCGAAAAGCTTCAACATTACAATGCGACACCCTTTTCATCCACGATTAGTGTAACTTCAAAAAAATAATTAAAAAATGGACATTTCATAAATGCTTGAAAATGAGCTAATTTGTTTTTAAGTCACTTCATACAGGAATGATTGACGAAGATGGCACACAAAGGAGACAATTTTTATGCAGGAATGGTGCTAAGTTTTTCAGGGTTGAAGACGATCTAATGCAAAAGTGATTTTTAGAAATCACAATGAAACATGCATCATTGGATGCTTGAAGGAACTAATTCTTCACTGCACATATCATGACATTTGCTGATACACAAAAACCTTTTTGCGTCATGATATGTTTACTCACATTTTCCCTTCCAAACGCCTAAATCATCCCTATGATGCAGCCCATCTTCCATTTCCTTATCCTTCATGACTTCATACATGCCTAGTTTTCTGAACAACATACATCATTTCCTTCTTATTTTTTAGTTCATTTTTCCTTGTCAATAAAATTCCCAAGCTCTTTTTCCATGATTACATTGCCCTACCATATACACTGCCTGATTATGAGATCTTTTCATCTATATTCTTACCAATCATTTTTGTACAAACTCACGTTGACTGATGTGGGATTCCTTAAGGCCCACCTTTTAACAAGTCTCGACCCATCGAGTTCAACATCTTATCTGGGATAGAGACCAAAGTCATCGTTAGTACCTTGAGGCTTGTATGCCCTAATGACAGGTTCTCTTGCTAACAATCATGGGAATACATCAATGTCCCTTGATCGTTGGATCTTGCAAGTGGCTCGACATCAGATCATTTATTCGCACTTTGCAAGATGTACTAGGGTACCTTGGCACTCATTGACATCAATGGTGAGTTTGCCTCGCATTGGTTAACGAAACCCATTAATGGTCGGTAATCCAATGACTTATTTTCATGCTCGACATTGACACATTCATTTGCATGACTAGAATTGTACCACTAGGTTTTGAAACAGTTTAAGACTGTATTTTTCATGACTCCATCAGTAGTTGCGACATCATTCCTTCAGCCATATGAGAGTATGACAGTTCCACTTTCAGACATCATATTCAGATTCACACAACCAAGCATCAGTATAGATTCCTTCACTTCATCTAGTAGTAGTACTTCAGATTCCTTCACTTCATCCAGCAGCATGATATTCACATGATCCAATACCACGATATTTTCCTGATCTAGCAGCATGACATATTCTCTCATGCAAATCAGCATGACATTTTCCAGGTTCATAAGCGGCAGCAACTACATTCATATTGCATAGTTCATCAACTGCTTGGGTAAGTGAAGCTATGCTATTTTCTAATTTTTAATCAAACAATTTTCTTACATGTTGAAAGTAAATGAATTTGGAAAATTCCCTCGCCATATTACATCATCTTTCACCTTTTCGTAAACATAACACATCTTCAGTTTGGGGGGGAATTACATGACTCTTCCAAACTACACTTTATTGCAAATGATACATTAATATCTATTTTGGCATGATTCAAAAATATGAGAAAATGTTTTCTTATGCATATTAATGACTTATAATTTCCAGTACATGACTTATCATTTGCAGTACATGCGTTAAATAAGAGAAGAAAGAAAAGAAATGAATGTTGTTAACACAAGAACCACCATTTGTTATATTCATGGTTGTTAACACAAGAACCAACCATAGAAAATATCAGTTGTAGTACATGTATTTCACATCCCGGAATGATACATTGTTGGAAACCATAATCATGCAAAGCCAAAAGCTTTTATCCATGCAAGGTTGCATGAGGACATGCAACAAGTTTAGTTTGGGGTTTTTTGGGTCTCGTAATTGTCACATTTTCATCATGTTTATCCTCGCCATTCCTCACATTCCATCACCTCATTTAGCCATTTAGCATACCATCTTCATGGGTTCACCTCATTATTTTCCAATTTATTTATTTTTAATATTATTAGAGAATGTTTGATTAATTATTGGAAAATTGACATATTTCACTAATATCTTAAATGTGGATGAGCTTTGTAAATGTGTAGGATTATTTGGAAGAATTATTCAAAATCCTCTTGAATATTTCCTCCACCATTTCAATAATTCAAAGGATAATTTTTCAAGCTTATACCAAGGAGAAGATCATGAATATTCCAAGGTGAAGATCATGGAAGATTCCAAGGAGAAGATTATGAAGATTTGGATAACATATCTTATCCAATATTTGTGAGAGATGAGTGAGGATTTGAAGGGATCATATTTTGTAATTATAGGGATATTGGTTGAGAGAAAAGTGGATTTGTAATTATTAGTTGCTTATATTTTTTTCAAAGCACTCATGTATAAATAGGAGTGCTCTTTCTCCAAGTAGAGGAGTAGGAAGAATTGTAGAATAAAGGAGAAGATAGTAGGAGAAACTTGAGACTTTGAGATTCTTATTTTCTGAAGTTAATTGAAGACATAATTTATCATTTTCTTGTGCATTGAATAAGTTTCAGTAGTTGAAATTACTCTCAGTGTACAAGGAAAGGGTGGAGGGCCCCCACACCAAGCTAAGTACATTTCTTAGTTTATTTCGTAGCTACAATTTCTGAATTATTTTTCTTATGTTTGATTTATTCATTGATGAATCTAATGATCATTCTTAAACTGCATATGAAAGGACAAACAAGTGTTTAAGTTAAGCACTCTTTCTATCGACTCAAGATTTTTAGTTAGAATTCATCGTAGTTGCAATGTCTAAATTAGTTTGCTTATGTTTGATTTATTTATTTTTAAGTATTGATGAATCTAATGATCATTCTTAAACTGCATATGAAAGGACAGATAAGTGTTTAAGTTAAGCACTCTTTCTATCGACTCAATATTTTCAATTAGAATTCATATTTACATGCCTTTACATGCTTTGATTGCTAATGGATCTTAATCTTGTTTCTTTCTGCATACGAAGAGACAAACCAGTATTTGTGTTAAATACTTCTTCTATCTGATTAAGAGTTCAAAACTAAGATTCATCTTTTCTTGTTTTTCTGAATTCTTGTTTTCATGATAGCATTAATGATAAATGAAATCAATGATGAAGGACAACCAGGACCTATTTTAGTGAAGATCCTCTTCAATTACTACTTCATGTATCTTGGTCTATTGTTTAGAATTTAGAAATCATTTAAGTTAGATTTATATTTGTAATATGCATTTATTTTTTAATAATTCATCTTCTAAACTTGACTGTGGTTGAAATCCATATATTTTGGAGCTGCTTCTAAGTCCTACAAACCCGAATTGATAATTAAATGCTCGTGTTAATTTACCCAGTAAATTGACCCAATAACTATTGTTTCTCTTGCTATGCATTTGGACATAAGGTTGCTGATTGCAAACATGTTGAAATGAAAAATAGAAAATACAAACATTTTCTAGGTGACACAAGGTGTTATAAGCGTAATAATCCAGGTACATAGTCAGAGACTGGAAGCTATCACATACCCTAAAGAATCCCAAACAAAATATGTACACTACAAGAAAACCAAACAATGTGACAAAAGGAAACAAAGACAATAAACAATAGCTTACTAAATTGTGGAACAGGAAGAATATATAACAGCTAGTGACCTAGCTTCATTTTAGGGGGAGTTTCTCTAGGAAGAAAGGAAGTCATTTAGTTAGTATTAAAAGAGAAACATCAACACAGGGGGAGTGGTAACATCATGATTTTTTCTCTTATTTCAAATACCATAAGAAAGAAACAACAAAAATGTCTTGATAAAGATAATCAATTGAAGAAGATAAGTTATGCATCGAACTTTAGCCAAACCTGCAATGTCTGCAATATTTCAAAGAAATAAGTATAATATATCTAATGCAACACAAAGATATGAATATTCAATAGTGGGTACAATTTACAATTCAAATAAGGAATGGAAATAACTACAATGAGATTTTGATCATGATATGTGCTTAATTTTCCATACTGGACGCATCTTTTACTGTGCTAAAAATGGGAGTAACAGAGATATTTATTGGATACCATGTGCCTCTGATAACAAAGATGATAGTATCTTCAAAGGGATACAAGTGTCAAAGTGTATGCAAAATGAATCATTGGAGAGATTTCATCCACTTTCAGAAATATACAACAAATAACAGTAATATGGGCATCTAATAATCTATTTCACAAAAGGATTAGATTCTCTCCAACAATTCGTTTCTTGCAATGAAAGAAATCCTCTCATAGAGGGTGCAACCTGAATTTCCTCGTAGTAGGAAATGTAGGGACCCTACTCCGTGTGTTCACTACAAAAGTGAATGCATGTGAAATTGGGGTACCTTGGAGATAAACTAATATGCGCACTTCAGATTTTTTATTTACCTACAAATAAAAAGAATATGATTTGATTATCGTCTTGGCCTTCGTCACCAATATATCATATTATCAGTGAGGATTCCTATGGAAAACAATGTACTGAACACAGAGATCGAATGTACCGAATAACACATTGGTAATGATCGAAGTAGTGCGTTAAGATCTCTATATCCATGTGGTGGAAATCTCTCAGTGCTATTTAGTGATGGGCCATTACCTAGGGTTTTCTAGTGTGCACTATCCACTATTCTCGGGTTCTCTAGGGATGTCCTTGTTGTTAGCCTCTTTTCATTATCCCCACCTGCTGCTTTCAATCTTGCTTGCCCGACGTTACTATATATGTCTCTGTTCGACTAGTGAGAAGTGAGTGGTCTATCATAAGGTTGGTATTAAATATAATGGTAGAGAGGATGATTTATAATATGTTCGACTAGTGAGCAGTGAGTGGTCTATTGTAAGGTTGGTATTAAATATAATGGCGGAGAGGATTATTTATAATATGATAAGTAGATAAGAAGGAGATAAGATGATGGTAAATAACATGGCGAGTAGAGAATAAGGTGTGTTAGATAAAATGATTGTTTATAAGATTAAAGCCTCATAAAATCGCCCAGTAAGCCTCAATTGCGGAAAGGCACTTCCACTAGAGCCAACAGCCATATTGGAAACCGAAACCTCATTGTTCTGTGTGTATAAAACAAAGAATATAAAATAGTAAAGAAGTTTCTTGGCCTTTTCAAACTTTCATTTTCAAATTTCTAGAAGTTTTCTCTGGGTCACGTGTAGAGATATTCTACCACCTTGATTGAAGCAGCTGATACAACCTCGGAGGGAAATAAATCTGCAGTCGAGCGTTATGTTCCAACAATAGTTATATTGCAGTCAAGGGTTCGTCAATAGGTTTTGAGGCAACAAAAAATGAAGCTAGATGGACGTTTCATTTATGGAAAAAGAACACAGAGTGGAGCAGTGTAATCAGAGAAAGAACTTTATTTTTTGAATGGTATTAGAGGCTTCAGTGACAGCGTAATCAGAGCAAGTGTTTTATTTTTTTCCATTATTATCGACACAGTTCATCGTTGGAGATTTCAGGCCATACGATTTGATATGGAATTAGATCTTAACGAGGAAGATATGTTATAATATGGCATTACAATATTCACCAATAAATATGATTGCGGCATTGACACTGCAATGGCATGGGATGCATAAAGTTATTTTTTTAAGTGTATGGCAGTGGAGCAGAGAAACGCACCAACATAGAAACACACAAAGATAAGATAAAAATAGCAGTGGACAATGGTATGTTATGGTGACAGCAACAGAAAAAAATAGTGTTATGGTGGCAGCAACATTTATTTACATTAATTCATGTGGATAGTGGTACTCTCGGTTCATCAAATATCCACGCGTAGATAATATTATCACGGAAAATACATGGTCAAACTTTGTATTATATTATCATTGTTTATATATGATGCTGCATTGTTCAAATAATATCACCCAGATAAGTAAATCACAGAGCATACACTGGTCAAAGAATGAGGATATGCATGCGTTCCTTCCAGGCATATCTGAGTCTTGCTCTGCTTCTTGATAAGAAGAAAAACAAGAAAATATGGGTAATTTGGCATCCTGCATAGCTATGGGCATGGGCACGAAGGAAGAGGAGGAAAAAATCCAGCTAGTTTGCTCAGATGGAACATTTCAAATTCTCCATAAACCTCTCGCTGCTGCCCAGATCATGCAGCAATTCCCTCAACATTTGGTATGTCACTCCCATTCATTTTATATCGGCCAGAAGATGCCCGCTCTTTCTCTAAATGTGCAATTAAAGTTCATTTGATGAACCAGCTTAAGCATTTACATGTGCACTAGCCATTGTCAAAAAAAGTCTCAGAAATTACTCCTGTGCCTGGTGGTGTTGGTCCAGTGACCATTGTAATGCTTCTATACAATACTCTAGAATCAGTGAAACGATCATATGGCCTCACTTAAAATTTTGGGGTATGATCGAGCCTTGTAACGAGGGAGTTTGGATTTAAATTTTTCCAAAATTATTGTAGTGTTCAAGAATGATTTAGAAGTACATTCCATTAGAAATTATAGCCAAAATATTTTCCAGGAGATATTCTTTATATCGCTTGAGGTCAACTCATCCATGAAAACACTTCAGTTCACATATTTCTTGTGTCTGGAGTAGCAAAACATGCAATATTTTTCTTGCATCCCTCAAAGGCAAAAGTTCAAAGAATTTGTTTTATTGCTCTCTTGTATGTGTGCTTATGGGAGTTTCACAAGTTTCTTATAGTGTGGATATGATTCTCTTATAAATATTTTTTTTAGTAGAGCTAACTGCAGTTAATGTTCAAGATAACTGCTTGAGAACCTGAGTTTGACTCGAATGTGAGGAAAAAAATATTGCTACAATTTAGAAACTTTTGAGTGTTGACTTTTGAGAAAAAGTATTATCTGATTATAGTTTTTCAATTATTGTGGTGGAAAATTCCATCCAAGAAGGCAGAGGCAATATTTTTTTCATTCTTGTTTAGGATGTAAACCTAGATCTATGCACATACAATCTAGGCAGATTTTTGTATGGTGCACGTGGTATCAGAGTATCGATGTCGTGATATTAGCATTATGATATCAATTTATTTCATTGCAAACCTTGGGTCAATGGTGTGCGTGATGACTCTCTGTCTCTGCTACAAGACTCTGCCATATCTTAAATTAAGGGAAACACGAAGTTTATTTACTCACGATTCTGAGGTTGATGCAAATGAAGATAAAAACTCTGGGTGCTTTCTGTTTGGGGCAGAAGATATCGTTGGCGGCCTTTCCAAAATGGAAGGGGGTTTAATACATTGTATTTCCAATATGGAAGCCGTAAAGGATTGGATCTTACACTAAGAACTCACTACAACAATGCTCAACGAAGATAATGAAGGCGACTACATTGAAAGCTCAGTGTCCAGATGGTATCAAATTTATGTTATTTATCAGAGTTCAGATATTTATTATTCGTGTCACGAGTATTATTATTATGGTTCATTGTGTTGGGGTTCCTGTGTTTTGGCCAGATTGGTAAGACCAAAAGACAAGACAACATCAAACCACTTTGGGATCCGAGGATCTAGCCCTCCTGGAACTAGAGAGGGATCTCTCTATAAATGCAAAGAATGATATATCTTTAAGGTCAGTTTATGGTATTAGGCTAGTTATAGGGCACAAGGATTTGTTTTTTTTGTTTGGTTGGAGATCATTAACTGAGAAGGTTATGTAAAGTGAAGAAGGAACTAAGTAGCAGGATGTTTCAGCCTGGGAAGATAGGTCAAGAGAAGTGCCAATCCATTGGGCTATGGAATCATAAAAGGGTTTACTCGCATAACAAATATCCAAGGGTTTCCATAGGGAAAGTCATCTATACCAGATGATCTCTTTAGATAAATGGTGAGATGGAACATTAAGAAGTGAGGTGAAAGAAAGAAACCAAAGTGCAGCCTAAGATCAGTTAAGGACTTTTAACCTATCCTGCTTTTGAAATACTTTCAAAGGAAACTCTCAATAAAGACACAAAGGGTAGCTTAAGATCAAGGAAGGACTTTTAACCTAACCTGCTTTTAGCATATTCTCAAGGGAAACAATCCAACATTCCTCATAACCGCTTTCAGAAGGTAGAAAACATTTAAGATTAAAACAGGGTAAGGCCTAAGATCAGAGAAAGAATTTTAACCTTCTCTGCTTTTGACACTAACTCCCAGGGAAATTTTCAAGACAAACTGTTGGAGAAGAAACTAGAGGACAGGGCTAACCATATACTTCCCTAGTTCAATCTTTTACTTAGCATGAAATGAAAATATCTTTCAAGAACAATGTTTCAAGTTGTACTCAGCAAGACATGGGCTCACCAACATTTCTTGAATGGTTATACTCTATAGAATTATCCTTAAAATACATAATCAGAGGAAAACATAGAGATAAAGCTTATCAGTGAGATTTAGGGTACTTCCAACAATATGTCCTAATCTATACTTGTTGTTCTTTATCAGAGAATAATGGACAGTATGAAAAAACATGAAAGGAGACAATTACAGTAAGGAAAACATCACCAATAATATAGACTAGGATCCTGTGAATCTTGTTGTTCAATTGATGTGCAAAACTAGTCACATACTTTGAGTCCAATGGCCTTTTACAGTCCAAACTTCTCTTCCCAGCCTACTATATTACAAACTACTCAGCTACTTCCCCTCAATAATAGTTCAAACAATCAATAAAATCCCCCCCAACCAACCAACATTTTCAATGTAATTTACAGGGGTTCTTATAGGTGAATGAGGAGGTGGAGTAATTGAAGAGATTGTTGGCCCAATTTAATGAAGAATTTAGTGCTTCTCAGCCTCAGGGAGGCTTGATGGAGAAGAAATGACATGCTCCATACTTCATTAAATGGGATTTTGCTTGTATTTGCACTCTGGCTATTTTTGTTTGACTTTCGGAAGCTCTGGTAGACAGGGCATTTACTTCTACGTTGTAGATATCCAAAATAATTCTAACTGCCTTAACTATGCCTTGTGTTGATGAAAATAGGACTGCAGGTGACAGTATGGGTCGATGGAAAGTAACTAGCCTCTCTGATTTGGCCTGTAGAGGCTTCTCTGCTGATCTATCTATGATGTGGGCTTTAGGCTTCATTAAGCCTCTTTGACCATCTTTGTCTGTGGCTTGTGTCCTTTATCCTTCTAAACATTGGATATAAGCATTAAGTCTTCAATATTATGCATTAATCCTTTAATCTCTTTCTGATACACTTTAAATCTCTGCTGATGGCTACACAAGTGGTAGTGGCGCTGGAGGGTTCATGTAAGGGTCGATGATCAAGATGCATCGAAAATCATGGAATTAAAACCCTGCTGGTCCCCTTTCTGCGTTGATTCAGGCTCAGGATCGTCACCCTGGAACCCCTTGGTCACTTATCTGTGACTGTGGGATAAACTAGCAAGAACCACCATTAAACATGCAAACATAAAACAAACCAATTAAATAAAACCTGCGCGAGGCTTAAAACTACTTCAGAGGGCTCAGGAGGTGGTGGAGGAGCGATTGCAGAGGAGGTGCGAATGCAAGCGTTGGAGGAAAATCCTGGCAGAGCAGTTAACCAGGTGCAAATGGAGGTTTGGGCACGACGCGAATAAGAGCCGTTGGATTAGGACAATCAATGATGGGGATTTGTTGATGAAGTCATTTGGGATATTAGAGGGGTGGTAGACGAATGAAAACACGATATAATGCAAGCCGTTCGATCTCAGAGATCAACGACTAGGGAAAAACGCGAAAGGAAATGTTGTGGAGGGCGGCGGTATTGCGGAAAACCGGGAATGGTTTTCGCGTGGCGAAATGGGGGGGAGGCAGTATTGCCTTTTGGAGCGCGATTTCATACACTGACTGACACGTGGATTCTTGAAACCGCTTTTATCATGCGGAAGCTGCGAGGTGCTATAGGGGGGAAAACATTACGCGGCATCGTGCGCTGGCCGTCAGATCATCGTCGAGAGATCGAACGGTTGTGGGAGAGCACGATGGATGGAAAGCTGCAGGGGTAGAGAGGTGGGTAGGGTCCACGATGATGTATGATGGCTTGTCACGCAGTGGAAAGGTATCGGGCTATCGGGTTGAGTCCTGACCGTAGGATCTTCAGATCGTATGGTCGAGATCGAAGGACTAGGCAGAAGTGTTTTGAAAGGGGGATGAGATTTCAGATGAATGGGCGGAGCGTGATGCAATCTCGGCAGTTGGTTCATGTGGATTCAACGGCCCATATTCATCTAAACCATAATGTCGGGAAATAGAAAATAAAAGGGAAAAGGGGTTTTTGCATGGGTGTTAATGTATTTTAAGCGCCTGGTTATAGCACTTGAGTTTTCTGGAGAACAGGGGATGAGTTTAAGCTCTCGGGGGCTTAATGAATTAATGGCTGGAAAATGGGTTTTTAGGCTAAAATGAAGGTTTTTTCAAGGCTTTTTGGCTTTCGGTAAAGGGGAAAAGGAGTGTTTTAAACCTACAAAAGGGATTTTTAGAGGTTTAAAAGGATTTTGGAGGCCTTTAAAGAGAAATGGGGGGTTAAAGGATGGAAAGAAAGCTTTATGAAAGTGGATAAAAATGAGTGAAAGGGGGAGTTTCAGAGGCCTTTTGAAAACAATTTCTTTCATAAACAGCAGGGTTCATTAACATAAATAGCAGCGAAGATTCTCTAAAGGGTAGAAGACACAAGGAGGCTTCAAGAATGATAGATTTACAAAGGAAATGTTTATCTTGAAGGCTCAGAAACATATTTAGCCACCTTTTTGCTTTAGCAAATTATTACAGGTGGCTAACAGTGGCTCCACATGGGGATGGCATCTTCTTGAAGGTGTCAAGAATCTCAGATATAATCTTTGAAGCAGGCCAGAGCCTGGTCTTTGACCATATTTTTCTTCTCTGATCAGCTGCTACATAAGTGAAAAGCATTATATCAGCAACAATACTTCTCCAAACAACTACCTACCCATCCTATTGTCCTAACATTTTTTCTTCAAGGTGCATTTAGACTTGCAGACCTTTCTCATCATTATTTTTTATTGAAAGAAAAAACTAATCTAATTCTACCCTTATTCCTCCATGAGACCAGATTAAACAATTGGACTCATAGCTTCCCTACCTAAACTAATATCTGCCAGGATTAAACTGTCTGATAGATTTTCATTCTCTACATTCTAAAATAGAAATTGAAACACAAGAAAACCAGGATTATACTGTCTGATTTGCTGTGGGTCTATGGCATAAAGACAAGCTGCACATGGACTGAACTTTGCAGAAATTAAAACAAAATTGGGAAGGATTGAAGTTCTGAAAATGGAAAACACCTTCCTTCTTCTTGTGACTCAGATTTTGAGCTTTTTAGAGTCACCTTCTTTCTTCTTTTCAGCTCTGGTTTTGGTCTTGTTAGATCTATTCTTTTTCTTCTTGCTGGTTCAAGTTTTGAGCATGTTAGAACTAGACTTTCCCTTTCTCTGGCTCAGGTTTTGATCTAATTTGAGCCATTCTTTTTAGAACTTCATAGGTTCAATATTTGAGCTTGTTTGAACCTTTCCTTTTTCTTTTGTATTTTTTGTATTTTTCTTTTAAAGTAAAATCAAGAACTAACTAAATGCTCACAGGCTGAGATTTATTGAGATTCCCACCTACCCTAACCTAACTTGGAATATTCACATGTCTAGCTGACAAACTCTCTTTTCCAATACATCCAGTCAATCAGATGATCCCATGACTGGCCTCTGCTCATCTCTTTGAGCATGTTGGACAGGTAGGGCCACTCCCATTCTCTTTGTTTTTTAGCAGTAGCTTGTAAAATGTTTCTTGTTGTCTACAACAAGCTGCTCTTGATGGCCTTTGATCCTTCTCTAAATTTCCGCAGGAAATGAGCATAAGGATCTTGAAATAATACCTGGTTGTGAGTATTTGACAAGTAGGTTTCAACGAGGATTACTTCCTCTTCCATTGGATGAAGGAAAATATTCTTTTGAGAAAGAAACTCTTCCTCATCTTCATTGCTTTCTGAACTGGAGGACTCATCATATATTGCAATTTTTTCCTCTTGTAGCTCTAAGATATTTTGATTTGAGGGGCTGACCTCTGTGAAAAGATCAATTTATTCTTGAGCAGGGGTCTATTCCATTGCTTCCTCTTTTTCAATAGAAGGCTCCTTGGTTTCAACCTGCTCAAAAATTTCTTCATTGTTTTCCTCTTCACCCTTTGAGATGAAAGGCTGTTGATTTCCCAATGCATGGAAACTATTACTGATGATCTGAGATAAAGTAGAGTGAAGATTCAAGGAATCTTCACCTGCTACTAGACTTTCATAACTTTCCTCATCAGTATCATAAATAGCTTGACTTGGCTCATTACTTTCTTGAATTTGATGGAACTGATCTTCCTCCCACAAATCTACTAATGATGGCCCTAAAAGATCAACTTCTGTTTGGAGAACATCATCATCAGATAGATCAAAATTAGGAAAATAATTAAAGTAAGTAATGCTACCAATCAAACATACTAGATTATCAGCAGATATTTCTTCATTTTGATTTACAAGGGAGCTTTCTAAATCTGTACAACCAAACTCAGTAGATGAATGGGCAAGATTTTTTGTTTTATAAAATATTTCAGAGGCCAGCTGTCTATTGATGATTTGATCTATTTCTTCTTTTGTCAAAGGGGGGAATGCTCTTGTGTTTCTTTGAGCAGAAGTGCAACAACTCTCTGTTTCTTGTGAAGACTGGGTTTGAGGCTGGATGTCTTCTTGAGCCTCAGCTACAAGGGATGATAATTTAGTGTTCAGGTTTTCAGGGATATCTTGAGGGATTTCTTTTATTTCTTGGTTAGTTTCTTCCTCAACTGATTCATGTAGGTTCTTGTGATAGTTAGGACGCATATGAAACTCTTGAATGGCTTCTAACAGATCTTCAGGATGCATGTCTACCAAATTCTCTTCAATATATAACAGGTATTGTATGAGGTTCTGAGATAGGTCACAATAGTTTGCACTCCATGGTATGGATGAGGGGTTTTCTTTGTATTTCTCATAAAATACTTGGTGCATATCTTTCAAAGAAAACAAACTCCTAGGTTCTAACCATTCATACCAGTCCCTTGCCTTTCCTTCTAATGTTAACATAAACATTTTCATAAGGTAGTCTTCAAGCCATTCAGTCTTTACCTTCCATACATGTATGTGAAATTTGATGAGATGTAGAAATGGGTCCTCAAAATCTTCACCTTGAAAAATAGGAAGGTTATCATCCCAAAACACCTGGGGCATCTTATGTGGGAACCCAGGGATATGTTATCTACTCATTGGGGCATATCTTCGTTGTATCCTTGGGATCATTTTGTAAATCAGAAAAGAAGTCATTGTGTCTTATTCAACCAGTTCAGGGTCTTCTACCAGTGGAGTCATTTGATCTTTTAGGAGTTGTGGAGTCTCCAGGTGGAGGATTTCAAAATTTTGAGATGAGTTGCTGTCCACCATCAGTAATTAAATACCAATCTAAGGAGATTATGGTTATTCTGAGGTTTTAAGGGTATATCAGGTACAACCTACTCAGAATTCCCCAGTGGAGTCGCCATTATGTTGGTGACTCAACTGGATAGCACACCAAATATTCCTGAATCAATGGGTTTTCTAAGATCCTAAGGGTATCTAAGATGAAATTCACTTAGAACTCCCCAGTGGAGTTGCCATTATGTTGGGGTTCCTGTGTTTTGGCCAGATTGGCAAGACCAAAAGACAAGACAACATCAAACCACTTTGGGATCCGAGGATCTAGCCCTCCTGGATCCAGAGAGGGATCTCTCTATAAATGCAAAGAATGATATATCTTTAAGGTCATTTTATGGTATTAGGCTAGTTATAGGGCACAAGTATTTGTTTTGTTTGTTTGGTTGGAGATCATTAACTGAGAAGGTTATGTGAAGTGAAGAAGGAACTAAGTAGCAGGATGTTTCAGCCTGGGAAGATAGGTCAAGAGAAGTGCCAATCCATTGGGCTAGGGAGTCATAAAATGGTTTACTCGCATAACAACTATCCAAGGGTTTCCATAGGGCAAGTAATCTATACCAGAGGATCTCTTTAGATAAATGGTGAGATTGAACATTAAGAAGTGAGGTGAAAGAAAGAAACTAAAGTGCAGCCTAAGATCAGGTACGGACTTTTAACCTATCCTGCTTTTGACATACTTTCAAAGGAAAATCTCAATAAAGACACAAAGGGTAGCTTAAGATCAAGGAAGGACTTTTAACCTAACCTACTTTCAACATACTCTCAAGGGAAACAATCCAGCAGTCCTCATAACCACTTTCAGAAGGTAGAAAACATTCAAGATTAAAACAGGGTAAGGCCCAAGATCAGAGAAATACTTTTAACCTTCTCTGCTTTTGACACTAACTCCCAGGGAAATTTTCAAGACAAACTGTTGGAGAAGAAACTAGAGGACAGGGCTAACCATATACTTCCCTAGTTCAATATTTTACTTAGCATGAAATGAAAATATCTTTCAAGAACAACGTTTCAAGTTGTACTCAACAAGACATGGGCTCACCAACATTTCTTAACTAGTTATACTCTATAGAATTATCCTTAAAATACAAAATCAGAGGAAAACATAGAGATAAATCTTATTAGTGAGATTTAGGGTACTTCCAACAGTATGTCCTAATCTATACTTGTTGTTATTTATCAGAGAATAATGGACAGTATGAAAAAACATGAAAGGAGACAATTACAGTAAGGAAAACATCACCAATAATATAGACTAGGATCCTGTGAATCTGCTTGTTCAATTGATGTGCAAAACCAGTCACATACTTTGAGTCCAGTGGCTTTTTCCAGTCCAAACTTCCCTTCCCAGCCTACTATATTAAAAACTACTCAACAACTTACCCTCAATAACAGTTCAAACAGTCAATAAAATCCCCCCCAACCAACCAACATTTTCAATGTAATTTACAAGGGTTCTTATAGGTGAATGAGGAGGTTGAGTAACTGAAGAGATTGTTGGCCCAATTTAATGAAGAATTTAGTGCTTCTTGGCCTCAAGGAGGCTTGATGGAGAAGAAATGAAATGCTCCATACTTCATTAAATGGGCTTTTGCTTGTATTTTCACTCTGGCTATTTTTGTTTAACTTTTAGAAGCTCTGGCATACAGGGCATTTACTTCTAAGTTGTAGATATCCAAAATATTTTTAACTGCCTTAACTATGCCTTGTGTTGATGAAAATAGGACTACAGGTGACAGTATGGGTCGATGGAAAGTAACTAGCCTTTATGATTTGGCATGTAGAGGCTTCTCTGTTGATCTGCCTATGATGTGGGCTTTAGGCTTAATTAAGCCTCTTTGACCATCTTTGTCTTCGGCTTGTGTCCTTTATCCTTCTAAACATTGGATATAAGCATTAAGTATTCAATATTATGCATCAATCCTTTAATATCTTTCTGATACACTTTAAATCTCTACTGATGGCTGCACAGGTGGCAGTGGCGCTGGAGGGTTCGTGTAAGGGTCGATGATCAGGATGCATCGAAAATCATGGAATTAAAACCCTGTTGGTCCCCTTTCTGCATTTATTGAGGCTTAATATCGTCACCCTAGAACCCTTTGGTCACTTATTTGTGAATGTGGGATAAACTAGAAAGAACCACCATTAAACCTGCAAACATAAAACAAACCAATTAAATAAAACCCGCGCGAGGCTTAAAACTGCTTCAGAGGGCTGAGGAGGTGGTGGAGGAGCGATTGCAGAGGAGGTGCGAATGCAAGCAATGGAGGAAAATCTTGGTAGAGCAGTTAACCAAGTGCAAATGGAGGTTTGGGTGCGACGGCAAACAGGAGCCGTTGGATTAGGACAATCAACGGTGGGGGTTTGTTGATGAAGTCATTTGGGAGATAAGAGGGGTGCTAGATGAATGAAAATGTGATATAATGCGAGCCGTTCGATCTCAGAGATCAAAGGCTAGGGAAGAAAGTGAAAGGCAACGTTGCGGAGGGCAGCGGTATTACGGAAAACCGGGAATGGTTTTCGAGCGGCGAAATGGGGGGCAGGCGGTATTTCCTTTTGGAGTGCGATTCCATACACTGACTGACACGTGGATTCTTGAAACCACTTATATCACGTGGAAGCTGCGAGGTGCTAGAGGGGGCAAAAATTTATGCAACATCGTGCGCTGGCCATCGGATCATCGTCGGGAGATCGGGTGGTTGTGGGAGAGTGCGATGGATGGAAATATGTAGGGGAGGAGAGGTGGGTAGGCTCCACGATGATGTATGACGGCTTGTCGCGTAGTGGAAAGGTATCAGGCTATTGAGTTGAGTCCCGACTGTAGGATCTTCAGATCAGATGATCGAGATCGAAGGACCAAGCATAAGTGTTTTGAAAGGGGGATGAGATGTCAGATGAATGGGCAGAGCGCAATGCAATCTCGGCCATTGGTTCTTGTGGATTCAACGGCCCAAATTCATCGAAACCATAATGTCAGGAAATGGAAAATAAAAGGGAAAAGGGGTTTTTGCATGGGGGTTAATGTATTTTAAGCGCCTGGTTATAGCACTTGGGTTTGATGGAGAACAGGGGCTAAGTTTAAGCTCTCGGGGGCTTAATGCCTTAATGGCTGGAAAATGGGTTTTTAGGCCAAAATGAAGGTTTTTTCAAGGCTTTTTGGCTTTCAGTAAAGGGGAAAAGGAGTGTTTTAAACCTACAAAAGGGATTTTTAGAGGTTTAAAGGGATTTTGGAGGCCTTTAAAGGGAAATGGGGGGTTAAAGGATGGAAAGAAAGCTTTATGAAAGTGGATAAAAATGAGTGAAAGGGGGATTTTCAGAGGCCTTTTGAAAACAGTTTCTTTCATAAACAGCAGGATTCATTAACGGAAACAGCAGTGAAGATTCTCTAAAGGGTAGAATACACAAGGAGGCTTCAAGAATGATAGATTTACAAAGGAAATGTTTCTCTTGAAGGCTCAGAAACATATTTAGCCACCTATTTTCTTTAACAAATTATTATAGGTGGCTAACACATTGACATGTTCATTTTTATACTTGATATCAACGGTCATGTGATATGGATCAACAATATATTATTATGGGTATTATGATGCCAACATTTTAAAAATTACACTATTATTATTATATGGAGCGTTAGTATATAAGAAACATCATTTGGCATTGTTATGATCTTTATTGACTTTCATGGCAGTGTTCCATACCAGTATGTGCTCCAGCGTGCGTTATAGATTAATGTTTCAAAAAAAATTCTCTAGTATTCAGATTATGATTCAATGATATGATTCAAATGCACATAATCCAAAATCATGACACTCTAAGGCAGATCGACAGGTTCATAAAAGTGATGATGTGGCTCAAAAAAATCCCTATACAACTGAACAAAAACAATTTGGAATCCAAAATAATGATACCCCATCTTTATTTCCATGTGAATATGAAATGAGGCCTCATGCACCGTTGGGTAGCACTATGCTTGGTGTGAGTGGCAATGTTGAACATGAATTCGTTGAATGTATTTGTGAATTTAAGCATATATATATTCTTCTATTAAAGTTTGAAATCGTGATCATGATGAAATTCAAGCATATTGAACCTACTCGAAGTCCCTTCTTAACTGATCTATGGCAGTATATTTAAGGTCTATCTTGAAGGCAATTTTCGTGGCATCTTTTGAAACTAAATTTATTGATACATTGATCTTTCATTGGAGCATCATCGTTTATTATTTTAATTAATTTTCAAAGACAAATCTGTGCCCTAATCAAAGGAAGCAACTTGGTAGAATTTTTGTTTCTAATTGATCTCCAGTAGATTAAGCTTGGCACATCACTGTATTATTTTCTTAAGGATTGTCTAGGTTTTTGCAGAAGGTGTGATATTGTATTTCTAAAGAAGAGTTTATGCTGCACAATTTTGAAGGTTAACATTGGAAACATAGTTAGAAACAGTGCTAACAAAAAAAAAGGGCAGTAAAGGTGAATCATTGTTGCAAAAGACATATTGGCATCATCATATTTGAAGACATCTTCCATCAACAAACATCTTCAGCAAATGTGTATAGAATATGAAGACCATAAATTGTAAGGGTTAGCGTTACATCAACTAAACAATATACACATCAACATAAACAAATGGTGTTCCATCTTAGATAATTTATGGGTGCCAACGGAATGTGGTTTACCACCTCTTGTTTCTCATCATGTCCTTAATATTTTTTTATACCTTGCTAAAAATCGTTTCTACCTTGATGTTCATTGCCTGTTCATTTTTGCATTGCTAATATTGATCTGATGGATTATGGTACTGAACCGATGACATTAATGTCTCAGCTAGAAACTCCCATCATGGATATTCTTGATGATAGCTACAAGCTTGCACATGATCTTGTCTTTTCTTATGCGCCCTTGCAAGGTTAACAAACTCTGAAGTGTATTTGGAGCAGAGTTTATATATCACATGGAGAATTTTTTATATATTCTTGTATATTTTTGTCTATGGAGCATGTTTATTATCATATTCAACATTATGCAAGTACAAGACACTTGGATGGTATTTTCTTATTGTGTATATACATGAAATTGAAATTATTTACAAAGTGTTCTCCCAACAATAATTATATACCATATGAAACAATATTCATCTTTGAGCAACATTCAGAATGAAAGGGGGAGGATGTGTTGCCATCAATGACAAAGAGGGAGACTGCTAGAAATATTTTCATTGATGGCAAAGGAGTAGATCAGGATCAGTAAAGTTATAAATGAACAACAAGGAAAATAATACAAAAGGGCAGTGAAACTACTACATTAAAGAAATTGTAATAATGTGAAATTTTTTATTGAGCTAAATTGTTGTGATGCAAAGGCAAGTCTCTAAGGCAAAGGAAAGACTCCAAGGCAAAGAGAAAGATGCATTAAGTTGAATTGTTGTGATACATTAATGATATACATTGTTATTTGATGTTGGCATTAAGTTGATCCATTCAATCATTACATGTGGCTGAAATTATTATTGGATTATTTATGTATTTTGTGGACTAATATTCAAATTATGAAGTGCATGGAAACAAATGAATGGAAGGCAAAGAGTCAAAACTATTCTCTTCTTATTCCTATGTGGAATACAAACAACCATCAAACTATCTGTACAAAAGACATTATTTTGGATTGCAGAAGTAGGTTAGAGAGCTGGAGAATGTGAGAGAGTTGGTTGAGATATTATGCACATATGGAGATGATTTGAAGTTGATTTGAAGGGAGAAGAGGCAGAAGTAAAGATGGAGATATGAAGAGTTGATAACCAGGTAAATCATCATATTGTTTTCATGTTGTGTGAGGGGATTGTGGTCTCCTTTCAAGCTGTGTCTTGATAAAATGTTCAATTGGAGCTGGCTAAGGTAGGAGCCTCCTGTGGGTAGTATCCTGCAAAAAACACATGGGAGTTGAAGCTTCCTTGCATGTTGTAGCTTGCATAAATTTGAGGTAGAAACCTCTTGTAGGTTGGAACCCATAGAAAATCAAATGTACTAAGGAGTAGGAGCTTGCCTTTGCATCACAATAATAATAAAATTGTGTGTACCCTACCTTCTCACTACGTAGATTCTCAATGTCTTGATGAGGCTCATTGAAGGCTTCCTCTTGGATTCTTAATGCAGGGTATACTTGAAAATGTCTAAGAAATCCATCAGTTGACTCCTCAATAAATGAGATACTCTTAGGTTCATGATCATGCATCCATGAATTATGACCACTGAGAGATCCCATGAATAATAACATAAGGACATCTTGGTGAACCACTTTCTCTCTTGAAGCATGTGCGTTAAATCTCTCCACATGGTCAATTGTAGAGAATGGATCACCATTAAACACAAGCACCGCACGTACCATTCTTCCTGCAACATGATTAGGGTGCCGAGGGATGCTATCGATGTCCAAAGCGGGAAATTTATCAAAGAAATACAACCTATTTGAGATATGCATGAAAAATATGTAGGAGTCTCTAGGGTGAATTTAAATATGCCTATAAAAATGATGGCTTCAACCTACAAGCATTTACTTTAAGGTTCAATGAATAACTAGGGCTTCGTTCTTACAATGGAGTCACCAATAATGATATGTCAATATGTCGTATATGGAAAAAACACACGTTTTGTGTCCCCGGAAATGTCGCCAGAAATGTTACCACTCAAACTAGCTAGGGGCCTAAAGGGGGATCCTAATAGGGAACCTGTTAGACGAAGGGAAATGGTGGAGGCTTAGCCCACTATCACCACGGCTAAAACTCCTTGCTATTTACGAAATTTCACCGATGGGAGGAGTCGCGATGTTTTTGGGAATTCACTTAACAAGGATATGTCAATGGATATGTATGCAATGATCTCTTTAACCCTTTCCCAAGTAGGAGGTGAATAATGATACTTGCTTGCTCTTTAAGCAAGGGGATTGCCTTCCAATGGAGAGGGGGTGAGGATATGGGAGAGGGGTACAACTTGAAGAGGTACTTATCGGCCCCTAAAATTGTATATGAACTTTGTTTCCCAAGTAGCCCTTGACGGTTAGTCTTTGGTAGGAAAAAATACCACACAATACCAAGTGGACCCAGCCCAAGTTCGGGGATGGAATATAGCAACCAATGATGCTCCTACCCTAGACAAGGTGAGGGGAAAGGATCAGACAAAAAATTTCCCTTCGAAAGGTTAAATTGAGCCTACTAGGATTTAGCCTTTGGGATGCCTAGGAAAAATTCGGTCCTAGAGATAGGGCTTGATATTCTTGGAGATTCCACCATAGGAATTGCCTCAAATTCAGAGGGGAGGGAGGGGAACCACCAGTGTATTAGCCTCCAGGAGATCAAATTTTTTATGTGGGTAGATTCTCAGGAAATTGATGCCCTAGGTGACCTATCAGGGCTAGACCTAGGGAAAAGGGGAAAAAGGTGAAAAAGGAGGGGAAAATGGCCACCCTTTTGAGGGACCAGCTCCTATTTCCCTTGGGGATATGGAGTCAAGGATGATAATGATTGAGAGATCGAATTCTTCATCAATGAGGCTCAGAAATTCAACTTCGTCCAATGTTAAGGGAAAAAGAAGAAAAGTGACCTTAAAGCATTTATAATTCATGAAAATAGTGCAATATTATCAAGATAAAACAATCTCTATGAAATTTCATTCATCTAAAAGTGTCCCATACATTAAACAACCTAAATAGACACTCAATTCCACATTCCAATGATGCAACAACTAGCCCTAATTGTACCAAAGTTCAACAATATGCAACGAAAATAATATATCATTAAAAATTAATTACAGTGTTAGAGAGTATATCCAACCAGCATCATATTTGAAAAAAATGAAGCTCCAAGATAAAAATGGCCCAAATCCATTCATCAAAATTCATCCATTTATCCAAAATAATCCTCCAAGAAGAAGTGTGAAATTCTCTAAGAGTTTAGAGATCCCAGGTGAAGTCATGATACAAATGAATGTAGCTAACATCAATATTTACCCTCCAAAGGATTTTGAATTAGCCTATGGTCCTACATTAGTCCCTAATGACAAAATAATGTGCAAGAAAAACCCCTATTGGTAATAAGCCCACCAAACTAGCTCATAAATGGAAAAAATAAGCCTCACAGGGGGCTAAATAATAATATGTACATGTCGTGGGGCCCTCCAAAGGCCTAATAATGTCCTGAGGTGCCATAATGAGGAATAAATTCCTCGAAATATGATCGACAAGAGGGTGGCCCCTTGTTCTCCAAGTAGTAGCCTGTGGTGCTCCCAGTGGGTGTGGGGGCACACAAATGACCCTATGTGTAGTCTCCATATGAATCAGATATGCCTGTAGATCCTCTGCAAGATCTTGAGTGACGGGTTTAACACTTACATGACATCGTACATGTCTCGGGACACTTGTTAAGAGTCACGAGGCTCATGTGGGGCCTGTTGGGCATAGTGTACCAAACACTTCACCATTTCCAAAAGTGGGTCACTAGTAATCCCTGAACATCAATTAGGATCCGTGGAGTGTTGTCTATTGTTGTGGAGGCCCATGGCTCTCTACGCACACCCTATGTGTGCCAATGTAGCTCTTTGCGGGTGAGGATCCTGTATAGGGAGTCCAAACCAAAATGGAAACCACCTGTAATCTTGTATCATATCCAATGTGTCCCCTAGGCTTCCAGTACAACCAATCATTAGAATAATCATGTAAAAGAGCTTACAAATCATGGATAAAAAAGTGGACACTTCACAATGGCATGCCATTCCGTAGTGGGATTTTGCAAGTGCTAGTGTCTCCATACTCCAAAGGGGGTTAGCCATGTACCTTATTAAGTGATTTCAACCCTTAAAGGGGATAATAGGTCCAAGGAACATCCTTTGAATGGGGGTGGAAAGTGATAAATAAGTGACACGAAGTAGGGAATGAGAGGGGAAATCATGGGCCACATATCGGGGCATAGGGGCATCCAGATAAAGGGAAGCCCACATCAGGGTATATAATGTGTAGGAGGGAGCAATATTGGTACATGAGGTTTCCTGACCTTGATTTTTCCACCCTTCTTTATATGCCTTTTGCATTTTATGAATTTTCTCTTATTAACTGCTCGGGGCTCAAGGATACGAACGTGATGTGTCAGAATTAACAATGATTACCCCTTTTAAGGTAGGGTGGTTCATTGCCCTCCAGGGTCTTGGGATGATCATGCCTTCATGTACGACAAAGGAGGATCATCTAGGGCCTATGGAACCAGGGTGATGTCCATGGGTAAGGGGCAGATCTCATGCATTGTATTTTTCTCACGTGATAATTATTTTTGTCTCTGCCATATTTTTCATTTTGTGGCACAATGTCCTGCTAAGTGTGGACAATTATGCTTTTTCTTTTTCTTTTATTTGCTTAAAACTCTAGGGCATCATTCCAGGCCTGACCCAAGGCAAGGGAAAGGGGATAAGGAGGCTGACCCTATGTGGATCAATGAGGGCTATGTCGACCCAGGTGGGAGAAATGATGAATGGGAGTATAATGAGTGGACGGGGAGTAATGCATGCAAATAAAGGAGCGGGACCATGCACCCAAAGTCAGGGTTTCCCAAGTAGTACCACCCTAGAACCAAATGGCCAATAAAGGAGATCCCTGAGACTAAGATGCAAGGGTAACACCCAAAAGAGATCAAGGGGACACGAGCACAGACTAAGTCCATTCTTATCGCCAAACCCCCCCATTAATCCATGCCCAGAAGTGCCCATGATAAGTAAACCCAATACTCAATTACCAAATGACAAGACATAACTTTAGATTAGGGAGGCCCACCTTCAAACATATGATCAATACATATGGGTGAGGGACCACATGGTTGGCTCAGGTGGCAGAGAAATGGAACAACGAGCTAGTAGGAGGCTGCAAGGGGCTACTAGCTTCTGGCTTAGGTCCATCATGGAGAAAAAAATCTCCTTGGGATATCACCCATGAAGTGGTGGGTAACAGATAGTTCACCACAACAAATTTGATAAAATTATGCTTAAAATCCAAAATCTACACTATGAGGTTTTATTTCTCAGATTTTTGGATATGTAATTTTTTTTTGTGTATGCATACAAATTTTAATTATGCAAAAAGTAGAGAACAACAACAAAAATTAACACAAGATATAACTTGGGAAATCCTTTAGGGAGAAAACCCATTTGGAAGGTGAGGTCACTCTTCTCTCTTTCTCTAAATGGAAAATAGGTGCAAGTACAAAGAAGTGAGTCACGTGGCTCGTGGGCTACTATAGTGCACAAATCCTTGCCACTTTCTCTCTCCCCATACATTCTCAACTATTTTTCTCACCTATGGAACAAATACACTTTCATAGAATGGAACTCCTTTTCCTCCTAATGACCTAGTTATAACACAACTCGATAGCCTAATAGTGGTTAAGTTTGACTCCAACTCTCAACTATAATTACAACATGGAATATTCTAGATTCTTCTTCATCACGATCACGTGGATAACCCATTTTTCATGAACAATAGGGCTGACATGACATCCTCTTGAATTATAGTGGTCAAAATAGGAAGGTCAAATTTTGAGTGGCATAAATTTTGCATATATACTTTGATTGAAGTGATCCTTGCACCATTGGAAAGATATAACAGAGGAAACAATTGTGATCATGTGGCAATTTTTTACCCTAAAAAAATTCCATTTGATGCCTCAAATTTCTACCGAAAGGTTTCAAACCCCAATTTTCCAAACTGGGTCCCATCAGTAACAATGGCATTGTGAGCTAATTCCTCCACCTTTTCCACTTTGAAAGCAACAATATGGATGAAAAATTATATAGTGATCCAATTTGAATCACATCTCCCCATTTTTGAGGCATTTGGTACCTAAAAGATTCTATTGAATGAGGTGAGGAAATTTTCCCTCAACCTTCTCTCGGGTGTATCATTTAGCCTTGCTTGTAATTTGTCCTTGCAACCCAATATACCAAAGGTAATGTTGCCCATGTCTTGTAGTTATGGAACTATTATGAAAAAATATATCCTCTATTAACTCTTCCTGAGAATCTAGTGCCAAATACTCTATAGAAGGTAGAACATGTTCATCTTCCTGCTCTAGCATGTAAGGCTCATAGAGTTTTGGATTCTCTACATTCTTTACATTCAAACTTTATAAATGGATATTATGGAATTCAAATGACTTCTTGTTGAGTTTGTAGTTAGCTAGAAGAGGTTTTTTATTCACCAGTTCAATGATTATGCTATACTATCCCACCACTATTAGAAATTGAACTCACACATACATCACTAAACACAATCCTTGTGGTAATGCATACACTTTTTCTTGGTTATTTGATGATATTCCCAACCCCCAAGCATAGGAAAATTTGATTTTCCTTTAGGACCAGTCATGATCCCCCTCCACACTTTCCACTCTCGGTGTTTAAATCCATAGTAAAAATACTTACATCTAGAGTTCTTTCACATGTTTGTAGAGTTTAACACCAAAGAGACATTGGAGAACTTAAGGGTTTATCCTCTGATCAAGATAAATAAACTTCAATATTCAAAGATAGAATACATTATGTAAATTTAAGCAAATCGATTTCCCATCTCTCAATGAAGGTAGATTATAAGAAGGCTCATCTAAATCTATTTGATGTGAATCTTGAAGATGAAAAGTTGGATGCCACTGACTACTTGTGGCTAACCTCTCGTTGGTTAATTATTTCATTGATCCTTTTTGTATTAGATATATAGATGACACATATGCCTCCACAATGATTTTGTCAATGTAAGCACTAAAATTTATTTTATTTTTTATAAGACAAATAAAAAAGAATTGTGAATTGAGACACTACTGAAAAAAGATAAAAAGAGAGGAAGTACTACCTATAGGTATCTAAAGAGATGGGGCCACTTGGCCTTATAATTGATCCTTGCAATCCAACAATGTCTATACACTCTTGCACAATTTTGGAGAAGGGCTTATCTAAGAATGAATAAAACAAATGCTAAATAAAATTCATGTTCATGTGTAATTTGTGATATTATAGAGAGCTGGTCACCATTGCAATTTTGCAAATGATGCCAAGAAATACATAATTACAACCATTTGACTTTGAAATTCTTGCTCCAAGTTTTCTCCAAGGTAATCTGTACTCCTAATTAGTTTAATCACTATGTGATGAGGGTTTCTATTTGCTTACTTCATTTTGTTGTATTCTTGTATGTACTACCTTGTCAGGAGACCATACGCCCCATCACTGGTAATTTGTTTAGTTGTTGAATCATGTCCGTAACCATGATCCCAACTATCAAATCAATTCTTTACCCATTAATATTTATTTCTTGAGTCACTGGTTTGTCTCACAATACTTAGATTTATTTTCTTATCACATTTGTCGGTATCCATATCCCAATCACTAGTTTTCTTGATTAGTGGATTGAAATAAATGCTTGAGAAATGTGAATGTCATAAGTAAAAACCTAGAAATTGCATTATACTCCCCTTTTCTTTGTTCATTTGTGATTATTTCTTGTTGTGTCAAGTAGCAATCAAGTTGTGCTCTTTAATGACTTGCAGATTTAGAGTTTATTTGCTTTTTCATTGTGTAGCCATATGAAATAGCTTGGGATTGCATCATACACAATGTATAAATTGTAGGGATACTATCTAAATTTGTTCATTTGATCGATTCTACCACATACCTCAAGACATAGCCACAACCATTCACCCTTAATCCCATAAACATTGTCATTTATCTACAATAATCCATTTAATTGGTTCAAGAACAAAAATACTCCAAGACACAGTCACACAATTTTTCTGCAAGCCTACATGTATTGAAACTAGCTACAACCAACAACTCATTAAAATTTGAGTACAAATTAAATACATCATGGTTATATTCATATTAATGAGTAGTGTTTACATT
Organism: Pinus albicaulis; assembly: GCA_034641835.2. Classification (NCBI taxonomy): domain Eukaryota; kingdom Viridiplantae; phylum Streptophyta; class Pinopsida; order Pinales; family Pinaceae; genus Pinus; species Pinus albicaulis. Next base: position 60,842,061 of record CM076574.1, read on the forward strand.
TTGAATATTGCTTGAATATAAACAGATATCTTGAAAAACTAGATGTATGGTTCATTGTGTGTTGAATTTACACATTTAAATAAACAATCTGTTATTTAACTAGCATAATAGAATTGCATTGGATTTGTTTCATAATTTGGAATTGGTGTTGGAATGACAAGTAAATAAACCAAGCCTTGCAACTAGTTTTGAGGAGACATTCATCCCTATTGATGAATTCATATAGTGAATTTTTCCTCAAATTGACAATGAATTGAAAAGCCATGAAACTTTAATTCAAAAATAAAGATCCACGTTGGAGATACAAATAAGCCATATGGCCACCATTTATGGATCACCATGATATATGAAGACATGGGCTCTTCACCAAAGGGATATAGATCCAACAAATTATGTAGTGTGTTCAAGGTACATAGAAGTTAGATACAAAGGATTTATTGTTTGAACGGTGAAGACATGAGCTATTGATGTATACCTCTAGTCTCTACAACTACCAAAATTAAATTATCCTAGAGATTAAAAAAGGATCCAACCACCTTATATTGATAAATAACTTGCTAGTTATGAATAGCAATAAAAAAAAAATTTATGAGTCGTCTAGGTAATCCTATTAATATAAGATCAATTTGAACTCTCAAGGAAATATAATCAACTTGTATAAGTGTATGTAAAAATTCAACTTCAATGGAATGGGGTGTGGAAAAGGAAATAATATTAGTTTTATGACCTTGGAATTAGAACGTTTTAACAAACATGAATTCCCTAGGTTTAAAAATTGAATCATGTGGAGTAAGGGGGTGTGTTGGTTTTATGACCTTGGAATTAGAATGTTTGAACAAGTGTCAATGGCCTAGGTACTAGACTGTATGTGATAAAGATATTGGTATGATATAAAACAAATGTTCAAATGCAAGGAAAATGAATTATTATCCGCCTTAGAGACATGATTTCAATATAGTGGAAACACATTATAAAAAAACACCAAACCAACCCTAGATAAACAACTATGATTCCTAATTATAATGACATTAATTTTCTTTGTTGAATCAATCTGAATGAAAATATTCACATAGATACTCGAACACCACTAGCTATACCGAATAAGAAAAATAAATTGTGCAAAAATCAACTTAGATTTTCACTAAAAATTTAAAAATTAAATATCTACATGTAATATTAAGGAAATTTGTAGATATACCACAATAAAATAATTTTAGTGGACAACTTAACACTTCATAGATCTCATCCCTAAACCAAATAAACTAAATGGTTTTTATTATTAACTAATTTTTATTAATCCAAAATTTGAAATAATTTAACATTAATATTTTAGTGAGCACATTTACAATTATGACATACCAAAATCCATGATTAATTATTATTCAATTATATTATAAATATTTCTCTACATATTAACTTTAAAAATTTTAGTCTTTTAATGAAATAACAATAAAGGGATGAATTTCAAGAATCAACCCAAATTTTCAACAAAATTTGGTAATGATTAATGTATAATTAGCCACCTTTAACTTTGTCAAGTGGAACTAAAAACTAGATTTTTTAAAATTGAAATAACTATATATATAAATAATTTAAATATTATGAAAAAAAAACAAACTAAAACTTTACTAAACAACTTAACATTCCATGTGCTTGATCACCAAACCAAGTAACAAGTGATTTGGATGGTAAACATTTTGTAAGGTTGAAAATTTTAAATAATTTAACAATAACATTTTAATTAGCATACTTAAAGAGCCCCAAATTTTAATTTAACATTCATATTATAGAGCCCAAAAAACCACATAATGATAGCTCTAAATAGTTGATATTGAATTTTCGATACTCGATATTTTGATTACATAACAATAAAGAGATCAATTGTACAAAATATTTATTTATTTTACCAACATCACGCTTGGGGGTTTATATTACTAGTAAAGTTGTTGAATTTTGTAGCTATGGTCGGTCTTCATAATGTTAATTTGTACTTGTAATAATAAAATATAAATTATATTTGTAACTAAAAAAAAAAGAAATTGAAGCATGTTTGTGATGCTTGCGAGAAAAGAAAATATTTAATGATTTTATATTCAAAAGAAAAATGATGCAGGAAATAAGAAATACAAGAAGGATGATATCACTACTATGAGCATTATTGTGGAATCCATCAAGGATCATATAATTCCATACATCTCAAAGCTTGACACTTCAAAGAAGATGTATGATTCCCTTATTAGTTTTTATATCAATAATATTGGCCAAGTCATGAGTTTGAGAAATTAGATTTGTGATATAAAAATTGACAAAGAACGATATTGTTGTTGTGAAAATTTCATCAAAATCAGGAATCCTATTACAACAACTGATGGAAAGTCTTCTATTAATTATTTACTTAACAAATTATTTAATGTAATCTACAAGTAAATACCGAAATCCATTCACTACAACCTACACAATTAAACTGCGTAAGAAATACAACTGCAGAAATAAATCTGAACACACATAGATCACATAACCATTCGACAAAATTATTTTTGGACTAATGTCCCTGAAAAAACCCATGCGGGAAAACTGATCAACAAATTTGAGGGTTTATGTTATATGCAGTAAATTCTAAGTACAAATATATGATTGACGAGACTATCAAATCATACAGAGAACCTGATAGAGGAGATATCGTGAGACAAACCTCATTCATCCACGGGAAACTGGAAATGATCTACACCAATGTTGGACTACCCCGCGTTGCCTCTGTGCAGTGACTGCATCAGCCATGTTGGCTTTGTGCTACAAGTACAACTTCCCTTCTTTCTCTGCATTGGTCTCACTATTGGCTGGAAACTGAAGCCTACTGGTCCTCCGAAAAGTCTCTCCGGGATCTGACTCTGGCTCTGTGTTGTCTCCTCAGCAGGAAAATGCCTTTCCCTATAGCTCTGCGCAGTGACTACATAGGCACTGCGTCACTGGCTATGCACTGATGTTGTGGCTCTCTCTATAGGTGCTGCTAGGTACTCTTCAGATCAGGAAATATTCCAACCAGATCTACTACCCCTCACAACAATCAAGAAATTTGATCTCTAGATCTCTTAATGTCTCCAAAATGTAATTTCCAAATGACCCTTCAAGTCATTATTATAATCTTCTCGTTGAGACTTCAACGACCCAGATTAGATCTCTAGACTCTAATCAAAAACTAAGATTAAATTTTGACTTGATCCATGTATTCTAGATCATTCTCACTCATATTATATTATTACACTACTACATAGTTGGAGGCACCCTCCAACAAGTCTTGGTCACACAAGCCATTGGTTGCCATATTACCCAAACGTTGTTGATCTGCTACCTCTTACCCTCTTCACAGTTGGATTTAGACACTCCAGATGGACCAAGCCATAAAATATGTTGCTATTGCACAAGGAATCTGATTTTCTTGGGCAAGGAAAACTCACTGAGGTCAGAAATCCCCAAAACTGTGTTTCAGCTATGCTTCCTGACACTCTGCACCAGCAATCACCGTTATGCAGTCAACTGCGTCCCTCCAGCTGCTAATCTGCATAGATCTGCTATGTTTCTCCCTCTACCTCAAAAAAATAGAAATATGGAACAATTCTACCTCTCCGTCGATTCACTCAGAGAGAGATTTTCATTATTGGTCTAGTCCTCCTGGCTTGGACTACACACTTCACCGGGAAATCGATCTACTGCTTATGCAACCCTTGATCCCTAAATTCTGCTTCAATGTTGGATCTGCTGGAACTGTTCATTTTATTGCCTTCACTTAGCTTAAACAAGCTTTGATACCATGTGTAAATTTCATCAAACTCAGGAATCCTACTGCAACAACTGATGGAAATCCTTCTATTCATTATTTACTTAACAAATTATTGAATGTTCTCTACAAGTAAATATCAAAATCCATTCAGTACAACCTACACAATTAAACTGTGGAATAAATACAAGTATGGAAAAAAATCTAAAAGCACATAGATCACACAACAATTCAACACAATTATTTTTGGACTAATGTCCCCAAAAAAACCCAATGCGGGAAAACTGGTGTAGCAGATCTGAGGGTTTATGTTATTATGTAGTAAATTATGACTACAAATATATGATTGAAGAGATTTTCAAATCATACAGAGAACCTGATAGAAGAGATATCATGAGACAAACCTCACTCATCCACAGGAAACTGACATTTATCTGCACCAAGGCTGGACTACCCTACGCAATGACTGCATCACCCACCCTGGATATGTATTGCAAGTACGATTTCGCTTCTTCCTCTACACTGGTCTCACTTTTGGCTAGAAACTAAAGCCTAATGTCCCTTTGGAAAATCTCTCTTGGATCTGACTTTGGCTCTGCGCTATCTTTTCAGCAGGAAAACGTCTTTCCCTCTAGCTCTATGCAGTGATTGCATAGGCACTGCGTCACTAGATCTATGTTGATGTCATGGCTCTCTCTGTCTCTACTGCTACATACTCTTTGAATCAAGAAATCTTCCAACTTTATCTACTCCCCCTCATTGCAATCAAGAATCACTTAGATTTGATTTTCTTCCAAGCATTGTTCCATCAGAAAAATCTGATCTATAGATCCTCTGTGTCTCCAAAATGTAATTTCCAAATGACCCTTCAAGTCATTCTTATAATCCTCTCGTTTAGAATTCAACGACCTAGATTAGATCTCTAATCAATGGCTAATATTAAATTTTGACTTGATCTATGTATTCTAGATCATTCTCACTCATATTCTATTAATACACTTTAATTATTTTATTTTCCTAAGTTTAGAGTTAGGGTCCCTTTAAAAATAATTAATTGTTTCTATAGAAAACAATCTGAGTGGAATTTCACCTAATTTTATACCGAATTGATTCATACCAACTCAAAGCTTCAGTTATATAATTTTTAAAGGGATTTCCTATCTCTAAGCGATTTATTGATTCATACCAACTCAAAGCTTCAGTTCTATAATTGTTAAAGGGAATTCCTATCTCTAAGCGATTTTTGGAATCGATTTGGCTCTTTTTGGGTTATCTAGAATACACGTGTCTAAGCCTTGCCACAAAATTTGAGACTCTGAGCACATCTTATGCTACCCAAAATCAATAGTTGCTTCATAATTTGTGAGGATCTCTCAACTAAGAGATCAACTACAAGCTACTGATGAAAATGTCTCTGACAAAGAACTTGTGACCTTAACACTCAATGGAATGTAACAACCCCAGGATAAAAATCCATGTAATAAAGTTTATAAAGGAAAAACAATAACCAAGGTCATGAGGCACATATTCCAAGCTAAATGTTCGGCAAAAACATAGTGACAGTGATCACTTGTGATTAATTAATGGCTATGGAAATTGGCAAAGGCAATCGCAAAGGATTTGGAAAGGCATGAGGCATTTATTGGCATTTTATTTATGAAAATAATGGAAATTAGGAGAAAAGGAAGGTGAAAGGTCGCAGGTTGCATGTGAGTAGAGAATTGAAGGAAAATAATGGAAAATGACAAAAATAGAGGCCTCAATGATAAAAATTCTTTTGAGGATCAATTCACAACTTTTTTCAGGGTAAAATTTTGTCAGTTTATTTTTGGAGTTGTCTCTCTCTTCTCTCTCTCTCTCACTCTTGCACACTTAGAGTTCTTGGAGCACTCTTGGAGGATTTTTGGCATACTTTGGATTTGGAGCAATGAGGAAAAGGAAAAGCAAGAAAGCGCAAGAGGACAATCGGATCAAAAACTATAGTGGATTTTCCTTGCAAGTATTGAGTTGCATGTATGATCTCCTTGATAGTTTGGGCATGCATGGCATATGCATGTGGTCATTTGGTTACGATCTAGCATTGGCATGGAGGATTGCCTAAATTGACAATGGTTTTTCCTAGCCTTTCCATTTCCTAGATAGCCATGGTGTTGTGGGTTTTCCCTTTTGTTTTTTGATTGGTGCTCTGTTCCTTATGGCTGTGGGTTGAGTTACTATTTCATGGATCCTTAGTTGTACAAATGCTCTGGAAGCCCTGTAACAACTTGGGTTGAGTTACTAGTCCTAGAAACATTGGTTGGAAAAACACTCGGGAGCCCTTGGTGAGTTGAGTTACTAGTCCTGGAAGCCTTGGTTGGAAAAAAACTCTAGAGCCCTTGGTGGGGTGAGTTACAAGTCCTGGAATCCTTGGTTGGAAAAACACTTTGGAGCTCAACAACAACTTGGGTTGAGTTACTAGTCTTGGAAGTTTGGTTGGAACAAACGATCTGGAACCCTGAAAAACTTGGATGGAGACCAATTTGGTTATAGTTAGTGATGTCGAGCCGTGAGATGGAATCACTGGTTAATGGTTGAGGTGGTTTGGCCTCTAGAAGCCCTAGTTTGGTTTCCTTGGTTTTTTTCCATGAGATCCCACACTCATCCTTGGAATATGGCACGAGGGTGAATGGATGAAAGAGAGATTTGGTTCAGCCCAAAATATGGTTGGGTGGTGCATGGAAGTCCCTGACTTGGTTGGTTTTGGATATGATAATAAGATCTCTTTTACTCTTGTATTTTATGGTTAAATGTACTTGTTATTATGTGGATTTAATGGTTGTTCTATCATTGATATTTCTCTGGTTATATGTTGGTTATAAGCATGTATTTATGACTGATTCTAGCTATATATTTCATCATGTTTTGATTAGTAAATGCATGTTTAATGAGTGTAAGACCTAATAGATGGTTTTTCAGATATTATGAGAGGGAATCAAACCTTCTTTAAGAATATCAGATAAGTATGAAGTTCATTTGTTCAGATGTGTTTTTATGACCTATACATTACATGTTCATGATGTGTTTAACAAAATGTTTATCATGGTTAGGATGATTCAAGTCAGGTCCTTGTTCAAGTTTTGAATTAAAGGCCTTGTATTCTTATTATTCATCATTTATGATAATTTCATCAAGTTTCGCGCAGAGGCCTGAGTCCTAGCCCTGAAAAAGTGGCCCAGAATTCGGGGTCGCTCGCACAGAATTTCTTGAAAAAGGCTACAATCACATGTATTCCCTTGTTATGGGAGCAATTGGAGGGTTACAATCATGTGTAGGACTTTTCATGGGAGCGAATGGGGGTGTAGCTTAGTTAAAAACAATGTTAACTCAGGGGTTGGGCACCTGGGGTGGTTGGTTAGCCCCTGGGGGTCCTGTAGCTCCTTAGGAGGATTAGTTTGTTTTTGGTTTGTCAATTCCAAACCTTACCTATACTTGGGGAATTGAATCATATCATAATAACTCTTCGTCACATATTTACCCTAGTGGACCAATTAGTTTGGGTAAATGTGGGAGGAAGGCGTTATAGGGTGGTATCAGAGCATGGTTCAACCGTTCGACTGGATGGGAGGAATTCTTTGTCGTGCATACATGTTGGTTTCATATGTGTTCATTATGCTTGTGGTCTATGTGTTTGTTATGTATGCATGTTGGTAGTCATTGTTACAATTGTGTTTTCATGTAGAAGTTGATGATCTTGTTGTTGGGATGTGTTTTTCATAAATGTATGTCGATTGTATATGCATTGGTTATGCATGTTTATTTCTATATGTTGTTGTGCATGCATCGTGTATAGTTGTTATTATAGTTGTGAAATCATGCAGGGTAACTTTGATGATGATTGAGATGATGTCTATATAATTCTATGATTATGTTTATACATGTATTGTGCTAATCTATTTGATCTTGCAGACGAGATATCCTCCCCTTAACTGTATTGAGATATGTTGGTTATGTTTATGTTTTTTTTTAGCTGACATGATATAATTGCAGGAAGAAGAATATCAAACATGACTATAAAAATGGTGGATTATAGTTCACGAGATTCTCCATATATATAAAATGAGAACCATGGTGATGGGTACTCTCCTGATATAGAAGACCCTTTGAGAAGTTTAAAGGAAAAAATAAGGAGTTGCAAAGAAGATAATGACATAAACATTCATTCACAAGAGAGACTTACTAGGGCATAGGAGAAATAAGAAGAGGTTAATGTAGTTATCCTTTAAAGTTTTTCTAACTTGCAGAGATAGGAAATACTTTAGATTAATCATGGAGTACAAGAGGAAATGACAAATGGAGCATATGGCAGTAGGTCTCATGGTGGTCACAAGTCAGATAGAGATGACACGATTAGAGATGGCGGATTATTGGATACAACATATAGATGAGGTCGTGGACATGGACTTTACTCTAATTCTGGTTTAGACAAGTACCATGGTCATCATCATTATCATCCTTACAGGAGGAGAGGAAACGGATATCTACCAAATGAGTTCAAGAAAGAAATTCTACCTACATTTGATGGGGAAATGAATAATTGACGAGATGAAAAAGCATGGTTGATAGGGGTGAATAAATTCTTCATATTGCATGATTACTCAAAAAACATGAAGGTTGGACTACCTACGTTCAGTCTTAAACGTAAAGAAAATATTTGGTGGGAAAATGTAAATAATGTCAAATCTATTCATGAAGAGGATTTGACTTGTAGTGAGTTCAAGAGACTTTTAAGGAAGAAGTATAGATCCGAGGGATACTATGATGACAGGGAAAAGTAATTCTATGAGTTGAAGATGTGATTTATGATCGATGAGGAGTACACTAGCAGGTTCTTGGAGTTGTTGAGGTATGTGCCTTATCTAAAGGAGGATAAAGAAAATATTCAGAGATTAATTAGTGGTTTGTCGGTAACATCCAAGGAAATAATCGAGTTTGATGAGCCTAGATCATTAGAGGAAGCCATTAGAAATTTGAAACATTGTTATGAGTAATCGAATCACAAGTATGATACTAATCAGGATTGAAAAGGTAATGCAAAGAATAAATTAAAATGGGATAAGAAGCAAAAAATACCTCAGGACACAGGTAAAAAAGATAATGCAACACCGCCTAAGAAGTTCAATGCATGTGAAAGAGGACATGGATTTCAGTCTGAGGATCAGAACAAGGGTGATGGAAGGAAGCCTTTACATTGTTGGACATGTAGCAAGGATCATCGTTGGAGAGATTTCTTGCAACATCATGGTGGAATACTGCATATCTACAGTTCTAAGGAGGCACAGAAACTGGGGGATGTCAGGCAGAGTATTATTCGGATTTATGCAACGTTGGATAAAAGGCAGGAGGATCATTACACATCTATTATCGATATGGATGATAAGATATGTGATCAATTTGTTTCTATTTTGATTGAACCTGGATCTAATTATAGTTATGTTAAACCTGACTTGGTGGATAAGTGTGGTTTGAATAAAAAGGTACATGCATAATTTTGGTTAGTGCAGTTGGATATAGGTACAAATAAAAGAGTTCATCATTGGGAAAGAACCTGTGCATTTGATCTGAATGTTATACCTACATCAACACATTTTAATGTACTTCCATTGGGATCGTACAATATATTGTTGGATACAGACTTGTTGTATCTTCATAGGGCCAATGTAGAATAATATGACAAGGATATTGAGTGTTTGGATGACAATGGGGAACAAATAATATTGTAGGGTAAGAATATGGAAACATTAGTTAAAATGGTGACAACTATACAGGAAAAGCACAGTCGTAGGAAAAGGCGTGTGTTATTTCCAGTACTTATTCCAACGATAAAGGTAAGGATGTTGAGGATGCATAAGTTTTGAAGGGGTACTCAGTTCTACAACAATTTTAGGATGTATTTCCTGTATAGATTCTAGATTTACTGCCTTACAGGAAGTGGACTTTTCTATGGAGTTGGTACCAGGGGAAACACCAACATCAAAGGAACCATACAAGATGAGCACACCAAAGTTAGTGGAATTGAAGTTGCAGTTAAAAGAAATTCTTGATAAGAGACACATTAGGCCAAGTGTGTCACTTTGGGGTGCACCAATGATGTTTGTGAAGAATAAGGATGGTACTCTCAGGTTGTGTATTGACTATAGGCAGTTGAACAAGGTAACCATCAAGAACATGCATATGTTTCTGAGGATTGATGACTTATTTTATCAATTGAAGGGAGAAGCGATGTTCTCGAATATTGATATGAGATAAGGATACCATCAAGTATGCATCAAAGAAGTATATCTCTACAAGACTTCTTACTGGACAAGGTATGGGCATTATGAGTTTGTTGTAGTTCCTTTTGGTTTGACTATTACTCCAACTAATTTTATGTGCTTGATGGATAGTGTGTTGTCTCCTTATCTAGAAAATTTTGTTATTCTATTCATTCATGATATATTGATATATTCTAAGAATGAGGAAGAGAATGTAGAACATTTAACAACAATATTGGGATTTCTTAGAAATGATCACTTGTATGCCAAGCTTAACAAATGCAATTTATTTTAGACAAAGGTACATTACTTGGGGCATGTTGTCTACAAGGAAGGCACAGTAGTGGACCCAGAAAATATAAAAGCTATTATGGAATGGGAAGCTCCTAGGAATGTGGATGAGGTTAGATAATTAATCGGGTTATGTTGTAGCTGCTACAACAACCTCCAAAATTTCCCCCCTTTTTAAATTTTTGAGCCCCTGATGCATTTAAATCTGGAGTCAAGACTGAAGTTTGATCTCTTAAAATCCTTAGGTCGCTAAGTCATAGAATAGGTCATTTTCTCCAATAAGCGACCTAGCGACCTTGCAACCTATCAGGTCGCCAAGTCGCGAAGTCGCATATCACATTCAAATTTAAACAATTGCGACCTAGCGACCTTACGACCTCATAGGTTGCAAGGTCGCAAGGTCGCGGGGTCGCACATATCATCAACGTGATTTTATTGCGACCCAACGACCTCATTTATTGCTCACACACGCGACCTCTTTATATATAGAGGGGTCTCATAATTCGCATTTCACTTACGCGACGGAGAGAAAAAACACTTCTGACAAACCAACTAGAGTGCTATTTTCTCGGGTAAGTTGCCTAATCCTCCTGCTATTTCCTTCTTCTCTATTTGTTGCCCCCTACCCCCTTATTTTAGCCCTTGTAAGCCACCAAATATCCTTTATTGAGACCCTCTTAGAACCTACATTCTCCTCTGAGTTTCGGAGCCTTGTCAATGTTATTCAAAAACCTGTAGATGAAGCCAACCAACCTCCCCTTTGTCAGTCTCTTCCTCAAATGACTGTTTCTTCTTCAATATATCACTTCTCCTCCCTGTTTCCCTCTATTGCTTTAACTTAAAGACGAGTAAAGGAACACGTCACCGTGGAAAATCGTCCACCCAGCCCTAGTGCGACCTCCGACCCTGCGACTTTGCAACCCCCGCGACCCTGCGACCTTGGTACCTGGTCGCTAAGTCGCCAAGTCGCGTATCGCTCAAAAACCAAAGTATCACAACCTTGTGACTCAGGGACCCGGTCGCAAGGTTGTGTCTTCATGAATTTTTAAACCAGTGCGACTCAGCGACCTCGTGACCTAGTCGCTAAGTCACCAAGTCGCAAGGTCGCTTTCCTCTTAATTTTTAAACCTGCGTGACTCAGTGACCCAGGGAATAGGTCGCTAGGTCGCAGGTTCACCCCTTTCTTGACCTTAGTTGGGCAGAGTTAAAATCAGTTTAAGCATTCATTAACATGGCATCTATCTTATCTTGGAACTGTTTTATGAACATGCCAGGGAACCTCAAAGCAGAACTAGAGTGCATCTCCATCTCTTCAGCCTCAAGTGACATGGGGCCTCTATCAGTTTGCAGGAAAAACAAGAGTCCGGAGATAGAGATCTCGGAAGGTGAAATTCCTATGTCTCCTCCCCCTATCTATGGATACACTGCATGTATATTCAACAAAGGAGAAAGCATGAGTTAGTATCAAGTATACCAAGAGTTCACACAACCTGAGTTTCCAGAGGACCTCCCAGACCGACAGGAATATGTGCAAGTTAAGAGGTAAAAGCTTCACTACGCAGGGGCCCACCCATCTATATTCCCATGTCCTGAAATTATCGAATGGATCTTACAACGGGTCAAACCCAAGATTTGGGTGATTCGGGATCACGAGGGGAAAGCATTTGCAAATTTAAAAGGCCAGGATGCGGAGTTCTATTACGCACTTCCGGCCCGGGAGAAAACATTCACAGAGGAATGGGCCACTACCCATGCAGTTCCCATATCCGACACCCTGAGAGGATGGTGGGAAGAACCAGAGAAGTTCAAAGTCAAGAAGGACCAGGAGTATCATGTAGCAGGCCTCAGAAAGGTCTGTAAGCTCGTAGAAGCTATGCTGTGTAGAATGTATGGTCGTACCGATGCCACCACTTTCAGCGGCTCTTGGGTATCTCTTATGTACTTTGTTACCGTACATGGCACCCACTTCAATTGGGCCAGCTTATTGATAGCAGCCCTCAAAACAAACATATCTGCAGCACTAGCACCAGAGGAGGGATACTCGTCAGAATTTTACATGGCCTCCTATCTATTAGATGCAGTTTGTGCCAGGTGCCATTTTGAGGAATGGGCTCACAAATGGGATTAGAAGCGTGCCCGCCCAATCCACAAGGAGTTGCAGGTATTCTAGGACTCCAAATATAAGTAGGATATAGAGCCGATCGCACATAGTTTCATCCCTCCACTCTACAAAAAACTGTTCGGTAAGGATACCCCATGCATGTCCTAGCGAGCCGTGGAAACGATAACCAAGGTGGCACATTGGTTTCCATTTGTAGAAGGCACCTTCATCCAAGTCTTCGGTTCATTAAAGGCTCCCCATGCAATGCCCTGATTCGTCATTGACAGGATGCTACTTCAGGAAACATGTTATCAGATGACATCCGGCTTCTCGAAGGTTCTTACTAAAGGTAAGAAGAAGCCATGGCCCACACTGCCGCTCACTATCGGCACTTATATAGTGAAGGATTTCAGATAAGTAGAGGCAGAAGCTGAGCAAATCAGAGAATTATTTCTGCAATCTTTGGATCACCGGACATAGTCCCTGCCCATTGCCAACAGGCCAAATTTAAATGGAGCTACCTACATACTGAATGCCCAGTTGAAGATGGGGTAAGAAACTGGTACAATAAGGACAGGGAAATCACCCCGGAGGCATTGAACGATTAGGATGACCAAGATGATCAAACTTTGGAAGAGAGAATCCACGAATTTGGAGGAGCCTTGTCTTCCCAGGCCAAGAAGCCCCGAACTAACATAGGCCATAACTCTTCTGCCCAATAGAAAGAAAAGGAAGGAAGAGCTCAACGAGAAGCTGAAAAGAGAGAAAAAGAGGAGGAGGGTAAATGTAAAAAACACCTAAAGGCAGAACATAGGAAGAAGCAGGCGGAAGACGCCCACAAAATAAAGGAAGGAGAGGAAGCGAAAGAAAAATTTGAGCATCAGCTCAAGATAGAATTAGATAAGGTGGAAGTTGAACAAAAGGAAGGAAGAAGAGGAAACAAAAGCAGAGGCTGAGCTTTAGCTCAAGATAGAACTAGATAAGGAAGAAGCTGAGCGCAAAGAAATGGAAGAATAGGATAAGGTAGAGGCAGAGCGAATACTGGAAGAATAAGAAGAGAAAAAGAGAATAGAAGAAGAATATCGAAGGTCAAAATAAAATTCTTCCAAAGACACCGAGGGTAGTAAGACACCTCCTCCAGTGACAGGGGTACAGACGGAGTTGCTGGCCATCGAAGTTCCTACAACCAATACACGTTTTGCGCTCTCGGAACTGGGTACCTCCGAAGAGTAGGAGGAAGAAGTTTTCAATCTGACGAGACTCACTTATGACCAGTTCACATTCAAAATTAGGCAGGAAAAGAGGAGATGTTTAACACAGAACCCTGCCGCACCATTCACAACCACAACAGAAAAGGATATAATCTTGGACACTAGGACCAATCTAGTAATGATAGCATTAGCCGGAACTGCTTTTTCCACAGCCACGAAAGAAAACATGAGCCGGATGAGTAGGGAAATTCTACCCCTACAAAATAGATTACAAGACTCTGAACAAAGGGCAGCTAGATCGGAGCAAGAAAAAATGGCACTAAGGGAAGAAGTCCAACAGCTTTAGGATAGGGACACCCTTATTAACGAAGTACCACTCACCGTTCAAAGAGATTTGGTGACACTAGAAGCCACCATGAGACAAGTATACGAGGAAATGTTTACCATAAAGAAAACAGTTGCACCTCTACTGAGAGCTCAAGTAGAGACCAAGAAAAGGAATGAGCAACTGAAAGAAGCCTCCACAGCCTTGGATAGAATGCTAGAATGGAAAAACAGGTATCCACAGGCTCCAGATACTTTGCCCAGAAAATATTGGATTCGCACTCAGAACGACAAGGTCCAAATTCGCATGAAGGTGCAATCCAAGGAGAAGTTATTCAAAGACCTAGAGAAGGTGATGACCGCCTATGAGCATTTGATCAGCATCATTGAATCAATGGATGAACTACACCACATTCCTTATTTAGGTACACTGGATGAAGAAAATACATGGGAACAGGTAAATCAAGACATTCAGTCATTTCTGCAACCTATTAGACAAGTTGCTGCTACACCTGATCTTCCAACATCGCAGGAGAATTTGGTTAAATTCATTGTGACGCCAGTTTGGATTTACACCAAGCTAGCTTCCTTATCTAACCAAGTCACGATCAAGAGAGAAAATCTGATCCAAATGCCTTATAATGCCTACACAGGTTAAGGGAAGATACTCCTATGATATCCCCAGTTGCTGCAGATTATCAAGCATGGAAGAATTTTCTTAAAGAGCAGCAAGTAGATGTTCCTGACCTCGCAATCACGCACATGCTCCCATGATCAGGTTAAGTCACAGCCTTCAGGAGGGGTCGTAGGTCGCATCATCCACAAAAAAGTCGTAGGTCGCTTTTTCCTTCAGGTCGCAAAGCATGCCAACAGGCAGGAAGGCGAAAATTCAAGACACCCAAGGGTCATTTTTGTCATATATATACTCCCTTCGAGGACTTGTAAAAGATCCTTCTTTTTTTTTGACTCCAAGTGAGATAGGAGTGTTGTAAAGCATTGAATAGCCCCTTTCGAATGAATACAATCATTTGTCTTAAATCCACTTTTTGATCTGATGATAATCGATGTGTTAATACTATGAATATTTTGTCTTATATGTCTGATATCTTATGATTAATTGATCTGCATTTTCTGCTTATACTTTTCATGCATTTCAGCTCACTGAATGTGTTAATGATGGTATGTTGTTTACCTTAAGAGATGTTTGTAACTTCATTATTGACATCTATCTTATTCACGAAAACGCCCAAGTAAGTATAGGTTGTTCTCGCCAGGCAGAACTGTTTCTTCTATGGTTCGAACAACTTTTACAAACACGACCCCAATGATATGCTGCTAACAGCATCTCCTTCGGCTGCGTGTTTATATTTATCTTTCTATTTGTAGTGTTTTATGCTCATTGACAATCATCGATATTTCATATTGTATCATCCGATAATTGTATGTATATAACTCTGAAGGGCTCATTTGTGTCAAAGAGAAGGAGTATTCAGCAGTAGCCGGACCCAAACTCCGGACAGGATCCCTATCACAAACGGTTCAAAGTCTAATTGGGACTTTTTACCGGGGAGATCCCTTACTGTTGGCCGAAAATTTTTCCCCGTAAACATATTTTGGCGCTAGAAGGAGGGCCTGAATGGTAGGCTCCCAGCACACAAGTAACATCCCGTTACAAACTCCCCAAGGGGAGACCATGCATGAAAATACCGGTCCTCCACCTTTGGAAAACTCCCAGGAGGAGGAACCCCCTTTCTATGAGGTTACTTTAGCCCAGCTAAGGGCCCTGTGCCCTATCGCCCGCAACATTGTCAGGGGTTTACAGCGATCCCCAGTCACTAGTTCCTTGGAAAATCCTATAACTCCTGTAGCTAACCACACGCGACAAGGAACCCTTGTCAACTCCCTTCCTTAGCTTGTGGGTCTTATGATCGAAGATTACGTAGACGCAGTTGAGTGAAATTATGAAGCACCCCTAGACAGCCCTAGTGGGGCGGAAGGAGACGGTCCGAGAATCACTGAACCTCAACCCAAAACTGGCCCCTAGCTTGACTAGACTTTGCATGATAACACTCAAGCCAACGACCCATTTGGGGGAGGATCCGGGAGAGTCCGGGGTAACAGAGGTAGGGGAGACAGAGGCCATGGGCGAGGCCGAAATGTTGACCATCAACCCCACCGAAACCATAACAGGTTTCCTTTTATTTACAACTAGAGAAACATCAAAGATACAGGAAACCGTGGAGAAAACCAAGACATGTAGTCCCACCATGAGGGCGAGGCCTCCGGGTCTGGCATGGGTATCGGATCTGAAAGTGAGAGGTGACATGTTTACATACCATGCCATCAACGGGCTATATGTGTACAACCTTTGGCTTGGATGGCTCAGTCCCCCTTAGGTATCCAAGGTCCCCTCCATGACATGCCCCTCTATCCTGAAAATCATCTCCCTAAGTTCGACCCCGAGAAAGATACTTTGGCCGAAGACCACATTAGCAACTTCTACCTGTCTTTACAGATGATGAGAGTGCAGTATGATGATGTAGCATGTTGGATTTTTCCTCGTACTCTAGAAAATAAAGCTATGACATGGTATCGGTTGCTCCCCATTACTTCCATCCCTTCGTGGGAACACTTCCATCGTACCTTCCTACAAAAAATTTCAGAAGATAAAACCCCCTCGATGCTCCTCACAAAGCTCAGCACGCTGAAATGTTAGAAGAAGGAGAAGGTAAAGGACTTCAATCAAAGTTTTGCCACTATATTGAATAAATTTCCTCTAAACATGGCCTTAGATGATTCCATTACCATTGAATACTACACTAGATCCTTCCCACGAGATATAGTCGTGTTTGTGAAACGTGAGGCCAGACCTACTCTGGAAGAAAATTACACCACCGCCCTTGCTGTCGAAAAGGACATGTTGTCCATAGGTGCCATTGACCATGAAGGGCGAGATGATCAAAAACCAACCATGAAGAGAGCCCAATCCTCAAGTCATAAATCCGATGACAAAGATAAGGACCCCTTTGATTTCTAAAGTATTACAAAATCCCTCAAGTTACTGACCAATGAAGTCTCTGACCTGAAAAGGAAAAACAATGATTCTGCCCTAGCTGCTAAAATGCAGAAACCTTTCTTCATAAAGAGTAACTCTGTTGAGAATCGACCCCTGTCCAGCTCAAGTGTTGGTCTCAACGTTGAAGAAAAAGACAAGGAAAAATTTTGTTCTTTTCATCAAGCCTCTCACTCAGAGAAAACCTGCCCCCAATGGATTAATAGCATGACCGCCGTGGTGAACCAACTTCTAGAAGATCAAACCCCCGGGGATATGGAGGAGGAGACTATTTCAGACAACGAAGAAATCCCCCCCCCCCAGATGAACATATGGGCTTCACTATCCTCGCTTTCGAGGTCATCCGTGGAGAGTCTTCCCTTCCCACAATCAGGATAAACCTAGCCGATGAACCTAAATCTAAACCTCCTCAAAACTCTAACTTGAGGAGCAAAGGCCGGGTGCCTGAGAAATCCTTCGAAGAGAAAAGAAAAGCTTTCTTAAGGAAATTCTTCCACAAAACGCAGAAAACCAAGACAAAGCTCCTAAAAAATTTAGTCCAACTACTCCCCGAGAAGGTCCCAAGGCTAAAGCTTCATTAGCTTCCCCTAAGAACACCACCGAGCCCGCCTCACACACAGATTTTGGGTATAACATTATCGAGGATATGAATAAGACCTGGGCCAATATCTCTCTCTATGAGCTCGCTCGCATTGCTAACCAACGGGATCTCATTCTCAAAACCTTTTCCAATCCACCGACGACCAAACCCATAAGCATCACATTTGCCCAAACTGCTGCTAATCCCCAATCCATCGTGAATGCTATGAACGGAAACTCCAGGGGAACCACACCACCTTTCCTCCTCTCCTTCGAGATCTTTAAATTCAATTTCCACAATTTCCTCGTCAATTCTGGTGCATCCACGAATGTTATGCCCTTATCCATGTGCAAGAAGTTAAACATTCGCCCTGAGAAAACCGACGCCAGAATCATCCAGCTCGACAGATCTCAAGTCCTCGCAGTAGGCAAATTAAACAACGTCATCATCCACCTATCCTCTGATTCTAGAGTGCATCAGTGCATCGACATAGTAATCATGGATATCCCCGAGGCCTATGGCCTTCTGTTAAGCAGAGATTGGTCCAGTAAGCTCCAGGGATACTTCTCCACTGATTGGTCCCACCTTTGGCTCTCGTACAAAGGCTGGAATAACCAAATCCGGGTCGAGAGTGAACCATACATAAAACATATTGTGACCGACCTGGATGCAACTAATGAACCAGTCAGTTTCACACAAGAAGAGCTTGGTCTGTGTTTCTTTGAATCTATCCTTGGATGCTATAAAACCCCCCAATCCCTAGTCACTCAAGACGTCCAGTCTAAGCCGCTGCTGGCCACTGAAAACCACTCCACCTCGAAAAAGGACCTATTAGGGGCTGCTACTCCAAGTAGTTCCTCAATGTGTTTAGAGAGCCTCGCCCAATCAAAAGATGAAACCTAGACCTTGTACTATGATGGTTACAAAACCCAAGATAGGGCTGACGCAGGCGGCATCTTACTAGACCCCGAGAAGAACAAATTTCTAATTTCCTTCCGGTTAGATTTCCAATGCACGAACAATACAGCCGATTATGAGGCATTGCAACTCAGACTTAAAAAGGCCATAGACCTAAAAGTTCGTTGTTTAAAGGTAATTAGCGATTCTGAGATTATCACTCGACAGGTACGTAATACCATCCATTGCTTGTATCCACATCTAAAAGGTTATCAGCAAGAGGTATGGCATTTAATTTCTTATGTTGATGCTTTCGGTATTAAATCTGTAGTTAGAATGCATAATGCAGTAGCCGATACACTCGCTATTTACAGGCCATCCATGCAAAAAAAACATCACTAATTTACGCATTTTCAATGATGATCAACAGGTACTGGATTTCCTGCTCAATTCGGACGTGTTCAAATATGCAGTCATAGAAGAAGAGGATCATGATCGGGTTTTGCAGGAGGAACTACAACAACGAAAAGGAAATCCCATACCCAAAGGGATCGTGTCACTCGAAAAGTTTTTCGACCTACAGAACCGCTTCTGAGGGCCTCCGAACACGAAAGTGAAAAGTTCCACGTTAGCACACCAACGAATTAACCTCGGGATAGATAAAGATCACAAGCTCATCAACCTGGGTAACGAGTGCACCCCTCAGGAGAAACAAGCATTCACCGAGTTATTCAAGAAGTAAAAGATGTGTTTGCCTGGACATATGATGAGCTTCGAACTTATGATACACGGATCATCCAGCACGTCATACCCATGAAAGAAGGAGTGAGGCATTTTAAATAGAAACTGAGAAAAGTACACCCCACCTTAGAACCGATGATCCAAAAGGAACTAAAGAAGCTCTTGGATGCGCAGATAATTTTCAAAGTTAGACATTTGACCTGGGTGTCAAACGTGGTCCTTGTATGCAAGAAATTCGGCGAAATCCGTCTGTGCGTAGATTTCTGGAATTTAAACAAAGCCTCTGACAAGGAAAACTACCCAGTTCCTCCTATGGATCAAATCATTCAAACTGTATCAAGGTTAGAAATGTTCTCTCTATTGGACGGGTTTTCAGGGTATAATCAAGTACTAGTGGCTGAGCCCGATAGGCTCAAAACCACATTCAGAACTAAATGGGGAACTTTCACATTCAGACGCATGCCCTTTAGCCTGATTAATGCTGAGCCACCTTCCAAATAGCTATGGACATCACCTTCATGGGACTCATCGGGAAAAGCGTGGTAGTATACCTTGACTATGTTACTGTTTTCTCCAAGCATAGATCTAACCACCTACACAACCTCAGGCAGATTTTTGAAAGGTGTCGGAGGTACAGGATATACCTGAACCCGAAGAAAAGCATTTTCGCCTTTAATGAGGGAAACCTGTTAGGGCACATAATAACTCGAGACGGCATAGTAGTGGACCCAGAACATGAAAAATTCATTGCTCATATACCAACCCCAAGTGGTAAAAAAGTTATGCAGTCTTTCCTCAGCAAAATCAACTTCGTCCGAAAGTTTATATCAGATTTTGCCCAAATCGTGAAGCAAGGCATGATTAAGAAGAACACAAATTTTAAGTGGCATCCTCCTGAGAAAGAAGCATTCAACAACATCAAACAAGCCATCGCAGAAGCACCTGCCCTGCATAGTTCGGATTTCAACAAAGGCTTTATCTTGTATACCTTTGCCTCAGATTCATCTTTGGCAGCCGTCCTCACTCAGAAAGATGACAACAAAAATGAGTGACCTATATCATTTATGAGTACTGGGTTGCAAGGCACCGAGCTAAACTACCTGGATATTGACAAACAATCTTACGCGGTATACAAGATGGTTAAACACTTCAGGCCATATATCTTGAAGAATCATGTCACAGTCTTCGTACCTCACCCTGTTGTGCACTCACTGTTCGTACAATAGGAGCTTGGCAAGAGACGAGGCAACTGGATGACATACCTCCAAGAGTATGACTTGGAATTCAAGGCAGCACACACTGTAAAGGGCCAAGGATTGTGTCGTATGGCCGTAGAGGCAGTAGACTCACGGGGTAGCGAGGAAGAAAATTGGGAATACGAAATTGATATGTATCAAACTGATAGAACAGCCCCGCAGGATACCTCCTCTTGGTACGTAGATCTCCTGCAATATCTAAAAAACAACACCATGTGCCCTGCTTTAACTACCAAGCAGAAGCGTGTGTTGATATTGAAAGCTGCATCCTACCAGCTAGTTCAGGGTAAGTTGTTTCGCAAACATCATAGCGGTGTCTTGCTGCGCTGTTTGGAATGGGATGAGGCACAGAAAGTATTGGCAGAACTTCACGATGGCCCTGCAGGTGGACACTATGCAGGGGACACCACTGCTCAAAAGATCATGCATGTCAGTTTCTATTGGCCTACTTTGTTTAAATATGCACACGCATATGTTCGGAAATGCCAACAGCGTAGAAAGTTCGCAATTAGATATATACGGCCTTCGGCCCCGTTACAGTCTATCACAGTGGAAGAACCGTTTCAATAATGGGGGCTGGATGTGATTAGGGAAATCCTGCCACACTCTTCCAAGCAACATAGGTTCATCCTCACTACCACAGACTACTTCACAAGGTGGGTTGAAGCGGTACCATTACATCAAGTCAATGATCAAGAGGTAATAGCCTTCATCACCCAATGCATCATGATCAGATTTGGCATTCCAACCTCCCTTGTTTTTGATAATGCAACATATTTCTCATCGTTGAAATTATATGATTTTGCTCTAGAAAATGGTATCGTGCTTAAACACTCTGCCAAATATTACCCTCAATGAAATGGGTTAGGTGAGTCAACCAACAAGAACCTAATCCGCATCATCAAAAAGACTCTATTGTCCCAACAACAAAATTGGCATAGGGTACTCCACAACGCCCTCTGGGATAATTGAGTCACACCCAAACCTTCCCTAGGCACCTCCCCATTCTTCATCATATATAGAAAATAGGCTATCCTTCCTCCCAACTTGTCTCTCCTAGCCCTCCGATTATCTCAGGAGACTCATGGCACTCCTTTCCCTGCTTTACAAGCCCGAATAGACACACCATTGAAACTTGAGGAGGAAAGGAAAAAAACTCGGGAAAAATTCGCCATCCACCAGAGTTCGATAAAACGATGGTTTGACAAGAAGTCAGTCAGGATCAAGGTTTTCGAAGTGGGTGACCTTGTCCTCAAATGGGATAAAGCTCATGAAGATAAAGGGAAACACTCCAAGTTACAGGCATTATGGATAGGCCCTTTCTAGATCAGGGAGAAGGTCGGTTCTCAAAATAACAGGTTACAAACTCTTGAAGGGAGGATTGAGGCCCTTCTTGTGAATGGACACGACATTAAGAACTATTTCACCTGAAAACCCCTAGGGGCCATCATCACACCCTGTATTTTGTCTTATTTCTATCATTCTTTACCATTCTTGTTTTCAATAAATCGCTTGTTTCACAGAGGCTCCCATTAACCTTTTATTTTCTTTGGCATCCAAATTTTTAAAGGAGATATAGAAGTTACTCATGTGGCATACTGAGTCGGAATCTTTGCTGGTGTATAATCTCCCCCAGAACGCAAATGTGGCCCAAGATTACTTGTGACTGACACCCAGTGGCGAGAACATGACTAAGGTCCCTCAAACCAAAACGCAGTAGCTTGCCCAGTATGCTGGCTCAAGGGACAGTTGTGTGAAAGAAATATTTCAGTTGAATCTATTAATAGATGGGAAAAGGAAGGAACTAGCCTTAGGTGATGAAAGGATATCCGGGAAAACCCCAAAAGTCCCCGTATAGACCAGGAGCAACCTCTCTCGCAAGAAAAATAAGTCGGGATCCCTCATCTGCCTAGGCAACTAACGCCACATTAAATAAGTGCCATGAGCACATTTAAATAAGTGAATTTAGCACATTAATAAAGGGTAAAGGATTGAGAAAGGCTTCCTGTGCAGAGAGGCGATATGACGACTCTGTCGGGGTACTAACCGGGCTCGCTGGTAGCGAAGCAACGTTCGTGACTCCTAGGCAGTGACTCTACCAAGACCATCAAGTTCACTGGCAGTGGAGCAACACAACGAGGACTAAATAAACTATATTGGATCCTGGAAATCCCTGAGGTTACTCTGAATGTTCCTGTCCGGTCTTCAAAAGTAAAAACAAAAACATGGTGAACTAGCACCTAAGGGCAGGAAGATGGAAGGAGCAAACGCACAAGGGTCAGAGACGAAAGTATGTGGGACCCACAGGGTGGAAGGAACAACACGCTAAAACCACCCCCCCCCCCCTCTTTTTTTTTAAATGAAGCACCGACAGAGATTTTTGACCCTACCAGTGAATTGCCATTTGTTGTAGCCGCTACAACAACCTCCAAAATTTCCCCCCTTTTTCAATTTTTGAGCCCCTGATGCATTGAAATCTGGAGTCAAGACTGAATTTTGATCTTTCAAAAGCCTTAGGTCGCTAAGTCATAGAATAGGTCATTTTCTCCAATAAGCAACCTAGCGACCTTGTGACCTATCAGGTCGCCAAGTTGCGAAGTCGCATATCACATTCAAATTTAAATAATTGCGACCTAGCGACCCTGTGACCCTGCGACCCCTAGGTCGCAAGGTCGCAGGGTCGTGGGGTCACACATATCATCAACGTGGTTTTATTGCGACCCAGCGACCTCATTTATTTCCCGCACACATGACCTCTTTATATATAGAGTGGTCGCATAGGTCACATTTCACCTACACGACGAAGAGAAAAAATGCTTCTGACAAGCCAACTGGAGTGCAATTTTATCGGGTAAGTTGGCTAATCCTCCTGTTGTTTCCTTCTTTTCTATTTGTTGCCCCCTACCCCCTTATTTCAGCCCTTTTAAACCACCAACTATCCTCTATTGAGACCCTCTTAGAACCTACATTCTCCTCTGAGTTTCGGAGCCTTGTCAATCTTATTCAAAAACCTGTAGATGAAGCCAACCAGCCTCCCCTTTGTTAGTCTCTTCCTCAAATGACTGTTTCTTCGTCAATATATCACTTCTCCTCCCTGTTTCCCTCTATTTATTTAAGTTAAAGACGAGTAAAGGACCACGTCGCCATGGAAAATCGTCCGCCCAGCCCTAGTGCGACCTCCGACCCCATGACCTTGCGACACTCGCGACCTTGTGACCTCGGTCCCCGGTCGCTAAGTCGCCAAGTCGCGTATCACTCAAAAACTAAAGTATCGTGACCTTGCGACTCAACGACCCGACGACTCGGTCGAAAGGTTGCGTCTTCATGAGTTTTTAAACCAGTGCGACTCAACGACCTCGCAACCTATTCGCTAAGTCGCCAAGTCGCAAGGTCGCTTTCCTCTGAAGTTTTAAACCAACATGACTCAGTGACCCAGGGAATAGGTCGCTAGGTCGCAGGTTCACCCCTTTCTTGAAATTATTTGGGCAGAGTTAAAAGGATTTTAAACATTCATTAACATGGCATGTGTCTTATCCTGGGACTATTTTATGAACATGCCAGGGAACCTCGAAGTAGAACTAGAGTGCATCTCCATCTCTTCAGCCTCAAGTGACATGGGGCCTCCGTCAGTTCGCAGGAAAAATAAGAGTCCAGAGATAGAGATCTCGGAAGGTGAAATACCTATGTCTCCTCCCCCTATCTATGGAGACACCGCATGTATATTCAGCAAAGGAGAAAGCATGAGTTGGTATCAAGTATACCAAGGGTTCACATAACCTGAGTTTCCAGAGGACCTCCCAAACTGGCAGGTATATGTGCAAGTTAAGAGGTCAAATCTTTACTACGCAGGGGCCCACCCATCTATATTCCCATGCATTGAAATTATCGAATGGATCTTACAAAGGGTCGACCCTAGGATTTGGGTGATTTAGGATCATGAGGGGAAAGAATTTGAAAATTTATAAGGCCAGGATGCAGAGTTATATTACACACTTCTGACACCCTAAGAGGATGGTGGGAAGAACCAGAGAAGTTCAAAGTCGAGAAGGACCATGAGTATCAAGTAGCAAGCCTTAGGAAGGTCAATAAGCTCGTAGCAGCTATGCTATGTAGAATGTATGGTCGTCCCAATGCCACCACTATCAGCGGCTCTTGGCTATCTCTTATGTACTTTGTTACCATACATGGCACCCGCTTCAATTGGGCCAGCTTATTGATAGCAGCCCTCAAAACAAACATATCTGCAGCACTAGCACCCAAGGAGGGAAACTCGTCAGAATTTTACATGGCCTCCTATCCATTGGATGCAGTTTTTGCCAGGTGCCATTTTGAGGGATGGGCTCACAACTAGGATCAGGAGCGCGCTCGCCCAATCCACAAGGAGTTTCAGGTATTCTAGGACTCCAAATATAAGCAGGATATAGAGCCGATCGCACATAGTTTCATCCCTGCACTCTACGAGAAACTGTTCGGTAAGGATACCCCATGCATGTCCTGGCGAGCCATGGAAACGATAACCAAGGTGGCACATTGGTTTCTGTTTGTATAAGGCACCTTAATCCGAGTCTTTGGTTCATTCAAGGCTCCCCATGCAATGCCCCGATTCATCACTAACAGGATGCTACTTCAGGAAACATGTTATCAGATGACATCCAGATTCTCGAAGTTTCTTACTAAAGGTAAGAAGAAGCCATGGCCCACACTTCTGCTCACTATCGACGCTTATGCAGTCAAGGATTTCAGATAATTAGAGGTGGAATCTGAGAAAATCAGAGGATTCTTTCTGCCACCTTTGGATCACCGGACATATCATCCTGAGAGGATAGTCCCTACCCATTGCAAACGAGCCAAATTTAAATGGAGCTACCAACATACTGAATGCCCAGCTGAAGATGGGGTAAGAAACTGGTACAATAAGGACAGGGAAATCGCCCCGGAGGCATTGACCAATTAGGATGACCAAGATGATCAAACTTTGGAAGAGAGAATCCATGAATTGGGAGGAGCCTCGTCTTCCTAGGCCAAGAAGCCCCGAACTAACATAAGCCATAACTCTTCCACCCAACAGAAAGAAAAGGAAGCAACAGCTCAACGAGAAGCTGAAAAGAGAGCAAAAGAGGAGGAGGATAAACGTAAAAAACAACTAAAGGCAGAACAGAGGAAGAAGCGGGCGGAAGACGCCCGCAAAAGAAAGAAAGAAGAGGAAGCGAAAGTAGAAGCTGAGAATCAACTCAAGATAGAATTAGATAAGGTGGAAGCTTGATGCAAAAGGAAGGAACAAGAGGAAACAAAAGCAGAGGTTGAGCGTCAGCTCAAGATAGAACTAGATAAGGTAGAAGTTGAGCACAAACAAAAGGAAGAACAAGATAAGGCAGAGGCAGAGTGGCTACTGGAAGAAGAAGCAGAGCAAAATAGAAGAGAGGAAGAAGATTGAAGATCGAAAGAAAATTCTTCCAAAGACACCGAGGGCAGTAAGACACCTCCTCTAGTGACAGGGGTATAGACGGAGCTACTGGCCATTGAATTTCCTGCAACCAATACATGTTTTGCGCTCTCAGAATCGAGTACCTTCGAAGAGCAAGGGGAAGAAGTGTTCAATCTGACGAGACTCACTTATGACCAGTTCACATTCAAAATCGGGTAGGAAAAGAGGATATGTTTAGCACGGAACCCTACCGCACCATTCACAGTCACAACAGAAAAGAATATAGTCTTGGACACCAATACCAATCCAGTAATGATAGCATCAGCCGGCACTACTTTCGTCGTAGCCACGAAATAAAACGTGAGCCGGATGAGTAGGGAAATTCTATCCCTACAAAATAGATTACAAGACTTCGAACAAAGGGCAGCTAGATCGGAGCAAGAAAAAAGGGCACTAAGGGAAGAAGTCTAACAGCTTCAGGATAGGGAAATCCTTATTAATGAAGTACCACTCACCGTTCAAAGAGAGTTGGTGACACTGGAAGCCACCATGAGGCAAGTATACGAGGAAATTTTTACCATAAAGAAAATAGTTGCACCTCTACTGAGAGCTCAAGTAGAGACCAAGAAAAGGAATGAGCAACTGAAAGAAGCCTTCACAACCTTGGATAGAATGCTAGAATGGAAAAATAGGTATCCGCAGGCTCCAGACACTTTGCCCATAAAATATTGGATTCGCACTCAGAACGACAAGGTCCAAATTTGCATGAAGGTGCAATCCAAGGAGAAGTTATTCAAAGACCTAGAGAAGGTGATGACCGCCTATGAGCATTTGATCAACGACATTGAATCAATGGCTGAACTACACCGCATTCCTTCTCTAGGTGCATTAGGTGAAGAAAAGACATGGGAACAGGTAAATCAAGACATTCAGGCATTTCTTCAACCTATTAGACAAGCTGCCACTACACCTGATCTTCCGGCATCGCAGGAGAATTTGATTAAATTCATCGTGACGCCAGTTTTGATTTACACCAAGTTGGCTTCCTTATCTAACAAAGTCATGATCAAGAGAGAAAATCTGATCCCAAACACCTTAGAATTCCTACACAGGTTAAGGGAAGATACTCCTCTGATCTCCCCAGTTGCTGCAGATTATCAAGCATGGCATAATTTTCTTAAAGAGCGGCAAGTAGATGTTGACATCTATCTTATTCACGAAAATGCCTAAGTAAGTATAGGTTGTTCTCGCCAAGCAGAACTGTTTCTTCTATGGTTCGAACAACTTTTACAAACATGACCCTAATGATATGCTGCTAACAGCATCTCCTTCGGTTGCGTGTTTCTATTTATCTTGCTATTTGTAGTGTTTTATGCTCATTGAAAATCATCGATATTTCGTCTTGTATCATCCGATAATTGTATGTCTACAACTCTGCAGGGCTCATTTGTGTCAAAGAGAAGGAGTATTCAGTGGTAGCCGGACCCACACTCCGGACGGGATCCCTATCACAAACGGTTCAGAGTCTAATTGGGACTTTTTACCGGGGAGATCCCTTACTGTTGGTCGGACAATTTTTGTATTATTCCCATTTTAGCACATAGCTAAATGGAATATTAAAAATTTTATTTTATCACCTAGCAGCTAAATAAATGGGTAAGGAGGCCCATGTTTATTTAAAACATGAATAAAATCCCTCACATTTGGAAAGGGATAGACATAAGAACTTGATTTTTCACCCTCAAGTGTGAAAAGGGGAAAATGCATGAAGACAAGGTCATGTTTGACCAAGTCAACAGTGCTGCCATAGGAGGAGAGGATCACTTTATGAGACAGCGCAGTATGAATGAGGAAGAGGATATTTGGTGGAGGAAACCCTAATGGATGGGGCCCATGGAGAGAGAGATTTCACTTGTTTAAAAGGAGGGCAAGGTGGCCATTGTTACTCATGCTTGGATTATTCATTTCATGTCTATCCAGACATTGTGCATTCTTTTGCTGTTTAGCAAGAATTGCCGGAAAATTCCTATTTAGGATTCCTTCTCCTTCTTGAGAGGCCTCTTGAAGGATTGTTCTTCATTCTCCATATCTCTTGGCTCAAGGCAAAAGCTTCTCCTTTCAGATACTGCGTTATTTCTGCTCAAGTATAATGCAGTGTTGCTGGGGTGTTGCAGTGGAGGACACCATACACCATTTCCTTGGCTCATCTGTCAGAGGAGGGAGCTTATATTCCTATGGGAGGTTAGTAAGGGAGATCCATGAGCATATTTTATATCATTGGCATTAGGCCAAGAATTTATCTTCACCAACAATGCAATCCCTTCTCTAGACTGCGTTATTTCTGAGTGTATTTGCAGTGGGGACTTGCTCCACCTATTTGGAGGGTGAGATCTTAGGTGAGAGGATCAACCTTTCACTCTAGAGATCCTTTGGATGAGATTCATCCATCTATTGTAGCATCATCAGCTATCTACATCCATTTCCAGTTTTGAGTTGCTGCTGCTACCCAGCAACTCCAACATTTCTACAAATTTGCCATTTTGTACTTATTTCAGCCAATCCTCTCAAGGATTGTGTATTGTATGTTTTTAGGGGTTGATATCTTTCTCCCCCTCCTTTATTTGAGCCACATATTTTTGTATCCATGTATTGACATTATTTGCAGCATTTCTGCCTCATGAATTAAGCAGTCATAGCCAGGGCCTCTTTTACATAGCAATATTTCTCCATATTTCATGTATATGTTTCATTAAGGCTGCATTGCCTAGCTTGAGAGATCATTTCTTTCAAGATATTATATACATTATTTCTACTATAATCTAATGTAATGGTTATGTGAATCTTCCAGAATTTTCAGTATTAATTCACTCACTGCTATTTTCCAGCTCATGTTTATGTATTGTTGATCTCCACATTGGTAATATCTTGAGATATTACCAATAGTGTAGCTGTTCCTAATTTGGGATATTACAATTTTCCCCGTCAACAGGTTAGCAGGTTATTATAGGAGGTTCATCAAGAACATCTCACATATTTATTATCGTATTACATCATTGCAAAATAAAGGTAAGAAATTTGAATGGACAAAATAATGTGCAGCTATTTTTGAACAGTTGAAACAATTGCTTACAAATGCTCTAGTTCTAAAGATTTCAGATCTGGAAAAAGGGTTATTGGTATGTAAAAATTCTTGTAAGAGAGGACTTGTTGGGGTTTTGATGTAGGAAGGACAAGTAGTATGCTACGAATCAAGGAAACTGAATGAGCATAAGAAGGATTTTGTTACACATGATCTTGAGTTGGCAGTGATCATCCATGCCTTGAAGATGTGGAGACAATATCTTCTTGGTAGACGATTCAGCTTGATGAGTGATCACAGTGGATTGAGATACCTATTCGACCAACCGAATCTAAATTCCGGGCAAGCTATATGGTTGGCCATGATTAGTGAGTTTTACTTCGAGATTAGGTACATTAAAGAGAAATAGAACATGGTTGTGGATTCTCTTAGCATAAGAGTACATGTGAATCACGTAGAAGCTATGCGCTTATATGGGATAAATTTACATGATAAAATCTTGCAGGAAGATCAGCAGGATGAAAAGTGTAGAGAGCTTAGGAATAGGTTACAATAGGGTACAGGTGATCAGGATGTGGATTTTCATCTCACAACAGATGATTTGGTCAGATTTAGGGACATAATCTATGTGTCGAACAACAGTGAGCTCAAGAAGATTATCTTGAGGGAATTTCTTGCTAATTCGTATTCAGGTCACCCAGGATATCAAAAGGCATTTCCATCGGTGAAGAAGTTCTATTAGTGTTCGAATTTTAAGAGGGAGGTGACAAAGTTTGTGGCTAGATGCTTGGATTTTCAACAGGTAAAAGCATAGTGTAAGCATCCAGGAGGTTTACTACAACTAATTTCTATTCCAAAGTGGAAATGTGAGGAAATTTCCATGGATTTAATTACAGGTTTGTCGAGAACATCTAGACAACATGATTCTATCATAGTTTTAATTGACAGGTTGATAAATGTAGCACACTTCATTCTAGTGAAGTCTACTTATTAAGATAATGATGTAGAACATGTCCTCATCATAGATGTAGTGAGGTTGCATGGTGTACTGAAGAATATTGTGTCAAAAAAGGATGCTAAGTTCACTTCTAGGTTATGGAAAGAGGTATTTGCAAGGTTGGGTACAAATTTTACCTTCAGAACAACTTATCATCCGCACACAGATGGACAGATAGAGAGGGTCAACAAGATTCTAGTAGACATGTTGAGAATGTATGTGATGCATCAACAATGAAAGTGGGAAGATTATATTCTAGTGGTTGAGTTTGCATACAACAATGGTTATCAGGAGTCACTGAGGATAAGTTTGTCTGAGGCACTCTATGGGCGGAGTTGTAATACTCCTATTAGTTGCAGTGACCCAGTGAACCAGTTATTGATAGGACTAGATATGTTGACATAAATGGAACATGAAATGCATGATATCAAGAAGAATCTAAAGGTGGAAAATTATGCATATCAACACAGGAAATTTAAGGAGTTTCAGTTTAGGTAACATGTGTATTTGTGCATCATTCCCAAGAAGAGCTCATTCAGGATTGGGCCATGTGCGAAGTTAGAACCTCAGTATTGTGGGCCTTTCGATATCCTTGAGAGGATTGGACCAATGGCCTATCAAATTGCATTGCCACTGACAGTGAAAGTCCGTGATGTCTTCTATGTGTCATTAATTAACCAATATGTTAAGGATGTTGATCATGTGATTAACTCGTCTGTATTGTAGGTGGAACTATAAGGATAATTCCAACTAGAATCTCAATGAATTTTGTAAAGAAAGATGCTCATGCTCTAGAACCGATCAATCAAGCAGGTTAAAGTGTAGTGGAGCACTTTGGGACCGATGAAGCTACATGGGAGATGCCTGATCAGATGTGGGTTATGTATCCTTCATTGTTTTCTGGTTAAGAAAACGAAATTTTTGTATATGTACATATTTATATATGGTTATTATTGTAAATACCACAATGAGTTGTGTTATAAATCTCCAAGAAGCGGTATGGTTGTCATGTTTCTATGTCTATAATGTTGGTTTGATTTTTAGCAAGTTATTCATTGCAAATACTGCAACGAGCTAGGTTATAAAGCTCTATGGGCTGCATGTTTTACTTTCATCAGTATTGCTACTTGTAGGTGTTATTGAACACCGATGACGATATTCCTCTAATGGGGAGGGGTCTGTAACACCCCAAGTTAAAAATCCATTTAATAAAGTTTATAAGGGAAAAATAATAACCAAGGTCATGGGACATGTATTACAAGGTGAATGTTGAGAAAAACATAGTTACGAGGATCACTTGTGATTAATTAATGGCTATTGAAATTGGAAAAGGCTTTGGAAAGACATCAGGAATTTATTAGCATTTTATTTATGAAAATTACGAAAATTATGATAAAAAAAAGGTGAAAGGTCGGAGGTTGCATATGAGGAGGAAATTGAAGGAAAATAATGGAAAATGAAGAAAATAGAGGCCTCATTAATAAAAAGGCTTCTGAGGATCAGTTCACAACTTTCTTCAAGGTAACCTTTTGTCAGTTCAGTTTTGGAGCTCTATCTCTATTCTCTCTTTCACACACTCTTTCACACTTAGAGTTCTTGGAGCACTCTTGAAGGATTTTGGGAATAGTATCCTTTGGATTTGGAGAAAGAAGACAAAGGAAAAGTAGGAAAACGCAAGAGGACAACAGGATCAACAACTACATCATATTTTCTTTGCAGGTACCGAGTTGCATGTATGATCTCCTTGCTAGTTTTGGCATGCATGACATATGCATTTGGTCGTTTGGTTATGATATTTCATTGGCATGGAGTATTTCCTGGATTGACAGTGGTTTTTCCTATGCTTTCCATTTCCTATATTTTTTTCTAATTGTTTCTCATGTTCCTTATAGCTATGGGTTGAGTTACTAGTTCCTGGAGCCTTGGGTTGACAAGCACTCTAGAAGCCCTGTAACAACTTGGGTTGAGTTACTAGGCCTAGAAGCCTTGGTTGGAAAAACACTCTGGAGCCCTTGGTGGGTTGAGTTACTAGTCTTGGAAGGCGGGTTGGAGAAAACACTTTGGAGCCCTAGGAAACTTAGATAGAGACCAATTTGGTGATGGTTAGTGCTCTTTGACCGTGAGGTGGAATCATTGGTTAAGAGTTGAGGTGGTTTGGCCTTTGGAAGCCCTGGTTTGGTTTTCTTGGTTTATTCCATGAGATCACACATTCATGCTTGGAATAGGGTGTGACAGTGATTGGATGAAATAGATATTTGGTTTAGCCCAATCTATAGTCCAGTGGTACATGAAATTCCTTGTCTTGGTTGGTTTGTCATACGATAATAAGAGGTCTTTTCCTCTTGTATTTTATGGGTAAATTTACTTGTTGTTATGTGGCTTTAATGGTTGTTCTATCAATGATGTTTCTATGGTTTTATGCTAGTTATAAGTATGGATTTATGACAATTTATAAATATGTATCTCATCATGTTTTGATTAGTAAATTAATGGTTAATGAATGTAAGTCCTAATAGATGATTTTGCAGCTATTATGAGAGGGCATCCATCCTTCTTGATGAATATCAGATAAGTATGAATTTTCTATGTTCAAGTGTGTTTTTATGATCAGTACATTACATGTCCATGATGTGTTTGGAAAAATGACTATCATATTTAAGATGAGTCAGTTTAGGTTGTTGTTCAAGTTTTTCAATAGAGGCCTTTTCTTCTTGTTATTAATAATTTCTAATAATTTCATCAAGTTCCGGGAAAATGCCAGAGTCTTATCCCTAAAAAGGGGCTAGGAATTCGGGGTCGCTGGCACAAAATTGCCTGAAAAATGCTACAATCACATGGATGCCCTTGTTATAGGAGCAACTGGAGGGTTACAGTCGCATGGAGGGCTTGTCATGAGAGCGAGTGGAGGGTTACAGTCACATGGAGGGCTCATCATGGGAGCGACTGGGGGTCTAACTTAGTTAAAAAGTAGGTTAACTAGGGGGTTGCACACTTGGGGTGGTTGATTAGCCACCGAGGGTCTTGTAGCTTGTGAGGAGGGCCAATTTGGTTTTAGTTTGTCGATTCCACTACCTTAAATTTACTTGGGGACTTGGATCATATCATAGAAACTCTGTGTCACATGTTTACCCCAGTGTACTTGTTAGCTTGGGTAAATGTGGGACGATGAAATTACATGTACTACCATAGTAATGATATTCGTTTGAAATAGGTATAAGCAACCGAAAGGAAGCGGGAAAATTTTGGAAGAATTATGGGCGTCTTTTTCTCAGGAAAAATCAAGAATATTTTCTAGAGGAAGAAATTCAAAGGAGGAAGAAGATTCCCAAGCATATGCAACTCATTCCAAGAAAATAGGAGGAAGAAAGAAGTTTGGTTTTAAGAAGAAGATGGATTTTAATAAAAGACATAATCCTTAAAGGAAGAGATACATGTCAAATATTCAATGTTTATGTTGCAATAAATTTGGTAACTTCAAATACCAATTTCCTGAAAGATTCAATGATAGGAAGAGAAGAGGGAAGCACCACACTTGTTGGAAAATTCAAAGTGACAACTTATTATATCAATTTTCCTTAAATTTAATATTTGTCTGTGAAATTTGTTAATATTATTATGTTGTAGTTAGATCCTTTCATCAAACTAGTATCAAGAATAAAACATTAACAACAGAGGACACCGAAATTAGGCTCTCAGCAAGGGAAAAACCCATCCAAGGGGAAACCCAAAAAAATATTCCCTTCTCACAGAATATGCTTCCAATTAGACAAAAAAGACCCAAGTCTAGAACAATTCCTCCTCGAAGGCACCAAGTCATACCTTCTAGCAAATATTTCCTTGATTCTACACCAACCAACTTCAACCTAAAATTTCGACCTGCCAGCTTAAATACTGCAACTCGACCTGCACTTTTCACCCTACAATTTCGGCCCTTGTTTTTGTTGCAGAATCCCGAGTTCGACTTCCTCATAAGGCATTCTTAAAAAAATACAAATCCTCCCAAGATAAATAAGGCCAAGATAGAGTATTCTTCCTCCCAAAAACAATATATTGCACTTCATCTTACTACAACACAATACCACAATTTTGGCCTTTCTTAGAAGCTAAAAAAACCTTAATCCTTCACATGGGTGAGAGAGATTGAGCCCGAAAACAATATTTTCATCCTTCCCTTCTTCTTCTAGACCTTCAATCTCTTCTTCTTTTGCTCCCCATCTAAAGATCAACTCCCTTCTTGAGATTGAACTTATGAGTGAGTGGGATGCCAAATGATGTCAAAATACTCATTTATATAGCCTTTCCAAGGGGTCAAATTCCCTCCTTTAGGCGGACTTGAAGTTGCCAGGACCAGCTTATACTTTTGGAGTTTCCAAGAATTTTTAGACTCAAAATAAATTCCTTTTCCAAATAAATTTTTCCCAGAAGGGTCTTATAAACATGATGTTGACTCCTTTGAATCATGATAATAAATCTTAAGACCTAAAAAACCCTAGAATCATGAAGAACATGCTTTTACCTATAATACCATAAAAAATGAGCATGAAACCCATGCTTTACTAATAATATATATATTTTTCTTTTTTTTTTGTTACATAAGATACATATTGAAATGAGTATAACAACAATTATGAATACCGAAACTAGTTACATTTTCAACACTCCCTCTTAACTAGGGATGTAATCATAATTGTACAACTAGTACAACATCATTCTCAAACTGAAGCCAAATTGTAAGCATCATCATTATAACAAAAATTTTCATTGAGGCCTAACTTTACAAGCTCAAATTCATTCGAGAGCATTATGTTGGGAGGATTTACGTGTGATACCGCACTACCTCTACAAGGCATGTACCCCATCTTAATATCTACAAGGTATGTCCTATTATGAATATTATCTTGGATCTCCAATAACGAGTCCTCAAAGAATATTGATCATCTACAACCACTATTATCTTGAACACCTGTCCTATCCTCAAAGAGTGGCAGTCCCTTTCCTTCCTTGGATGAAATATCCTCAAGGAAACCACAAGTTCTTATCCAATCCTCCACCATCCTCTCTCCAAGGCCTTCACTTAGACTTACGATTGTTAGTCTTGATCAAGTTCCTGACACATGAAGATGAGAATGCACATGTGATGTGCAACATCACTCCCTCTAACCTAGAGAGTATATCCCTATTCCATCTTGAACAACAAATAAACCCTTGCTCCTTTTTAGGGAGACTCCTTTGCTCCCTCTCAAAACCAGATAAAATTCTATACCTCCTTTGTATTTGGGAATTCAACACCACAAGCCTTACAACTTATCATTATAAGAGTATTGTCTACTTATTATTCATAGCTACATGACTCCCTATTTTCTTCGCATCAAGCTTGCTTGCTTCCAAGGTATAATGGAGCCATATTTACTCTTCAATCTTGTGACAGGATCCATGTCATTTATCTTTCTCATCACTTTCATCTTTACATCATAGAAATATAAATTATATTTATCCTTCCCCAAGATTTAAATCGATCATAGCTTCTTCATGAAATTGACCTTGAATTTATCTTCTTGCACTGATACCTTTCAATTCCAAGATGTGCATATCTTGACTTCTCAGTTTCCAGGTACTAGATATTAAGCTTCCCTCAATATTAATACATTTCCATCCATATAGATTAACTTTCCTCAATTGTCATCATGTATTCCTACAACATCATTCTAGGTAGAAAAATAATATGTTAACCAAATGACCAATAATAATTTAAAATATACTTACCTACTCATGATGACCTTCTCGCCCAATCAACATCCTCATGGTCCATCTTCATATGAATCTTCCTTCATGCATTAGAGTTCCCAAGGATAAAAAATTATTACTGTTACCCACCACTTTATGGGTGATATCCCCAAGATAAAAAAAATCTCCATCATGGTCCTCAGTCGGCAGCCAACAACCCCTTGCAGCCACCAACTATCTCATTATGTCGTTTCTTTGCCACCTAATCCAACCATGTGGTCCCTCACCCATCTTTCATGATCGTATGTTTGAAGGTGGGCTTCCCAAACCCAAAGTTATGTCTTTTAATTTGGTAATTGAGTATTTTATTTTACTTATCATTGAAAATATTGGGTAGGGATTAAAAGGAAAGAGTGGTCTAGGTATGTGTTCTTGCCTCCTAGGTCTCTTTTGGTTGTTAACTTTGGACCCTACCCTCGTGGGATCTCTTATACTGGCCTTTGGGTTTCTGGGATGGTATTACATGGGAAACCCAAAATTTGGATGCGTGGTCCCACTCCCCAACTCACATATATCACTCCCCCTCTGCTCATTATAACCTCTCTCATCACTTCTCCCACCTGGATCCACACTCATCCACTAGGTCGACATAGGGTCAACTACCCCCTCCCCCTTGCCCACATCTTGGGTCGGGCCTGGAATGATGCCCGGATGGTTGATGGAGCTAAAAAGAAAGGGAAAAGCAAAATTGGCCACTTACAACATGAAATTTTACCACAAAATGCAAAATATGGTTGGGATAAACAAATTTAGCACATAGGAAAAATCCATACATGGGCCTCTTCCCCCTTCTATGGCCATCACCCTGGTTACTATAGGCCTTATATGACCCTCTACCATTCAAAAATGCCCCAATCCATGGTGGGAAATTAGTTGCCCCACCTTAAATGGGGTATCCACTACTACACTTTCGACATCATGCTCTGATTCCTTGAGCCCCGAGAAATTAAGAAAAGAAAATTCATAAAAGGAGAAAGGCATATGAATAAGGGTGGAAAAATAAAGGTAGGGGCAACTTGTGTAACATGATTTCTACCTCCTATACATTATTTACCTAAGTGTGGGATTCCCTTTATTAACTACCCTTGTACCCTGTCATGTGACCCAGGATTTCACTTTCATCCCCTACTATGTTCCATCACTTTATCACACGCCACTACCATTTGAAGGATGTACCATGGACATACCATCCCCTTTAGAAGTAGAAACCACCTAATAAGGTGCTTAGTTAAACCCATTTGGAGAGTGGAGACATTAACACATGCCAAAGCCCACTGTGGAAGGGCATGCCATTATGAAGTTCCCACCTATTATCCTTGGTTTGTAAACTCTTTTACTTGATTTATCTAATGACTTGGTGTGCTGGAAGGCAAGGGGAAACATTGGATCTTATGCAGGATTGAAGATGGTCTCCATTCTGGGTTTGGTCTCCCTATATGGGGTCCTAATCCTCCAGAGGTTTGCATTGGCACATATAGGGTGTGTGTAGAGAGCCATGGGCCTCAAAAACGTCAGAAAACATTATATGGATCTGAAAATTCATTCAATTATTTCTCGTGGTTCACTTATTTGACGAGGAAGATGCACCTAGTTCACCATGCCCAACCGGACCCACAATTACATCATCCACTCTGTAGATGACCCAAGACCTGTATGATGATGTGGCATCACTTATACCATCATCTGAGCCCTTTCATATGGTCTACAAGCATCTTCGATCTATTTGGAGACCCATGAGAACACTTTTGTTCCCCCACACCCATTTGGGAGCACCACTGGTTTATTATTTGGAGAACAAGGGTCCAACCCCTTGTACATTACTTTTGGGAGTATTATTTCACATTATGGCACCTGTGGACTTCATTAAGCCTCCTCTAAGGCCCAACGACATGTATTATTGATCATTTGACCTCTTGAGAGGCTTACTCTTTTGATTTTGAGCTAGTTTGTTCGACTTGTCACCAAAAGATTTTTATTTTGTAAATTATTTTATTTTAGGGGTTCAATTAGGCCTCATTAGGAAAATAAAATTCATTTGGACATGTATAAATACAAGTGATAGGATTTAATTTCAACATCATCACTTGGTTTTGGATTTGTGATCTCTTTAGAGAGCTTCACTATCTTTCTTGGAGGACAAAATTTTGGAGCATGGAATGAATTTTGATGTTTGGATCATTTTCTCATGTCTTGGAGCTTCTTTATTGGAAATTTTTTGGATGGTTTCATATATTCTTATACATGCAAGTGTAATTTAATGCTATTATTTCTTTACTCTGTCTCATACATTATTGTTGAGAATTCCACTATACTGGGGCTTAATTACTGAATCCATTATTGTGAAGTTGTGGAAATTTTGTTTCTAGATAGTGATGCTTCATGTATGGGCCATATATAATGAATGAATTTTCCTAAGGATATTTTATCATTGAAATTCATCTTGATAAGCCATCTATTTTTCAAAACAAAGTGTAAAGTGTTTGAAGTTGCTTTTCTTTTGCCCTAATACTAAGCAAAGTTGTCTTTAATACCTCCTTGACCTAGAAAATAAAATCCAAATTCATAATCATTCTTGACTCCAATATCCCCAAAGGATTAGGCATAGGTACACCATAGGTGATCACCCTAAAACCATAAAATTTTCCCCTCATCCTTTCTTTTCTAGGTCTAGTCCCATTGGGTCTCCTAGGGAATCAAATTTCTTGCAACCCACCCATAAATAAAATTCAATCTCTTGGCTTCTATTGCACTGGTGTGTCTCCTACGTGCCCTCCAATTTTGAAGAAATTATGACAGTGGGATTTTGAGGTATCTCAAGCCCTAGCCTCGAGATTGAATCCATTGGTTCCCTTAGGCTAGTAACCTCACTAGGATCATTACATTAAATTTCATTGAAATTTCCTTCTGTTATCACTTATAATTTTGTGAAACATTACTTGACATGGTCATAGAGTTCATTTATCAAAGGTCTCAAGTTGGTATAGGAAAATTTCGTTTTTTTTTCATATTTAGCCTATCCTAAGTTTCAAGACCACCTCCATTTTATCTCAATCCAACTCCATTCAGGTCATGTCATGTCTCATCAGTCATCATTTGTTTTCAGTTTTCATTTCCCAAGCGTTTAAATCTTAAAAGGACACTTTAGCCATTTTTACCTGTTTTCGTAGCATTTTACACTGTGAAATAGTAGTTTTCGCTACGAAATTGCCTTATAGTTTCGTAGAGAAACTATCAGAGAATGAACTAGCTACGCTACGAAAAACTGTTTTCCTGTCTGTCTTGTCAAAATCGTTGCAAGGTGTCAGTTCATGATTAGAGGAGTTAGGGTGGAGTCATTTGAGTCAGTTAGGGTTAATTCAAAAGTACAAGGTCATGTATGAGGTCATCATTACCGTTTTTAGCATGCATGTGTCATGATTAAGGCATGAGTTGTCATTCACACCATAAAACCTTACCCAATTAGTATTTTTTTCATACTTCACTTTATCTTTGCATGCTATTGAATTTCTAGACTGTTGCTTCATCGAGCCAAGGAGGTTGCTAGCAGATTCAAAGGTTGCAGGTGTCATTAAGAAAGTTAGGCTGAGAAGATATAAATTCACCATAGCTGTAAGGAAGAAAAATAACAAAGGTGGTCACTACCACAGGTATGAGCCTATGGGCATGAATTTGTTAAATGAAGACCCAACTGCCCTGGAGGTATTTAGAAGAAAAATTCACTTGCAATTCTGTCAAATATTGTAAGGTTGTCATTATAGGTTTCCAAGGAGTTCTTTAACATTTTCACTGGGACAACTTCAAAGGTGGGAATGCTAAACCTTACAGCGACACCAGACAACATTTCAGCAGCAACAAGAATCCCTAGAGGAGGGGAACAGTGGTTCAAAGGCATCAAATTCACTATGCATGATTGCAAAGACTTCATCAAAATAGAGCATAGTGAAATTGATCTTACAAATGTCATCCCTAGGAGTTTCATCAAGGACAACTTTTCAAAACTACTGTTGATCATTCAAAATTAATTCACCTGTGAAGGAAGATTTCACATGGGCTACTCCTACCACCTCAGGCTTATTCTGCATTTTGTGGGTAAGAGGTCACTTGAATTGCCCTTTTATTTATACATAAGTCTAGGTAAAATGTTAGACAAGGTTCAAGTTAAAAAGGAAGGAAATGAAACTTCCCTCTTTCACCATGGTTTGATTAAGTTGTTGGTGTTAGACGAGTTGAAAAGATTAGACAGAGATTGGACATCCTTTCTATTCATCAGTGGTTTTTAAGTTGATTTTGTCACTCCTAAAAGAGTTTCCAAACCTATAATTATTTCATCACCTACATTGGCAAAGGAAACCGAAGAAGGGAATATATCATCCCCAAAAGAACCAGTGAGCTTGGAGACAGAGCCTTTGCAAAATATTCAAACACCTAAAACAATACCTACAAAACATAAGCCAACATTTAGCAAACATGGTAGCAAGAGAGTTACTAGGAGCCAAATAGTGGTTAAGGGTAATTTAGAGGACATCTTGCATGCAATTGATATTGAAGAAACTCCCATTGTGCAAGATGAAGACATAGAAGAGGGAGGAAGAAAGCTTACAAAAGGAAAAACAGCTAAAAAATTGGAGTTTGCAGGTGATGATGTTGGATTCATGTTTCAACCTAGAAAGCCAATGACAAGACATGCAAGAAAGGTCATGGAAAGCAACAAATAGACTCAAAAGGTTAGTGAAAGTGCTCAGCCACCACCAAACATCATATACCTCTCCTCACCTGCAAAAGAAGAGCTGGTAATAAAAAAAAAGAAAGGTAAAGAGAAAATCACTGAAAAATCAAAAGTTGAAACCCTTAAGAAGCAGTTGAAATATGCAAGAAAGGAGATATTAGTCTTGAAGAAAAAGGAAAAGAAGCATAGAGCTGAGAAAGTTCAGTTCGAACAAATGAGGAAAGTTTGATAGGATCAAGTCACAAGTGTCTCAAAGACCTTGGACAATATATAAAAACTAATAAAGTGGACTCAACCACTAAGAGGGGAATTCAAGCACATAAAAAAGATAATCCTACACTTGCAATCCAAGAACAGGGCATTAAAGGATAAAGTGCAAGACCTTGAAGAGAAATTAGAGCTGATTCATGAAGAATTGGAAAATAAAGGTTTAAAGATGATAGTGGTAGAAGAGCCTATAGCTCAACTTATTGTTAATGATAAGGAAACACCACAAGAGCAATAAGTTGAGATTGAATATGCCTTAGAAGGTTCATTATATGCAGATAATCAAGATTTTGCAGTTGGAGGTCAATTTTTGAAGGCGGTTTTGAAAGGGGCAATTTCTAGTTTTTTACACAATTTCATAGCATACCTCAAGCTTAAATCATGAAATACGCTACGAAAAAACCTGTAGGTGTCTTTTTGCATTTAAAGGCAGTTTTTTAATATTCTAAGGAGGGGTATCCATGATGATAAGGTGTCATGACATGATTGACATGATGTAACAACAAATAATTGAAGAGGATGGATGGAAAGGTTACTTTTCTCACGCTACCAAAAATCACTACGAAATTGTCATGTCTTCGTAGCGAGCAATTGTTAAAGGTTTTTGAGCATCTTAAAGGCTATTTTGGCCAGCTGGAAACCTCCAACATGTTAATAGAGATAATTATCATATATTTATGACTCAAAGGGAGTGCCATGCAACCAGGTCATCAGTCAAAACAACGTTGAAGATGAAGATCCTCCTTTCCTAAAAAGCAGGGTTATGTTCCATAGATCTAGGAGGGATTTAAATATGTAAAGTGGTGATGAACTCTATCATGTGTCTTTCGAGCATGTGATATTTATTTTGTAACGATCATGTAGTTGTTTCACAGATAAGGTAGAGCAATGTAATAAATAGGATTTAGAGTCCTATTAGGAGATGGTTTCTTTAAAGGGTACCTGTCAGTTTTCTGTTAGGAGTTATGTATTTCAGTTATAAAAGGTGTCATAGGAGAATTCGAGGATCTAGCCACCAGGTAGATCATCTGTGTTGTAAATAATATCTATTTAAAGACAAAACATTGAAGTAGTAAGGGGTTGGAGAACATTTTCACCAAACTGTTTCTTGTATGCTTTTGACTCTTATCAGTAATACAAAGTGACTTTATTCTTTACAGACCTGAGATTCTCATGAGGTTTTTGATATCCTATTGATCTATATCTTTATGTTTATCACTTGCAATAGATTTCATTCCTAATTACTCAGATTTCATAACATTATTCTCTGACTTCCTTTAGTAATGAAATGGTTGTGTTTTCTTATGTTGTATGTGTGAGTTTCCTTTGTCTAAAACCTATATCTGCCTGAACTTCCA
Source organism: Pinus albicaulis (assembly GCA_034641835.2). NCBI lineage: Eukaryota > Viridiplantae > Streptophyta > Pinopsida > Pinales > Pinaceae > Pinus > Pinus albicaulis. The sequence goes on from CM076574.1 coordinate 60,884,236, forward strand.
TGTGAAGACCTACTGTCACTTAGAATACTAATTTTTGACTCCATAAAGCCCAATGGTAGCATGCCTGAATTTTCAAACCTGCAATCATACAAAACAAGTTACAATTCCATATATTTATCCATCTAGTACTATTATTCAAAATCATAAACCCCCATTAAGAGAGCCCTCTCAAACTGAAGAGGCTAATATTCAGTTAGAAGTGGTTTGAAACAGTTACACTGAGTTGTTAGATGAGCAGCCAATCAGGTTCAATTTGGCGATAACAACTTCCTCGATCCCCTTGTCCTCCCTGATTATGTCAAGTATATCATTGGTTTCTCAACCCCATTCGCTTGACTTAACCTTGGGTCCACTTGGTACTGTGTAGTCCCACAAAATTGAAGCTAATTTAACAAATACCACTTGGAAGCCAAGTTTCCACAAGGATTTTAAGAGTTAATAATCTTCCTAACAAGTCATACACTCAAAACCTAGCTCTTGGAATTCCCCTAATCCCTTCCCTAGAGAGCCTTTCATATTGATTTCAAATCAAGCAAGCCATATATATGAGCCTCTCTTGTGAATAAGCTTCTAGGATCACCTCTCATCCTATCATTCATCCATTCATTTTGTGATCTTTATTATAATGGATATCCTCCCATCGGTGAAAATTCGTAAAGAGTAGGGAGCCTTAGCCGAGGTGACAATGGGCCATTTCTCCATTGTTTCCCTTGACCTAGTGGTATCCCTTCAGGGATTCCCTTTTAGGACCAATTTTAGTTTGAGCGATAACAATTACCAAGTTTCAAATTTTTCTTATGGAGATTATACTGGATGATAATCATTATTATACATATAATCTAGAGAAATTATTTTCTTTAACACCACATAATCATACAAAGCATGTTACAAGATTCTACCCACATGAATATTATCCAAGGGTCACTTATCAATGTGCATTCCTATGTTTCTTATTCCATCATCTAGCTATATATATCTCACAAAGAGCCTGCAACCTGACCCATGGCATTCCTTCACCCTTTAATAGTATCGTTTCCACATTACATGGAATGTATACTAACCTTGACATAATTTTTCTCTCAAGAACCTTTCAAATTATGGTTCTTCCAAGATCATAATGATCCACCTAAGCAAGATGTATGCCTCTAACATAATGTTAGATAATGCTCAGATGAACAATATGAAAAATGGTCTATCTATCTTCTTAAATATTATATGCTTTCTATAAAGCATCTTAACCAAGTATACTCTACATATGATATTACCACATGCTTCTCTTTATGATGTTATGAAAAATCAAGATTTATTTTAAAGTAAACAACAATGCATGTTGTCCTAAAAGGAAAGACCAATTTCACCAAGAACCTGACAAGCAAGATGCCTTCTTTAATAGTAAAGATCTTTGACTTCTTTCTTCAGCTTCTTCTCAGGTTCTCCTACTTCCTTAACTATTTGATCATTTCTTCTTTCCTTTCTTTTGTTGTTTAGTTGGCTTGGATATTAAATTTTATAGTGTCCATATTCATTACACTTAAATAATTAAAATTTCTTCTTCGCATTCCCGAACTTTACTTTCTTCATATTCTTGACTCAAGCTAGAAAGGTTTGAGATTTCTCATCTTATCTAATGCCATATTTTACCTTGATCCTTGATTATTCAAAAATGCATTTTGCACACAACTCATCAGAAGGAGTTGAATATGTCTTAGAGTAGATGCTTATAAAAAAAATTCTCCATTCTTAAGGAAATTAATTCAATACACAAATGGTCATTTCTTAATCATAAATGGTCTCTCAAAGCTCCTGCAAGTGATCTCTTAATTGAGATATCTTCATCAGAAAGGATTCCATGTGCTTGTCCTTTGATTTCATCATCTTGTATAGTTTATTCCAAAAAGACATCTTTTCCTGATGTACTCACACAGTACAAGTTCACTAGCTTTTCATACGTAGCCTTGGAAGTTTTCAATTTTGAAATATATCAAATAAGAGGATCCTTGATTGATTCAACTGTGATCCTTTGTGCCCTTACTTCCACTTTATTTTACTTTTCTATATCTTGATTCTTGTCTTTACTAGGTTCAATGGTTTCCCCAGTTACATATTCCATTACCTCATGCTCTATTAGTGCAAGGTCAATCCTTTTCTTCCATGCTAGGTGATTTTATGCTCCAACAAGATTATTTCTCTCATTTCAGAAACAACCCATATGACCAATATATGTTGGAAATACTGAGAGGGGGGGGGGGGGGGGTGAATCAGTATTCCTTTCAATTAGAGCATTAGTTAATCTCAATTATTATCAGTGTTTGTACAATGATAGAAGCAAACAAGTGGAACACAAATGCACACAGTTTTTAAGGTGGAAACCCACTTTGGGACAAAAACCAACTAATGCTTTTCTAATAATTCTTTAATATTCAACTCCAATTGAAAGTAAAGCTCCAACTTCCTAGAATATAGGAAAGCATTCTTCTCCAGCTCCCACTGGATGGACGCTCCAATGCCCAAGATTATTCAGTTGTCAACTGAGTGGATGCCCCAACACCCAATGAGCTACAACTCACCCTAGCACCACCCTACAACCCTATAGAAGAATAAAAGAAGAATGGACTCCCGTACCAGGGAAAATGGTCCACTTTACAATGATATAGAATGATTCAGAAGAAGAAGATATACTAGACCATAACCCCAGCTTTGACACAACCACCTAATGATGATCCTAGACCTCCCAACACTGCCTCTTCAACCCTTGGCAGATAGACACTAGTACAATTTGTACAATAATGTATTTACAATGACTAAGTACAATGATACCTTTACAATGATTGTATGCAGTGCTGCCCACTTTAAGACTTCATATGATGAACTTCTTTTTGTTGTTATGCACCTTGGTTGCTGCTCTTGTCATGCTACCCTCTGCTGCACCTTGTTTCTCTTTTCTGTCGTAGAAAGTCTAGTCCTTTGTAATCCTTGACAACAAATGATCTAGCTTTTTCTTGCCTTCTAGGAGCTTGATATTTAATCTGGTGTATCTATGTTATTTCAGATCCTCAATATCTGATTTTTGATCCTGTATTATTCCTCTGAGTCGTCTTTCAAATGCCACAGGTCTGACCCAATTTGGATTCTTCAAGGGAGAGTTATACCCAATTTCTCACACTGCCCTATTTATGGACTGTTTCAACAAAGCACATTTGTACAGCATTACACGTGTCACTGTCTCTTCATTTGCCTCTAAAATTGATAGAGAAAAAACTAAATACTATGCAATATCTTCCACTTTTTACGGAATTCCAATCCGATACTCAGAGAGAGAGTTATGACGATTTTACCAAGGTCACTTCTTTGAGATGAATTTCAGGAGCCTGCAAAAACCCTTACTTCCACAGATCATATCTCAAAAAATATTTCGTAAATTGATCTGAAATTTTTTCTGCAGCTTCCTCAGGATTTCAGCTTCGCCTCATAAAAATTTCAGTTTCTGAGCCTTTGTAGAAAAAAAATTATAGTGAAAATTCCACGATGACTTGTTTCAGATGCCCGAATCTCATGCATAAGGAGGAAATGAGGATCACAATTTATATAAGTGCTTAAGTTGAGAGGGGCTTCAACAAGTGAACGTGGGAGGGATTTTAGGAGCTTAAAAAAATATTAATTATGACTTTTCAATGACCCATGCCCCAACCCCATGGGGTTTTAGCCCACTAACTAGGGGTACAAACTTCAAACATGAATATCTCTCAAACCGTGAAGAATTACATGGCATGCCATATATCAACGGAAACATCTCAACAAGTAGAAACCATAGAAAGCATTATTGACCGAGAATATATTAATTTGGTAGGTAAAAATTCCCATGCAATATTGGGTTAGCCCCTGGTGCTGCTTAGGTTGACATCAATGACAATCGCTGATCAAAAAATCTCCCCCTTTGGCATTGATGGAATACCAGCTCTAATTGAAGGGAATATTGATTCACCCCCCCCCACCCCCCCCCCCGCTCTCATTATTTCCAAAACTTGGTATCATAGCTTGGTTCCTTCAATAGCAGTTTAATAGCTGGAAGGAGGTCATGGAGCATACCAAGAATGGTGTACCTCTATTCAATGAAAATAATTATGCACTTTGGAAAGGAAGAATGGAGGTCTATCTCTTGGCACAAGGTTACGAAGTATGAGACACTGTTCAAAATGGATTTACATCAACCGCGGATGAACAAGGTAAGAAGAATTTGGTAAATGATGCAAAAGCAAAGAATATTATTATCAGTGGACTTATTGAATATTCTTATCATAAGGTGTTGGGTTGTAAAACCGCCAAAAATGTATGGGACAAGCTTGAGAATATATATGCAGGTGACTCAAATGTCAAAGAAGCAAAACTTCAAATATATAGAGAAAAATTTGAGCAACTCAGAATGAAAGAAGATTGCAACATTGCTGCATATTTTCAATACGTTGATGAAATAACCAATACTCTGGAAGGATTGGGAGAGCTAGTTGATGAGAAGACTATTATACGGAATATTCTTAGAACGTTACCAGGGAGATTCAACCCAAAGGTATTAGTCTTAGAATACAGTGAAAATCTGGACAAACTCAGCAAAGAGGAATTACATGGAGTTCTCATAGCATATGAAATGAGACTTGATGAAGAAGAGGGTACTTCGCATCTAGAAACCGCGTTCGTTGCATCTAAGAAAACCAATAAGGATAAACAACCTTCAATTGAAAAGACATGCACCTGCAAGTGTGAAGAAAATGGAGATGATGAAGAAAGTCTTTCAGATGAAGAATATGCTTACTTCACGAGAAAACTACAAATTGGTAAGCGACAATTCAAAGGTAAACTTCCATTGATATGTTTCAGCTGTAATGAGGTTGGGAATTTTGCAGCAAAATGTCCAAACAAAAGTAATGACAACTCAAAAAGAAAGAAAGGCTTTAATAAATTCAACAAGCAAGGATCCAAAAGGAACTTTCTCTCTAAAGAAGATAACTCATCATCCGATGAAGACAATGATAGTGAAGAAGAAGCCAATGAGAGAGTATTGTTTATGGCCAAGCACAATAAGCAAGAGGTATCAAACAACGAAGAAGAAGGATGGACCATAGACGAATTTTATGAGGAAGCAATCAAGCTTATAAAAGATCTCAAGGTGGAGAAGATCCATTCCAAAACTCTTGAAGAACAAGTTCAAGGTCTCAAAATTGAAGTTGAATAACACAAATGCATTGAAGAGTCACTTCAAAAGAAGTTGGAAGAAAGCAACCAAGAAAGGGAAGAATTAGAAGCCGAAGTAGTCTCACTGCGTGAGGAAGTGAAGAAAGGAAAAACTATCCAAAGCTATGCCAATAGCTCAAGGGAATTGGAATAACTAATCAACAATCAACGATCTTACAACGACAAAACTGGCATCGATTACAAAGAAGAAGAAGCATGACCTTCTACAACAAAATAAAATGAGCCTATGAGATATGACATGCATGTAGACTTCATTGGACAAGATTCGCAAGAACAGCCTTGGAAGACAATTCCTCAACGAAAATTTACATCCAGGTACCAACATATTTTTTATGGCTACTGTTATTCATGTGGAAAATTTGGTCATAAAGCTGTAGAATGTCGCACGTACCCTAGGAACGAATACAATTCCAGGAGATCTGTCAAATATGAACCTCCCAAGGCTCAGCGAAATATCAATAGATTTGAACATTTAAGAAATAATATTGAATGTTACAAATGTCGAAACTTTGGACACATAGCCAAAGACTGCAGACTTGAAAATCCTCCAAAAGAATCTTCGAAGCCACAGAATGAACAAACATGGAAGAAGAAGAAGAATGATAATTGTGCTCTCGCTCTCAAGGCTCAAAATAACAAAGATGTGTGGTATGTTGATAGCGGTTGCTCAACGCATATGACTGGAGATAGAAATAAATTTGTATCTCTGAAAGAGAAGAAGGATGGAACCGTGTCCTTTGGAAATGATGGATCTTCAAATTTTATAGGATCAGGTACTGTCACTCTCGAAAGCAAAGATTCTCTAGCCAATAATGTTCTATTGGTTGAAAACATGCATCACAATCTGCTCAGTGTTGGAAAAATGTGTGATCAAGGACACACAATACTATTCAACTCCACGAAATGTGAAATCAAGAAAGGCGTGTATGGTGAAATTGTGGCTACAACAAGTCGAGCTCCAAACGACATATATGTTCTAGATGAAGCAACTAAAGCATGTCTAATAGCTAAAGAGGATGATACAATAATTGGTAGCAATGATGATCGACTAAGTAAGAATTTTTGTACAAAGGTGCAAAGTGATTTCGAGATGTCTTTACTTGGTTGCAAATTGAGCATAGACGACTCATCTAAGGATGTGGATCAAAGGTTGTACAAATCTATGATTAGTAGTCTTTTATATGTAACAGCTTCCTGACCAGATGTTATGCAAGCAGTTGGACAAGTAGCAAGATTCCAAGCAGCACCAAAAGAATCACGTATTAAATATTCGCCAGCATTGGAATATCTTCGCCAGAAGCTTGGGATTCTCCCAATTTCTCATTAGATTTTCCTTTTTCAGAATATAAAGGGGGAGTGGAAGTGTGTACAGGTCTGTAGGACAGTTGTGTGTCAGTGTGAGTGGAAGTGTGTACAGGTCCGCAGGATGGTTGTGTTTCAGGGGGAGTTACCCTTTGCCATTGATGTCAAAGGGGGAGAGAATGTTGTAGGAAGAGGTGTCATGATCGCAGGGGGAGTACTTGTGTTGCCATCAATGCCAAAGGGGGAGATTGTTGATCAACAGTTGTCATTGATGTCAACCGCTGATCAAAAATATATTCATACATAGAGTAATAGTATGATACTTACTTGATAGCCAAGATTCTCCTCTTCCTTGATGATGTCTTCAATATTTATTGATGCCTTCAAGACCTTTGAAGAAACTTCAATAATGTCCTTGAAATATGTTCCCTAGGTTTCCTACAACAACAAATTTCAAGAGTGATGAATGATACCAAGATCTTTTTTATGCTTCCTTCAAATATTCCTTTCAATGAGATTTTAAATAGGCCTCCCTCTCTCAAGAGACAACCCTTTCTTGTAGTCGACCTCTCAATCCTTCCTTGATGAGAGATTTGATATAGTCTTGATCTTCTTCAATGTAGAAACCCTTCTTCCATATCTATAGGTTTTCCACAAATGGTTCCCCTCGACAAGAAAACCCTTCTTTGTCCACAAGAAAATCCTTCTAGCTTCCTTCTTTTTCACCTTAGCTCTAATACCATGTTGGAAAATTCAAAGTGGCAACTTATTATATCAATTTTCCTTAACATTAATATTTTTTTGTTAACTTTGTTAATATTATTATGTTTTAGTTGGAAATTTTCATCCAACAAATATCAATAACAAAACAGTAACAACAAAGGACACAAAAATTAGGCTCTCATCCAAGGAAAAACACCTCTAGGGAGAAACCCATAACACTCTTCTCTTCTTATAGAATATACTTCCAATGAGACAAAAAAGACCCATGTCTTAGAAAAAGTCCCCCTCCAAGGTACCAAGTCAGGCCTTCCAAAAAATCCTTCCTTGATTCTGCAACAACCAACTTCAACCTACAATTTCAACTTGCCAAATTCAATACTGCAACTCAACCTATAATTTTCACTCGACAATTTCGGCCCTTGCTGTTGTTGCAGAAACCCTAGTTCGACTTGTGAAAATTCCTAGTCTTGAATCTTATTGCAACCAACTAAAATTACTTCATCTACTTGTTATTAAAATGAAAAATTTATTTGCAGTGTTCTACTAAAAATAGTGAAAAAATTACTACTGCAACCTTCACTTAATTAATTAAATATCCTGAAACAAGGAACTGAGAAATAAAGAAAAACATCACACATGACACCATTGTTTTTGGACAAACGTCCCCAGAAAAAAATAATGCGATAAAACCAGTGTAGTAGATCTGAGGGTTTTATTATTAAGTAGTAGTAATTTAAATACATCTCTGAATGTCTCTCCAGGAAATCCAGTCACAGAGAGTATCACTGATAGAAATATTAGTGAGGTTACCTCACATGATCACTAGAAATCTCGGCTGATCTGGCCAATGAATGAGATGCCTCCGATGGACTCTGTACTGCCTCTGTGCAGTCCCAGCATTAACCCTTCTAGGCACTGTGTCACTCAATTTGTGGATCAATCCACTCCCCGAAATCTTCAATCCCTGCCTCCCAGTCTCACACCCTAGCTCCCGACTTCTAAAATCGATTCTTCAACAAATTTTTCATATTTCCTCTTTTCCCTCTGCGCAGCCTCTGCGTGGCCCTGTGTGTCTCTGCATTAGCCTCTCTGGCTCTACGCTAGAGATATTGGATCTCTCTTTTCCCTATCTGCTGATGATTCTCTGACTGAGAAAGATTTCTCTCTAGATACTATCTCTCACCCTCTCTGCGTGAGAATCTCTCAATCAAAGTTTTCCTTTGACAAATGCTCACTTTAGAAAATTTGATCTCTTGATCTCTCTGTGTGTTTCCAAATGGCCCTGAAGCCTTTCTTAAATAATCTTCTCTTTGACATTCAACGGACCAAATTAGAAGTGTTGGAACAGGGTCTCCTACAAAGCTGCGAAACTGGTCCATTTTGTATATTTCTGATTATATTTAGTATAGAGCAGGGGGTTTGGGGTGGGTCAAAGCCCCTAAAGCATTGTAATTGGGTCAAGGGTATACCAAGAGTCTGCAAAACATGGTTTGCGGACCATTGGATGCATAGGCTAGAATATTATAAGTAGTTGAACCTTTTTTGAGTTGTAGGAGAAGCTAAGAATGATAAGAGATTGCTGCTAAGTGCAAATCGATAGATCTGGTCAGGGTTTTTGGGTAAGGACTCCTGCTGTTGTGTGCGTGGAGGGCCTCTGTCCTGATATGTGTGGACCTTGCTACTGTGTGCGCAGTTTGGGTTTTTGGGGTTTTGTACGTAGATTTGAAAGATTAATGATTACGGAAGTATTGTTTCCTATCTGAATCTGCTAGAATTGTTGTGATATGAATCTGTGACGTCTTGATTACTTAGTATATGTTGTTGTTTCATTGGTTAAAGTTGAGAACATATTTGTGTCCTTATTTATGATGCGATCTGGGTTTGTTCTACTTGCTCCATACAAAAATATCTAAAATAGCTGTGTATTGTTATATGAATTCTCGATTTGTTGATTTCTGTGAGTAATATTGTTATTCTGCACGTGGATGTAGAGGGAATCTAGGCTCGATGATAACAGATCGGGTTACGATTAGGGTGAACGCAGCTCTACTTGACTTACCTACCCTTTCCCAGGGTGCGGAAACCTGGTTCCAGCACCGACCCATACTACTTCGGGTTAGACTTTGGCCTGCACAAGCAGTCACTACCGAAAGGGCCAGTAGTATAAGGGTTTTTTGGAAAACCTTGAACATCTGAACCTAGGCTAGGACCCCTCGAGCCAACAAATGGTTCCGTTGCTGGGACCTGAACCATTTTGAGAGAGGGATCGAGTAATGCCAAGGCCGTACTGGAAGCCAGAGAGATAGGAAATTGATGAATGGTTCGAACAACAAGTTCAGAAATTTGCTATAAAACAGAATCGCTGTGAGAATTTGACCACCAAAGAGTGGAAGAATAAGCACATTTTCACAGAGATATACGAGATATTCTTTGTAATGATTACGATCAAGCTCCAAGACTGGTAGAGTTTCAGAAGTGTTGGAAGGACGAGTGGATCACAGAGTGGACCCCCGAACTAATCCAGCAGCTGGAAAAGACTGATAACACCATCACTCGCATAGTGGACCACTGGGTAGACAGCGTGTTAGGGGGATTTGTGATGGAATTTTCCATTGATCAATTTGTCTCCTACTCTGAAGTAGAGCGAAGATTTTTCACGGGGTTCTGAGGTAAGTTTCTGAAGACGTTGCCATTGCTGATCAAGATATTATTATGCGAAAAGAGTATTCTATGTAGCAATACCGAGTGAATGCCCTCTGATCTGGATGGAAGCACAACATGGAGTGGCAAGTACTATAGGGCCAACCTAGAAGGAGAGCGATTGGTCTACAGTCCAGTAAGGGAAGCAGCTTCGCAGAGTTCTCCAACCACACTGCTTTCGAATCAGCCTAGAGGTAAGAATTCACCGACCCCTCCGCCACCAGAAGATGACATGGCTGCGCACATGAAATTGCCAACCTTTAAGGGTGTGGGGGATGAAGACATGGAGCAGTTCTAGTTTGTCGCAGGATTGGTATGGACTGCGTAGAATGTGGCTAGTGATGTGGTGAAAAGGGAATAGTTGTCCCTTGCCTTCGAAGGAAGAGCTTTGGACTGGTACATGGGATACATCGGCCAAAACGAAAATGAAACCATTGAAGAAATTAAGAACACCCTGAAACAACAGTTCAAGAAACCTAAGTCCTACTCCCAAATCATGGTAGATCTGAAAGAATTCAAGCAGGGACCTTCTGACTCTGTGTGGGAGGCCAATCAATGACTAAAGAAGGTGATTAGGGAAGGGGGATTCCAATATGATGACAGACAGCACACGGAATGGTTTATTGCTATGTTTTTACCTCACCTACGTGTACCTATGGGGCACCAAACCTTCACATCGCAGGAGAAGGCCTTGGAAGGTGCCATGAAGTTAGAAGCTGCACCTCGGGACGAGACTCAGTTGGGTGTCTAGTAGATCCAGGGACAGCTGGAAGCAATGCATGTAGAGATCCAGAACCTATGCAAGGAACGAGGGGCAGAAGCTAGCCCCAACAGATGGTGCATACGATGTCGGGTGAATGGCCATACCAAGGATAACTGTCCTCTATTAGCAGATTATGTGCAGGCCGGGGGACCTAGCCCATTGCGCCCTAGGGAAGCCATGGGACCTAGTGGGCCAGCGCTCTGGTGTGAAGATTGTCATGTCGTAGGGCTGCACGATACTAACCACTGTCCGTGCCTTGTTGCATACGTTCTAGAGGTAAAGCAGTAATGGTGTAAGTTCTGTTGATCGGTGGGACATGAAAAACAGAACTGCTGGACATATGATTTGATGATTGATTGAGGAAGCATATACATAGTACAATTAGACCTTGCGTCACCAAGGACACCCATGGGTATAGGCAGCTCCCCATCAAGGGGCAGGGGAGGAGGACGCGGTGGAAGTGCAGGACGGGGACAAGGTCAGATCATCTGCTATAATTATGAAGAAGCATGGCACTTTGTAAGGGACTTCCCAAACCCCACTAGGAAATCCTACCGATATTGCAGACAGCTGGACCATGCGATTGAATATTGCCGGATCTTGATTGTGAAAATGCAAGAAAAGCAGTCAATACCTACACTGAATGTGCAGAGAGTTAAGGCTGAACTGTGAAACCAAGATCCGAGTGTGAATGTGGTGACACGCAGCGAGATGGCCACCAGGGGGCCAGAGGAGGAGGTTGCAATGGAACCTCTGATCTAGCAAGCCACTATCAAACAAGAAGGTCTGGCCCTAAAAAGGGGGAAAGAAACATTTATCACATCTCTCAAAGACTTTGCTGAGACAAAAGAAACTACTGCTCGGCCACCTTCGAACCTCAAGGCAGATGCGGAGGTTGAGCCCTTTTTTTAGGCATGTATGAAACTACTGCACAACCCAAAGGCTGTGGAGAACCTTTAGGCGTTAATAGATAGCTGCACAGCACGACCCAACCTAACCCCAAAATTCAAGGATGTGCACAAACTATACAGGTATAAGAAACACACCGAAAGAGAAATGTGGTTGTCTGTGTAGATTGGGGACTACGAAATGATTCAAACATGTTACCTAAGAATACTTGGCAATGAATGGGAGAACCTAAGTTGGAATGGTCCACTATTAAGCTGCGCATGGAAAATCAATAGAATATCATCCTGCTAGGAAGGTTGTCTAAGGTTACGGTGGATATTGCAGGAGTAAAGGCCCGCGCTGATTTTGAATTCATAGAAATTGTAGAAGATGCAGATCCCTACCCTGCACTCTTGGGATTGGACTGGGCCATAGATATGGGCGGTATCATCAACCTCAAAAAGAGAAGCATGGTGTTTGAGAGTAACGGCACAAGGGTGATAATACCATTATATCTTGCAGAAGGTGAATGATATATAGAGCCGATACGCAATGAAGAGAAGTTGGATCACATTTACAAGTTGACTGCATGGGATGAAGATTGGATCAACCCCACAGTGGACAAAGTACTATGCTAGGAAAAGGACAGTGAATGCTTCTATGACTTTGATGGGGAGGTGGAGAATTGGCAAAACCTGTTGCATGATGTCTCAGCGCTGCAATGCCTTCGAGTCGCTAGGGACTTCCGCTGAATTTCCTTGGAGGTAAGAGACCTACCCTATTTTGATGGTTCTGGCAGCATTAAGGAATTATTGCGAGCATTCGAGTAGAGGTTTCCAAGGGACAAAGGCTATGGGCCCTTAAGCTAGCCCTACGTGGAATACCTGTGCACTGGTGGGAGATGCAGAAGGAAGCATTCCAGGCTTGGGAAGAATGTCAGGATATGATGATCCTACGATTTGAAGCCCCAACCTACGTTCAAATCAAGACATTCCTTGGATCAGGAGATCCCCGTAACTGTCTGATGGCCTGGAAGGACACCTATCAGAAGAACTTATCTTTGGTAGAGAAGTACTTTAGGAACAAGTCTGTGTTGGGGGAGGATGCTCAGAAGACCCAAGTAGTTGACCCAAGCATAGCAGGAATGTTGGGCACACCGGTGATGCGAAAACTAGCTGTTAGCACCCTAACAACTGATAGGGAGCAGAAGTTACCGTTGAAGGGCGCGGCCCTCTGGAAATTAATGAGGCAGAATTTGGGGAATTTTGACCATTTATCTGATGGTAAGTCCCATATGAAGTATACCCTACCATTGAGTGACCAAAAACACTATAAGAAGGATGGGGTAGCACAGATCAGAAATCCGCCTCCCGTACATAGACTGTATTTCTCACCCTCATTGCGTGCAAAACTGAGATCTATAATTCTCCTATTTTGCCCTATCCCTTTCATGTCTGATCAGCCTATTCCTTCTGACGATAGCCATCCAGAGCTAGGATTCCTTTTCCACTCTAGGATGACGTCCACAAACCATGTTGAACCTTCAATACCAACAGAGCTAGAAAGTGAGGACGTAGTGGTGCTTGGGGTTGAGGATGAAGAATTTCTCTCTACATCAATCACCAAGAAGGGAAAAGAAAAATCATAGGGCTCGGGGAAGCCCCTGAAAGTTGCAAAGTAGGCTGCAGGCTGACCCAGGACGTCCCCAAGGAATAAAAAATCCCCACAAACACCACTTCCGGATCAGGATGCACAAGAGGAAGCCCTACCTGCCAATCTGATCAACTGGTTGCCCCCCTTTATCCGGTCGCGTCGGCCTTCCACGAGCACACCCAAAATTTTGGATGGTTTGATCACCTATCTGCAAACACTGCTAACCTCGGACGACGTCCCTGTAATTAGTGACCCTTGCGGATGGCTCCACGAAGTTAAATTCGATGACCACGACTTGGTGAATCATGAAGCCTTCCCAGAACTAGCCCCCACACTATACTTTAACGCAGTTCATACAAATGATGGGGTCACCATCATTCCTTAGCACTGGGTATCTGTATTGGCCGAATCTGGGCTCTTGAATCTATTGCGAATGCCCCATTTTGGCCATTACAATGTCACGGACCAGCTGGCCCGGCAGCTGCTCTCCTTGATTCATGAGGGCTGCTTATGGATTCGGGACCAAGTCCCCATTGATGCCATGCTAATTCACCAGATTACGGGACTTCCCATGCAGGGGCTACACCCTTTGGAACGGGTGGGCAAGAAATATGAAGGCGGGACCACTGAATATGTGCGCCAAAAGTACAAGGTGGAGTAAAATACTCAGGGCTTTATCATCCAATCCATCAGTGACCGAGCTACGCAGATGGGTACCATACTATTAGTGTGCAAGCTAATGCGGAAGTGCCAGGTCAAAACTATCCCTGCCTATGTCATTCGATTAGGAGGCCAGTGTATGAAGGGGGCCTGCCTTAATTGGGCTCAATATTTGTGTGATGAGTTCCTGACCAATGTCTGTGAATCTCAGGAACAAGGAAAGGCCTTTTGCTACTCTTGGTTACTGCTCCTCATAGCCCTGGTTGCATAGGAGGCCCCTGAGGAGTCGGTCCTCCCTAAGCTCACTCCATAAATGTGCGAAGGGGCTCACTTCGCCCACCTATGGGACTCTAAGGACGCACAACACGTGGAATTTAACCAAGTTTTTTGGTCCTATTCCAAAGCAGCTTGTCCGCAGCCATCAACTCCCGACCACGGTTATTCCCATCAGTGTACAATAGGTACAAAAGTATTGCAGCATTCCAAGTTACGATGCACCACATCTAGATCCGAAGTCTCAAGGATAAAACTTGGACGTCCCTCACGTATATGGTAGCGGATGAGGACATTGATTGGGTGGTCGAACAATGGCCTCCTGCCTGGAAAATAGGCTTCAAAACCCCCACCAAGGAGACTGCAGGACCAAGAAAGTAGGGCTCGGACACAGCCATGAAGAAGGACGTGCCGCCAAAATCACCAGGGCCGAAGTCCAGGTAGATCCGCCACCAACAGTAAACCTCGAAGGAACTAAGCGAATGGGCGAGCCTGATAAGGGGCCCCGAAAGAAGCAGCGTGCGCAACGGGGAGAATACAATGCGACGGTCACTTTGATCGATGGGGACCTCGAACAAATAGTGGACACCGTCATAATGGCCACAAAAGACAAATGGGTAGCCCTGGAGGAACACCATAAGGCTGCCATTGACACCCTCCAAGCTGAGCTCTGCACCTTACAGTTAAAATCCGACACACTACAGGCCAGCGTGACTTAGGTACAACCTCCATTGGTACCCAGCCATATAATGCTCACCATAAAGGAAAGTCGTGTCTGCGTTATACATAGCGCTGCCCTTATGATCGCTCCACCAGTACAACTCCAAATCGACGAAGGGGTGCAGCTAAATCTGGCCATGCTGACCCATGATGCATTATAGGGCCTCCACACCGCTGTATTCCAAGAAATTCGCCATCGGGACCAGCAGGTGCACCAACAACTGGGGGTAGCTGAGCAGACCATCGCGCAACAGAACACCGAAGTACTCCGTGATGTCGCACAGCACGAGGAGCTCGAAACATTAATCCACCATCTCTGCACGGAGATTATCGAGGAGATCCCGGCTGCAACCACCCCCGAGCTAAGATTGAAGGATTGGTTGCAGCATTGAAGGCGTCTAGGGCAGAGATGCAAGTTGTGAAGCCACAGCTAGAGCAACAAATCATCGAATTACAGGCCAAGCTGGAGCCCAAAACACCTCCGAAGGTACAAGCCCAGCGCGTCATGCTAGTAACCAAGGCCACTAACACCATTAAAGGTCAGATTGCTCAGGATGCCCGGTTACTCGAAGATGCTATGCAGCTTTGGACCAAGATCCAACGTGATCCTGTCCTCCAGAGAATAAATCAGGACTTGCAATAGAAGGAAGAAGCCTTTGATCAAGTTGAAGCTACATTGCCCTCTTTAGTCCCTGCTCAGCGTCTGGCATGCTTAAAGACTAGCAATGCTCTCCACGATGAGATTGAGGAACTTCGTCGCAAGAAGCATGCCATCGTGAAACGATTGAAGCCTTGGACTGACACAGCCCTCCAGCTATCACAGGATACCGATGTTGCAGTCAAGCGATTGAATCAAACACCGAAAAGTGTCACCGCGGTGACTGAAGGCCCGACATCTCAGAAGCTCGTGGATATTGCGCAGAATGTTGCTGCTCAGAGCCAAGAAGTACTGCCCCTGTTGATCATCGCCATCAACACACTATGCGCACAAGTGGAGACCCCACCATCGCAGTGACTCGGGACGAGTCACAAGATTGTGTTGGGGGACTGTTGGAACAGGATCCCCTACAAAGCTACGAAACTGGTCCATTTTGTATATTTTCGATTATATTTAGTATAGCGCAATGGGTTTGGGGTGGGTCAAAGCCTTTAAAGCATTGTAATTGGGTCAAGGGTAAACCAAGAGTCCGCAAACCACGGTTTGCGGACCATTGGATGCATAGGCTAGAATAGTATAAGTAGTTGAACCTTTTTTGAGTTGTAGGAAAAGCTAATAATGATAAGAGATTGCTGCTAAGTGCAAATCGATAGATCTAGTCAGGGTTTTTGGGTAAGGACTCTTTCTGCTGTGTGTACGGAGGGCCTCTGTCCTGCTGTGTGCGGACCTTACTATTGTGTGTGCAGGTTGGGTTTTTTGGGTTTTGTACGCAGATCTGAAATATTAATGAATGTGGAAGTATTGTTTCCTATCTGAATCTGCTGGAATTGCTGTGATATGAATTTGTGACATGTTGATTACTTAGTATTTGTTGTTGTTTCATTGGTTTAAGTTGAAAACATATTTGTGTCCTTATTTATGATGCGATCTGGGTTTGTTCTACTTGCTTCATATAAGAATATCTGAAATAGCTATGTATTGTTATATGAATTCTCGATCTGTTGATTTATGTGAGTAATATTGTTGTTGCGCACGTGGATGCGGAGGGAATCTAGGCTTGGTGATACCAGATAGGGTTACGATTAGGGTGAACGAAGCTCTGCTTAACTTAACTACCCTTTCCCAAGATGCGGAAACCTAGTTCTAGCACCCACCCATACTACTTGGCGTGAGACTTTGGCTTGCGCAAGCAGGTCACTACCGAAAGGGCTAGTAGTATAGGGGTTTGTTGGCAAACCTTGAACATCCGAACCTGGGTTAGGACCCCTCAAGCCAACAAGAATCTAATCAATAGATAATATCATTTTGGCTTGATCCTCGTCTTATTTTAGAAGCTAAACCCAAATTTTAGATTAATGCCCATTAATTATTTTAATTTCCTAAGTTTAGACTTAGGGTCTCATTAAAAATAATTAATTTATTAAATAAAATTGTCTCTGGGTGTAATTTCCCCAAAATATTTATGGGTTATCTGGAATACATGTGTATAATCCTCTCCACAAAATTTGAGACTTAGAGCACATCTGATGCTACCCTAAATCAACACTCCCTCTTAGAGAGGAACGTGCTCTAGCAATATATCCTGCTGCATACTTCTCTGACTCTGAAGCATCTCCTTTTGCGTTGTTTATGTCTCACATGCTATCCACCATCTAATGCGATGCTGCTACAACTGTACTACTGTAGACACTGCCATTGCAAACACTACATATGTACTACAAATCCATCTCAAATGTTGCATCTATGCTACTACTAGCACTACCACTACTAACTCTGCACTGCAACTCAGTTGCTGAGAGAATCAACTGAAAACATCCAAATTTTGAACAAGTGTTTAGTATGGATACATCTTGATGCTAAAACTATGACTGTTGCTAGTCCCACGTTGTACCTTTGAACCACTATGATGTTATTGATCTGTGTTGTGTTTCTCTGCATTGATGTAACTCTGCACTGCACTGATCAGGTTTAGCACTATAGCTACTGCATCTGTCACTCCAACACTCCTTTGCACCAACTGAAACTCCTTCAAATTGATACTACTGATCTTTGAATCCTGTAGCAAGGTCATGATCCAAGAGGTGGACTCCTTAAGGATCCCACCCAACTAAATTTCTTGTGAAATTATAGTTTAAAGTCGTCTCATATCCCTCCCGTAGATGCATGGGCACTCATGTAATACTCATATTCTTCGATCTTTGTAGGCGTAGCCTTCAAATCATGCTTCTCGTCCTTGTTCTTTTTCTTTAGAGGAAAGTGCATTTCATAGTGACTGAGTTCACTACACCTAAAGCATTTAATCTTTAAGATTCCATTATTTTGTATCTATTTCTCTTGTTTCCCTTAACATGCAAGGGTTGCATTCTCTTCCTCCTCCTTTACCTTCGACCCACTGTTGTTGTTGTCATCATGTTTACATTTGACTAGGTCCTTCCTTAGCTTTTCTTACTGGAGAGTAGCCCACATCTCCTCCTAGCTCAAAAATATTTCTCTGCCCATAATACTCTCGATGAATACTTGCCATTCTTATGAGACTAATTTAAGGGCTAGCGTTACCATCATGGAAGACTGAGGTGTGGACCCCACAACTGCAAGTTGAGCACAAGTTTCCTAAATTCTTGAGAGAAACAGATCTATACGCTCCCCTTTACACATATGTGTCTGTCGTAGTTTCTTCTCTAAGTTCATATTCCGCTTCTTGGAATATCTTTCGTATAGAAATGCTAAGGCTTCCCACATCTACCTAGATGTGTCCTTGCTGGTTATGTGGGACACTATGTGATCCTTGACTCCATATAGGAGTAGTCTCTTAGCCTTCGCCATATCAGCCATGTACTTCTTCAGTTGATCTCGACTTGTAGGCACAACTATATTATTCTCCACGAAAATATTGAGATCATATTCATACAGAAGGCATGAGATTCTCTCCTTCCATATTACATAGTTGGAGGCTCCCCCAAACCAATCCTGTTCTCTAATCCAATGAGCTACCATTTTTTCCATCAAGAAAATGTCGAATCTGCTCCCTTTCTTTTTCCTCTACGCAGTGCTGGACTAGCTTACACACTCTTTGCTAGAGATGGTAGATCAACCACCCAGATATGCTACTCAGATCTCGAAAAATAGGATTCCCTGGCTAGGAATTCCCTAAGGAAGAAAATTCCCTCACTGTGCTTTTTTTCTTCCTTCTGACAACTTTCTGCCTAGAAAAAGAGGGTCTACCTACAAAAAACTACATCCCACCAACAGTAACATTAAGGCTCTGTGCTGCTAACTTTGCCACGACAAAACTTCGATTTGGAAGTCTTCCCTCTCTGTTGACTCACTCAGAGAGATACTTTCCTTTAAAATTCAGCCCTCCCAACTTGGACTACATAATCCCTTTTGGGATTCAAACTACTGTGTGATGTAGTTATTTGACCTCTTGCCTAGAATTGACTCTGCTCTTCTTCTTTCACCTGCAATGCTATTATACTACGTGAAAATTCAAAGTTTGAAATCCTACTACAGCCAACTGAAATTACTTCACCTACTTGTTATTAAATAAACAATTTATTGGTAGTGTTCTACTAAAAATGTTGAAGAAAATTACTACTGTAGCCAACTGAAATTACTTCACCTACTTGTTATTAAATAAACAATTTATTTGTAGTTTTCTACTAAAAATGTTGAAGAAAATTACTATTGTAGCCTTCAATTAATTAATTAATTATTCTGATACAAGAAAATGAGCAATAAAGAAAAACATCACACAAGACACCATTGTTTTTGGATAAACGTCCCCAGAAAACCCAATGCGAGAAAATCGGTGCAACAGATCTGAGAGTTTTATTATTAAGAAAAAGTAATTTCTGAATACATATTTGAATGTCTCCCTAGAAAATTCAATTATAGAGAGCATCACTGATATAAATATCAGTGAGATTTCCTCACACTATCACTGGAAATATCGGTTGACCCGACCAGTGAATGAGATGCCTGTGATAGGCTCTGCGTTGCCTCTACGCAACCCCAACTTCAACCCTTTTGAGCATAATGTCACTCAGTTTTTGGATTGATCTTCTCCCCAAAATATTCAATATCTTCCTCCCAGTCTCACACCCCGACTCCTGGCTTCTAAAATCGATTCTTCAACAAATTCTTTTGATTTCCTCTTTTCCCTATGCACAACCTCTGCATGGCCCTCTGTGGATCTGCATCAGCGTCTTTGACTCTGCGTCGTAGCTGCTAGATCTATCTCTCCCCTCTCTGCTGATGATTCTCCAACCGAGAAATATTTCTTTCTGGATATTGTCTCTTCCCTCTCTGCAAAATATCTCTAGATTAAAGTTTCTCCCTGAGCACTGCTCACTAAAGAAATCGATCTCTTGATCCTCTTGGTGTGTTACCAAATGGCCCTCAAGCCTTTCTTAAATAATCTTTTGGTTGACATTCAATGATCCATATTAGAAGCTAATCAATGGTTAAGATTATTTTGGCTTGATCCTCTTATTATTCTAGAAGTTACACCCACAATTTAGATTAATACCCATTAATTATTTTAATTACCTACGTTTAGAGTTTGGGTCTCATTAAAAATAATTAAATTATTAAATAAAATTGTCTTTGGGTGGAATTTCCCCAAACAATTTCTAGGTTATATGGAATACATGTGTCTAAGCCTCTCCACAAAATTTGAGACTTAGATTATATCCGATGCTACCCCAAATCAACATGATTTCCTCTTGAGACCTTCCTAAAGCAAGACAACTCCCCCAAGGTCAACTAGGTCAAGATAGAGTATTATTCCTCCCAGAAACAAGATACTGCACTTCGTCTTACTGCAACACAACCCTGCAATTTTGACCCTTCTTAGAAGTTGTAGAAACCCTAATCCTTCACACATGCGAAATAGATTGAGCCCAAAAATAAGATTTTCGTCCTTCCTTTCTTCTTCTAGACTTTCACTCTCTTCTTCTTCTGCTTCCCAACTACAAATCAAACTTCCTTCTTGAGATTGAACATGTGATTGAGTGGGATGCCAAATTATTTTGAATTACTCCTTTACATAGCCTTTCTAAGGGTTCAAATTCCCTCCTTTAGGCTGACTTGAAGCTGTCAAGGCTGACTTATACTTTTGGAGTTTTCAAGACTTTCTAGACTCAAAATAAATTCTTTTTCCAAATACATTTTTCCGAAAAGGGTCTTATAAACATGATTTTGACTCCTTTGAATCATGAAAATAAATATTAGGACCTAACAAACCCTAGAAGCATGAAGAACATGATTTTATCTAGAATACCATAAAAAATGAGCATGAAACTCATGCTTTAATAATAATAATTTTTCTATTTTTGTTCTTTTGTTTGTTACATATGATACACATTGAAATGAGTACAACAACAATTATGAAGACCAAAACTAGTACCATTTTCAAAAAAGCTACCATGACAAAATTTGATGAACATTCCAAGAAACCCAAGGTTGAAGGAGATAAAGACCACTTCTAATATTCTGCACTTGCAGGATCTCTTTCATATGACAACAACATATGGTTGATAGAAAATGGAGCTTCAAGACATATGATAGGGGATCATGATCATCTTACAAGTTTGATGGAAAATAAATTGAATCAAAGGGTGGAGTTTGGAGACAAAAAAAACTGTGCAGTCAAAGGAATTGGGACAACATTCGTTGAGTTGGAAAAAAGTGAAAACGTTCACTTGAACAACATACTATATGTTCGAGGTTTGAAAAATAATTTGGTTTCAATTTTATGTTTAGAAGATAGAAAAGATAAAGTAGCCTTCATTGATGGGAAATTCCTTGTGTGGGACAAGGGATCTAGTATAAACTCTTCTAGGGTTATTGGGACTCGTGAAGGAACGTTGTATAAACTCTTAGGGAAACCTTCCCAAGATTTAGTGCATAATGATATCAAACCATGAGAGCTATGGCATAGAAGATATGTTCACCTTCATTATAGAGCCTTTCCAACTTTGAAGCAGATTGTTTCAGGTGTACTAGATTTTCAAATAGATCATGAAGGTGTATGTAAGGGATATTATCTTGGAAATAATGTCAATAAAAACTTTATAAGTGTTGAAAAATGTGTAACTAGGTTCCATATTAATAAATATGAAATGTAATTTTGATTCTTGTATTTTGTAAAATGAAAGAAAAATTATTATTGTTATATTTTAGCATAGATTTCACGCTTAAGGTCTTTTATTTTAGAGTTAAAGCACCCATTGAGTGTGTCTAGTGCTTGTCCTAGGTAAACAATTCAAAAGATTCATTGTCATAATTTGAAGACCCCATTGGGCACATTGTAACTATTAAAGAAAATTAATTTTGTCATTAAAAGTGTCAAAATACACTTCAAGACCAATTCAACCTATTTTGAGGAGCCACATCTGTTGGAAATACTAAGAGGGGGGTGAATCAATATTTATTTTCAATTGTTAATTTTTCCCAGTTAGATTCTTCACAATTAAAAATAGAGAGGAGTATAATAATAGTATTATTAAGGATTAATAAGAACTTCAATCCATTTTCAAATAATTAAGTACAATAGATGTGTGAGGGCACCAACCCTTCAATGAATCAGGCACCAACCTATTTCCAAGCACCAACTTGGACTATATGAGGCTCTAACCTCTAGGGCTCCAACCCTATCTTTCTCAAGGCTCCAACCCTTGAAATTTTTAACAAACATAATGAATAAATGGCTTACATCAATTTCTCCATAAGTCTATTCCAGACTTCCAATTCTTCACTGCAAAAATATCATTGTTCAAATCCTCCAATATTACTATTCAATCATCTAAGATTTTGATACTGGTTTCGGGCTTTCAATCAAATGTAGTTTTTGACCCTTCAATGCAAAAAAAATTTCAACTCTTACTATTGACTTGTTCAAGCCTCCACTAGCTGTCCAAAAACTAATCATTGAATTTATTATCCAAAGTCTGAAATATGAGGTTATACCCAACAAAACCAAGGTATGGAGGCACCCAAACAAGAATATTTTAAATATTGTAGGTCTGAGTTAACAAGTATGAGATTCTATGTAGATGGTTGTTTATAGGTCCAACCTCTAAAGCCTATTCAACTAAACTGTAATATCTACAATACAAGCTACTATAAGGGTAACATTCCTTTGTAATGATGGCCGAGCTCCTGTAAGTGACTATCCTCAAGTTCTGAAGTGTCAAGGGTCCTTTGGTCTATAATACGATCCTTCTACTAGTGATCTGAGCCTCCACGGAGCTGCTTATCCGAGCCTAATATTTTTCCTCCACATATCTGTAATACCATAGGAGGTTTCCATGGAATGGAACAATAGTCTATTGAGCTACAGGTCCGAGCCTAACCCTAAGCCTTCTCGACAAATATGTCCACAATTTTTCCATAGGTCTGAGTTGTTCTCACATGTCTGATCTCCAAAATTATTGGTCTGCACTTCTTAGTATAAGATATCTTGTCCAATATTCACCACAAAATTGACCCAAATAGTAAATTTTTAAGTCCTCGGCCTCCTTAGTTCATGATATGTGAAATTATTTTTATTTATGTGTCGTTTTTCATGAGATTGGGTGGGTTATCAAAGGAAGGAGCACAGACCCTTATATATACAGATTTTTTTAAAGTGAACGGACATGACTCTTTGGAGGTGAGGCTAACTAGAGTGAGTTGGCTTAGTTCGTCTAGGGTAAGGAATATAATGTATCATCTTAAAAAAATAATTTTCTCATAGACTAATGGGAGTTAGAGGATGAGTGAGGGCTCATTGGAAAGGGGAAAAAATCTTCTTTCAGATGGTGTAATGCTCATTGTGAGAGAATGAATCTAAGAGGGTGGAAAAGGCTTTTTATCATGACAGGTCATTTATAGGAGCAGAAATGGAGGTAGGGCAGAGTGTCTTGGGCTTCTTCATCATAAATTCCTTCGCAGAGTGTCTTGGGCTTCTTCATCATAACTTCCTTCATCATAATTTTACCGTGCCATAGTGATATATGTCTTCATTTAATCTTAAATCATCATCTAGCATCATATTTACATCAATGACAGCCTAGATTAACGACATCCACCTTGAGAATCCTATACAAAGGAGGGAACTTGACCTCCTTGAGACATTCATTAAATCACTCATTCAAGTGAAGGAGAAGAGAAATAATTCTAGCGAAGAAGGAAGAGGATGAAGAAATATTGTTTTTGGGTTGATTCTCTCTCACACGTGCGAAGAATTGAAGCTAGGGTTTACTACTTCAAGGTTGAAATTATTTATTTGCTAGAAGAGGATCAAATCTACTGGAAAAACGGCCTAATAGGTCACCTATTATACCTAGACAATGAATCAAGGCAAGAGAAGTTGTTGGGAGGCCTTGGAAGGCTAATTTCACTCACGTGTGTGGATGTAGTAGCAGTTGCAGGGGGGCAAAAATTTTAGACCTACAATAGAGGCCAAAATTCTGAAGTTGGAGGTTGAAATTGTGTTGTTGGAAGAGATTTGACTGGGTCTTACTTAGACAAAGGAAGCACATCGTCAGGAAAGGTTGGACTTGGTCTTGGAGAGTATTGGTATTCGCCTAGAGGTCTTGGAATTTGTCAATTGAAGAATATATAAGAAGAAAATAGATTTTTCCGGTTTTCCTCTCAAGTGGAGAGGTTTTGTCCATGGATTGAAGCCTACATCCTGTGTTCTTTTGTACTATTGTTGAGTCTTGTTTTGGTATTTGTTTTATGATATACGAATGTAATAATAAGTGACGAGTAATAAAAAGTAAAAATACATCACAAGCAGTTATCATAGAAAGAGAAATCATCCTAACTATTTCCCTATATGTTTCTCAACATGTTATCAGAGCTAAGGTTGGATAATGGAATGATGAAGATCTCTATTGCATTAAAGAAGTTCCTAAAGAAGTGTGAAAAGGTGGCAACTCATCTCAAGAATGGCATCAAAGAAGCATGTGATCTCCTATTTTCTTATAAGAAGGAAGTGAACAAGACATCTACAAAACATGAAGGATTGTTCTCAACACTCACACACACATTTCAAGATGAGAATATTTGGGTAATTGACAGTGGTGCATCAATACATGTGACAGGTCAAAACAATCAATTGAAGACATTATCAAAATGGAAATCCTCTTACTTCGTAGAACTTGGTGACAATAAAATCTACCTTGTAAGAGGAATTGGATCAACTTCACTTGAGATAGAAAATGGAGGAAACATTCATCTCAATAATATCTTATTTGTTCCAAGTTTGCACAAGAATTTACTTTCTATTTCACGTCTAGAAGACAAGGGTGATAGATTTTCTTTCATTGATGGAAAGGTTGTAGTATGGGGAAAAATTCAAGCATAGAATATGAAATAATTATTGGGATTCGTGAAGGATACTTTACCTATTGTTAAATCCCCCCGCTCAAGCCTTGGTTCACATAGAATTTTTCCCATGTGAGATTTGACATAGAATATTTTTTCATCTTCACTACAAAATACTACCAACTCTAAATTTAATAGTGAATGGAATCCCTAAATTGAAAAAATATCATGAAGGAGTATGCATGCGATGTGCATTGGGTAAGAACTCCAAGAGACCATTTGGAAGCAGTGCTTCAAGGTAAAAATAAATCTTGGATCTTATTCATTCATATGTCTGCGGTCCTATGACTCCAAAGTCACTTGGAGGTTGTCTATATTATGTCGCATTCATAAATGACCATTCAAGGAAAACTTGGGTTTCCTTAATCAAATCCAAGGATGAAGTATTTACCAAATTTCAAGAATTCAAATCTGAAGTATAGAACCTTACAGAAAGGAGAATAAAAAAATTAAGGTATGATAATGGAGGAGAATACACATCTAAGGAAATTATAGCCTCTGTAAGGAGTTTGAGATTAAGAGGGAGTTGATAGTCCCATATAATCCTGAGAAAAATGGAGTTGCAGAATTAAATAATTGATCCATTAAATAAAGTGTAAAAGATATGTTACATAATCAATATTTTCCGAACTTTCTATGAGGTAAAGCAACAAAGGAAGTTGTATACACA
Source organism: Pinus albicaulis (assembly GCA_034641835.2). Classification (NCBI taxonomy): domain Eukaryota; kingdom Viridiplantae; phylum Streptophyta; class Pinopsida; order Pinales; family Pinaceae; genus Pinus; species Pinus albicaulis. The sequence continues at coordinate 60,909,868 of CM076574.1, forward strand.
CAAAATAGAAGTCCCCATAGGTCACTAGAAAACTTGACTCCTGAATAAGTATTCACTAGGAAGAAACCAAGTGTAGATGATCTCCTAATTTTTTTTTGTCCTATCTACATTCATATACCAAAGGACAAGAGAAAGAAGTTGGATCCATCAGGCATGAAGGGAACATTTGTTGGCTACAATAATTCTTATAAGGCCTATATGATCTACATAAAAGAAGGAAACCTAATAGAATTCAGCCGAGATGTGATATTTGATGAAAGTATTGCATTCAAGAAATTAAAGGATCTCCCCATGGACTCTGACGATGAATAAATTACTATATTTGAAGAGGAAGTTACTAGGGAGGAAGAATAATCAAATCATGAAGATGAAGGTCCCAGTGAACCCATTCAACCGATGGTAATTCCTGAGACTAGAAAAATATATAATTGGTTGAAATATACTCTATTAGATGCAGATATACATGGAGTGACTAAAGGCACATTTAGGGAAATAAATAAGCCCAAAATACACTCTGGGTATGAAAATTATATGACAAAACTAATAGAATCAAATCCATCCACCTTTGAGGAAGTTGTAAATCATTAAGAATGGAAAGATTCCATAAATGAAGAATATCAATCAATAATCAAGAGTGGAGTATGGGATATCATACCTAGTATTGAAGACAAATTCGTGGTAACTTCCAAGTGGATTTAATAGATTAAACATGTGGTATATGGAAGTATTAACAAATATAAGGAAATATTTGTGGCTAGGGGCTTCTCTCAACAAGAAGGCCTTGATTACGAAGAGACATTTGCTCCAACAACAAGGTATACAACTATATGATCATTGGTCTCTTTGGTAACATCAATGGGGTAAAATATATGTTAAAAGGATGTCAAGACTACATTCCTGAATGTCACTGTTAGCATTGCAATGTTTCAAAAAAATTCAAAGTCTGGTCATCATTCTCTAAGGAATCAATCTGCCTTTTCAGTTCAGTTGAAAAAAGAAAGTGTTGTTGCCAAAGTGTAATGTTGAGAAAATTTCATTTCTTCCTTCATTCATTTCATTTTCCCTCTTTTACCTTTCATTTTTTCAAAAAAAAAAAAAAAACACCAAATTCCATCGCTTCATTTCTTTCAAAACCCCTTTTTAACTTTTAAGATTCAATTTTTATAGTTAAAATACAGCTCTACCCACCCACTAACAGCCATATCATATTTCCTTTTAAACTTACCACATATTTCTTTTACCGCAGCTCCGCCCACTCCACAGCAAACCTTTTAAATATATCATATATTATATAGGTGATATCACTTACTGCACTTAATAACATTTTGGACCCCTTACCCTTTCATTGCAATCATCTTATCACAGTTTCAACTTTCATTCACATTGCAATTTCTCTCCATTCCTAAACCCCCGATGCGATACCAATTATTGCTATCGCACAATCTCACATGCTCCTTGAACCTACCTTACCGTTATCGTGCAATCACTTATCGCTATCGTTATTTCGCAATAAGCATATCGCAAAAATCCTTGCCACCTTCACTTGCTGCTTCATAAATTTCCTAATGCGATAATGCAAAGACCCATATTTCCATTTGATATGCATAAAATACATTATAAACCAATTTTATTATGATTTGGGAGTCTTTATATCATATTACCATGACTTAACGGAATATTTACTTTCCGCTTTTAAAAGCCTTTAATGGGGCCTACCCCATCGCAGATCACATTTTCACATTGCATCCATTTACCTCTGCCTTCCCTTTTTCCTGATTATGATATAAAGTGGGAACTTTCCCTGCCACATCTGTTGATAAAAAGTTGTCATTGATGTCAACCCAAGAAACACCAGGGGCTACCCTGATCTTGCATGGGAATTTTGACATACCAAATTGCTATATTCTGGGTCAAGAATATTTTTTAAGGTTTTTACTAGTTGAGATGTTTCTGTTGATATATGACACGCCATGTAATTATTCACGGTTTGAGAGATATTCATGTTTGGAGTTTGTAACCCCAGTTAGTGGGCTAAAACCCCATGGGGTTGTGGCATGGGTCACTGAAAATTCAATAATTAATAATTTTTAAGCTCATAAAATCCCTCCCATGTTCACTTGTTGAAGTCCCTCTCAACCTAAGCATTTATATAAATTGTGATCCTCATCTCCTCCTCTTGTAGGGATTTGGCTACCTGAAACAGGTCATCGTGGAATTTTCGCTATAACTCTTTTTATACGAAGTTTCAGAAGCTAAAATTTTTATGAGAGGAAGCCGAAATCTTGAGGAAGCTCCTATAACATTTTTAGATCAAGGTACGCAACATGTTCTGAGATACGATCTATGGAATTCAGTGTTTTTGCAGGCTCTTGAACTTCATCTCAAAGAAGTGACCTTGGGAAAATTTTCATAACTCTCTCTCTAAGTATTGGATTGGAATTATGTAAAATGTGGTGTATAGTGCACATAATTTGGTTTTCTTTGTATCAATTTTAGAGCTGAATGAAGAAACAATGACACGTGGCACACCATACAAGTTAGCTCTACTAAACTAGTCCATAATTAAGGAATTGTGAGAGATTGGGCATAAATCTCACCTGAAGAATCCAAATTGGGTCAGACCTGTGGCATTGGAAATAAGACTCATAGGACTACTACAGGACCGAAAATCAAATATTGGGGATCATAAATAACAAAGATACACCAGATTCAATATCGAGCTCCTAGAAGGCAAGAAAAAGCTAGATCATGTATTGTCAAGGGTTGCAAACTACCAAAATTTCTAGGGCATAAAAGAAAAGCAAGGTGCAACAGAGGGTAGCATGACAAGAGAAGCAATCAAGGTGTAGAAAAACAGCAATAAGTTCACCACATGAAGTCTTCAAGTGGGCAGCACTACATACAGTCACTGTAAAGGTATCATTGTACTAAGCCATTGTAAATGCATCATTGTAAAAATTGTACTAGTGTCTATCTGCCAAGAGTTGAAGAGGCAATATCGGGAGGTCTAGGATCATCATTAGGTGGTTGTTTCATAGTTGGGGTTATGTTCTAGTGTGTCTTCTTCTTCTGCATCATTCTATATCATTGTAAAGTGGACCATTTTCCTTGGTACGAGAGTCCATTCTTGTTTTATTCTTCTATAGGGTGCTAGGGTGGTGCTAGGGTGAGTTGTAGCTCATTGGGTGTTGGGGCATCCATTCATTTGAATACTAAATATTCTCGGGTGTTGGAGCTTCCATCCAGTGGGACCTAGAGAAGAATGCTTTTCTAGATTCTAGGAAGTTGGAGCTTTATTTTCAATTGGAGTTGAGTATTAAAGAATTATTAGAAAAGTATTCAGGTGGTTTTTGTCCCGGAGTGGGCTTCCACCTTAAAAAATATGTGCATTTGTGTTCCTTTTATTTACTGATATCATTGTACAGACACTAATAATAATTGAAGATTAACTAATGCTTTGAAATGAATACTGATTCAACCCCCCCTCATTATTTCCAACAACGTCACCTTCCATATCACATATCGCAATTTCTATTTTCATCCATTCATGTTACCTACCCCATTTCCCCGATCCCCAATATGCGATAAGTGTTCCTGTCCCCGAAATGCAATAAGTCTACATTACCGAAATACGATAAAGTTTGACCATCGATATGTGATAATTTTGACTCCCTGATTTTCTATATCACAAATCGCAAAACACAAAGTCCATTTTCTCTTTCAACGCTCTCTTCTCTTAATTGTGATATAAAGTGGGACCACCCCTCCCTGCCACGTCACCACCCCCATCGCAAATCTAATTCCCTCCCACTTGTGTCTTATATTTAAACGTTCCAACCCCGATCTACGATTGCGATATATGTATAAAGAGTTTTCTCCTCCCCCTCATCATTTATTTAATAATCTCTCCCACTAATAACATGAAACTCTGCTATCTCTTTTAATCCGCCTCCATAATCTCTTAAACCTCCATATTTCTCGCTCCTCTTTTATTTATCCTTCTGGCCCACAATTCAACGTGTCTCATTCTCATATCTTCATGTGCCCAGTCCTTTTGTTTGAAACCTATCTATATGGGTTTTTCCACTCCAACACTCTTTCCGCGTTTATTTCGAAACACTATCATGTAAAACAAGAAACCAAAGGAAAGGAACAACATCAGATTTTATCTGAAACAGATTTCTACCATTACTCTCAGCACTAGCACATTTCCACAAGGCACGAGGCAGCATTCAAGGAACAATCACAGGTTTACAGAAAATCTAGCAGCAAATATTTTAAATATTCGACACCTATCAGTAAATGACAATATCTTCTTAAATCTCAAAGAAATTTTGTCAATATGATTAATTAAATCAGGGTTGTGTTAGGATTGTAAATGGCTAAAAATAACATAAATTCTACTTTTTCTCATTCTTATATATTTTCTGTTAAGTTGTTATGAAAGGAATTCGAAGTTCTAAGCCTTGCTGGCAGATCTATTGTAAAATTATAAATAGACAAAAGACAGAGGAAGAAAGGGTTCATTGGTTTTTCAACTTATTATATACTGTGTTGAATATTTTTGAGTTGATAATATATCCAGATGCACTCTCGAGGACTCACAAACTGTGTGGTGTGTGTATTGTTTTCCCTTATGTTTTTAAATACTTTATCTTTCTTTCCAGATTTATCATAAAAGTTCTATCTTATGTTTTTATAAGTATTGTGAACCTCCAAGACATATGGATCTATTTTTGTAAGTCTTGTTCCAAGATTTCCTGATTCAGCATGAATTGAAGATTGTTCATAAGCATTCCTTGAGGTGGAATTAAACCCCGTTTCATGTTTTTATAAGTCTTTTTATCTAGCATGCATGTTAATATTTTTTTATCACTCTTGATTCATCAAGAATTCCCGATTCACGAGGTCATGTTAGTCAGAAGCATTCCTTGTAATGGGATTCTTAAATTTTAAAATGAGATTCTTGTAAGTCTTTTAAAAGCATTATTTCACTATACATTTTAGATCTAGAATTTGTGTTACCCTTTCCTCTTAGCAGTGGGATTTTGTTTTACATATCCATTGTTTATCTTCCATTCTTCCAACCATCAGCCTACAAAATAAATTTTTCTACCACATCATACACCAATGTCCTCATATGTGTGAGATATTCTTATTTGCTCAAAATCCATTTCAGTGTGTGTGAGTTTCAACACTTTCCAAAAAACTCAATCAAATTATAAGAAAATCCTTTGAGCTTAAGATGTGTCTGGTGAGGTGCTTTTCACAATCCAAGTGCTAATTCCAGTGTTAACATTTTTTGGTGCGTCTGTCAGGAGACGAAGGTCTTGAAACAAATTATTCTCTCGAGTCTTTTGTTTTATTGTGGATGATCAATTATTGATGGTGAACAAGAATTGGTGACTTGAAGAAGATTGTGATATTTCACATGGCGACTCCATGACAAAGAATCCAATGGTGGCTCCATAGTTTCAAAATGTCGAAAACCTTTGCTGCCATCTTAGCTCAAAGATTTGATCCTTTAAATTTTTCGGCAATTCATGATTTTACTAATCCAGTTCCTTCTACAGATGAATGGAAACATCGTCTTTTAGGGTTTCAAGGAGATGAAGATGAACATTCCGCTAAGTACCTAACTGCATTTAATGAACTTATGCACTTGTTGGATGTGTTTCATGAAGATGTCCTCATGAAAATATTTGTGTTTTCCCTTGATGGAGATGCGCGCAAATGGTTCCAGTCCTTAACTGCTAGTACTATTTCTTCTTTAAGGGAATTTCATAAAATGTTTTATCATTATTATAAAGGACTATATTCATCTGAGTTGTTTCTTGATAATTGCTATGAATAATTTGAGTGTTATGTTCAAAATGATAAAATAGATTCTTCTAGCAGTGTTATGGAAAAAATTTATGAAGAGTTTGAAAAAGGTATGGATCAAGATAAGATTCATATGGATCTAATTCTTCCTAGTACTCGGGATGAAGAATCTAATGAACACGATATTCTTCCTTTGGAACTTGATATATTGCTGCCATTTAGTTTTGTCGGTTTAAGTGCCTCTAATGAGTTTTTGTCCAAGAAATTAATCAACGACTTAAAGAAGGTTTTGTTGCCCTTAAATGTAATGAAACATATGCAGTTAATGAGTTGTTGCAAGGAGGATAAAAGCATCCCATTTTAATTGAAATAAAAAATTTTAAACAACAACAGCTTGGTCTTTTGGATAAGCTAGACATTCCTCATATGTTTCATGATCTGATTGCTGACTGGATGGATTCATTTTCAGTAGGGGTCTCCAATATAACAACATTTTAAATGACACACACAGTTTATAGTAGTAAGTGCAAGTTTCCAATTCGTTTCTTGCTGCATATATTATATCCCTTGTGGGTATTTTCAAATAGTTGCATGCAAGAGTTTCTCTCTACTGGTCAAATGATTTTATGGTTGCATTGGAAATCAAGTTATACTTGATTAGGTAAGTTTTAAGCTGATTAAAAGTAGGAGGATGAATAACCTCACCACTTGAGCTTTTATTGTCAGTTTTAGATTGCAGTTTGATTTCTATATTTCATTCATGTTGAAATAGGTTGAAGAAGATTTAAATCTAGCTTATGAATCCATTACCCAATGGCTAGACATGATGGTATTTTTGAATTTTTGGTTGGATAAATAAGGGCTGGACAAGGAACTGGAACTACAACCCTTGAAGCTTCACAGGGAGGACTTGATCCCCAATAGGAGCCACTGTTAGCGCTGTAATTTTCAAAAAAATTCAAAATCTGGTCATCATTCTCCAAGGAGTCAATCTGCCTTTTCAGTTTAGTTGAAAGAAGAAAGTGTTGTTGTCAAAGTGTAATGGTGAGAAAATTTCATTTTTTCCTTCATTCATTTCATTTTCCCTCTTCTACCTTTCATTTTTTCAAAAAAAAAAAAAACCCAAAGTCCAGCGCTTCATTTCTTTCAAAACCCCTTTTTAACTATTAAATTCAATTTTTATAGTAAAAAAGAAGCTCTTCCCACCCACTAATAGCCATATCATATTTCCTTTTAAACTTACCACATATTTCTTTTACCGCAACTTCTCCCACTCCACAAAAAACCTTTTAAATATATCATATATTATATAGGTGATATCACTTACTGCACTTAATAACATTGTGGACCCCTTACCCTTTCATCGCAATCGGCTTATCGCAGTTTCAACTTTCATTCACGTTGCAATTGTCGTCCGCTCCTAAACCCCCAATGGGATATCGCTTATCACTATCGCACAATCATACTTGATCCTAGAACCTACCTTAACGTTATCATGTATTCACTTATCGCTATCGCTATTTGGAAATCGACATATCACAAAAATCATTGCCACCTTCACTCGCCGCTTCATAAATTTTCTGATGCGATAATGGTGGGACCCATATTTCCATTTGATACACTTCAAATACATTATAAACCATTTTTATTATGATTCAGGCATATTTATATCATATTACCATGACTTAAAAAAATATTCACTTTCCTCTTTTAAAAGCCTTTAATGGGGCCTACCCCATCACAAATCGCATTTTTTCATTGCATCCATTCACCTCTGCCTTCCATTTTCCTGATTGCGATATAAATTGGGACCTTTACCTGCCAGAACACCTTCGAGGTCACATATCGCAATTTCTATTGTGTTATGAAAACAACCTAAAAAATTGAAGAAACGGAGATATCAAAGACTTAGAAATAAGCCACTTTGAGGGGGAAACCTCCTTTACATCACATAAATGAACAATTCTTGGATGATACAAATGAAAAAACCTCCTTCTATATATAGGAATCCATGGGGTCACAATACAATCCTAGCTGACCTAACAATAATAATGTAAGGGCACAATAATAACAATATTTGGGTTACAGGGGTACAACAATAACAATAAGGGGGTTACACTAACAACAATAAGGGACTATAATAGTAATATAGGGACCTAACATGCCCCTCTCCCTCAAAAAAGTGTTTTCCTCAATGCTTGAGTAGCTCCAGATGCTTCTGTATAAAATTCTCATCCTCCCATGTAGAATCTTTAGTGGGTAATTGTTGAGATTCAACAAGATGATGAGCTTAGTGAAAAGATTCGCCTTCACTAAGTGGGCCCGCAGGCTATTTTTGGCGCAAAGTCTATTTTTAGACTACGTCTATTTTTAGACATGTTGATCATATTCTATGAGTTGCAGGATGTTATTTGTGGATGGTTGGTCAAGTTGGAAACTTAGATGGAATTCTATTTTTAGACATATTGGGCAGAGTCTATTTTTAGAATGCCAGTCTAAAAATAGATATGTCGAATATTATTAGCTCTTAATAATATTTGGACTCTACACATTATCTTATTCTCTTGGAGCACTTCAGTTAAGTGCACAGATGTGGCACAACAGATGACAGAAGGAATTACGCTATTCCTGGGGGTTTACTGGAGCTATTGCATGGAGGAATTTAGTTAGAACTCATGTGACAGAGTTTGGTGGAGTTGGAGAAGTAGTTGGTGGAGTTGTATTTAGTTTAACTCAGTTAGACTCAGTTAGTGCATTATTTATCTAGTCTAGCCCAGTTGATACACTAGTGAGTGGAGTGGTGTTAGTTAATTAATTCAAAAATAATAACTCATTAATTCAGCTGAAGAATACATCGGTTAACTACGGTGCATATGCTTCGATTTTAGTGGAGACCAGTGGAGAGATAGGTGAAAGGGCAAGTGTGACTATCAGTTGTGACTATAGTGATGCATTTATTACATCCAACACTCAGTGGAGATGCCAATGAGGATTGTGTGAGAAAGGTTGGGGTAATTCGAACTCATTCAGAGCCATTCTTCATCAAGGATTGCGCAGTAGAGGCAGGCTAGCAGGTGGCAAAGATCAGTGCATGGATTTGCAATATCGGGCTTGATTAGTGTGTAGCGATTGTATTGTACTGAGAGCTTGATATGATCAGATTTTTATGAGGATTGTTACATGATATTTATGACATATATTATATACAGATAGTTGGGTTTTTTAGCTTCAGGCTTTCCCGTTAAACAACTGTGTTAATTTGTGTGAATTTTTATTGTTTCATGTGTGCATTGCAATCTTGATTTAATTTCCGCAAATGATCAATGGTGGAATAGATTTTGTATTTTGCATGAAGTTAAAATAGTGTGAGATCAGGAGAATCTTGGACATATAACACATAAGTTATATAATTTATACATGGTATCATAGCAGTTGATCATTGGAGGAGATTGCAATTATTGAAGCAGTTGAGTTTTGTGCTGGTGGAATTCGAATTTGCTGCAGTGTTTTCTTGGTGTCAAAGTTGAGCATTCATTGACATGTCTTTCAACGGATTCTGATTGGAGTATTCCCATGATGGGAGCTCGAATTATATTGCATGGAAGTACAGGATGGAGGCGGTGTTGGATGACAATGGGTTGAAGGAGTTCATAGATGCTGATATTCCGAAGCCTGCTTCTAGCGATGCAACCGCACTTGACGCATGGAAAAAGAAGGTAGAAAAGTGTCGAAGGATTCTATTGGAAGGTGTGAAGGAAAAAATTGTGTCCAGGCTTCACGATAAAGCCACTCCATTCTTAATGTGGAAGGATTTTATAGATTTTTTCCAAAGTAGAAACGACCAGAGGAAGTGGGCGCTTAAAGACAAGCTCAGAAAAATAAAAATGGAGAAAGGAGACAGTATACCAAAATACCTCATGATGTTTTTCCACTGCAAGGATGAGCTGGGAAGTGTGGGGGTTACTGTTGATGAAGAAGACTTGGTGAGCTTGGCTCTCCTTGGGCTTCCGAAGAGTTGGCATAGCTATGAAGACTCTGTCAATCGACAGGAGAAACTGCCAGGATGGGAGCGACTTTGGTCGGATCTTATGCAGGAGGAGATAAGGCGGGGTACCAGGGATGGATCTTCATCGAAGAATGAAGATGAAGAAAATTGTGCTTTGGCTACCAAAGCTCGGAAAGAAAAAGGGAAGAAATCTTCCAAATCTGAAGCTAAAGGCAAGAAGTAGGATTTGTCCCAGGTGAAGTGTTTTCACTGTCACCAGCACGGGCATTTCGCTGCTAATTGTCCACAGAAGAAGAAGAATAATCAGGTTGTTGGATCTGCAGCTGGAGAGGCCTTAGCCTCGCAGTTTGAGCTGTATTTTTCTTTGATCACATGCTTGGTTTCAAGTGTGATGGGATCACTGTGGTTTCTTGATAGTGGTGCGTCTTTCCATATGACCAGAGACAAATATTTGTTTAGTGATCTGGAGGAAAAGGATCTTGGAGTGCACATCGAGATGGGCGATGATGGTAGATACAGTGCGACTGGTATTGGGACCATTTCCTTTGAGAGGGAGTCCGGTAAACCTTTCATCTTGAAGGATGTCATGCATGTTCCAGGATTGAAGAAGAATCTGATCTCCATGGCGATGTTGGAAGACAAGGGTTATGATGTTGTTTTTAGTGAGGGAAAAGCCTTCATGTGCCATAAAACAACTGGTCAAACTAGGAGGATAGGGATTCAAGTTAAGAATCTTTATCAATTAAAGGTAGATAGCTACGCAACAATGGCAGTCCAAGCAGAAGGAGTGGTGAGCCGGGATGAGGGCAAATTGTGGCACAAGTGATTGGGCCATCTTCACCATGGCGTTGGAAAATTTTGCATCAGATTTCTACCTAAGCCAAAGATACACTCAGGCAACGCCACTTCACAAGGGATATACTTTGGAAAATTTTTGAAGACCACTTTTCAAGAGAAGGGATAGTTGTGCCTCGATGATCCTTGAGATAATTCACAGACGTGTAGGACCTTTCTCGGTTGCTTCAACAGCAGTTGCCGCTATTATATGATATTTGTTGATGACTTTTCTCGTAAGTGCTGGATCTTCTTCATGCAGAAGAAGAGCGAGACATACTCAAAGTTCGTTGAGTTCAAGGCATTGGTTGAGAAAGAGTCAGGGAAGCAGGTGAAAACTCTAAGGAGCGATAATGGTGGTGAATACATCTTTGGCGAATTCAAAGACTTCTGTAGCAAATAAGGAATTCGAAGAGAACTTCAGCGCCCTTACAACCCACAAAGAGAATGGGGTCATGGAGATAGCAACAAACGCCATCGGGTACGACGGCGATGTTTCGCCAGATCGTGGCCTTCCACACTTCGTGGGCCCGCAGGTAGGCAACACTACTATTATGTGGGGCAAAACCGTTGTCCTCATAGAGTAATTGGCATGAGTACACCTGAAGAGGTGTTTTCTGGTAAGAAACCTGATGTTTCTCATTTAAAGATTTTTGGCTCACCTATTTACATTCATGTGACGAAGGATGCCAGGAAGAAGCTTGAGCCGACTGCAGAGGTTGGGATATTTTTGGGGTACAGATAAACACCCCACAATTATCATGTGTATTTTCCAAACAGTAGGATGGCTGTCGTGCGATGGGATATCAAATTTCATGAGGAGAAAGCCATGAAGTTGTCACTTGAGAGGGAGCTACACTTGCATGCAGATGAGGAGCTACTAGTTCCTAAAGATGAGCCTCAAGATGTGGATCAGCCACAAGAGGAGTGTCTGCGGAAGGGAAGAAACCACCTGCGTGCCGGCGAAACATCAAAGGGCGGAAGCGGACTGCCGTGCTTCAGCTCCTACATCGTCACAGACAAGACAAATACATACCGACCGATATATTGGATACATGGCTCTGATGAGAAAGTGTATCCTGACAGAACCATCTTCTTTCGAGGAAGCTGTGGATGACCCTGCATGGGTATATGCCATGGTGGAAGAGTATGATTCAATTGTTAGAAACAGTGCATGGGAGATTGTCCCAAGGCCGGAAGGGAAATCAGTGGTAGGTTTGAGATGGATCTACAAAGTGAAGCAAGCTTCTGACGAGAGCGTCGAGAAGTACAAGGCAAGATTTGTTGCCCGAGGCTTCTCACAGATCGAGGGGATCGACTATGAAGAAACCTTTGCACCTGTCGTAAGGTATTCTTCCATACGAAGCATCCTATCTCTCTCAGCGCAGATGGGTTGGCACATTCATCAGAGGGATGTGAATACTGCGTTCCTCGACGAAGTATCGAGGAGGAGGTGTACATTTAGTAGCCTAAAGGATTAGAAATCTTCAAGAATGAGTCGCATGTGTGCAGGCTCAAAAGAGCCACTTATAAGGAACAAGCACCTCAGAAGTGGTACACACGGACAGAGCGCTATTTCATCGACTTGCCGCCAAGAGTTAAAGTGATTCGAACCTATACCGATTGTGGTGGAGGAAGCTTTTCGATCATTGTACTTTGGTGTAGATGATTTAATACTAACGGTGATGAACCTGGACACACCATGCAAGGCGATTCCCCTCATGCAGACAGATGAAGGACTGGGGCCTCCTTCATTATTTCGGGATTGGAAATTTGGCGTGTAGCGGTGAACTCGTTTCAGGCTCCAAGGCAAGTATGCCCCGGGAGATACCGAGAAGTTTCACATGCAAGGTCGCAAGCATGCAAGGCTGCAAGCCTATCGACACTCCTCTTCCTGGTGGTTGGAGGAAAGAGGATGCTACATCGACAGAGGTAGTGGATGCCACTATTTATCGACAGTTGGTTGGTTCGCTCATGTATTTAGTCAATACACGACCGTACATATGCTATGCGGTGAACCAGCTTTCACAAGCAATGGTGAAGCCTACCAAGCTCTTTTGGAAGGCAAGCAAGCATGTCCTGAGGTATCTCAAGGGTACATTTGGGTATGGATTGTGGTACAAACAGTTGGATGAGTTGAAGCTGCATGGCTTCACAAATGAAGATTGGGTAGGAAGCCCAACGGCCAGAAAGAGCACATCTGGAGGGATTTTCAGTATCGGATCTACAGCATTTTCTTGGTACAGCAGGAAACAAATATCCATGGCACTCAATTCATCGGAGGCCGAGTACATGGCAGCAAGTTTGGTTGCATGCGAGGCTATATGGATGAGGAAGATCCTGGTCGGTTTGTTCGGTTCTCATTCAGATCCTACTGTGATATATTGTGATAATTAGAGTTGCATTAAACTCTCGGTTAATCTAGTATTTCATGATAGATCTAAACATATTGACATCTGGTACCATCATATCATATATTGTGTGCAATAGAAGATCATGTTGCTTTCTTACATTCCTACGGAGGATCAGGATGCAGATATTCTCAAGAAGGCGCTCACCAGGAGAAAATTCGAATACCATAGAGACAGGATTGGGGTGGCAGATAATCCCTATCTTGTTGAGAGGGAGTGTTGAGATTCAACAAGATGATGAGCTTAGTGAAAAGATTCGCCTTCACTAAGTGGGCCCGCAGGCTATTTTTGGCGCAAAGTCTATTTTTATACTATGTCTATTTTTAGACATGTCGATCATATTCTATGAGTTGCAAGATGTTATTTGTGGATGGTTGGTCAAGTTGGAAAAATAGATGGACTTATATTTTTAGACATATTGGGCGGAGTCTATTTTTAGACTACCAGTCTAAAAATAGATATGTCGAATATTATTAGCTCTTAATAATATTTGGACTCTAAAAATTATCTTATTCTCTTGGAGCACTTCAGTTAAGTGCACAAATGTGGCACAACACAGTGACAGAAGAGTAATTACACTATTCCCGAGTAGGGTTTACCTGAGCTATTGCATGGAGGATCAACAGAATCAGTGACAGTAGTTTGGTGGAGTTGGAGAAGTAGTTGGTGGAGTTGTATTTAGTTTAACTCAGTTAGACTCAGTTGAGCTAGTTGTATCTAGTCCAACTGATTGATACACTAGTGAGAGTGGAGTGAATTAATTATTTAATTAATTCACAAATAATAACTCATTAATAAAATGAAGAATACATCAATTAACTATATTGCATGGCAGTTTTAGTGGAGACCAGTGGAGAGATAGGTGAAAGGGCAAGTGTGACTATCAATTGTGACTATAGTGATGCATTGATTGCATACAACACTCAGTGGAGATGCCAATGAGGATTGTGCGAGAAATTCTGGGGAAATTTGAACTCATTCAGAGCCATTATTCATCAAGGATTACGTAGTAGAGGCAGGCTAGCAGGTGGCAAATATCGGTGCATGGATTTGCAAGATCGGGCTTGATTAGTGTGTAGCGATTGTATTGTACTGAGAGCTTGATATGATCAGCTTTGTATGAGGATTGTTACATGATCTCTATGACATATATTATATACAGATAGTTGGGGTTTTTAGCTTCAGGCTTTCCCGTTAAACAACTCTGTTAATGTGTGTGAATTTTTATTGTTTCATTTATGCATTGCAATCTTGATTTAATTTCCACAAATGATCAATGGTGGAATAGTTTCTTTATTTTGCATGAATTTAAAATAGTGTGAGATCAGGAGAATATTGTACATATAACACATAAGTTATATAATTTCTACAGTAATTTCTTCCACTTGATGAGATACTCTAAAATTGATTGATTTTGTAGCTTTCGAGTTCTTGTTTTTGTGACTACTTCCGGTTCCAATATGATTTTTCCTTCCTCATCAAGTTCTGACAATATTGTTTGAACTGGAATTTTGTCACCTATAACCTTCTTTAAGCATGAAACATGGAAAACTGGATGCACTTGCGAAGAAGCAGGAAGCTCCAATTTGTATGCCATAGTACCAATCTTTTGCAACACCTTATAAGCACCATAGTACTTTGGTGATAATCTATTATCCTTCTTAGCTTGCTTGAGGGACATTTGTTTGTATGGTTGTAGCCGTAAAAATACCCAATATCCTACATCAAAACTTCTCTCGCTGCGATGTTGATATGCTTGTTGTTTCATTCGATTTTGTGCCAAATTTAGGTTATCCTTTAAGATTTGGAGAACTTCTTGTTGATGCTTGATGTGATCTTCCACTGCTTGAACCTTAGAATTTTATTTTAAAGATAATGTGATGGACGGCAGACGATATCCATAAAGTGCCATAAATGGGGTCATTTTTGCTGCAGTATGGAAGGAAGTGTTAAACCACCATTCAACGGGAGGTAACCACTTGATCCATTGTGTTTGCTTATCATATACAAAACACATATACAAAAAAATGAAGATATTCTTCCAAACATTTATTCACTATCTCAGTTTGACCATATGATTGAGGATGATAAGATGAGCTATGAGCTGGTTGAGTACCCAAAAAAGAAAATAATTCCATCCAAAAATTCCCAGTGAAAATGGGATCTCTGTTGCTTAAAATAATCTTTGGCTTTCCATGTAGCTTTTGAATTGTTTCCATAAATGCAGTAGCAACTGTACTTGCTTTAAATGGATGAGATAATGCACAAAAGTGCGCATACTTGGTAAGTCTATCAACTACCACCATGATGACACTCTTTCCTTCGAACTTGGGTAAACATGTGATGAAATCCATTGAAACCTCCTCCCAACGTTGATTTGGAATGGGTAAATGTTGTAGCAGACCCGAGGTCTTAATTATCTCAACTTTGTTTTGCTGGCATACCAAACATTCTGCCACAAAATTTTGAATATCAGATTTAAGGCCATCCCAAAAAAATATTTCTTCAACCCGTGGTAAGTTTTTAAAAATCCTGAGTGTCCTCCAACGAGAGAGGTGTGCAATTCCAAATAATCTTTTGTTTTAGTTGGGAATTCTTATAAATATATAAGCAATCTTTGTACCATAAGGAATCATTTTTCCAAATAAATGTATCAGATGTACTGGGATCTTGCTAAAACTTTTGAATAAGTGTCCACACTTCTTCTTCCTTCTTCCATTCCTCCCTTGCTTCAGTTATCCAATCTGCTTGGATAATAGAAATGGCACAGAGCAATGCTTCCACCTCCTCATCCTTTCTTGAGAGTGCATATGCAACAACATTTAGCTTCCCATTTTTTTAGATGATTTCAAAGTCATAACCCAACAATTTTGTGACCCATTTTTGCTGCTCTTCTGAAGATATTCTTTGTTCCAAAAAGTATTTAAGACTATCATGATGAGTTTTTACCTTGACGTGTCTTCCCATTAGGTAAGGTTGTCATTTCTTTAGTGCATGTAGTATTGCCAGGATTTCCTTCTCATTAAAAGATTTCTATAAATACTTTCCTTTGATTGGATGACTTTCAAAAGCAATGGGTCTTCCTTCTTGCATTAAAACACCAATTCCATTTTTTGAGGCATCACATTCCACAATAAAGGTTTTGTGAAGTCTGGCTTAGCTAAGACTGGTGTTAGGCACATTGCCTATTAAGATGTTCAAAGGCATTAGTTGCTTTAGGAGTCCATGAAAATGCATCTTTCTTCAATAATGTTGTTATATTTGTTGTTATTCTCCCATAATTCTTAACAAACTTGCGATGATACCATGTTAACCCGAGAAATACTCACAATTGCTTTATGGTTGTGGGGAGTTTCCATTCCTTATTGGATTTAATTTTGTTAGGGTCTACCTTAACACACTCGTGAGATACAATATGACCCAGATATTCCACCTCTTGTACTCCAAAGAAACATTTGGATGTTTTTGCATATAATTGTTTCTCCTCTAATAGTTTGAGCACCATGTCAACATGTTGAACATGATCCTTCCAAGACCTGTTGTATATTAGTATATCATCAAAAAAATACTAGCGCAAATTTTCTAAGGAAGGGTTTGAAAATGGAATTTATCAACCCTTGAAATGTAGAAGGTGCATTGGTAGGGCCAAAATTCATGACCAAAAATTCATAATAACCTCATGAGTTCGAAATGTTGTTTTTGGAATATCTTCAGTATTCATTCTAATTTGATGATATCCTGAACGAATATCCAACTTGGTAAAATAAATTGCTCCATGAAATTCATCCAATAATTCATGAATCACAAGAATGTGAAATTTATCTTTAATAGTGATCTTATTGAGCTCCCTATGATCTGGACACATGTGCCATGATCCATCCTTCTTGTGCACCAATACTACTGGAGCAGAGAAAGAACCTTGACATGGTTGAATTATACCAAACTCTGACATTTATGCAATCATACATTCAATTTCGATCTTTTGTACATAAGGAAATATGTAAGGCCTGATGTTTGGAGGAACACTTCCTGGACTCAAATGAATAGCATGATCATGATCACAAATAGGTGGGAGTCCTTTGGGAGTTTCAAACACCTTTGAATGATTGTCCTAAACTCTTTGGAGATCTGGAGAAATAGATGATTTTGATGTTCGAACTTCTAGTGAGCATAATTGTGCAATTATGCCGCATTGTTATCTCTTTAGAAGCTTTGTCATGACATTAGAGCTTATTATATTTCTTGGCTTCCCCGTGATACCCCGTAATTCGACTTCCTTTCCTTCCAAAAAAAAATTTAAGAAAAGTTCTTGAAAATTAAAAGCTACCGTCCCCAAAGATTGTAACCATTGTATTCCTAGTACAACATCAACACCTCCCATTGGAATGGAAAGCATTGGACTATTAAATACATATTCCCCCATGGTTAGCTTGATATTATGGCATTTTCCAGAGAAATTTATAGTTCTCCATTTGCAACCATCACTTGACATTATGGTGTTGGGTATAGGAAACAATTCAATTCCTTGGCTACCTTACAATGAATTAAATTATGGGTACTACCCGAATCAATCAACGTTATTACCTTTTACTTCTTGATATGTCCTTCTATCTTCAAAGTTTGAGGAGTGGTAATTCCTGCCAATGCATTACATGATATGGTCGAACTCATTTATTCTTCTTCTAGGGTTGGTTCCTGGTGTATATCCTCTTATTTTGAAGTTTCCTGTTCATTTTCTCCCTCCTCTTCACAATCTATGTAAAATAATTTCTTCTCAGGACACTTATGACCTTTAGTGTATTTTCTATCAAAACTGTAGCAAATCCCTTTTTCTATTTTTTCTTCCAATTGTTGTGGTGTCAACCTTGTAGGTTGTGGAAGTCTAGGAGTGGCAACACTTCCATCTTTATAGATGTGAGTAGTAGGCTTCCTTGCCACCATAATTTTACATTCAAATTTTCTTGCCAACCTGAATGCCTTCTCCAACGAATCAGGTTCCCAAAGGCGAAATTCATGTTGGATGATATCCTTTAAATTCCCTATGAAGACATCAATCTTGTGTTCCCTTGGAATATCATTTACCCTTATATTCAATTTTTGGAAGTCCTCAATGTGCTCCACCACTGAACCCTTTTGTTTGAGATTTATCAATTGGATAAATAAGGTGTTTCTCTTTGTATCCTCATAATGTGCTATCATTTCCTCCGTAAAAAATGAACAAGTGATAATTTTTTTACGGGAGAAAAGCCATCGATACCATACAAATATATTTTGTTCTAAATGTAAAGTTGTAATGCGTACTGTTTGTGTGTTTTGCACATTATTGAGATCAAAACATTGTTCCATCTATAGTATCCATGTTACGGGATCCTTGTCATCAAACTTCCTCATATCCATATTTGGAATATGGTGGTTCTTCCATCAAACATTAGAGTTTATGAAATCATGATTAACATTTATTTTTTTCTCATCATGAGTTTTCTCTACTATCTTTTCGCCATTAGGAAAAATTTCTTGTATCAACTTTGTCAAACCTTCCATGTTTGCTTTTAGATCATTCTTCATGTTTTCCATGTTGTCTTTCATTTTTTCTTCCATGTCATCCATCTTAGCTTCCATGCCATCCATCTCAGCTTCCATGCCTTTATTCAAACCATCCATATCAGCTTCCACACCTTTCTTCAAAACTTCCATTTCCTTGTTTGTTGCTCTTTGCGAGAGCGAAATTTGGTGCACTTTCTCTTGTAATTTTGATATGTGATGTTGCACTTCTTCGTCTTCATGATTCATAGTAGAGACTTATGAAGACATAATGGGTGTTGAATTATTTTTCGGGGGCATTTTACAACCCAATATTGATATCTATTCTACAATATTCCCTTGGAATCGATTCAAACTAATTTTTAACACAAGACTTATGCAATTCGAAAAAAAATAGACACATTTTTCTTGCTTTTGAGGAGCTAGATATTGAAACTGAATTATCTATGTGATTTTAGATCTTCAATATCTGAAATTCAACCCTTTAGTAGCCCTAGGTATGACTTGATTTCGATTCTTCAAGTAAAATTTATGCCAATCTCCCACAATGACCTAATTATGGACTGGTTTAGTAGAGCGAACTTATACGATGTGCCACGTGTCAATGTTTCCTCCTTCGACTCTGTGTACTTACGGAAAATTTTTACATAATTCCAATTCGATGCTCAAAGAGACAGTTATGACGATTTTCCCATAGTCATCTCTTTGAGATGAAATTATAGAGCCTGAGAAAAACCTAACTTACAAATATCATGTCTCTAAAAATGTTGTGAACCAAGATTTGAAATATTTACACAAAGTTCCTCAGGATTGCAGCTTCGCGTGATAAAAATTTCAGCTTCTGAAACTTTGTAGAAAAACAGTTATAACGAAAATGCCACAATGGCCTGTTTGGAGCAGCGAAACCCTAGAATCCAAAGCTCTGAAACCAAATGTTATGAAACCAACTCCAAAAATAGAAGAAATAGAGAGATCAACGTCTTAGAAATAAGGCACTTCAAGGGGGAAACCTCCTTTACATCACATAAATGAACAATTCTTTGATGATACAAATGACAAAACCTCCTTCTATATATAGGAGTCCATGGGATCACAATATAATCCTAGCTGACCTAACAATAATAATGTAAGGGCACAATGATAACTATATTGGGGTTATAGGGGTACAACAATAACAATAAGGGTGTTACACTAATAAAAATAAGGGACTATACTAGTAATATAGGGACCTAACATATTGTCATCTATTCATGTTACCTGCCCCATTTCCCCGATCCTCGATATGCGATAAGTGTTCCTATCTCCGAAATGCGATAAGTCTACATTCCCAAAATACGATAAAGTTTGACCGATGATATGCGATAAGTTTGACTCCCCTATTTTCTATATCGCAAATCGCAAAACACAAAGTCCATTTTCTCCTTCAACACTCTCTTCTCCCGATTGCAATATAAAGTGGGAACACCCCTCCTTGCCACATCATCACCCCCGGCGCAAATCGCATTCCCTCCTACTGGTGTCTTATGTTTAAACGTTTTGACCCCGATCAACGATTGCAATATATGTATAAAGGGTTTTCTCCTCCAGCTCATAATTTATTTAATAATCTCTCCCGCTAATAAAACGAAACTCCGCTATCTCTTTTAATATGCCTCCATAACTTGTTAAACCTCCATATTTCTTGCTCATCTTTTATTTCTCCTACTAACCCACAATTCAATCTGTCTCCTTCTCATATCTCTCATGTGCCCAGTCCTTTTTTTTTTAACCTATCTATATGGGTTTTTCCCCTCTAACACTCTTTCCGCATTTATTTCGAAACCATATCACGACAAACAAGAAACCAAAGGAAAGGAACGGTGAAAAAGTTTCTCTGAAATGGGTTTCTACCATTACTCTCAGCACCAGCACGTTTCCACAAGGCACGGGCAACATTCAAGGAATAGTCGCGGGTTTACAGAAAATCTGGCAGCAAATATTTTAAAGATTTGACACCCATAAAAAAATAACAATATCTTCTTAAAGCTCAAAAAAAGTTTGTCAATATGATTAATTCCATAAGATTTCCGTTAGGATTGTAAATGGATAAAAATAGAAAACAATCTACTTTTTTTCCTTCTTATCTGTTTTCTGTTAAGTTGTTATGAAAGGAATATGAAGGTCTAAGCCTTGCTGGCAAATCTATTGTAAAATTATAAATAGACAAAAGACAGAGGAAGAAAGGGATCGTTGGTTGTTCAACTAATTATATACTGTGTTGAATATTTATGAGTGGATAATATATCCAAATGCACCCTTGAGGACTCACAAATTGTGTGGTGTGTGTATTATTTTCCCTTTTGTTTCTACATACTTTATCTGTCTTTCCATATTTATCATAAAAGTTATATCTTATGTTTTTATAAGTCTTGTGAACCTCCAAGACATATGGATCTATTTTTGTAAGTCTTGTTCCAAGCTTTCATGATTCAGTATGAATTGAAGATTGTTCATGAGCATTCCTTGAGGTGGAATTAAACCTCGTTTCATGTTTTTATAAGTCTTTTGATCTAGCATGCATGTTAATCTGTTTTTCTCAGTCTTGATTCATCAAGCATTCCTGATTCATGAGGTCATGTTAGTCAGAAGCATTCCTTATAATGGGATTCTTAAAATGTAGAGTGAGATTCTTGTAAGTCTTTTAAAAGCATTCTTTCACTATACATTTTAGATCTATAATTTGTGTTACCCTTTCCTCTTAGCAGTGGGCTTATGTTTTACATATCCACTGTTTATCTTCAATGCTTAAACCATCAGGCTACAAACTCAAGTTTGCTACCACATCATACACCAATGCCCTCATATGTGTGAGAGATTCTTATTTTCTCAAAATAACTTTCAGTGTGTTTGAATTTCAACCACTTTCCAAAAAACTCAATCTAATTATAAGAAAATCCCTTGAGTGTAAGATGTGTCTGGTCACACACTTGTCACAATCCAAGTTTTGATTCCA
The DNA here is from genome assembly GCA_034641835.2 of Pinus albicaulis. NCBI lineage: Eukaryota > Viridiplantae > Streptophyta > Pinopsida > Pinales > Pinaceae > Pinus > Pinus albicaulis. The sequence continues at coordinate 60,931,475 of CM076574.1, forward strand.
GTGCTAAAATCTTTTGTTGTGTCTATCGAGAGACGAAGGTCTTGAAAAGAAGTATTCTCACGAGTCTTTTGTTTTATTTTTGATGATCAATTCTTGATGGTGAACAAGAATTGGCGACTTGAAGAAGATTGTGATATTTCACCTGGCGACTCCATGAAAAAGAATCCAATGGAGGCTCCATAGTTTCAGAATGTTGAAATCCTTTTCTACCATCTTAGCTCAAAGGTTTGCTCCTTTAAATTTTTGGAAATTCATGGTTTTCCTAATCCAGTGCCTTCTACAGATGAATGGAAACATCGTCTTTCAAGGTTTCAAGGAGATGAAGATGAACATCCTGCTAAGTACCTAATTTCATTTCTTGAACTTATGAACTTGTTGGATGTGTTTCATGAAGATTTCCTCATGAAAATATTTGTGTTTTCCCTTGATGGAGATGCACGCAAATGGTTCTGGTCCTTACCTTCTAGTACTATTTCTTCTTTAAGGGAATTTTATGAAATGTTTCATCATTAATGTAAAGGAATATATTCATCAGAGTTGTTGCTTGATAACTGTTGTAAAGAATTTGAGTTTATGTTCAGAATGATAAAGTAGATTCTTCTAGCAGCTTTATGGAAAAAATTTATGAAGAGTTTGAAAAGATATGGATCGAGATCAGATTCATACGGATCTAATTCTTCCTATTACTCAAGATGAAGAATCTAATGAACACGATGTTCTTTCTTTGGAACCTGATATATTGCTGCCATTTATTTTTATTGGTTTAAGTGCCTCTAATGAGTTTTTTGTTGTTGGAACACCTAATCCTCCATGGGTAGGTGTGGAATGTGAAAAGTCACAATGGAGTCCAAGTGACCTTGGAATGTGAAACCAAGAGTCACACCATTGTATTATAAATGTACATCATGTATAATGGAAAAATAAGAAAGCCTCATGCTTATCTTTCATTGTGTGTTGAGTCTCTTGTGTGTGTGTGTTCATCCTTCTCATACACCATGTATGTGTTTAACATGGTATCAGAGCGGGCGATTGCTGGCCCTGCTCCAAATTGAGTGAGCCATTTGTGTTTATGGCCTGTGCATATCTGCAAAATTCTTGGCATTTTTGCAGCATTTAGAGATTTTTGTAGCAGTCTTTTTGCCGCATTCAGAAAGTGGTTTTGAGAAGAGCAGCATTCATAAATTAGCAGCATTCAGGCATTGGTTTTGAAGAAGAGCAGCACTATGCATTCTGCAGCACTCAGAGATTTCTGCAGGTTTTCATTCTGATTTCTATGCAATTTCTACAGCCCACTTTTAAATTTCTGCATTTTATAGAGCTGCTGGAATACTAGTTAAAGTGGGTTTCTGAAAAAAAAAAATTTCTAAGTTTTTACTGGCGAAATTCTACCACATTTCCTGAGAAAGATTTCTGAGTTTACTGCTAAAATCTCCTGAAATTCTGCAATTTCTGAAAAATTTCTACAAGTACTTTGAAATTCTGAGTTTATTGCATTTCTAGACTGTCCTCTACTGTTGTTTTTCAAGTCAATCTCCTATCTCTACTTTGCTGTTTTTACAAACAAACAAAAAAAAAAATCTTTGCAACTTGGCCTTTCGGCCCCCCCTTCACCTCTGCAAATTTATTTTAATATACACTACCCGCTCCCCTTTACACACCGTCCCTTCCTCAACACTCTCTAACCTCACACTGCATAAACCTTCGCTCCAAACGCTCCCTACGACTGCATATACCTTCGATCCAAACGCTCCTACCTTACGGCCCCCCTCCTATCTGCGTTAAATACCCTCTTTTGCTCTGCAAACTTACCTCTCACTCCAGCGCTCCCAATCTAAACCCCGAATCCCCCTCATGTCCCTGATCTAACACTAAACCCCTCTCCCTTACAACGCACAGTGCCCCCTTCCCATACTCTGCTCAACACTCAACTCTCCCTACTCGATACCCTACCCCCTCTCCCTCGAGCTACACTCCCTTCCCCATCTCCCAACTCCCTACGGCCCTCGACACCCTCTAACCCTGCGCACACTCCACTCTACCAGACTCTGCTCCATCCCCTCTCCCTACAACCGACCCCTCACACATTACACCCTCTGCAACTTCTCAACGCACCGGCCGACCACGCCTCTCACAACTCAACCACACCCTTTCCCATTTGACTCGGCCTTTCGGCCTTCCCTTTACCCCGCTCACCACAACTCAACACTCTCCCACACTATCCGCCCTCTCCCTCCCTCGGCCATCAAGGCCGCCTTCAAAAAAAATTTCGATTCCCATTTAAAATTTCGACTTTTTAAATTTTTAAAAAAATCTCCCCCTCCCAATTAAAATCCCTCCCATTTTTTTATTAATTCCATTCCTTTTAATTAATTCCTTTTTTAAATAAAATTCCCTTCCAAATACCTTCTCATATAATAGCCCCACCCCCTCCCCATTAATAAACCACCCTTCCATATAAATAAATTCCCTCCTCCCTTTTAAATAAATTTCCCTTTCCATTTTCAAATTTTTTTTTTTAATTAATTTTTAATTAATTAAAATTAAAAAAAAACACAGAGAGAGAGAGGAAGGAAAGAAAACGAACCCAGAAGAAGAGAAAATGACATGTGAGCAGATGGACTGAATACATAGAGAAAATTGCAGATTTACATTTTATGATTTGTGGCATATATAAGAGGGTGATTTCCTGAAGAATTTTACATGAGAAGACAAGTTTGCCATCATTGCAAAAATGTTATTTGAAGAAAAAATTCAGCTGCATAGTGTTTTCAGCTGCACATTTACAAAAATTTGCAGAAATATTGTATTGAACTGACATTGATTTGCATCTTCATTCAAGACTTGAAGTGTATTTGAGTTGAAAAACTGTTGATTGCCCTCCATCATTTGAGGAGCAGATTTTGTACTTTGAGATTTCCATAGTTGGAAATTCTTTGGAGTCATTTGTATTTGTTGTTGAATCACATTGTAAACGGGTGCATTTTCGGTTGAAGCTGACACCCTTTCATTTTTTGAGCCTAAGTTGTTGAAATGGCTAAAATCAATGAGGCATTAGAGTTGTTGAATAACCTCATTCATTCCAATGTTGATGACATGATAAAAATGAGCAAGAATGCTCTTTGTAACATTCAAAGTTGTTTGCAAAATGCACAAGAGAAGATTGAGTTTTTGCAGTTGGAATCTCAGCTTCAGCAAGACGAACTTCAGCAGAAGAGTCACCATTCTGAACCTGTTTCTGTTCAGAATATTGAGAAAGACTCCCATCAGCAGCAAGTCAGTAAAGTTGCAGTTGATCCACATTCAGTTCCTTGTACTAGAGCAGATGTACATGCAGATGCAACAGTTCAGCCTGCACTTCCTAAGCCTATCATCAGACCTTGGGAAGAGCTTGTCCACAACAAGCACAAAACTGGTCTTGGATATGACAAGGATGTGTCCTTTCATATTCCAGACTACACCAAGCCCATCATATTTCAGAGTGTCGGATTCCTGTATGACAGTTCACCTGCAGCTGTTCCAGATCCTGTTCCACTTCCACAACAACAAATTGTAAAATTCCAACACTGTGATCGAGTTGGCCATATGAAATATTATTGTTTTGATCTTCATCGATGCAAGCACTGTGGTCGGCACACCCACTCTTCAGACAGATGCTTCAGAAAAAAGCCTCTTGCAAGAACCAAGATTCATCTTGGATGGATTGCTTCTTGGCAATGGGAATCAACAGCCAATAATATGTTTACGACACATGTTAGAACTTGTTCACGAATATTGAACAAACTTGCAGTTGATTTTTCACCATCATCTCACCTTGTCCCTGACAAGGGGGAAAATGGTGATCATGTACAAGCTTCGACGTCAAATCAAGCGAGCCTGAGCCACAATCTCTCATTCCATGTTCAGAGTTGTATCCAGAGACACAACAGTTCAAGCGAGCCTGAGCCACAATTTGTCATTCCAGATTCAGAGATGTAGCCAGAGACACGGATGCCCATGAGCATGCCTTCGGTTGGTGGACAACCTTAAACCATCATCTTTGGTTGGTGGACAACCTTAAACCACCACAGGTAGTAGACCTCCCTTCTTTTAGGTCGAAGGTCTCCCTTTCATATATGAGGGACACTTCCTCTAGTAGAAGCCTTCAGCTTCTTGCCAGTTTTGGTTGAGTTCCAAGAAATGCTTCAAGCATTCCAAAGTTGTTGGTAATCCTAAAACCATCACAGGTAGTAGACCTCCCTTCTTTTAGGTTGAAGGTCTCCCTTTTTTTATGAGGGACAATTCCTCTAGCAGAAGCTTTCAGCTTCTTGCCATTTTTGGAAGAGTTCCGGGAACTGCAACAATTTTTGTGTTCCAGTGTTGGTGGTCATCCTTAAACCACCTCTTTTTTCCAACATTTCAGAGAGTTGATTCAGCCCAAGTGCTGCCATGTATACTTTGCATATTTGTATTACAACTCTCTTCTTGGACGCACACATACCTCTTCGGATTAAGGGGGGATGTTGGAACACCTAATCCTCCATGGGGAGGTGTGGAATGTGAAAAGTCACAATGGAGTCCAAGTGACCTTGGAATGTGAAACCAAGAGTCACACCATTGTATTATAAATGTACATCATGTATAATGGAAAAATAAGAAAGCCTCACACTTATCTTTCATTGTGTGTTGAGTCTCTTGTGTGTGTGTGTTCATCCTTCTCATACACCATGTATGTGTTTAACAGTTGTCCAAGAAAGTAATCAAAAACTTAAACAAGGTTTTTTTTCCCTTAAATGTAATGAAACATATGCAGTTAATGAGTTGTTGCAAGGAGGACAAGAGGAACCCATTTTTATTGACATAGAATATTTTAAACAATAACAGCTTGGTATTTTGGATCAGCTAGACATTCCTCGTATGTTTCATGATCTGGTTGTTGATTGGTTGGATTAATTTTCAATATGGGTCTCCAATATAGCAGCGGTTGAAATGACACAAATTGTTTATATCAGTAAGTGCAGGTTTCCAATTCGTTTCTTGTTGCATATATTCTATCCCTTGTGGGTATTTTCAAACAGTTGCAAGCAAGAGTTTCTCTCTACTGGTCAAATGATTCTATGGTTGCATTGGAAATCAATTTTTAGTTGATTAGGCAAGTTTTCAGCTGGTTAGAAGTAGGTGGATGAATAATCTCACCACTCAAGAATTTATTTTCAGTTTTAGATTGCAGTTTGATTTCTGTATTTTATTCATGTTGAAATAAGTTTCAGAGGATTGAAATCTAGCTTATGACTCCATTACCCAATGGCTACGCAAGTTGGTATTTTTGAGTTAATGAGTAGAATTGTTTGTTGGAGAAATAAGGGTTGGATAAGGAACTAGAACTTCGATCCTTGAAGCCTCACAGGGAGGACTTCATCCCCAACAGGAGCCACTATTAGCACTACAATTTTTCAAAAAATTTCAAAGTCTGGTCATCATTCTCCAAGGAATCAATCTTCCTTTTCAGTTCAGTTGAAAGAAGAAAGTGTTGTTTTCAATGTGTAATGGTGAGAAAATTTTATTTTTGCCTTCATTCATTTCATTTTCCCTCTTTTACCTTTCATTTTTTCAAAAAAAAAAAAAAACCAAATTCCAACGCTTCATTTCTTTCAAAACCCCTTTTTAACTTTTAAAATTCATTTTTTATAGTTAAAAAGCAGCTTCGCCCACCCACTAACAGCCATATCATATTTCCTTTTAAACTTACCACATATTTCTTTTACCGCATCTCCGCCCAATCCACAATAAAAATTTTAAATATATCATATATTATATAGCTGATATCACTGACCGCACTTAATAAAATTCTAGACCCCTTACCCTTTCATCACAATTGGCTTATCACAGTTTCAACTTTCATTCACATTGCCAATGTCATCCGCTTCTAAACCCCCGATGCAATATCACTTATCGCTATCGCACAATCGCACTTGCTCCTAGAACCTACCTAACCATTATCATGCAATCACTTATCGCTATCGCTATTTCGCAATCGGCATATCGCAAAAATCCTTGCCACCTTCACTTGTTGCTTCATAAATTTCTCGATGTGATAATGGTGGGAACCATATTTCCCTTTGATACGCCTCAAATACATTATAAACCCTTTTTATTATGATTTGGGCATCTTTATATCATATTACCATGACTTAATGAAATATTCACTTTCTGCTTTTAAAAGCCTTTAATGGGGCCTACCCCATCGCAAATCGCATTTTTGCATTGCATCCATTCACCTCTACCTTTCCTTTTTCCCGATTGCGACATAAAGTGGGACCTTTCCCTACCATGTCACCTTCCATATCGCATATCGCAATTTCTATTGTCATCCATTCATGTTACCTACCCCATTTCCTTGATCCTCGATATGTGATAAGTGTTCCAGTCCCTGAAATGCGATAAGTCTACATTCCTAAAATATGATAAAGTTTGACCACCAATATGCGATGAGTTTGACTCCCCGATTTTCTATATCGCAAATCGCAAAACACAAAGTCCATTTGCTACTTCAACGCTCTCTTCTCCCAATTGCGATATAAAGTGGGACCACCCCTCCCTACCACGTCATCACCCCCATCGCAAATTTCATTCCCTCCCGCTTGTGTCTTATGTTTAAATGTTTCGACCCCGATCTGTGATTGTGATATATGTATAAAGGGTTTTCTCCTCCCCTTCATCATTTATTTAATAATCTCTCCCGCTAATAAAAAAAACTTCGCTATCTCTTTTAATTCTCCTCCATAACCTGTTAAACCTCAATATTTATCACTCCTCTTTTATTTCTCCTTCTGGCCCACAATTCAACGTGTCTCCTTCTCATATCTTTCACATGCCCAGTCATTTTGTTTGAAACCTATCTATACGGGTTTTTCCACTCCAACACTCTTTCCACGTTTATTTTGAAACCTTATCACGACAAACAAGAAACCAAAGGAAAGAAACAGTGGAAAATTTTCTTTGAACATATTTTTACCATTACTATTAACACCGGCACGTTTCCACAAGGCACCAGGCATCATTCAAGGAACATTCACAGGTTTACAGAAAATCCGGCAGCAAATATTTTAAAGATTCGACACCTATCAACAAATAACAATATCTTCTTAAAGCTCAAAGACAGTTTTTCAATATGATTAATTCCATCAGAGTTATGTTAGGATTGTAAATGGCTAAAAATAGTAGAAAATCTATGTTTTCTCCTTCTCATCTGTTTTATGATAAGTTGTTATGAAAGGAATCTGAAGGTCTAAGCCTAGGTCGCAAATCTATTGTAAAATTATAAATAGACAGAAGACAGAGGAAGAAATGGTTTGTTGGTTGTTCAACTTATTATATATTGTGTTGAATATTTCTGAGTGGATAATATATCCAGATGCACTCTTGAGGACTCACAAACTGTGTCAGTGTGTGTATTGTTTTCCCTTCTATTTTTACATACTTTATATGTCTTTCTAGATTTATCATAAAAGTTCTATCTTATGTTTTTATAAGTCTTGTGAACCTCCAATACATATGGATCTATTTTTGTAAGTCTTGTTCCAAGATTTCCTGATTCAGTATGAATTGAAGACTGTTCATAAGCATTCCTTGAGGTGGAATTAAACCCCGTTTCATGTTTTTATAAGTCTTTTGATCTAGCATGCATGTTAATCTATTTTTTTCAATCTTGATTCATCAAGAATTCCTTATTCATGAGGTCATGTTAGTCAGAAGCATTCCTTGTAATGGGATTCTTAAAATGTAGAGTGAGATTCTTGTAAGTATTTTAAAAGCATTCTTTCACTATACATTTTATATCTAGAATTTGTGTTACCCTTTCCTCTTAGTAGTGGGCTTCTGATTTACATATCCACTGTTTATCTGCCATTCTTCTAACCATCAGGCTACAAACTCAATTTTTCTACCACATCATACACCATTGCCCTCATATGTGTGAGAGATTATTATTTTTTCAAAATCCCTTTCAGTGTATGTGAGTTTCAACCAATTTCCAAAAAAATCAATCAAATTATAAGAAAAGCCCTTGAGCTTAAGATGTGTCTGGTCAAGTGCTTGTCACAATCCAAGTGATGATCCCAATGCTAACAGTCACAATTAGTGAGTAAGTCTATATACAAAAACCGTTGGTATTTGAAGTTGAAGATAGAGAAGCATATATTTTCATGTTGAAGAAGGAACTATATGGTCTTAAGAAAGCACCAAGGCATGGTATGCAAGGATGGGTGCATACCTACAAAGATTTGGTTTCACAAATATTTACGTTGATATGAATCTCTACATCAAGGTTGTAAAGGGGTGAGCATGTGATTATTCTTCTATATGTGGATGATCTTGTCTTGATAGGTGTGGAAGGATGAATCAAAGAATACAAGAATCGTCTAGCAACAAAATTAAATATGGAGGATCTTAGGCTGATGCAAAACTATTTGGGACTAGAAATTTTGCAAGGACCCAATGAGATCTATCTAGGTCAAGGGAAGTATGTGATCGAGATGTTGAAGAGGTTTGACATGATGGATTGCAAACCAATGAAAACCTCGATGATCACTAACTTGAAAAAACTAAGGAGTTTTGAATCAAGCCCAATGGATCCAACTAGGTATAGACAATTGATTGGCTCACTTATGTACTTGGTGAATACTCGACCAGACATATGTTTTGCAGTGAATGTTCTCAGTCAATTCCAAGTGGAGCAAAGCATGATCATTGGATAGCAACCAAGCACTTTTTTAGATATCGGCAAGGAACAATCCACTACTGCTTGAAATATGAAAGGAGAAAAAATGTCCACTTGATTGGATATATAGATTTTGAATGGGGAGGCAATGAGCAGAAATCAAGAATCAGTTGCTTTTAGTGGTGTTGAGGTTGAATATATTGCATCTTGTGAAGTAAGAAAAGAAGTTGTTTCGTTGAGTAATTTTTTGGACCCTACAGTGATACATTTTGATAACACCAGTTATATAAGATTTTATGAAGACCCATTATTTCATGGAAAGACAAAGCATATAAACAAAAAGTATCACTACATTCAAAATCTAGTACAATATGATTGTTGCAACTACAGTATATCTCCACCGATGAGTAGGTAGCTGACATAATGAAAAAATATATTCCCAATAAGAAGCTTGTGTATTTGATAGATAGGGTTGGTTTAGTTGATATATCCTCCCTAGTTGAGAGGAGAGACAGGAACATCATTCTTGTATTCACTTGGGAAGACAAAATGGAGGATTGGCTAAACATCCGGCATCTAATACTCCTTGAGGATGAGGTAGGGAATCCAAGATAAGAGTAGTAGAGGACCGATATTATTTTAGGACTAGCTATACAAGATAAGAATATTACAAGGAAGGACATACTCTGTGAACACTCGTGTGGGGTATGTGACTTGAGAGACAATGATGATGGTGTATATAAATCACTGGTCTTGCGAACATTGTGCTCTGATCTTGTGAAGAGATAGAGTTGTTATTCAAGGCCTTGCTATGTGGAAATGATGTTTGTTATGATGTTAAATAGATGGGTTACCAATCTGACTCTTCTTATGATATCTCTTCAGATTAAGAATGTCCATGTACAATTCATGAATACCTCCCTAGTTAAGAGGGAGTGTTGAAAAATGTGTAACTAGGTTCAGTCTTCATAAATATGAATTTAATTTTGATTCTTATATTTTTTAAAATGAAAGAAAAATTATTATTGTTATTTTTGAGCATGGGTTTCATGCTTAACATCTTTTATTTTAGAGGTCAAGCACCCATTGAGTGCTTCTAGGATTTTTCCTAGGTCAAGAATTCAAAAGAGCCATTGTCATAAGTTCAAAACCTCATCAAGGACATTGTAACTTGTAAATAAAATTATTCTTGTCATTAAAAGTGTCAAAATAACCTTCAAGACTAAGTCATCCTAGTAGCTGGGAAGTCAACCTATTTTGAGGAGCCACTTCCACCTTGAGAAGCCTATATAAAGGAGGGAACATGACCTCCTTGAGACCCATTCATTCACCCACTCATTCAAGTGAAGGAGAAGAGAAAGAGGGCTACCAAAGAAGGAATATGATGAATCAATTTTGTTTCTAGGATAATTCTCTGTCACATGTGCGAAGAAGTGAAGCTAGGGTTTTCTGCTTCAAGGTAGAAATTCTCTATCTACTGGAAGAGGATCAAATTTTCTAGGAAAAGGGTCTACTAGGTGACTTACTAGCCCTAGACAAGGAAATTAACTTTTAGTCTGCTAGGTGACTTATTGGAAATATAGAGAAGAACACATGGACATTGATGAAGAAGAGAAGGCACATGTAGATAATGTTATCACTCTGCTAGATATCTAAGGGTGAAGAAGAAATCCCAACAGAGGTAACCACAGACCAATTTTTTTCCTTGGTATCAAGCCCTACCAAACTGGAGAGGCCTCTCTCCACAATTTCACAGCCAAGAGGGTTGAAGAATTAGGGTTTCAGGCTAGGTATGAGCACTGGGGTTTGATTGACTGAAATGGGTTGCTGGATGAGTGAATTAGGTCAAAGAGGCTAGGTCAGGGAAAATAAGATTAGGGTTGCAGAGATTCAATGGGTAAAGGTAGGTAGAAAACCTAATACTTTAGGGTTTCTTGAGGGTGAGATGGATAAAATAGGTGAGGAGCTATAAAAATCAAGGCAAGGCTTGAATTCTTTCTAAACTGAAGAAGATGGACAAACTATGAATTTTTTTCCAAAACAGAGCATGAGAGATGTATTTTTTTCATCAAATTAAAAACCATCATATCATAGAAATGAAATGGATCATGAAACAAAGCATTCATACATAATAAGACATAAGAAAAACAATGCTAAATTCTCATACCACGGGTATCCCAAAGAAATAGTTGCAACCTTTTCATTAATTTCCTGCCAAAATGATTACACTAGAGTCTATGATCAATGCCTTAACATCCAACAATTTCCAACCAGTGTAATGAGTCAAAAAGTACATGATATAGGCCTCAAAACAACTCCTCCCATCCTCAGGGATCGAATCCATGAGAGGAGGATAAGTTCCACCAAAAACTGAACTGAAACCTAGAGTGTAGTGTGGTCAAACTGACTCATCCCTCACTTTTTGCAAACTGATTCATTACATGTCATAAAAAAAAATTCACCTAATGTATTTACCCTAGGTAAGTGTAAAAACATCATAATTACATTTAATTATCAATTACATGATTAAATCATGATTTCTCAAGGTGAAAATCAAAACTACAAAGAAAAATTTAGAAAACCAGACATTGGACAGGTGAGCAGCGCCTCTGCTCTATGCGCAACGCCATGTCAGGTGCACAACACCATCTTCAAGCTGAGTTTTGGAGGGGTTCCCAATGTCCAAATTGAGCTCAGGATAGCTCATTATAAATATTATCCAGTATAATTTCCAAATATGTGCTTGGTTTGTAGATTTGACTTGATTTGACCTCCCAAAAAGTGATTCTACCAAAACTAATCTATACGTAGCGCTAGGCTCAAAAAGAGGATAGAAACATGATTTTTTGGGTGTTTTTGCCCTTTTCACTTACCAATTTTTCCAAAAAAACTTAGAAAAGTTGCTAGGGTTCCTGTCTTTATCATTCTAAATCCAATGGTAGTCTCTATTTGGCCTAAAGATGCCTCAAAAAAGAGTGCGGCGCCTAGGGTGTTGTGCACCTGGCAGCCCAATTGTCACATCATTGTCCAGGAATGCACAAAATCTTCAAAAAATTGCAAAAATGTTTCAAAACTTGCCAAAATTTCCTGAATTATGGTTGATGATGAGGATTAGGCGTGGATAGAGGCTTCAACAAGGACATCAAGCCTTATTTTCTCTTCTTGCATTATCAAGCTCTCAATTTTTGCATTGGCTTGTTTAAGTTTTGACCTTGCAATTTTGTTTTTCTTGGCATAGTGCTTGGCCCTTTTTCTTAATTTATCATTATCCTTGTTTTTCTTCTCCAGAAGCTTCTCAATTTGCTACTTAGATCTGTCAAGCCATTGCTCCCGGTTCTCATTGATAACCACTGCAAATTTTTCATTAAGAGTAAGCTCATTAGCCAGCTCAGCCTCCTTTTTCCTCTCTAGTTATAGAGCTCTTTTCAGCCCTCTAGTCCTAGGTCTTCTCCTTTAACACTTGTTCTTCTACTTCAATGCCTTCACCATACCTTCCATATGCCTCATCAAGAAAATCCTTTGCCTTGTTTTCTTCTCTTTTCACCTTGAGAAGCTGAATCTCACATGAAATGTAATGACAAAATAAGATGACTCTAAGTTGTTCTAAAGCTCATTAATTTGGGCATACTTCTGCTTGATAATCATTTTGGAGGCCTCATCATCTAAATCAACAAGGTCAAAATCAATCTCTGTTTCATGGAGGTCATCCTCATCATGAATGGCTGCCTCATGTACATCCTCCTCTACCATCTTTTCTTTGCCCTTTTGTACCTGATTTGTTGGTGAAGAAGGCAAGGGCCCTTCCAAAATATGTTGATAAAACACCTACCTATGACCTCTCTGATATGTTTTATCCAATTTCTCTATCTCAACCACTTTGGCCTTTTGAAGCTCATTGTTCTTAACCATGCTAGATGACCCAATCTGAATGTGAAATGGTGATGATTGTGGTGAAATGGGGGAAATAATTTGAGTTGATGAAGAAGTCGGTATTCTGGGCTGAGATGGAGGAGTGGATGTGGAAGGATGATATGGTGGAGGCACAACTTGAGCATGTTTAATTGGTGGAGTAGTAGAGATGTCATTAGCTACGAAAGTGTCCCATGAGATGTTAAATTTATCAAGGTGATGGAGGACAATGATCTTGGTGTGAGAGTGGTGAAAAATACTTCTCATTTGGTGGTCATAATTTCTCTTTTGAACAATGTATGCCATTTTTTCAATGTCCCTGAAGAGAAACTAAGGTATGTTGAGCATCTTGACCCTTGTGAAGTGCATTAATAACCTGATATGGTAGGTGTAGAGTCTTGAGAACCTTAATTCACAAGAAAAATACCTCATGATGATTTTCATCATGGGGGCATACCTATCTAGGAGGTAAGAGAAAGGAAAGAACCTTTTTTTCATTCTTGTGCATCGGCTTGATATATGGGTCATAGTAATGATTGTTCAAGTCCTTTGCCTTGTACCATTTTTCACCAACATTTGGAATTCTAGTGGCATCTTCTATATTGGTTTTGGATATTATTAAACTGAAACCAGCAAGGTTTACCTAGTTATCATGAAGATTAGAAATGAAAAGCCTGCTCAAAGCAGGGTGATGTTGGACCTTTTTTATTTTTTCAAAAAAGTCAAAGCATCCTACTTGCTTAAAACATGCCACAACTGTGGGAGAGGCTATGAGTTCTCTGGTGTTTTTAGGTTCAATTATGAGGATATTCCCTCCTTTGTGTGTCCTCCTCTCTTCCCTTTCTTCTTCCTCACTAAATTCTATGTTTTCTTCTTCCATAGTGCCTTGGATAGAAACCCTAGGGAGATAAATTGGGAGTAAAATGTAGGTTTAGGGAGTGGGGAATGGGATGGGAAAAATTAGGGAGATGGGGGAAGGGATTTTTAATTTTAGGGATGTGACAGGGAGTAGAAATGTTGTGGAATTTGGGAATAGGAATTTTATTACAGGTATGGGGATTTGTGAGCCTAAGAATTTGAAATACCAAGGTTTTAGGGTTTATGAGATAAAGGGGTTTGGGATAGGAATTTGATGATATAGGGGTAGGGATAGGATTTATTTCAATGTGGGAAGGGTATAAGGAGTTTTCAAGGATCAAATTGGGATTAGGAAGTGAAACTAGGGTTTTTATCTTGAAAAACTAGAATTTTCTCATGAAAATGTTGACACCATGAAATTTGCACTTCAAAGATGTAAGGAGGGCATAATTATGTCTTACTTACTTGCTGGGAAATAAAGAAACCCTTCTCTGAATGTTTGGAGGATCTGTACTAATTTTGGAGGCTTGAAAATAAATTTTTCTAGGTGCGCAGCACCTCTAGCTCTATGTGCAACACCCTGGCTCTATGCGCAGTTCCTCAATCTTTATGCGTAGAGCCTCTTTCCAGGTGAGAAACGCCTCCAAGAATTTTGACCTTTCACCCATCAATTCCAATTTTTTGAGCTATGTGAGTGATGGATTGATAACATAGAGATAAAATGAATATGTTTTGATCTTTGAATGGGCTTTATACTTGATGGATTGGATTTTTTGAGCTTTGGGACCCACTTTTCCCTCTGGTTTTCAATTTAAAGCTTTGAAACTATACCTTTGATTTTGACTTCTTTCCTTTGGAAATTGATCATTTTGATGGACTAGGAACTTTTTGAATTTACATTTTAATGTTTAGGAATCTTTGGAACACTTAGTTAGTAGCTTGGGATGGTTAAATTATTACATTTTAAATACATAAAATTACATAATGAAACAATAAAAAATTATATTTGAACTCAAAATTACATGCTGAAATGAGATATTTTTTTCACAAATCATCTTCACATAGTAAAGAGAATTTTATTTGGATCACCTTTTACTTGTTGGTCTTGTGTAATGGAATTGAGTTTTATTGAACCTTGGAAACCATAATGACCTAATGAAACCTTGAAAATACCTAAAAGACCTAATGAGACCTTGAAGGACTGAATTTCAAGATGACATAATTGATATTGATTTTATGGATGATGTATAGTTAGCAAGGTATGAAGATATGCCAACAAGTAATAAAATTTGTGGAAGAGTGATGATTTTTTGATTTGGGGCTACCATCAGTGACTAATTTTTTGCATGACCTAGTGGAATGATAAGAAAATTCTGAGTGGGACTCCTAAAATGATATGAAAAGAGGATTTTGATCACTGATGGAGGGATCCAAATATTGACACTAACACTGGGCTTATTGGGGATGATAGATCTGAAAGAGGTGTCAAGAACCACAAAACTCTAGATTTTGCATATCAATGTCTTATCCATTAGGTCAATACTGTAAAAAACTCAAACTAATAAACATGACTGAAAACTGATAACTCAGAAAAATAAACTGACTCAAGACTAACTCAAAATTGACTGAAATAAAAAACTTACTAAACTTATTGATAGTAGTATATCACTGAGACTTGAGGGCTTAAAATGTTGAATACAACCACCTGCATACTGAAGACATATGTACAATCATGTGAAGTGATCCTTCCAGTGTAACTAATCTAGTAGATGGTTACTTTCTTGAATTCTTCTCTCACTTTTCTCGACCAGGTAGAAAAAAATAAAATAAATAAAAAATAAAAAATAAAATCAAAATTGTCTAATGAACATGTGCTTTTGGTCCGTGAAAATAAGAAAATACATCTTCCCTACTAACTATAGCAAATCAGTAAAAGAATCTTCAAAAATCTGAAATGTTACCTTGTCTTGAGATTCAGTAATAACACAAGCACACTCTTCATTATGATCTGAAAGAACACTTGGTTGTTGATTGATAGGAAGGCATAGGGAAGTATGACTTTCTGCTATCTGAGTGTTGGCTGCAAATTCCTCAAGCATGGGAAAATATGACTCTATCTCTTGTACGTTATCTATCTTAGGCTCATAATCCTCAAATTCATAGTCTAAATCATCCTTGAACAGAAAACATTCTTCAATATTGTTAAACATGACAACCTTATCCTCTTCATGAAAGACAACAGTCTCTATTATCTGATCTTGTAGGAAATCATCATCACAAATTGGTTCATTCATAACTACTTCCTTAATATTTTCATCAGACTCATGACTGTCATCATTTAAACTTGGATTTTCATTTACAATGATGGAAGAAGTTTCACTAACACATTCTTGATTATGTAAACACTGAAAACCTACATTAGCATGGGTTGTAACATGACTTTTCAGGAGTTGATCTATTTCATCTTTAGTCAAAGGAGGAAATACTCTTTGTTTTCTTTGGATGAAACCATAATTGTCTTCTTTCCCTCCTAAAGGTTCACAAGGATGTTAAATATCTTCTTTAATCTCAAGAAAAGGAGCATATAAATTTTCATCAAACTGCTGATTTATTTCATGTGGTTTCATTTGACTATCAAGATGCAAAATTCTTTCATCTCCAAGAAAAGGGGAAGATACTTTATGGTGAATATGTCCTTGTGTATCAAAGTGACTAGCTTTTTCATATTGTTGTTGAAGGGAGAAATCATAGAAGGCTTCAATGATCTATTCATCATTTAGGCATTCGATATCATCAATACTCTCAAGATATGAAATAAAACCTTCACTATAATCACAACAGCTTTGTAAGAGAGATAAAGAAAGATTAGACTTCACATAATGTTTGGATAAAATCTTATGGAAATCTTTAAGAGAACATAAAATTTCATCTGGTAACCCTTCATACCATACCCTAGCCTTATCTTCAAGAGTAGCCATAAAAACATTCATGAAACAATCTTCAAGAAACTCAACTCTCAGCCTACATACATGTACATGAAATTTTACTAAATGCAGAGCAGCATCATCTTTCTCTTCATCTTTGAATATGGGAAGATGTGTAAACTAGTCAACATAAGGCATAGGATTTGGAAATCCAGGGATTTGATATCGATCCATAGGAGCATACCTGGGATTTTTTCTTGTAGTATAACTCATCTTGACAACAATGAAGTCACCAAGAATTCTACTCAAATTACTAGTTTTTGAAAAGTGGAGTCGCCATGAAAATTCTAAACCTTTGGATTCTTCGACATTGGAGTCGTCGGGTCAATGATGCACAACCTTCTTGTGCCTGATCGTTGTTTGCCATCAACAATCAAATCTAATCTTTGTCGTTCTTTCTCAGGGAATATTTTTCTTTTCGCCTCCCCAACAACGATGCCAGTATGTTATCACTCCACTAGATCTCTAAGGCTGAAGAATAAATCCCAACAGAGGTAACCACAGACCAATATTTTGGCATGTTATCTAGCCCTACCAAACTGGAGAGGGCTCTCTCCACAATGTCACAACCAAGAGGGCTGAAGAATTAGGGTTTTAGGTTAGGTATGAGTACAAGGGTTTGATTGACTGAAATGGGTTGTTGGATGAGTGAATTAGGTAAAAGAGGCTAGGTCAGGGTAAATAAGATTAGGGTTGTAGAGATTCAATGGGGCAAGGTAGGTAGAAAACCTAACACTTTAGAGTTTCTTGAGGGTCAGATGGATCAAACATGTGAGGATCTAGAAAAAGCAATGTAAGGCTTGAATTATTTCTAAACTGAAGAATATGGACAAACTATGAAGGTTTTTCCAAAACAAAGCATGAGAGATGTATTTTGTTCATCAACTTAAAAACTAGCATATCATATAAATGAAATGGATCATGAAACAAAAAATTCATACATAATGAGACATAAGAAAAACAATTCTAAATTCTCATACTACAGGTATCCCAAAGAAATAGTTGCAAATTTTTCATTAAGTTCCTGCCAAAATGATTACACTAGAGTCTCTGATCAATTCCTTAACATCCTACAATTTCCAACCTGTGTAATGAGTAAAAAAGTACATGATATAGACCTCAAAACAACTCCTCCCATCATCAGGGGTCGAATCCATGAGAGGAGTAGTTCCACAAAAAACTGAACTGAAACCTAGAGTGTAGGGTGGTCAAATTAACTCATCCCTCACTTTTTGCAAACTGATTCATTACATGTCATCAAAACTTTTCACCTAATGTATTTACCTACATAAGAGTAAAAACATTATAATTACATTTACTTCTATTAATTACATTAGTAAATCATGATTTCTCGAGGTGAAAATCAAAACTGCAGAGAAAAATTCAGAAAATCATACATTGTTCAGGTGAGCAGCACATCTACTCTATGCACAGCACCATGTCAGGTGTGTAGCGCCATCTTCAAGCTCAGTTTTGGAGGGGTTCCCAATGTCCAAACTGAGCTCAGGATAGCTCATTATAAATCTTATCCAACCTAATTTCCAAATATGTGCTTTATTTGTAGATTTGACGTAATTTGACCTCCAAAAAAGTGATCCTCCCAAGACTTCTCTATGCACAGCGCCAGGCTCAAAAAGAGGGCAGAAACATGATTTTTTAGGTGTTTTTTTCCCTTTTCACTGACCATTTTGTCCAAAAAAACTTAGAAAATTTGCTATGGTGCATGTCTTCATCATTCTTAATCTAATGGTGGTATCTTTTTGGCCTAAATATGCCTCAAAAAAGTGCGCAGTTCCTAGGGCGTTGCACACCTGACAGTCCAACTATCACACGATTGTCCAGGAATGCACACAAACTTCAAAAATTTACAAAAATGTGTCAATTTGGAGGCTTGAAAATGAAGTTTTCCAAGTGCGCAATGCCTCTAGCTATATGTGTAGTGCCTTGGCTCTATGTGCAATGCCTCAGGCTCTATACGCAATGCCTCTTTCCATGTGAGCAACGCCTCCAAGAATTTCGCCCTTTCACCCTTCAATTCCAATTTTTTGAGTTATGTGAGTGATGGCTTGATAACATAGAGAGAAAATGAATATTTTTTTTTATCTTTGAATGGGCTTTATGCTTGATGGATTGGATTTTTTGGGCTTTGGGACCCACTTTTCCCTCTTGTTTTCACTTCAAACCTTTGAAACTATACCTTTGATTTTGACTTTTTTCCTTTGGCAATTGATCATTTTGATGGACTAGGAACTCTTTGAATTTACATTTTGATGTTTAGGCATCTTTGGAACACTAAGTTAGCAGCTTGGGATGGTGAAATTATTACATTTGAAAGACATAAATTACATAATTAAAATATAAAAAATTATATTAAAACTCAAAATTACATGCTGAAATGATATATTTTCTTCACAAATCATCTTCACACAGTGAAGAGAAGTTTATTTGGATCACCTTTTACTTGTTGGTCTTATGCAATGGAATGGATTTTTATTGAACCTTGGAAACCCTAATAACCTAATGAAACCTTGAAAAACCCTAAAATACTTAATGAGACCTTGAAGGACTGAATTTCAAGATGACATAACTGATATTGATTTTATGGATGATATATAGTCAGCAAGGTATGAATATATGCTAGAAAGTAATCAAATTTGTGGAAGAGTGATGATTTTTGGATTTGGGGCTACCATTAGTGACTAATTTTTTGCATGACCTAGTGGAATGATAAAAAAAAATTGAGTGGGACTCCTAAAATGATATGAAAAGGGGATTTTGATCACTGATGGCAAGATGCAAATACTGACACTAACATTGGCCTTATTGGGGATGATAGATCTAAAAGAGGTGTCAAGAACCACATAACTCTAGTTTTTGTAGATCAATGTCTTATCCATTGGGCCAATATGATCAAAAACCCAAACTAGTAAACATGACTGAAAACTGATAACTCAGAAAAATAAATTGACACAAAATTGACTGAAATAAAAAACTTACTAAACTTATTGATATCAGTATATCACCGAGACTTGAGGGCTTCAAATCCTGATGACAACCACCTGCCTGTTGAATACATATTTAAAATCATGTGAAGTGATCCTTCCAATGTAACCAATCCAAAAGATGGTTACTTTCTTGAATTCTTCTCTCATTTTTCTCGAGCAGACAGAAAAAACAAAAACTAGGCCATTCCAAGTGTCTACTGAACATGTGCTTCTAGTATGTGAAAATAAGAAAATACATACTCCCTACTAACTGTATAAAATCAGTAAAAGGATCTTCAAAAATCTGAAATGTTACCTTGTCTTGAGATTCACTAAAAACACAAGCACACTCTTCATTTTGATTTGAAAGAACACTTGGTTGTTGATTGATAGGAAGGCATAGGGAAGTATGACTTTCTTCTATCTAAGTGTTGGTTATAAATTCCTCAAGCATGGGAAACTCTGACTCTATCTCTTGCACGTTGTCTATCTTAGGCTCATACTCCTCAAATTCATAGTCTAAATCATCCTTGAATAGAAAACATTCTTCAATATTATTAAACGTGACAGCCTTACCCTCTTCATGAAAGACAACGGTCTTTGTTATCTGATCTTGTAGGAAATCATCATCACAGATTAGCTCATTCATAACTACTTCCTTAATAGTTTCATCAGTGTCATGATTGTCATCATCTAAACTCAAATTCCCATTTTCAATGATGGAAGAAGTTTCACTAACACATTCTTGATTATGTGAACACTGCAAACTTGCATTAGTTTGGGTTGTAACATGACTTTTCAAGAGCTGATATATTTCATCTTCAGTCAAAGGAGGAAATACTCTTTGTTTTCTTTGGATGAAATAGTAATTGTCTTCTTTCCCTCCTAATGATTCACAAGGATGTTGAATATCTTCTTTAATCTCAAGAAAAGGAGCATATAAATTTTCATCAGACTACTGATTTATTTCTTGAGGTTTCATTTTGTTGAGATTCAACAAGAAATTTTTGGCTTCGATGATCCTAGTGAAAATTAAGCACCTACACTAGGGTGGGGCCCACAGGCTATTTTGAGGTGCATGTCTATTTTTATTATCCCTTAATTTAGATGGACATTAAAATATAATCTATTCTCAATGTGGAATTGAAAATAGTTAACTAAAGTGGAAAATCAGTTAGCTAAGTGAATTTCGAGTTAAGAGGTTGGTTGGTGGGACATGCAAAGTAACTCCAGTTGTAACTGAGTGATTCTAGTTGTAACACAGTTGGAAGTGCAGTGGTGCATGATTTGGTGCAAGTTGTAAATAGTTTAATTAGTTAAGTGAGTTAAACTTAGTTGTGCTAGTTGTAACTGAAGATACACTAGCAAGAGATCAAGTGAATTAAATATTAATTAATTCACAATCAGTGATCTCACATGCAACTGAAGATTTACTAATATTAGTTGCATGTATGTCAGATCCAGTGGAGACCCTATTGAGTTCTAGGTGAAAGAGAAGATAACTATCAGTTGTGACATTATCCATTTGCACACATGTTATCACACACACATTGGATGTGCCCATGATACTTGTGCAGTCAAGGCAAGTAGGATTGCATTCAGCAGGGATTGCGCAATGAAGGCAGGTTGTCTGGAGATAGTAAATTGGCTAAGGGATTTGCCAATTTTTGTATGGCAATGTGAGACAATTAGCTGATGTACTGAGGGATATTTTGAGAATATTTTTGTATGTAATTGTTTCATGATCCATGATATAATATACAATAGAAGATAGTGGGGCTTTTAGCTGTAATATTTCCCCGGGAAATTATCTGTGTTGTGTGTAATTTATCTTTCTTCATGTTCATGTGATTAGGGATTGTGTTTTTAATTCCGCAAAATATTTGTAGAAGCGATTCAGTATTTAACTTTAGCACATTGTTATATTAGTTGAATCCAAGATATACATGCTTTTTGTTTAATTTATACATGGTATTAGAGCACATGAAATTGTAGAAGTGAAGTAGGAGCTGAGTTTGTGACTGGATAAAATTTGAATTTGCAGAAAGACTTTCTTGGTGCTACAGCTGATTCAAGATCCAAATGGCTTTCGATGGATTGAGGTTAGAGTATGCACTCGAGCGTAGCTCAAACTAAATTTATTGGAAGGATAGGATGGAGGCGGTACTCGAAGACAATGGCTTGAAGAAATTCATTGAAAGGTATGTTCCTAAGCCAGATGTTGCAGATGTTGCCAATCTTGATGCATGGAAAAAGAAAGTGGAAAAGGTGAGGAGGATCCTATTGGAGGGAGTACGAGACCACATTGTCTCAAACATCCATGGGAAATCCACACCATATGATATGTGGAAGGCTTTGACAGATCTATTCCAAAGTAGCAGCGACCATAGGAAATTCGCACTCAAAGATAAAATCAGGAAGATCAAGATGGAAAAGGACGACACCATTCCAAAGTATCTCAAAAAGTTTGTCCAATGTTGGGATGAACTAGGGAGTGTGGGAATAACAGTCGCTAATGATGATTTGGTGAGTTTGTCTCTCCTAAGACTTCCTAAGATTTGGCACAGTTATGAAGACTCTGTCAACGGACAGGAAAAAATTCTGGATTGGGAACGACTATGGTCGGATCTGGTGCAGGAGGAGTTCAAACGAAACACCAGAGATGGCTCTTCAAAAAAGCATGATGATGAAGAGGATTGTGCTTTGGCTTCCAAGGCAAAGAAGGGGAAGGGGAAGAAATTCCAATCTAAATCTGAGTCTAAAGGCAAGAAGAAGGACATTTTGAAGGTGAAGTGTTTTCACTGTCACGAACATGGGAATTTTGCTACTAATTGTCCTCAAAAGAAGAAGAACAAGAAGGTTGTTGGACCTACAGCTGGTGAGGCCCTTGCCTCAAAATTTGAGCTTGAATTCTCCTTGATTGCATGCATGGTTTCAAGTGCATTGGGATCGGTGTGGTATTTGGATAGTGGCGCTTCCTTTCACATGATGGGAGATAAGGAACTTTTTATTGACTTAGAGGAGAAAGATCTCCAAATGCATATTGAGATGGACAACAATAGATGGTACAATGCTACCAGGATTGGTACCATTACCTTTCAGAGGGAGTCAAGTAAACTATTTCAATTAAAATATGTAATGCATGTACCAGATCTGAAGAAAAATTTGGTCTTAGTTGCAATGTTGGAGGACATAGGCTATGACGTTGTTTTTAATGATGGAAAATCTTCCCTGCTACATAAAACAATGGGTCAAGCCAAGAGGATAGGGATTCGAGTTAAGAATATATACAAGCTGGAGGTAGATGGTTGGGCTGCCATGGTGGGCAAGGCGGAGAAAGTTGTGAGACTGGATGAGGGCGAATTATGGCACAGGTGATTGGGCCATCTTCATCATGGAGCCTTGAAAGTCATGCAGCAAATATCTACTGGACTTCCAATGGGAACACTTTCTCAGTTCAATCAGTGCAAGGGTTGCACCATGGGGAAGTATGTAAAGTCCACCTTTCATGAGAAGGAGAACTGTGCTTCGGGGATCCTTGAGAGAGTTCACACAGACGTGTGTAGACCATTCCTAGTTGCTTCAACAACAAAACATAAGTACTATGTAATATTTTTTGATGCATTTTCTTGTAAATGTTGGATCTTCTTCATGCAGAAGAAAGATCAAACATTCTCTAAGTTTTGTGATTTTAAGGCATTGGTGGAGAAAGAGTCGGGGAATAAAGTGAAGGCTCTTAGGAGCAATAATGGTGGAGAATACATCTCTAACGAATTCAAGAACTTCTGCAGCAAAGAAGGAATTCGAAGAGAACTCATAGAACCTCATAACCCACAGCAGAATGGGGTCGTGGAGAGGAAGAATAGAACGATTGTGGGTGCAACACGAGCAATGTTGCATGATCAAGGCCTTCCAATGCATTTATGGGTGGAAGCATGCAACACTATGGTTTATGTGCAAAATCGTTGTCCTCAAAGAGTACTTGGCATTAGTACACCTGAAGAAGCTTTCACTGGTAAGAAACCAGATGTTTCACACTTTAATATTTTTGGCTCATCTATTTATGTGCATGTGACCAAGGATGTCAGGAAGAAGCTAGAGCCGGCTGCTGAAGTTGGGATTTTTTTGGGGTACAAATAAACACCCCATAATTATCGTGTGTATTTTCCAAACAGAAAAATGACTGTTGTGAGATGAGATATAAAATTTGCTGAGGGGAAAGCCATGTGGTTGTCCCTTGAGAGGGAGTTGGACATGCATGCGGAGGAGGAACTGTTGGTTCCCAAAGATGAGTCTCAAAATGTGGATCAGCCACATGAGGAGGTTCATGGACTGGAGGAAATCACTCATGCAGAGCCATCCATAATAAATGGCAGAAATCACACCATGGAAGCTCATAGGCTGAGACTTGATGCTGCAGAGAATGTAGGAGCCCCTACTTCACAGCGCAGATAGAGACAGTCTCCTGACCGATTTACTGGATACATGGCTCTTATGAGAAAATTTATTGTGACTGAACCATCTTCCTTTCAGGAAGTAGTGCATTAGCCTACTTGGGTTGATGCAATGGTGGAGGAGTATGACTTCATTGTAAAAAAAAAATCTTGGGAAATTGTCCCAAGGTCGGTTGATAAATTAGTGGTAGGTTCAAGATGGATCTACAAGGTAAAGAAAGTTGTTGATCGGAGTGTGGGGAAATAAAAGGCTATATTTGTGGCCCAGGGCTTCTCACAGATCGAGGAGATAAATTATGATGAGACTTTGCGCCTGTCGCAAGGTACTCTTCCATAAGGACCATCCTTGCACTCTCAGCATAGATGGGCTGGTGCATTCATCAGATGGATGTGAAAATTGCATTTCTCAATGGGATCATTGAGGAAGAGGTGTACATAGAGCAGCATGAAGGTTTTGATATCTTCAACAATGAGTCGCATGTGTGCAGGCTCAAAAGAGCGCTGTATGGGTTGAAACAAGCACCCTGTGCTTGGTACACTCGAATATATAGCTATTTCACCAGACTGGGATTCGCCAAAAATGAAGCAGATGCAAACCTATAGCAGATCGTGGTTGAGGGTAAGATATTGATCATTGTTCTTTATGTTGATGATTTAATTTTGACTGGTGATGACCAGCTGATACACTCATGCAAGGAGGATCTTGCAAGGGAGTTCAAAATGAAGGATATGGGCCTCCTTCATTATTGACTTGGATTGGAAATATGGCAGCAGGATGGTGAAATTTTTGTGTCTCAAGGCAAGTATGCAAAGGAGATATTGGGTAAGTTTAACATGGAGAGCTGCAAACCCATGGATATGCCTCTTCCAGGAAACTGGAGGAAAGAGGATGCTACTTCTGGAGAGGTAGTGGATGCTACTATCTATCGACAGTTAGTGGGTTTGCTAATGTATCTAGTGAACACGAGACCAGACATTTGGTATGCGATTAACCAGCTGAGTCAAGCTATGGTTAATCCTACCAAGCTCTTTTGGAAGGCAGGGAAGCATGTATTGAGATACCTAAGGGGCACATCAGAGTATGGTCTATGGTACATAAGAATGGATGGAGTGAAGTTGCATGGCTTCACAAATGCAGATTGGACTGGAATTCCATCAGAAATAAAGAGAAAACCAGGAGGGATCTTTAGTAACGGGTCTACAGTTGTTTCTTGGTACAACAAGAAGCAGTGATCCATGAAACTCAGTTCAACGGAAGTGGAATACATGGCAGCAATTCAAGTTGCATGTGTGGCTATCTGGATGAGAAAGATCTTGGTTGGTTTGTTTGATTCTCAGATGGATCCGACAGTGATTCATTGTGATAATCAGAGTTGCATTAAACTCTCAATTAATCATGTGTTTCATTATAGGTCCAAGCATATGGATATCTGGTACCATGATCTCAGATATTGTGTGTAGAGGAGAATCATGTTTCTTCAGTACATTCCCACGGAATATCAGGATGAAAATATTCTGACGAAGGCACTCACTAGGAGAAAATTTGAATACCATAGAAACAGGATCAGGGTGAAGGATAATCCCTTTCTTGTTGAGAGGGAGTGTTGATATCCAACAAGAAATTTTTGGCACCCATGATCCTAGTGAAAATTAAGCACCTACCCTAAGGTGGGGCCCACAGGCTATTTTTAGGTGCATGTCTATTTTTATTATCCCTTAAGTTAGATGGACATAAAACTATAATCTATTCTCAATGTGGACTTGAAAATAGTTAAATGAGGTGGAAAATAAGTTAGCTAAGTGAACTTCCAGTTAAAGGTTGGTTGGTGGGACATGCAAAGTAATTCTAGTTGTAACTGAGTGATTTTAGTTGTAACTGAGTTAGAAGTGCAGTGGTGCATGAGTTTGTGCAAGTTGTAAATAGTTTAACTCAGTTAAGTGAGTTAAACTTAGTCGTGCTAGTTGCAACTGAAGATACACTAGTGATAGATCTAGTGAACTAAATATTAATTAATTCACAAGCAGTGACATCACATGAAATGGAGGATTTACTAATATTAGTTGCATGCATGTCAGATCCAGTGGAGACATAGTTGAGTTCTAGGTGAAATGGAAGTTGACTATCATTTGTGACATTATCCGCTTGCACACATGAAAGTAAACACACATTGGATTTTCCCATGATATTTGCGCAGTCAAGGCAAGCAGGATTGCATCAATTCAGGGACTTCATTCAGCAGGGATTGCATAGTGAAGGCAGGTTGTATGGAGGTAATAAATTGGCTAAGGGATTTTCCAATTTTTGTATGACAGTGTGAGAAAATTAGCTGATGTACTAAGGGCTCTTATGAGAAGATTTTTTTATGTAATTATTTCATGATCCATGATATAATATACAATAGAAGATACTGGGCTTTTTAGCTGTAAGCTTTCCCCAGGAAATTATCTGTGTTGTGTGTGATTGATCTTTCTTCGTGTTCATGTAATTAGCGATTGTGTTTCTAATTCAACAAAATATTTGTAGAAGAGATTCAGTATTTAACTTTATCACAATGTTAGATCCAGTGAATCCAAGATATACATGCTTGTTGTATAATTTCTACACGTTTGACTATCAAGGTGCAAAATTATTTCATCTTCAAGAAAACGGGAAGCTCCTGTATGGTGAATATGATTTTATGTATCAAAGTGACTAGATTCTTCATATTGTTGTTGAAGGGAGAAATAATAGAAGGCTTCAATGATATCTTCATCCTTCATGCATTCGAAATCATCAGTACTCTCAAGATATGCAATAAAACCTTCACTATAATCACAACAGCTTTTTCAGAGAGATAAAGAAATATTAGACTTCACATAATGTTTGGAGAACATCTTATGGAAATCTTTAAGAGAACATAAACTTCCTTCTAGTAACCCTTCATACCATACCCTAGCTTTATCTTCAAGAGTAGCCATAAAAAATTTCATGAGACAGTCTTCAGGAAACTCAACTCTTAGTCTACATACACGTACATGAAAGTTTACTAAATTCAGATCAGCATCATCTTTCTCTTCATCTTTGACTATGGGAGGATCTGTAAACTAGTCAACATAAGGCATAGGATTTAGAAATCCAAGGATTTGAGATCGATCCATAGGAGAATACCTGGGATTTTTTCATGTAGTATAACTCATCTCGACAACAATGAATTCACCAAGAAGTCTTTTCAAATTACCAGTGCTTGAAAAGTGGAGTTGCCATGAAAATTATAAACCTTTGGATTCTTCGACACTGGATTCACCAGGTGAATGATGCACAACATTCTTGTGCCTGATCGTTGTTCACCATCAACAATCAAATCTGATCTTTGTTGTTCTTTCCCAGGGGAGATTTGCCTTTTCGCCTCCCCGACAATGGCGCCAGTATGTTATCGCTCCACCAGATCCCTAATGCTGAAGAATAAATCCCAACAGAGGTAACCACAAACCAATCTTTTGGCTTGGTATCTAGCCATACCAAATCAGAGAGGGCTTTCTCCACAATGTCACGGCCAAGAGGGCTAAATAATTAGGGTTTTAGGCTAGGTATGAGTACATGTGTTTGGTTGAATTAAATGGGTTTTTGGATGAGTGAATTAGGTCAAAGAGGCTAGATCAGGGCAAATAAGATTAGGGTTGCAGACATTAAATGGGGAAAGGTAGTTAGAAAACCTAACACTTTAGTTTTTCTTGAGGTGAAATGGATCAAACAGGTGAGGAGCTAGAAAAATCAAGGCAAGGCTTGAATTCTTTCTAAACTGAAGAAGATGGACAAACTATGAAGGTTTTTCCAAAACAGAGCATGAGAGATGTATTATGTTCATCAACTTAAAAACCAGCATATCATAGAAATGAAATGGATCATGAAACAAAACATTCATACATAATGAGACATAAGAAAAACAATGCTAAATTCTCATGCCACAAGTATCCCAAAGAAATAGCTGTAACCTTTCATTAATTTCTTACCAAAATGATTACACTAGAGTCTCTGATCAATGCCTTAACATCTAACAATTTAAAACCTATGTAATGAGTCAAATAGTACATGATATATACCTCAAAAAAACTCCTCCCATCCTCAGGGGTCGAATCCATGAGAGGAGGAACAGTTCCACAAAAACTGAACTGAAACCAAGAGTGTAAGGTGGTCAAAATGACTCATCCCTCACTTTTTCTAAACTGATTCATTACATGTCATCAAAAATTTTCACCTAATGTATTTACCCTAGGTAAGTGTAAAAACATCATAATTACATTTAATTCTATCAATTACATCATTTCTCAAGATGAAAATCAAAACTGCAGAGAAAAAATCACAAAATCAGACATTGGTTAGGTGAGCAACGCCTCTGCTCTATGCACGAAGCCATGAGTGTGCAACGCAATCTTCAAGCTAATTTTTGGAGGGGTTCCCAATGTCCAAACTAAGCTCAGGATAGCTCATTGGAACTCGTATCCAGTATAATTTCCAAATATGTTCTTGGTTTACATATTTGACTTGATTTGACCTCCCAAAAATTTATTCTCACAAGACTGCTCTATGCGTAGTGCCAGGCTCAAAAAGAGGGCAAAAACATGAATTTTTGGGTGTTTTTTTCCCTTTTCACTGATCAGTTTGTCCAAAAAAACTTATCAAAGTTTATAGAGTGCATATTCATCATTTTGAATCCAATGGTGGTATTTGTTTGGTCTAAAGATGCCTCAAAAAGTGTGCAGTGTCTAGGGCGTTGCGCACCTGACAGTCCTATTGTCACATGATTGTCCAGGAATGCACAAAAACTTCAAAAAATTGCAAAAATGTGTCAAAACTTGCCAAAATTTTCTGAATGATGGCTGATGATGAGGATTAGGCATGGAGTGAGGATTCAGCAAGGATATCAAGCCTTCTTTTCTCTTCTTGCATGGTCAAGGCCTCAATTTTTACATTGGTTTTTTTTAAGTTTTGACCTTGCAATTTTGTTTTTCTTCGCATAGTGCTTGGCCCTTTTGCTTAATATATAATTATCCTTTTTTTCCTTCTCCAAAAGCTTCTCAAGGTGTTGGTTAGCTCTGTCAAGCCATTTCTCTCGGTTCTCATTTATTACCACTACAAATTGTTTGTTGAGAGTGATCTCATTAGCCGGCTCATCCTCCTTTTTCCTCTCTAGTTCTAGAGCTCTTTTCAGCCCTCTATTCCTAGGTCTTCTCCTTGACACTTGTTATTCTACTTCATTTGTTTCACCATACCTTTCATATGCCTCATCAAGCAAAGCCTTTTCCTTGTTCTATTCTCTTTTCGCCTTGAGAATTTGAATCTCCATGATGGCCAGCTTGGTTTTGAGTTGTTCATTTTCTTGCTCATCAAATGCAATGACAAACTGAGATCTCTCTAAGTTGGTCCGAAGCTCATTTATTTGGGCATCATTCTTCTTGATAATCATTTTGTAGACCTCGTCATCATGCTCATCATCTAAATCAAAAATGTCAAAATCAATATTTGTTTCATGGAGGTCATCCTCATCATGAATGGTTGCCTCATGTACATCCTCCTCTACCATATTTTCTTTGCCCTTATGTACCTACTTTTTTGGTGAAGAAGGCAAGGCCCCTTCCACAATCTGTGGAGAAAACACCTGCCTATGACCTCTCTGATATGTTTTAGCAAATGTCTCTATCTCAACCACTTTGGTCTTTTGAAGCTCATTGTTCTTAACCATGTTAGATGACCCAATCTAAATGTGAAATGGCGATGATGGTGGTGAAATGGGTGAAGTAATTTGAGTTGATGAAGAAGTAGGTATTTTGAGCTGATATGGAGGAGTGGATGTGGAAGGGTGGAGGCACAACTTGAGCATGTTGAATTGGTGGAGAAGTAAAGATGTCATTAGCTATGAAAGTGTCCCATGAGATGTTAAATTTATCAAGGTGATGAAGGACAATGATCTTGATGAGAGAGTGGTGAAAAATACTTCTCATTTGGTGGTCATAATATCTCTTTTGAACAATGTATGCTATTTTTTCAATGTACTTGAAGAGAAAATAAGTTATGTTGAGCATCTTTACCCTTGTGAAGTGCATTAATAACACGATATGGTAGGTGTAGAGTCTCAAGAACCTTCCTTCACAAGAAAAATACCTCATGATGATTTTCATCATGGGGGCATACATATCCAAGAAGTAAGAGAAAGGAAAGAACCTTTTTCTTTCATTCTTGTGCCTTGGCTTGATATATGGTTCATAGTAATGATTGTCCAAGTCCTTTGCCTTGTACCATTTTTCACCAACATTTGGAATTCTAGTGGCAGCTACTATAATGGTTGTGGATATTATGAAAGTGACACCAGCAAGGGTTACCTAGTTATTGTTGGGTCTTGAAAATGTTATTCATTTCCATTACACTTTCACTATTATGTCCATTATATCACCTCCATTTCACTACTATGTCACTACATTCATCCCACTTCATTATCATTGGGCCACATTTATGTTTTTCCAAACTTTATTAATTCTTAGCATTTTTAAGTGAATTTGTGGTTAAAAATTAGAAAATAATGTGCATATGCTTATACCTAACAAGTGGGTTGAGATTGTTGACACGTGTAGATCAAAATGAGACTTCTAGAAGACCTTTATGTGGCACTCTAAGGACAAATTCGAATTTGGTTGGAGAAGATCATGGGATCATGAGGATATGTGTCTCATTTCCTTGTTGTATTGAAACTCTAAGAAAATATGTATCTCATTTCTTAGTTGTGTTGAAACTTTAGAAAGACATGTGTCTTATCATTTCCTATTTTGATTGTAACTCTAGAGATGGAGGGAGAGATTCATGGACTCCCATTAATGAGATAACTCCTCATATTTTGTATAAATAGGAGAAGCTTTCTCCTATCATGAGTAGTGAAAAAATAGTGAAAAATAGGAGAAGGAGAGAAAGGAATAGAGAGTCTTTTGTAACAAAGCTTAAGATGGAATGGGATGTAGATTTGTGAGTTTTTCAATAAAGAAGTTCCTTGATGGTGTTTTGATTACAATTTTAAGGAGCTGAAGAAGGATTACACCAAATTGGTAGCAGAGGGCCTCTGCTATTCAAGGAGGTTTTACATGTTTTCTAGATAAGTTGTTTTCAATTCTGTTTTGTCATATTTCCTTACTTAGATTGCTTTATGAAATCATAGCTTTTAGCATTATTTTTCTTGTCATTTGCTTAGATAAAAGATCCTCATGATATTGCAGTTAGTCTCTTTCTCAAGCTCTTCCAATACATCTCTATTAAATGAATGGGATTCAATTGTGATATTTTGAGTTATTAGCATTTCATTTTCTGTTATTTAGTTAAAAAGAAGATCCTCATTTGTCAGATCTATTTAGTGTTTACATTATATTTCTTTAGGCAGAGTCAGTAAGAGGGCCAGAAACTTCTGGTTTCATCCTTTCTAGTAAAGGTGAAATAACCAAAAAAACCCTTACTGTCAATCTCTGTATAAAAAATATTTTGTTCACACAATTTTAGATCAGATTCCTCATTATACTGTAGTTAGTCTCTTTCAAAAGCTTTTCCAATAAACCTCTAATTCACGAATGAGACTAAGTTGTAGTATTGCGAGTTATGGATTGTTTTGCTTCATTGAAAATCCTTATCACATTATGATTTATCTCTTTCACAAGCTCTTCCAATAAACCTCTAACTCATGAATGATATTTAGTTGTAATGTTATAAGTTGTTTCAGCATTTCATACTACATTATAGTAATTTTTTTCTCAAGCTCTTCCAATAAACTTCTATCAAATGAATGAGATTTCACTATAATGTTTTAAGTTACTGTTTGTTTCAGCATTTCCTTTTATGTTTTAGGAGATCCTCATTGCATTAAAATTAATTTTTTTTCACAAGCTCTTCCAACAAATCTCTAACTAAATGAATCAGATTAAGTTGTAGTGTTTTGAGTTACTTTTCATTTCATGAATGTTCATTTGCAAGCTAGGATATCCATGGATTAGAATGCTCTATTTTTCATCATTTTCCTAATTAGGGATAGAATTTACACTCTGTTTTGAGTCTAAGGTTTCCTTTTCTTTTCTTTTTGACATAGATTTGATTTCATCTTTTGAACATAGAGTAGTGTACTAAGTACTAAAAAGACAAAAACCCCAAAAACAATAAGAAAAACACATACAAAGAAGTAAGGAAGAGGTCACTTAAGCACATATAGTGCACCACACTTCATCAGTTTACTAGCCCTGGTTGATAATTTATGTTAGCAATTTAGGACGCTAAATTGACTAGACATTTTGGTGCCGTTGCCAGGGAAATGTAACTAGGTAGCCTTATTTCTTACATCTAAAAAAATAATAATAATTTCTTGAGTATGCTATCCTCCTGCACTTTGTGTGATCTGGAGGATCAGAAAGATAATTTTATGTTAAATTTTTTTTTTTTTAATAATTCTTGAGTATGCTCTCCTCCTGCACTTTGTGTGATCTGGAGGATCAGAAAAAATATTGTTATGTAAAAAAAAAAATTAATAATTCTTGAGTATGCTCTCCTCACTTTGTGTGATTTGGAGGATCAGAAAAAGAATTGTTATGTAAAAAAAAAAAAAAAAGACAAAATAAACTTCATCATTTCAATTGATTCAATAAAAAATAAAAAAAGTTGTTTTCATCATTTCATTTGATTTAAAAATAATAATAATAATAATAATGAAAGAAAGAAAAAAATCCAATACATTGTTTTGTTTAATGAAATATATATGTATTTTTAAATTTTTGAAAATATAACATACATAATTTTATTAAACATATCAATTATAAAAAATGAAAAATAACAAAATTTAAATTGTTTTGTTTACTAAAATATATATGTATATTTTTAAATTTTTGAAAAAATATATATAATTTTAATAACAAATCATTTAAAAAATAAAATAAAATAAATAAACACTTGTCTTATTTTTCTCTATTAATAAATTTTAATAAAGAAAATATATATATATATATATATATATATATATATATATATATATTGAATAAATTATTTTGTTTAGTAAAATACATATGTATATTTTTAATTTTTGAAAATATAACATATGTAATTTTATTAACAAAAACAAATGAAAAAACAAAAACAAAAGATTAAAAAATAAATAAAAATTTAAAAGGATATATTTTTGTTCAAAACATCCAAGCCAACCCTGCTGATCATGACTAATTGAAACGGTCAAACGTTTTGATTGATCCGCTCCAAAAGTCATTCTACAAAACCTGTTGCAATTGCCTTTGTTACAGACTCTGTAAGGTTCACTTGCTCTCTCTCAACACCAGCAACTGCAACCTCATGAACGTCACTTCCATTCTGATGTTTTCTTTATATGTTTTCTCCAATGTTGAGACTGTACCAGAAGACACAACAACACTGCAATATACCCTTGCTTGGCTTTGATTTTTTTGCAAATAGACTGGCCACATGGTTGGTTTGCCCGTCCATGTCAACTTTGTCTCTTGCAGTGAAATTTACTAGCGTCAGGAGCAGAACAGCCCAAGACACCGTATCCTCTTTTTTCACCCGGTAAAATGAATGATCTCCAACCACAGTATGAAAAGCCTTCGAGAAAATAGCCATTGTTGTAATCGAAATTGCGAAATCCGGAACTGCAAAAGCCGGCTTCGATGCCTAAAAATGATGGAGAATTCAAGCGTTGAAGGGCAATGGAAGAGTTTAAATCAAATTTCTCAAATGGCATGTTACTTTGATAGATAAACAGGTAGGTTGATGATCTAGCAGACAAATCCAAAAATTGATTTTTGTTGCTGAAGCAGAAGCCAGAAAAACGCAACTGCTATTAACACGTGATTTTGAAACACGTTTTCTGGTTGATTAATGATGAATTTCAAAAAACGGAGATGTGGGTTTTTCTTAGAACATGTGCAGTTAAATAACCCAGAAGCGGTTTTCTGAATTCCTTAACCGATTGAGAGAATTTTGTGGTTCTTTATAGCCCTATTTCGCTGTCTGCGTGAGGAAAAACGGTTTTTTTTGCACACTGGAGAGTTTGGGAACGTCACTCTGCATTGATTTCACCCATAATCTGGTTTCCTAGATCTCAAGAAAGAAGAATTTTAATCAAAATCAAAGTCTATCGTGACATTCAATCCACATTCCACATGATTTTAATAAATCAAAGAGTTCAATTCGACTTCGTTTACTTTCTGAATGTTGGATTTTGTTGTGATTAATTCTTCTCGAATTGCAATGAGCTTCCTTTGTATGAAGAGAAGGTGATACAACCTGCTATGTTCCAATGGAAAATTGCTCGCAAAAATTGCCACATGAGGATGAACAACGTGAAAATCAGTGGCCAGAAAAATGGCATTCAATGTTTTTAGTTTTTATTTTTAGTTTCCTTATTTAATAAATTGTTTTGTTTAATAAAATTATATATGTATATATATATTTTTTAAATGTAACATATATAATATTTAAAAAAAAATTTAAAAAAATTATAAAAAAAATTGTATTTTTCAATTTTGTTATTTACCAAAAAAAAAAAAAAATAATTGAATCAATGAAATGAATAAGTTATTTGCTCACTTTTATGAAAGTATTGATTAATTTTGGACTGATGATGAAATATGAATGGCTAACTTTTTATTCAAGATTTTTAGCTACAGAAACCGTCGACATTCCGCAGCTAAAGTCCAATTCCGCAGCTGTTCTCCAATTCTGCAGCTGAAAAACCTCATTGTTCAAATCACCCTAACTTTCTCATACAAAATTAGATTTTGATGATTCAAGTATCGTTGAAAAGGCTCAACAAGATCTACACAGTGAGAAATCCATCATTAGAGTTTGAAAAGGTAAATAATGAAATAAATTGCTGAAAATAAGAAACATTCAACTTGAGGCACTAATTCCAAAACAGGTATAAATTCTTTTGGTTTTTCCTTTGAGAACTTGTTTCATTAATGCAAATTCTTAGTTTTGTGTGTAAATATCATAACTAGAGAGATTGATCACCTCTCTCCTTTGATAATCTTACATTGCATTGCAGAAGAAGTATTAGTTTTTTTTGCAGGTTCCAAGAGGAAGGACAAATGACTGCAAAAGAATGGTGTCTCTCTAAGAGACCAATTTGTTTCATAAGAGGATGATCAACAACAAAGAGGAAATATGCTGATACAAAATCAGATCCAAACACTTGAAAAACTTTCAGATACTATTGTCTCCATCACATCCATACCTCATAATAAACCATTCACCTCATTTCACTTCATATTTTCCATTTACATTCACATCCACTTTCCATTTCTTTTGTCCATTCATAACCCACAAATAAAAGCAAGAGGCTCATTCACATGCTTATTGCCCATTTCCATTTCTACTCTCCATTGCCATCTTCCATTTTCATCTTCCATTTCTTGTCATTTTCATACCGCAAATAAGCCCTGCTTCAATGCAAATTATTGAGTCCATAGTCCTTTGAGTCTAAGTTCTTTGTAAAAACACCTTGAGGCTTGCATGCCTTAATGGCAAGTTCTCACACTGACAAACAATGGGAATACATTAATGTCCCTTGTTAGTCAGATCTTCTAGGTGACTCGACATCGGCAAAATCATTCGTACCTAGCAAGATGTGTTTGGGCATCTTGACTCTCATTGTCATCAATGGTGAGAGTTCTCGTGTTGATTAGTGGCATCCATTAATGGCCACTAAGTCAACAATTTCCTACTATGTTTAACATCAGAACATCTTTTCACATAGTAGGAATTGTGCCAATGAGTTTTGAAGACATGAAGACTATTATTTTCAGCATTTTGGCGCAGATTCAGCAAGTTTTAGTAGGAGCAATAAAAAGTAATCTTATCTCTTTATCCATGACTCCTCTTGTTCAGCCACTTGAAGAAGAATATGATCAGAATTTTACAGCCACCACACATACAACTCATCCATTCCAAAGGGTAAGTTAAGGTACGTCATTTTCTAACTTTTGACCATAGAATTTCATAAAAAGCTAGAATGATAATTGTTGGAAAAACATTTCTCTTCATTATTTCATAAAATTGTCAATACCATCAGTTGGGGGGGGAATACATTTCATCTTCATATCTTACCATGTCCATATCATACTCAGGAGCCCACATACTTCCAACATATATTAACTATTACATTGTCATTATGAGCATACAATGGCTTTTCAAAAAAATGCTTAAAGGATAAATTGGATACAAACAAAATCATGGTTGTCACACAAGAACCAACTATGTTGCAATTCAAGTAAAACACTTTTCAGAAATATGAAGTTATCAGATAATATCATGCAAAGTTAAGCCAAAGCTCAAAGATCAAAAGAGTTAATGTAATATATATTGCATGAGGACATGCAATAACTTCAGTTGGGGGGTATGTTGGGTCTTGAAAATGTCATTCATTTCCATTACACTTTCACTATTATGTCCATTATATCACCTCCATTTCACTACTATATCACTACATTCATCCCACTTCATTATCATTGGGCCACATTTATGTTTTTCCAAACTTTATTAATTATTAGCCTTTTTAAGTGAATTTGTAGTTAAAAATTAGAAAATAATGTGCATATGCTTATACCTAACAAGTGGGTTGAGATTGTTGACATGTGTAGATCAAAAGAAGACTTCTAGAAGACCCTTATGTGGCACTCTAAGAACAAATTCGAATTTGGTTGGAGAAGATCATGGGATCATGAGGATATGTGTCTCATTTCCTTGTTGTATTGAAACTCTAAGAGAATATGTGTCTCATTTCTTAGTTGTGTTGAAACTCTAGAAAGACATGTGTCTTATCATTTCCTATTTTTATTGTAACTCTAGAGATGGAGGGAGAGATTCATGGACTCCCATTAATGAGATAACTCCTCATATTTTGTATAAATAGGAGAAGCTTTCTCCTATCATGGGTAATGAAAAGGTAGTGAAAAAATAGTGAAAAATAGGAGAAGGAGAATAGAGAGTGTTTTGTAACAAAGCTTAAGATGGAATGGGATGTAGATTTGTGAGTTTTTCAATAAAGAAGTTCTTTGATGCTGTTTTGATTACATCTTCAAGGAGCTAAGGATTACACCAAATTGGTAGCAGAGGGCCCCTGCTATCCAAGGAGGCTTTTACATGTTTTCTAGATAAGTTGTTTTCAATTCTGTTTTGTCATATTTCCTTACTTAGATTGCTTTATGAAATCATATCTTTTAGCATTATTTTTCATGTCATTTGCTTAGATAAAGGATCCTCATGATATTGCAGTTAGTCTCTTTCTCAAGCTCTTCCAATACATCTCTATTAAATGAATGAGATTCAATTGTGATATTTTGAGTTATTAACATTTCATTTTCTGTTATTTAGTTAAAAAGAAGATCCTCATTTGTCAGATCTATTTAGTGTTTACATTATATTTATTTAGGCAGAGTCAGTAAGAGGGCCAGAAGCTTCTGGTTTCATCCTTTCTAGTAAAGGTGAAATAACCAGTAAAAGCCCCTACTGTCAATCTCTGTATAAAAAATATTTTTTTCACACAATTTTAGATCAGATTCCTCATTATACTGTAGTTA
Source organism: Pinus albicaulis (assembly GCA_034641835.2). Taxonomy (NCBI): domain Eukaryota; kingdom Viridiplantae; phylum Streptophyta; class Pinopsida; order Pinales; family Pinaceae; genus Pinus; species Pinus albicaulis. The sequence continues at coordinate 60,968,946 of CM076574.1, forward strand.
GTCTCTTTCAAAAGGTTTTCCAATAAACTTCTAATTCACGAATGGGACTAAGTTGTAGTATTGTGAGTTATGGATTGTTTTGCTTCATTGAAGATCCTTATCACATTATGATTTATCTCTTTCACAAGCTCTTCCAATAAACCTCTAACTCATGAATGAGATTTAGTTGTAATGTTATAAGTTGTTTCATAATTTCATAGGAGATCCTTACTACATTATAGTAATATTTTTCTCAATCTCTTCCAATAAACTTCTATCAAATGAATGAGATTCCACTATAATGTTTTAAGTTACTGTTTGTTTCAACATTTCCTTTTATGTTTTAGGAGATCCTCATTGCATTAAAATTAATCTTTTTCACAAGCTCTTCCAACAAATCTCTAACTAAATGAATCAGATTAAGTTGTAGTGTTTTGAGTTACTTTTCATTTCATGAATGTTCATTTGCAAGCTAGGATATCCATGGATTAGAATGCTCTATTTTTCATCATTTTCCTAATTAGGGATAGAATTTACACTCTGTTTTGAGTCTAAGGTTTCCTTTTCTTTTCTTTTTGACATAGATTTGATTTCATCTTTTGAACATAGAGTAGCGTACTAAGTACTAAAAAGACAAAAACCCCAAAAACAATAAGAAAAACGCATACAACGAAGTAAGGAATAGGTCACTTAGGCACATATAGTGCACCACACTTCATCAGTTTACTAGCCTTGGTTGATAATTTATGTTAGCAATTTAGGACGCTAAATTGACTAGACAGTTATCATGAAGATTAGAAATGAAAAGCCTGCTCAAAAGAGGGTGATGTTGGACCTTTCGTATTTTTTCACAAAATTCAAAGCATCCTACATGCTTAAAACATTCCACGGCCATGGGAGAGGCTATGAGTTCCCTTGTGTTTGTAGGTTCAATTCTGAGGATCTTCCCTCATTTGTGTGGCCTCCTCTCTTCCCTTTCTTCTTCCTCACTAAATTATTTGTTTTCTTCTACCATAGTGCCTTCGTTAGAAACCCTAGGGAGATAAATTGGGAGTAAAATGTAGGTTTAGGGAGTGGGGAATGGGATGGAAAAAATTAGGGAGATGAGGGAAGGGATTGTTAATTTGAGGGAGGTGACAGGGAGTAGAAATGTTGTGGGATTTGGGAATAGGAATTTTATTACAGGTATAGGGATTTGGGAGCCTAAGTATTTGAAATACCTAGGTCTGAGGGTTTAGGAGATAAAGGGGTTTGGGATAGGGTTTTGATGATATAAGGGTAGGGATAGGATTTATTGTGATGTGGGAAGGGTATAAGGAGTATTCAAGGATCAAATTGGGATTAGGAAGTGAAACTAGGGTTTATATCTTGAAAAACTAGAAATTTTTCATGAAAATGTTGACACAATGAAATTTGTACTTGAGAGATGCAAGGAGGGCATAATTATGTCTTACTTACTTGCTGGGAAATGAAGAAACCATTATTTAAATGTTTGGAGGACCTGTACTGAGTTTGGAGGCTTGCAAATGAAGTTTTCCAAGTGCACAGCGCCTCTGGATCTATGTGCAACACCCTAGCTCTATGTGCAGTGCCCTAGCTCTATGTGCGGTGCCTCAGGCTCTATGAAGAGTGCCTCTTTCCAGGTGAGCAACGCCTCAAAGAATTTCGACCTTTCACCCTTCAATTACAATTTTTGAGCTATGTGAGTGATGGCTTAATAACATAGAGAGAAAATGAATATGTTTTGGTCTTTGAATGGGCTTTATGCTTGATGGATTTGATGTTTTGAGTTTTGGGACACACTTTCCCTCTTGTTTTCACTTTAAACCTTTGAAACTATACCTTTTATTTTGAATTCTTTCCTTTGGCAATTGACCATTTGGAAGGACTAGGAACTATTTGAATTTACATTTTCATGTTTAGGAATCTTTGGAACATTGAGTTAGCAGCTTGGGATGGTGAAATTATTACATTTGAAAGATATGAAATTACATAATGAAAATATAAAAAATTATATTTGAACTCAAAATTACATGCTGAAATGAGATATTTTATTCGCAAATCATCTTCACATAGTGAAGAGAATTTTATTTGGATCACCTTTTACTTGTTGGTCTTATGCAATGTAATGGAGTTTTATTGAACCTTGGAAACCCTAATCACCTAATGAAACCTTGAAAAACCCTAAAAGGCCTAATGATACCTTGAAGGACTGAATTTCAAGATGACATAATTGATATTGATTTTATGGATGATGTATAGTCAGCAAGGTATGAAGATATGCCAACAAGTAATCAAATTTGTGGAAGAGTGATGGTTTTTGGATTTGGGGCTACCATCAGTGATTAATGTTTTGCATGACCTAGTGGAATGAGAAAAAATTTCTGAGTGGGAATCCTAAAATGATATTAAAAGAGGATTTTGATCACTGATGGCAGGATGCAAATACTGACACTATTAGATCCCAAAGAAGAATTTACAGGTTCTCCCACATCCTCAAGAGATCTTGAAGATCATGAAGAAATTCTAGACGGACATTATGAATCGTTGGATCATGTGGTTGTTCCAGAAACTTGAAAAATACTAGCTTGGCTCAAATTTACTTTGCAAGATGCAGAAGGACATACAATTCCACAGGGAACCTTCAAGGAAATTAATAGACCTAATAGGTATTCTGGTTATGCAACATTGACGGATAACTTGATTGATTGCGGACCTTCTAACTTTGAGGAAGCATCCAACTAGCAAGTATGAAAGGATGTGATGATGGAAGAATACTAATCAATTATGAAGAATGATGTATGGGAAACTATTTTGAGACTTGAAGGGAAGTATGTGGTAACCTTGAAGTGAATATACAAGATCAAACATGTAGCAAATGGGAGTATTAACAAATACAAGGTGAGATTTGACGTAGCTAGAGGGTTCTCCTAGAAAGAGGGAGAAGATTATGATGAGACCTTTGCACCGGTTGTTAGGTACAACACAATTACATCTCATTTTTCTCTTTCTTTGTTTATGGGATGGAAGTTACATCAGATGGATGTGAATACCACTTTCCTTAATGGTGTGATTGAGAAAGAGGTGTACATAGAGAAACCTCAAATTTTTTAGGTTTATGGGAGAGAATATAATGTGTGCATATTGAAGAAGGCCTTGTATAGACTTAAGCAAGCACTGGGAGCTTGGTATTCTATAATTGATGTTGAATAGTGTTGTCACTGATGTCAAACATGGAGTTTTAATTTGACTTAGCACTTGTCATTGATGTCAAACAATAAATGAGTGCTCTTAATATTTGTCAGAATTACAGCAAGGTTGAAGCTCCACTATTGGATGGTTGAAAACCCTAGTTATATGGTTTGGGTTCCCTATATTAAGGACATAACCCAAACTTTTTGAGGTTTTTTGAAGAAAAAAACCATAAAATTTGTCATGGATATCCTTTCCATTTGATTCTCCTCGTCAAGCTAATTTTGATGGTATATGGAATGCCCTAAGAGGCCTTCTAGTTTGACAGATATTCACATTTGAAGTTGAAGACCCAATTTATGGGTTAAAACTCCAAAAGGAGAATGATATGGTTGGTTCCTTGATCAAGTCAAATGGTAAAATGATCTAGTCTTTATTTATTCATTAAATAATGGTTAAATTTGGATTACAAACATTGTTTATGGGATCAAAAGCTTTGGAAGGTCCTTTGGATCTAAAATCAAACATATTCAAAAATCTAAAAACCCTCAAGGGGTTTCTCCCTACACAAACTCAAAAGTTGAATTTAAGGTTGATTTAATTCCCTCCTTATAATCCTCCAATGACTACTGTTGAGCTCTAGAAATTCCTTTTCTTTTACAAAACCATCATCTCATTTCACTCATCTTTCATCAACTCATAAGCCTAAAATCAATGAAGAATAATTAGGATTGTCTTAAGGATACATGAAATTGATTAACATGTTGTATTTTCATGGTTTTTGTAGTTTTAATAATTTTGTGCAGTATAGCTACATAATACAGACATTCTGTAGCTGGTCAGGCATTCCGCAACTATTTTTGTGTTTGAATATGATACAGGGTCAGTTAAAGAAATGGCTTATATGGGTAGTTCCAGAATCCGTCCTACATGATTTCTTCCTATCCAAAAGGACCAGATCGACGATTGAAGGAGTCTAATCTGATAGTCAAAGCTGAGGTCAAAGAGACCGTTTTACACAGAAATTTGGACTCTTGATTTGCTCCATAGCAAATCATGAGTCCTAAGAGTCCCAGTTTGATTATAATTTGAAGTTACACCTGTAGTTATTCCTATTCGAAGTTATTTGTGTAATTTAATTATAAATAGAGGTTCTGTAGAACCAAGAACAAGTTAATTGTTAATAGCATAAGTTCAGAATTACGGTGTGATACTCTGTTTTATCAAACTCTATTTTAAATAAAGGAGATCAGTTCTTTGATGTTGTTTTAATCACATCTTCAAGGAACTAAGGAATTCACCAAATTGGTAGCAGAGGGCCCCTGCTGCTAAGGAGGTTTTTATGCTTTCTAGCTAGGTTTATTTCAGTTTATTTCTTTAGTATTTCTTTCTGCTTATACTCAAGTTTACTGCTTTCATAATTGACAATTGCTTTTTCCAACTGAGTAAAAACCATTTGTCTACATTACCAAATCTTTATCGCTGAATGGTTAGTGACTTATAGGTACAGTGATTATTTAGATTTCATTTACTACTTTCATAATTGACAATTGCTTTGTCCAATTGAGTAAAAACCATTTGTCTACATTACCAAATCTTTATCACTGAATGGTTAGTGACTTATAGGTACAGTGATTGTTTAGATTCCATTTACTGCTTTCATAATTGAAAATTGTTGTGTCCAACTGAGTAAAAACTGTTTGTCTATATTACCAAATCTTTACAACTGAATGGTCAGTGACTTACAGGTACAGTGACTGTTTAGATTTCATTTACTATCTTTCATAGTTGACAATTGTTGTGTTCAACCAAGTAAAATCCATTTTTCCTATTTTCAAATCTTATATTAAAATGGTTAGTGACTTATAGAAACAATAATTGTTTAGTATTTTCATTCTTTCTGTCATTCACTTAATTAGTTGTAGTTAGAATATCCTCATTCCATTGCAACTAATAATCTCTTTAAAGGACATTCTAATTGAAACTGAATCTGAATATTCTTTGCAAGAATGGCTAAATGATTAGATTCAATGCAATGTTTGAGTTATCAATTGAATTTCCTGTTTTCATTTCTTAAATCTCAATTGATCTATAGATCCATGGATTAGGTTTATTCACTAATTGAAACACTTGTTTTATATTTTTTAGAACTAGACCTTAGAACTTGTCCATAAAACTCTAATTTCTTTATAAGAAGTTAACTAGTTTTATAACATTTCCTTTTCTTCATTTTTAATTAGATTTATTCTCACTTTTCAAACTAGGATAACACACTAAGGACTAAAAACACAAAACCCCCAAAAAAATAAAGAAAAACATCAAAACAACGAAGTAAGGAAAAGGACACTTAGGCACATATAGTGCACTACACTTCATCAAAGTTACAAGCCCTGGTTGATAATTAATGGAAGTAATTTAGGGACACTAAATTGACTAAACATTTTGGCGCCATTTCCGGGGAAGTGTAACTAGGTAGCTTTATTTCTTACATCCCAAAAACAATGATATGCGTAGAGAAAGCGACTCAAGGGTATATTTGTAAGAGGCAGAAGCTTAATTCCTACAACACCACTCACTCCACCTAGGCCAAGAAGTAGTACACCTTCCTCTCAAACTCATATCCCATACTATACTGGTCATAGGCTTCTTGAAGTTTTAAGATCAGAAATTCAGTTAGGAGGGTCTCCCACTTCATCTACTGAGGCAATCTTGGAAGAAGAAGATCGTAGAACTCCAATACGGGGAATAACCTTCTTCACTTCTACAGGGGAATATATTCCAGCAGAAGAACTAGAAATCCCTAGTGAAGAAGAAGAAGAAGAGGAAGAATCTTTCTTCAACATACCATTGATAGAAGAGCCAGAAGAACAATTATTTCTCCAAGCTAAACCTTATATCAGTTCTGAAGAATCTATCATGGCAGGAAGAGGAGAAGGAGGGGAAGGAGCAACAGAAATCCTCAATGGAGAAAACTTGCTATTTGGAGGAGGTAGAGGTAGAGGAGGAGATGGAGGAAGAGGTAGAGGAAATATAGAAGGAGGTAGAGGAAGAAGGGGAGTTGAAAGTTCCTTTGGATTCCCTATAGTAGATGAAGAGACAAATGCTACCATGAAAAATATCTCACCTTCTGTTCTTCCAAACTTTCATGGATTGAAAAGTGAAGACCCTGAGACATTTTTATTTGAATTTGAAGGTTTGTGTAGAACTTATGACTATCTACAAGATGCTAAAAAACTCAAATTGTTTCCTTCAACATTGAAAGGAGCAGCCCTAAAATGGTTCATGAGTCTAATTACTGGTTCTATTGAGCCCTGGAGTGCTATGAGGAAAGAATTTCTAGAAATGTATTTGTGCTATTGTATACCTGTTAACCGTAAAGAAGAAGTGTTTAAAATGATGCAAAAGGAGGATGAAAATTTGGAAGATTTACTTGAAAGATTCAAATACAATATCAAGAGAGAAAAAATGCAAAATCTAGACCAAGACACTCTAAAAGCTCTTTTGTTGAAAACAATTAGGGATGAATGGATAGATATCCTTAACATGATGGGGAAGGGAGACATATCTCAACTTCCATTATCTGATATTGGAGAACTTTGTATTAATCTCTCAAGAGGAAAATCAAAGATTTTGAAAGGACCAAGAGACCCTGCTTTAGCTAGGGTAAACAAATCTGCAGTTGGAACAGTAAGTAGGGCAGAAATTGGAAACATGCTTGATGAATTCAAAACTGAAATTCTATGGAGTATTAGTGAGCAAATAGACACCCTTAAGCTACAAAACAAGCAGAAAGCTGAAACTGATGCCTTAGCAATCTTCTGTCCCAAATGTAGAAAGAAACATGCCTTAAGAGAATGTCCTCTTGATGCAAAAGTAATAGAGACTTGTGTGATTTGTTCAGAAAACCATGAGACCAAGAACTGTCCTTCAATTCCTAGTCTTAAGGCTATCTTTCAAGAGGAAACAACTACAAATCCCACAGAATCTCTTTGTTTTGTCTCTAGAAGACCTTGGCAGGGGCCTCAAACTCAAAGGTTTAATAACCAAATATATAATCAACCCCCACCAAATTGGAATTCTTGGTAGCAACCTTGGCCTCAACCTCAAAAGCAATCTCAATCTTGGGCTCAAGGGATGCAAAATCCCTATGGAAGGTTCTCACAATACTATCAGTATCCACCATCCTATCCATCATATACATATTATCCAAATTGTCCTCCTCAAAAAAATCCTCAGCAGAATCCACAACCTCAATCACAAAATCAAAATCCACCACTTCCACTACCATTTCCCTAGAAATCAAACCAGTTACCTGCCCAGCCAATACCAAACCCCAACAATAAAAACCCTTAGAATACCTATATGATAGAAGGTCAACAATTTCCAACTTATTTGATTACTCCTCTAGACCTTAATGATGTCCAACTTAGGTCTGGAGGGATACTTGAAAAGAAGAAACCTTATGTGATCATACAAGAACAAAACAATTCTGAGGAAGATTCTCTACAAGTTAATAAAATTTTTATAAACACATATCTTCAAAACAGAAATATTGAAAAAGGAAAATAGAAGGAACCAATAAATTCAAATCCTATGTTAGAGCAACCATCAACATCTACTTCTACACCTCCTTTTCCTGAAAGATTACAAATTGATAAGGGTGTAGAAAAATATATTATGTTGCCTAACTATGATTTCCTAGATGAATTGAGAAATGTTTGCATTAAAATTCCATTATTACAAGCCATCAAGCAAATCCCAATTTTAGCTAAAACAATAAAGGAGTTGAGTATGAAGAAACCAGGAAGAAAATTAAAGGAAGTAGAGAAAATTCAACTGGTAGGACAAATAGCTGACATAATGATGGAAAAGATTACCATTCAAAAATATCTAGATCTCGAAAGTCCAGTTGTTAAAACTCATATCAATGGAATTGAAATTCCAAACACATTAATTGATTTAGGAGCAGCAATAAACATCATGAGTAAGAAAATCATGGAACAACTTAAACTTCATAATCTTCTTTATACACCCACATTACTAAAATTAGCAAATAGTTCTGTAATCAAACCAGATGGTGTATTAGAAGATATTTCAATGTCCTTAAATTCTTGGGAGTATCTTGTGGACTTTATGATTTTAACTCCTAAAAATGATCTAGGAGGACATCCTCTTATACTAGGAAGACCTTGGTTAGCTGCAACTGATGCTTTCATCAGTTGTAGATCTGGTGATAGGTACATCTCTGATGGTAGTTCAACCAAGAAATTCACTTTGTATCCTACAGCAAGAACAATCACAGAAATAGATGACGATCAATGGATTGATGATGAAAAAGATATACAACCTCTCTTAACTATTTCAAACATTAGTGAAGATAGTCATATCTTAAATGTTCTAGAAAATCATGACTCTTCTTTAGAATATAGACATGAACAATTCCAAGAAGAATCTAATATTGAATTTTTTTCATCTAGGCAAATGTCTCTTTACTCTATGGAAGAATTTGGCAGCTCTACAATTGAAATATTTCCAAGAAAAACTTTGAACATAAATAAAAACCTAGAAAAATTACAACAAGAAGAGCTAGTCAAAACATTACATAGACATTCCTCTGCATATGCATGGGAATACACTGACTTGAAAGGGATCAATCCTAAGACTTGCACTCATCATATCTACATAGAGGAAAATTGTAAACCTATTAGACAACATCAGAGAAGGATGAATCTAAACCTCACGGAGATTGTCAAAGAAGAATAACAGAAATTGTTGAATGTCAACTTTATCTATCCCATTTTAGATAGTCAGTGGGTTTCTCTTTTATAGAAGAGAGGAATAACCTGTTACTGAGTTTTGTAATCACCCAACGTTTCAGACTGTCTAAGTGAGTCCATCATCAGGGGTAGACATCCAAAGTTCTTTGAAAAGAGGAGAAAATAGGGCAAAGGGATGGAGGTATAAATAGTAAAAGATGAGGAATTTCATGAAAGGTCAGCTTTTTTTATGAAAGACACCTATTGAAATATTTAATTAATTTTATTATTTATCTATTTATTTATTTATTTATTTATATTTATATTTATTTATTTATTTATTTTTAAACCTTAATTAATTAAGTAGTAGAAATGTTTTAGAAGTTTAGAAGATATATTTAAATTAATGAATTATTTAATTTGATATGTTAATTTAAATTATATAAGTATTGCATAGTTTGTAAAATTGTTTAATTGATATGTTTATTATTAAATTATATAAATGTTGTATAGTATGTAAAATTGTTTTTATTTAATTAATCAATTATTTATTAAATTATCTACTTGTGTAATTTATTTATTTATTTATTTCTGATATTTTATTTTATTTTATTTTATTTTATTTTTATTTTATATTTATTTATTTATTTATTTTTAATTAATTAATTTATTTATTTATTTATTTTTAATTTATTTTTATTTGTTTATTTATATTTTTTTGAATTAAATACCTATTTAATTTGTAGTATTTGCATATTTGTAATTGATTATAATTATTTAATTATTATTATTATTATTATTATTATTTATTTTTTATTTTTTATTTTTAATAAGGAGGACCTAATGAATTTGTATAAGGTTTAAATTAGCTTAAGATTATAATGTCTTGAGAGGTTTTGGTGTATTAAGGGTTTCCAAGTGTTACTAATGGAAAGCCCATCGTCACGATTTAAGTTGTTCTGTCTTTTCTCAATTTCTATAGCTTCTTTAATTTTCCTCTTTAGGTAATGGTCCTCTTTAGCAACAAGTTTGGCATCCTCCATTTTTATGTAATGTGAGGATGAGAAGGCATGTTCAGCTAAGGCAGATTTGTCTGTTCTGTTATGGGATAAGTCTGCCGCATGTTCTTTTAGTCTAATGTAGAGGGATCTACCTGTTTCACCAATGTATTCCTTACCACAAGAGCAAGGTATGACATAAACTCCTTTTTGAAGTTTAGGGTTTATAGGGTCTTTAGCAGAGTCTACCATGTTTAAAATAGTATTAGGGGGAGTGAAGGCGATCTTAATGTTGTGTTTGTTAAGTATTCTAGAGATTTTATCAGTTGTTCCTTTTATGTAAGGTAAAGAGATTTTAGGGATGTCAAAGGGCCTTTTTAAGTTATTTTTATTAAGGGTTTGGTGAATATTTTTGTTGATAACATGTTTATTATAACCATTTTGTTGAAATACATGGCGGAGGTGGTTTATCTCATGTTCAAGGTGGTGGGAGTCTGAGATTCTAGACGCCCTGGTTGTTAGAGTTTTAATGATGCCAATTTTCTGTTTTGGGTGGTGATGTGAGTCGGCATGAAGGTATCTATCTGTGTGAGTCTTTTTTCTATATACCTTGGTGCTAAGTTTTCCATCTTTCTTAGTTAACAGGATGTCTAGGAAAGGTAACTGGTTGTCTTTTTCAATTTCAATGGTAAATTTGATGTGTTTTGAAAGACTATTAATGTGGGCTAGGAACTCGTGTAATTTCAATATCCCGTGGGTCCATTTAGCAAAGATATCATCTACATATCGTTTCCATTCTTCAGGGGTGAATGGAAAGGATTTAAGGGCCATTTGTTCAAAATGTTCCATGTATATGTTGGCAATAATAGGAGAAAGAGGCGAGCCCATGGCAACGCCATGAGTTTGCTCATAAATCCTTCCGTTGAAGCTGAAGAAAGAAGATTTAATACATACTTTTAAGAGGTCTATCGTCTCATTATCAGTGACAGTTTTTAGAATGTTAATGGCTTCGTCTATAGGTATCATAGTGTAAAGGGAGACAATGTCAAAACTTACCATGAGATCATCATTATGCATGTCAAGGTTTTTGGCCCATTGAACAAAGGATGTAGAGTCTTTGATATGTGATGAGGTGTTTCCAGCAAGGGGGCGAAGTTTCTTGGCAAGATATTGAGCAAGGAGGTATGTAGGAGAGCTAATGGTGTTGACTATCGGTCTCAGGGGAATGCCTACTTTGTGAATCTTAGGAGCACCATAAATTCTAGGGGTGATGGAACTGGTAGGGGTGATTCTTCTTTTAATGGTGTTATCAAGAGAAGAATCTTTTATTTTTTTGGTTACTTCTTTGAGAATTTTAGTACTAGGATCTTTTTCCAAAATTTTATAGCAACCACTGTTGTTAAGGTGATCTTCCATTTTCTTAATGTATTCAACCCTGTCCATTATCACTGTTGCATTTCCTTTATCAGATTTAAGTATTATTATATTTTTATTATTTTTTAAGTTTTTTAAGGCATGTTTTTCTTCTTTGGATAAGTTACACGGAGGAGGCTTGGAATTTTTAAGAATTTTCACAGTTTCTTGTCTTATCTCTTTAGCTTCTATGAGGTTAAGGTCTCTTAAGGCTATTTCCACATTGTTAATAATGTTGTCAAAAGGAATTTTATTAGGGGCGATCGCAAAATTAAGACCTTTCTGGAGAAGGGACACGGAGACATGGTCTAAGTTGAGGTTGGGTAAGTTTATAACGGTGGCAGTGTTAAATTCCTTATTAATGTTGAGGGATGGGATACCCTTGTCAATGAGTGAGTCACCATGCGGGGGAGAGATAGCTGGGATACCCTTGTCAATGCGCGAGTCGCCATGCGGGGGAGAGATAGCTGAGTTAGGGGTATTGGATGCACGGTTCATCTGTTGGGTGGAGAGGGCTATAGGTCGATTGGAGGGATCAAAGATCAAGGAGCAGGAGTTTTCAGGAATAGCGGAGTCGATTTCTTTAAAATAATTGTCGAGAGTGTTAGACAGCGGGTTTATTGATGGCGTTTTAATCGATGGATTATTGCCAGCAATCGGAGTGAAGTTTTCTTTCTGTATTACAGCTTGAGAGAGGGGGACCGATAAGCGTGAGATATTGGAGTCTAAATATTCTAGGGCAGAGAAGTGTAATTCAACAACAGCATTGTAAGAATCTTTTGCGGTTGAGCATTCTGCGTGGACCGTGTTGTGAAGATCTGTCTGCTCCGTCAGGTGTACGTTGTTTGAGCCTACTGAGTTTCCATCATACTGAATGTTGAGGAGATTTGAATCGTGGAGCTCTAATGCGCTGTTTTGGTCAGGGGAAGCGTTGAGAGAATTGATCGGAGGTTTATCGGTTGATTGTATACAAGAGGTGGCGGGGGATTTCACAGATTGGTAGGAGACGCAGGGGGTTAATATAGACCAAATCGGAAGTTATGCCCGGAACAACCTCACACGGTTCTGTCTGTTCCATTACGTGCATGCTGTCTTCATTCAGAACCTTGATAACATCCTGTGCGTCGAGGAGATGAGAAGCACGCTTATCGATTTCAGTGCTTTGGTCTGGGAGAGAGGTGGCAGGAGGTTCAAGAGTGCTGATAGTAGAGAGGTTTTGGTGATTGTACCCAAGAAAAATTGTAAATGGAGGGTATGCATTGATTATCGAGAATTGAATAAAGCTACTCTTAAATATCATTTTCCTTTACCTTTTATAGATCAGGTGTTAGACACATTAGCAGGCAAAAAATACTTCTCATTCCTGGATGGTTTCAGTGGTTATAATCAAATTCAAGTTGCACCTAAAGATTAGGATAAAACCACATTTACCTATCCTTGGGGAAATTATGCCTACCGAGTACTACCTTTTGGATTATGCAATGCACCTACAACATTCCAAAGGGCAGTACTAGGAATCTTTTCAGATCTAATACATGATTGTGTAGAAGTATACATGGATGAAGTTAAAGTCTATGGTAATACATTTGAAGAAGCCTTATAAAACTTGGAAAAAGTTCTGAAAAGGTGTAAGGAATAAAACCTTTCATTAAGTCATGAGAAATGTTTCATGATGTTTACTGAAGGGATTTTTTTAGGACATCACATCTCAGGAGATGGAATTAGAGTAGATGAGTCAAAAGTTGAAGTCATCTCCAGACTATTAGTTCTAATTTTCCAGAAAGATGTTAGAATTTTTCTAGGATTTACAGGGTACTATAGAAGTTTTATAGAAAACTTCACAAAGATAGCATCTTCACTCTTCAAACTACTCACCAAAGATTGTGAATTCAAATGGAATTCTGACTGCCAGTTAGCATTTGAAACTCTAAAAACAAAAATCTCTGAAGCCCCATTTTAAGAGGACCTAACTGGAAAATACCTTTTCATATATCAACAGATGCTTCAGACACAGCTCTAGGAGCTGTGTTAGGACAAAAAGACCTGATCCCCTATGCCATCTACTATACAAGTAAAAATTTGACTCCTCCAGAGTTGAATTATACTATAACTGAAAAAGAATTCTTAGCTATTTTTCATGCTATCAATAAATTCAGACATTATATAACAGGATATGAAACCTTTTTTCACACAGATCACTCTGCAATTAGGTATTTAATGAATAAATATGTCACTAATAGCAGAGTTATAAGATGGTTATTGCTTCTACAATAATTTAAAATTATTGTTCTAGATAGGCCTGGAAAACAAAATACAGTTGCTTATTTCCTATCTAGAATCCAAAATATTAAGGACAACACTCCAGTTGAAGATAAATTTCCTAATGAATATCTCTTAGCAATAACTACTCAAACTCCTTGGTTTGCAGATATTGCCAATTATTTATTTTCAGGAAATTTTCCTTCAAATATGAATGCTAGAGAGAAAAGAAGAATCATCCAATCAAGTGCAAAATTTTCATGGATTACTAATGAATTGTATAAAACAGGTCCAGATCTTATTATCAGAAGATGTGTTCGAGAAGATGAGATGCCTTAAATTCTTAAGGCATTTCATGATTAACCCTGTGGTGGACATTTTGTTGATAAGAGGACAGCCTATAAAATCCTTCATTTAGGATATTATTGGCCATCCATCTTCAAAGATGCTAAAGAATATGTCAAGAGGTGTGACTGTTGTCAAAGGGTAGGGAAACATGCTTCTTCAAATGAAATGCCTTTACAACCTCAGGTACATATTGAACCTTTTGAAAAATGGGCTTTGGATTTTTTCGGACCTATAAATCCTCCATCAAAACAAAGGAAGTATATCCTACTATACATTGATTATGTCACTAAATGGGTAGAGGCTAAAGAATTACCTTTTGCTAATGAAACATCTGTAGTCAGTTTTCTTTTTTAGGATATTTTTACTCGTTTTGGGGTCCCAAGAGAAATTATCACAGATCAAGGAGCTCAATTCACATAAAATTTGGTACAGAAGATGGTAGAGAATTAAAAAATCAAGCACAGAAAGTCTACTCCCTACCATCCACAAGCAAATGGTCAAGTTGAATCTACCAACAAGGTGATTGAAGGAATTCTCACAAAGATTGTTCATCTACATAGAAGATATTGGGAAAAAAGGATTTCTGATGCCTTATGGGCCTACAGAACCACATGGAGGAACACAACATGACATACTCATTATGAACTTGTTTATGGTAAACAAGTCATGTTCCCCATAGAGTTTCAGATCAAAACCTTCAATATGGCAGCCCAACTAGGACTTGATTTGACAGAAGCACAGAAGCAAAGACTGGAGCAAATTAATGAACTAGATGAAATCAAAAAAGATGCAGTCCAAAGAACCAGCATAGTCCAACAGCAAAGGACTAAATGGCATGACAAATATATCAAAGAGAAGAAATTTCAAGAAGGTGACTGGGCACTCTTGTTTGACTCAAAATTCAAGGATTTTCAAGGGAAATTTTAGACTCATTGGCTTGGGCCATATGAGATTGAAAAAGTCTTTGAAAATGAAGCAGTAAAGATCAAAACAATAGATGAAGAAAAGGTATCATTTCTTGTAAATGGTCATAGACTAAAAGTATATCATAAACCACTTTCAAGAGAAGAATTTGTCAGGAAATTTTAGGATAACATTGATATGGAGTTAGTGAAGAAGAATTCTTCTTCTTCACTAACTTAGCTTTTTATTTTTCTATTATTACTGATTAATATATATATATATAATAAAAAAATAAAAGTATAAGTATGAAAACCAATCAATGATTGGCATACTTATGCAAAAAGTGCAGGGTGAAAATCAGAATCTTCTGACATCCTATACTTTCAATTTTATTTTTATGTAACTAAGTGTTCATAATTGCAAAACACAAATTGCAAATTCATTTCATTTCACTCCATATTTCATCTCATCCCACTTCCATTTTCACTTTTTCCATCATAAAATTTTTCACTCCACATTTCATCTCATCCCACTTCCATTTTCACTTTTTCCATCATAAAATTTTTCACTCCATACTCATATTCCATCTCACTCCACATTAATATTCCATATCCATATTTCATATTCTTTTGACAGGCACATTCTGCAGCTGTTCATTCTGTAGATGATTTTGTTCTGCATCTAATCTGATTCTGCAGCCTACTCCAACAAATAAATGATGATTGTAAGAAGGGACTATGGAACTCTATTCTAAAGATCACCTGACACAGAAAGGAGAACAAACACAACAAACAAACAAGGTCAAAGTTCTGAGGTAAACTGTGTAAAATTATTTTAATATCAAAAAGGTTAAAACATGAAATAGATATAATATGTATAATCATATGTTTCCTAAACAACCTATCATTCAAATTGATTGAACCCTTGTCATAAAACATCTCGACCATATCCCTTATCTCACGTCCCATAATGGCCCATCATTAAACTCTTAATTGAATGACTAATGGTCATAATTATAAACGTGACGTATTAGGCCATGTCTCCCTAAGATCATATCATTCACTTATGACCCATTAGTTCATCATAAATTCCCTTACAGATCTGTAGCCATTTCGTTCTATATAAAATCCACAGCTTGATTACCTCCATCATTCGCTCACCTCCATCACACTCTGCAACCAATCTATCTTTAAGTACAGAGAGGTAACACTGAGGGTGAAGCATCATTATGCGACTAATCTATCCTCAAACACAGAGAGAGAGTTTCAAAAATAGAATATCAGACTCTGCAGCCAATCTAGATTCAAGCATAGAAAAGTAATTCTGAAAGGAAGATAATCTATACAGAGGAGGAATGGGGCTAATTGTTAGGACAGAACCAGTTGGATTCAATTACTTAGAAGGATATCCACAAGTCAAGGGGTTACTACAGCAAGCAGGGTGGTTAAATTTTATAAAGAAATTTGATGGCTTCCATAAGGAGATTACAAAATAATTTGCTAGATCTTTTGATGGAGCGGAAGTGGAAATTGGAGACATCAAATTCACCATAACATAATCATTTGTAGCTGAGGCAACAGAACTAATAAGGCAAGGAAAACGATGGTTCAAAAATAAGGAATTTCATAATGAATCTTGGAAGCAAATACTGAAGAATCCAGGTATGGATGTCACAATATTTAGGAAGGGTATTCCAAGTACTGCTTTAAATATTCAGTGGAGAAACATGTTGTTAATTTTGAAAAAATTTATAACATGTGAAGGAATATTTGGGACAATGTATGTTTATAATATCAGGTTACTAATGAATTTTCTAGAGGATGGTGAGATAAATTTACCTTTCTTTTTACTCAATAGCTTGAAAAGAATGGCTTCGAATGTCCAAAATAAAGTTCAATTTTTAGAAATCAATATGCATCACCATGGTTTAATAAAGATACTAATTGAATTCCACCTAGAGAGTATAGGAGATAATTGGGAAGAATTTCTTGTAATAAATAATTTTCAAGAACATGCAGAAACACCATCTAAAGAAGAAAATTTTAGGAGAAGCAGAAGAAGAAAAACTGATATGGATGTTGAAAATAAACTTGACACTCCGTCACAGGAAGAAGATTAAGAACTAATTTCTAAAATGTTAACAAAAATTAGAAAACAAATTAGGACCAAAAGAAAAGAAAAAACAGCAATTGAGTATACTGATGAAGAAAAGGGGAGTCCACCAAAGCTAAGGAGAAGTTCTAGACTCAGAGGAATAATGAAAAATACATTGATAAAGGAGGCAGGAATTATAAATATTGAGGATGAAGAGACTCCATTTCAAACACCAGTTAACAGATCTCCTACACTTAGTCCTGAAAAATCTCCTCTACAACATTTTGAAGATGGCCCTAGTAGGAGGACTCCTGATATAGATCCAGCCAGAAACAAATCTATGACTATGTGGAATCCTTGGAAAGAAATGCCTCAAAGAATCAAGAGAAACCTATCAGTCCACAAGAACCTCCAATCGAAACCCTAAAGCAAGATAAATATGAATTGGAGATACTGAATAGGCACATCAAAAATGAGAATGAGATCTTAAGAGAACAGGTTAAGTTAAAAAATGCCATGAATAGTTATCTCACTTTACAACTGGGAACAACAAACAAAGAGAACAGGAAACTTAAGAAGAGGAATAAGAAGATGAACGGAGCCCTCATAAATCTCAGGTTTAAATTACTCATGAGAAAGCCCAGAATGACACTAAATTCCAAAAGAAACAGGAAAATAAGGCTGTATTTTTTGGCTGAAGTGTCAGAGCATATGGAGTAAGAAAGAAGAACTTAAAGTGTTAATAAAATTGCATGAGGACATGAAATGGTCTTACAGTGGGGGTATGTTGAACTCTAGAAATTCCTTTTCTTTTACAAAACCATCATCTCATTTCACTCATATTTCAACAAATCATAAGCCTAAAATCAATAAAGAATGATTAGGATGTCTTAAGGATACATGCAATTGATTAACATGTTGTATTTTCATGGTTTTTGTTGTTTTAATAATTTTGTGCAGTATATCTACAAAATACAGACATTCCGTAGCCGATCAGGCATTCCGCAGCTATTTTTGTGTCTGAATATGATACAGGTGTCAGTTAAAGAAATGGCTTATATGGGTAGTTCCAGAATCTGTCCTACATGATTTCTTCCTATCCACAAGGACCAGATTAACGATTGAAGGAGTCCAATCCGATAGTCAAAACTGAGGTCAAAGAGACCGTTTTACATAGAAATTAGGACCCTTGATTTGCTCCGTAGCAAATCATGAGTCCTAAGAGTCCCAGTTTGATTATAATTTGAAGTTACGCCTGTAGCTATTCCAATTCGAAGTTAGTTGTGCAATTTACTTATAAATAGAGGTTCTGTAGAACAAAAAACAAGTTAACTGTTAATAGCATAAGTTCATAATTACGATGTGATACTCTGTTTTTAAATAAAGGAGATTAGTTCTTTGATGTTGTTTTGATCACATCTTCAAAGAGCTAAGGAATTCGCCAAATTGGTAGCAGAGGGCCCATGTTGCTAAGGAGGTTTTTATGTTTTCTAGCTAGGTTTATTTCAATTTCTTTGTTTAGTATTTCTTTTTTCTTATGCTCAAGTTTACTACTTTCATAATTGACAATTTTTGTGTCCAGCTGAGTAAAAACCATTTTTCTACATTACCAAATCTTTATCACGGAATGGTTAGTGACTTATAGGTACAGTGATTGTTTAAATTTCATTTACTACTCTCATAGTTGAAAATTGTTGTGTCCAACAGAGTAAAAACCATTTGTCTATTTTACCAAATCTTTATCACTGAATGGTTAGTGACTTATAGGTACAGTGATTGTTTAGATTCCATTTACTGCTTTCATAATTGACAATTGTTGTGTCCAACTGAGTAAAAACTGTTTGTCTATATTACTAAATCTTTACAACTGAATCGTTAGTGACTTACAGGTACAGTGATTGTTTAGATTTCATTTACTGTCTTTCATAGTTGACAATTGTTGTGTTCAACCAAGTAAAAGCCATTTTTCCTATTTTCAAATCTTATATTAAAATGGTTAGTGACTTATAGAAACAGTAATTGTTTTTTATTTTCATTCTTTTTTTCATTCACTTAATTAGTTGTAGTTATAAGATCCTCATTCCATTGCAACTAATAATCTCTTTAAAGGACATTCTGATTGAAACTGAATCTGAATATGATTTTCAAGAATGGCTAAATGATTAGATTCAATGCAATGTTTGAGTTATCAATTGCATTTACTGTTTTCATTTCTTAAATCTCAATTGAGTTATAGATCCATGGATTAGGTTTATTCACTAATTGAAACACTTGTTTTATCTTTTTTAGAACTAGACCTTAGAACTTGTCTGTAAAACTCTAATTTCTTTATTGGAAGTTAACTAGTTTTATAACATTTCTTTTTCTTCATTTTTAATTAGATTTATTCTCACTTTTCAAACTAGGATAACACACTAAGGACTAAAAACACAAAACCCCCAAAACCCCCAAAACAATAAAGAAAAACATCAAAACAACGAAGCAAGGAAAAGGACACTTAGGCACATATAGTTCACTACACTTCATCAAAGTTACAAGCCCTGGTTGATAATTAATGGAAGCAATTTAGGAACATTAAATTGACTAAACAACTACTCTTATAAGCTCCTCAAAATTGATGAAAAGAGACCTTGATAGCTCTCCAAGTGTAAGTATTTTGAATTGAATGATCTTTAGAAAATAACCTTTGAAATTTATTCAACCTCTGTGCAAGAAGTGGCATATCCAAGAAGAGGGTTTGGTGACAAGAATAGCGAAGGCCATCAATTTTAGGGAGTCGTTTTTTGTTTCATGACAAGATAAAGAAGGCCACTTTGAATTTAGGGATACAATTTTTATATTTTTCTTTTGGTTTTGGTGATTCATTGGGACTATTTTGCAAGCCATATATTCTATCCAACTCAAATAAGGTGCATTTGGTTCAAGGCTTCATTATTGGTTTTTATTTTAGATTATCTCTTTGGGATTCGTTTGGTCAATACATTTTGAAGGGTTATATGTAATTTCCTCTCAGATTAATCCTACGGTCAAGACCTTATTTTGAAGGAGGAATTCAAAGGCTCTAAAATGCATCTAATTTTTCCCTAATTCTTGTGGCTTGGTCATTAATCATTTGTAACTAGGGCACAAAAAATATAATTTTATTTGAGTTTCATTGCAACTCTTGACCCTCATTATGGCACCTTTATCTGAGTCAGTGAAGTTTATTCTATTGTTAGATGGTTACTATAGGCTAGAAAGGTCAATTCTCAAGCTAATAAGGTTACTACAAGAACAGGTCTTGATGTATTTGAACTATGTAATCCTTGTGGTGTAAGTGAATGTGTGAAAGATACTTACCAAGAGAAACGAATCATTTTACAACAAGTTCAATGATCTAACATCATATTACCTATGGAAGGAATTTTCTAATCAGATTAGAATTCTAGTCTTCATACACAAGCAGTAAGAAGTGTTGACCTTGATTACCAGAATTTGTTATAGTAAGCTTGTTTGTAGTCGTGAATGTTAGAAAATTAGACAAGAATAAATATTTTCTTATCTTGAGAATTACTTTTGATTTCTTTGCAATCTTATTAAATTATTTTATTTCTTCTTTATCTTCTTATCATCGCGGCAACTACCTAAACATAAATGCATGAAGATCAAAACAACAAGGAGACATGATGTTGTCTCTCAGCTAGGGAAAATTCCCTCTTCTAGGGGAAAACCCAAAAATTCTCTTCTCTTCCTTTAGAACCAAATCAAGTGATACAACCAAGACCCTTTGACCAAGACAAATACCTCCTCCAATTCAACAAGTCAACCTCCAAATATAGTCCTTCCAAGATGAAAAAGATTACCTTCTAATCAAAAAGAGCCAACCTTTTTAATTACTGCATCAATTATAGATTTCAGCCTCTATTGCAGACCTACAATTTTGGCCCCTTCCTACAACCTATAATCTGTCACGTGTGAGCTAGAAACAAGATAAAATGAGATCCTTTCCTTCGCTAGGGTTCCTCCTTCCTTCGCTAAGGTTTCTTCTCCTTCTTCAAGACATTTTCACCTTATTTTCTTTTCTTCACACTCCCTTTCAATTTCAAATTGAATTCTTCATGGATGTACGCTCAAATAGGTCGAATGAACTTCTAATATATAGTATTTCTATGTGGTAAAATTCCCTTTATGAGGTCGACTTGAATATAGGGTATATCAACTTGGTGGAGGAGCCATAATTGGAAAATTTACATAAAATATTTTGTCTTTATTTGACATAAAAAGCTCAAGAATGGTCTAGTACATAATGACAAGGACAATGACTCATGACACAAACCATAGAAGCACTCAATGGGAGCTTAGACCTAGAAACAAATAAATAAAGCATGAAACCCATGCTTATATATAATTTTTCTTTGACAACAATTTTTCTTTTTCTTTTATTTTTACAAATACATCATATCATGAGATAGACAACAATTATGAAGACCGAAACTTGTTACATTTTCAACACTGCCTCTTAACTAGGGAGGCATTCATAATTGTTCAACCGGTACAAGGTTGACCTCAATTTGAAATGTTACAAGAATAGTACAATAACATATGCAATTCTAGATACCATCAAGGCCAAAAAAACTACCAAGGTATCACATCAAAGATAGTGTCAAGACATTATTTCAAGGATCCATGTGTCATCACCAAGACACCAATTCAAGGATCCAAGTGTCATTTCCAAGATATTAATTTAAGGATTTAAGACATTAACAAGGACTAAGGTGTCATCAAGGCAACATTCCACTATAGGTACCATAATGCTACAACCCTGGTATCAATCCAACATGATATAGATACCATCTAAGCCTCCATGCCAAGACACCAGCCCTTATAGGGATCTAGGTATCAACAAGGTAAACACTAAAATGGAGCTCCATAAGACCAAGATACCCTCCCACACCGAGATATAGACATCATCAAGGCAAAAAAATAACTAAGATATCAATACCAACCAATTAAATATGTCCTCCCAAGTACCATCATCAAGGCACACATCTGAAGGCACTCATCTCTCCCTCTCAACCAAATCAATCCATGCATGCTTTTCAAATATTCAAAACTTTTCAGGGAGATATCAACACACCAGATACTTGTTCATCCATTAGAACATATTGTAGCCTCATGACCCCACTGAGTATCAAACTTCCAATATATTTATTCTTATTATCAATATGCTAGCATAAAATCTAGGGTCCTCAACCATTATGATGTTGCTTAATTTATCATAATATCCAAGAAAATCTCGACGAAAGCTTCCTTTTCCAACCTCTGAAGAAGTACCAAACTAATCCTTAACACTTATCAAAACATTCAAGTCTTTATTCACAACTTCATCAAAGAAGGGTAACCATCAACAATGCTTTAGCCATTCTTCGATCTTATTCTTTCTTCATAGTATTTACTATACATCATGTCTTTCTTTTCAACTATGTAGGACACACACTTTCCTTGATCCAATATCCCTCTCAACTAGGGATAATTCCATCATCAACAACTTTATTTTTCCAACTACACAAGCTCTTTCTTTTTACATAATCATGTCATAGGAGAACTTCGATCTTTAAAAAAATCATTCTTATATTTTGATGGAAACAAGGTCAACTATCAAATATCAATGTAAAATTCAATGTTATCATAATTCTCACAACTCCCTCTTTCCATAATTCTCATCAAATTCATCATCAAGTATCATCATAAATTCATCATCAAGTAGTCTTACATCTTTACAACCTTTTTAAAATTGTGTACATGCGAATCTCTTCAACAAGTACAACTAGAAATAAAAATATATATATGTAAAAGAGCATGAAATTAAATTTATCAATAGAATTTTATTGCAATGAGAACATGTAGGGTTATCAAAACTTCAAAGAATAAAATAAACCTTAGATATTCAAAACCTAAACCTTGTTAGGGTTTTAATTATACTAAAGCTTTTACATCTAGGGTTATACTTTTATGCCCTAGAATATTACAACAACCTTTGCTAGGGTTTTGTCACAAACCTTAGATATTATTATCAAAACTTAGATATCCAACCATTAAATCATGTTAGGGTTTCAACCATAGCGGAAGCATCTAGGGTTTCTCTTTTAAATCCTATACCCTTATTTCAACTTTTACTAGGGTTTTCATCATAAACCCTCGATAATATCAACATACCCTAAAAAGTTATGGTTTTATCATATGCCCTAGATATCAACAAAAAACCCTAAAAATAAAAAGGCTAGGGTTCCACCAAAGTGAAAAAATAGAAAAATATAGTTATTATAAGGGTTGATTTAATCCAAACATCCTAATCAAAGAATCTTTACGATTCTATAGAAAAACTCTAGAGATGAGAGATAAATTAAAAACAAAATAATCGTACATTTTTATATGTTGGAGACGTACTACAAATCTGAAAACATACCTTGAATTTCTTCTTCTACAAATCTTGAAGGGCTCCCTCTCACCAATACAATCTTATTCACCAAAACATAAACATCCTCATGGTCCATATCCATACGAGTCTTATTTTATCACAGTACCCAAGGATCCAACTTGAATACCAAGTTACCATTCTCTCTATTCATCGTTCTCTTCATGACATAAGATCAACATATCTTTCTTGTTTTGTTTCCTTCATTAAATACCTGCAATAATCACTGACAAGTACCACCAAGAAAAATATACAAGTACAAGAGTATAATTATGATTAGGTATTCAATGGAATCTTAGAGAGGGATAATTCCAAGGCTTTCCAGATCCAAAGCCTAAGTCTCATGATGTTATGAACTCTAGATTTTGAATCTCAAATACTATTGTACCTTTACTATGGTTTTTCTTTTCACCTTAGACAATATACAAACCCTAGAGACCAAGAACTAGGGTTTCTATGAGGGAATAGAATATGGGTAGGGTTTTTCTTTAGGGTTTCCAAATACCAACTAGGGTTTACAAAAACTTAGGTGCCAAGAACTTCCAACAATATGAATGATACAAACCCTAAAATAAATCCCAAAATCATAATCCAATTTCGGTTAGATCTTAAAAAAAAGTGATTATATGTACCTAAAGAACTACATACCTTAGTCCTCCAAGATTACAACATGTCTGTTGTAAATTTTAAATTTTTCTTCAAGATTCCATGATCTTCTTGCTTCTTCGAAGAGTGAAATCTCCAAATATGTCAAGGCCAAGGACTGTCTTCAAAGGTATGATCTTTCAACCAACCATACTCCTTTTTCATTCTAGAATCTGAGTGCTAATATATATGTGTCTTTCCATTGGTTATGGATTCCCATTATCATTTTGTAATGATTATAAAGCAGTCTTATAAAGTCTTAATTTGTCCTAGATACCTTACTAGGAATTTTCTTCTAATAGTTATGTGTGTGTGTGTGTGTGTGTGTGTGTGTGTGTGTGTGTGTGTGTGTGTGTGTGTGTGTGTGTGTGTGTGTGTGTGTTTATTCTCTAGTTTCCTCACAAAGGATTCATAATATGCCTTTATGAATCTCTTTAACTTAGATGGATGCTACTGTAATATTTAATACTACAATTTCGAGGTTTTACTACTATAGTCTTGAGTTTTGATTAATCATTGAAAGCTTCAGACCTTTGTAAAGTTATTATGCCTACAATTTGTGGGTGTTTCTGCAACTTCATAAGACAATGATATTGAAACTTAAAGAGAAAACTTATTTCGTTGTACTTCGGATCCTCAAATAATTATCTAGGTACTTGTAAAGTGATACTTCTACTAAAGTGAAAAATTCTCCTTAAACATGATAATGTGGATGCTCCTCAAAACTTATATATATCAAAAAATTCCTTCTTTCTTGAAAATGGAATTATTCAAAATATGATGAGTGTTATAGATCTTCAAGTTTCCTTTTTCCTCTTCTATTTCACCTTAGCTATGATTCCATATTAGAAAATCAGAATGGAAAAAATATTTTCTCAACTTCATAATTACTTGAGAATTCTTTGCAATGTTATTAACTTCTTTTATCTTCTTATCATCAAGAAACTACCTAAACATAAATTCAAGAAGATCAAAACAACAAGGAGACAAGATGTAGGCTCTCAGCCAGGGAAAAATCCCTCTTCTAGGGGAAAACCTAAAAATTCTCTTCTCTTCCTTTAGAACCAAATAAAATGAGACAACCAAGACCCTTTGAACAAGAAAAATACCTCCTCTAATACACCAAGTAAACCTCCCAAGATATTCCTTCCAATATTACAAAGATCGGCTTCTAGTCAACAAGAGTCAAGCTTCTTTAATATTTCATCAATCATGGGTTTCAACTTTATGCATCAAGATTTCAGCCTCTGTTGCAGATATGAAATTTTGGCCCCTTCTTTCAACCTAGAATCTCATACGTGTGAGCTAGAAACAAGAGAAAATGGGCTCCTTTCCTTCACTAGGGTTCCTCCTTCCTTCGCCAAGGTTTCTTCTCCTTCAATCCGTTTTCACCTTCTTTTCTTGCCTTTGCACTCCCTTTCAATTGAAGATCAATTTTTTCATGGATGGATGCTCAAATAGGTCAAATGCACTTCTAATATATAGTATTTACGTGTTGTCGAATTCCCTTTATGAGGCCGACTTGAATAGAGGGCAGGCCGACTTGGCAGAGGAGCCATAATTGACAAAACTACATAAAATATTTTTTCTTTCTTTGACATAATAAGCCCAAGAATGGTCCAGTACATAATGACAATGACAGTGACTCATGACACAAACCCCAGAAGCAATCAATGGGTGCTTAGACCTAGAAACAAAATAAATAAAGCATGAACCCATGCTTATAAATACTTTTTCTTTGACAATAATTCTTCTTTTTATTTTCTTTTGACAAATACATCATATCATGAGCTAAAACAATTATGAAGACCAAAACTAGTTACATTTTCAACATTGAAGAAGTATGTCTATTGATATTCTGAAGCATTCATCAGTGGATATATTTTGAAGCATTCAGCCATCTCTTCAAGATTTGAATGGGTGAAGTCTAATTAAGTCAAATATTGGAGTTTCTACTTGGTATTTTCTACAAGTCAATGGAAGCACCAATTCCTTCAATATTCCATCTCTTTGACACATAGATCAAAGGTTTTTTTAGTATGTTCTATGTAGTTTCCTAGTCCTGGACACTTAAATATAAGAGTTAGAGGCATATTTTTATAAGGAATCAAGTAAATTAATAGTAAGAAGCAAGGGAAGTAGAAATTAAAGGCAAAAATATCAAATCATCTACAAAATTGTATACAACACTTGAAGGCATATACATATCAATGATCATGTTTTTATGACAGAGTAATGATGATTTGAAAAGTGAGATAATACAGTGATTTTGATGACAATAAGATCTTGATTCTTATGTAAAAGACAGTAATATATATACAATTATATCACAATCTATGACAGAACATTGATATGATTCTTGACATTGATAATAACATTGTTGCACAATAGTAATATGATTAGATGTTGCAGTGATTTGAATTGGTAACATTGATACAAGCCAACTAGCCACTATTTTCCATTTGGAGGGGTTTTCTTTTCTCATTTTCTATATAAGTAATCTAATAAGCTTCTCATTGTATCATGTACTCATTGAAAGTTTTTGATGTATTGAGCTAAGCTCTACAAAAATTTTCTAAACTTGATAAAAAGTCTTTGGGGTTCAATTCAAGGTGTCTCTTGCTTGCTGATCTATGGTATGTGTTGGATGAGATTTTGTTATATGATTTGAGCTATTATATGTTATGGTTCTTATTTAAATTTTTGGTAGTATGAACATTTATTAGCACAGGTATCTTGCTTTAGGTTTTGGGCTAGAGGAAGCACATTAACCTAGCAAGATCTAGCAGGTATCTCTAGATCTATAAGGGGATTTGTGTGAATCGAGCCCCTTTTAATCTAATAATTGATCTTTCAAAGTGCATTGAGCTACATGTTTCTCCAGCCCTTGGAAACCCCAAGTACACATACTGTGAGGGGACTACATGCTTGTTTGGATCCAAGTCTTGATCTAACGTTTTCTTTGCAGGAGGGTTTGGCCAGTAAAATAATTATTTCTCTAACTCATCTATCTTATTTTGAACATTAATTTTTGTTACAAAAATATTTATTTGCTAATTAGAGCTTGATTTTAATTGTAAATATTTTGAAAATAAAAATTCAAACCCTTGTCTTTTAATTTTTATTTTTTTAATATAATTAGTTTTCGGGTTTTATTTGATTTTTGTTTAGATATTGTGGAGGTATATTTAGTTTTAACTTGCAGGTGAAAAATACTAATATATCAAAGATAAATATGAAAGAGGGGACATGGATTCCTTCATAAAACTATTTGCAGGCAGGCATTTTTTAAGGTCAAAGAAAATTAAACTTGGGAGGATTCAACCCATCACAAAACCTAGACGTCTAGGGTTTTAGAGCTAACATTTCCATTTCAAAATAAATGAAAAAACTCTTCCCCAAAGCCAAAAAATATTAAAACCTATTATAGGATTCAACAAGGAGTGATTTCAACATTTTTGTGGCATTATTCCCTCACTAAAATCTCATTCAAGGGAAACCACATGCTTTATAGGGTTATAACTAGCCCTATTGGTAAGGGTTTCATGAAAATATGGTTTGTGATCGTTGATAAATATTGTGATCACATTCTTTCCATAAAATCATTATAGATCTAACTTATTTTAGTTGCAGGACAAGTAAAAAAAATTGAGGTAAAAGGTTGCATTTACAAGTCAATTTGAGTTGGTCATTGGGGTTTTAGGCTACTGATCCCTAGCCACACCCATCGGAAGGCTTGTGATCTCATTATATTTTATTTATTAACTAACTACGTTTGATTTCAGCCTTAGAACCCTTTATATACTTGGTCGTGAACATTTCAGAGGTCTATTCCACTATGTTATATACAGTCAAGGACTAACCAACTTATGATTGCAAGTAAATCTGGAAGGGTTGCATTGCTTGTTTGAGGGAAACAATGAGATCTAAAGTAAATTTATTTCATACCCTAAAAACACTCTAGAATTAGTTCATGCCAATCATAATAATGTTCACAAGTATTTTTATGATTAATTTGAATTGTTAAATGATTGATTTTGTCATAACAAATATTTGAGCTAAAGCATTATACATAGTAGCTAATTACACAAGGAAATTATAATTTTAAGCCCTATAAATTGGAATTTTTCATACATTGATTTCAAGACACTAAATAAGGTATCATAGCTCCTAATATTGTCTGATCGAGAGGCTATCTGTAACTAATATTGTTGACAGTGCGTTGACCTTACCAGACATTGGTCCTTGCTGATGTTTGGTGCAAGTGTTATCTCTAAGGAACGTTACCCATTGAGTTGGGAATTCATACTTGACTTTGGGTGGATCAAGGAGAAGAGGCATTGCTTTTAATTTTGTGTACTAACTACTTTTCTCTTTTGTAGGCCTAAAGCATGGTAATAAGCTATAAAACACACTTAAAATATAACATAAACAACTACAAGTGCCTAATAAATGTTTTGGCTTTTGTTTCCTTGCAATCTTGGTAACTAATTTTGCTTATTCAATCACTGATTTTGATACTACAATTGTCTAATATTTGTGTGGCAGTGACATCTCTAAATTCTTTGACATTATTTCTAATTGGTTCTTGAGCATTAGTTCATTTTCCTTGCATCTTTGGGGGAAAATTTGGGCTATTACAAAACTAATATCTTTGTTGATCCAAATTTGCAGAGGTCTGAATTCATCCTGCAATAACACATATGCACTCATTTTATCTCTAAATTTCGTCATTGATTTCCTCTTGTGAATTTCTTGTGGCTAGAAGGATAACAAATTTAGTATTCCTCTATTAACAATCTCATCTTGTGCTCTTGTTGCTTCATAAATATGATATAAATTTCAGAGGTTTGTTTTTCAAGGTTGCAGTGATATTACCATAACTTATCTTGGTCTTCTTGGAATATAAAGTGATTTATGTGCATTTTTTCTTCTATCTTTGCATTGACTGCCATCTATTGATAGACAAAGCTACAACAATCTATTGATTTTCTTGTAGTGGTATTCTTGAAGGATTTAACAATCACAATTGGTATATTCTTTCCTTGAGGATAGCCTAGCTTTATCATTGTATTGTTGGATAATTGCATCATTTGCATAGTTAGTCTTTATTTTTTGCATATTTTTGAAGTTAGAAGTTTCATTTTGAATATTGCATATCTTAGCTACTCTCTCTTGCATTTTCATCCTTGCAATGTCATTTCTATCTCTTTGCATTCTTGATGTCTCATTGCATTGGTTTTATTAAAATATCATTGTTATAAATCTCTTATTTCCTTGTGCTTAAGATAAATTTCATCTCTCTTATATATAATTGATTCATAACATAGGTAATGATAGGGTATTGTCCCTAATTTTTAAATATAATAAGTGACCTAATAATTGTGCTTTTAAGCAAGCTCTAATTGGAATTTATAGATTGATCTAGAGTTCTTCAATCACTTGCTCTTATTATATTTCCATGCAATATCATTAAATAACATCGGTTTATTTCAAGTTTTGTTTGAAAGAACTTTTGCACTTTAATTTGATATTGATAATTGTGGAATACTATTTTCATTTAAAAAAACACTAGTTATACTAATTGTGAGACCACTTCTTGCAATTTTTGTGTTTAAAACGTTGTGGTATTGCAAGTGGGATTGAAATTATAAATCTAACTGTCTCAAACTCTTAAAGCATATTGAGCATTTCTTGTTTGCAATCTTGTAATTCTTGAAATTTGTGATCCAAGGGAGTAATTTCATTTAATCATATCTAATAATATTTAATTTAATTCTAAGGTTAGAAATGCATTAAGAAAATAAACCTCCAAGCATAAGCTTGGTTTTAATAAGATAGGAAAAACTTTTATCATCCAACTTGCAAATTTTAGACCCCCATTTATGGTTAACACAGGTGACCTTTCAGTTCTATTGTGGGCAATCCATCGTAAGAATGGAGGCATTTGGGTATTTAGTGTGAAATTTTTTGAATCTAACAAACAGAAAACCTACTGCAGTTTAACTGATTTGCATTTCCTACTTGTGTTCTTCAATTAACAAGTTATTTACAGAATTATTCAATAAATATTAATGAAAATACACTGCAACCTACACAAATATACAGATTAAGTACTGAAATTTAATATGAGATAATCACACAAAGGGCACACTTATTTTTGGACTAAAGTCATCGGAAAAACCTAATGCGGGAAAACCGATGTAGTAGATCTAAGGGTTTCTATTATTAAGAAGAAGTTTTTCTGAGTACAATCTTTGGGTGCCTTGTTGGTCATCTAGTACAGATAATTCACGACACACAAATAAAATAGTGATTTTTACCTCACACTATAAGTCTCGGCTGATCCGGATCTAAACTGGAAAAACCAGAGCTCCCTCCACATTTCCTTTGTGCAATATATGTGTAGGCCTACATGGGGATGGTTGAGGACTACATTACCTCTTCTCTAAATCGATCTAACTCTCAGAAAAGTGAGTTTCATCCCTCTCGACTCAAAAACCCTGATCTCCAACAAAACTCGGATTGTCCCTTGGAAACACTGCGCAGTCCCTGCGTAAGCCCTGTGTGGTCCTGCGTGACCCCTTTTGGGGACTTCATCACCTCTCCTCGTGGCTACGTCGCTTCCTCTATTTTCTCTGCTACCTCCCTGCTATGTACTCTTGGTACTCCAACCAATAACTGCTTCTACCCCTCACTACAACTGAATCACTTAAATCTTATCTTCGTCTGAGCACTGCTTCATCAGAAGAATTCGATCTCTAGATTCACTCTTTGTATGTGTTCTCCAATTGAACCTCAAGCCTTCCTTTATACTTTTCATGTTGAGAGAGAAACAACCGTGATCAAATATTTAATCAAAGGCTAAGATTAAAACAGTCTTGATCCTCTGTTGGACATTGGGTTCAACGCTCCTCGTGTGTTTCACGACATGGACTAACCGCCTCTCATGGATCCTAACTCTAGCAATTGTAGCGGAGACTAATTCCTGCGGGTTTTGGTCTAACGGCAACCGTGATTCCAACAAGTGGTATCAGAGCGACAGGTCTTGAGTTCGAAACTCACCCAACTTGCGTTGGGGGGAGATTGTTGGACATTACGTTCAACACTCCCCATGTGTTTCATGACATGGACTAACCGCCTCTCGTGGATCCTAACTCTAGCGATTGTAGCAGAGAATAATGCCTATGGGTTTTGGTCTAACGGAAACCGTGATTCCAAAATCCTCGTCACTTAGAAGCTTCTCACCCATATTTACCTTAATTCACTTTCATTATTTTAATTTTCTAAGTTTTAACTTACGCTCCATTAAAAATAATTAATTATTTGAATAACATGCAGTAGGGCAGAATTTATTCAAACGATTTCTGGGTCTTGGAGATCTCAAGTGTTCTAGCCCCTCCATAAAATTTCGGAGCTATATCACATCCGATGCAACCCAAAAATCAACGCTCCCTCTTAGCGGTGAATGTGCTCTAAACATACTTCTCACCAGAAGCATCACCATGATCCACGACATTGATCCTCTGCATTGCTGACGCTTGGCCTATTGCCCCTCATCTATTGTGATGCTACAATCTGTACTGTTTTCCATGACACTACCATTGCCACTTTTGCATATGTATTGCAGCTCCCTCTCAATATGCTACATCATGCTACCCATAGCACTGCCACTGCTAATTGTTGCACTACAACTCAGTTGTTGAGAGTTAAGCAACTAAAAGACATCCCAAATCCTGACATAATAGTTAGTTTGGATGTACCTCGATGTTGAATCTTCCTCTGTTGCTAATATGTGCTAACCCTCTGATGCTACTGCAATGTTTTTTCTTTGCACTGCGTAAGCACTGCTCTACACTGTGTTGCACCACTATGCACTATGTTGCTGCTACCTCTGCTCTGCATTGCTTTATAATTTGGCGCTCTAAATCTACCACTGTCACTCCATAATCCATCGCACCAACTGACTCCTGTCATTATGCTACTTTCATTAAGGACTCTTGTAGTCGTATGTGATCCAAGAGTTTGGGCACATCAAGGATCTTTCCCCTGTTCTCTCTGTAGATCCAACTACAGCTCCATATCGTCCCACCTCTTCTCTAGAGGTGCATGAGCACTCATGGTGCATTCATCGTCATCCTCCTCATAAACCTGTGTTGGAGCAGCCTTCAATTCAGTATTAACTTCTTTGCCCTTCTTCTTCAGAGGGTAGTGTGTGGCAAAATGTCCCAGTTCCCCACATCTAAAGCATTTGACCTTAAAGAGGTCCTTTTTCTTTTGTCTTTGTCACCCTTATTGTCCCTTTAATGCAAGAGTTGTGTCTTCCTCTTCCTCCTTCTTTAATTTGATCTCATTACTACTGCTTCCCTCCTTGGTCCACTGTCTAATATCTTCATGTCGAAGAGATGCCCAAATCTCCTCCCAACTAGGAAGAGTAGCCCTGCCCAAAATTCTTTGGAAAAACATTTCCCAGCCTTCATTGACTGCATTCAGGGCAGTAATGACCATAAATACAACATCTGGTGCAGCCCCTACAAAATCTAGTTGATCTCAGGTCCCTTGCAATCTGATAAGGAAGGGATTGATTTCTTCTCCCTTTTGCATCTGAAACAATCTCAGCTAATTCTCAAGAAACATATTCTTCTGGATGGAAGATCCCTCATACAATGTGGTCAAGGTGACCGACATTTCCCTTGCTATGTTCTTCTCAACAATATGCGGGATCACATGACCCTTAACTCCGTCCATGATCATTCACTTCTCTTTCGCTTGAGCCTCCTCGTACTTCTTGAGAGGATCAGCATCAACTGAAATAACAATCGTGTTCAAGGCATCTTTCTTGATGTGATGTTCATCCAAAACTGTCAGGATCCTGAGCTTCCAGATGACAAAGTTGGATGCTCCATCCAACCTATCCTAATCCCTCAGTCCACTTGTGGCCATCTCTGCTCAACTGAATGTCGAACAAGTTCCTTTCTCCCTCTTTTGTTGTTTCTCCAACAAAACTCAGATCTGGATTTCTTTGGCGCTAGAAACCCTATAAGGAATAAGCTCCTTCTGAATCTCAATTTCCTTCATGGAAATCCTTCTTTCAACAAATGTCAAAGAAATCCTCTCTGATCTCTCTTTGATGCTACTCAGTATTGGATCTATACTTCTTGGTAAGAAATATTATGAGGAACTAATTCCCCCTACTTTTCTTCTGCCCCACTAGACATTTTTCTGCACCAACAGAATCAGCGTCCCACCAACAAATTTAGATAAAAATCTGCACTGCACCTCCAACAACGGAAACCAGAAAAATGAGACTCAATAGCCTCTACGATGGACCAACAACCATTGTGCTGCCTACTACAGCTACATCGTCACCTTAGCAAGCATACGCAGGCTCTATGTGAGCCTTCCTTGGTGACTGTGTCACCTTTCCTTTGCCTCTCTAGTTCAAAACGGTGTTGTCTCTCGGGACAGCTGCTTTCCTACCACAGATTTCCCTCTGTCCTTTCCAATATAGCTTCAGTCCTCCTTGATCTCCATTCGCTCTGATACCATGTCAAAATTTCTGAATCTAACAAACAGAAATCCTAATGTAGTTCAACTAATTTTCATTTCCTACTTATGTTCTTAAATTAACAGGTTATTTACAGAATTATTTAGTAAATATTAATGCAAATACACTGCAACCTACACTAATATACAGATCAATTACTGAAAAATAAAATGAGGCAATCACACAAAGGACACACTTATTTTTTGACTAACGTCCTCGAAAAAACCCAATGTGGGAAAACTGGTGCAGCATATCTGAGAGTTTTTATTATTGAGCAACAATTTTTCTGTGTACAATCTTTGGATACCTTATTGGCCATCTAGTATAGAGAATTCACAACAGAAAAATAAAATACTAAGTTTTACCTTACATTGCAAGTCTTGGCTGATCCAAATCCGAACTGGTGAAACCTCGGCTCCCTCTACGCTGCCTATGCGCAGTAGATGCGTAGGCCTACGTGGGGATGGTTGAGGACTGTGTTATGAAAACAACTCCAAAAATAGAAGAAAATAGAGATCAACGCCTTAGAAATAAGCCACTTCGAGGGGGCAACCTCCTTTACATTACATAAATGAACAATTATTGGATGATACAAATGAAAAAACCTCCTTCCTATATATAGGAGTCCATGGGGTATCAATATAATCCTATTCGACCTAGCAATAATGATGTAAGGGCACAATAATAAAAATATGGGGGTTACAGGGGTACAACAATAACAATAACGGAGGCTACACTAACAACAATAAGGGACTACACTAGTAATATAGGGACTAACATGCCCCTCTCCTTCAAAAAAGTGTTGTTCTCAACTCTTGAGTAGCTCTGGATGCTTCTGTATAAAATTCTCATCCTCCCATGTAGAATCTTCAGTGGGTAAGTTCTTCCACTTGATGAGATACTCTAAA
Source organism: Pinus albicaulis (assembly GCA_034641835.2). NCBI lineage: Eukaryota > Viridiplantae > Streptophyta > Pinopsida > Pinales > Pinaceae > Pinus > Pinus albicaulis. Next base: position 61,003,442 of record CM076574.1, read on the forward strand.
ATTGATCGATTTCGTAGCTATCAAGTTCTTGTTTCCATGACTGCTTCAGGTTCCAATATGATTTTTCCTTCCTCATCAAGTTTTGCCAATATTTCTTGAACTGGAAGTTTTTCACCTATAACCTTCTTTAAGCATGAAACATGGAAAACTGGATGCACTCGAGAAGAAGTAGGAAGCTCCAATTTGTATGCCATAGTACCAATCTTTTGCAACACCTTGTAAGGACCATAGTACTTTGGAGATAATTTATTATCCTTCTTAGCTTGCTTGAGGGACATATGTTTGTATGGTTGTAGCTGTACAAATACCCAGTCTCCTACATCAAAAATTCTCTCGCTGCAATGTTGATCTGCTTGTTGTTTCATTTGATTTTGTGCCAAATTTAGGTTATCCTTCAAGAGTTGGAGAGCTTGTTGTTGATTCTCGATGTGATATTCCACAGCTTGAACCTTATAATTTCCTCTTAAAGATGATGTGATGGATGGTGGATGATATCCATAAAGTGCCATAAATGGGGTCATTTTTGCTGCAGTATGGAAGGAATTGTTATACCACCATTCAACTAGAGGTAACTACTTGACCCACTATGTTTGTTTATCAGATACAAAAAAATGAAGATATCCTTCCAATAATTTGTTCACTATCTCAGTTTTCCCATAGGATTGAGGATGATAAGATGAGCTATGAGCTAGTTGAGTACCCAAACAAGAAAATAATTACGTCAAAAAATTTCCAAAAAAAATGGGATCTCTGTCGCTTACAATAATCTTTGGGTTTCCATGTAGCTTTTGAATTGTTTCCATAAATGCAGTAGCAATTGTACTTGCTTTAAATGGATGAGATAATTCATAAAAGTGTGCATACTTGGTAAGTCTATCAACTACCACCATGATGACACTCTTTCCTTCAGACTTAGGTAAACCTGTGATAAAATCCATTGAAATCTCCTCCCAACGTTGACTTGGAATGGATAAAGGTTGTAGAAGACCCAAGGTCTTAATTGTCTCAACCTTATTTTTTTGGAAAACCAAACATTTCGCCACAAAATTTTGAATATCAAATTTAATTCCATCCCATTAAAAAAAAAAAATCTTCACCCTATGGTAATTTTTAAAAAATCCTGAGTGTCCTCCTAAGAGAGAAGTGTGCAATTCCAAAATAATCTTTTGTTTTAATTAGGAATTCTTACAAAGATATAAGTGATATTTGTACCATAAGGAATCATTTTTCCAACCAAATGTATCAGATGTACTAAGATCTTGCTGCAAATTTTGAATGAGAGTCCACACTTCTTCGTCCTTCTTCCATTCATCCCTTGCTTCGGTTATCCAATCTGGATGGATCATAGAAATGGCACAAAGCAATGCTTCCACCTCTTCATCCTTTCTTGAGAGTGCATCTGCAACAACATTTAGCTTCCCTTTTTGTAGATGATTTCAAATTCATAACCCAACATATTTGTGACCCATTTTTGCTGCTCTTCTGAAGACTGTGTTTATTCCAAAAAGTATTTAAGACTATCATGATAAGTTTTTACCTTGAAGTGTTTTCCCATTAGGTAAGTTCGTTATTTATTTAGTGCATTTAGTATTGCAAACATCTCCTTCTCATAAATAGCTTTCTATAAATACTCTCCTTTGATTGGACGACTTTCAAAAGCAATGGGTCTTCCTTCTTGCATTAAAACAACACCAATTCCATTTCCTGGGGCATCACATTCCACAATAAAGGTTTTTGTGAAGTTTGGTGTAGCTAAGACCAGTGTTAAGAAAATTGTTTCTTTAAGATGTTCAAAGGCTTTAGTTTCTTCAGGAGCCCATGAAAATTCATATTTCTTCAATAATGTTGTTAGAGGTGTTGTTATTCTCCCATAATTCTTAAAAAACTTGCGATAATACCCTGTTAACCTAAGAAAACCTCGCAATTGCTTTATGGTTGTGGGGACTTTCCATTCCTTAATGCCTTTAATTTTGTTAGGGTCTACCTAACACCCTCGTGAGATAACATATGACCCAGATATTCCACCTCTTGTACTCCAAAGGAAAATTTGGAGGTTTTTGCGTATAATTTTTTCTCCTCCAATAATTTGAGCACCCTGTCAACATGTTGAACATGATCCTTCCAAGACCTGTTGTAGATTAGTATATCATCAAAAAATACTAACATAAATTTTCTAAGTAATTGCTTGAAAATGGAATTCATCAACCCTTGAAATGTAGAAGGTGCATTGGTAAGGCCAAAAGGCATGAACAAAAATTCATAATGACCCTCATGAGTTCGAAATGTTATTTTCGGAATATCTTCAGTCTTCATTCTAATTTGATGATATCCTGAATGAAGATCCAACTTCGTAAAATAAATTGCTCCATGTAATTCATCCAATAATTCATCAATCACAGGAATGGGAAATTTATCTTTAATATTGAACTTATTGAGCTCCCTATAATCTGGACACATGCGCAATGATCCATCCTTCTTGTGCACCAATACTACTGGAGTAGAGAAAGAACTTTGACTAGGTTGAATTATACTATACTCTAACATTTCTGCAATCATACGTTCAATTTCTCTCTTTTGGACATAAGGATATATGTAAGCCCTGATGTTTGGAGGAGCACTTCCTCGAATAAAATGAATAGCATGATCATTATCACGAATAGGTGTGATTCCTTTGCACTACAAGGAAAAGACCCTTTAGCGGAGGTTATAAAGGAGGGTTTTAGTGTTATAAAATTAGCCAAAATTGTCAAAAATCATTTGCTACAACATCCGTTTATGGTTACGGAGGTTTTGGCAGAGCTTTTAATGGAAATTCAACACAACTAAAAAAAAATGGGCGGCCGGAGGTTATTACGGATATTTTTTTCATCAGTGCGCTACTCTGACTTGAACGCATTGGTGCGTACATATAGAAGGCGCCCCAGGGTGGTCGAAGAAAAATGCACCGGACCGTTAAGGTATAAAACCGCATCGGGCGTAGTGTTGGTGATACAACGCACATGCAGTTCTAATTAGTCTTGGGATTTGTGCGGTGCCCATAGGTCGTATCAACGCACCGATGCGTAGACGTATAGAAACGTACCGGTGCGCAGTATCACATAAAGACACCGATATTTATAATTGGTATCGGTATTCGTGTGGTGCCCATAGGTCGTACAAATGCACCGGTGCTTATAGACACATAAACGCCCCGGTGCGCAGTGTCACACAAACACACCGAGATTTATAATTGGTATCGGTATTCGTGCGGTGCCCATAAATCGTACAACGGCGCTGGTGCATATAGACACATAAACGCGCCGGTGCGTCGTACCGCACTAACGCACCGATATTTTTAATTGGTTTTAGTGCTTTTTCGGTGCTCACAGGTCGTAAAAACGCACCGGCGCGCTTCTTAATACAAATGCACCGGTGTACAGTTACTGATACGCACCGGTTTTTATTTTGTATTTTTTAGAAGCATCGACCTGTGACAGTGCAATTATTGTGATTGTTTTAAATTCATTATTCATCAAAAGTCGACACATCTTATAACAATATTCATATTAATTAAATTCTTATTAATGCATTTGAATGTGATGCTTGGATTAATTTTTTATATCATATCATAATTATTGTGGTTTTTTAAAATTCATTATTCATCAAAATTCGACACATATATATCTCATAACAATATTCATATGAATTAAATTTTTATTAGTGCATTTGAGAACGACAATGGAGAAAGCAATAGAGACAATGGAGAACGCAATAGAATAAATTAAAACATATTTTATGATATATAATATATATGAATAAGATGGTCTTTATCATACAAAATGGGATAGTTATTGGTATTCCTTTGTCTTTCAATTGGGACACTATGTCCATTACATTAAACAAAATGTTTGATTTCACAGACATATTTCAAAAAATACAATGCCTTGCTTTGATATCCAAACATAGTGATCATCATTCTTCGCTTGAACTATTGTCACTACTAGAGCTACTTCCATGACTTGGGTTATTTTCAGGAATGTTTTGTTCACGGTGTTGATTGTTTTCTTCTTCTTCACCTTCCATCTACAAACATAAAAATAAACTAAAATGAGTGTATATACATTGGTGAAAATAATGGAAATTGTAATATTAAATAATATACATCAATGTAAATCGAAAATAAAAATGACGTACCATAGAAACAATTGACTCATAAACTATACACATTCTTTCAAAACCATGTACCATACCATATTTCAAAATTTCATCTGTTGGCGCAGTTCCATATTTTGTTTCTTGCAAGTTTTATATCCCATAACAAATCATATATTTAATATAAAAGATGTTTTTGTTCTATTAATTATAGACGGAGCTAAGTAAAACAATATCGATACATGCTTACAAATTCCACAATTAATTTCTGATATGCCAACATATACTCACAACCCATATTTAACTCAATTTCAATCAATTCGTCTTATGGTTCTTCTTTGTATGTTAGCACCTGTTTGAAGACATTCAATGAAGATTTTTGTAAAACAACTTAAAAAATACAAAAATTAAATCTAGTTAAGTTGTTATAAGGAAGTAACAATTACTCACAAACATAGATATCAACCTTTTTCTTCCTTGTCGTCCTGTTTTATGTGTTGAATGGGTTCCATTTTTTTTTCTTTTCTGCAAGAAAATTCTTGAGAATTAATACTTAATGCTAAATTATTTATTTATTGTACACAAGGATCGAATAATTCAATGATTACATATTACATTTGAAGCACGTTTTTGTTGAGATGGCTCCTCCTGGATGCAATTTTGTCAATTTCTTTGACCATCTCCTTGTACACCTTTTTGGACATTCCTACTGGCATATTTCTGATATAAGCTCTTTCATCTTTTGAGATTTTCATAATTTTCCTGAAAATGTAACATGAAAATAAAATATTTAATTTTTGTATTGATATCTGAAAAGTAAATATAACAAAAGTGGTATTTATAAATAATTCTAGACAAACATTTACAAGCATATTACTTTTTCATTCCTTATTTTTGTTGTTGTATGTTTTTGCTATTAAAAGTCTAACATGTCTCATTGACCAATTCTCTAGAAACTCTTCCTGTAGTTTAGATAAAATTTGGTTCTTGGGATCATTGGATCGATACTTGTATTGTAAGTGGAAAGAATGTCTATACATTCATTCCACTAGATCCCTCAAACTTTTGTAAAAGTTTTTCCCACTTTCGTTAACTTCCAGCACCACTCCAGATGAGCTAAGGAGCAATTCATTTTCATTTGCATGTTCTATTTTTTTTCTTTTCTTAGAACAACATTCATTTTCTGAGTTGTTGGTTCCTGTAGAACATTAAACAGATGTGAATTAATAGACTATTTGACACATGTTATCTAAAAATTTTAATTATATTATTAATAATAATTAAAAAAAGAAACTCATATTGGATCGATAATATTTTTTCATCCACCTGATTTATCCTTTTGCAATATTTCCATCAAGATTTTACGCTCTTTTGGTCCTAGATCAGAAATAATCTTATCGAGCTTCATCATTTTGTGGCTATGCATGATACACAGTAAACAATACATATTATTTAAACTTACATATAGTTCAAAAATAATATTTTTATAAAAAATTACAAAGAACTTGTCTTTTTTTATTTTCTTGATGTGTTATCAGTATTTTTGTTACTTGATTTCTTGTCAATCATTTCTTTATCAATCTGAAACATGTATCATATCATTCATTAATATATTTTTAAATAAATTGTCAACTTTTTAGGTAAAAAATAAATCTCAAGACACCGGTGTGCCTTTATTGATGTACGCACCGTCGCTGGTGTATGGGGGTATTACCAACGCACCACCAAACAGTATAATAGATCGTACAGTGCGTGGGGTATTATAAACACACCACAAAAACAGTGTAATAGGCCGTACAATGCTATCCTCATAACATGGAGCACTCGTGCCCTATTTCAGATATGGCGCACTGATTTAAAAAAATTGTTTTCAAATTTTTTATTACACAATACTTGCACGGTGCGCTTTATAATAAAGCGCACCGGTACGCTAGGTTATGCTGGGCACACTAATAAAAAAATCCATTTTTTCCAAAAATTCACGCAATGGCTGAATGGATTGGGATCCAATTATGAAAGTCGTCCTGTGGGTTGGATGTCAATCTAAAATGAAAAGCCCTAATTCTGAAATCACAGAAACAAAGAGAAGAAAGGGCAAAAACAAAAAAAAAATGAAGGGTTTAGGGTAAAAATGAATTAAACTACAGAAAAATTAAAAAAAATAATCAAATTTAATCACAAGATGGTTTGAAATTCTATGATACAGGGTTTGAATCACCAGAAGTTTGATTTCTGATTGTCTAAATACTTATGTTCGAACGTATTTCGCTACTCCACAGTGCCCTCGTGCTCTCTTGCTCCAGGTATGTCTCCTGCAAGTATCTGTCTACAAATTTTAGCAAAAATAGTGAAATAATGAAAAGTGTTTAGTATTTAAAGAATTATTTTATGAAATTAGATTTTCGAAAATATTTTGCCGCCCATTTTTCAATTTGTCGTTTTTTTTCACTTAAAGAAAATACAGTTGTGTTTTTTTTATTTGCGTTTATTCGTCACCGGTGCGTCGTTTTGTAACATCGGCATCAGTGCGGTTATATGTACAATAGCACCGATTTGCGGTTAAGGCACCGAAATTACTTTTAAGTGTGTACACCAAAATTTAGTGAACTCCAACCATAGAAATTGAGAATTATAATTTTTTTTATTCTTGAGAATTAGAATTAAAATTAAAATTGAGAATTGGAATTGGATAAATTCTTGATGGAAATAACTATTCTTCCAATGCATTTTGTTTATTGCATGAGGTCCCCACTGATTATGTGGAGAGAATGCAATGTGGGGCGTGTGAAAATGCAATACTACAGGGCCCAAGTGGGAAATTGTGGCATGTGAAACTGTTATAATTGACACTTAACTATTTGCAACCAATATGTTTTAGAATATAATCTGCAGATATACGGATGGCCTGCTAGCAATTAGTACATATAATCTGCAGAAGGGTAATGTTCTGAGAGCAATGACAACGAGTCCTTCATTATGAATTTGTTAGCAGAAGAACACTGATTTTCGACTTGATGATGCAGTTATTACATGTGGAGGCAATGGTTTCCCATAGAAAATGAGTATAGGGTTGAGCAAAGGAAAGACATTGCAAAATAGGCTATTACATTAGTTTTTCCAATGGGAAACTGATTTGCAGGTGGAAATATGGTAGCTGCAGGTATCTATGCTTTTCTTCCCACATAAATGGTCACTAGATTTCCATTTATAATACAAGCAGACTTTTCACTTGTTTCATCCACAGGACCACAGCTCAGACAAGTTAGAGATGCCATTTAGGTTCAATTGAAAGCCGAAGATGTGATTTTATGCAACGTCAAATTTGCCGGTAAAAGTTTATGTAAGCCAACCGAAGCTCGGAAAATACTCCCAGCTGCTTTTAAACGCATTCTAGAGAATATTTCCCTTCATGGGACCTACCAGCCCAATCAACAACGTCAATTGATCTTTCTCTGTTGTCCTTAAGGGAATGAGAATCCTTCCCTTCATGGTGCATCTTGGCTTTATCAACTGCCTCGATTGATCTTTCTCTACCATCAACTCTGCTCTCCATTTCTCCATCATGGGACCTCTTAACCCTATTTTCGACCTCAACCGAATGCTCTCTGCTGGTCTCAACCTGTACTCCTCTTGTACTCTGTCGAGCTTTGTAGCCGTCTGCATCCCTGTAAGCGTCTTTGTCTGTCTTTTTGTTTGAATCACTCATTTTCTCTGCTATAAACTTCTCAGCCAAAATTCGAACTCTCGTCTTTTCAAACCCTCATCTCCTCAGAAAAATTCTTGCCCGCGATTCAAACCCTCCGCTGCTCCAATACTGCACTTTACAGAATAACCATGTTTCGGTGCGCGCTATTTTATAGGCGCACCGAGGCGTTTTGTAAGATCGAGGTTTTTGTTTTGGCACGGTGTTTTATGACGCACCGGTGCGGAAGTGTTCTGAAACACCGGTGCGTCGGAGTAATAAGACGCACCGGTGTGTGTTATGATGATAAGCCCACCAGACTGTATAAAGTTCTTTTTTTTATGTAAGATCATAATAAAATAATGATAATTCTAAAGTACATGAATTTATTTGCATATTACAAAAATTCATATTATTCTAGATTTATTATTTTACAATTATTTACAAATTTACAAGTTTAAATATTTTAATAAAATCATTTCACATTAATACAATTAAAATTTTACAAATATTTTACATACAATTACAATTAAAATTAGAATTAGAATTACAATTACAATTTTACAATTTCACATACAATTACGATTAGAATTACAATTACAATTTTAATTTTACATACAATTACATTTACAATTAAAATTTGACAATTACAATCATTTCACAGTAATACAATTAAAATTTTACAAATATTTTACAATATACAATTAGAATTAAAATTAGAATTACATTTACAATTACAATTACAATTTTAGAATTTTACATACAATTACAATTTTACAATTTGTCATATATACAATTACATTCATTTCATAGTAAAATAAATATTACAATTACAATTAAAATTTTACATTAAATATTTTACATACAATTACAGTTAAAATTACAATTACATATACAAATACAATTTTACAATTTTACATACATTAAAATTTAAATTTCAATTACAATCACGACATAATATTTAATAAATACCATGGTCATTTAATATTAAATTAATTAATAAACATCACAATCATGATAACCATCATACAAACATCATATTCGACTAAAAAACACATTCAAACATCAAATTAACAAATTACATATTAACATCATCACAACACAAACATCAAATATACATCTCATGTCAAATAACTCATGCTATCACATACACATCTATCTACAAGCTAAACATTAAATGAACATATCTAACATGAACTAACAATATACACATCATGATGATCACCAACATGTAAATTAAGTACAACTGCAACATGAACATAAAATACATGGACCATATATATATAACTGAATAGTGTTAAAAATATACAACTGTAATATAAATGTCATGGATCAACTGGTGGTACTACGTCAACATCAATAGCAGTACTAGTGGAGGCCTGCTCAGTCAATGGTGCAGCCTCGACGGTCGATGGTCGAGCCTGCTCATAATCATGACTAGTACTAATGGATGGATCAGCTGGTGGTAGTACAACATCAATATAAGAAGTACTAGTGGAGGCATGCTCAGTCAATGGTGCAGCCTCGACGCTCGATGTTCCATCCTACTCATGATCATGACTAGTACTGATGGATGCTGCAGGTTGCTGATGACTGGACGTGGATGATGGTCCAGCCTCATCTCCATGATGACTGCTAGATGCTAGTGGAGCCTCATGCTCATCATGTGTGGCGCAAGGTGAACGATCATGAGATGAGTCGCTCCTCGCGGACTGTCCATCACGTGTTGTGACTCGACCACGCTTATAACGTGCAACAGTCCTCCTTAGTCACGTAACAGTTGTCGTAGCTATTGGAAATACTGAGAGGGGGGTGAATCAGTATTTCTTTTCAATTGTTAATTTTACCAATTAGATCACTTATATTTAGAACACAAAATGAACAATTATGGAATAGATACTTTTATTAATTTCTCCAACCCTAGATGAAGACTCCAATCTTCCAAGCTCCAACTTGTGTTATGCCAAGTACTGACTTGGTCTTTCCAAGGCTCCAACCTTGTCAATTTGAGGCACCAACCTCTAGGGCTTCAAACCTGTCAATTTGAGGCACCAACCTTTAAGGCTCCAACCTTATCTCTGGTACAGGCTCCGACCTGGTTTCTTGAGGACTCTAATCCTCTAGGGCTCCAACCCTATCTTCCAAGGCACTGACCTTGTCTCTATGAGGCTCCAACCTCTTGGGCTCGAACCCTCAACTTCACTTCGTCAAAATATGTTTGGTTATTCTTCACGGCTCCCAAAGTCTTCTTCAACAAGCCTTGTCAATCTTCAGTTATCCCTTCACTTTGTCTCCATGTCACATCATCAATGACAACCTAGTTCTTTTAGAAGGTGTTGCCACTGTTCTTCATGGCACCCAACCAAAGATATCAAAATCACCTCATGATGATATCATGGTCTTCAATGATCTTCACAAATCTTCAATCTGTCTTCAATGAGCAGCCCTAGTTCAGCACCTGCTCTAAGCCTCTTCAAGGGCCTTTTCAAGATCTTCTCACAAGGACCCAACAAGGTATTTCTCCACAATCTTCAAGATGTCTTCAAGGTACTCCAAGATGTCTTCAAGTTGTTTCACTATGTTGCACCAGGTCTGCTCCATAACCTAATCTTCACGATTTTCAAGGAATGTCTTCAAACCCAAAGCACTGTTCAACTTCATCTTATGTTCTATTTCCAAAACAGTGCTTGACTATCCAGTATTGGTCTCCACCATTGTTACACAACTTCGACACTTCAACAATAGTCATAGAAGAATCACAGTCTGAGGTATGTATTCATCATATTCTGAAGGTATAAGGTCCTCCACAATCTGAGCTAAGAAGTCCACCAACAATCCGAGCAATTCTAAACATAAACTGTAAGCACTGAAGTACTGGTCAAGAAGTCTGAACCACTCCAAAAGGAACCAAATCCGAGCCTCTGTCCAAGAATGATAATACACAGTCACTGTAAAAAGGTTTCTGAGCCAATACACAATCCAATTATGCGGTAAATATCACCAAGAAATCACTGTAATCACAATCCGAGCTAGGGAGGTCATAACATTGTAATATATCCACTTTAATTTCAGATATGAAGTGTGCCCGGACAGAAATCCGAACCTATAGATGAGATATAGCCTCTGCAATTTCAGAACTGAAATGTGCCCAAGCAAAAAATTCGAATTTCAGTACATAGTGCAGGTCTGAGCTTCAAAAAATACTGCAGGTTCGAGCTGCAGTAGGTCCGCAATAATACAGAGGGTCCTCAGAAAATTACAGTGTGGTTTGATGAATTTTTTAAGCTCAAACATAACTTCAAAATAGCTCCCTCTTCTTTGTTGTCCTCCTTACTGTCTACCACTGAACTATACAGGTCAGATAGAATTTTTTTTATAACTGAAATGGATGAGCGCAGCTATATATATATAGTTGTTTGTCCCTATGAAGAGACACGTCACCTGGTGAGGACACCAGCCTACACAAGTCGGCTCAAGTTGGCTATGACAGAAAACTAATTTTTTCATCTTAAAAAAATAATTTCTCTCAATCTAGAAGGAGTTAGAGGGCGAGTAATAGCTCATTAGAAAGGGAAAAATATGCTCTATCAGCTGATGTCAATTTCGTCCTTAGGTGAGGTCATCTTCCCATCAAGAAATTTATTTTTCTTTGTGGATGTTCTTAAATTTTTAGTTCAAACCATATGACTGCTTTGGAATTTTTTTGTGTAGTCCTTGATTCTTTATCGATAAGGACATAAGGACAGAATTTAAGGGCTTTTCCATAAGAGCTTCAAAGTAGTCTTCCAACTATCATCCATCTCATAAAATGTGTTATCATGAGGTCTTCCAACTATGTCATCATATGTCATCAAGTATAGTGTAATTATTCATGTCATCATAAGCACATGATAGGCACTTAGGATTTACATCAATCTTTAGGGCATTATGAGCATCAGGAGTAAGGATACCATAATATGCATGAGGTTATGGAATCTTCATGGTTAGCTGAGGACATCTAGGGCATTATTATCATTAGGTATTTAGGACAAGACTTTTTCCTAAGTGGCATGACATCTTCATTAATAGCATCTTTAAAACCTAGGGATTGCACGAGGTATTGACATCACAAGAATATTTGTCATCTCGACTAATGCCATATTGACATCAATGACAACCTTTACTAACAATCTCCCCCTTTGTCATTTATGGCAATAAACTTGTCCTTCCAATCTTCTCTCCCCCTTTGACATCAATGGCAAACGGGGTGCCCAAGTGCTCCCCCAATCAAGCTGCTTCTTTTATCATATCAATAATATTTCTTCATAGGTAGATATGTTGCTCTCATTGTCATAGTGCTCTTTAATTAAATTTCTCCCCCTAAGCCTTTGCATATATTCATGTAAATATTCAATCGACTCCCCCTATCTGCATAACCTCCGCTAGCTCTTCCTTTTTCCTTCGACAAGAAATATTGCATCCTTGTGATCAAGTGGAAGACATATTCAACAATGGTAGATTGGGTGCATAACAAATCATGTTTCCTCAATGGATATGACCTTTAAAGATTGTCCATGTGTGATTCATTGACGGTTTCATAAGACTCTTCACGGATTGTTTCTGCAAGAATAGTCACGAGTCACCAACTCCCCCTAACAGTATGCATGGTCTCCTTTTTGGTAGAGTCTCATCTTCAAACACTTGGAATATCAAGGATGACTTCATCAAGTCAAAAACATGTGTTGTTGGTCGGAGTGTTCAAGAGACTTCCTATATTCAACTTGATTCCTTCTCCATACTTGTGTAACTTTCTTCTCTAGGTTGGTTGTCATGGTTTTAGCTTGTTTAGGAACCCAAGTCAAGTTACAATCACGTGCCATATGTCCAATGTCATGGCAATTGAAACACTCTATCTTATTCATGAATGAAAGATCATGACTTCTTCTTGCAAAGTTTCTTCTAGGAAACTGACAAGGACCATTATATTTGTCCTTGTGGTATGCCTTACATTCCTTTGCCATATGCCCAAAATTTGTACAAGAATAACAACAACCAAAAAATATACTTTTGTACCTGGAGGATGGAGATTGCCTTGATGTAATTCTAAAGACTTTTTTCCTTGGAATTCTTTGATGATATTCATTTCCTTTTGTATTCTTGACATCATCTGTAAATCTCCTTGGAGTATGGTTTCTTCTAATGTCATCTTGACTCTTGCCTTTGCTGGAATTGGGAGTACCACTTCTTCCTAGCTTCCTCACATCCTTGTTTGAAGCATTATCATTCTTGCTTGAGGGTTCACCTGCATAGCCAAGACCTGATTTATCAAGGGGGGATCTTTGATGACTTAGGATTTGAGAACTCTTCAAGTTCTTATTTAGCAAGTCAACTTCATTTTTAAGAGAGACAATTTCTTCTTTCAATTTTTTACAATCTTCATCTTTCATGACTAGTTGCTTCTTCATTTCTTCCATCATCCTTGTTGCTTCGTGTGCTTCATTTTTAAGGGAGATGATATTTGATTTCATTATGAAGACTTCTTCATTCTCCTTTGGTAGACTTCTCTCCATTTCTTCTTTTATTCTTGTAGCTTCACATGTTTCAGCCTTGAGAAGATTGATGTCCGATTTTAGCTTCAAGATTTCTTCATCCTTTTCTTCTAGTTGGCATATCATGGTGTTTCTCTCCTTTTTTGCTTCATCAACTTCTCCTTATATGAATTCCAAAGTTTCCATCACCTTCTCAGCTCCTTGCGCTTGTTTCCTTGCTTCTTCTAGTTGAGATCTAAGAGAGGAGACCTCTTCCTTGTATTGACCAATCTCTGTTTCAAGATTTTTCAAGCTCTTAAGTCTCTGTTCAAAATGGCTTGACAATTTTTCTTCCCTTTTCTTTGCCTTATCCAATTTATTTGTCATAGATATGACTTATTCATGATGCTTTCTTTCGTTTGATGAAATTTCTCTTTAAGTTTGGTGAGCTCTTCATCTCTTTCTTGTACTTGAAGCTAGACAAAGTCAACTTCCTTCCTTGTCTTGTCTTGGTTACCATCTTGTGCTTTCTTCTTAAGTTCCTCATTTTCCTTTTTCAAACAGTTAATCTCTTCCATGGAAGCCATAAGTTTATTCAGGAGATCTTCTTCAAAGTCTTCTTTGTTCTCTTCATCTTCTAGGTCTTCTTTAGCCTTGTTGTCATCTCTATTATCTTCAGCTTCCTTGACGAATTATGGGCTTCTTTCTTATTTTCCATCATCTTCTTGACTAGAGATCATTGTCAACGCTCCTTTTGGATGAAGATCATGAAGTTTGTCCCATATGATTTTTGCTGACGAACATTTTTCAAAATTGGCCTTCACAGAATTTGGAAACCCATTCAAAATTGCCTTCATTGCTATTGTATTGTACTCCTTGGATTCTTCGTCCATCGTGTCATTAGTAATCATTAATTTCCAAACTTCAATTCCTTGAGTTTTCAAGAAATTCCTCATTCTTGCCACCCATATATCAAAATTTCCATTGAACAATGGAGCCTTCGCAAATTGATTTACTTCAATTTCAATGGTTGAGGAAGACACATCTTTAGGATTACTGGAGACTTTCTTCCTTGGCTTTTCCATTTGTGTTCTAATGATCAACCTTCAAGCTGTTAGGCTTTGAGTGAAGGTACTGGCTCTGATACGAATTGTTGGAAATACTGATTCACCCCCCCTCTCAGTGTTTCCAACAGTAGCTCCTACGACATGCCGCATCGGGTTGTACATGTTATGCGGCATGCCTTTCCACATCCATATTAGCCTATCATCAGCCTGTATGTATTTGTAATGAGAAGGCTTGATGCACGCCTCAACAATAAATGCACTGAGTTGGTCGCCCAACTCCATCTTATATCGAGTATTAGGTCGACTGCCCCTAGCAAAAGGTGGTACCGGTGCACCAGCATGAGGATCATGTCTCTCTCCACCAGCCTCCTGATCATGATCCTTGACATCTGCCATGTCCTGATCATCATCAAGATCCACACCTAGATCATGTGGTGGTTCCGGCATCTCCTCGCCGTCAAAAGAGCCAATGTCTGCAAAATATATACAAGTACACAACAATAATTAGACAATTTCATTACACAATTTAATAAAAACAAATTAAATAACATGGTAGAATAAATATAAATATATAAAACAGTAATATTACCTCTATCATCTGGCGGTTCATCAGCTATGAAGAGGATGTTGGCACACCCACGCCAATCCAATCCAGCATAAGGACAGGGGACCATAATGAAGGGATGCAGCTCGTCAACACTGGCTAGTAAGTCCAATGCATCATGTGATATCCTGGCTAGAAACATAGTATCTCCCCTCTTGGGCATCATCTGCCTCCTCATGTGCATCCGGGCCTCCAACATCGGCCTACGAGGCTGTCAAACAAAAGCAGACCTCATCTCTGGAAACCTCTCAAAAAATAAACAAAAAATCTCTGAAGCAAAAGGGAAGTTGACCCTCCCTTGTGCATGAGCACGACATCTATCTAAGGCCGTACAAAACTGTTGCAAAAAAATGGCAGACCACCTAACAAGTCATGGCTCCTGTACTAAAGAATAAACATAATATAGAAGCGGGCAACTAATGTGTTGCCCGTCACTGATGTTGTGTGAAATGGTCGAAATGAGAAGTGAGAGGCACTGCACATCCTGTCTACCAAATGCACCAATACGTAGCTTACCTCTAGGGACCTGAAACTCTGAAGGAGACAGTACATTTGCTCCAATGTATCTCTGGGAGTAAACTAATTCACTCCCTGCTACACAATCAGCTGGAACCTCTGGGAACAAGGGAAAATCCACCCCTCTCCTTGATAGCCATGTAATGTAATAAATATCCTCCTCAGTGGGTTTGTACCACTGGTCAGGACCAACCTGGAAAGCCTGTCGATGGGCATTCCACCTACGGATAAGATGTCTCAAAAAGACACTATGGGCCTTTAGGGAAGTAGCCTCCTCATAGAACTTGAGGAGGCCTACCTGCCTCAGGAGCCCCTGGGTATCTGCTATAATAGGCCGAGGGTACACATCTCTCTCCCTCTCTCGTGCCTCCCACTGGAAAAGCATGTCATACTGCTCCGCCTGTTGTTGCTATTGTTCCTCCTCTTCTCTCTGAATCATTGACATATTAAATAAAAAAAATTTATTAAATCAGACATGTATTTAGGAATATACATATATAATTTTTTTTGGAAAAAAAAAACAAGCCAGCCGGTGCGCCACAAAAACAGTCATGCACCGGTTCCGGTGCGGCTGTTTTTTGTAGAGCACCGGAGGCGGTGCCCCAGATGACATAAAATGCACCGTATGCGGTGCACCTGAAATTTTTTCAAGACCATTGACTATATATGGTTTCAGAAGAGCAGTGCGCTGACTAAAATATACGCCCTGGCGTGTATAGTCGTGTCAGCGCACCAACTTCCTCAAAAATTATATAGTCAACGATGCGGTCTTTTACCCGGCCGCACCATTGACCCTGTCGGAATGACGAATGAGATGCGCTGATAGACATCGAGGTGAATATATCCATCAACGCACCGCATTGCTATTCCCATGGTCAATGGTGCGCCCAGCTAAATGACCACACCGCAAATGTTTTTTTAATTTTAAAATAATGTGGGGCGCCTTTCGATACTGCCTAGGCAAAAATGCGGATACCATCAGCACCGGTTGCGGCAGCACCGCCTACCAGTGCAAGTTGAACAGCTCATGCACACCGCGCGACAAATTTTTTTTTTTCTTTTTTAATGGTTAACTTTAAGGTTATTTCAAATTTTGATCTGCTAGAAAGCTTAATTATGGAAAAACTAGAAAAATACTTGTACATTTCGCCATCAAGGAGGCATATTGGCTGTAGAATTTGCAAAATAAAATTTGCCCACCGTTTTTCAAAATGCAAGCTGGAAATTGGTGGCCAATGCACAACAGCAGTGTGTGCAATGGGTGCAATGGGAGCATCGATGTCAGGGCGGCTCAGAGAAGGAGAAATTGCACCAGTGCTTGAGAGCTCTAGAGTACTGAGAAAAGTGAAAATTGCGGTTTTTTGGCCATAATTTTTTTTTTATTTAACCCTGTTCTGGTGCGCAGGGTTTTATAAGCGCGCCGGTGCAGTTTCTTAAGAACGCACCGCGCTGTTTCAGATTTGGTGCTCTATTTTATGATGCACCAGGGAGGTTACTTAACACCGCACCGGGTTGTTTCAGTTTTGGCACAGTGTTTTATGATGCACCGAGGCAGAATAGTCTTGAAGCCCCAGTGCTTTACAATAATAGGATGCACCGGGCATGTCTTTACGGAGCGCACGGTGTCCGGTGTGCCAATGTTTTGTGTGACTCGCGCTTTCTCTTGTAGAAAGCACCGGTGATTGAGAGCAAAAAAGTGAAAAATGCAATTTTTTGGCCGTAATTTTTTTTATTTAGCCCTTTTTCGGTGTGCGTGTTTTATAGGCGCACCGGTGTTGTTTCAGACGAAGGCACCAGTCCACTTCTGTTTTGGCGCGGCGTTTTATGACACATTGGTGCGGAAGAGTTTGTGCGCACCGGTGCCTTCTCTTGTAGAGCGCACCGATAATTGAGAGCTCTAGAGCACTGAAAAAGTGAAAAATCCAGTTTTTTTGCCGTAATTTTTTTTTGACCCTTTTCCAGTGCACGTGCTTTATAGGTGCACCGATGCTTTTTCTTACGAACGCACCGGTCAATTTGTGTTTTGGCGCATTGTTTTATGATGCACCAGTGTGGGTTCTTAATACTGCACCGGGCGTTTTCAGTTTTGGCGCGGTGTTTTATGATGCATTGGCGCGAAAGAGTTGTGAAGCACCAGTGCTCTACAGTAATACGATGCATAGGGCAAGTGTGTACGGAATTCATGGTGTCCGATGTGCCAATGTTTTGTGCACACCAGTGCTTTCTGTTGTAAGGAGCATCGGTGTGATGTTGAATGATAAGCACACAGAACGGAAAACATCTGCAAAACCCTCCACCCGCCAACCTCCTCTAGTAACCTCCGCTAGAAACGGATGTATGGGGTATTTTTATAAGGGGTTCCTCAAAAACATCTACTAGAGGGTCTTTTCCTTGTAGTGTTGGGAGTTTCAAACACCTTGGAATGATTGTCCAAGACTTTTTGGAGATCTGGAGAAATAGATGATTTTGATGTTGGAACTTCTGGTGAGCATAATTGTGAAATTATGCCTCGTTGTTCTTTCTTCAGAAGCTTTGTCATTTCATTAGAGCTTACTATCTTTCTTGGCTTCCCTGCGATACACCGTAATTCAACTTCCTTTCCTTCCGAAAAAAAATTCAAGAAAAGTTTTTGAAAATGAAAAGTTATCGTCCCCAAAGGTTGTAACCATTGTACTCCTAGTACAACATCAGCACCTCCCATTGGAATGGAAAGCATTGGACTATTCAATAAATATTCTCCCATGGTTAGCTTGATATTATGGAATTTTCCAGATCAATTTATAGTTCCTCCATTTTCAACCATCACTTGACATTCTGGTGTGAAATTTTCAAGAAGAAAATATTTCTGTAATACTTGGTTTATTTCTCCTACTTATGAAATAAACTATTTACATATGCTTCAGTAAGTTCTAAAATAAACACATTAGCATATCTTCACTATCACTAAGAGCACATGAACAAAAAGATAATTTACACAAGTAGCACAACAGAAACAACCACATGAACACAGTTATTTTTGGACAATTGTCCCATGAAAAACCCAACGTGGGAAAACCAGTGCAGCAGATGAGGGTTTTATTATTTGTCTTCAGAAATGGAAAGTACATTTACAAGAGTCTAATGAGCAGAAAAAAATTAGCAAACACCTGGCTGAATTTTCTGGACCCTCCAGAAAAATTTCAGACCCTCGGGGTGACCTCGTTCACCCTCTGCGTCATCCAGCGTGATAATTATGCACAGTCTCTTCCTGGACTACGTGATTCTGCGTGGAGGGGGTATTTTTGCTGATCATCTCACCCTTCCCTTCATCCTCCTAACTTATGATTCTCAATAACTAACTCCTCCCTCCTCCTTCTGATTTTGCAACCCTGCCTCTACAATCTCACCCACTGAAATCAAATTCTCTTGCCTCAGAATCGATTTCATTTGGGTACTGAGAGTGTCCCCGACTTAATTTCTAAATGGCCCTCGAGTCTCTTCTTATAGTCTTCTAACTGATGAATCAACGACCAAGATTATATCGTTAATCAATGGCTCAGATTAAAAGATGACTTGACCTTCGTTTTCTAGAAGATTCACACTCTTCTCTATTAATACCTTTTAATTATTTAATTTCCCTAAGTTTAAACTTAGGGTCTGCATTAAAATAATTAATTATTTTAGTAAAGTCATATCTGAGTGGAATTTCCACAAACGATTTCTGGGTTCTCTGGATAACTGATGTCTAAGCCTCTCTACCAAAAATGAAGCTTTGAATACTTCTCGATGTTATAGATATCAACATCTGGTGATAGGTATAGGAAGTAATTCAATTCCTTGGCTACCTTACAATGAATAAAATTATGGATACTACCTGAATCAATCAAAACTATCACATTTTTCTTCTTGATATGTCCTTCTATCTTGAGAGTTTGAGGAGTGGTAATTCCTACTAATGCATTACATGATATGGTCGGACTCATTTCTTCTTCTTCTAGGGTTGGTTCCTGGTGTATATCCTCTTCTTTTGAATTTTCTTGTTCATTTTATTCCTCCTCTTCACAATCTATGTAAAATAATTTATTCTCAGCACACTTATGACCTTTAGTGTATTTTCTATCACAACTGTAGCAGATCCCTTTGGCTTTTTTTTCTTCCAATTGTTGTGGTGTCAACCTTGTAGGTTGTGGAAGTCTAGGAGTAGCAACACTTACATATTTATAGATGTGAGTGGTAGGCTTCCTTGTCGTCATAATTTTACATTCAATTTTTCTTGCCATCATGAATGCCTTCTCCAATGAATCAGGTTCCCAAAGGTGAATCTCAAGTTGGATGTTATCCTTTAAATTCCCTATGAGGACATCAATCATGTGTTCCTATGGAATATCAGTTACCCTTATATTCAATTTTTGGAAGTCCTTAATGTGCTTCACCATTGAACCCTTTTGTTTGAGATTTATCAATTGGATAAAGAAGGTGTTGCTCTTTGTATCCTCATAATGTGTTATCATTTCCTCCGTAAAAATTGACCAAGTGACAATTTTTTTAGGGGAGCAAAGCCATCGATACAATATAAATGTATTTTTTTCTAAATGTAAAGTTGCAATGCATACCTTTTGTGTGTTTTGCACATTATTGAGATCAAAATATTGCTCCATCTACAGTGTCTATGTTACGGGATCCTTGCCATCAAACTTCCTCATATCCATCTTGGGAATATGGTGGTTCTTCCATCCAACATTAGAGTTTATGAAATCACGATTAACATTTATTTTTTTCTCATCATGAGTTTCCTCTACTATATTTTCGCCATTAGGAATCATTTCTTGTATCAACTTTGTCAAACCTTCCATGTCTTCTTTTAGATCATTCTTCATGTTTTCCATGTTGTCTTTCATTTTTTCATCGATCTTAGATTCCATGTCATCCATCTTAGATTCCATGATAGCTTCCATGCCATCCGTCTTAGCTTCCATGCCATTCTTCAAGCCATCCATCTTAGCTTCCACGCCTTTCTTCAAAACTTCCATTTCATTTTTTGTTTCTCTTTGTGAGAGCGAAAATTGGTGCACTTTATCTTGTAATTTTGATATGTCATGTTGCATTTCTTCCTCTTCATGAGTAAGAGTAGAGCCTTCTGAAGGCTTAATGGGTGTTGAATTCTTTTTAGGAGGCATTTTAGAACCCAATACGTCTTCTTTCTTTTGAGGAGTTCAATATTGAAACTAAATTATCTTTGTAGTTTCAGATCTTCAATATCCGACATTCGATCCTATAGCAGCCCTCTGAATATTCTTTTGAATGCCACAGGTCTAACCTGATTTGGATTCTTCAAGGCAAATTTATGCCCAATATCCCACAATGACTTAATTATGGACTAGTTCAATAGAGAGAACTTGTACGGCGTGCCATGTGTCACTTTTTTCTCCTTCGGCTCTGAAATTAATACATAGGAAACCACAATCTGTTTACTTACATCCAATTTTTACATAACTCCAATCCGATGCTCAGAGAATGAGTTATGATGATTTTCCCATGGTCACCTCTTTGAGATAAAATTCGGGAGCTTGAAAAAACCCTAACTTCCACAGATCATATCTCTGAAAATATTGTGAACCAACATCTGAAATTTTTACACGAAGTTCCTCAGGATTTCGGCTTCTCATGCTAAAATTTTTAGCTTATGAACCTTCGTATAAAAAAAAATTATAGCGAAAATTCCACAACGTCTTTTTTGAAGCAGCGAAACCTTAGAATCCAATGCTCGGATACCAAATGTTATGAAACCAAATCCAAAAATAGAAGAAAAGAGATATCAACACCTTAAACATAAGCCACTTTGAGGGGGCAACCTCCTTTACATTACATAAATTAACAATTCTTGGATGATACAAATGAAAAAACCTCCTTTCTATATATAGGAGTGCATGGGGTCACAATATAATGCTAGCTGACCTAACAATAATAATGTAAAGGCACAATAATAACAATATGGGGGTTATACGGGTACAAAAATAACAATAAGGGGGGATACACTAACAACAATAAGGGACTACACTAGTAATATAGGGACCTAACAGACTATGCCACCTCTTCTTTGAATCGATCTTCCTCTCAGAAAATTGAGTTTCAACCCTCCTGGCTCAGAAACCCCGATCTCCAGCAAAACTCAAACTATCCCTTGGAAACATTGCACAGTCCCTACATGGGTATGCATCACCCCTTCTGGGGACTGCATCACCTCTCCTGGTGGTTATGTTGCTTCTTTTGTTATCTCTGTTGCCTATCTGCTACGTACTTTTGGTCCTCCAACCAATAACCTGTTTTTCCCCTCACTGCAACTAAATCACTTAGATATTATCTTTTTTCGAGCACTGCTCCGTCAAAATAATTGGATCTCTAGATTCACTCTCTGTGTGTGTTCTCCAATTGACCCTCAAGCATTCCTTTATACTTTTCGTGTTGAGATATCAACAATCGTAATAAAATCTTTAATCAGCGGTTAAAATTAAAACAAAATTGATCCTCGTCACTTAGAAGATTCTCACCCATATTTACATTAATTCACTTTAATTATTTTAATTTCCTAAGTTTTAACTTAGGCTCAATTAAAACTAATTAATTATTTTAATAACATGCACTCTGGGCAGAATTTCTCCAAACAATTTCTGGGTCTTGGAAATCTCATGTGTTCTAGCCCCTCCACAAAATTTTGAAGCTAGAGCACATATGATGCTACCCAAAAATCAATAGTGAGAACCTCATGGGAGGTATTGTTAATGAGACCATATCCTCCCCCTTGTGGGATTCTTTCTACAACCTACAGTTATGAATAACTTCAAAAAAGTTGAGAGTAAGGATTCACCTAGAATAGGCATTCTAAATAAAATTAACGAAGAGTCTGCATCTCACTTAGTTTTAGGTGTTGCATATCATATAGGATAATTCTTCATCCTAGCAGCAATTATTCATCCAATCACTTGGAATTTAATCTATATTGTGAATGTTAATCGGCTCCTAAGGCATTGGTCTCATACTTAAGAAATCCTTAAATATAATGAAGTTGTGCTAAATAATAAAACTTTCCGATTTTTCTTAACCAAATTGTTATTCCATTCAGTTGTGTCTCCCGAACCCATCATCTCATCCATGGGGACTACCCCCCTTAGCCTGATGTGGGAGGACAACTTAAATAGAGAGGGCTAGGATTAGAGTGAAAACCCTTACCCTTAGCGTTGTCATATTCTCTTGTACACTTTGGTTGACAACTTGTGGCAGCCATGGTTTGTTAGTACAACTTATGCAGAAGCATATTCTTTCATGTTATGTGTAGTTTGTGCAGTGGATTAATTTGGTACTTGTGATTGAGCATATTGAGAAGTAAGGCTGCCAGGACTTGACATGATATACATATCGAGAAAAGCAACATAACTTTCATTACAATCTTTTTACATTGATTTTGAGCATAGGGGGATCTCCTCTTAAAATTTTGAAACGTGGTCTGTCGGTTGATCAGGGCGGTTGGGTGGTGCAAGTTAGGTGATTGGAGTCACCTTCAGGTTAGATCCTGAGAAAAATTCAAGATGGAAGAGTGGTGTTAGGGCAGATTGGATCTTGCAGAGGGCGTTGGAGTGTTCATCCAGTTGCAACTAGTACACAGGGTGTTGGAGCATCCATCAGGTTGGAGCCTGAGATCTAGGGCGTTGGAGCGTCCTCCCAATTGCAGTTGGTAAACAGGGGTTTGGAGCATCATATAGGTTGGAGCCTATAAATCAGGGAGTTGGAGTCTCCTTGAATTGGAGATGAAAATTTGATGTAATTATTTTTTAAGACAGATATTAAGAAGCATTCAATGGTTTTTGAACCAGAGAGGGTTTTCCACCTAAAAATATTTTCTATTGTCTTGATTATTGTGCATTGTTGAATGGTGTAGTTTATTATTGACGAATGTTTATATTAATTTGATGCTAATGATAATTAATGCTTTGAAGAATAAAATTAACTAATTGGAAATAAATATTGATGGATATTTGATGATACTTGGCTTCTCTAAGAGTGTTACAGATCCAAACATATATATCAAGATTGTGAAGGGTGAGTCTCTGGTACTACTGTTATATGTTGATGATTTATTCTTGACGGGTATAGAGAATCTTATTTTTTAGTCTAAGAAGGAGTTGGCCTTTGATTTTGACATGAAGGATATTGGCTTGATGCATTACTATTTGGGATTGGAAGTCTGGCAGAAACCTAGTGAAATCCTTCTCGGACAAGGAAAGTATGTCATTAAGTTCCTTCAAAAGTTTGGAATGATGGAATGTAACTCTATAAAAACTCCTGTGGTGAAGAATTCGATAAATCTAAGGGATTGTGAGTCTAATATGGTAGATCCATCCATGTACCAACAATTGATTAGATCGACGTTGATGTATTTGGTGAATACCAGGCCAGCCATTTACTTCGTAGTGAACACTTTGAGCCAGTTCTAGATGGAACCGAGACATGAACATTGGATTGAAACAAAGAATATATTGATATATTTACATGGTATTGTTGACTATTTTTTGAAATATGCCTCAAGTGGTGAGATACAAATGCATGGATACATAGAATTTCACTGGGCATGGAGTGTGGATGAAAGGAAGAGTACATCTGTGTGTGTTTTAGTTTGGGCTCTGCTTTGACATCCTAAATGAGAAATAAGCAGACATTTGTCACACTCAGTACTGCAGAAGCATAGTATATTGCAACTTGTTTGGCATGTTGTGAGGGAGTATGGCTTCGTAAGCTACTCTTTAGATTGTTTGATCAGATGTTGGAACTGACTATGTTATTCTGTGACAATTAAAGTTGTGTAAAGCTAACAAACAATCCAAAATTTCATGATAAGAAGCATATTGAGATCAAGTACCACTATATTCATGATATGGTGCAGAAGGGAGCAGTGAGGCTCCAGTGTATTCCTAGGGATGAGTAGATAGCTAATATTCTTACAAATCCTTTGACCTGGGTGAAGTTTTTATACTTCAGGGACAAGCTTGGACTTGTGGAAAATCACTCTATAAATGAGAGGGAGTATTGACGAGATATCAATAGGGGCATGGCCTGTACTATTGAGAGAAATAGGGGCATGGCTCGAACTATTGATGAGATGATTACAGGGGCAGGAGAAGTGGCACGAAATTTGGTGAGATAACATGAGGGACGAACATTCTTGAGAGGAATCGTCCATAAGGCCTGAACACTCAATAGAGTGGGTTCCTTTCAATATCTGGCCTAGAGTGAGGCCTTTGGATTTGGGACATGGGTTTCCCTAGGGTTTTACCATGGGTGATGGCAACCTTGGACTAGTCAAAGTACCATGAGGTGAGGCATCCATCGGATCATGGTGACTAGTTGAGTGAGTACCACTGGTTATGAGTGTTAACTTGGGTTGTGGTATCTACTAGATGATGATGATGTTGATGTAGGTCAATAGTGTTGACCAAGATGATGATGTTATAGATGAGTTGTACCTTTCCTTAAAGAAATCATGTATACATAGAACAACTGGATAGTCATTATGAATACCTCCCTAGCTAAGAGGGAGTATTGAATTTTATAGCTATGGTCGGTCTTCATTATGTCATTTGTAATTGTAATAATAAAATATAAATTATATTTGTGACTAAACAAAATTATTTGAAGCATGTTCTTCATGCTTGCAAGAAAAAAAAATATTTATTGATTTTATATTCAAAAGAAAAATATTATAAGGCACGTTCTTCATGACTTTATCAAAAGCGGGAAAATGAAAATTTAAATTTGTATTATAGACACCACAATATGCCCAAGTCGGCCTCCTAGTGATGAATTCGGCCCTGCACCAAGAGGCAACTATTCGACCTATTACAATGTTTATATATAAATTCCACTTGATCTCCACTCCAATCCAATTTCACATCTCATCATCAAGCATATTTATGATCTAGCATAGTGAAGGAGACAAGGGAGATGAAGGTCGAGTTGACGAAAAATAAGAAGCTAAATTCAAGAGAAACTTTCGTACATTTGACCTTATGTTGCCCTCTCACGTATGGAAGCTGCAGGTCCAAATTCCTGTGGTAGAGTCTAGTTTCAAGTCCAAAATTCTAAGGTGAAGAGGAGGCCGAAATTTGGCCCTAGTGCAGACCTAGAGTGAGTTTTTGGAGGAGCTCCTTGTGGTTATTTTTGTAAATTTTCTTAGGGCTAACATTGTTCTCTGTTGTAAATAATTGAATTTAAACATTTTCAATATTTACTTATTACATTCACCCCATAAAATCATTATCAACATAAGAAATTATGTAGAGAGAACAATAAATAATGAATCATAAACTATCAACATTAAAAAGAAAATTAAAAAAAACATACATAATAGAGACACCAAGTTTTGGTTAGAGACCAGGGAAAAACCCCACAAGGGGGAAACCTGGAATTCAATTCTTCTCCCTGTATTAGATATTCATCAATTCTTTAACTGGGATAGAAAGTACATCCATAGTGGGATACATCATTACATCATGCTTCCCAGGACCAATCCAATTCAGTTCATAACTTCGATTGTGAACTGAATTCTCATAATCAAGTGAGACCGAGAAAGCTTCCATCACAACAATGTCATATACAAAATCACATCATTTACTTTATTGTAATTGTCATCACTGTCCTATCTTCATAATGAGTCATGCATCACTATCATATTATCATCAAAGAGATGAGACATTATCACAACTGTCACATCATCGTCATAAGTCTCTATCAAATATTCATGGTCATACCATAGTCATTGTAGCTACCAATGTTAGTCACAAACAAGGTCATTGACATGTTATCACTTTAAAATATTACTGCCATACCACGACAATGTCATTCACCGTGATTACTCAAAATCACTAATATATATATATATATATAAGTCACTACCACCATGAGATTACTATCAGATTAGTGTCACCCTAATATTAGGGTTTATGCCATATAACTAGGTCACAACCATACCTGTAGATCATATGTATTTATTGTTGTATATACATAATATTGTGAGACACACAAGCATGAACCTCAAAACATTGCAAACCTCACAGCAGAGCGATCCACCCTGTAGCGTGCCACTGAGAAATCATGTAACGTGCTATTTATAATAATTGATGTCTCTCAGAGATCGATGCCACTATGCCTATAAGTCATTGATGTTATTGTGTATAATGAACGATGATTCCATTGAAATTAGAGCAAGAAAAATATCGATCATTTTGTGTGAATATGTTACAAATGCCACTGAGCGGACCACCATGAATATTGCGAGCCATGGGAAAGAGCCATTGTGATAATTTTATGTTATTGTATGAAATGTTATGCCACTGAGAGTTATCTGATGCCATTGTAATGTTAACTAAATAATTTGATGCTACTGGATTTTTACGATTCCACTGGTCGATGCCACTTTGTTAAAGGACACGAGCCACTTTATAATGACATGGGCCAGACGGAAAAGAGTCATAAATCTATGTTGAACCGAATAGTATAGCTGGCCATTTTAGCGTCTCATTGTTATACAATAAGCCTTGAATAATTATATGCATACCATAGTTGTAAATACAAACCATTTATTGAATTGTAGTGAGAGCTGCTTAGAACATAAATTCAAAAACGATTAAATTATTTCCACCACATTAGATTCAAAGTGATAGATATAGGTGTCAATTTATAATGTTTCTATAGGAGAAAAAGGTGTCTCTTTAATGGAGAGTCGACCTGACCTATAGGGCTGACTTAGGCATTAAATAATTAAATTTCCCTTTTTTGTTGACCGACTCCCATTCTTTGAGGGAAAGACAAACTCAAATTCCCTTTAAATATAAAATAATACTAATAGTTTAATAAACTATCTTTGGGGCAACGAGGTCTCCTCTTGAGGTTTTAGAGTTTATATGAGAAATTTGTCCCATAGTTGCCCCACTTTTCAACACTCTCTCTCAACTAAGGAGGAACTTCCTTCTGCATCATAAGACTCTTCTTGGATGACATATCTCAATATAATAAAACAAGAAATGGTATCATCATTATATATGGTCTTGTCTCATAGAAGAAAAATAATGCATAATCAATGGTAGGGGAAATCAATCCTCCAAAACCTACTAAACTCCAATTCAAATCACATGACCTCCATCTCAGCTATATCAACAAAATATCCATCTCATCACATCTCGTCTTAACTTATTTCCTTTGATCATCAACTGAACAATGATGTATCGATCTAAAGAAGAAGAATCATCATAGGGGAGTCCAGCTACCACCCTATATCCACAGACAATAGGACGGATGCCACTAACTGTGAGAGGTAAGGATCGTTTCTATCCTAATTTATGGTGACAATAGACAAGATACACTTACCACAAAGGGTAAGTATCACACTCTATCCTATTGTTTGTTGAGATTCCCAACTTGACCCTTAAGAGTTAGTGGTAGAACACATGCATCTCATAACTTGAGAGAGATACTACTTACCATAAATGGTAAGGATCGCGCCTAACTCAAGTAGCCAACACCCATTGGCCATATGGGTGGCAAACAATCCCAACAAGCCCAAATTGTGGGTAAGATGCCAACTAGGTTATACTCTGTCAATACCAAAGCCTAGACAATAGGAAGGATATGACTTATCATGGAAGGTAACGATCACAAACTATAACATTGCTTGACAATAGGCAAGATACGACTTACCATGCAAGGTATGGATCACATACTATCTTATTGACCAGATTTCCCTTAACCCCAGGATCTCTCTGGCTTGATTCCTCACCCTGGGAACTTAAACGGGGGGGGAGAGCATAGCTCAATGTCCTTAATCAGCGAAAGACCGCTTCATCTCACTAGTTCCTTCACTAGGCTTGCGACTATTAGTCTTGGCCATAGTGCATGACACCTAGAGAATATCGGGTCAACGACAAGCTTACATGTTGCAACTCAAGAATCTAGTTGTTCGCTTGCTCATCAATCAAAAATTTATGGATTCTTATAGCTCCTCTCTGCACCATATGTAGAAATTCCTTGTAGATTCAAACTTATAGATATAATTTGCTAAAACAATAGAATTGAATCTAATTGTTTGAAGATTTCTATGGAGGGCATATTGAGATTGTTTAGTTCTTGGAACTAATCCAACAATAGCCATTTATGAGTCGAAGTTTCAAGTCTATAACAAGACTCATCATCAGGACAATACTCCTCTCTGCACCATATGAAATTTCACGCTCTTCTTTGTAGGTATTGTTTGATGATGAGCCTTGTTATAGACTCAAAACGTCAACTCATAAATGGCAACTGTGGGATTAGTTCTAAGCACTAAACAATCTAAAGACTTGAATCTACTCTACTGATTACGAAAACCAATTTAAACAATCGGCGAAATCATGAAGCATACAAGAGAAACAATTCAATCAATACATTACAAAATGA
Organism: Pinus albicaulis; assembly: GCA_034641835.2. Lineage (NCBI taxonomy): Eukaryota > Viridiplantae > Streptophyta > Pinopsida > Pinales > Pinaceae > Pinus > Pinus albicaulis. The sequence goes on from CM076574.1 coordinate 61,032,407, forward strand.
TTTCCTAGGGAAAGCCACAACTAAAAACTTTGTTATCTGTATATTGCATTAGTCAGAAAATATGAGAATATTAGAATTATTTTCTCATGCTCGAACAACCTTTGCACTATCTCTATCTATCTCACTACTTCACAAGCTCACTCTGGCCAGCACTTAGCCAATTTCCTAGCCTTCCAAGCTCCTACTTCCTTGCATTGTTCAATGAGGAATTAGGCCCCGATTTAATAGAATTTTCCTCCATTGGATTGTGCAGTTCCATTAGGATCTTCCTCTAACTGCATGCACCATTTGTACAACCTGGATAATTATACAACTGATAGTACACTGCCCTTGAACTCCAATCTCAACTAGTTAACTCTCAGTTCACACATGCATGGTTTATTTATGGCTGAATCATCAATTAATTGATTAATCACTGAGTGTGGTTCAATTTCAAGCTCCACACTTTGACCTCTCATTAGTTCCTCCAACTATTAGAACTAGTTAAACCGACTTTAACTCAAATAAATTGCATTAATTAATTACAACTCAAAATAAACTCAACCTAGGCTCTTATAAAGTAGGATTCACTCTACACGACTCAAGTTAGACCCTAAACTTGAATTAGCTTAACCAACTAAGTCAAACTTAGTTAACTTGTACAAGTTGTCATGTGATGTGGAATTACAATTTTCTCCTAATTTAATTCAAGGGAAAATTAAATCAGGATTTTCTTCTTGTCATTTTCAACACTCCCTCTCAACAAGAAAGGGATTCACATCTATCCTGATCCAACACCTTTGGAATGTATTACATGCAATGATTCTCACTATTGTTGCTGGTATTGAAGCATCTGCAACTGAGAATAATAAATAATAAATAATCATTGGATCATTCTGCAACTGTCTACTGGAAAATTGTGTTGTTGTTGAATCTTCCACTAAGCCACCCGCTCTATTGTCAACACTGCTCTACACTCCTCGGTATTTGACTGACATTGATCCTCATTCTACTGAATACTTTGGGCCCTCGTAGCAAGTTAATGATCTATGAGGATAGTACCTCAATGGATCCTGCCCAAATTTTTGCAACTCTTGAGACTATTGCTTCACATCGCCCCACCTCTCACCTGGAGACATGGTTGCATGTGCTCCCTCTGCCCACTTGGCTCGAACTCTCCTCCTACTGGAGGTCTCTGACTGATCCTATTCGTCATCATCCTCCGGGTCATCCCAACTGTCAACTGGTTAAGGCTTCCTCTTAAGAGCTAAATCATGCTCCTTCTCAACCACAACATCTCTAATCCCCACCTTGCTCCTCATGGTTTTGCATGCATCTTCCTCTAATGTGTAGAGGCTCTCGATCCTCACACCAAATTTCTTGAATTGACGTGAAGAAATATGCTTGAAATAGGCCTTCCCATCTGTGAAGACTACCTCATACCCTTTGTCTTCAATTCTCAATTTCTTCATCAGTTCAAGTTTCTTGGTTTCACTGTTATTTCCGAATATCTCATTGAGAGTATTTCACATAGAAAAGGGAGTCTCTTTGTCATGTAGTTTCAAGACTATGTGGTCTCTCACACCCTCTAGGATGATCCTCCTGGAACTTTCTACACACTTCTTCCACTATGTTGGATCTTTATCATCAGATGTTGGAGGCTTCACGATATCATGATCTATGAATTCCTTCAGCTGATTATCTTCCAACACTGGCTCCATCATTTCCTTCCAAGAAATATAATTTTAACTACCCTCAAGGACATATTCGAGTCTCAATCCATAAAAGGACATCTTGCTAGGTCTGAAGAATGATTCTACAAATTCGATTCACGTGCAAGAACAACTTCAAATTCTTCTCTTCTATTGTGATTTCACCTCTGATACCATGTAGAAATTCCTTGTAGATTCAAACTGCTAATTGTAATTTTATAAAACAATAGACTTGAATCTACTCTACCAATTGTGGAAACTAATTTAAATGATCGTGAAATCATGAAGCATATAAGAGAAAGAATTGAATCAACACATTACACAATGATTCCCTGGGGAAAGCCGCAACTAAAAACCTCGTTATCTGTATATTGAATTAGTCAGAAAATATGAGAAGATTACAATGCTTTACTCATTCCCTAGCAACCTTTCCACTATCTCTATCTTTCTCACTTCTTCAGACGCCGACTCTAGCTAACACTTAGCCAATTTCATAGCATTCCAAGCTCCTACTTCCTTGCGTTGTTCAATGAGGAATTAGGCCCCTATTTAATAGGAATTTTCCTCCATTGGATTGTGCAGTTCCTTTAGGCTCTTCCTCTGACTGCATGCACCATCTATACAACCCAAATAATTATATAACTAATAGTACACTACCCTTGAAATCAAACCTCAACTGGGTAACTTTCAGTTCACACATGCATGAGTTATTTATGGCTAAATCATCAGTTAACTGATTGATCACTGAGTGTGGTTCAAGTGCAAGTTCCAAACTTTGACCTCTCACTAATTCCTTCAACAGTTGGAACTAGTTAAACCGACTTTAAATTAGATAAACTGAATTAATTAATTACAACTCAAAATAAACTCAACCTGGGCTCCTATAAAGTAGGAGTGACTCTACATGACTCAAGTTAGACCCTCAACTCGAATTAACTGAACCAACTAAGTCAAACTAACTTAGTTAACTTGTACAAGTTGTCATGTGATGTGGATTTACAATTTTCTCCTAATTTAATTCAAGAGAGAATTAAATCAAAATTTTCTTGTTGCCATTTTCAACACCATATCCCGGATATAGTGATATTTGATCTCAATGTGCTCAGACCTGTCATGGAACACATGATTCTCTACATGTCGAGTCCCATATTATGTCACAAAATATCATATTCATGCCCAACATATGCTCAAACAACTCTCCAAAGAGCTTTCTTAATCATACTGACTTGCAACCAGTTATGGCAGCAGTGATGTGTACTGCCACTTTTAAAGTAACAAATTTCTATGCCAAGAAATCATCTGAGGAACCAAGGCAGACCAAAGGCATCATTTTGATGTGCTCAACATTCTCAACATCAGTGTATTTATAAAGTCTCAAGTATCTGAAAATGTGTCTCAGATTATATTTTCTAGGTATCCCAATACTAGTTGTGCAACATTCCAATATACATATCTAGGCACTATATGGCTCAAAGAAAGCATTTCAAATCAATAATCCATTTAGTTGTTGGCTCATCATGGGATTCCATCAAAATCGTATGTAAAGAGGAGGCTCAATTGCTTCAGTGCAAACCATCTATGACAACATGCTTCCCATAACAAAGAAGTCTTTATCACCATTTTGTTATACTTCTAATCTCATGAAGTGGATCATCAAGGGTTCACTCCCTCTAGCACTAAATAATGAAATAATCTCAATCCAATCAAAAATAATTTGTTAGTTTATAAAACCAAATATCAAATGCATACCTTAAATAAGAGATATCGAGGTCACATCAGATGTTATTAATTCCAACCTACCAAGCCAAAGGAATCTACTAGAGTCTAGGTGGGGCTTTCTTCCATCTATGAATCTTATCTCATGTGCCTCAAAGATCTGAACTAGATCCACATACACTACTTCCTTAAGAACATCATGGAGGAATCCAACTTTACAGACATATGATGATGAGCATTTGACAATAGGAGATACAATGCTTTGAGGAGCTTCCAAGTATGCTTCTTCTTACATTTGATGATAATGCATCAGGCAACGAAAGCCAATATCTCATCATAACCCTCACCTATTGAGAGCATATTCCTTATGTGGAAGCATCAAACACCGCAACATCATGGTCTTTGTGTAAATGGACATATGATCTCCATCATCTCCTTATTGTTGCATGACACTATGCTCCCTCTGAATAGGAAGCCTCTTTAATCATAGTCATCAATTAGGAAGACAACAATCCTTCCTACAAGGTCTGACCTCTTGTCCATCTTTCTAGTGTCATTATAATCATGGGAGGGATATTCATTATTCTTAATCTCAATATTAAAGACTAAGTTACCTAATGACCCCAAGGAAAGAGCAGGAGCATTAATAGAAAAATAAATAAACATAATAAAAATGTACCTGGTGATGAGGCAGGACAGTTTTCTGGATGTAAGAGTGGCTCCTTCATTTCACTGCACCAACTTCCTCTTGGAGCTAACCCTTCCTGCACCAACTCCCTCTTGGAGCTAACCCTTCCTGTGTTGATTTTTTTAACATCGAAAAGTGTTCCAAGTCTCAAAATTTGTGAGGAGGCTTGGACATCAGTATTCCAAAGAACATAGAAATCGTTTGTGAAAATTCCACTCATTTCATGTTTTATTAAAATAATTAATTATTTTAATGGAGACCCTAAGTCTAAACTTAGGGAAATTAAATAATTAATGGGGTATTAATAAGACAGAGTGTGAATCTTCTAAAGAACGAAGATCAAGTAAAGTTTTAATCTTATTCATTGATTAGACTTCTAATCTGGGTCGTTGATTCATCAATGAGGAGAATATAAAAGAAGGCTTGAAGGTCATTTGGAAAGCAAGTCGAGCACACACTAAGTAACCCAAAGGAGATCGATTCTGAAGGAATATAATTCGATTTCAGAGGGAGAGTTGCAGGGCAAAGTTACAGAGGAAGAATAAAAAGAGGGAGTCAGCGGTGACTGAGAAGGAGGAGAGAGGGATGCAGAGGGCCACAGAAGGAAGCGCAGCGCTGCAGCGCAGTGTACCCATGCAGAGTGACGCAAACCAGCGCATGGACTGCGCAGAGAAGCATGTAGAGTGACGCAGAGGGAGACAGTGGGTCTTTCAAGTTTCAGAAAATCTTCGAAAGGAACTGGGGAATTTGTCTCAGGTGTTTTCTAAATGAATATGCCAATCTATTCCTTGTAAAGAATTTCATTACTGCGGAATAATATATAAACCCTCATCTGTTGCACTGGTTTTCCCACATTGGGTTTTTTTGGGGACAATTGTCCAAAAATAAGTTTGTACATGTGATTATTTCTTATTCTTATTTTTCTTACTGTTTCTTTCTATGAATATACATTAGTGAATGTTGCAATAGTATTTATTTCAAATTTTACTGAAATAATTATGTGAATAACTTATCGAAGTAATATGTAGAAGAAATAAATCTACCATTGCAGAAATATATTTCTGGATTGAAATTTTCACATGGCATCAGAGCCAGAGATGAGTAACAAGAGCAGATAACCAGCGAGTGAATGTAAATCTAAAGTTGTTGCAGCAGCTCAGAAGGGTTCATGCAGTTCTCCAAAAAAGAAGGGAAGCATGAAAGAACAAATGGATCATGATGTTTCTGTTCTGGCATCTAGATTGGAAGAAGAATTTTCTTGTGTGTCAAGCACTTCTTCTCCTGAAGTCTGGTACATTGACAGTGGGGCTTCTGCTCATATGATGGGAGAGCGGGAATGTTTCTCAAACTACCAAGAAGAGCAGATGAACTTTAAAATCACCATGGGTAATAAAGAAAAATGTACCCCTATTGGTAGAAATATCGTAGTATTTCAAACAAAAGCTGGAAATATGCTTTGGGCCACTAATGTACTACATATGCCTGGTTTGGGGATGAACTTACTCTCAGTGTCGCAAATTCAAAACAAAGGCTATGACGTCTACTTCATTGGCAATAGAGTATACGTCAAACACCCAAGCTGGAAGAAGAAAGCACAAATCGGAGTTAGGAATAATAAACTATACAAGTTACGGCTTGAATCCCTAATGGCACTGATAGGCAGCATTGATGAGAAGGACTTGAATGAACTATGGCACGGGAGAATGGGGGATTTGCATCATGGGGCATTAAATATTCTCAAGAAAACTGTCATGAGAGTTTCGTAACTGAGCACCAAGCGAGATGAAGTCTGCAGAGGGTGTGTATTGGGAAAGTATGCCAAGGTAGCGTATCATAGAAGTAGCAATAGGGTGAATAGTGTGTTGGGCTTAATACACTCGAATATCTGTAGACCAATGTCCACTAGAGATCCTAGTGGTGCCGAATATTTCGTCACCTTTATTGATGACCATTCCAGGAAGCCCGGATCTACTTTATGAAGACCAAGGATGAAGTCTTCAGTCGTTTCAAAGAGTTTAAAGCTCTGGTACAAAATATGACAGGAAAGTGGATCAAGTTATTACGATCAGACAATGGTGGAGAGTACATTGATAAATACTTCACAGGGTTTTGCGCAAGGGAAGGCATCAGAAGGGAGTGGACCGCTCCATATATTCCAAAGCAAAACGGTGTGATAGAGAGAAAGAATAGAGCTATTGTTGAGGCTGCAAGGGAAATGATGTATGATCAAGACATGCCCAAATTCCTATGGGCTGAAGCTTGTATTACAGTTGTCTTTGTTTAGAACAGGATTCCTCACAACGCATTGGGTAATATCACTCCATAAAGAGTCTTCACTGGAAGCAAGCCTGAAGTGAGCCACTTTAGGATCTTTGGAAGTGCGGCATATTGTCATGTGTCCGAAGAAAAGAGGAAGAAGCTGGATATGACTGAGGAAAAAGGATATCTGGTAGGATATAGCGAAAATGCAAAGGTTTACTACATTTAATTCTGAAGAGCAGGAAATTTATAGTGCGGAGGGATGTGAAATTCATGGAGGAAAGGGCCTTCAGGAAATCTCGGGAGATGCCTTCTACTACGCAATCTGAGGAGGATCCACTCGTCCAACCACAATGACCTGCGGAGGGTAATTCGAGTTCCTCTCTTAGCATGGGGATCCAAGAATACTTCTCCTGAGGACTTGTAGGAAGGAGAGCAGGTAGATCCACCCACTACCAGTGGTAGAACAAGCAAGGAATTATGACAAACTCTGAGGGATGCATAAGACTTTGTCGGAGCCCCCCCAAATGAGAAGAGGCAACACAGGCAGCCTGAAAGATACCAAGCCTTGGCAGCACAGGTTGGGGAACCCTCTAGTTTTCGAGAAGGAACTCACAACCAGGTATGGGTAGATGCGATGGTGGAAGAATACAGTTCCATCATGAAGAATGATGTTTGGGAAGGGGTTCCCAGACCTCAGGACAAATCAGTTGTAGGTTCAATGTGGATCTACAAGATCAAATATGTTGCAGATGGTAGCATCGAGAAATTTAAAGCCAGGTTTGTAGCTAAGGGTTACACTTAGAAGGAAGGGATAGATTATGAAGAGACCTTCACCCCAGTAGCCCGATACACTTCCATTAGATCTGTGATATCCCTTGCAGTGTGGATGGGATGGGAGATTCACCAGATGGACGTCAAGACTGCATTCCTGAATGGGGTGATAAAATAGGAAGTATACATTGAACAACCAGAGGGCTTCGAGACACATGAGCATAAGACTCATGTGTGCAGGCTTAAGAAATCCTTGTATGGACTAAAGCAAGCCCCTAGAGCTTGGTATGGTCGAATTGACATCTACTTGCAGAAGATGGGGTTTTTCAAGAGTGACGCAGATCCCAATATCTACTATCTAAGGGTAGGGAGTGAGCCTCTAATACTGATTCTATATGTATATGACCTATTTCTTACAGGGTCATCAAGGCTCATCAAGGATTGCAAGGAGAATTTAGCTGCAGAATTCGACATGAAGGATCTAGGGCTGATGTATTATTTTCTAGGGTTGGAAGTTTGGTAGCAGAAGGAGGAGATGTTCCTTGGCCAAGGAAGGTACACTACAAAAATTCTGAAGAGGTTTCAAATGGAGGACTATAGACCCATGACTACTCCAATGATCACCAACTGAAAGAAAATCGACACGTCCGAAGATGATGAGGCAGATCCTACCTTGTATAGGCAACTCATTAGATCTCTGATGTATCTGGTCAACACAAGGCCAGAAATATGTTATGCTATCAATACCCTCAGTCAGTTCATGGTGGAACGAAGGAGGGCTCATTGGGCAGTAGCCAAACATGTTCTCAGATATCTTCAAGGAACAGTCAAGCTTAGACTAAAATACACTCTCGCCAATGACATCAGGTAAAGTGTGTTCACCGATGCAGATTGGGCTGGGAGTCCAGTAGATCGGAAAAGTACTAGTGGGTATTGTTTCAGTATTGGATCAAGAATGACCTCCTGGTGCAGTAGGAAATAGAAATCTATGGTGCTGAGCTTAGCAAAGGTAGAATATATGGCAGTTATCACGGCTTCGTGTGAATCCATATGGCTTCGGAAACTACTTGTGAACTTACTTAAGGAAAATATGGAAGCGACCAATATTCTATGCGATAATCAGAGTTGCATCAAGCTCTCTGAAAGCGTTTCATGATCGATCGAAGCACATTGACATCAGGTGTCACTTCATCAGATACTGCGTCCAACAAGGAGCTGTATAGATGCATTACACTCCAACAGGAGAAAAAGTGGCAGATATCCTCACAAAGGCTCTAGGGAAGACAAAGTTTGTCTATTTCAGAGAGAATATGGGGATGATCAAGAATCCATTTCAGTAGCAGGAATGGATAGGATCAAGATTCAGAGGGAGATGCAATACTAATGAGGCAGTGATAGTGGCAGTGACATGGCCAACAGTACAGAGGGCAGCAGCGCAACAGATGAGGGGCAACAGCTAGGGATCAACAACGCAGAGTATGATTTAAAGAAAAGAAGCATGCATCAGGCATATTGTTAGAACACCTTCCTCGCTAAGAGGGAGTGTTGATTTTTGTATCATTGGAAAGTGTTCCAAGTCTCAAAATTTGTGATGAGGCTTGGACATCAGTATTCCAAAGAACCCAGAAACTGTTTGTGGAAATTTCACTCAGTTCATGTTTTATTAAAATAATTAATTATTTTAATGGAGACCCTAAGTCTAAACTTAGGGAAATTAAATAATTAATGGTATTAATAAGACAGAGTGTGAATCTTCTAAAGAATGAAGATCAAGTCAAGTTTTAATCTTAGTCATTAATTAGACTTCTAATATGGACCATTGATTCATCAATGAGGAGAATATAAAAGAAGGCTTGAAGGTGATTTGGAAAGCAAGTCGGGCACACACTCAGTAACTCGAAGGAGATCGATTCTGAAGGAATAGAATTCGATTTCAGAGGGAGAGTTGAAGGATATAGTTGCAGAGGCAGAAGAAGAAGAGGGAGTCAACATTGACTAAGAATGAGGAGAGAACGACGCAGAGGGCCACAGAAGGCAGTGCAAAGCTGCAGCGCAATGTACCCACACAGAGTGACACAGTCTAGAGTAGGGACTGCGCAGAGAAGCATGCAGAGTGACGAAGAGGGAGACAAGGGTTCTTCTGGGTGTCAGAAAATCTTCGGAAGGAACTGAGGAACTTGTCTCAAGTGTTTTCTAAATGAATCTGCAAGTCTATTCCTTGTAAATAATTTCATTACTGAAGAATAATATATAAACCCTCATCTGTTGCATCAGTTTTCCCACATAGGGTTTTTTTGGGGACAATTATCCAAAAATAAGTATGTACATGTGATTGTTTCTTATTCTTATGTTTCTTAATGTTCCTTTCTCTGCATATACATTAATGAATGCTACAGTAGTATTTATTTCGAAATTTACTAAAATTATTCTATAAATAACTTATCGAAGTAATAAGTAGAAGAAATAAATCTATCACTATAGAAATAAATTTCTGGATTGAAATTTTCACATCCTGCACGATTCTACATCTTGATGAACCTCAATATGGATCACATCCTCATCTAAAAAGTTAGTGAAAAAAATAAAATACTCATGCAGGGAGAATCACCAATAAATTCACTAGAATAGTAATAATGAAATGACACAAGTCTTGAAGGTACTTAACTTTAATATAAATTATAGGAGGCTCTTAGCTCCCTCTGAGTGCTATCTCTTCTTGCAATGTTCCACATCATGATGATCTTTGAGAAGGATCAGTGTTCCTCATTAAGAAATTAGTAGAAGCATTCAAATATTTGTGCCATAAGAAATCCAAAGATGACAAATCTAAACATGAGCAGTGTCATAAACAAAATAACAGAAGCCTTGAAAAATACTTATATGTAACGAGGATTGTAGAAAGCTATATGCTTCCTCTTGATACAGCCTCCATAAGTGATCATTGTCCCTCGATCATATATCAATATCATGCATCTTCATGAATACCACTCATAACCTTTATCTTCTTTCATCGGCAACCAAGTCCAACCATCAATACATATATTAAATCTTCAACATACCCTTCTCCTAAGGTTTCTTATCATCGATCATGTAATATTTTTGAATTTGAATAACACGCATAATTTTGAATCATACTAGGGTTTCAAACTTGTAAAACCCAGGGCTTTACCATATCTCAAGCTTTTCCTGAGATCTTTCTGAACCTGTCCCAAATAACTTTTCTTTGAACATATGAAGAAATTATGAATCATACTAAGGCCCTTGCCAAATCAAGACCACTCCTACAGTTTCTCCAAACCCGAGCTTCTATTCAAAAAAGACTCTCGTAGGGTTTCCTCAAAACCCTAGCATTCTTTTAGGTCTATTCCATGGTTTTAAAAACCGAAACCAGTGACCGGGCCGGTGGACCTAATGAACCGGGTTTCTAACCGGGAGCGGTCAGATCTCAATGAACCGGTTTAAAAAAAATATACATTAAATAATTATTTAAAAAAAAAAAAACTATTTTTAAGATTTGCAACCATGATTCTAAGCCAATAGAGACAAAATATGCAAAGTTTGCTCATTTATATACCATGCAAAGGTGAATATATCAAAATGGCACTGAGTGCAATACATATCATCGAAAAATACATAAGAAATGAGGCTCCAAATGGCCCATAAAGTCCAAAAACAATGCTACAAGCTATGAGGCCATTGGCCTAATACAAGACTACATATTAGTGATCAACAACATAATCACTCCTCATCATGATCAAAATTATCACCACTACTAGACAAGGGATCATCAACATGAGCTACATAATAATATGGCTCAAAGTTTGAGGACTCCTAAAACTCCTCTACAACTTTAGTAGTAGTAGTAGTAGCAAAAATAGACATCAAAACTACAAATCACTGAGCAACATGGTCTCTCATGAAACTCATCATTGATTCATCGCTACTAGAAATGGGATCATCAACAAGAGATACATAAACACCATGTAGCTCAAAGTCTTCAGACTTGGATTGCTCAACCTTATAACATGATAGAAATTGAAAAAGTTTAACATGCCTAACCAATGATTTTTGTTTGAGTGAAGAGTTCATCTCCTCAACCTTAAAATGTGGTAGAAAAAGATTAGCATGCCTAACCAGTTGTTTTCCTTTGATTGAAGGGTACATCAAGGTTCTTAAAGGACTTCATGCTCTTGATCAAATGCCAATATCATTCCCTTACACATGATAGAATCAAATGGAAACATTGCAAATTCCCAAACCATGAAACCCTGAAAACCATTAAGCCTGCTGAATTTTGAGTGAAACCTAAAATTCTAGTTTCTCCATATGAAATCTAATGAGGTCGAAACCACTATTAAACATCCTGAGTCATTTCATGGTAATGTTAAAAATTTAAGTAAAAGGATGATCATTTTACTTTAAGAATTTAACATTACCATGAAATGTCAATGCTTCCCTTACCTCCACATCAGCCCTAAAACCCATTTTTGGTTGTGAGTGGGTCCGCATAGGGAAATAGTAGCTAAATGAACCCCCCCCCCCACCCCCCCTTATAAACAAATCAGCCCTAAAGCTTAACTGCGGCCGTGTGTGGGTCCGCGTAGAAGGTTAGCAAGTAATCGGCCGGTTAGGAACGGAACCGGCCAGTTTATAAACCGGCTGGTTCCGTTCCTAACTGGCCAGTTAGGTCCGGTTTATTGCAAAAAAAAGCGTAATGCCCTCTTCAACCGGGTTGCTTGGCCGGTTTCGACCGCGGGCACATCTGACCAGCCGGTTTGGCCGGTTACCAGTTCAAACCGGCCGGTTTTTAAAACTATGATTCCATCCTCATCTCTTCCACTCGTCTTCAACTGTAGGTGTCTTCGTAGGGGTGATATTCAATGACTTTTCTTCAACCCAACTTTGATACATGTTAATTTTCTTAGGGCTATATTATTCTCTGTTGTAGATAATTTCATTTAAACATTTTCAATATTTACTTATTACATTCACCCCATAACATAATTATCAAAATTAGAAATTATGTAGAGAGAACAATAAACAATAGAACATAAACGATCAACGAATTATAAAACAAAAAAACATACATAATAGAGACACTAATATTTGGTCGAAGACCAGGGGAAAATCCCACAAGGGAGAAAACCCAGAATTCAATTCTTCTTCTTCTATTAGATATTCACCAATTGTTCAACTGAGATAAAAAGTACATCCATAGTGAGATACATCATTACATCAAGCTTCCCAAGGCCAATCCAAGTCAGTTCATAACTTTGATTGTGAACTGACTTATGATAATCAAATGAGTCCAAGAAAGCTTCCATCACAACAATGTTGTATACAAAATCACAACATATACTTTATTGGAATTGTCATCACTGTCCTATCTTCATAATGAGTTATGCATCACTATCATATTATCATCAAAGAGATGAGACATTATCACAGTTGTCACATAGTTGTCATGAGTCTCTATCACATATTCACTATCATATCATAGTCAGTGGCAGTTGCCACGGTTAGTCACAAAAAAAATTCATTGACATGTTATCACTGTAAAAAATTGCTGCCATACCACTGCCATTTCACTCATCATGGTTACTCAAAATCATTGATATATAGAGAGAGAGCAGTCACTGCCATGAGATTGCTATCAGATTAATGTCATTGTAGTATTAAAGTTTCTGCCATATAACTAGGTCACAACCATACTTGTAGATTAGATGTATTTATTGTTGTCTATACATAATATTGTGAGCCACACAAGCATGACCCTCAAAACATTGCAAACCTCAAAGCAGAGCGAGCCATCCTGTAGCGTGTCACTAAACCATCCTATAACGTGCTTTTTATAATAATTGATGTCTGTCAAAGACCGATTCCATTGTGCCCTATATCATTGATGCTACTATGTATAAAGAGCGATGATGCCATTGAGAGTATAGCGAGCAAAAGATCGAGCCCTTTGTGTGAATATGTCACAGATGCCACCATGCAGACCACCAGGAATATTGCGAGCCATGGGAAAGAGTCATTGTGATAATTTGATGTTATTGTATGAAATATGATGCCACTGTAATGCTAATTAAATAATTTGATGCTACTAGAGTTTTACAATGCCATTGAGAGTTCTGCGATGCCACTTTGTTAAAGGATATGAGCCAGTTAAGAATTACGTGATCCATATAGAAAAGAGGCATACATGTGTGACGAGCAGTATAGCAGACCGTTTTAGCGTCTCATTGTTATATAGCGAGCCGTGAAGATTTATGTGCATACCATAGTTGTAAATACGAACCATTTAGTGAATTGTAGTGCGAGTTGCTCAGATCATAATTTCAGAAATGATCAAATTATTGCCACCGAGTTCGATCCAAATTGATATATATATATATATGAATGAGAAAAAGGTGTCTCTTTAATGGAAAGCCAACCTGGCCTGTAGGGGCTGACTTGACTTAGGCACTAAATAATTAAATTTCCCTTTTTGACAGACCAACTTCCCTTCTTGGAGGGAAAAAAAAAGAAAAAATTCCCTTCAAATATAAAATATATCTAGTAATGTTTCTTTATTCTATCTTTGGGGGCAAGGAGGACTCTTCTTGAGGTCTTCTGGTTTTTATGGGAAATTCGTCCCATAGCTGCCTCACTTTTCAACAATTTTGGTGTAGTTTGATTTGGCATCTTGAGACACCTTGTGGTTGCCATCTTGTTGGTCAGTTTGACTTTGATGTATCTTTTGTTGCATTGATTCTCTAAGGAAAAGGTTGGTTGGGTTTTAACTTTTTTTTCCTAGAAGTGGGTTTTCCCGGGTTAAAATCTTGTTAGTCTCTTTGTGCATTGTGATCTCTATTGATCTATTGTCTTTGTGGTTGAATTTCGAAAGTATAATTACTTAATGATCATCTTGTTGTGCTAAATAACATCTGCATCATTGGAAGTAATTATCATAGTTCAAAAATAAGTACGTGTATCTATTGTACTGGGAAAATCAACAAAAGTGATGTGGTGATGCATTCCCCTTACAGTCAATTAATTCTCCCTCGCAGGAGTTAGCCCCTCTTGGGCCATCATGGTTATCCACGATTATTGGGTATGATGATGGATTTCAAGCCAAAGTCTCAATGAATATATGCTTTGGTGTTGATTGGACAAAACTCATAGTCAAAGGAGGTTTCCTTCAAAAATATTTTATCTCATGGAAAATTTTGTGAAAGCTCAATAGTTTTGGCATGGCCAGGATTGGTGTCGTTGTGAACAAGTTTCTATCATGAAACTAATTGGTGCAATAATATAAGTAGTGGTTGGTGAAATTATATAAGTAGTAAATCTAGAACACAATTGTAACAACAACCAACATGTTTTTTGTTATTGTCTTTTATCACATTGTTATTAGAACATGTGCTCTTTTCCTTGAAAAATAAAATTATTATAGAAAATGTCATCCATGTTAGGTGCGAGACCAAATTAAAGTAAAATTTATCTCCACCTATGGTATTGGCAACCCAGGAATTGTAATGAAATTATTGTTATTATAATAAAAAGAAGTGACTGGAATGTAATAGAATTATTGTTATTATAATAAAAAAATTTAATCACTTTCCTTGTGGTTTTTCTCCGAATGGCGTTTTCAACATAAATTTTGTGTCTAGTTTATGAGTTAATTTGTTTTCGATGTATCTTTTTTATTATGATTTTTTTTTAACAATTGGTATCAGACTTGCAGGTTCTTATTGTTAATGGTGTAAACTAGGTTCACTTAGCAATATGAAGACTAATACAATAAGTGATATCGAGAATTTGAATGGGGCCAATTGCGCCCTTTGGAAATCACAAATGGAGGATATATTGATTCTGAAGGATTAATATTTTCCAATTGGAGTGGAAAATAAACCCCTAAAAATGACAAATGAAGCTTGGAAGTCATTAGACAGGAAGGTCATTGCTACTATCTAACATTACCTAGCAAAGAATGTCTACTTTAATGTAGTGGGTGAGAAGACAACAGAAGGGCTATGGAAGAAGCTAATTTTATGAGAAAAAATACAACATCAAATAAAGTATTCTTGATGAAGAAGTTATATAACCTCAAGATGAAGTAAGGTGCTTCGGTTGCAAAACATTTGAACGAATTTAATATAATTACTAGTCAGCTTGCCTATGTCAAAATTGTTTTGGATGATTAAATAAAAGTCATCCTACTTATGTGTTCCATGCTAGACATCTATAAGAATTTGATAGTAGCTATGACCACTTCAACACTTGTTGAGACCGTGAAGTTTGATGATGTTAGCAGCGATTTAATGAATGAAGAGTTGTGATGCAAATCAATTGCGGAAATCCAGGGAGGAGAAGCTCTAGCCTTAGCTAATCATGGAATGAAGATTGAACATAGCAGATAGGGCTGTCCAAAATCAAGAGGCAGATCAAAATCAAGAATAAGAAGACTTACTTGTTTTCATTGTGGAAAACAAGGACATCAGAAAAAGTATTGTTGGTTCTGGAAGAAGGAACAAAAATCAATCAGCACAAATAAAAAATCAAACAACACAAATGAAGTTGAGACCACTATTGTAGTTTTTGAAAGTGATGTCTTATTTACTATTTCAGTAGAAGAATCTTGTTTATATACTTCCAGACGTAGCATTGATTAGGTACTTGACTCTGGGGCATCTCACCATGTCAGCTCATGCAAAAATATTTTTATTACATATGAATCAGGTGATAATGGTAGAGCACATTTAGGAAATAATAATTTTTGTAATATTGTTGGAGTGGGAGATGTTTGAATCAAGACAAAGGATGGATAGGGTATTTTGTTAAAATAGGTTAGGCATGTCCCAAAGATGTGTATGAGTTTGATCTATATGGGATGATTGGATGATGAAGGTTGATCCACAACCTTTGTGATGTCCCTTTTTCTAGTGTTCCTTAGGACATGGTTAGGATGGGCTCTCAGAGTTGGGGGAAGATAGGTCACAAGTGCAGGTTGGTGTCACCAGCGGGCCACTAGGATTTTGGAGGAGTTTTAAGGAGTTTCTATGAGATCTAATGGCATTCGTTTGGTATACTCCATCATCCGCACAATTTTCCTTTCGTTCTGGTGCATTCTGACAAATTTCAGAAAACAAAGTTATTTTTGGGCTTAGCTCAATTAATTACGCTTAAGGTGGCATTCTGATAGGAATACTTAATAGAAAACATTAGTGTAATAGCTCATTGGAACCGGAACGAGAAGATTTACATGATGGGATGGCTAGATATGAGTTTCAGTGACGTGAGGAGACATGGTGGTCGATTTACCCTTTTCTCGCATTAAAAAGAATATTTTAATTGGAATAGAAGAGGGAAAAGTGCTCCGGGATTAAAATAATAATAAAATAGGAGGCTCTAGAGAGATCCATGAGATCTACAAAAGAAGAGAAGGAGGCCATTGGAGGATATCTTGCATTCCATATTTCTTTTTGTATGAGAGGTTGAGAACCCGGTTCTCTACTCCAGCAGTAGCCCTAGGACGAAAACCCTCGGGTGAATTTGGTGAGTGTGAACGGAAACCCACCTCATCTCCTTGGTGGATTCAACCATAATTCACAGGTGCGGTGATTGTTTTCAATTCAGTTTTTGGAGGGCCTACTTCAGCATTAGAGCAAATCCGTTTTGGATATCATATCATATATCTCAGATATTCACCTATATTATCATGTACACTCTTTTAGCTATTGATTATAATCAAATCTGAGATCATTTCTGCTCGATATGTTATTGAAATTTCATATGCTTTATGTGTCTTATTTTATATCGCAAACTTTTGTTAATTAGAGAGTGATTGTATGGTGAAATTTCTGGGTTAAGTTAATTTCGGCAAATTTGGTCGAAATATCTCGTTTGGGATATTACAACCTTCGAGAAATGAGGTTGGAAAATTAGTAAAGGGCCATTTTTCATGGATAAGGGATTCAAGACATGAACCTTATATACAATGAGGGCAACAACAAAGGTATTAGATGTAGTTGCTATTGAAAAAGAATAAAACTTAGTGGAATTAACATAAGAATTTGGGCCACATGAGTGAAAGGGGCCTAAAATTTCTTGTTGGTAAAAATCTACTTCAAGGTTTGAAATGCTATTAACTTGATCTTTGTAAGCATTGTATTTACGATAAGCAATGAAGAGTTTCTTTTATGAGTTGGTCATGAAAGAAAAGAAAAAAAATATTAGAATTAATACACTAATATGTTGTCGAATAAATGGTTGGAAAATAAGTAAAGGGCCATTGGTCATGGCTAAGGGATTCAAGGCAGGAACCTTATATACAATGAGGGCAACAATAGAGGTATCAGATGTAGCTGCTATTGCAAAAGAAGAAAACTTAGTGGAATTATAACATAATAATTTGGGCCGCATGCGTGAAAAGGGTCTAAAATTTCTTGTTGGTAAAATTCTACTTCGAGGTTTGAAATGCTATGAACTTGATCTGTGTAAGCATTGTATTTACGGTAGGCAATGAAGAGTTTCTTTTATGAGTTGTTCATGAAAGAAAAAAGAAAAAAAATTATTAGAATTAATACACTAATATGTTTGGGCCGAAGAATATTAAGTCTTTAGGAGGAGCCTCATATTTTGTCACATTCATAGATGATGCATCTAGGAAGGTTTGGGCCTATCCTATGAAAAGTAAAGGTGCGTCATTTTAGATATTTCAAAAGATTCATGTTGATGTTGAAAGGGAGACTAATGAATTGCTCAAATGTTTGAGGATAGCTATTGGTGGAGAGTATTGGTCCAATGCATTCAAGAATTATTGCAATAATTTTGGGACTAAACATGAGAATACTATCACTGCTACTCCCGAACATAATGGCACTACAGAAAGGATGAATCACACTATCATGGAGAAAGTGAGGATTATGTTTTCAAATCCTAGATTATAAAAGCATATATGGGTAGACGTAATAGGGAAAATTTGTTATATCATCAATCACTCACCTTCTACATCCCTAGACGGTGATATTCCTGAAGAAGTTTGGACCAATAGAGCAATAAATATTCTCACCTAAATTTTTTTGGATGTGAAGCATTTATGCATATTCGCAAAGAGCATAGAACCAAATTAGATGATAAATCAAAGTAATGTATTTTTTTGGGATATACAAATGGTGAGTTTGGTTACCGTCTATGGAATCTAGTTAATCACAAAAATTTTGGAAGCAAGGATGCGATATTTAATGAATTATAGATGTATAAAAGGCCTACATGTGATATGGAGGTCAAAAAAATTGTTGACATGTTTAAAGAAAAATAAGAAAACATACCACCATTGCGAGAATCTCAACAACAAATTTGAGAACAAGATGGACAACAAGTGTAAAATAAAAAACAAGAAGAAGAAGAAAACTTGTAGTCATTACAAGAGATTCAATAGGAAAACACACCACCACAATTTATTCACAGGTCTACTAGGCCTCTGTTGACGATGTTGGATATCTCCAACATTATAAGGGGATCTTCCTGATGTGAAGTCCCAATTGGACTTCACACTGTTTGGTTTAGGAGTCCCATCCGGTCATACGGTCCAACCACCTTTGGAATGCCTTGGTTACGATAGGACATAAGAGAATGCAATGCCACTTTGAATCAACAAGAATGTGAGCTTTGTGAGACACCCAATGTAAGGTGCATAGGGAGGACTTACGCAGCTGGTGAGGGAAACAAGCCACCGGTTAGAAAATTAATAGTACTATCCTAAAGGGGGGCCCAAGAATAAAGAGGAGGACTTGTTGGGTACCTGCAGATTAGTCCACATAGTAAACAAAAATCGTTAAAGCATAACAACATTCATTCCATAATAGCCATATCTAAGCAACAACATAGTTCATTAACTTAGTATGTAAATAAAGCACCATATACCATAAACATAACCAGAATCATCAAACAACATCTATGATACATGTATGAAGGAATGTCGACTCATTCAACTTTTTATTATAAGCATAAGATCCCAAGAACATTGTTACATGGATGAAACACTGTATCCAGTAGTCGATCATGAAGCCACAACTTGCTTCTCCAAAGAATAATTTATCTCCTATGTGGTACAACAGAAGCCAAGGCTAAGCCTCCAAAAGCCCATTGCTTGAGTTATGAGGAGTTATTTATAACAAATACAATGCCCTTGAGCTTCCCCATGACTCTTTGACTTCTATAAATGTTGATATTATAACATGACTCGTTACATTCCAATATGTGGCATTTCATATCTCACATGTGTCCCTTGGACTTCATTACATAACATTTATTACATAAGACAATTTACAAATGAGATGGTGGCCTAATAAAACAAAACTACTAAAAGGACAAAGACTCATTAAAATAGATAAATCATTTGCTTCTTCATGGAGTTCATTTGTGATATAGTTGTGGCATGCTCTGAACTCCTTTTCTATGGCTTGGATCTAATCTGACAAGTCCCCTTTATAGTGCATTTTCACCTCCAATGCCTCTGATAGTATGTTCTTTCATCTTGACTATACATTTATTCCACAACCATGAAAGTTTCATGTGTGCTTTGACTGGTGCAAAGGAATATTGTTGAATAATGTCCTTCGTGACCTCCAAGCCTTCCTATTCAATTGCTTGTTTTATTTGTTCAATGTAATCCCTGATCTCCTGGAAGATGAAATCCCTGCCTCTAATTGATTCAAGGGTTTCGATGGTGGGCATCTCGTGCTTCTGTGTTAGAATCTCAAACCCATTATGTACTCGGTTGTATGCATCCATAGTATTAACCGATTGTGCTCCAAGATGAGAGTAATTTTGTAGGTGGAGTCTCAACTGAACTCTGTCTATATTGGCAGAGACCTTGTCTTTCCTTTCCAAATGTTGTGGAGCATCTAGATATTTGGCATCCCACTCTTGCATCTGATCAAATTCTCTATTTCCTATCTTTGGGAGTTTTACCACTTATGTTCTTTCTTCTGAATGCCAATGAGAGGAGCCATGCCCTGATGTATAAGTATCATCTCGTCATATAGTTGTGCCATGGTATCCTCCATTGGTCCCAATTCTTCTTGCATGGCTGACTGCCAATCTGTGGCATTGATGTTTTGGGGTGACAGTCGTTGGTTCTCTGCCACAAGATGTTCTACATGTTGCTTCACTGCAGCAAGTTCTCTTCTCAACCCAACATTCTCATTCAATAAGTACTCTGAGTTATCTTGTGCCATTGGGGTGAATTAAACATTTTCCGTCATGATTGCCCTTGGATTTCTTCTAGTGTTAGAGGTTATCACCTTCTCCGTAGCGACTAACACTGGGCTCTAAGGATCATTGGGAAAGTATATATGCCTTTCTTGCACGATGCTCTTCTTTAGTTGATCAAATGTTACACTGCAAACATCTGTGACTCTATTAGCTGGTGGGGGTGTGATCCCTATCTCTTTGAATGGAAGATGACCTCCTGCGAGTGGTTGTTCTTCTAGGGTGCCTGGCTCATCATCCATGTGTTGGATGGTGTCTTCTTCCTCAAAATGTCAGCTCTTGATTCAATTTTTCTTCTTGCAGCCTTTGCGCTGCTTCCTCCTCCTCGAATTTCCTTTGCTTCTCTTCTTGTATCCTTCTCCTCCTTCTTCTTCCTCCTATTGATTTTCAAGCAACTCATCTTGTTTATCTCTCTCCTCCTCCTCTTCTTCTTCTTCTTCTTCCTCTCCTCTCTTCTTTGACTTTGTTTGAGTAGCTCTTGTGTTTAAAGGACCGACCCTCCATTTCCTACTGCTTTCGCCTGATGAATACCTGATCATTTTCCTGGGAGCCATCTCTTTTACTTGAGGCTTTATTTCCTCCTCCTCCTGCTCCTACAAGTCCTAAGTTGGAGGATCGTGGGGTGAACTGGTCTTCATACCTAGATTTGTCTTCCTTCTGGCATTGTACCAGTTCTTTATCTTTACATCTTCGGCTTTATACATTAATGAATAACCCGAATTATGATTGATCCTTTGACAATGCTACCTAACAATGTCATATGCATGGAAATATTTGGTAGCGAAGTGTAGGCGATCCAACTCTTTTATCTCTTTTTCCATAGCCCTATAACTCTTTAATTCATAAAATATGATCCTCATTGGAAAGATAGGCCAAGGGGACTTCTTCCTCCTATGAATAATTCCTAATAACCCCTTATCCAGATAATTTTCCACTTCCTTCATGGCTACCTTGTTTGTCATATATTGCGGCATAGGATGAGGGGTTGTCTAACATCTGAAGCATCTGATGTATGTTCCCTTAGAAGCTGCAAACCAATCTACAATGTCTTGAAATGACGCATTCACTTGATCAGTCATGCATGGCTGATCGGTCTCGAATATCATGTGAAAGATGGTTGCAAAGAAATGTTCGTCCAATCTGTTGTATGTGCCTCTGAAGCTTCCTTCTGATAACACCCTGCAATGTAAATAAACTGGGGACTTCTCTTTAGGAGTCCAGTTCCAATATAATTTTAGGAGCGCATGTCGTGCACAGATTCCATCCATGAGAAATGTAGACATGTAAAATTATGGGGTTTGGTTAATCTATAAAGATACTTTGGCCTGCCCCACCTGACGTTGCAACTCATATGATAGTATATCCACCCAGTTGAAATTTTTACCACGTGTCACCACTAGATTGAATGTATATATCCAATTCTATTGGAACACCTCAGCGTTCTTGCGCCCAAACATCCGACAATACACAGCGATCAAACACTGATATACTTCTCTTAATAGCTTTGTCGAATAAACTATTGATGCGCAATGGCTAAACTTGGCAAGCTTTTGACACCATTGTTTGATAACATTAGTGGTGTCGAGGGTAGCCCATCTTGTGTAGAAGTTTTCGTTTAAATATTCATTGGGCTTGAGCATCTTATAGTATGTCTGCATATCCTCACCATAATAGGTGGCGATTTGACTGCCACTCTCACTGCGAAGCACAAGGTGAGAGTCACCCATGTGTGTGATGATCCATTCAATAGCTTTTGCACATCGCATGATCAAGACTCTGCATGTGATCCTGTGCATCCTAGATTTCGTAATGTTGATGTATGCATGCACATCTTCTAAGTCCTCAAAAAACTTCTCCTGCATGAATGTGTTATAAATCTTGCTCCATGTGACCTTTGTAGTCTTATCATGAAACATTGAGTATCTATGTATATGGGAACATTAGGTTGTGTAACTTCTACAAGTTCATCAACGCTTGCTTCTAAAAGTTCTTTAGAGGCTACTTTACGTGGCAACATGTTTCCAACAGAGGATGACACAGTGGCAACACTTGTGGCACAGACGCCTGTTTTTGGAATCACACTCATAACTGAAATATCAACTTAAAAAACTAACTATGCAACAATACTTGTAAATCATGTTCAGAGAGCCATCACAGACGATAGATCATGAAAAACTATGAACAAGAGCATAAAATAACTTGCATTCAAGCGAAAATACACATGCAAACTAGGAGGGCGCAATTTCAAAGCACGAAGGGAACATGCATGGTCACTCGGGGCTTCATAGTGCACTCATGCACTCAAGAAAGAGGAAAAAATCAACCAGTGCGCACAATCCACCCTGAAAGGTTGAAGGGGGGAGAAAGGGCCTTCAGGTCTTCCTTGTGTTCCCATGCGCCCAAGAAGACAAGGAGGGTGCACTGTCGCACTCCGTAGAGACGGAGGATGAAGGAAACAAAGCTTTGAGTCTTGAAAGTGCGCCTATGCACCCATGGCAAAGGAGGGTGCACTGTCGCATGTCGAAGGGCTGAGTGATGAGGCTTCGTTCCTTCATGATGCACTCATGTGCTCTAAGGAAAAGAGGGTGCATTGTTGCATGTCGAAGGATTGAAGGAAAAAGCTTCGTGCCTTCCTGATGCGCGCATGCGCTCAAGAAGAAAAATTGGTCACACAGGGTGCATTTTTCGACGCTGAAAGAGCTTCAAGATCAAGAAGTGCGCTTTGCCTATAAAGAGCCCAGAAACAAGTTCAATCAACAGGATTCGATGCTAATATGAGGAGGAGAATGATTTGCAAAGCTTTACAGTTGTTGTCACATGCTTGGTGGAAAATGAAGGGTTTCAAGAATGTGAAAAGTATTTTGCATGCGACAGTGTATTAACACTTGCAAGATGAAGATTCAGCATAAACGCCAGCAAACAAACTGCAAAACAAGATATCAACAACAAACAAAGCAATATTTGACAGTGAAATCATGAAAAATAGTGAAAATATTGAGCATGCTAACTTACTTGTTGCACTAGTTGATGAAGGGCTTCTTGATTTCCCAGTTTTACACTAAGCTCAGATGAAATGATTATGGAAAGAATGATTAACTGAGTTTATTTAAAGAAATTAATATGCAAAATTGTTTCATGCATGATTGTCACTTGTCATTGCATGAAAGGGTTAGTTAAGAGGAGTTAAGGGGGATCCTTTTTTTCTAGGAGTGCGCCCTCATGCAACAAGTTGGCTCATGCATGCAACTGGACAGGGCACATGTCTTTGACACGAAGGAATGTGCCCAAGTAGGGCGTGCTTGCTCAGCCTTAATGAATTAGCTCAAGTAGGGTGCACTTCTTCAACCCGAAGGAGTGTGCTCACCTTAAGTGGATTTCTTCATCAACTCAAAGTGCACTTTTTCTTTTATGAGTGATTTTCTTGCTTTTTTTTGTTTCCTTTTTTCACTTTTGTGTGTCTTTTTTAGTGTGTGCATGGAAAGAAGGCAAGTTTCTAAGTCAAGAAAGGTTGTGAGTTTACCTAACCATCAACTTACTAACTCAAACGCTCCTAATGGTTAAGTGACAACACTTAGGAAACATTGACTTAGGAGGGTGCGACACTAGGAGAAAACACACAAATAACAAATCAAACCACATGATGATGCAAGGGGGCTTGAAATGATAGTTATTGTAGGCTCAAAAATTGACATAGGAAAAATTTTTGGAGGGTTTTTGTCACAACAACAACATTGGCGACACAATGGGAGAACCCCAACTTCTCTTAAATGGTTTTATTGTAAACGCAAAGTCTCATTTCTCCAGGGAATATTGATTCGATCAATGAGTTACCTTCAACTCCTCTCTTTACCTGATTAAAGATATAGTTTTCCCTATTCCATTTCTCGATGTAACACAATGTATATAACAATCCATATAAATATCATGTCGATGTAAGTAAGGGTAATATAGTATGGAAACATAAAACAATCAGAATGTAAGTTTGCATCTCTAGCGTTGCTCCACTACCAGCAGACCTAGACAATACCCCGATAGAGTCACTTCAGGAACACAAACATTGCTTCTCTTTCGGTGAGCTTGGACAGTGCCCTAGCTAAGTCGCTTCCGTCACCTCCCTGGGTAGGAATCCTTTCTCTTCTTTCACCCTTTTACTTTTTTCTTTTCATAGGACTATGCATAAGCACTTATTATTTTGAACGGGCGGAAGATGGATCCCAACTTATTGAGAGCAGAAGAGGTTGTTCCATCAGAGACAGGTTTTAGACTTCTGATGCTTTGATCGCTAAAAAATTTCCCCTTATCTTATTCTACACAGATAGATTAGCAAGAACACACCATTCATAATAGGACCGAGTGCGAGAAATGAGAATCCTAAGTGGATATAGGTTTCATGGTTTGCTTACAACTCCCTAGTTGAAGGATCGTATTTTCCATCAGAAATTCATTGACTCGAAAGATGTAAACCAAATCAAGGAAGAGGGTGACAAATGAGCCAAAGGTTGTGTGTTGGTACAACTTTCCTTTCACAAAATATTAGCCACGTCATCTCGAAGCTCAAAACTAACTTATTCAAGGAAAAATCAAACCGAAAGAATGAAATCACAACATAAAAGACAAAATTTGTAACATAAACAATTCAAGGTTGTATCATGTAAAGTGGAACTTCCAATGCAGCCATAGAAGTTTCTCTCGAACTTTAGACCAAAATATATAAACGTGAAAAGTCAAAATAAAAAACAGTGCAGTGAATAGGAAATCTTGTGCAACCATCTGCACTGATCGATAGAAACAGGGAGTTAAACCACAATGGTGTATCACACTTGATTGCTCTACCAAACGGGGAACTTCACAACAGCAATAACTATTGGGCCTGTGACCATATATGACTCAACAAAGTGCATGCAAGTACATGCCATGAGACATGGGCCCATACTGGAAAGACTCTTCTAATGAATCTGCAATAGGATTATGGATACAACCTTTGGGGAAAGATAGAAAAAGAAGACTACACAGAAAAATCCATGTCATAAGCCATGTCATCAGGTTGACCAAAATCCAATTTGTCATGTGTGTGAGATTCTTTAATGGATGATGTAAGGGATTCTTTAAGATTCTTCTATGTTTCCACATTGCAGATTAAAGAGTTGGTTGAAATGAGATGAAGTGGTGGAAGCTCAATAGTCAAATTAAATTTCCTTCCTTGATGGTTGAAAATTTTTATGTGAAGAAGATGAGCATCCCTCAGGAGGGAGTCAGCGTCCCATGTGATGACATCGATGAAAAAGTTGTGCAGAAAAATAAAAAATTGATTGAAACCACAAATGTTGTCACGGTGACAGGAACCTGACATAACCATCAGCCTTAGTTGAAGTGTCCTACTCACCTGACTTGACTTTGAATTCTGAAACAAAACGGTCAGCTCCTTATCAAAAAAGGATTCAACATTTAACTCATGAAATTCAACAGAGAAAAGATGTTCAATATTCCTACAAAAATCTTCAATGACAAGCGTGTCATCTTCTTAATCGAAGGAGGTACGCCTGATAGAAAATATTCGATAATCGTGTCAGACTCCTTTTGAAACTCCTACAAATCCAAATCTTCATGTAGAAACAAAGATTCATCCAGATTACTTGGATAACCATTATCATATAATTCAGAGAGAAGAAAATCAATGTGGCCATGATTATCCAGATTCCAAGGGTTCACCTTGATTAATGGGTGAAAGATTGTCAAGGGGGATATCGAGATTTGAAGATGGTTGATTGATGAGATCAGATGAATCACCATCGGAGGAGAGATGTGAATGAAAAATAAGTTCTTCGTTCACAAGATGGTCTTCTGATTCAATGATTGGTCTAGGTCCAACATGCTGAACATCAAAGGGAGGAGGACATGGGACAAAGAGCATATCTAGTTCTTCCTTCAGATGTTGGAATTCCTCCTTATCAAGGGGACACAATGAGTCTTATTCAAAATATTTCCTTGACATCCAAGCTAAGAATCAAAACTTCTCATCCAAGAATTGCCATTCTACGTCCTCATTCGAAAACTAATAGCAAAGGTGGAGGAACCAATCAGCAAAATGCTCAAGAGGATCAGTCAATTCCATTCTAAGTTGATTAATTTCATCAATAACATCCTGATATTCATATTTATCAAAAACTCGATGAAGCTCGTTAACCAAGAGATCGAAAGATGTGATAGAAGTTGTGGGTATAGAATAGCACCATTGCTTCGCACGACCATCCAATTATAAGGGTAAACAACTGTGCAAGGATTTCTTCTGAATAAACACCATTCAAGAAGCAAAATTGAACGAACTCAACAACATAATCAAGGACAATTGTTGTACCCTTGCCATCAAATTTAAATTGTGACAAGTTATGTAAAAAGTCTGAGAGGATTGAAATATCTAAGGCTTTGTAAAAACACCTCAAGATTATGATTTGGGATAAGGCCATTGAAGATAAGAGATTCAAATAGACTTCACATGCTCAGCTTATCATCTAGCCCTCCTTCTAGTGCCAAAAATGTTGACAGTGTTGGATGCCGACAACATTGTAAAGGGATCTCCCTGATGTGAAGTCTCAATTATACTTCACACCGTTTGGTGTAGGAGTCCCATCTGGTCATACAGTTTGGCCACCATTGGGATGCCTTGGTTAAAATCAGACATAAGAGAATGCAATGCCGCTTTGAGTCAACAAGAATGTGAGCTTTGTGAGACACTCAATGTAAGGTGTACAAGAAGGACTTACACGACTGGTGAGGGAAACGAGCTACCGATTAGAAAATTAAAAGTACTATCCTAAAGGGGGACCCGGGAATAAAGAAAAGGACTTGTTGGGTACTTGTAGATTAGTCCACATAGTAAACAACAATCGTTAAAGCATAACAACATTCATTCATTAATAACCATAGCTAAGCAACAAAATAGTTCATTGACTTAGTATGTAAATAAAGCAACATATACCATAAACATAATCAGAATAGTCCATCTACATCTACGATACAATGTATGAAGGAATGTCGTCTCATTGAGCTTCTGATTATAAGCATAAGATCCCAATAACACGGTTACATGGATTAAACACGGTATCCAATAGTGGAACACGACACCACAACTTGCTTCTCCAAAGAATAATTTATCTCCTATGTGGTACAAGAGAAGCCATCGCTAAGCCTGGCCAAAAGCCCCTTGCTTGAGTTATGATGAGCTATTTATAACAAATATAATGACCTTTGAGCTTCCCCATGACTCTTTGAATTCTATGATTGGTGATATTCTAACATGACTCATTAGATTCCAATATGTGGCTTTTCATATCCCACATGTATCCCTTGGACTTCATTACATAATATTTATTACATAAGACAATTTACAAATGAGACAGTGGCCTAATAAGACAAAACTGCTAAAAGGACAAAGACCCATTCAAATGGATAAATCATTTGCTTCTTCATGGAGTTCATTTGTGATATAGGTGTGTCATGCTCTAAACTCCTTTGTGAGGGCTTCAATATGATCTGGTAAGTCCCATTTATAGCACATCTTCACCTCCAATGCCTCTGATAGTATGTTCTTGGAGCTTCACCATACATTATTCCACAACCATGAAAGTTTCATGCGTGCTTTGACTAGTGCAAATTCATATTACTGAATAATGTTCTTGGTGACCTTGAAACCTTCCTATTCAGTTGCTTGTTTCATTTGTTCAATGTAATGCATGATCTCCTAGAAGATGACCTCCCTACCTCTAATTGCTTCAAGGGTTCCAATGGTGGGCATCTTGTGGTTCTGTGTTAGAGACTCAAACCCATTATGTAGTTGGTTGTATGCAGCCATAGTATTAACCGATTGTGCTCCAAGATGAGTGTAATTTTGTTGGTGGAGCATCGGATATTTGGTAGCCCACTCCTGCATCTGATCAACTACTCCCTTTGCTATCTTCAGGAGTTTTACCACTTCATGTGCATTCTTCTGAATGCCAATGAGAAAAGCCATGACCTGTTGTATAAGTATCATCTCATCATATAGTCGTGCCATGGTGTCCTCCATTGGTCCCAATTCTTCTTGCATAATTGACTGCCACTTTGCAGTTTTGATGTTCTGTGATGACAATTGTTGGTTCTCTGCCACAAGATGTTCTACTTGTTGCTTCACCACAACAAGTTCTCTTCTCAAACTAGTATTCTCATTCAATAAGTACTCTAAGTTATCCTGTGTCATTGTGTCGAATGCAACATTTGTCGTCATGACTGCCCTTGGAATTATTCTAGTGTTAGAGGTTATCACCTTCTTCGTATCGACTGAGACTGGGTTCTGAGGATCATTGGGAAAGTATATATGCCTTTGTTGCATGATCCTCTTCTTTAGCTTATCAAATGTTACGCTGCAAACATATGTGACTCTATCAACTGGTGGGGGTGTGATCCCCAACTCTCTGAATGGAAGATGACCACCTGTGAGTGGTTTTCCTTATGGGATACCTGGCACATCATCCATGGGTTGGATGGTGTCTTCTTCCTCAAATTGTTCCTCTTCCAACTCTTGTGTCAATTGTTCTTCTTCTAGCCTCTGTGGTGCTTCCTCCTCCTGGGACTGCCTTTGTTGCTCTTCTTCTATCCTCCTCCTCTCTTCTTCTTCTGCATGTTGCTTTTCAACCAACTCATCCTGCTTCCTGCTCTCCTCTTATTCTTCTTCTTCTTCCTCTCCTCTCTTCTCCAACTTTGTTTGAGTAGCTCAAGTGTTTAACGGATCGACCTTCCATTTCCTGCTACTCTCGCCCAATGAATACCTGATCCTTTTCCTGGAAGCCATATTCTTTGCTTGAGGCATTGTTTCCTTCTCCTCCTGCTCTTGCAAGTCTTGAGTTGGCATATCGTGGGGTGAACTGGTCTTCATAGTTGGATGTCTCTTCATTCTGGCATTGTACCAATTCTTTATTTTTTCATCTTCAGCTTTAGACATTGATGAATACCCCGTATTATGACCGATCCTTTGAAAATGTTGCCAAACAATTCACCTGGGATCATATGCATGGAAGTCCTTGGTAGTGAAGTGTAGGCGATCCATCTCTTTTATCTATGTTGCCATAGCCCTCCGACTCTTTAATTCATATAATTCAATCCTCACTAGAAATATAGGCCAATGGACTTTCTTCCTCCTATGAAGAATTCCCGATAACCCCTTGTCTAGTTAATTTGCCACTTCCTGCATGACCACGTTGTTTGTCACATATTACGACATAAGAAAAGGGGTTTTTTGACATCTAAAGCATCTGATGTATGTTCCCTTAGGAGCTGCAAACTATTCTGCAATATCTTCAAGTGACTCCTTCACTTGATTAGTCATGCATGGAAAATTGATCTCGAATATCATGCGAAAGATGGCTGCAAAGAAATGTTCAGCCAATCTGTCATATGCGCCTCTGAAGCTTCCTTCTAATAACACCCTGCAATGGAAATAAACTGGGAAATTCTCTTTAGGAGTCCAGTTCCAATATAATTGTTGGAATGCAGACATGTAAAATTATGGTGTTTGGTTCGCTTATAAAGATGCTTTGGCCTGGCCCAACTGATGTTGCAACTCATATAATGGTATATTTGCCCAATTGAAAGCTTTACCACGTGTCACTACCAGATTGAGTGTATATATCCATTTCTCTTGTAACACCTCAGCATTCTTACGCCCAAACATCCGACAATACATAGCCATCAAATACTGATATACTTCTCTTAACATCTTTGTCGGATAAACTATTGATGAGCGATGGCGAAACTTGGCAGGCTCTTGACACCATTGTTTGATAACATTAGTCGTGTCGAGGATAGCCCATCTTGTGTGGAAGTTTTTGTTTGCATATTCATTAGGCTTGAACATCTTATAGTATGTCTGCATATCCTCACCATAATAGGTGGTGAGCTGACTGCCACTCTCATTGCGAAGCACAAGGTGAGAATCATCCATGTATGTGATGATCCATTCAATAGCTTCTGCACATGGCATGACCAGGAATCTGTATGTGATCCTGTGAATCCTGGACTTCTTAATGTTGATGTATGCATGCACATCTTCTAAGTCCTCAAGAAAATTATCTTGCATGAATGTGTTATAAATCTTGCTCCATGTGACCTTTGTAGTCTTGTATTCTTGTCAGTGAAACATTGAGTATCTGTGTATATGAGAACATTAGGCCTTGTAACTTCCATAGGTTCACCAACGCTTGCTTCTGAAATTTCTTTAGAGGCCACTTTATGTGGCAGCATGTCTCCAACAAATGATGACACAGTGGTAACACTTGTAGCATGGACACATGTTTGTGGAATCACACTCATAATGACAAGATCAACTTAAAACAACTAACTACGCAACAATACTTGTAAATCACATTCAAAGAGCCATCACGGATAATAGATCATGAACAATTATGAACAATAGCATAAAATAACTTGCATGCAAGCAAAAAAACACATGCAAACCAGGAGGGTGCACTTTCTAAGCACGAAGGGAACATGCATGGTCACTTGGGGCTTCGTAGTGCACTCATGCGCTAAAAAAAGAGGCAAAAATCAACCAGGGCGCATTGTCACACCCTAAAGGTCGAACAGGGGGGGGGGGGGGGGGAAGGGCCTTTAGGTCTTCCTTATGTGCCCATGCACCCAAGAAGACAAGGAGGGTGTATTGTCATAATCCGAAGGGACAAACGATGAAGGAAACAAACCTTCGGGTCTTCAAAATGCACCTATACACCCAGGGAAAAGCAGGACGCACTGTCGCATGTTGAAGGGCTGAGTGATGAGGCTTTGTGCCTTCGTGTTGCGCTCAAAGGAAAAGAGGGTGCATTGTCGCATGCCAAAGGACTGAAGGGAAAAGCTTTGTGCCTTCATGATGGCCCATGCGCTCAGGAAGAAAACTTGGTCACACAGGGCACAGTTTTCAAGGCTGAAGGAGCTTCGAGCTTCGGAAGTGTGCTCTGCCTGTAAAGAGCCCAGAAACAAGTTCAATCAACATGATTTGATGCTAAGATGAGGAGGAGAATGATCTGCAAGGCTTTATAGTTTTTGTCACATGCATGGTGGAAGATGAAGGGTTTCAAGAATGTAAATAGTCTTCTGCATGCAACAATGGATTAACACTTGCAAGATGAAGATTCAGCAAAAACGCCAGCAAACAAACTGCAAAACAAGAGATCGACAAAAAACAAAGAAATATTTGAGACGGAAATCAAGAAAAATAGTGAAAAGATTGAACATGCAAACTTACTCGTTGCACTGGTTGATGAAGGGGTTCTAATTTCCTAGTTGTGCACTCATCTCAGATGAAATTATTATGGAAAGAATGATTAACTGAGTTTATTCTAAGAGATTAACATGCACAATTGATTTATGCATGAGTGTCACTTGTCATTGCATGAAAGGGTTAGTTAAGAGGAGTTAAGGGCTCCTATTTTCTAGGAGTGCGCCCGCATGCAACTAGACAGGGCACATGTCTTCGACACGAAGGAGTGCGCCTAAGTAGGGCGCATTTGCTCAACATGAATGAATGCGCTCAAGTAAGGCGCACTTGTTCAAACCGAAGGAGTGCACTCACCTTAAGTGGATGTCTTCGTCAACTCAAAGTGCACTTTTTCTTTTGTGAGTGATTTTCTTGCTTTTTTTGTTTTATTTTTTTGCTTGTGTGCTTTTTTAGTGTGTGCATGGCAGGAAGGCAAGTTTCTAAGTCAAGAAAGGTTGTGAGTTCACCTAACCATCAGCTTACTAACTCGAACGCTCCTAATGGTTAAGTGACGAGACTTAGGAAACATTGACTTAGGAGGGTGCGACACTAGGAGAAAACACACAAATAACAAATCAAACCACATGACGACGCAAGGGAGCTTGAAATGACAGTTAATGTAGGCTCCAAAACTGACATAGGCAAAAAAATTGGGGGGTCATCGTCGCAATGACAACAACCTCATAAGCCCTCACTAAGGTATCCACCCTCATTATATTTACCTAACTGATGAAGGTGAACCCCGTTGCTTTTAGGAAGCTTGTGATTTGGAAACTAGCAAAAAGTGAAAGAAAGCAGTGGAGGGAAAAATGGACTCTCTGTTGGAAAACAAAACTTAGGAGTTAGTGAAGCTTCCAAAAGGATGAAATTCCCTACAAAAAATGGGTATAAAGGATTAAACACAAGGGTGAGGGGAAGAAGGAAAGATTCAAAGCAAGGCTAGTGGTGAAGGGATTTTCCCAATAAGAAGGTATTGATTTTACATTAAAAAAATCACCTATTATTTAAACGTCATCCATAAGAGTTATCCTTGGTCTTGTTGCCGCTTTAGATTTGGAATGTGAACAATTAGATGTGAAGACAACTTTCCTTATGGAGAATTGAAGGAAGAAATTTATATGGAACGGCTGGAAGGATTCAAGGTAGAAGGTAAAGAGAACCTTGTCTGTAGGTTGAAGAAGAGCCGTTATGGGTTGAAACAAGCACCTTGCCAATGGTACAAGAAATTTGATTCATTTATGTTGGAGCTTGGCTTCAAAAGACTAGAGGTTTATCATTGTGTCTACATCAAGAGGTATGACCAAGAAAATTACATTATACTACTGTTGTATGTGGATGGTATGCTAATTGTTGGACATGATAAAAACATGATCAGTAGGTTGAAGAAAGATTTGGGCAGTCAATTTGCAATGAAGGATTTAGGTCCAACACAACAAATATTGGGCATGAGAATTATACATAACAGAAAGAACAAAAATTTGTGGTTGTCACAAGAAAAATATATTGAAGTGTTAGACAAGTTCAATATGAACAATGTCAAACTAGTTGGTACACCCTTGGCATCACACTTCAAACTTTGTGTTGATCTATGCCCTTATGATGACAAGGAAGAGAAGTAAATGTGTAAAATCCCTTATGTCATAGTATGTATCCATCCAAATAATGCACATTCAGTGGGAGTAGTGAATAGATTCCTTGCAAATCTAGACAAACAACATTGGCAAGTGGTAAAGTGGATTTTGAGGTATCTCAAGAATATTAGTAATTATTGTTTATGTTTTGGTAATAATATTGTTCTTGAAGGTTATACAAATGCAAATATGGTTGGAGATGTGGATACTAGAAAGTCCACCACTAGTTATTTATGTACTTTTATAGGTGCAACAGTGTCTTGGATGTCTAGACTACAGAAAGTAGTAGCCCTCTCCACAAAAGAGGCAAAATACATAGCTGCCACAGAAGCTTGCAAAGAGATGTTTTGGATGCAAGGATTCTTAGGAAAAATGGGAATAAAACAAGACAAATATGTGTTGCATTATGATAGTTAGGGCACCATTCATTTAGCAAAAAAACTAGCATATCATTGTAAGACAAAGCACATTGTTGTTCGATATCATTGGATTCGTCAAGTGTTAGATGATGGGATGCTATAGTTGGAGAAAATACACACTAAAAACAATCCAGCTGATATGTTAACAAATATTTTGCCAAAAGATAAGCAAGTATTTTGTAGAACCTTGGTTGAAGTAATGAAAACGTGAAGAAAGACATCTTAGGAAAGGATTAGTAGTGAGGAGAGAGAAACAATGTCAAAAATATTCACTTGAGCTTCTATTTGGTCTCAAGTGGGAGTTTGTTAAGTGTAAGACCAAATCAAAGTAAAAGTTGTTTGCACCCACTGTATCAGTGACCCATGATATTGTAATGAAATTTATTCTTATAGGGGTGTGAGTAAAAAGAAGTGAGTGGAATGTAATAGAATTATGGTTATTATAATAAAAAATATAATCCCTTTCACTGTGGTTTTTCCCAAATGGAATTTTCCACATAAATTATGTGTCCAATTTATAAGTTAATTTTTTTCCAGTTTATTTTTCTCCCATCATTTTTTTTAACAATATATCATGCTTGCTTGAGGCTAATGAGGATGGCACACAATAGGTCCTCTATCCAATTTTCCATTCTAAAACTTGGTCATGAGAACTAAGGCCAATATCAGTGACACATAATATTGTAATGAAATTTATTCTTAGAGCGGTGTGAGTGGAATTTAATAGAATTATTGTAATTATAATAAAAAATCTAATCCCTTTCACTGTGGTTTTTCCCAAATGGAATTTTCCACATAAATTCTGTGTCCAATTTTTAAGTTAATTTGTTTTCAGTTTATTTTTCTACTATCCTTTTACAATATATCATTCTTGCTTGAGGCACATAAATTTTGTGTCCAATTTATAAGTTAATTTGTTTTCAGTTTATTTTTCTACTATCCTTTTACAAAATATCATGTTTGCTTGAGGCTAATAAGGATGTAGGATGGCACACAATAGGTCCTCTATCCAATGTGCCGTTCTTAAACATGGTAGTGAGAACTAAGGCCAAAGGTACAAATACAAAACTCTTTCTACTTTTAGCCATCCAACCGAAGGACGGTACGTGTAACCTTTTTTCTGTTTGTGCCGTCAAAAGCTTGCTATACATTTTTGGGAACTTGTTCATATCCATCTCATATGCATGTAATCAAGCATTAATAGGTAGGATATCTGCCTTCCAATCAGTGAAGCTTGTCTGAATACACATTTTTATTTCCAATTAAAAGGTAGGTTGGTCACCATATCTGTGTTTCCAAGGTTATGTTTGTCTACGGAAATGAGTTACTCAAGCTGGACCATATTAACTATTTGCCGAATGACATTCTCCTCCAATTGTTCTAATTCTACGTGATTATAAAACCATGCAAGCTGGGTGTCATCGCACAACTAGTCCATTGATTGTTCATGCTTGTTAGTGATCATGCTAGGGTACAGAAGCTATTCAACCCAACATTTTAATCACGATTGTTCATGATTTTCTTATCCACACTGACATATGAGCATAGGTGTGCGCCCCTTCTTTTTCCTACTGACTAAAATCAATTAACTAAATACAGCATGATTTTGATTAAGTTGATATTTACAACAAGAGAAGCAGAGTGCACTTTACCGCGTGGGTGGAAGATACGTGTCATATAACATAACGTTTATAAGCTAATAAACTAAAGTGGAACGTTAATTGAAGTCCAAGTGATATGTAAGAAAAAAAGAAAGGCCAACTTGAAATAAATAGATAAATAAACTTGCATAATCTATCTTAAACCTTGAAATTTTGAGGTAAGGATTCTTTTATTACTCTTCATGCCTAATAGATTTAAGGTTAATATGGATCTAAATCTATTAGGGTTAATATGGATCTAAATTAAAATAAGTTATTGAAACCAAGAAACGTTTTAGATTAATTTTGAACCATGCAAACAAACTGTTACTATTATTGATTTACCAACGTAAAAAATTTCTGATGTTGTTAATTCAATAGGGGTGCTTACATTTTCTTTACTCAACATTCCAACATTTATGTACTATACTGGATATACTGGATTGGGAATTAGCTTCAAATCATTCAGTGTATTACTTCTTAAGAGAAAAATCAATCAACCCAACTTTATTATGAGATTTCCAAAAATAACTAGAGTAATAATGATTTATTGTCTGTAAAATCTATTTCCCACTTAACAAAGGATACTAGTTCTTGGAGGGCGATGGAAGGATCAACCAGTGGATAACATGGTTGATTTTTCCTATTAGATTTTGTTTTGGGATAATGGGTCAGCTATACTTCTACCTCGGCAATTTTGATGTTTCCTTGAACTCTCTATTCTAATTTTCTGAAAAGCTACAAAATTATTCATGTTATGTTATTGTGACGCATGCTTGCATGTCTCGTACTCTCTCACTTACCACACAATAAATACAAATGACTGAAACATAGATCATTCACATGAAGGATGACAAGGGGAAAATCATCCCGGTCCTAGCTCCTTTGAAGAGCCATCGGGATCTTCTCTGAAATCATATTCTACTATAAGGCCTAGGTTATCCACAAGTTTGTGATAAACTTCACACCCTGCACACTGTGTTCACCAGAAAAATATATTAAACATATTAGTTGCAAGTCCTATTCGCCATCGAACTAAATCTACATGGACGGAGTAGAATATCTACAATCTCACGAAACTAATTGTTAAACAATAACAACTTTATAATGAAATATCATGAAGCATTACAAAAAACAAAGTAAGCATTCACTTGTTTATCAGGCTGTGGTCTAGTGGTTGAGACAAGGCATCACCATTTTAATGACCTAGGTTCAAACCCTAGCAGGCATAATGCCCTGGATTATAAGTTGTCCAAGTTTGACGGGTTTGATACACAGCATCACTTTAATAAACAAAGTAAGCACTCACTCAACCACACATGAAACATAGGAAAAGACAAAGGTTCAAACCCTAGCAGGCATAATGCCCTGGATTATAAGTTGTCCAAGTTTAACGGGCTTGATAAGCACCCACTTAACCACACATGAAACATAGGAAAAGACAAAGGTTCAAACCCTAGCAGGCATATGCCCTGGATTATAAGTTGTCCAAGTTTGACGGGTTTGATAAGCACTCACTTAACCACACATGAAACATAGGAAAAGACAAAGTACATCAAGAAAAGAGAAGACATGGTAACAGTGACCACAAGTGACTTATTGTGGTCAAGGGAACTATAAGTTACATAATGCCTGATACAAGGAGTGTGTAAGGCATCTTCAACCTGTGCATATGATATCAATCATTAGTTTAAAAGAATTTCAAATACAAATGTCCAATTAATTTAAATGGGAACCAATAAGTAATCTGCTCATCCACCAAACCATTATATACCCTAGTCTCCAAATATCTCACAAAGGATGTCATCTGGAGGTTCCCAGGTCAAGAGGGCCTCCTGTTCAATCCTTGCCAATCTACTAAAGCTTCATAAGGAAGTTGAAGCACATGGAGTTTTTCTAGCATTTTTCATCAAATCTAGACAATTGTAGTGACAAAAGAACTGGTAACAAGGCTTCTACTAGGCTTTCCAGGGCATTCAGTTCTCTATGTAGAAACCCAGTAGGGTGAAGGTTGGATATGTTATCTGACTGGCCTGAGTAGGGAAGCTACAAAATCATCTAGATCTCTTTATTGGAATGTTTTAAAAGTGACTTGTTGCCTATCTATCAGAGAAGTTGGGTATCCGTAATAGATTGAATTTCCTGTAAATCTCAAACAATTTAATGAAATGAAAATCCGAGATGGCGAAGTAAATTGTCTGTTTACTAAACGATTTTTATACGATCCCCGAATCCTGCCAGACTAGTCAATAAAAGTATACAAATTCTTGAAGGCTAGTCTAACAGCAAAATATTTTTTCTTCACATACACACTGCATACAATAAGAGTGTTGCATCTTCAGGCTTCCTGTGGGCTTTAGCTAACAGAAATGATTCTTACATGCATGCAAAATACTAGAAGAGAACAAAATATGATGCACTGCAAATTAGTAGAAACACATGCTTCGTACTGAATGAAGTCACTGGACAAACACCTCCAATCTGCCAACTGCTTCTCTCATGACCACTCTTATTTCTACAGTTAGCAATTAAATCCTAAAAACTGAGTTCATGGCACATGCCCACCATCTATATGCCAGAAAGTGGAGAATTGCCCAATAAAGCATATATGGTAGCATAGAATCTTCATCTCACTGCATGTTAGCTATGGAAAAGGTATCCCACGATGCTGTGAAGCCGAACTGTTCGCTGTGTGACTTTGTGATAAATCTGACTGTTGGCTGCATGACAGACCTTTCTAGAAATGGTACGTAAGTCCACTACTATGGGAGCCTCACAAAATATATTCAATTATCAATAGATACAAGAATTGTCCATTACATGATGATGTCACTATTAAAGACTGCCTTCCCACAAGATAACAAGAGGACTTAAGATTATCACAGATGCATCCTGTTGACCATGTACATGTCAATAGCATAGTATTAAAAACCGGAATCGGTGACCGGACCGGTGGACCTAATGAACCGGTAACCGGACCGGAACCGGTCTAACTGGTACTGGTCAGGTCTAAACAAACTGGTTTTTAAAAAAAATACATTAAATAATTATTTTTTAATAAAAAAAAACTATTTTTAAGATTTGCAACCATGATTTGAAGCCAATAGAGACAAAATATACAAATTTTGCTCATTTATATACCATGTAAAGGTGAATATATCAAAATGGCATTATGGCACCGAGTGCAATACATATCATCGAAAAAATACATAAGCAATGAGGCTCCAAATGACCCATAATGTCCAAAAACAATGCTTCAAGCTATGAGCATTGAGGCCATTGGCCTACATAGTACAGTGACAGTCTACTACAAATCTATATATATGATATTACTAAATTCTAATTAATGATCAACATTATCACTTGAAAGTTGAAACTTCTAATCATGATCAAAGTTCAAACTCAGTTGGTTGAACTTGAGTCTCCCGACTCTTCACTGCCAAACTTTGCAAGTGCTCTAGTCACAAACTTCTCTATTGGTTCAGTGACTTGAGTTTCAAACTTCTGAAGGTATTCTGCCCTAATATGCCCTATTACTTCATTTGGTGCTCCACAAGGCTTTACATGGCCTCCTATCCCAGCCAAGTGTTGCTGGAACCTGTAAACACCCCCTCCTGCAATAGATTTTTGGCAATATTTGCAAATCATTTTGCCATCAATCATATCACAATGAACCCATGTAGTATCCTTGCCTTTTGGAGGCATGATGGCTACTACTTAGCTCAAACTCTATGTTGTTCCACTACTCCAGCAAAAACTCAACTCTCCAAGCTCTCAGTCAAACTCACAAAAGCTCAAAATGAGATGTGTGAGACAAATGAGAGGGTACCCCTGCCTTTAAAGGATTGGGGAGGGTGTTTTTGGAGGGCAAAAAGCCCCCTTTTCCCTCCAAAACCACCCATTATTGGCCAAATCAACTTCTGTGGGTCCTTTTTGTGGCTGTGGTAGCTAACCGGCCGGTTTATCAATAAACCGGCTAGTTAGACCAGTTTGACCGGAAAAAAAAAGAGAAATGGGGTGCCTGATCGGGTTTTATGACCGGTTTGGACCAACTAGGCTCCTGACCGGACTGTTTGACAGATTATCAGTTCAAACCGGCCGGTTTTTAATACTATGGTCAATAGTCCAGGAAGCAGAATATATTGCAGCAGGAAAAAAAAAATTTGTCAATTTCATCATTGTAATCCCAAATTCTACAAAATTATTGTAAATGATTCTAATATGACTATTAAGCCATGTAATAACACCTAGGTATACCTATGATTCTTCTCAAAGGGTTTCATCCTAGGGAGTTTTTTAACCTCCCCAAATTATGTGTGTTTGTAAACACGGATAATTGGAAGAGTTTTTCTCCTAGATATACCCCAAAGCTAGGGTGGAACTCTTTGATGAGGTCTTAGGTGAGTTTTAGTGGTCATCGAGTCTATGTACTTTTCATACTAGATCATGTGTCTTGTCGCGGAATTGGGTAAAGTCTTGAGGGTCTATGTCAAATGTGTATTTCCCCTTCTCAGGGTTGATATTGTAATATTTTGATGTAAAAATGTGTCTAGGAATAGTTCAGTGCATGGTTACTCATATTTAGACATCATGGCTAAAAGATTTTTTTGATCCACTTAGAGGGTGGAAAAATATTTATTCCCCTCTTCAGTCTTCTAATTAATTTTTCTAGCAAAAATAAAAAGAAAATAATTCACCAAGAAAATTAATTAAATTTGAGTCAAAAATTAATTTGAGGCAAATTAAATTCTCTCCAAGTGGAAAATAATAAAAAATTCGTGGGTCCAAAAGGAATTAAATTTTAAAGGTCCTCCTCCAAGGAAAAAATTGATTTTTTAAGAGAAATTGACTATTTGGACCATGGTGGTCAAGTCAAATTGATATTTTTTAGGACAAAAGTCCAAAATATTTTTTTTTGGACTAGGAAAAAAGGGATTTTAAGAGAAATTCGAATTTTCCCTCAAATAAAAGGAATAAAATTCAATCAATGGAGGAGATCGAGTTATTTCAAAAAAAGATCGATGGAAAAGATTATTTTGACGAGGATCAACCCAACTAGCCATTATTTCCACTTGGAGGGGTTTTCTCTCTTATTTTTTCTATATAAGGAAGCCTTTGAACTCCTCATTGAAGGAGAACTTCAACAGTTTTGAAAATCTTTTGTACGGAGCAAGTATCTGCAGGATTTTGTAAAAAAAGCATAAGACTTTGGGGTTTCAATTCAGGTATCTCTCACTTGCCAATCTGCGGTATGTGCTAGATAGTTTATTTTTTATATGCATTGAGCTAATATATTGCATGATTATTATTTCAATTGTCCGTAGTAGGAAAATTTATTAGCACATCTATCTTGCTTTAGGTGTGTTGATTTTTGGTAGCATCGGAAGTGCTCTAAGTCTCAAATTTTGTGGAGAGGCTTAGGCACTGGTACTCCAAAGAACCCAGAAACCATTTGTGAAAATTCCACTCGGATTATGTTTTATTTAAAAAAATATATATTTTAATGGGGACCCTAAGTCTAACTTAGGGAAATTAAACAATTAAAGGGTATTAATAAAATAGGGTGAGAATGATCTAGAAAAAGCGAAGATCAAGTCATGTAATAATTTTAGCTGTTGATTAGAGATCTAATCTCATTCGTTGATATCTCAACAAGAGGACTATAAAGAAAGACTTGAGGGTCATTTGTAAAGACACACCGAGTGAATCAAGTGATTGAATTCTTCTAATGGACCAAGTACTCAAACGAAGATCAGATCTAAGTGATTCCAGCGCAGTGAGGGGCAGAAGTAGCTTCCAGAGGGAGAATTTTCTGCAATAATTTGCTTCAGTAATTTACTGCAATAATTCATGAAGAAATCTGAATTAATTCTATAATGTAATTTACAAAATCAGAGCAATAAATTCAGCTAGTTGCAGTAGGATTCCTGAGATTGTTAGATCTAGGAATTTTCACATGGTATCAAAGCATTTGATGTGAAACAGGAAGAACGGATCTAGCACTGAAGTGAAGTCCGAATTGCTACAGCAGCAGTAGATCGAATCCCCAGAGGGATTGCGCAATTCTAGCCAGGAGGGCTAAATCTTCGAGGTTGTCTCTCTCTGAGTGAGTCGACAGAGAGGTAAGACTTCCAGATTGAGATCTTGCCGAGGTAGAGCGAGCAGTGCAGAGCCTTCACGCAGAGCCAGAGGGACGTATTTTCAGCTAGCATTTGCTCGACAGAGAAACGTCAGAAGAAGAAGAAGAGCACATAGTGGGGAATTCTTCCTCAGTGAGTTCCTTACTGAGGGATTCAACATTTTTCCAAGATATGAGCAGCATATCTAGGCAGCGGATCTACGAGCTCCAAAAGGACTGCGTATGCCTGCCTAGTGTTGCACAGTGGGGGAAGAAGAGGAGCAGTTCGATAGTTTTCAGCTGAAATGGCATCTCATGGACTGAGAGATCAAGATCGGTTGGAGGGATCCTCCAACTACGTAATCTGGAAGGAAAGAATCAAATTCCTTTTAGATGAATATGATCTCAAAGCATTCGTGGGCAATGTGGTTGTTGTACCTACAAATCCGGATCAAAACAAGAAGCACAAGTTCGATATGGCAAAGGTCAAGAGACTAATCCTTGATGGTGTCAAGGATCACAGTCTCTCATATATCTGGCAAGAACACTGCCAGGGAAATATGGGAGGCCTTGTCCTTGCTATACGAAGGAACTTCCGAGCAGAGGAAGATGTACTTGGAGCATAAGCTCTGGATGATCCAGATGCAAAAGGGGGAGCACATTGCTCCATTGCTTGCGAGACTTCAGGAGATTCGAGACTAGTTGGCAGCCATGGGATCCACCCCAACTGCAGCAACTATGGTGAGGCTAGCCCTTAACATAGTCACGGAGGAGTGGCAAGTTTTTGTCCAAAGTATTTTGGGCAAGGCTACGCTTTGTAGTTGGGAGCAGATGTAGGCAGCACTTCAGGAGGAGGAGCTGAGGAGAGATCTAGTCAAGTGCAAGCTAGATGGCATGTTAATTTTGGACAACTAGGTCCAAACTCCATGTTGTGATGCTCAGATGAAGATGCCAATATTTTTATTGGGAGGAGCAGAACATTTATTTTGAATTAATTCCACTTATGTGCAAGGTCGGCCAGAATTGAAATGTAGGCTTGAAGCCCCAACAGATGTGTCACACATCCTCATTGATGGATATATATAGGTCAATGTTGGAGGTCATTTTCATCCATCACTCGTCACACATTCTCTCTCTGCATCTGATTGGTTCGATCATCACTTGGAGACTCTTCTTCTCCACGCGTGGGAAAATTGCAGCAAGGATATTTCTGTTTTGACCTAGGGTTTTAGCGCAGATTTGACCAACGTTGACTTTGTTCAACACTTGGTCAAACTAACCCTAATCTCTCCCAAAATTTCGATTTCTGAAGTCCGTATTTTTTGGCACAGAAATCGAGGCTGGACATTGACTTTGACTGAGTTGTGTTGACTTTTGCTACTGATGTTTTTGCGTTGACCGTTGACTGGGACAACGTTGACTTTTGTTGACTTTGGGTTGACTGATATAGAGCTGTCCGAGAGGGTTGTGTGACACATTCTGGTTGGCTGATCGTACTAAGACTTTGCTGGTTGAAGCATCATGTTAACCGTTGTAATGCACCACACACATATTTTGCTGATCAAGTTAAGTGTATTTTTGGCTTGTCTTATGTCGATCTACTAGTATGTTCTATCATCATTTTACTTTCTGGTTTATGTGATTGTTGTTTGATATTGGGGATAAAAGTAAAGTTGCATCAAGCATAGAACATCTACGAAAATTTACATGGTATCAGAGCTGAGGTGAAAACAAAGCCCAAGTTTGTAGCAATCACCGAAGAAGATAATGGGTACCTCAAACTATAATGCCTTCAAAGCCGATGATAAATTGACTAGGAAGGAAGACTTCCATGCCTGGAAGATAACTTTGGATCTTATGTTGGAAGACCAAGATGTCATGGACTATGTGTAGGGTAAAATCCAAGAGCCTCCATCAACTGCACCTGCTGCCACCAAGTCAAAATATAAGAAGGGGGAAATCAAAGCAAAGCTGATGATCAGGGACTCAATTCATAAGAGTCTGGTTGCCTACATCTCTGAGCTACACACATCCAAGGAGATGTATGATAAGTTGGTCAACATGTTCAAGGCCAACGATGCAAATCAAGTCCTTCCCTTCAAGAACCAACTGAAGGATCTGAAGAATGGCAGGGATGAATCCGTTCAATCTTATTTTCTGAAGTTGACCGAAATCAAAAATAATCTTCTGGCCAATGGGGAGACAATAGTTGATCGAGAAATGGTTCTCACCGCACTTTGAGGTCTCTCCTTCGAATGCCATGTATTCAATACTACCATTCTCAGTAACAATGTGATACCTGATTTTGACGAAGTATTGTCGAGATACACTCAAGAGGAAACAAGAATGATGGAATGTGAAAAGGAAGGTAATGCTGCCTTCACCGCTCATGCTAAGAAAAAGAACAATGGTGGTCCGAGGAACCATGGAAGAGCCGGAGCCAAAGGAAAGAAAGGAAGATGTTACACATATAACAAGACCAGCCACTATGCTAGAGAATGCCCTAATAAGAAGGATTCTCCCAGGGATGATGACAACAACAACAGGGGAAATGACAATCAAAGGAACAACAGGTTCAAAGGAAAGAGGAAGGCTCCCTCTGGCAATGGAAATGGGCAACCTTTCAAAAGGTCAAGAAATTCCAGGTATGAGGAATCTAACGTTGTTGATGATAAGGAAAATGAATTCATTCTTGTATCTGCCCTCTCTGTTGCATCTCCACCCGACACTATGGATGTCTGTTTGATTGATAGTGGTGCCTCAAGGCACCTCACTAGGTTTAAGGAAGCACTTTTTGATTTGGTTGAGAAGGATACTAATCTGAAAATTATCCTTGGAGATAATGCCACATATCCCGTGAAAGGGACAGGGACTGTGACCCTCCACTTATCTCAAGGTCAAGTCCTCCGCT
Source organism: Pinus albicaulis (assembly GCA_034641835.2). Classification (NCBI taxonomy): domain Eukaryota; kingdom Viridiplantae; phylum Streptophyta; class Pinopsida; order Pinales; family Pinaceae; genus Pinus; species Pinus albicaulis. The sequence goes on from CM076574.1 coordinate 61,076,792, forward strand.
TGCAAGATGTAATATATGTACCTGATTTGAAGAAGAACCTTGTCTATTTCGGCCATGGAAGACAAAGGTTTCAATGTGGCATTCGTTGATGGGAAGGTACGCATCTGGAAGAATAGTTTCAAGGAAGCTATCACGAATGGGTTTAGAGTTGATACACTCTACCAGGTTGGAGGAAGTCCACTAGGAGCGATGACATGTGATACTATCTGACAACTGAACTAAGGCACCGAAGGTATGGACACCTTCATTACACAGCACTTCCCGAAGCAAGGAATATGGTGACAGGGTTGCTCGATGATCATGAAGGTGTATGTCAGGGTTGTGTCGAAAGAGAAGTGGAGATTTGCCACGATGTTACCTTAGATGAAGATACTTCCCTCGAGAAAGTGATAAATCTTTCGAGCTCTGAGGAAGATCATGAAGTAAGGTCTGGGAATCAGGAAGAACTGAAGGATGAGATGATGCCCGATGTTGAAGGACCAATGGACCCCATTGATCCACCTCCTTCAATGAAGAGAAGACCATCATGGCTCTAGGATACTCTCGAAGATGCCGAGAGACATATGGCCCCAAGGGGGACATTCTATGAAAGCAAGAAGCCGAATAGATACCAAGAGTATCTAGCAACCATGAGTACAAACGTACAATCTGAGCTTGGATCCTTTGAAGAAGCCGTAAATCATCAAGTCTGGAAGGATGCTATGCACGAAGAATATGAATCCATTATGAAGAATGATGTCTGGGATGTGGTTCCAAGACCGGAGGACAAAGAAGTTGTCACCTCGAAATGGCTGTATAAGATCAAGCATGGAGCTGATGGTAGTGCTAAAAGGTTCAAGGCAAGATTTGTTGCCTGTGGCTTCTCTCAAAAGGAAGGCGTAGACTATGATGATATATTTGCACCTGTGGCCAGATGTACCACCATCTGATCTATCATAGCCCTTGCTACTATGCAAGGATGGAATCTTCATCAAATGGATGTGAAGACCGCCTTTCTGCATGGTCCAAAAAAGGAAGAGGTGTATGTGGAGCAACCTTTAGGATTCGAAGTCCAGGATCGAGACACCCATGTTTGCAGGTTGAAGAAAACCCTCTATGGGTTGAAGGAAGCCCTCAAGCCCTGGTACGAGAGGATCGATAGCTACTTGATGAAGTTGGGCTTCACTCATATTAATGTTGATCTGAACCTTTACTTCAAAGTTGATAGAGAAAAGCCTCTCATTCTAGTGTTGTATGTGGATGACCTCTTCCTAACAGGTGTTGACCCTCTCATTCATCAGTGTAAGAGGGAGCTTGCTTTTGAGTTTGAGATGAAGGACCTAGGACTGATGCACTACTTCCTAGGCCCGGAGGTCTGGCAGAGACCTAGCGAGAATTTCCTTTCTTAAGGAAAATATATTGTGAAGCTGCTGGAAAGATTTGGAATGGTGGACTGTAAGTCTGTGTCGACACTGATGGGGCTCAACTTTAAGAAGTTGAGTGGCAGCGCTGCGGGGCCCGTGCTAGCAAATCTTACTGAGTATCGTCAACTCGTAGGGGGCCTGATGTTCTTAGTGAACACCTGTCCGGACGTATGTTTTGCAATGAACACTTTGAGTCAACACATGGTTGATCCTCATAACATTCACTGGGTTGGTGCCAAGAAACTCTTGAGATATCTCTGGGGCACGATAAACCATGGGCTGAGATACATTGCCGGGAGCATGACACTTCATGGATATACTGATGCCGTTTGGGCTGGCAGTGTGGTGGATCGCAAGAGCACATCTGGATGTTGATTCACACATAGGTCTGCTTCGAGCAGGAAGCAAAAATCAGTAGCCTTGAGCACTGCTCCAGCTGAATACATTGCAGCATGTATGGCATGTTGTAAAGTCACTTGGTTGCGAAAGCTCTTTAGTGAGTTGTTTGAGCGTGTGCTAGATGCCACCGTTATCCTTTGTGATAACCAGAGGGGGATTCCATTGTCAGAAAACCCCGTGTTCCACGATCGATCCAAGCATGTTGATGGTTGGTACCACTTTATCCGGGATATGGTACAGTGAGGCGTCGTAAGGCTCGATCATATAGGAATTGATGAGCAGGTCGTGGATATTCTCACAAAGCCCTTGGGGAAGGTCATGTTCCTAACCTTCCGTGAGAATCCTGGAATTGTGGAACAACCCTGTTCTGAGGGTCCTGTTGGACTATGAGCTCTAGGAGCTCTAGGGGGCTTTGGGGATAGCTTCTTGGAGCTATAAGCAACCACAGGGCTAGGCTTGTCGAACCTTGTTGTTGTGCTTCTACCCCACCATTATGATATTGAGTTGGTTCACCTCTCATGATCTGTGCCCCGTATGCATCCTACGCATTGAGTCCCGGACTCATGGGAAGTACCTCTCATTTGGCCAGTGAGGTGGGAAAAGCTAGAGACTAGTAGCAAAGACCGATGGACGCATCGGAGATTATCGTACTCTCTATGTCTAGGATGACACGTGTCCAACCACTTGATCTGGGATCAAGTCTAGTAAGGTTTCTGTAATATCCCGTTTAGGGGATATCTCTAAAACACGGCAAACTCCAACCAGAGATGGATTGGGAGGGCGTTTACCAGATATGCCGCCTCTGAAAAGAGGATGAAATCTGGAGGCTACCTGGCCCTTTCCAGACTCTGTCTAAGAGTATAAATTAAACACACCAAGTGGTATAGAACTAGAATGCTCAAATATATATAAAAATAACAGTGCAGCAGACATATAATAACATAGAAGGAATGTACGGCAACTCATCCAGAAATAGAGAGGAAATGCTAAGCCATTTTATTAAACTGAGAAATATAATGAAGTACAATAGGTGATCAGAGTGATGGCACCTAAACTTGCTCAAGGCAAGTGAAGAAATACTCTCAGAATACACCAGAAATGGTTGCTCTCTGAACTGCATCCCAGCTGCTGGAAAACTGTCGTGTAGCTGCTACCACTTAAATGAACTGATAACTAGGGGCTACTCCCCTTGCCGAAATGAGCTGAAAATCTGGAATCCTCCTCTACTCACCAATCCCGACAAAACCCAGAAACCATATCAGAAATGGCCGACCTCTGAAAAACACCCCCTTGGGGAATTATGCTGGCCTCCAAGGCTCTGTGCAGAGGCTAAATAGGAATGGTTGAAATACCGCCTCAAACTCCACCAAAATCCTCCAAAAGGAAAAGGTTGATCCTCTGCTCAAAATCTCGGTTCAAAGCTCCTGCAAAATCTCCGATCCGGAACACCTCCTAGATGGACTGCGTCCTCCCTCTCAGTGACTGCGCAGTCTCTATGAATGCACGGCTCCGCAACAAAACCAAACACCAAAATCTCCCACAAAATGCTGAAGAAATAACCTTTCCAAAGCAGGCACTCGAAGTCCCCCGGGGCTAAGGGCGAGATCTCCGACAGGAGACACTCAATGCACTAAACAGTGCTGCAGACAGGCTCAATAGCCAGCGTGCTCAAGAAGTCGAAATGACCAGCTCAATATCGTTAACAACGAATGAATGAAATGAGAAGGCTCCTCCCTCTTTTATAACGTTGGCCTTCCTCCAAAACCCTAAGGCCTATCTCCTCAACGTAGCCTCTCTCTCTTGCCACGTGCTCATCCTCATTTGCGCAGTAGCTTCTAGAGCATACGTGGGCCCCCTCTCTACATGGTGCTTGGCCCCCCCTTGGCTCCCCTTTAAGTCACAACATTGTGCTACTAGGGTGGGTGTTTTATTCCACTAAGTGAGTTAGACTCTCTTCACTCACTTTTTATTTATTAATAAACTATAGACGGCAAAATTGAACAAAATCGAATATTCCAATTAGCTGTCGCTAATTAGGAATATTACAGTCTCCCCCGGCAAAATGTTGCTTGTCCTCAAGCAACTTAAGTGATGGAGGCTGCAAAATCTTCTCACTCTCCCAAGTGGCATCCTCATCCGGCAAATTCTTCCACCTCACCAAGAATTCCCGGACTGTCCTGCTCCGTAGCTGCCTCTCCTTGGTATCAATAATAGCCTCTGGCTACAACACCAAATGCCCCTCATCATCCGTGGGTGGTAGCTCATCTGTCACTGTCACCTCCTGCCCCAGTGCCTTCTTCAGGCATGATACGTGAAAAACGTTGTGGATCTTGCTGCCTTGGGGCAGCTCCAACTCATACGCAACCTGTCCAATCCTGTGTATCACCCTGTATGGCCCGTAAAAGCGGGGCTTGAGCTTCTCAGCTCCCTTCTGCTTCAGTGACGACTGTCGGTATGGCTGTAATCATAGGTAGACCAAGTCCCCTACCTCAAACTGTCTCTCCACCCGACCTCTGTCGGCATACAGCTTCTGTTGGTTTTGTGTTGTAGCCATATTATCCTTGAGAGCTCGGAGAATGTCCTGACTCTCTTGGATCCAAATCTTGGCTCTAGGAGCCTTGCTAGCACCGAACATCACATCAGCAAAAGATAAGGAATGATACCCATACAAAGCATAAAATGGTGACATACCAATGGACATGTGATGTGTCGTGTTATAGTAGTACTCCCCCAGATGCAACCACTTCAGCCATGTTCACTGCTGCCCACTGACATAGTTACGCAAGTAGCCCACCAGCCACTTGTTAACTATCTCCGTCTGTCCATCCGTCTGTGGGTGATAACTGGTACTCGGTGTCAACTCCGTCCCCACTAACCGGAAAAGCTCCTGCCAAAATCCGCCCATGAAGCGGCTGTCCTTGTCACTGATGATGGTCTTAGGAAGACCATGTAGCCTGAAAACCTCTGTGAAGAACAACTCGGCTACCTGTGCTGCTGTGTAATGCGCGGATATGGCAAAAAAGTGCGCATACTTTGTCAACCGATCAACGACGACAAAGATATAATCCTTGCCTTGCACCATGGGCAAACCTGTGATGAAGTCCATCGAGATACTCTCCCATTTCCCTTCCGAAATGGGAAGAGGCTGCAACAATCCTGCGGGATGGCTCATCTCCCCCTTGTTCCTCTGACAAACATCGCACTCCCTGATGTGCTGGAGTACGTCCTCCTTGAGGCCCTTCCATGAGCACCTCTCTCTAATGGCCCTGTAGGTTTTGGTAAACCCCTGATGGCCTGCCAATGGTGAATCATGTGATGCCTGGAGTATCTTCTTCTTAAGCTGAGATCCCTCAGTCAAGAAGATCCTGTCCCTGTACTAGATGATCTCATCGACCACCCTGTACCTATCATCCGCCACCTGTCCATCCAGAACCTCACATGCAAATCTTTCCTTGGAGTACTCCACTAATAGTCGAGCCCTCCAATCTGTATCCAAGCTCATAAGAGATAACGTGGCTGGTCTACGTGAAAGGGCATCTGCTACCACGTTATTCTTACCCTTGACATAGTCAATGTCAAAGTCATATGCTTGGATCTTACTGATCCACTTCTGCTGCCTCTCCTGTAGCTGCTTCTGCTCCAAAAAGAACCTGAGGCTGTTGTGATCAGTCCTCACCCTGAACCTGTTCCCTACCAAATACTGTCGGAATTTGGCCAAGGCATGCATAATGGCCAAGATCTCCTTGTCGTATATAAAATACAACCTCTCGTGCGGAAGGAGCTTCCGGCTCTCAAAGGCTATAGGGTGTCCTCCCTGCATCAATACTGCGTCGATCCCCTCTCCTGACGCATCACACTCCAAAACAAATGGCTGCGTAAAATCCGGCAATGCAAGCACTGGGCAGCTATTCATCACCTCCTTGAGCCTGTCAAAGGCTCGTTGCGCTGTATCCGACCAACTGAGAGCCCCCTTCTTTGTCAAATCCATAAGGGGAGCAGCAAGCTGTGAGAAACCCTTGACGAACTTCCTGTAATAAGTACATATGCCAATGAATCCTTGAAGTTCCGTCACGTTCCTCAGCTCCGGCCAATCCCTGATGGGTCTAATTTTCTCCTCATGGACTCTCACTCCGTCCACTCCAATAATGTGACCCAAGTACAACATCTCCGTCATCCCAAACTCACACTTGGAGAGCTTAGCATAGAACTGTTGCTCTTCCAAGATATGTAGTACTGCCTCTATATGCTAGAGATGCTCCTCCCAAGTCTTGCTATATATGAGTATGTCATCGAAGAAGACAATTACAAACTTCCTCAGATGACTGCAGAAGATATGGTTCATGCAAGACTGAAAAGTAGCTGGTGCATTGGTTAGCCCAAAAGGCATAACCAAAAACTCAAAGTGCCCATAATGACACTTGAAGGCGGTCTTGGGAATGTCCTGTTCCTTCATGCGAATCTGATGGTACCCTGATCGCAAATCAATCTTCGAGAAGAACTTGGCTCCTCTCAGCTCATCCATCAACTCATCGATCCTGGGTATAGGATACCTGTTCTTCAGGGTCTTCTTGTTCAGGACCCTGTAGTCAATACACATCCTCAAGGTGTTGTCCTTCTTCACCAACACCACGAAAGAAGCAAACGGACTCGTGCTCGATCTGATGTGCCCAAGAGCCAGCAACTCCTGGATGGCCTGCTCAATCTCATCCCGATAGGCTTTGGGATGCCTATAGGGGGTAGTAATCACCGCCTGAATGCCCTGCTCTCTATGGTGTGCTCGAACCCTCGGTCTGGTGGCCGACCTGGTGGTATATCCCCAAACACTACCTCATACCTGTCAAGGATGGCCTGTATATCTGAATGAACTGCCTGACCTGTGATCTCTGCCTATGATGCCTGCAACTCAACCACCCACTCTATGTCTCCCTTCCGGAAATCTGCCTCCATCCGGTGTGCCGAAACAGTTTGAGGTGGGTAAGTGTGCATCCCGCGGATCTTCTCATGCTTCTCGGTCTTCTTATCATCCCACTCCATCTCTAGGGCCTCCCAATCTGCGGTGACCTTCCCCAGAGTAATCAACCACTGAACACCCAATACCACATTGGCATCCGGTATGTTGACCACGAAAAAGTGATCGGTCACGGTGTAGGTATCCATCGTCATTGCCAACTCTAGAACATATCGGGCACACTGCATCGTCTGGGCTCCCGGGACCAAAACTGAAAATCCGTCAAAGCTCTCGGTCAGTATACCTCTTCGCTCGACCATCTGTGCATCAATGAAGTTGTGGGTTTCCCCACTGTCAACCAAAACTGACACTCGCTGGCCACGTACTGTCCCTCGTACGCGCAGCGTCAAATACTTGGGAACTCCTCGCAAGGCTGCAAGAGTCCCTTTTGTGGGTGCGAAAGCTGGACCTCCTGTCCCTAGAGGTGGAGGTGGCAACTGATCCTGGGCCGTCTAACTATCTCCTGCCTCCTCATCATCCTCCTCATCCTCTTCCCCGCTATCATTGGAGAAGACCTCAATGAAGTGCGTTTTGCCAGCAGCACACCTATGCCCTGGTGCCCACGGCTCCTGACAAGTGAAGCACAGCCGCTTCTTCCTCAGCTCCCTCCTAGCATCATCATCTATCTGTGCCCGTCCTGGATTCCCCTTTGGAGGTGGAACCCTCACATCTTTGCCTTTGGACTAGAAACCCTGTCTCTGGGGGTAAGGTGTACGAGTCCTGGGCAATGCATCTTGTAAATCTCGCGTTTTGTTGATAGCATCCTGGAGTGTAGCTGGTCTAGTAGATCTCACTAAACCCCGAAGTGGCTCTGCTAACCCCTCCACAAACATATAGATCATCCGTGCTGCGAATAGATCTAGCACCATCACTGAAACCCTCAAGAAATCTGCAATGTATGTCTCGAGGCTCCCAGTCTGCTTGAGCCTCGTCAGCTCAACAAAGTGTTGTTCTGGATCCCTCCGGTCAAATTGCTCCATCAACCTCCTGGTAAACTCGACATATGTCGTCACTGTAGAGTGTCCGAGTGTGACCATCCCATGGAACCACCAGTCCTGGGCCTCACCATCCAAATGTAATGTCGCCACCTTGATGGCCTCCGTCTCTGACATCTGGTTAAGCTGGAAATAGATGTCCAGCTTCTCCACCCAAGACTTTGTCGAACTGTTTGATGACCCATCAAACGTAGGCAAATGGAATCTGCTAGATGTGCGGTGGCTATCTCCATCATGATAAGGACGGTGCCCTCTATGATGGTCGCGGGGTCTACTGTCCCGCTGGAGCTGAACAAAATCTCCGAATGAGAGAGCATCCCTGAACTCTTGCCCATATGCCTGATACTCTGCAAAATACTCGCCCATGTGTCCGGGCTCTACCTCCTGCTGGGCTCCTGCCCCTGTGTCTGCTCCCAAGAAAGTGGGCATGGTAGAGCGTGTAGGTGCATGTGAAGCCATTGGCTGAGTAGTATCACGCTGAGCAGCACCATGCTCCAGCAAATGGTGGGATGTACCTGATCCCTCACCTACCTGGAATACCCGTGGGGTCTCACGCTGTCTAGCATCTACAGCGGTGAATCTCTGACCCATCACCTCAATCTGCCTCGCTAAATCCTGCACCGATTTGAGGAGTGCCTCCCCAAACTATTTGGCCTCAGTGTCATCTGCCATCGGCTCTCTCTGCTCTGAATCTAACACAGGCTCCTCCTGCTCTATGTCCACCACCCGAACACAATCTCCCTCTCCGTAGGTGTTCTCCAACCTACACTCACGGTCTCTGTAGTTCCTGCCTCTGTAACAAATATATGGCCTCTTTCCCGGTGTCATAGACAACTAGCTCCACAGGCTGAGCTAGAACTATGCTCTGATACCACTGTAATATCCTGTTTCAAGGATATCTCTAAAACACGGCAAACTCCAACCAAAGATGGACTGGGAGGGCGTTTACCAGATATGCCGCCTCTAAAAAGAGGACGAAATCTGGAGGCTACCTGGCCCTTTCCAGACTCTGTCTAAGAGTATAAATTAAACACACCAAGTGGTATAGAACTAGAATGCTCAAATATATATAAAAATAACAGTGCAGCAGACATATAATAACATAGAAGGAATGTACGGCAACTCATTCAGAAATAGAGAGGAAATGCTAAGCCATTTTATTAAACTGAGAAATATAATGAAGTACAATAGGTGATCAGAGTGATGGCACCTAAACTTGCTCAAGGCAAGTGAAGAAATACTCTCAGAATACACCAGAAATCGCTGCTCTCTGAACTGCGTCCCAGCTGCTGGAAAACTGTCGTGTAGCTACTACCACTAAAATGAGCTGATAACTAGGGGCTACTCCCCTTGCCGGAATGAGCTGAAAATCTGGAATCCTCCTCTACTCACCAATCTCGACAAAACCCAGAAACCATATCAGAAATGGCCGACCTCCGAAAAACACCCCCTTGGGGAATTACGCTGGCCTCCAAGGCTCTGTGTAGAGGCTACATAGGAATGGCTGAAATACCGCCTCAAACTCCACCAAAATCCTCCAAAAGGCAAAGGTTGATCCTCTGCTCAAAATCTCGGCTCAAAGCTCCTGCAAAATCCCTGATCCAGAACACCTCCTAGATGGACTGCGTCCTCCCTCTCAGTGACTGTGCAGTCTCTATGAATGCACGACTCCGCAACAAAACCAAACACCAAAATCTCGCACAAAACGCTGAAGAAATAACCTTGCCCGAGCAGGCACTGAAAGTCCCCTGGGGCTAAGGGCGAGATCTCCGACCAGAGACACTCAATGCACTAAACAGTGCTGCAAACAGGCTAAACAACCAGCGTGCTCAAGAAGTCGAAATGACCACCTTAATATCATCAACAACAAATGAATGAAATGAGAAGGCTCCTCTCTCTTTTATAATGTTGGCCTTCCTCCAAAACCCTAAGGCCTATCTCCTCAACGTAGCCTCTCTCTCTTGCCACGTGCTCATCCTCATCTGCACAGTAGCTTCTAGAGCATACGTGGGCCCCCTCTCTACGTGGTGCTTGGCCCCCCCTTGGCTCCCCTTTAAGTCACAACATTGTGCTACTAGGGTGGGTGTTTTATTCCACTAAGTGAGTTAGACTCTCTTCACTCACTTTTTATTTATTAATAAACTATAGACGGCAAAATTGAACAAAATTGAATATTCCAATTAGCTGTCGCTAATTAGGAATATTACAGTTTCAGACCTCCAACTGACTTCGAATCAGTTAAACTAGCTTCGGGTTAGTATATGACTCTCTTGAGTCCAAGTGAGGTTTCGGACCTCCAACTGACTTTGGGTCAGGTAAACCAACTTCGGGTTGGTATGTAACTCCTTCGAGTCCTATAGAGGTTTCGGACCTCTGAGCTGAATTTGTCAGCCGGGAGTGATGTCTTTGTGACTCACCGTTTTGTTCTGAAATAAAGAAACCAACAAAGCAAGTTACGGCAAGATAACGCACAATGTTTGGATGGCACAGGTGGATGGAGTTCTCCCTAGTTGAGAGGGAGTGTTAATTATGGACAACTAGGTTCAAACTCCATGTTGTGATGCTAAATGAAGATGCCAATATTTTTCTTGGACTCCTCTTTCGGAGAGGTGCAAGATCGACCTAAAGATCATCTTGATCCGATGAGAAAAACATTTATTTTGAATTAATTCTACTTATGTGCAAGGTCGGCCAGAATTGAAATGTAGGCTTGAAGCCCCAACAAATGTGTCACACACCCTCACTGATGGATATATATATGTCAATGTTGGAGGTCATTTTCATCCATCACTCATCACACATTCTCTCTCTGCATCTGATTGGTTCGATCATCACTTGGAGTCTCTTCTTCTCCACACGTGGGAAAATTGCAGCAAGGATATTTTCTATTTTGACCTAGGGTTTCAGCGAAGTTTTGACCAGTGTTGACCAAAGTCAACACTTGGTCAAACTGACCCTAATCTCTCCCAAAATTCTGATTTCTGAAGTCTGCAATTTTTGGCACGAAAATCGAAGCTAAACGTTGACTTTGACTGGATTGTGTTGACTTTTGCTACTGCTGTTTTTGCGTTGACCATTGACTGGGATAGCATTGACTTTTGTTGACTTTGGGTTGGTTGATATAGAGTTGTCTGAGAGGGTTGTGTGACACATTCTAGTTTGCTGACCGTACTGAGACTTTGGTGGTTGAAGCATCCTGTTGACCGTCGTAACACACCACACACATATATTTTGTTGATCAAGTTAAGTGTATTTTTGGCTTGTCTTCTGTCGATCTACTAGTATGTTCTATCAGCGTTTTACTTTCTTGTTTATGTGATTGTTGTTTGATATTGGGGATAAAAGTAAAGTTGCATCAAGCATAGAACATCTACAAAAATTTACACGACAGCAGCGGGAGCGGATCGAAGAATCAAAAGGAGGAGAATGCATCCCTCACATCGAAGGGACAGCAAGGGAAACGGAGACCGAAGAGAGATGTCTCGAAGATGAAGTGTTTGAGATGTGGCGATATGGGCCACTTTGCATCACAGTGTCCTTTGAAGAAAAAGGATAAGGATAAAAAACACAATCCTAAAGTTGCAGCCGCAAAGATCAAGCAGGATGAGTTTGCCATGAGTGCCCACACTTCTCCAGGAGAGAAATGGGGTGACATAGAACTGTAGTTCATCTTGAACTTCAGTTGGGCAGGATCCTTGAGGAGCCTACCTCTTGGATCACAACCTTGTTATGGGTGCCCTTAATCAATAGTAGCGGGATGGAGGAGTTTTCAGTGGGAGCCGAGGAGTGATGGGACGACAGTTGCAATAGGTAGCAGCGTCTACTTCTGGAGAAATGCAGAGCAGAGCAAAAACAACGTGGGAGCAGAGCAGCAGCAGCTTAGTGCACAGTAATGCAGTGCAATGCAGAGCAGCAGTAGTGCAATGCATTAGAGGCACAACACAGTAGCTATCAACAGTCAAAGTCTTCAGCGCTGAGGTGCATCCATTGAGCACTTGTTTAGTTTTTGGGTGATTTCAGTTGCTTCTCTCAGCAACTGAGTTGCAGTGTAGATGCAATGTTAGCAATAGCAGTGCTAGCAACATAGCAGATGCAGCACTTGAGAGGGAGTTGTAGTATGGATGCAGCAATGGCAATGGCAGTGTCATGGGTAGCAGTACAGTTGTAGCGGTAGCACAATGGCTTATGGACAACTTGTCAGACTTCAGCAGCACAGAGGATGCTTCAGGGTCAGAGCGGTATGCAGCAGGCATATTGTTAGAGCACTTTCCTCGCTAAGAGGGAGTGTTGATTTTTGGTAGCATCGGAAGTGCTCTAAGTCTCAAATTTTGTGGAGAGGCTTAGGCACTGGTATTCCAAATAACCGAGAACCCATTTGTGAAAATTCCACTCGAATTATGTTTTACTGTAAAAATTATTTATTTTAAAGGGGACCCTAATTCTAACTTAGGGAAATTAAATAATTAAAGGGTTTTAATAAAACAGAGTGAGAATGATCTAGAAAAAGCGAAGATCACGTCATGTTATAATCTTAGCCGTTGATTAGAGATCTAATCTCGGCCGTGGATATCTCAATGAGAAGACTATAAAGGAAGACTTGAGGATCATTTGGAAGGATACACTGAGTGAATCAAGTGATCGAATTCCTCTGATGGAGCAAGTACTCGAACAAATATCAGATCTAAATGATTCCAGCGCAGTGAGGGGCAGAAGTAGCTTCCAGAGAGAGAATTTTCTCAGTCGAAGAATCATCAGTAGAGAGAGGCAGAGAGACGTCCAGCATAGCCAGCGAAGAGCCATACAGGTTGAAGCAGAGCCACGCAGAGGCTACGAAGTGGCTAAGAGGGTTTCCGAGATTTTACTATCAGATCAGTTCCAGAAGCCCGGAGCCGAGGTGTGACACCGGGAGGCTAAGATCTAAGATTTTGAGATTCAGATCCATCCATAGTTGGGGTGACGCAGCGCCCAGAGAGGGTGACGCAAGGGCTGCGTAGGGACTGCGCAGTAGGAGCGCAGAACCTGCCAGGGGCACCTCATCCAGTGACCGGATCAGCCGGATTCTCCAGTGATTGAGTGAGGTAAAACTCACATTCTTTCTACTAGTATTTCTCTCTCTATAATTGAATAACCCTTGAGGTATTCAACGATGTACTCAGAAATTGCTACTGCTTAATAATACAAACCCTCAGATTTCTTGCACCGGTTTTCCCGCATTGGGTTTTTCCGGGGACTTAGTCCAAAATAAAGGTGTCCTATGTGTGATTTGTTCTTTGCTCAGTTTCCTTGTTTCAGAATCATAAAGTATTTAAGTGTAGGCTGCTTCAGTAATTTACTACAATAATTCATGAAGAAATTTGAATTAATTCTGTAATATAATTTACAAAATAGGAGCAGTGAATTCAGCTGGTTGCAGTAGGATTCCTTAGATTGTTAAATCTAGGAATTTTCACAAGGTGTTGGGCTACAGTAAGCACTCTATGTCTAGGGGATCTGGCAGGTATCTTCAGGTTCATAGATCCCTTGTGTGGATCGAATCCCTCTTGATCTAATAATCTATTTTCCGAAGAGCATTTGAGCTACAGGTTGCTCTAGCCCTTAGAAACCCCAAGTTCACAGACTGTGAGGGGCCAACACTTAGTTTGGCTTCAGGACTTAATCTAACGAATATTTGATGTAGGAGGGTTTTGCCAAAATTTAAAATTTATTCAAATTCTCTCATTTATTTACTTGTGCTACAAAGATTAATATGCTAATAAGAGAAAATTTTATGTTTTGTTAATATTTGTAAATAAATTTTTCCTCCAACCTTTGTATTTTAATACTAACCCATTATTTCTATTTTGTATAATATTGGGGCTTTATTTGAATTTTTTGTATATATTGGGCATTTGGGATTTATATTTCTCATTTGTGCGAGGTTTGAAGCAAAAATCAAATTTTGAAGATCCCTAGCCTCACCTAGCCTAAACAGCTAGGGTTTCAAGGGTTTCTAGTCCTCTAGAGAAGTCGTCCAGCCTAAAGAAGCAAGATGTCCAAGTGTGAGGGCTTGATCTAAAGTCTTGAGGGCTAGATCCAGCCTTCCCAAGCTCAATTTGCTCAACGTCTAGCTCAGAAAAGGAGGCCGTAAATCTTAGAGGCATTTTTTGCAATGTTTTTGAGGTAATGATTTAAAAATTTTGTTGTTGCAGGGGTACCTAGCCTTTTGAAGGCTAGCCTCAGGCCTTTTTAGGCCATTTTCCCTTGGTCGCAGCCCTAATAGGGCTTAATTATCTAGTGGCAGCCCTTTTGAGGGCTTTTCTTGGAAGTCATAACCTAAGAAGGGATTTTCCTCCTTGTCGCAGGCTTTAGAGGGCTTCTATACCTAGGCCGCAGGCCTATTTGGCCTTTTCACCGTAGTCGCGGACCTTATTAGGCCTTTTTCCCTTTATTGCAGTCCATTTTTTGGCTCATTTTTGACCTTTTGCAATTGATTTGCCACTAATACTTTGTGTTTGCAAGCTTATGGTAAGTTTGGCAAGGGTTTGAGTTGATTTCCATATCATTTTTTCCACTGATCTATTGTATTTCAAGCTAACACTTTGTTTTGCAAACCTACCATTGGCTTGAGGAAGGATTTCAAGAGTTTGAGGTCTCATTAGCCTATCAAATGGCCCATCAAATGGCCCTAGAAGCCCTGATCTTTGCCATAATAGGGTCTATGCATCATTTTTCAAGCTAATAATTTGTGTTGCAAGTGTTTGAAGAAGTTTAAGTCAACATTAGGAGTCCATCTAATTATCAAGCAAGGCCTCAAGGCCTAAGGGCTTGCCTCCTCTCCCCTCTTCTCCTAACTGTTTTCATGATCAGATCTGAAGTGATTTTGTAGCAGCAGTATTAGTCTCATATAATCATTTCCAAAAGGCTCTAAAATATCTTCACACAAGTCTAAGTCTAAGAACATTTCACACTTAACATAATAGGTTAATCAACCTATATGCTCTTAATTGGCGATGTTCTAACTTCTAAGTGACTTTGGATATCTGATATAAGTGAAAAGAGGTCTAATACATGCTCATTTAAGTCTGATATATACTTGTTTCAGTGGGAAGAAATCACCTTGCCAAGGCTTAACATTCATAAGAAATAATCTTTCTAAGCTAATGGTAAAGTGTTAAGTGATTGCTCTTGTGAAATCTTGTTTATCATTTCAGTGGTAAAAAGAACCCTTGAATGCTTTGATACTATTCTCCTTGCATCTAATCATACATTGGGAAATCACTGTTAGCAATCTCATTTCAAAGTAATTGTGCTCTAATTGGCTCTCATAACGAGCATTGGTTTCATTATTGCAAAAAGTAAATCTAATTGGCATTTGTAATCTTAACATTGTGGTGAATATCATTATTGTATCTCTTGTCTGTAATCGACATATCAATTTTAGAGAGATTTTGCCATTGATAATTGAGAGAGATTGGTTCATTCATGAGATTTGCTATTAGTATTGTTTATTATTGAGTATCATTGACGAACATTGATTTATTGGACTAATTCAAAGTTTTTCCCTTTGAAATATCTTTTCACTTTGATATTGCAAATTCAGCATCGTATCTTGTGGCATTGTGATTTCAAGTTCCTCTTGCTAATAGTGCATTACAACAAGTGTTGTGGAATCAAATAAATCTTGTTGAGGAACTCATTTAGGTTAATAATCTCATCAAGGCATTCACTCACATCTTGCATTTCATTTTAGGACTAGAGGTCCACATTTAAAATATGCCTCCAAGCATAAGCTTGGTTGTAAGAATATAGGACAACCTTTCTCACCCACCTTGCGAAGTTTAGGCCCTCATTTGTGGTTAACACAGGTGAACTTGCAGTTCTATTGCGGAAAAATCCCTTGTAGGAATGGAGGCACTTGGGTGGTTAGAAGTTAGAACCTCACAGGAGGTATCATTAATGAGGCCATAGCCTCCTTCTCGTGGTATTCTCTCTACAACCTACATTTGAGACTAACTTCAAAACATTTGAGAGTAAGTATTCACCTTTTTTTCCCAAGGAAAAATCATAAATTTCATTATATGTGAAAATTACATGCTGTAGATGCATATGCATATACATTCTCTGTGACCATGGTCACACAATATTGTTCATCAAAAATCACCCCAAGGGTGTACAGTTATAATAGTCAATATATATACAATAAATACAAAATAATAAATCTGGTCATATTGTCCCATCAAAACGGTCAAAATTTGTTCATGTTCCCCTTGTTCAGATATTAGGATGGTCGATGAAAGGGCGACGATAATAATTGTAATGTTGTTGGTCCATCTGTTCTTCTATGTGCCATAGCCCCCGATGTTGGACCGCTGCCTCCTTGGAAAGACTGTCGGAAATGCTATTGCATTCCCTGTAAATATGAAGACAGGAAATGGATGTAAATTGTGATTTCAGTAGCAAGAGATCCTTCAATATACTCCGCAGTGTGTGCACGTGACATGTAGCAGATTTATTGAACCAATTGATGATGATTTTAGAATCTCGAAAAATTTGAAGATGATGACATTCATGCTCTAATGCAAACTGTAGGAGATGGCGAAGAGTGGTGAGCCCAGCATAATTGTTAGTGCCCTATCCTAATCCCATCTTTATCTTGAAGGAGTGTTGAAGGTTGAGGTGTAAGACAATGCCACCCCCACATCCCTAGGGTTGAGCAGAGCCATAGTATGCCCAAGGTTGATCAAAATTTATGACTTCAGGAATAATGGATCAAGGAGGGCGCGGGAGTTCATCATCAAGTATGCTGTTGTAGATGGATATAATGTGGGATGCGATAGAGTGCCAGTGGGGTGGCCTGTCCTAAAAGATAGAACAGTTCTTGGCCAGCCAGATCCCCCAGATGATGAGGAGTGGCAAGTTTCGCGCTTTATGAGGGGAAACTGATTGCCACCAGCTTTGCCATGCCCCCAAGATAGACAGACTCGTCCACTGTGTGTTGATATGCAGCTCTGTTAGTATTGATGACCACAATGCCTGAGAGGTGTTACAGCGAAAAAATAGATGATCACGTGATTCAGAGCCCTGTCGACAGAGGGTGCACCATGATGGGCCCTAGATGGTCCTTTTGTGCAAATTATCCATGGTTGGGGCAATGTTTTTAAGAATGCCCCACATAAATAATCTGGTGCGACGCGGGGCTTTGAGTTTCCATAAACATCTCCACCACCAGATGATCTGCTGAGGGGAGTGATCCGAAAAAATGTACGTGTATCCATCTTTGGGAGAATATTGTCCGTTCTTAGAATATGCCCAAATCAATTCATCATCCCCAGGACTAATGTGAATATGTGATTCAGATAAGGTTGATGTAAAGGTTCGCCATGATTGATGCATAGGAGCTGGAAGACCAAGAAGGTTCGTTGATTTCCAACCTTGCAGATAGAGTGTCGAGGTTTGGGGACCCGCTATCTGTGATATGAAACGGATGTCGATTCCTGATAAATGGTCAATGATCTCACGGGGGAGAGTATATGCATTCCCACTCCCTGACCATGCGTCTATTCCAATGCGAGCTTGATTGTTGGATCTGATGCGCCAAATCAGACCATTCTGAATGTGCGGCAAGGAGGATAGTACAACCTTCCATATGGTCGATATATTCCGGTGGCTCCAAGTTGGAAGTCTAATCCAATCGATGATGTTCATGGGCCGAATGTATTTCACGTAAACCACCTGAGTCCAGAGATTTCTGGAGGTCATAATCGACCAACCCAATTTTGCTGCAAGTGCTTTGGCAAAAATATCCAGGTTCTTGATGCCCCAACTTCCCCATTTGTTTGGTAGAGCGATACGATCCCAACTGATCCAAGAAAAAGTATGTCCCTCCCTGTTCCCTTTCTAAAGAAATCGACAACATAATTGCTGAATTTTGGCGATGATTACACAAGGAATCCATGGCAGTGACATCCAGTACACAAGGGTGGCTTCCAGGACTGATTTGATCAGGGTGAGTCTCCCAGCCCGGGATAACCATTTGTTGTGCCAAATAAATATACGATTCTCCAATTTGGCGATGAGCCATGTCCAGTCAGCAATGCGATAATTAGAGGGTTTTAACAAAAAGCCAAGGTACCGAAGTCCATCAAGGGGATCAAGAATGGTAAACGGGAATCTGTTCATGGCTAGGCCCCTTTCCTGTAGTGTGCAACCGAACTCTGATATGGTTGATTTGTATGCATTGCAGACCATGCCTGTGGCAATACTGAAAGATGCTAGGGCTGCTGAGAAAGATAAGGTGTCTCCAATGGATCCATTAAGGAGAATAAGGACGCCATCCATGAAGAGGAGATGGGTGAGGGAGCATCCCTCCGCTATCTTGATGCCCTGGAGTCGCCCCTGATCCTTTTCATCCATAATTAATCGACTTAATGATTCCATGATGAGAAGAAAGAGTGGGGATAAAGGGCAGCCCCGTCTTAGCCCTCTTTCCGAATGAAAAAAAGGGGAGGCAGATCCATTGATGAGTAAGTTGAACGATACATTAGTGATACAGCACATGATCCATTTGATGAAGTTGTGGGGGAACCCCAAATGGGTGAGGATCATTCGGATGTAAAGCCAATTGGAGTGATCAAAAGCTTCTATGTGTTAGGATATTCCGACACATAGGAAATAGTTAAGAATAACTTAGTCTAGTGTAGAGTTAGGTAAAGTGTGATTCTTTACTATGTACATTTGTAACTTATAATCCGACGGTCACGATTTGTAGTGATCTAACGATTCACTCTCTCCTCGGTATTAACGACACTTGATCCGTGGCTTAACACCCGATTGGTCCATGATCTCTATTTAAAGAGCATGGAGGGTCATTTGTCCAGTAACCGTTTATGAGAAAAACATATGTAACTTTTCTTTTTATATTAATAAATTGCCTGAAGTGGCCGCGTTGGCTCAGGGCGTGGACTGTTTCCGTTTTCGAGGGTTTTAACCACGTGATAATACTGGTGTACTGATTTGTGACCTTTTTGTAAGCAGTGGCCTTTGGCTTTTTATCTAAGAAACTTACCCTGTAAATTCCTACATGGTATCAGAGCTATTTTGAGGGCTGCATCCGTTGTTGATCAAAATCTGAAGTCGGTTTGACTGCATGCGACTGCCGTTTTCTAGATCTACTATTTCTGAACATTTTCGGGCTTGGAAAATTGCTCTGTTGTGTCTGGAGCGTTTTTTATAGCGAGGAATGCCTTTCGTTTCATGCGAAAATGTTTCTAATTGCCCAAGTTATGTCAGTTTAAATCTGGAGATATAAAGTATATGTTTTGCAGTTATATTTATTAATAGTTCTGCTTATTTCGGTTCCCTTTGTTTATTTCGGTTTTAGGTTTTATTTATTTGCCGGATCTATACCCTCTTATCTGTGTATGCTCTTTGCTTTGTGCTGTGTGCGATATCTGAAAATCAGAAACAAGAAGAAGGGATTTTTTTTGCTACATATGCTCTTTCCCCGCATCTTTGTGCGATCTCGGGAAATCAGAAATAATGAGAAAATAGATAGTTGTCGGTAAGGCTAAACGAAAATCTAACATTTAGTCGTAAGGCTTGCATTTGTTTTTGTTTTTTTTTTTTTTTGTGCTCAGATTTTTGTGTTTTTTGTGCAAGAAAAGGCACGCACACCGAAGATTAAAAAAACAAAAAAAAAACAAAAATAAAAACCTTCCTCCTTTCAAACAATTATAGAATCTTTTTACTATCTCACTTGGTGAGAAGTTAGTTTATGAGAATAGAGGTCTTGGGTTCAAGTCTTTTTCTCAAGCTTCTTTTGTAAACAATTTTTTGTTAAAGGGGCGGGATTTTTTTTAAAGTCGAACTTCATCATCAAATTTCAAACCATTCCCGTAACTATTTGTCATCTTTAACTCGTTTTTTCAAAAAGGCATAACTTCTTCATTCGGAAGCCGTTTTTCGAGCCGTTTTTTTAATCAGCCCAATTTTTCGAGATATTTCCATTGGAGCAGTGAGTTTCAACTTTTCTCAACTTAAAATTTTTTTAAAATGGAAATTTCATGCCTGATTATTCTTAACAATACCAATTATTTCCAATGGCTACCTCACATGGTAGATATACTTAAAAGTAAAGGGCTATATAAAATAGCCACAAGACAAGAAACTAAACCTTTCGATGATGATAAAGTCGCTAAATGGGAAAATAAACGAAATTAAGCACGAGGGTTGATAGGAATGTCCATTGCTTAAGATCTTCAATTTCATATCCTTGACATTGACACCCCTCATGAAGCCACAGAAAAATGAAAACCTTTGTCTTTGGCATTCAAAATCAAATCGGGAGCCCACCGACTTGAAAATGAGTTGCTTACTTTGGACCCCAATAATTTCTCCTCTATTGAAGATTTTTTGTCCAAATTCAAGACCTTAGACTTCTTTTAGAAGGTTGTAAGGCCAAAAAGGAAGATGGTAGCCTCATATATTGCATTCTTACTAAGATCGACCCTGCATACTCTGTATTTGTTTCCACCTTCCATTCCGCTAGAGAAGCTATCATTTCTTCAGGAACCACCTACAAGAACCCCTATTTTGATGACTTTTGCGATTCTTTGATAAGAGAACAAGAAAAAATCCCACACCTTGGTCTTATCACTTCTAGAAACGCTTTTAAGAAATTCTTAGCAGCCCAACAACAACCATATCAAAATAATCCCAAGAAGCAGTATCCTAAAAAGTATGGTCCGAAAGCAAACAAGGGTCCTAAGCAATTTCAGCCGCAAACTGAAATAGAAACTCACCAAAATGATAAGACAAATAAAAACAAAGGGAAGAATACAGATAGATATTGCAAATTTTGTAATCATGATGGCCATATAAAGTCCAAATGTTTTAAGAAGATGGAAGCCTTAGAAGCACCAATGAAGAAGCACAACATCAATTTGGAGCACTCTTCACCTTCATCTTCGGGAATGGAACTACCTTGCTGGTTGTCAAGCATCAAGATCTGGTTATGCATCAAATGTATCTTCTTCTTCGAATTCTGGTGGTGGCTCATTGATTCTGGAGCTTCTTACCACATGGCTAAAAATAAATCCATTTTTTCTTCTTTAAATGATTGTAATACCAAACATATTTATGTTGGTGATGATAGATCTCTTAGCGTTGTAGGATCTAGAACCATTCATCTAGATAATGGTCGGTTTAATGATGTACTATGTGTTCCTACCTTGTCATGCAACCTTCTATCTGCTTATCAGATAACTCATTCAGGTGAAGGGAAAATAGAAGAATTCTCACCTCATGATGTTGTAATCTATAATATCCCCAAATGGGATATTTCACTGAATTTGCCTAAATTTACTTATATCTCAAAATATGGCATGAATTCAACAATTATTTAACAGAAGATTGCCATGTAAAATTAAACACACAAGTACATGCAAATCCATAACACCATAATGCAGAAATATAGCTTAGCTTTATTATATTATCACTGGGGTTACAAGCTGAAATGAAAGATAGCTGAGATAAATGAAATACAACTGGCCTCAAGAAAATCTGCTGCTTTAGCCAAGCTGGCACTTGTATGCGCGGCCTCAAAAGGCGGGCGGTGCACTCTCCCTCAGGCAACTTCCCTTGCCCAGATCACTGACTCCTGTTGAAGATCTGAATGATCCTCACTCCAATATCACTGAAGCTCTGTGAGATATCTGAGTGAAACCTCCTCAAGAGTATTGGGTTTTCGTCCAATACTCACAAATCACCCGAGGGTTTCCGTCCTGAGGCTACGGCTGAAGTAGAGAACCACGTCCTCAAACCTCTCATACACAAGCAAATGATCTATTCCAAAGATATCTCCCAATGGCCTCCTCCCTTTCTTTTATATATCTCTTGGAGCCTTCTAGAGCATTATTTTATTATTATTTTATTCATGGAGCACTTCTCCCTTTTATTAAAATATTCCTTTTTTTTAATAAAAAAATTAAATCGACTACCACGCCGCTCACAGTCACTTTGGAATCATTCGTGTCTAAGCATCCCACCATGGGTATCTCGTCTCGATTAATGAGCTATTACACTAGTTTCCAACATGTATTCCTCTGGTCTGCAGGTAAAATGACCGTTAAGCCCATAAATAACTCAAAATTCCGAAAGTTATCGGAATGCATCGGAGCAAAAGCCAAACTGCTCGGATGATGGAGTATATCAAGCGAATGCCTCCGAACACCATGAAACTCCTCAAAACTCCTCCGAAAAGCTCCTGAGCCCACTGATAGCACCAATCTGTACATGTGACCTGTCTGCTCCTAACTCTGGAAGTCCCTCCTAGCCCTGTCATGGGTGATACCAAAAATAAGAATATTATAGACCTCCCGCCCCAAGATTGCTTGCCCTCAAGCAATCGAAATATGTGGGCCACTCTGTTGGCCCGCCGCAACTGAGACCCAATGCTTGGATCCCATACAAACCTCTGGGTGCTGCTATGCACCTGTGTCAAACTGCTCGGAATAGACCCCTCAATGTCGGGATCCCAAACTGATCTCTCACTATACTAACGAACAAACAATCCTCCCGGATCCCAACGCCGCCATGGCCAATCATCGCCCAAGTTCCACGGCCCGGGCTGCGCACTGCCTCTAGCTATGACTGATGCTCTGAGAGGTGAAGACCACGTCTCCTGCTGTGCTATATCTATGACGGTGTAAGCTGCCCCATCAACTGTGTACCAACTCATCACCTCTCTCCAATCCAATCCCTGACTAAATCCAATGTTGATTCTGCTCTCCTGAAACTGGGATGGGATGTTGAAGAATCTGCCCCACTGCCAACTGGAATCTGTATCATCTGTCATGTCTAAGGGCCCCTGCTCTGTTGTGCTCCCTACGAAGAATACCATACCATCAAGAGGATACCAACTCATGATCTCCCGCCAGTCCATCCTGGAAGAAGAATCCAATGTAGCAACAACTGCATATGGAACACGCCTAGAGTGCTGCCGCCAGCCAGTAATCAACTCCCACTGCTCTGCCTTGTCTGGCAATGAAAGCGACCTGTAGAAGAAAGCCCCTCTCTCTATAATGGGCGAAAGTGGGCAAGATATGCTGCAAGCCCCATCAATGTACTCCTGGAGAGTGCTACTCACTGAAAATACTGCAGCTCTGCTGACTGCGTGTACATCTATCTGCACCTCATCCCTGTGTCGACCCACAGATGGATGCTCCACAATATCCAATAGCTCCTCCCACTCCTGATCAGGAATGTCATGCTCCCGCAGTCTACTGGCCCCCTGCAGAACACTCCCATCAACCTCCAACACCTCCAGAGGATATGGATCTGCAACTGCTGTCACCGTACTCTGTGTCTATGCATCTGACTGCTCCTCCTCAATGGCTGACCCCAAGGTTAGCCGCATATCCATCATGGACTCAATGTGAGCCTCCATCTGGCTCTCCCCCAAAGGACTATCATGCATGATGTGCATAGTATCCTCCTCGGCTAACTCAGGCACCATCATATGCTGCTCTGGCCAAATCGTCACAAGTGACTCATAACCCGGAGTATCTCCCGTAGAATCCCCTGACTGCTCACCCTGCACACTGGAACACAGCTCCGGTCTACTGTCATCATCTTTGCATGACTGCTCTTGCTCCCCAGAAGCGTCCTCAACTGATCCTATGGACTCATCTGAAGAAGAGTCCTCACTCTGGCATACGGAAGGAATGCCCTCTTGTTCTGCCTCTGCCACATCATCTGCATCACTCAAACATGAGTGATCAGGCCCCCAAGGTTCTTTGCAGGTGAAGCAAAGTCCCTTCCTCCTTAGCTCATTTCTACTGCCAGATCCACCAAACTGGAGCAGCTCCTCCCTGTTTAACTGTCTCCTAAATAGCCCAATATTCTGCTCAACCAGCCCTTGAGCTAGCTCATAAGCAGCAGGTGAGACCAACTGCTTCCTCCTCCAAATGCTCAACAACTAGGTCTGCAACTCTCGGCCAATGGTCTCATGGTCTCTCATAGATGATGACAAGATGGACTGCATGTGTGCTATGACCGTGTCAGGATGATGTCTCCTAATGCTGAAGAAGCATTGGAACATCTGCAAAATCAAGTCATCACACTCAAGGTCAAACATGATGACACAAGTCTTGAATGTGGCCATACCCCATAAAATCTCAAGCTTCTTCCTGAAGGTAGAGCCTGTACTGTTGTCCAAATCCTGAAAAGTCTCTACAATCAATCTCATAATCCTCCTCATAGCATCATCATTGTATGGAGCTATAGATGCGGTCAAATTCATGATGTTACAGAGACAAGTTGCAACTGGAAGTGTGACCTTTTCACAAGGTTCCTCCAAGAATTTGGGCTGTATAAGAGCAAGCATAGCAGGTTTTAGAGCCCAAATCAGTTTCTTCCCTTCAGCTTGGTTTATTGTGGACAAGATTTCATTAAACTCTTCTAGCTTGGACAAAACTCTCCATGACATCTTCATGTGTTTCAGATCTGTCCCAAGTGCAAAAATTATGTGACCAATCCCCAATTCTAACTGCAAATCTTTTGGCTGCCCTTTTTGAAGGATGGCATAAATTCCTCTTGAAAAGGGTCTGCTGTTTGGTTTTGTTTTATGGTCTTCTGATGCATGGTGGTTTAAGGAACCAACTTCTATTTTTATTTTCATCAATCTGTTAGGAATCCCTCCATGGTTCAACAAATGATGTGGTCACTGTTTTTCTGAGTTTGCCATATATTTTCCAGTGAAGTGTTTTACCAAACAGATTGCTTGCACAATGTTGCACGTGCAATTATGAGTTGTTTCAACTCAGTATTGCATTTCTGAGCTATTAAATTTCTCAGTGAGATGAAAAAATGTTGTAGGTACCCTTTATAGATTCTATTTTCTGGGCAATGTTTTCAATGGATTACATGTACCAATAGACTTCAAGAATACTCCTTATGACAACTTCAGAAATCGAAATATAACTGATATATAACGATATAACTGATAACAGTGTTTTAAAATATGAATGGGCAGTAACAAGCAAAGTGTAGAACCTGATGTTTTAGCAACCGTCATTAGCAGAAGATATATTTTGCAATATCAATCCACCTGTAGTGCGTAGACCGTGAGCTCAGTCTTCTATCTGGCAATTGACTTGACATGCCTCTGTTGGTTTCTTGACTCCACGATTTTGTTGGTGTGGATCTGTTCCCAAGATAGATACATGTTGACAGCAACCACCATTTCAATTCGCACCGACAATTGCCTCATTCGAATAATGTTAATGCCATTTGAGCAGCAAAATAAATGGAAATAATAACATTCAACAACACTGCTCATCATCATAAACCTTGTCAACAACAACTCTTTTCATTTGTGATAGTAGCTGCACAATCGACATTTTTGGGCATACTAGTACCAGCAGCGTACTCTGGTTTATTGTCTCCTACAAACTGAGTCTCTGAATAATAGTCTTTATCAGTCAATACCAACAGTGTAGGCTCCAATCTCATACCCTGCTACAATATAAATTTGTCCTTATTTCCCAACGTGCACCCAGCAAGTGTGATAGACATGTTTCAACATGCTTTAACTGCAATCTCATCCATGAGAAGGGAGACAGCGTAGCCTGGGAACAAGGAATTTAGCCAGCCAAAGAACCATAAAGTCGGCCTTCCAAATACAAATGCGGCCCTTCCGAAAACTCGTTGAGATGTTGGAATACTCGCGCAACAATGAGAGGGAATATTCCTCAATTTCACTATAATTCCTGGTTATTATTGACAGCCACCAAGGTACACCCAAAGACAAGTATTAATTGACTGATGTCAACGTTCTTCACTTGGTTGTAACATGCAGAACCCCCCCCCCCCAAAAAAAGAGATTCAAACCCAGCACGTCAAGAAGTCCTTTGCACAGCGGCAAACCATGTTTAAATTATCTCCGATATGGCACGTTGTCCAGGAATTAGGCTATGTCCAACAATCAACCGACCATCTCCGAAATACTTGCTCCGCCATTCCACCCGCATGCACAAATAATTCTTCCTCGATTTCCTCTGTAACAGTCTCGTTCAATGCAAGGAAAGTATGCCCAGAACTGCAACTTGGAAATCCGGGCACTCGAACAGATTTCTCTCAGCAGCAGAACGTTGTCCTGTACGCAGTCCAGTTGCACGATGAAACTCCGCTCCTTACAATTTAAATGTGCGCTAGCTCTCTCTGCTGGAGAAAATCAAGCCACTGTTTCCGCTCCTTCCTGTCACGTTATCCCCATAGGACGCTTCTTTGCCACCTCTGATCGACCGCTTGCACAAACCCGATGTCTGCTCAGTGACACCTCCCACGAATACGGTCCAAGAATTGGTGTATCGACCTCCGATAGCCTTTGGTCAATGGTAAGGAAAGCGACGTCAGTCAGAAATTTTGCCAAGCCACGACAAAATGTTCTGCCACAGAGCCACTGCTTTTGAAATTTGGCACGGCCCAAAATAATGAACCTTTTAATTAAAAGGTTGCCCCCTCCTTATAGAACTGCGACTTGGCCAAATGAGAATGTTGCTTCTACCATTAAGACGGCTCCTCAAGGCGTTCGAATGATTAAAACAACTTTGGCAACCCGCAGCTCGGCCCCCATATCAAATTTAAGGTTCTTTCTCCGGTATTTTAATTAAATTTGCAGTGTAATAATAAAACTTCGGCCTCTGCAAATAGCCCACGGCTTATATACAAGAATGTCGTCACCCTCAAAATCTTACTGACGAAGTTTTTTGCATAATTCTTGTGGCAGTGTTGCATCTGAAAACCGTCTCTCACAATCTGCTTGACGGCTTCCCTAATACGCCCAATTGTAAAATTTGGCCCTCATAATATTTACAGCCTCCACAAATAGTTCGCTCCCGGAACATGGAATGCGGCCCCACTTGACATTAATTCACACACTTCTTTTGGAGGCTTGAAACGTTAATTTGTCGAATGATTATTAATCCAACAGACATAATCAAAACAAAATGTCGTTACCCTATGCAGTAGAGAGTTGTAGAATGGAAAGGATAATTTTCTCCGGAATTATCACAATGAGCAAGCAACTTCCAATTTCTTCAAATTAAAACCTTTTGAACTTTCTCTGAAGTTGATCTGCAATAAAATCTGAAATCCCACGGCTGAGCCAAGACCAATGCTTTGATACCACTGTAATATCCCCAAATGGGATATTTCACTGAATTTGCCTAAATTTACTTATATCTCAAAATATGGCATGAATTCAACAATTATTTAACAGAAGATTGCCATCTAAAATTAAACACACAAGTACATGCAAATCCATAACACCATAATGCAGAAATATACCTCAGCTTTATTATATTATCACTGGGGTTACAAGCTGAAATGAAAGATAGCTGAGATAAATGAAATACAACTGGCCTCAAGAAAATCTGCTGCAACTGCTGCACTGCGCTGGCCTCCAAAACTGCACTGTTGCACTCTCCCTCCGGCAACTGCTACCACTGAATCCACTGAAGCTCCCGTTGAAGATCTGAATGATCCTCACTCCAATATCACTGAAGCTCTGTAAGATATCTGAGTGAAACCTCCTCAAGAGTATTGGGTTTCCGTCCAATACTCACAAATCACCCGAGGGTTTTCGTCCTGAGGCTACGGCTGAAGTAGAGAACCACGTCCACAAACCTCTCATACACAAGCAAATGATATATTCCAAAGATATCTCCCAATGGCCTCCTCCCTTTCTTTTATAGATCTCTTGGAGCCTTCTAGAGCATTATTTTATTATTATTTTATTCATGGAGCACTTCTCCCTTTTATTAAAATATTCTTTTTTTAATGCAAAAAAGGGTAAATCGGCTACCACACCTCCTCCGGTCACTGGAATCCGTGTCTAAATGTCTCACCATGTAGGTATCCTCGTCCCGGTTCCAATGAGCTATTACACTAAGGTGTTCCAACATGTATTCCTCCCGGAATGCCACCTTGAGTGAAATCAGCTGAGTTACGCCCAGAAATAATTCAAATTTCCGAAAGTTATCGGAATGCACCGGAACGAAAGCCAAACCGCTCGGATGATGGAGTATATCAAGCGAATGCCTCCGGAAACCATGAAAACTCCTCAAAACTCTCCCAAAGAGCTCCTGAGCCCACTGGTAGCACCAATCTGTACATGTGACCTGTCTGCTCCTAACTCTGGAAGTCCCTCCTAGCCCTGTCATGGGTGATACCAAAAAAAGGAATATTACATAATCAAGGACCTCAAAGATCCTAGACATATTTTAGCTACTGGCATTGCTGATGATTCCACAAGGTTGTATAAGTTTGACAACTTTGGGCCATCCTGTCTTCCCTCCGTTTTTGTTGCTCATAATGATGATGTGAGCAAACTTTGGCATGAGCGATTTGGTCACTTAAACTATCACTCTCTTCAAACTCTATGTAAAGAAAATATGGTGATGGGTCTTCCTATGGTATCTTGTCGGGATGGTGTTTGCTCCGCACGTGTACTCGGAAAACATCAACGGGATAGTTTTGACAAACATGCCTCTTGGCACGCTTCAGCCCCTTTGCAGCTTGTGCACAATGATTTATGTGGTCCACTTCCTGTTGTTTCTTTCTCTGATTGCAAGTACTTCTTGACTTTGATTGATGATTTTTCCAGATGCACTTGGGTATACTTCTTAAAACTCAACAGTGAAGTTCTTAACATGTTCTTGGCCTTTAAGGCCTTTGTTGAGAAACAATCTGGACATCCAATTCTTAAGTTAAGATTGGACAATGGAGGAGAATATGTTAACAACAAATTTATCAACTTCTACATTGAGCATGGAATTCAATTGCAACATACCGTTCCATATATTCCACAACAAAATGGTGTAGCTGAAAGGAAGAATCGCACCTTAAAAGAAATGGCTAATTGTATGCTTCAATCTAAAGGACTTAGTCTCAATTTTTGGGCAGAAGCAATTAACTGTGCAAATTACATAGTAAATCGCACTCCTACTAAGGTTTTAAACAACATAACTCCAGAAGAAGCTTGGAGCTCAATCAAACCGGATGTAAGTCACTTTCGTGTTTTTGGAAGTGATGCTTGGGCCCATATTCCAGATGTGAAACATAAAGCCTTAGAACCTAAGAGTGAAAAATGCATTTTTGTTGGATATTCTAAGGATATCAAAGGATATAGACTTCTTCAACCAAAATCCAAAAATATAATCATTAGAAGAGATGTAAAATTTGATGAAAATATATCGGCCTGAGAGCCTAGTTCGGCGGGTGTGCCACCTTTGGCCTGCGAGCCTGATTCGGCATATGTGCCACCTCTCTCTCTCTCTTCTATTTTTAATAGCATTCCTTCTAGTTCAGATGATGACAGCGAGGACGACAATCCTCCTCCACCTCTTGAAATTATTCCTTTTACTCCACAACTTCCAAGATGGGTCCACTCTTCTCGGGATGCAGCAGGTGACCCTGCAGATCGACGACGTACACATTCTCAGTTCGAAAGAGCCTCTTCCTTATTAGCTCAAGTTCCAGAAAATCCTGATCCAGAAACCTTTGAAAAAGCCTCCAGTCATCCAGATTGGGATGAAGCTATGAATGAAGAATATCATTCCTTATTGGCAAACGATACTTGGGATCTTGTTCCTCTTCCAAAAGGAAGAAAACTTGTTAGATGCAGATGGGTTTATAAAACAAAGTTTGGACCAGATGGAAAAGTGGATAGACATAAAGCTCGTCTTGTTGCTAAAGGATTTTCACAAGTTGAAGGCATTGACTATACTAAAACCTTCTCCCGAGTCCCCTATTGCGAAAATGAATTCTATCTGCCTTGTTCTTTCCCTTGGTGCCTCCTTTAAATGGGAAGTCCATTAGATGGATGTTAAATCCGCCTTCTTACATGGAGATTTGCATGTAGAAATCTACATGGAACAACCCCCTGGCTTTATCCAAAACGACTCCAGCCTTGTTTGTCACCTTAGGAAGTCTCTCTATGGTCTCAAACAAGCTCCTCGGGCTTGGTATGCCAAAATGAATAGATTTCTATTAGATAATGGCTTTTCTAGAGTGTCATTACGACAACACTATCTACCAAAGAAAATTAGGTAAGTCCTTCACCATCCTTGTTCTTTATGTTATTGATCTTATCCTTACTTGGTATTGATCCAAACCATATAAACCATGTGAAATCTAGCCTCAAAAATAAGTTTGAAATGACAGACTTAGGACACTTGCATTATTTCCTTGGTCTTCAAGTCTTGCAATCCAAGGAAGTCATTACCCTCTCTTAGTCCAAGTATGCCTGTGATATTCTACACCAATTTCACATGGAAGAAAGTAATCCAGCCCCTTCTCCCTTTTAGTTTAGATTCAAGCTTTCAGTCACTTGTAATACCCCTGAAGTTGATGCTACCTTATATCTTCGACTTGTTGGTAAACTTCTGTATCTAACCCACACCTGTCCTAACCTTTCCTTTGCCGTTGGTATTGTCGCTCAGTTTATGCACCAACCTCATGAAAGTCACTCGAAAGAAGCTAAAAGAATACTTTGATATATTTGAGGTACATTTCAATTCGACATTCATTACAGTGCATGAGCATCTCCATTGTTGATTGGTTTCACTGATTCTGATTGCGCTAGTGACCCTGATGATCGAAAGTCTACTACAAGATATGTATTCACTCTTGGTTTAGGACCTATTACTTGGTCTTGTAAGTGCCATCTCTTTCTTGGTAGGCAGTATATGGGTGAGTTGGAAGCCAACAAGGAAACTATAGCCAGCCAGTGAATCCTACGAGATTTGGTCTTCATCAGCAGCATCCAACTACACTTTGGTGTGATAATCAGAGTGCCATTCGGCTATGTAAAGATCCATTTCAGCATCAGCATATGAAACACATTGAACTCCACATACACTTCATCAGAAATCTCATTCATGATTGTGTTCTTGAAGTGAAGTATTGTCTGACCAATGATCAAGTAGCTGATATCTTTACGAATGCTCTCACAGAAGCGAAGTTTACCAAACTTCGATCCATGCTTGGATTTCAGGAAAGTTGTCATTACGGGGGGATAGGCTCTAATGCCTCCTTCCTTCTCCTATTGTGTCACTTTTGTAAATCCTTCAATCCTATCCCAATTTGTTCTTAAGGGGGGATGTTAGGATATTTCGACACATAGGAAATAGGCTCCTTTTGTGTCACCTTTGTGAATCCTTCAATCCTATCCCAAGTTGTTCTTAAGGGGGGATGTTAGGATATTCCGACACATAGGAAATAGTTAAGAATAACTTAGTCTAGTGTAGAGTTAGGTAAAGTGTGTTTCTTTACTATGTACATTTGTAACTTATAATTTGACGGTCATGATTTGTAGTGATCCGACGATTCACTCTCTCCTCGGTATTAACGACACTTGATCTGTGGCTTAACACCCGATTGGTCCATGATCTCTATTTAAAGAGCATGGAGGGTCATTTGTCCAGTAACCGTTTATGAGAGAAATATATGTAACTTTTCTTTTTATATTAATAAATGGCTTGAAGTGGCCGCGTTGGCTAAGGCCGTGGACTGTTTCCCTCTTTGAGTGTTTTAACCACGTGATAATGCTGGTGTACTGATTTGTGATCTGTTTGTGAACGGTGACCTTTGGTTTTTGATCTACGGAACTTACCCTGTAAATTCCTACATTGTGAGGTCCAGCTTTAAAATGATACTCTTTAGCTTTTTGCATTTGATGGAATGGAGTGCCTCCTGGGCTGTGCCTATGGCCTCATGGATCTGACGATGGTGGAGGAAAGAAAATTGTTCAGATGAAATGTGATCAGAGAGAAAGGGCTTGATGTGGTTGGCAATGATTTTGGCGATGATCTTGTAAATGCAATTACAGAGAGAGATAGGTCTGTAGTCAGAGAATAGTCTAGGTGTGTCAGATTTGGGAATGAGAGCAATGAAAGTGGTGTTAAAAGCATCATATAATTTACCAGTCATGCGACATTCTTCGACCACATTGAGGATATCTGGACCTATAATTTCAAAGAAAGCCAAGCAAAATTCCAAAGGTCAGCCGTCAGGCCCAAGGCTCTTGTCTTTCTGGAACCATTTTAAGGTGTCCCGAAGTTCTTGCATGGTTACAGGACGAGTCAGGTGATCCTCATGTTCATGGTCCACGACTCTAGGAAATACGCCAACAACCTTTATAATTTTAGCCAGATTGGTATTGGTAGGGGCCTTGTAGAGGTTGCGGAAGTGTTCAACCCCCATGTTTGCCAACTGATGAAAGGTATGGGCCTGGTTTCCATGTTCATCCTCCAAGGTCCAGAGATTGTTGATGGCTTTTCAACCATTTGCAAAATGGTGGAAGAATTTTGTGTTTTCATCCCCCGCTTTTAACCATGTGGCTCTGCTTCTGAGACGCCAGGTTTCCTCTCGATCTTTGAGGATCCGAGTCCGATCAGCTTCGAGGTGAAAGAGTTGTGTTCTGGTGGCATCCAATGCCAGGCCTTCCATCAAGGCAGATTCCAAAGCTGCAATTTCTGATTCCACTTTGCGAAGTGTATCCTCATCTTTTGTCTTCTGATCCTGGCCCAAGTTTTGGTCATTTTCTTGATCTCAGTCACCCTGGCAGAGAAGGCAACAAAGGGAGAGGATCCAAGATCCGGGGGATGCGTGCGCCAATAGTTTGATACCATGTTGGTGTATTCCGGATGGGTGAGCCAAGTAGCATTGAACTTGAAAGGGCTGTGAGGTTTTCCACGGACAGGGGCCAGTTCCAAATATATGGGGGAGTGGTCCGATATACCCCCAAATCCCACCCATTGACGGTATTGAGGCCCAGAGCTTATTAATGATTCATGTAGGAGGAAGCGATCTAGTCGACAGGAAACGGAGGCCTTTCCAATCCTATGATTGCTCCAGGTGGGATGATAACGCGGCATGGGGATGTCAACAAGGTGGTGGTCTTGAGTAAGGATTCACCTAGATAGGATATTTAACTAAAATTTACTAAGATCTTGCATTTCACTTAGATCTAGGTCTTGCACTTCACATAGGATAGATTTGCAACCTGCAACAATTCTTCATCCGGTAGCTTGGAATTTTAAATTCATATTGTGCAAGTATACTGGTCTCTAATTGATAATCAATAAATCTAATCAAGTGGTGCTTTAATAATTATACTTTCCTTTAATTCTCACCAAGTTGCTAGGCCATTCAGTTGTGTCTCTTTCACTTGTTGGCTCCCAATAAGTGGTTCATCTCTTCATCCATAGGGCCTACCCCCCTTAATCTGCAATTAGGAGACAACTTAAACGGAAAGGATAGGGATCAGAGTGACAGCCTTTGTCCTGAGCGTTGTTGCAATCTAATGTACAATCTAGGTGATGTTGAAGAATGTAACTAGGTTTGGTCTTCATTATTAATATATTTGTCAAAAAGAATTTATTATTATTAAATGACTTATTAATGCATGGGTTTCATGCTTGGGTCATATTATTTAGATCAAGGTCCCCATTGTGGACTTCTAAGATTAGTCATTACAAATTTAAATTGACCTATTCTGGGATTTTGAATCATGTAAATAGGTTGTTTATTGTTTGAGACTACTCCATCAAGTCATCCTGTTCAAAGTCATCAAGTCTTCATCAAATTGTTGATTTTTGTAGCATCAGAAAGTGCTCTAAGCCCCAAATTTTGTGGAGAGGCTTAGACACTGGTATTCCAAAGAACCTAGAAACCATTTGTGGAAAAACCACTCAGAACTTGTTTTATTAAAATAATTAATTATTTTAATGGGGACCCTATGTCTAAACTTACGGAAATTAAATAATTAAAGGGCATTAATAAAACATGAGTGAGCATTATCTAGAAGATGAAGATCAAGTCATGTTATAATCTTAGTTGTTGATTAGAGATCTAATCTCGGTCGTTGATGTCTCAACGAAAAGACTAAAGGAAGACTTGAGGGCCTTTTGGAAAGACACACCGAATTGATCTAGAGTTCAAAATTTCTGGGGCGTGGTTTGCTAAGGAATTCGAGCTAGGGATCTGAGCAGCGAAGGGCAGAGATAGCATCCGGAGAGAGAGATATTCTCAGTCGGTGGAGCATCAGTCAGAGAGAGGCGGAGATGATCTAACCAAGCCAGCGCTGAAGGAAAGGGGTTGACACAGTGACTACGCAGGGCTCACGTAGAAGCAGCGCAAAGGCAGAGGAGGGTTTCCAAAAATTTTGCTTATGGATCAATTTCGGAGGTTGGAATCTAGAAAGTGACACCTGGAGGTTGTTCCTCAGGGTCCACAGAGGCAAAACGACTTGGTTGGGGCTGACTAAGCCTGGAAGGGGGTGATGCGAAGGCTGGAAGGTACAACAATGGGACTGCACAGAGGCTGTGCAGTGCCTCCCCAGGGCAGTTTTCTCTTCATCCAGATCAGTTGAGAACTCAGTCATTGAGTGAGGTAAATCATCACAAATTCTTCTGCTAGTATTTCTCTCTGTAACTGAATTACCCTAGGGTTATTCAGAGATGTATTCAGACATTGCTAGTGCTTAATAATAAAACCCTCAAACCTGTTGCACCGGTTTTCCCGCATAGGGACTTACTCCAAATAAAGGTGTCATATGTGTGAATAATTTTCCTTGTTCAATTTCCTTGTTTCAGAATCATGAGTATTATAGTGTAGGTTGATTCAGTGATTGCATCAGTTAATATTATTATTATTATTATCCAATTTTAAGGTCACGACCAAGCAAGACACCAAATTTGTGTACGAGACCCCCTTGTTTGTGGGACAAGGGACCCACCTCCACGCAGTGATTTGACTGCTAAGTCTACGAAGGCATACATACTCTACCCCCCTCTGGTTTTGAATCCGTGACCTCTTAGGAGGAAACACATACTCTTAACCATTAGGCCCACACAAGCTGTCATGTATGATTCAAAAATAATTGTGTAAAGTAAATTACATAATAGGAGAAGTAATCCAGTTGGTTGTAGTAGGATTCCTTAGATTGGTTCATATCTAGGAATTTTCACACAAATCGGCATCATCACCTTCAAGACAAGCCTCAAGAGAATCATCATGAATCAGCATAGTGTCGGCTTCCTTCAATATGTTCATGTCTGCCTTATATAGTGACACAACTATTGTTCATGTCGGCTCATATATGACATACAAACTACTATATACACCAGCCTAAGCCCTTTGCTCAGCTTACAAGTTCGAACAAAAATTTCAAAGGATAATTTTTGGTATAACTTCACAAGCTCGGTTAAATCACAGAGATAACTTTTCCAAGGACATGTGCGGAAATTACAGTGACCACAGTGTTGGGCTATTACTGTTGAGATTTTGGGTAGCATCAGATATGCTCTAGCTCCGAAACTTTGTGAAGGGGCTATAACACATGAGATCTCCAAGACCCAGAAATCGTTTCGAGAAATTCCACCCGGTGTGAAAGTTATTCAAATAATTAATTATTTTAATGGAGACCCTAAGTCTAACTTAGAGAAATTAAATAATTAAAGTGAATTAATTAAAACATGTGGGTGAGAATGTTCTAAGTGACATGGATCAAGTCTTTTCTAATATTAGCCGTCAATTAGAGATTAGATCACAACCGTTGAATGTTCAATGAGAGAAATATTAAAGGAAGGCTTGGGGTCAATTGGAGAACACACACAGAGCGGTAGTACTTGAGCTAAGTCAAAATTATGGTATTAAAGGAAGGCATGAGGTCAATTAGAGAACACACACAGAGCGGTAGCACTTGAGCTAAGTCGAAATTATGGGGCGTGGTTTGCTGAGAATTTTCGAGTAAGCTTGCAGTGTTGTTGAGGGGTAGATCGGCGAGAGACATTTAGATCCAAGGCCGAGAATACACAGGCGGAGAGGCAGATCCGTACCATGCAGTGCAGAGACCCAGCGAGAGGGACGCAGCCCAGCCAGGCTCACATAGAGGCAGTGAAGAGGCTGACATAGGCCCTTCAGGGTGACGCAGAGGCAGCGTTGAGCCTAGAGAGGTGACGCAGGAGCAGCCTGTGCTGTGCAA
The DNA here is from genome assembly GCA_034641835.2 of Pinus albicaulis. Classification (NCBI taxonomy): domain Eukaryota; kingdom Viridiplantae; phylum Streptophyta; class Pinopsida; order Pinales; family Pinaceae; genus Pinus; species Pinus albicaulis. Next base: position 61,112,624 of record CM076574.1, read on the forward strand.
AGGCTCAAGTAGGGACGCAGAGCTGACGCAGTGTCGGAAGAGGCAATGTTGGGGTTTGCAGTGGGCCAGAAAGGGCTCGTATTCAACAGATGCAGAAGGTGTGAAACCTCAACTGAATCGGCCATATTTTCTATCTCCGAGTGATAGAGGTACATCTGTTGTGATTTCTCGGTTGGGCAAACCACTACTGGTGCCCTTGATTGTATCTAGACATTCTGCATAATAATAAAACCCTCTAAGAGCTACTGCACTGGTTTTCCAGCATTGGGTTTTTCCGGGGACATTGTCCAAAAAATATTGTGTGTCCTTTGTCATGTATGCTTTATTCTTCAATACTTGATCTGTATGTATGTGTAGATCTGCAGTGTGTTTACTTCGCTATTTTCTGAATATTTCTGAAAATAACTTATATAATTGAAAACACAAGTAGGAGAAGTAAACCCGATTTCTGCAATTGAACTTTTTGTTAAGGGGTTTCAAAAAATTTCAGATGGTATCAAATCTATTGCAGATCAGGGAGAGTTAAAGCCATCAGGGAAGCGACGAAGTATTTTGTTGCAGGAAGGTGGCTAAAGCTGCACTAATCCAAGAAGAGCCAGCGTAGCAACAGAGGGACAGTGCAGATCCTGCAGGGGTGACGTGAAGCCTATCTGCTCGCGCAAAGGCTTACGCAGGCCTGGAAGGATGACACGTGCCCAAGAGGGTGACCCAGTCCGAGAGGGAGTGACGTTGTGCCGATTGCCAGTGCTAGAAGTGCAATTTGATCTTCGAAGTTGCTGGTGGAACAATGTTTCTGCCGGTGCAGAACAGTGTCTAGTAGGGTTGACAAAGTAACAGGAAACAACTCCTCAGCAGATTTTCTAGCCAAGAAATCTGAGATTTGATCAGTGAAGTGATCGTAGAGGGTTGATTCGACAGAGTTGGTGGAGCATTTTTGGGAGGGAAATCACTAGTCAGGGGGAGTGTAGTCTCTAGAGGGTTTCTATCGGCAAGAAACCCAAATCTGGTTGAGTAGAGATGGCCTCGCACGGATGGAGAGATTAGGACAGGTTGGATGATGTGTCTAACTTTGTCATCTGGAAAGCTAGGTTCCTGACAGTCCTTGACAAGTATCTGTTAATTTTGGACAACTAGGTCCAAACTCCATGTTGTGATGCTCAAATGAAGATGCCAATATTTTTATTGGATTCCTCTTTCGAAGAGGTGCAAGATTGATCTAAAGATCATCTTGATCCGATGAGCAAAACATTTATTTTGAATTAATTCCACTTAGTTGGCCAGAATTGAAATGTAGGCTTGAAGCCCCAGCAGATGTGTCACACACCCTCACTAATGGATATATATAGGTCAACGTTGGAGGTCATTTGCACCATCACATCATCACACATTCTCTCTCATCATCTAATTGGTTCGATCACCTTGGAGGCTCTTCTTCTCTCACACGTGGGAAATTTCAGCAAGAAGAAATTTATGTTTTCGACCTAGGGTTTCAGTGCAGAGTTGACCAACGTTGACTTTGGTCAATGCATGGTCAAACTCACCCCAGCTTTGGTCAAAATTGTGATTTCTGCATTCCACATTTGCTGGCACAAAAATCGAGGTTGACCGTTGACCTTGCTTGTTGAAGCATCCTGTTGACCGCCGTAACGCACCAACACACATTTATTTTTGGCTTGTCTTCTGTCGATGTACTAGTATGTTCTATCAACATTTTACTTTTTTTTTATGTGATTGTTGTCTGATATTGGGGATAAAAAGTAAAGTTGCATCAAGCATAGAACATCTACAAAAATTTACAGTATCGTATGAGAGAGCATGCCGAGAAGGTTGTGGTCGTTCCAGTCGATGTTGATATTCTAAAGAAGTATGAGAAAAATCAGGTGCAGGCTAAGTGCTTGATCATGGATGGGGTGAAGGATCACGTGGTCCCACATATTGCCAAGAAGAAGACAATAATTGAAATGTGGCATGCACTAGAAACGTTGTATCAAGGTAGCTCCATCCAGAGGAAGATGCTTTTGGAGAATCAGATGTGACTGTTTGCGATGCACAAGGCAGAGGAGATCAATCCTTTCCTCTTTAGATTGAAGGCTATTCGAGATCAGCTGGTTGCAATGGGGGCAACTCTTGATGACAGTATCATGGTAAGGACTGCCCTGAATGCAGTCACCAATGTTTGGGAGACCTCTGTCCAAACTATTTTGGGCAGCGCACAACTTCCAAACTGGGAGGACATGTGGGCAATCGTTTGTTAGGAAGAAATCAAGAGGATAACCAAGAGGGGTAGCAGCGGTGGAGCCAAAATCAAGAAAGAGGAGGAGGAAGATGCAGCTCTCGCATCAAAGGGACAGGGGCAGCAGCAACGGAAGAAGAAGAAGGACCTCTCAAAGGTCCGGTGCTTCAGATGTGGCTAATTCGAACACTTCGCCAATACTTGTCCTCAGAAGAAGAAGGGCAAGGAAGATTCAAATTCTAAGGCTACGATAGCCAAAGGGGATGATGGCAGTGATGATGATGTGGCCATGAGTTCTCATGTGCCTCGAGAGAAGAGGTAGGGCGACATTGATCTGGATTTTGTAGTTCTCTTGAACTACAGATGAGAAGCCGGATCCTTGAGATGCCCAAAATCTTGGATCACATACGAGTTACAGGAGCCCTTAATGACAGTCATAGGATGACTGGAGTTAGTTGGTGCAGAGGATCATGGAGGCACTTTGACAGTGCTAGGACGCTGAAGACTGGAGCAGCAGCAGCGTAGAGGTTGATGGGATTTCAGCAACGCAGAGGCAGTGCTTACGCAGTGTAGAGCAGCAACAGTGCAAAACTTCAGAGGGGCAGCGCAGTCCAGTAGCACAGGGTGCTTCAGTATCGAGATGCAACCAAACTAACTTTTCTGTCATTATTTTGGGTGATGTCCTTCAATTGCTTACTTCTCAGCAACTGAGTTGCATTACAACAGTTAGCAGTGACAGTGTTATGGGCAGCATGATGCAGCATTTGAGAGGGAGTTGCAGTACAAATGAGGCAGTGTCAGTGGCAGTGACATGGGCAGCAGTCGAGCATCAGCAACGCAGTGGATGAGAAGCAGCAGCCGAGAATCAACAGCGCAGGGGACCAATGCCATGGATCAGAGTAACGCTTCTGGAGTGAAGTGTTGCTAGAGCACATTCATCGCTAACAGGAAGTGTTGAGATTTTGGGTAGCATCGGATGTGCTCTAGCTCCGAAACTTTGTGGAGGGGCTAGAACACATGAGATCTCCAAGACCCCGAAATTGTTTGGAGAAATTCCACCCGGTGTGAAAATTATTCAAATAATTAATTATTTTAATAGAGACCCAAGTCTAACTTAGGGAAATTAATTAATTAAAGTGAATTAATTAAAACATGTGGGGGAGAATGTTCTAAGTGATGTGGATCAATTCTTTTCTAATCTTAGCCGTTGATTAGAGATTAGGTCACGGTCGTTGAATGTTCAACTAGAAAAGTATTAAAGGAAGGCTTGGGGTCAGTTGGAGAACACACGCAAAGCGGTAACACTTGAGCTAAGTCGAAATTCTGGGGCGTGGTTTGCTGAGAATTTTTGAGTAAGCTTGCAGTGTTGCTGAGGGGTAGATCGGCGAGGGATATTTAGATCCGACGCCGAGAATACATAGGCAAAGAGGCAGATCCATACCAGGCAGCGCAAAGACCCAGCAGGAGGGACGCAGCCCAGCCAAGCTCACATAGAGGCAACGAAGAGGCTGACAGAGGCCATTCAGGGTGACGCAGAGGCAGCGTTGAGCCTAGAGAGGTGACCCAGGAGCAGTCTGTGCTGCGCAGAGGCTCAAGCAGGGACGCAGTGCCGGGAGAGGCAGCGTTGGGGTTTGCAGTGGGCCAAAAAGGGCTCGTATTCAACAGATCTAGAAGGTTTGAAGCTACAGCTGAATCAGCCATATTTTCTATCTCCCAGTGATAGAGGTACATCTGCCCTGATTTTTTCATTGGGCAAACCACTTCTGGTGCCCTTGATTGTATTCAGACATTCTGCATAATAATAAAACCCTCTAAGAGTTGTTGCACCGGTTTTCCCGCATTGGGTTTTTCTGGGGACATTGTCCAAAAAATATTATTTGTCTTTTGTCATGTATGCTTTATTATTCAGTACTTGATCTATATGTATGTGTAGATCTGCAGTGTGTGCTATTTTCTGAATATTTTTTAAAATAACCTATATAATTAAAAACACAAGTAGGATAAGTAAACCAGATTTCTGCAATAGAAATTTTTGTTAAGTAGTTTCAGAAATTTTCACAATTACAGTTTCGGTGCCATTATAAACTTGTTGCTATCACAGTTTGGTGCTCCCACATCTTGATGCTTCTACTATACTACAGTCTCGGTGCAAATATTGTCTTGGTGTAACCACAATATGGAAGGTTCGGTGCTACCATAGTATGGAAGGTTCGATGCCACTATAGTGAGAAGGAATCAGTGTTATCACAGTGGGAAGACCTCGGTGCCACCATAGAAATGAAGTCTTTCATTGCTATTACAATGATAAGGTCTCAAAGATATTGCAGTGATAATGTCTCAGTGAAAACTCAATGGCAAGTATTTGATGCTAACACAGTGAAAGGAAGAAGGGTGACTTGATGGAGATAGTCTCGAGTCTACATTGTAAGGTCGTGGTCATCTCATCTTTTGAATCTACTGAAGGAATAATTTGTGATTGGGTTTTCCCCTCGAGGGGGGTTTTGCCCTTGCAGCGTGCCTATATCTTGTGTTCTCTTTTATTTGTTGCTTGGCTTTAATCTTGATGATAAGAAAAGATAATTAAGAGATCTAATACTAATAGTGAAAGCATCACAAGTTAATGTCATAATAAGAGAAATCATTTAACTGCCACCTCCTTTGGATTTCTCAACAGGCAACAACATTTTCTGGCGTCGTTGTCGGGGATAAGTTTATCTTGTTCTTGGCACTTTGACATCTCTCATTATCTTTTCATCTCTGGACCCGACATCATCACACCATTTTTTGGCCTTGATTCTGGACTAACTTTTATAGTTTTTGCCTTTTGGATTTTAGAGTTAGATTCATGTTCAAGTGGCGACTCCACTTGTTTCATTTTTTGCAAGAATTTAAGCTAGAAGCTTGTTTCTTGTAGACTTCTTGCTTTTCTTGAATAAGTATATGTCTTTGACATCCATTAGCTCCTTTTTCCCTTGAGCAGGTCATCATGAATGATTTGTTCGCCCCCTATCGTTTTACAATTTACTAACATACAAGGTTATCCTCATGATATTCTGAAAAATGCCATTGATAACTTGCCTTCTTTTCAAGGAAATAATGTGATCACTGCTAGAGATCATCTCAAGAGGTTTACTCTTTGTGTGGAAAGATTTTGTGGCTTTGCATGTTATAATCATGAAGACATCAAGATGTGACTATTTGTCCTTTCTTTGGAAGGTGATGCTATGAATTGCTTTAATGATTTTCCTGACAATTATTTTGATTCTCTACAAGCCATCGTCAATGCTTCCAAAAATGGATATGGAGATCAAAGGGATCCACCTTGTGCCATTTACAATACAAAGAAAGATGAAAGTGATCCTGTAAAATACCTAACTATCGTAGAAAGTGTGAAAATTTCTGAATACAACAATACATAAATCCTACTGCAATATCGTGATTTACTTCTCCTACTTGTGATTAAATTATACAACTTATTTTCAAAAAAATATTCAGAAAATACCGAAGTAAACACAACTAACAACCTACACACATACAGCTCATTCACTGAATATTACGCTCATTCAAAAAAATGACACAGATTCTTTGGACAAATGTCCCCGGAAAAACCCAATGCAGGAAAACCAGTGCAGCGGATATGAGGGTTTATTATTATTAAGTACAATCTGAGTACAACAAATCTAGGCACCTTACTAGTTAACCTGACAGAGAAAAATAGATCTGCAACAATACCTGTTGTTTTGGAGACTGAAGACTAGATTGATTCACACCCTCAAATGGGATTTACAGAACTCAATCCTGTTATGCCTTTAGAAACCCCAACGCTGCTCTGAAGTTGCCTGCGTCAGCCCTGCTAGCCTCTGCGTGCCCCTGCGCTGCTCAGAAGGGGACTGCGTAACCCCGGACTGGGTGACACAATCCTTATGCTTCCTTGGATGGCCTCTGCGTAACCCTGGTGGCCTCCTGAAGTTGCAGCACTACCCCTGCTAGGCCTGCGTAGCACCTGCGTAGTGGCTAAAACCCTCTGCGCTGCGCAGTTGCTGCGTAGCCTCAGCTTCCTCTGCGTTGCGCAGTTGCTGCGTAGCCTCAGCTTCCTCTGCGCTGCCCCTGATTGTTGCTGCTCTGCCTCTTGCTAACTCTTGGCTGCCTCTTGCTGACTACCCCTTGCTGCACAGAAACTCTTCTGGAAATTCTTAGCAAACCCGCCCTAGAATTCCAACTTAGTCTCTCAACCCTGCCTCCGTGTGTGTGTGTCTCCAACTAACCCTCAAGCCTTTCTTTTATACTTTTTCGTTGACACATCAACAGTCGTGATTTAATCTCTTATCGACGACTAAGATTAAAAGACAGTTTGATCCGCGTCACTTAGAACATTTCATCACACGTGTTTAATTAATTCACTTTAATTTTTCTAATTCCCTAAGTTAGACTTAGGGTTCTCATTAAAAAAAATAATTATTTTAATATCTCACACATTAGATGAAATTTCTCCAAACGCTTTCTGGGTTTTGGAGGTCTTGTGTGTCTTAGCCCCTCCACAAAATTTCAAGGCTAGAGCACACCCGATGTTATCCCAACACTAAAAATATCAACACTCCCTCTTAGCATGGAGTGTGCTCTAGCAATACATCCACACCATGTATCACAAGATCTTGGTATTGGTCTCTTTGTGGTTGATGCTTGGCCTGCTGCCCTCCATCCACTGCATTGTTGCTTTCTGTACTGCTGCCCATGTCACTGCCACTGACACTGCTACATCTATATTGCGGCTCCCTCTCAAATTGTTGCATCACGCTTCCCTTAGCACTGCCACTGCTAACTGCTGCACTGCAACTCAGTTGTTGAGAAGTGAGCAACTGAAAGACTCCTGCCAAATTGATGACAGACAAGTCAGGCTGCATCTCATCACTGAAGCTCCCTTGGCTGCTAATCTGCGATGTCCTCCTGAAGCCACTAAGTTGCTATATCTTTTCTCTGCGTAAGCATTGCCTCTCTGCGTTGCTGAAATCCCATCAGCCTCTACACTGTTGCCTCTATGTTGCTGCTACCTCTATGCTACTGCTGCCTCTGCACTGCGCTGCTGAAATCCCATCAGCCTCTATGCTGTTGCCTCTATGTTGCTGCTACCTCTATGCTACTGCTGCCTCTGCACTACGTTGCTCCCTCTAACACACTTCAGCTCTGCCCTCTGCTTCATTGTGATCTTCTGCAAACATCTCCTTCTTGTACCACTACTGTCTTAAGGCTCCCGCAGCTCGTATGTGATCAAAGACTTGGGCTTACTTAAGGATCCTGCCTCCTTATCTGTAGTTGCTCTACAGATCCATATCACCCCACTTACGTGGATCATGAGCACTCATGGCTACGTCATCATCACTCCCATCGTCCTTTGCTGCTGCTGCCTTGGATTCAGAAGATCCTTTGTCTTTCTTCTTAGGACAAGTGCTGGCGAAGTGTCCAAGTTCACCGCAATTAAAGCATTGGACCTTGGATAGGTCCCTCTTCTTCTTCCCTTGTTGCCTTCGTTCCTTCGATGCAAGGGTTGCATCATCTTCCTCTTCTTTCTTCACCCTGGCAGTTTCGTTGCTGTTGTTTTGCCTCTTGGTGATTCTCCTGATCTCCTCTTGACGGAGGATTGCCCACATGTCCGTCCAGGATGGTAACACTGCCCTGCCCAATATGTTTTGGACACACATTTCTCACTCCTCGGTGACTGCATTCAGGGCAGTCCTTACCAAGAGCCCTTCATCCGGAGCCACAGCCATGGCAATCAATTGATCTCGGATAGTCTGAAGTCGAAAAAGGAAGGGATCTATCTCCTCACCCTTCTGCATCTGGAACAGCCTCATCTGATTCTCTAGAAGCATTTTTCTTTGAACGGAGCTTCCCTGATACATCGTCTCCAAAGCGATCCACGTCTCATTTGTCATCTTCTTTCCAGCAATATGTGGCACGACGTGATCTTTTACTCTGTCCATAATCAAACGCTTAGCCCGCACTTGATTTTCCTTGAATTTCTTCAGAGAATCGGGATCTGCAGGCTCAGCTAGGACATTCTCCGCATGGTTCTTGATGTCGTACTCATCCAGGACTGTCAGTATCCTGGCTCTCCAGATGACGAAGTTAGACACACCGTTCAACCTATCCTGATCTCTCAGTCCATGAGAAGCCATCTAGCTCAAATTTGACGAAACAGTACTCTTCTCCCTCTTCCTGTTGCAAAACTCAACAGAAATGTTGGATCTAGGTTTCTAGGTGATCAGAAACCCTCTATAGTAGTTGCTCCCTCTGTCAACTGATTTCCCTCCTCAAAATCTTAAGCCAAAAACAATCGAACAGTTCTCTACAATCACCCTCCTGATTGAATCTCAAATCTGTTTGGCTCAGATCTGTTGAGTGACTATCTTCCTCCCGCTCTTTGTCAACTTAGCTAGGAACAATTCTGCAACGGCAGAATCTCCACCACACCAGCTACTGCTGAAGATCTGAAGCACTGCTTCCGGATCTCGGCAATACTTCTTAGCAATAGAAAAAGAAATTGGACCGCATCCCTCTAGCTGGCCTCTGCGTGAGCAGACTGGCCCAGCGCAAGCTACTCCTGCGTCCTTCCGGAAGGCACTGCGTTGTCTCTACTTCACCCAGATGGGATTGCGTCAGCCCCTGCGTAGCCTATGCTGGGACTGCGTCCTCCTCTTGCTGAGCTGCCCTCTCCGAATCTGCTGCTACCCTGCAGAAAATATGTTTTCAGCTGATCTGCTAAAGATTCAACTTGAATAGCAATCACTCTGATACCATGTGAAAATTTCTGAATACAACAATACAAAAATCCTACTACAGTATCTTGATTTACTTCTCCTACTTATGATTAAATTATACAAGTTATTTTCAGAAAAATATTCAGAAAATACAGAAGTAAACAGAACTAATAGCCTACACGCATACAGATCATTTACAGAATATTATGCTCATTCAACAAAGTGACACAGAGTTTTCGGACAAATGTCCCCAGAAAAACCCAATGCGGGAAAACCGATGCAGCAGATAGAGGGTTTATTATTATTAAGTAGAATCTGAGTACAGCAAATCTGGGCACCTTACTGGTCAACCCGACAGAGAAAAATAGGTCTGCAACAATACCTGTTGTTTTGGAGAATGAAGACTGGACTGATTCACGCCCTCAAACGGGATTTACAGAACTCAGTCCTGTTCTGCCTCTAGAAACCCCAGCACTACTCTGAAGCTTCCTACGTCAACCATGCTAGACTCTGCATGCCCTTGCGCTGCTCAGAAGGGGATTGCGTAACCCTAGGTTGGGTGATGCAATCGTTACGTTGCCCTGGATGGCCTCAGCGTAACCCTGGTGGCATCCTGAAGCTACAGTGCTGCCCCTCCTGGGCTTGCGTAGCACCTACGTAGCAGCTGAAACCCTCTGCGTTGCGCAGCTACTGTGTAGCTGCAGCTTCCTCTGCACTGCCCCTAATTGTTGATGCTCTGCCTCTTGCTGACTCTTGGCTCCAAGATCGGATCATCCCTTAGCCAATACTACCCCTCGCTGCACAAAAACTCTTCTGGAAATTCTTAGCAAACTCGCCCTAGAATTCCAGCTTAGCCTCTCAGCTCTACCTCCGTGTGTGTGTGTGTGTCCCACTGACCCTCAAGCCTTTCTCTTATACTTTTTCGTTGACACATCAACGGTTGTGATTTAATCTCTTATTGGCAACTAAGATTAAAAGAATGTTTGATCTGCGTCACTTAGAACATTTCATCACGTGTTTAATTAATTCACTTTAATTTTTCTAATTCATTAAGTTAGACTTAGGGTCCTCATTGACAAAATTAATTATTTTAATATCTCACACATTAGATGAAATTTCTCCAAACGCTTTCTGGGTTTTGTAAGTCTTGTGTGTCTTAACCCCTCCACAAAATTTTAGGGCTAGAGCACACCCGATGCTATCCCAACACTCAAAAATCTCAACGGAAAGGTCTTAAGATAATGCGTCGCATCAATCTTTGCCATATTGCAAACTTTGTGAGAGTTTTCATGATGAATCCACTTGTGCCATAGCAAGAAGAATCCTTGACAGCAAAAAGGCAGGGACAAATGATCAAATTGGTATCGACGATGGAAAAGAAAATGATAAGCATATTATCAAGGAATTAACTGAAATGCTTAAAGACATGCAATTCAGTTAAGCACAATTGATGAAAACCATGGAACTTGATCAAGAGAATTACTCTAAGGAAATGAGATCCATGCACACCAAGTTGTTACCTATAGAAGAAAATCATGTTGAGGAGCTAAACACCATGAAAGCAAAGCATAAGAAAGAAATGAGTTCTATAGAAGAAAATCATAACAAAGTGATAAAGAACATGGAAGTCGGTCAAATATCTCTTTAGAACAGGTTATAGGCTATAGAAGTTACTCAACATAATTAGATAATCACTTTTGAGAACATGATAGAAACCATGGAGGCTAATCACGTACAGCAAATTAAAATTATGAAGACAGTGCGTCGAAGAAATCACTGCCATGAGGATTGAACAAATCACCCTCCAGAATATAGCTTGAAAGAGATGGAAAAATCTCAAGTCTAGGAATTCCAGCAAAGATCGAGTCACCAATGTGAAAAGGACGAAGAGCTTTCAACAAGTTGTAAGCCTCCCACTCCACTGAATTGACTTTCATCTTATTATGAGGAAGTCATTGATTCTATTTGAGAAATGGCTGAATGAAGATAATCTAGGCAAGAAGGAAACTGATAAGAATCAACCTGATACTGATGAGATTAATCCTTCACCTAATTGAGACCAGACTCAGGAAAATGAGGACAATTTTCAAGATCAAGCAAAATGTTCTACATCATCGACATCACAACCTTCCAGAAATAAAAATAAAAAGTAGAACATCAGTATCCCTCGTATTAATGTTTCCCCCGTGATTGCGCTTGGAGGTTTCCCCCATGATTGGTATGTATTCAATACCACTATTCTTAATAACAATGTGATTCCTTATTTTGATAAAATATAGAGGAGATGCACTCAAGAGGAGACAAAAATGATGGAGAGAGATCATCCCTCTAATGGAAATGGACGTGACCCTATTACCTTCACCGCTCATGCAAATAAGAGTAACAATGTAGGTCGGAGAAATCAAAACATAGAAGAGCGGGGCCCAAAGGAAGGAAGGGAAGATGTTACACTTGTAACAAGTTTGGTCACTATGCAAGAGAGTGCCCTAATAGAAGGGACTCTCCCAGGGATGATGATAGTAACAACTCCAGGGGGAATGGCAATCAAAGGAACAACAGGTTCAAAGGAAAAAGGAAGGCTCCCTCTGATTGTAGTGGAAATGGGCAACCTTTCAAGAGGTCAAGAAATTTCAGGTATGATGAGTCTAATGTTGTTGATAATAAGAGAAATGAATTTCTTCTTGTATCTGCCCTCTTTGTTGCATCTCCTCCGGACACCCTGGATGTTTGGTTGATTGATAGTGGTGCTTCAAGGCACCTCACTGGTTATAAAGAAGCCCTCCCTGATTTGATTGAGAAGGATACAAATCTAAAAATTATCCTTGGAGATAATGCCACCTATCCCATGAAAGGTACAAGGACTATGACCCTTCATCTACCTCAAGGTCAAGTCCTCCGCTTACAAGATGTGTTGTACGTACTTGATTTGAAGAAGAACCTTGTGTCTATTTTGGCAATGGAAGACAAAGGATTCAAGGTGGCTTTCATTGATGGAAAGGTATGCATCTGGAAGAAGAACTTCAAGGAAGTTCTTATTATTGGTTTTAGAGTTGATACACTCTACCAGGTTGGAGGAAGTCCACTGGGGGCTATGTCATGTGATACAACTCGTCAAACAGAGTTATGGCACCGGAGGTTTGCACACCTTCATTACAAAGCCCTTCCCAAAGCAAGGAAGGTGGTGACAAGGATGCCAGAATTTAAAGATGATCAAGAAGGTATATGTGAGGGTTGTGCCGAAGGGAAGCATACAAGGGGACCATTCCCCTCAAGTGTCACAAAGACAACTGATATCTTGCAGTTGATACATTCTGATTTATCTGGTATGCTGCCCGTGACATCCTTGGGAGGATGTTCCTATTACATCACTTTTACAAATGACTTCTCCCGTAAGACCTGGATATATTTCTTGAAGAAGAAGAATGAAGCATTCAAATGGTTCCGTACCTTCAAGGCCTTGGTGGAAAATCAAACCGAGAAGAGAATCGAAGTTTTGAGGATCGACAATGGGACCGAGTATGAGTCAAATGTGAATTCAATGACTTTTGCAGAGAAGTTGGCATTAAGAGGGAGACCACAACTGCGTATACTCCTAGGCAAAATGGCGTTGCTGAAAGAAAGAAAGGGACCATTGTGGAAGCTGCCGTGCCATTCTATGTGACCAAGGTCTTCCGAAGTTTCTATGGGGAGAAGTTGCGAACACTGTTGTGTACGTTCAAAATAGATGCCCACATTCCGCTCTGGACTCCAAAACTCCCGAAGAAGTCTTCTCTGGTAAGAAACCTGATGTTTCTCATTTTAGAGTTTTTGGTTGTCTTGTTTACTTTCATGTGACGAAAGAAAAGAGAAGCAAGTTGGATGCTTCTGGAAAGAAGGGAATGTTTGTGGGCTACAGTGAAACTTCGAAGGCATATAGAATCTATGTGCCTGGTCAAAGAGAAGTGTAGATATGCCACGATATCACCTTCGATGAAGATGTTGCCCTCAAGAAAGTGAGAAATCTTCCTAGCTCCAAGGAAGACAAAGAAGATGAAGACGCAGGGAAGTAGGAAGAGCCGAAGGATGAACCAATGCCCGATGTTGAAGGACCTATGGATCCCATTGATCCACCTCCTTCATATAATAGAAGACCCTCATGGCTCAAGGGTACTCTCACAGATGCTAAGATACATATTGCTCCAAGGGGGATATTCCGTGAAAGCAAGAAGCTAAATAGATACCAAGGGTATCTATCAGCCATGAGTACAATAGTACAATCTGAGCATGGATCATTTGAATAAGTCGTAAAGCATCAAGTTTGGAAGGATACTATGCACGAAGAATATGAGTCCATTATGAAAAATGATGTCTGGGAAGTGGTCTGAGACCGGAGGAGAAATATGTTGTCACCCCGGAATGGCTCTACAAGATCAAGCATGGATCCAATGGAAGTGCTGAAAAGTACAAGGCAAGATTTGTTGCCCGAGGCTTCTCTCAAAAAGAAGGCATAGATTATGATGATATACTTGCCCCTGTGGCCCGCTATACCACCATCCGATCTATCATTGCCCTTGCTGCAACGCAAGGATAGAGTCTCCATCAGATGGATGTGAAGACTACTTTTCTGCATGGCTCTAAAAAGGAAGAGGTGTATGTGGAGCAACCTCTAGGGTTTGAAGTCCGAGATAGAGGCACCTATGTATGCAGGTTGAAGAAAGCCCTCTATGGGTTGAAGCAAGCCCTTAGGACTTGGTACGAGAAGATAGATAGCTACTTGATGAAGTTGGGCTTCACTCGAAGTAATGTTGATCCAAACCTTTATTTTAAGGTTGATAGAGAAAGGCCTTTCATTCTAGTTCTCTATGTGGATGATCTCTTCCTGACAGGTGTTGACCCTCCCATTCATCAGTGTAAGAGGGAGCTAGCTTTCGAATATGAGATGAAAGACCTAGGACTGATGCGCTATTTCCTACGCTTGGAGGTCTGGCAAAGGCCAGGCGAGATTTTCCTTTCTCAAGGAAAATATGTCGTGAAGCTGCTGGAGAGATTTGGTATGGTAGACTGTAAGTCTGTGTCAACACCGATGGAACTCAACTTTAAGTTGTGTGGAAACGCTATTGGGCCTGTGCTGGCAAATCCTACCGAATATTGACAACTCGTGGGGGGCCTGATGTTCCTAGTGAACTCCCACCCAGACGTTTGTTTTATCGTGAACACTTTGAGTCAACATATGGTTGATCCTCATCACATTCACTGGATTGGTGCCAAGAATCTATTGAGATATCTTCGGGGCACAATCAACCATGGGCTGAGATACACTGTCGGTAGTTTGGGACTCCAAGGATATACCGATGTCGATTGGGCTAGCAATGTGGTGGATCACAAGAGCACATCTAAATATTGCTTCCCCTTGGGTTTTGCTTCAATATCTTGGATGAGCAAGAAGCAGAAGTCGGTGGCTTTCAGCACCACTGAGGACGAATACATTGCAGCGAGTATGGCCTATTGTGAAGTTGTTTGGTAGCAAAATCTCTTTAGTGAGTTGTTTGGGCATGTGCTAGATACCACAGTTATCCTTTGTGATAACCAGAGTGGGAATTGTCTTTCTGAGAATCTCGTGTTCCAGAATTGATCTAAGCATATTGATATCAAGTACCACTTTATCCAGGATATGGTATAGTGAGGCGTTGTAAGGCTCAATCATATAGGAACTTATGAGTAGGTTGCGGATATTCTCACAAAGCCCCTGGGGAAGGTCAAGTTCCTAACCTTCCATGAGAAGCTTAGAATCGTGGAAGGACCTTGTTCTGAGGGTCCTGCTTGAGTTGGACTATGAGCTCTAGGAGCTCCAGGGGGCTTGGGGATAGCTTCTTGGAGCTATAAGCATACACGGGGCTAGGCTTGCCGAACCTTGTTGTGCTTCTGCCCCACTGTTATGATATTGAGTTGGTTCACCTCAATTGCATCTATGCCCCGCACGCATCCTACCCATAGAGTTTTAGACTCATGGGAAGTACCTCTCATTTGGCCAATGAGGTGGGAAATGTGGATAGAGACCAATAGCAAGACCGACGGACGCATCAGAGATTGTCCTACTCTCTATGTCTAGGATGGCACATGTCCAACACCTTGATCTGGGATCAAGTATGATGAGGTTCTTACCTCTAAACTGACTTCAGGTTAGTATGTGACTCTTTATAAGTCTATTGAGGTTTTATCCTCTAAACTAACTTCGGGTCAGTAAACTAACTTCGGGTTAGTATGAGACTCTTTTGAGTCCAAGAGAGGTTTAACCTCTAAGATGACTTCGGGTCAGTTGAGTGTGATGTCTTTGT
Organism: Pinus albicaulis; assembly: GCA_034641835.2. Classification (NCBI taxonomy): domain Eukaryota; kingdom Viridiplantae; phylum Streptophyta; class Pinopsida; order Pinales; family Pinaceae; genus Pinus; species Pinus albicaulis. Next base: position 61,127,926 of record CM076574.1, read on the forward strand.
GACTCACCGTTTGTTCCATTTGAGAAGAAGAGCCAGCAAAGCAAGTTACGGCAGGATGACACACGATGCTAGATGATAGTACACAATGGTACTGATGGATGGCACTTGTGGACAGATGGAGTTCTCCCTAGTTGAGAGGGAGTGTTAATCTAGGGCAACTAGGTCCAAACTCCATGTTGCACTGCTCATATGATGATGGTCATATTTTTGTTGGATTCCTCTTTTGAAGAGGTGCAAGATTGATCTAAAGATCATCGTGTTTGGATGAGAATAACATATATTTTGAATTTATTTTCCACACATGTGCAAGGTTGGGCAGATTTGTAATGTAGCCTCACAAGCCTAATAGATGTGTCACACACCCTCACTGATGGATATAAATTAGAGAGACTTGGAGGTCATTTGCTCATCATCTCATCACACATTCTCTCATTGTGATATGATTGGTTCGATAGCCTTTAGAGGCCTCTTTCCTTCACACGTGCAAAGCTAGAGCTGCTGAAAATCTGCGGATCTGTTAGAGTTGTTTCGCTGAAGCGTTGACTAGCGTGACCGTGGTCAACCCTTGTTCGTTTGACCTCCAATCTTGCCTGAAATTTCGAGTTTTGAAGGTCGTATAGTTGGGCATAAAAATCGAGGAAAAATGAGCAGTTTGATCGAAGCCCTAATCTGTAGCGTTGACTTTCTGTTGACTATTCTGCATTGACTTTTGGTTGACCAGCGTTGACTTTTGATGAGCTGTCTTTGAGGGTTGTGGGTGTGACACTTGGAGGGTTGGCTGATCTAAGAAAGACTTTGTTGGCTGAAGCATCCTGTTGACTGTCGTAACGCACACTATCTTATATCTTTGCTGGACAAGAAGAATTGTAAAATCTTATCTATATTATTGGCTTGTCTTCTGCTGATCTATTATTGTGTTCTATCAACATTTTACTTTCATGTTTATGTGATTGCTAAATTGAATCGGGCCTAAGAAAGATTGAAGTAAATTTGCATTGAGCATAGAACATTCCATGTCTATCTAAATTTAACAAAGATTTTGGATTCTCACATTCCTTCACTGAAACAACGTGTCCCCAAGTAGAGCCAGATGTTGACCATGTGCATTTCAATAGTCCAGGAAGTAGAGTATATTGCAGTAGGAAAAACAATTTGAGTCAATTTCATCATTGTAATCCAAAATTTTGCAAGCTTATTGTAAATGATTCTAGTATGACTATTAGCCATTTAATAACACCTAGGTAAGCCTATGATTCTTCTCAAAGGGTTTCACCCTAGGGAGTTTTTTAACCTTCCCAAATTATGTGTGTTTGTAAAAACGGATAATTGGCAGACTTTTTCTCCCAGATATACCCCAAAGCTAGGGTGGAACTCTTTGACGAGGTATTAGGTGAGTCCTAGTGTTCATCAAGTCTATGTATTTTCCATACTAGATCATGTGTCTTGTCACAGAATTCGGTAAAGTCTTGAGGGTCTATGTCAAATGTGTATTTCCCCTTCTAAGGGTTGATATTATAATATTTTGATTTAAAAGTGTGTCTAGGAATAGTTTAGTGCATGGTTACTCATATTTAGACACATGGCTAATTTATTTTTTAGATCCACTTAGAAGGTGGAAAAATATTGATTCCCCTCTTGAGTCTTTTAATTAATTTTTTTGGAAAAAATAAAAAGAAAATAATTAGCCAAGAAAATTAGTTAAATTTGAGTCAAAAATTAATTTGAGAGAACTTAAATTCTCTCAAAGTGGAAAATCATCAAAAATTCGTGGGTCCAAGAGGAATTAACTTTTAAAGGTCCTCCACCATGGAAAAAATCGATTTTTTAAGAGAACTTGGCCCTTTGGACCTTGGTGGTCAAGTCAAATTGATTTTTTTGAGGATAAAAGTCCAAAATATTATTTGTTGGACTAGGAAAAAAGGGATTTTAAGAGAAATTCGAATTTTTCCTCAAATAAAAGGAATAAAATTCAAATGATGGAGGAGATTGAGTTATTTCAAAAGAAGATCGTGTGATGAGATTATTTTGACGAGGATCAACCCAACTAGACGTTATTTCCACTTGGAGGGTTTTTCTCTCTTACTTTTTCTATATAAGGAAGCCCTTGAGCTCCTCAATGAAGGAGAACTTCAACAGTGTTGAAAATATTTTGTACTGAGCAAGGCTCAGCTGGATTTTGTAATAAAAGCATAAGACTTTGGGATTCAATTCAGGTGTCTCTCACTTGTTGATCTGTGGTATGTGTTGGATGACTTATTTTTTATATGCATTATGTTGATTTTTGGTAGAATCGGAAGTGCTATAAGTCTCAAAATTTGTGGAAAGGCTTAGGCACATGTATTCTAAAGAACCCAGAAATCGTTTGTGAAAAATCCACTCAAAATGTGTTTTATTAAAATAATTAATTATTTTAATGTGACCCTAAGTTTAAAATTAGGAAAATTAAATACTTAAAGGGTATTAATAAAAAAGAGTGTGAATCTTCTAGAGACAACGGATCAAGTCAAATTATAATCTTAGTCGTTGATTGGAGATCTAATCTCGGTCGTTGAAGTCAACGAGAAGGCTATAAAGGAAGGTTTGAGGGTCATTTGGAAAGACACACCGAGTGAATCTAAGTGATCGATTTTTTGAAGTGAGCAGTGCTCAGAGGAGAATTCGATCTAAATGATTCCAGCGCAGTGAGGAGCAGGGATAGCTTCTGGAGAGAGATTTTCTCAACCGAAGAATCATCAGCAGAGAGAGGCAGAGAGTGATCCAACAGCTCTCACGTAGAGGCTGACGCAAGGCCACGTAGAGGCAATGCAGAGGGTGAGAAAGAGTAAGATTTTGTTGAAGAATCAATTTCAGACGCTGGGAACCGGGGTGTGAGACCGAGAGGGTGAGAGCAGTGATTCTGGGTTGCAGATCGATCACCTAGCTAGGTGACGCAATTCCTAGAGAGGCTGACGCAGGGACTGCGTGGGGACTGCGCAGAGGCAGCACAGGGCCTACCAGGGGCACTTCATCCAGTGAGCGGATCAGTCGGGGATTTTTCAGTGATTGAGTGAGGTAAAACTCACAATCTTTTTGCCAATATTTCTCTCTCTGTAACTGAATTACCTTTGTGGTATTCAGAAATGTATTCATAATTTTCTACTGCTTAATAAAATCAAACCCTCAGATCTGTTACACTAGTTTTCCTGCATTGGGTTTTTCTAGGGACTTTCATCCAAAAATAACGGTGTCCTATGTGTATATTTTTCTTTGCTTTGTTTCCTTGTTTCAGAATCATAAGTAATTAAGTGTAGGTTGCTTCAGTAATTTGCTTCAATATTTCATGAAGATATCTGAAATAATTATGTAATGTAATTTACAAATTGAAGAAGTAAATCCAGCTGGTTGCAATAGGATTATGGAGATTATTTAGATCTAAGAATTTTCACATGGTATCAGAGCGAGGTTTGATGTGAAACAGGAATCCTAGATCTAGCAATGAACCGAAGGCTGAATTTTTGTTGCAGCAACAAATCGAACCCCCAAAGGGATTGTGCAATTCTAGCTAGAAGGGCTGAATTTTCGAGGTGGTCTCTCTCTGAGTGATTCGACAGAGGGTTAAGATTTTCGGATCGAGATCTTGCCGAGGCAGAGGGTGCAACGCAGAGCCTTCACGCAGAGCCAGAGGGATGCAGTTTTTTTGCAAGAAGTTGTTAGGCAGAGAAGCGTCAGACGAAGAAGAAGAGAACATAGTGAGGGAACTCTTCCTCGGTGAGTTCCTTGCTGAGGAATTCGGTTTTTCTCGTTTGTTGGGCAGCAGAGGAGCAATAGACTTACCAGCTCCATCATGGAGTACGTAAGCCAGACTAGAAGCTACGCAGTAGGGAGAAAGAGGGAGTAGTTCGATAGTTTTTGGCTGAGATGGCAACTCACGAACTTAGAGATCAAGATCGGTTGGAGGGATCCTCCACCTACGTGATCTGGAAGGAAAGAATCAGATTCCTTCTGGACGAGTATGATCTCAAGGTGTTCGTAGACAACGTGGTTGTTGTGCATGTAGATACGGATCAGAATAAAAAAGACAAGTCCGATATGGCAAAGGCCAATAGACTTATCCTTGATGGTGTCAAGGATCATACAGTCTCTCATATAGATGGCAAGAACACAGCCAATGAGATATGGGAGGCCTTGTCCGTGCTATATGAAGGAACTTCTGAGCAGCGGAAGATGTACTTGGAGCAGAAGGTTTGGATGATCCAGATGCAGAAGGGGGAGTGCATTGTTACATTCCTAACGAGACTTAAGGAAATTCGTGATCAATTGGCAATCGTGGGATCTACCCCATCTACTACAACTATGGTGAGATTGGCCCTTAACGCAGTCACTAAGGAGTGGCAAGTTTTTGTCCAAAGTATCTTGGGCAGGGCGACACTACCAAATTGGGAGGCGATGTGGGCAGCTCTTCAAGGGAGGAGCCGAAAAGAGATCTGGTCAAGTGTAAACTTGACAGTAGTAGCAGGAGTGGATCAAAGAATCTGGAGGAGGAGGAGAATGTAGCCCTCGCATCGAAGGGGCAGCAAGGGCAACCGGGACGCAAGAAGGACGTCTCCAAGGTGAAGTGTTTCAGATGTGGCGAGATGGGCCACTATGCATCACAATGTCCTTCGAAGAAAAAGGACAAGGATGAGAAGCAGGATCCAAAGGTTGTAGCCACGAAGATCGAGGAGGATGAGTACTCGTGGATCCTAAATCTGGCAATTCTAGCGGAGACTAATGCCTGTGGGTTTTGGTCTAACGGCAATCGTGATTCCAACATGCCATGAGTGCCCAGGCATCTCCAAGAGGGAGATGGGGTGACATGGAACTGTAGTTCACCTTGAACTTCAATTGGGCAGGATCCTTGAAGAACCCACCTCATGGATCATTACCTTGCTACGGGAGCCCATGATCAGTAGTAGCGGGATGGAGGAGTTTTCAATGGGAGCCAAGGAGTGATGGAGCAACAAATGCAGTGGCTAGTAGCGACAGAATCTGAGCAGCGCAGAGAGAGGAAGCAGTGCGTAGAGGCACAGTGCAGTAGCTTCAACAACGCAATGGCTTCAAAGGGCAGCATGGGACTAGCAGTTGTTTTTGGGTGGTTTCAGTTGCTTCTCTCAGCAACTGAGTTGCAATGCAGATGTAGTGTTAGCAGTGGCAGTGCTAGCAGCATAGTAGATGCAGCACTTGAGAGGGAGATGTAGTACGGATGTAGTATTGGCAGTGGCAGTGTCAAGGGAAACAGTACAGTTACAGCAACAGCACAGTGGTTGGTGGACAGCTTGTCAAACATCAGCAGTGCAGAGGATGCTTCGGGGTCAGAGCAATGTTCAACAAGCATGATGTTAGAGAACTTTCCTCACTAAGAGGGAGTGTTGATTTTTGGTACATCGGAAGTGCTCTAAGTCTCAAAATTTGTGGAGAGACTTAGGCACATGCATTCCAAAGAACCCAGAAGTCGTTTTTGTAAATTCCACTCAAAATGTGTTTCATTAAAATAATTAAATATTTTAATGTGACCCTAAGTTTAAACTTAGGAAAATTATATAATTAAAGGGTATTAATAAAACAGAGTGTGAATCTTTTAGAGAACATGGATCAAGTCAAGTTATAATCTTAACCGTTGATTGGAGATCTAATCTCGGTCGTTGAAGTCTCAACGAGAAGGCTATAAAGGAAGGCTTGAGGGTCACTTGGAAAGACACACAGAGTGAATCTAAGTGATCGATTTTCTGAAGTGAGCAGTGCTCAGAGGAGAATTCGATCTAATTGATTCCAGCGTAGTGAGGGGCAGGGATAGCTTCCAAAGAGAGATTTTCTTAGCCAGAGAATCATCAACAAAGAGAGGCAGAGGGTGATCCAGCAACTCTCACGCAAAAGCTGACGCAAGGCCATGCAGAGGCAGCGTAGAGGGTGAGAAAGAGTCCAAGATTTTGTAGAAGAATCAGTTTCAGAAGCCGGGAACTGCAGTGTGAGACCGGGACGCTGAGAGCAGTGATTCTGGGCTGCAGATCGATCATCTAGCTGCGTGACGCAGTGCCAAAGAGGCTAACACAGGGACTGAGTGAGGTAAAACTCACAATCTTTATGCCAGTATTTCTCTCTCTATAATTGAATTACCTTTCTGGTATTCAAAGATGTATTCTGAATTCGCTACTATTTAATAAAATCAAACCCTCAGATTTGTTGCACCGGTTTTCCAGCATTGGGTTTTTCTGGGGACTTTCGTCCAAAAATAACAGTGTCCTATGTGTATATTTTTCTTTGCTCAGTTTCCTTGTTTCATAATCATAAGTAATTAAGTGTCGGCTGCTTCAGTAATTTGCTTCAATATTTCATGAAGAAATCTGAAATAATTCTGTAATGTAATTTACAAATTGGAGAAGTAAATTCAATTGGTTGCAGTAGGATTCTGAAGATCATTTAGATCTATGAATTTCCACGCATTGAGCTAATATATTGCATGATTATTATTTCAATTGTCGGTAGTAGGAACATCTATTAGCACAGGTATCTTGCTTTAGGTGTTGGGCTAGAGTAAGCACTCTAGGTCTAGGGGATTTGACAGGTATCTCTAGGTTCATAGATCCCTTGTGTGGAATCTTTATATATTTTTGAAGGCAGCGTGCCTAGGAATATATACCTTTAATGGTTGTGAGGCCGAAGAGCCTAGAATTGTAATCATGATGTAAACTTTGTACATATATTAATAGAATAAAATGGTAGGTTGCAAACCAACTACACGGAAAAAAGTATGGGGGGCGCTCAACTCTAGGGAAAGTGGGCAATAGTTCTGGTGTGATGATGTTTTGATGAAAATACACTAAGGCCCACGTGGCTTTAGAGAGTGGCACATGGCAAGAGAAAGCCATGCATATATATAAAGTGTTTCCTGGAAAGGCAATCAGAAAATTATTTAGATATAGAGTTTTAGTTATTAGTTAGTCAGTGAGTCTTGGGCTTGGACTTTGTAACTGACTAAGGCATGGTTATTTAGTTAATCATGACGTAGAGGATGCATCCTGGTGAGAGCCCTGGTGGCTCTGATTTATGGCTCTGACAGCCATGTAATTTTGGTGGAACTCGATTTGGTGAACATTTAGTGAGTCCTAGGTGTGGATTCTGTAACCAATTGGGTGTTCCTCAGTTTGGCCTAGAAGGGTGCCTAAGATCCCCGGAGAGCAGTAGAACTCCTAGAGCTGCAAAGCTAAGACCATCCCTAGCCAACTGTAAGGTGCCTTGGAAGGTGGTGACACCACCAAGGAATTGTTGGGCATAGAGAAGAGTTGTACCACTTGGGTGCAGCTCGAGGGGAGCGTGAGCCTATGGTTGGAGACTGAGGTTGTTGGGGTTGGTTCCTTGGCATCAGTTCCCACGTTGATGCTTGGCCTGCTGCCCTTTATCACTGCGCTATTGCTGCTCTCTGTACTGTTGCCCATGACTCTGCTACATCGGTATTGCAACTCCCTCTCAAATTGTTGCATCATGTTGCCCATAGCATTGCCACTGCTAACTGTTGCACTGCAACTCAGTTGCTGAGAAGTAAGCAACTGAAGGACCCCTGCCTAATCACTGACAGACAACTTCGTCGAGCTATATCTCATCACTGAAGCTCCCTTGGTTGCTGCTCTGTGTTGTCCTCCTGAAGCCACTACGCTACTATAGCTCTACATTGCGTAAGCACTGCATCCTCTACGCTGCTGAAGACCCATCAGCCCCTCTGCGCTGCTGCTTCTACGTTGTTGTTACCTCTGCACTGCGCCGCTCCCTATATAGCGTTCCAGGTCTACCCTATGCTTCACCGTGATCTCCTGCGCCGTCTGCTCTAGTCATCCTACTACTGTCTTAAAGCTCCCGTAGCTCGTATGTGATCCAAGAGTTGGGCACCTCAAGAATCTTGCCTCCCATCTGTAGCCGCTTTAGAAATCAATATCGCCCCACCTCTTCTCTCGAGGCACATGAGTACTCATGGCCACATCATCATCAGAGCCATCGTCTTCTTTAGCTACCACAGCATTGGAATCAGCTTCCTTGTCCTCTTTCCTTAGAGGACAAGTGGTGGCGAAGTGTCCAAGTTCACCACACTTGAAGCATCGAATCTTGGATAGATCCCTCTTCTTCTTCCCTTGCTGCTTCTTGGATGCAAGGGTTGCATCTTCATCTTCCTCCTCCACTTTGCTGGATCCAGTGCTGGCTTGTCTCTTGGTCATCCGGTAGATTTCCTCTTGTCACAGGATAGCCCACATGTCGTCCCAGCCATAGTATTAAAAACCGGAACCAGTGACTGGACCGCTGGACCTAATGAACCGAGTTTCTGACCGAAATTGGTCTAACCAGGATTGGTCAAGTCTAAATGAACCGGTTTTTAAAAAATACATTAAATAATTAATTTTTAATAAAAAAAACTGTTTTTAAGATTTGCAACCATGATTCCAAGTTGATAGAGACAAAATATGCAAAGTTTGCTCATTTATATACCATGTAAAGGTGAATATATCAAAATGGCACAGAGTGCAATACATATCATCGAAAAAATACATAAGTAATGAGGCTCCAAATGGCCCATAAAGTACAAAAACAATGTTACAAGCTATGTGGCCATTGGCCTACAGTCTACTACAAATCTACATATATGATATTAGTGATCAACATTATCACTGGAAACTTCTCATCATGATCAAACTCAGTTGGTTAAGTCTAGACTGCCAAACTTTGCAACTACTCGAGTCAAACTTCTCTATGGGTCGTTACAAACTTCTCTATTGGTTCAGTGACTTGAGCTTCAAACGTTTGAAGGTATTCTGCCCTAATATGCCCTATTACTTCATTTGGTGCTCCACATGGCTTTACATGGCCTCCTATCCCAGCCAAGTGTTGCTTGAACCTGTAAATACCACCTCCTACAATAGATTTTTAGCAATATTTGCAGATAATTTTTCCATCAATCATATCACAATGAGCCCATGCAGTATCCTTGGCTTTTGGAGGCATGATGGCTACTACTTAGCTCAAACTCTATGTTGTTCCACTACTCCAACAAAAACTCAACACTCTCCAAGCTCTCAATCAAACTCACAAAAGCTCCAAATGAGATGGTGTGAGTCAACTGAGAGGCTTCTCCTGCTTATAAAGGATTGGGGAGGGTGTTTTTCGAGGGAAACAACCCTCCTCTTCTCTCCAAAACAACCCTAAAACCATAACTCTGTGCATGGGTCCCTTTGTGGCCTTGGCAGTTGACCAGCCAGTTAAGGACAGAACTAGCCGGTTTATCCATAAACCGGTCAGTTACGTCCTTAACCGGCCGGTCAGCACCGGTTTGACTGGGAAAAAGTGCGAAGGAGGGGTTCAAACAGGTTTTGACCGACTAGGCCCCTAACCGACTAGTTTGACTGGTCAGTTTTGAATACTATGGTCCCATCTTGGAAGGTCCTATCTACCCAAGATGCTTTGAACAAACGTTTCCCATTCATCTGTGACTGCATTTAGAGCAGTCCTCACCATGATATCATCCTCCACTTTAACCCCCATGGCAATCAGCTAATCCCGGATCGACTACAACCTGAAGAGGAAGGGATCGATTTCCTCTCCCTTATTCATCACAAATAACCTCATCCGGTTCTCCAGAAGCATCTTCTTCTGGACGGATTTCCCTCAATACATTGTGGTCAACGTTGTCCACATAGCATTAGTTGTCTTCTTCTCAGTAATGTGTGGGACCACATGATCCTTGACCCCGTCCATGATGAAGCGCTTAGCATGCGCCTCCGCTTCATTATGCTTTGCGAGAAGAGCAGCATCGGTTGGTGTAGCCAAAACGTTCTCTGCGTGTTCTAGTAGTTCGTATGCCTCCAGTACCGTCAAGATTATGGCCTTCCAGATAGCAAAGTTTGACTAGTCGTCCAACCTATCCTGATCATGCAGCCTATATGGCATCATCTAGCTCAAAACAATCTGTCGAAACAGATGCTCCTCTCCCCACCGCTGTTGCTACCCTCAACAGAAACCCGGATCTAGGGCCCGTGGCGAAAAGGCACCCTCTATAGCAACTGCTCCCTCTGACAAATGATTTCCCTCCTTGGAACTCTGCCAAATCCTTTGAATCAACCCTCTTCGATCACCCTCTTGTTCGATCCTCAAATTTCTTTGGCAAAAATCTTTTGAGCAGTTGTTCTCCTCCCGCTCTTTTTCAACTTAGCTAGGCACGATTCTGCACCAACAAAATCTCCACCACACCAACAACCTCTGAAGATCCAAAGCTCCACTTCCAGACTACTGCAGATCCATACAACACCCCCAAAATTGGACTGCGTCCCTCTGCCTGGCCTCTGCATCAGCAGACTAGCTCAGCGTAGCGCAGGCTGCTCATGCATCACTCTGGAAGGCTCTGTGTCACTCAGTTGGGACTGCTGTCTCCTGATGCTGCACTGCCCTCTCTGGTACTCTGCTGCTTCAGCAACCTTCTCTGCAGCAAAAAATTCTTCAGCCGTTTTGCTGGTGATTCAGCTTGATCTGTAATGCTCTAATACCATGTGAAAATTTCTAAACATAGAAATCCTACTACAGTGTCTTGATTTACTTTTCCTACTCGATTTACATTTACGGGTTATTTTTTTGAATTATTCAGTAAAATCATCAAAGTAAACACAACTGCAGCCTACACATTTACAGATCATTTACTGAACATTACGCACACATGACAAAGTGACACACAAATTTTTCGAACAAATGTCCCCGGAAAAACCCAATGCAAGATAACAGGTGTAGCTAGCTCTGGAGGGTTTTATTATTATGCAGAATCTGAATACAACAATATCTGGGCACCAAAATGGCTTGCCCTATTGAGAAATTTCACGGCAGAAATACCTCTTTCACTCGGAGACAAAAAATATGGTTGATTCACACCCTCAAATGGGATTTACAGAACTCGAGCCCTTTTTGGCCCACCGGAAACCCCAGCACTGTCCCTCAGCCCTCTATGTCAACCTCTCTGGCCTGCATCAGCCCCTGCGTTGCCCTGGAAGGGCCTGCGTCAACCTTCCTAGGGTTACACTGCCTCTGCGCGGCCCTGACTAGGCCTGCATCACCCCTGAATGGTTTCTGCTGCCTCTGCATTGCCTTCTGCTTGGCTCTGGTTGAACTGTGTATCTTTGGCTGGCCTCTGCGCTGCCTGGTACACTATCTCTCTGTCGCTCTTGTATTCTTGGTCTTGGATGAGATCATCCCTTGCCAATCTCTGCCCCTCGCTGCACTGTATACTCTCTTCAAAATTCTTAGCAAACCATGCCCTAGAATTTCGACTTAGCTTCAGTGCTTTGCCAATGTGTGTGTTCTCCAACTGACCGCAAGCCCTTCTCTTATATGTTTCTCGTTGGCAAACTAACGGTCGTGATCTAATCTCTAATCAACAGCTAAGATTAGAAGCCCTGCTTGATCCACGTTACTTAGAACATTCCCATCACGTGTTTAATTTAATTCAATTTAATCTTTTAATTTTCCTAAGTTAGACGTCCTTAATTAAAAAGATTTATTATTTGAATAACTATCAAACTAAACGGAATTTCTCCAAACGCTTTCTGGGTCTTCGAGATCTTATGTACTCCAGCTCCTCCACATAATTTCGGAGCTAGAGCACATCTGATGCTACCCCAAAATCTCAACAAGAATGAATCACCTCTCATCTATTTATACAATCTCTAATGAGTTTGATTTTACTAATTTGGCCTAATTGAGCCACAAATAATAAAATAATATGCAATAATAACATCCCTTGGTGACAAGCCCACCAAGATAGCTCAATAACATAAGAATAAGCCTCTCAAGAGGGTAGAATGATCAATAAAGTGAGTCATTGGGACTTTGAGGAGGCCTAATGAAGTCCATAGTGTGCCATGATGTGAAAATGGACCTCAAACATAGTGGACAAGGGGTTGGCCCCTTGTTTTCCAAGCAAATTCCTGTAGTGCTCCAAAGTCGGTGTCGGGGCACAAGGACATCCTCATGGGTCTCCAAGTGGATCAAAAATGCCTATAAACCACCTATTGACCACACTTTGTCAACGACCCCATAGAAGTACACCCCCATTTTTTCAAATGGGATTCATCATGTTCGACGTGTTTGCGCCATTCAAATTCCATCATCAGTCGACAGTTTTATGAATAATGTAAACCCATTCTGCATGTTTATGATGTAAATGATCTAAGTAAGACCGTCATGTGTGTAACAACCTAGGTAAGCCTGGTATGTTGGTTACGATTTCTATCCTAGGAGGTTTTTTTGTCTCACTGATTTACTTGTGTTTTTCGACACAAGTGATCGGCAAAGTTTTCCCCTCCAGCCTCACCCCAAAGCTAAGGTGGATTTTGTCATCAAGATGCTAAGTGAGTCCTAGTGTTTTCTATCGAGTCTTTGTAAAAGTAGCTTGGGAATAATCCGAGCTAATTGACTGGATTATTTTATTACAAGCTACTTGGTCTACTAGATCATGTTTTGAGTCGCAGATTGGGTACCTATTTGAGGGTCTATATGAATGGGTTTTCCCCCTTCATGTGTCTAAATGTATTTATTTTATGTAAAGAGGGTTGGAAAAAATAATTAAATCCTCTCTCAGTCAATTAATTAAATTTTCTAGCCAAATTAATTAAAAATCCTAAACTAGAAATTTAATTAATTTTAGGTCCTAGGTGAGTTAAAATTCTTCAAAGGCAAAATTCGTTGGTCCTTGAAAAATGAATTTTCAAAGGTCTCAGGCCAAGGGAATATTGAGAATTTCAAGGAATTTTGGACCCTTGGGCCTAGGTGGTTAAGTCAAAGCCAAAATTTTGAGGTAATTAACTCAAAAATAGTATTTTTGAGTTAATTAAAATGGAATTTAATGATAAATTCGTTTTTCCTCAAATTTATAATTTCGACGGCCCAGATTAAAAGATGATCAAATCTTTTCGACGGTCGAGATTATTTTGACATGGATCAACCGAACTAGCCGTTGGAGATCTATCTTATAAATTAGAGGTCTTTGTCAGTCTTTCAATCATCCGATCTTTGGATCGTGCACTTGCTCTTGAAGCTCTCCTGTAATATTTTCTGGAATAATACAAACGAAGACTTTGAGGTTTTATTTTAATGGTGGTGTTCCTTTTCAGCATTTTATGGTAAACTTGTTCTTAATATTCTGTTGGTGATTATTTTAATAGATTGTTGATTAATCACTCTTGTAGAGTAATTTTGGGTACAGGTATCTTGCCCAAGCTACTAGATCTAGGGTAAAAATATTAATTGGATCGAGCTAACTGTTATCTCTAGCTCATGAAAATTTTATGTTTTATCACTATTTCTCTATTAATCTGACAGTTTAACTTTAAGTTTGCAGAAATCTTCAGGATCATTTCTGCTAGCAGATCTGAATGTTAATTGCTGCAAAGAATAATCTCAGATGCATCTAAATCAGTGTTTTAAACAAATCTGAGTTATATTTGCAAAATTTTGATTTGCTGGGTGAAGGAAATTTTTTTTATATACACACTGGTTGGGCTGAAATATCATTCACACTCCTTTCTCTGCCTGCCCGTACCATTTCTTTGCCCATCCATCCATTTGTTGTCCATACGATCTGCACTTCTTTTATGTCATACCCTTGCTGTCCATACGCTCAACCATTTGATTTCAGATACTATCGCCCATCCCCATCGCTCAGTTCAATCTCCAGCTTTCAATCCGTACGGAATTTCTTCATCTGCCTGCAAAAAATTAATTTTCTGTTGACAGTAAAATCACATTCCTCAGCCTGCAATCACATTCCGTCCGTACAACATCTGCCCAGCTCTTCCATGCGTCCGTACATCTTTCGAATTTGCGTCTCTCTGCTGATCTCGCCGTCCGTACGGCGTTTTTTTTTTTTTTTCCCTTCTAAGAAAGAGCCTGCGTTTTTTCTGAGAAAGAACCTGCGTAAATTTTTTTGGGTTCAAGTAGCTTTAACGTAAGTTTTAATTTAGTTAAGCTTTGTTTTGGCTTTAGTTTTTTTCTTAGTTTTAAATTTTTTTTAATTTTTAGATTTTAACTTAGTTTAGTTTAAAATATGTTTTAATTTAGTTTTAAATTTTTTATTTTAGATTTTTTAATTTTTAATTTTTTAGATTTTTACTTTGGCCTTAGATTTAATTTAGTTTATTTTAACTTTAAATTTTAGCTTTTAGTTTAGGATTTTAGATTTAACTTTAGATTTTAATTTTGTCCATAGTTTTAGTTTTATTTGTATATAATTTGCTTTTAGATTTAATTTATAAAATAAAAAATCCAAGAATTTTCTAAATTTTCAAATTTAGAAAATTCTTCAAAAAAAAATTATCTCATAGTCAAGTGAGCTTTTAAATTTTTATCCTAAGGTTGACTATATAAAAAATTTTAATGTCTGGATTGGATTATTTAGAACATCATAAATTCAGAAATATTGCAAAGATCTGACATTTCAATTTGATGGTCATCTCATGATAACATTGCTGTGATTTCAAAGTATTTTAATGCATAATTTTGGCGCGTCTTATTGAATGTCATTGTGGTGAATCTATTTTTCATAGCAACAGTTGTATATCAGATACTTGACTTTAATTGTATAACGGGATATTTTGACTCCATAAGACACTGGTTTTAAAGTTTTGAATCTAATTGGATCTATAAAATCTTGTGAATCTTAACAAGTATTTGATTGTCTAGCTGTGTCTCCTGAATTGGTTGATTCTCAACCAGTTCTTTTCCTTCATTTTTGTTAGGGTCTACCTCCCTTATCTTGCAAGGAGACAACTTAGATAGAGATATTGGGGATCAGGGTGACAGCCCCCGATCTGAGCCGCTGTCGCAATTCCTAGACATTTTGTGCGACAACATTTTTTGGCGTCGTTGCTGGGGATAGAGTTTTTTTGTCCTTGGTCTTAACGACATTTTATAATCTTCTACTCTTCTTTCGCCATTCATTAGCCTGTCACAAGGCATAGCATTTTCTGGCGTCATTTCATCTCTTCATCTTTTCATCATCGTATCTTTAGCACCTGGACATTTCGGTTGGCTTCTTGTTTGGGTGGCGACTCCACTTATTCATCTGTTTACTCCCAGACAAGAATCCCCCCTGATATCCATCTGCTACTCTCGATTATTTCTTCTGTTTCAAAATTAGTTTCATGTTCAAGTGGCGACTCCAATTCTTTCATTTCTTACAAGAGTTCCTGCTAAGAAGTTCGCTTCTTGAGGACCTTTTGACTATTCTTGAACACGGATCTCTTTCTTAACTTTTAAGCAGGTCATCATGGATGACACCTTTCATGACATGCCAGAAGAGGCCATTTCTAAATTGCCTTTTTTCTCAAGTGGTAATCCAGGCATTGCTCTAGTGCATCTAAAGATGGTCATTTTTTTTATAAATAAATATTGTCATCCTTCACAATATAATCATGAAGATGTCAAGATACGTATCTTTGGCTATTCCTTAAAAGGTGATGCTATCGATTAGTTTCGAAATTGTCCTGAGGAGTATTGTTTACAAGACATCATCAATGTTTTTAAAGATAAATATATAAAACAAGCTGACTCGCCTTGTGTTCCCAGTATTATGCAAAATAATGAAATTGATCTTGTATAGAACTCAACTATCAGCAGGTGATTTCCAGACAGTTCCCAGGATGAATCCACTTGTACCACGATAGCACAAATCCATGATAATGGTGAAGCAGAAACAAGTTGTCAAATCAATGTTGACAATGATAAGCATCTTGTTAACGAATTGATTCAGATGGTTAAGGATATACAGCTAAATCAAGCTCAGGTAATCAAGAATATGGAGGCCAACCAGGCTCAAATCATTAAGAATATGGAACTTAATCAAGAAAAAATAATAGCGGATCACGCCAGGGAAATTGGTTCTATGCAGAGCAAGTTATTAGCCTTAGAGGAAAATATGACGATCATGGAAGCAAATCATGAAAAGGAGATGAACTGTATGCAAAATTTCTTCATGGCCATGAAAGCAGATAATGATGAAGCAACAAAAAACATGGAACACAAATTGTTAGCTATTGAAGAGAGTCATGCGAAGGAGATCATTACTATAAATATTAAGCATTCTAATCAAATGACCGCTATTCTGAATAAGTTGGCAAAAATGGAAAGATCACACATGCAGAATTTCCAACCCAAGTCAGATTTGTCAACAGATCATAGGCCTCCCAGTTTGCTGAAGCAATTTCCATCTCATCACACGGAGGTCACTTTTCCCATTAAGGAAAAATTAACTATGGTTACAAAGGACGTTAAGAAAGACCAAGCTTATGTGTCACCTTTAACAGAGTATATTCAGAATAAGATTGGTCACATTCCAGGTTCATCAAATGTTTTGTATAAGGATTTTCAGGATAAGGACAAGAAATCTACAGTGGTCTCATTGCCGACATGACAGCCCACTAAGAAGAAGAGAAAAAAGCAGAAAAGAATAAGTAAGCGATTTGATTCGTTTGATGGCCGAGAGCAGCTTGACATTCGGATTAGACAGAGTCCTACCATATGCAAGATTGATATACATCTCAGGCAATTACGTACTTGCTCGAAAGGTAAATGCTCAAAGATGTACTTTATAGTTGAGTACATTCCATGCCACAAGGGCATCTTTGTATAGTATCTCTAACCCTACACCTTGTTATTTCGGCATTTCATTTTGCAGTTAGAGTAGATTTACTTTTCATGTTAAGTAGAATAATAAATGATAGAAGAGCTTCTATTTTTCATGTGCTTAATGTTATGTGATGATATTTGGATGGACGCTACTTATGTAATTTTGTGTGTTGCTTGGATACAGATTCTGGATTCTCCCATTCCTCCTCTGAAAAGCAGCCTACAGACTTGCCTGAAAGCAGGCAAATGCTCAGCATGCACTATATTGAGCACATCTGATGCCACAAGGGCATCCTTTGTATTGTATCTCTTAACCCTACACCTTGTTATTTCGGCATTTCATTTTGCAGTTAGAGTAGATTTACTTTTCATGTTAAGTAGAATAATAAAACATATAAAGAGCTTATTTTTCATGTGCCGATGTTATGTGGACATATTTGGATGGACGCTTACTTATGTAATTCTTGTGTGTTGCTTGGATACATTCTTGATTCTCCCATTCCCTCCTCCGAAAAGGGGCCCTACGTACGTTCGAAAGCAGTAAATGCCTCATGATGCACTATATTGAGTTAATATCTGATGCCACAGGGCATCCTTTGTATCGTATCTCTAACCCTACACCTTGTTATTTCAACATTTCATTTTGCAGTTAGAGTAGATTTACTTTTCATGTTAAGTAGAATAATAAATAAAAGAAGAGCTTCTATTTTTCATGTGCTTAATGTTATATGATGATATTTGGATGGACACTACTTATGTAATTTTGTGTGTTGCTTGGATGCAGATTCACGATTCTCACATTCCTTCAATGAAGCAACGTGTCCCCAAGTAGAGCCAGATGTTGATCACACTTTGTCAACGACTCCATAGCAGTACACCCCCATTTTTTCAAATGGGACTTATCATGTTCGAGGTTCACGTCATCTAGATTTCATCGACAAACAACAGTTTTTTATAAATGATGTAAACCCATTCTGCATGTTTATGATGTAAATGATCTAAGTAAGACCATCAATGTATGTAACAACCTAGGTAAGCCTAGTATGTTGGTGACGATTTCTATCCTAGGAGGTTTTTTGTCTCACTGATTTACTTGTGTTTTTCGACACAAGTGATCGGCAGAGTTTTCCCCTCCAGCCTCACCCCAAAGCTAGGGTGGATTTTGTCATCAAGATGCTAAGTGAGTCCTAGTGTTTTCTATTGAGTCTTTGTAAAAGTAGTTTGGGAATAATCCTAGCTAGTTGGCTAGATTATTTTATTACAAGCTACTTGGTCTACTAGATCATGTTTTGAGTCGCAGAATTGGGTACTTATTTGAGGGTCTATACGAATGGGTTTTCCCCCTTCATGTGTCTAAATGTATTTATCTTATGTAAAGAGAGTTGGAAAAAATAATTAAATCCCCTCTCAATCAATTAATTAAATTTTTTGGCCAAATTAATTAAAAATCCTAAGCTAGAAATTTAATTAATTTTAGGTCCTAGGTGAGTTAAAATTCTTCAAAGGCAAAATTCGTTGGTCCTTAAAAAATGAATTTTTAAAGGTCCTAAGGCAAGGGAATATTGAGAATATCAAGGAATTTTGGACCCTTGGGCCTAAGTAGTTAAGTCAAAGTCAAAATTTTGAGGTAATTAACTCAAAAATAGTATTTTTGAGTTAATTAAAATGGAATTTAATGATAAATTCGTTTTTCCTCGAATTTATAATTTCGACGGCCCAGATTAAAAGATGATCAAATCTTTTCGATGGTCGAGATTATTTTGACATGGATCAACCGAACTAGCCATTGGAGATTTTATCTTATAAATTAGAGGTCTTTGTCAGTCTTTCAATCATCCGATCTCTGGATCGTGCACTTGCTCTTGAAGCTCTCCTATAATATTTTCTGGAATAATACAAATCAAGACTTTGGGGTTTTATTTTGATGGTGGTGTTCCTCTTCAGCATTTTATGGTAAACTTGTTCTTAATATTCTGCTGGTGATTATTTTAATGAATCGCTGATTAATGACTCTTGTAGAGTAATTTTGGGTACAGGTATCTTGCCCATGCTACTAGATCTAGGGTAAAAATATTAATTGGATCAAGCTAACTGTTATCTCTAGCTCATGAAAATTTTATGTTTTATCACTATTTCTCTATTAATCTAACAGTTTAACTTTAAGTTTGCAGAAATCTTCAGGATCATTTCTGCTGGCAGATCTGAATGTTAATTGCTGCAAAGAATAATCTCAGATGCATCTAAATCAGTATTTTAAACAAATCTGAGTTATATTTGCAAAATTTTGATTTGTTGGGTGAAGGAAAAAAATTTTATATACACACTGGTTGGGCTGAAATATCATTCACACTCCTTTCTCTGCCTGCCCGTACCACTTCTTTGCCCATCCATCCATTTGTTGTCCATACGATCTGCGCTTCTTTTATGCCGCACCCTTGTCCATACGCTCAGCCATTTGATTTCAGATACTGCCGCCCATCCCCATCGCTCAGTTCAATCTCCAGCTTTCAATCCGTACGAAATTTCTTCATCCGCCTGCAAAAACATAATTTTCTGTTGACAGTACAATCACATTCCGTCCATACAGCATCTGCCCAGCTCTTCCCTGCATCCGTACATCTTTCGAATTTGCGTCTCTCTACTGATCTCGCCGTTCGTACGGCCGTACAGATCCATATGGCTTTTTCTTTTCTTTTCTTTTCTTTTTTCTTTTTTTTTTGGGGGGGTCTGAGAAAGAGCCTGCGTTTTTTCAGAGAAAGAGCCTACGTAAATTTTTTTGGGTTCAAGTGGCTTTAACGTAAGTTTTAATTTAGATAAGCTTTGTTTTGGCTTTAGTTTTTTTTTTAGTTTTAAATTTTTTTTAAATTTTTAGATTTTAACTTAGTTTAGTTTAGAATTTGTTTTAATTTAGTTTTAAATTTTTTATTTTAGATTTTTTAATTTTTAATTTTTTAGATTTTTACTTTAGCCTTAGATTTAATTTAGTTTAATTTTAACTTTAAATTTTAGCTTTTAGTTTAGGATTTTAGATTTAACTTTAGATTTTAATTTTGTCCATAGTTTTAGTTTTATTTGTATATAATTTGCTTTTAGATTTAATTTAGAAAATTGAAATTAAAATTAAAAAATTAATAATAAAAAAATAATAAAAAATTTACCCTTTTAACTTAGCTTTAGTTGTAGTTGTATATGCATTGTGTGGTTTTAGTTTCATTAACTTTGAGATTTTAAAATATAAAAATATAAAAAAGGGAATAAAAAATAAAAGGATAGAAAATAATTTTATTTTACCTTTTTGGCTTTAGCTTTAGTTTTAGTTTTAGTTTTGAGTTTAGATTTAAAAGTTTTAGTTTCATTTTTTAAAAGATATAAAAATAAAAATAAAAAATAAAAAATCCAGGAATTTTCTAAATTTTCAAATTTAGAAAATTCTTCAAAAAAAAAATTATTTCTTAGTCAAGTGAGCTTTTAAATTTTTATCCTAAGGTTGACTATATAAAAAATTTTAATTTCTGGATTGGGTTATTTAGAACATCATAAATTCGGAAATATTGCAAAGATCCGACATTTCAATTTGATGGTCATCTCATGATAACATTATTGTGATTTCAAAGTATTTTAATGCATAATTTTGGCGCATCTTATTGAATGTCATTGTGGTGAATCTATTTTTCATAGCAACAGTTGTATATCAGATACTTGTTCTATAACGGGATATTTTGACTCCATAAGGCACTGGTTTTAAAGTTTTGAATCTAATTGGATCTATAAAATCTCGTGAATCTTAACAAGTATTTGATTGTCTAGCTGTGTCTCCTGAATTGGTTGATTCTCAACCAGTTCTTTTCCTTCATTTTTGTTAGGGTCTACCTCTCTTAGCTTGCAAGGAGACAGCTTAGATAGAGAGATTGGGGATCAAGGTGACAGCCCCCGATCTGAGCCGTTGTCGCTGTGCCTAGACATTTTGTGCGACAACACCACCTATAAGGGATAGGATGACGACATAAGCCCTCCTTTTGTCTCCTATAGTGAGACACAACCTCATTTGTGTGAAAATTTACAAACAGTTGCAGTGATAGATTTATTTCTGCTACTTATTATTTCAATAAGTTATTATTCAGAAATCTTCCAGCAAATATCGAAATAAATACCACTGCAACATTCACAATTATATATGTAGATAAATAAACAGTAGAGAACATAAGCACAAGAATCAATCACATGTACATAGTTATTTTTGGACAATTGTCCTCAAAAAAATCCAATGTGGGAAAACCGGTGCAGCAGATGAGGGTTTTATTAATTCTTCAGCAAATGATATCTTTACAGGGAAAATAACGGCAAATAAATTCTGAACCACCTGAGACTGAATTTCCGGCTTACTCGAATAATTCTTTGACACCCAAAACAGCCCCTACATGCCCCTGCGTCACTCTGCGTGATTCTCTGCGCAGTCCCAACGTTGGACTGCGTGAATCTACATGGTTCTCTGCACAGTCCCAGTGTTGGACTGCATGAATCTACGTGGAGACTGCGTGAGGTCTCTGCGCTGCAGCATCAAGCTGCCTCCAATGACCCACTATTGCCCTCCGACCCTGATCTCGATCACCCCTGACCTCCTTTTCTTCTGCAACTTCTCGCCCTGCAAACTCTCCCACTGAGATCGAATTCTACATCAGAATGGATCTCCTTCGGGTACTGAGTGTATACTCAGCTTATTTTCCAAGTGACCCTCAAGCCTTCTTTTATAATCTTCATGTTGGATAACTAATGGCCCAGATTAAAAGATTAATCAATGGCTAAGATTAAAACTTGACTTGATCCATGTTTTCTAGAAGATTCCCACTCTAACTTATTAATACCCTTTAATTATTTCATTTCCCTAAGTTTAGATTTAGGGTCTTCATTAAAATAATTAATTATTTTAACAAGCCTTGAACCGAGTGGAATTTCCACAAACTGTTTCTAGGTTCTTTCGAATGTTGTTGTCCAAGCCTCCCTGCAAAGTTTGAGACTTGGAACACTTCTGGATGCTACACAAATCAACACTCCCACTTAGCGAGAAAGGTGTTCCAACAATATGCCTGCTACATGCTGCTATGATTTTGAAACACCCTATGCGCTACTGAACTCAAGATTCTACTCCCCCCATCTGCTACGCTGCTACCCCCTGTACTGTTGCCTTTCACACTACCACTGTCACTCGCTGCCTCTATACCACAGCTCCCTTTGAATACTGAATCCTCCATTCCTGCTACTGGAAGGGATTCTTCATCATCCCCATCTTTTCTCTGAAGTAGACAAGCTTTGTCTTTCCCATAGCCTTTGTGAGGATGTCTGCCACCTGTTCTCCTATTGGAGTGTACTGCAACTGAACATCTCCACGTTGTACACAGTCCCTGATGAAGTGACACCGGATGTCAATATGTTTCGACCTATCATGAAACACAGGATTCTTAAAGAGCTTTATGCAACTTTGATTATCACATAAGATGTTGGTCGCTTCAATTTTCTCCTTGAGTAGATTTACTAGCAGTTTCCTAAGACATATGGCTTCGCACGAAGTTGTGCTGGCTACCATATACTCTGCCTCTGCTGAACTCAGTGCCACGGACTTCTGCTTCCTACTGCACCAGGAAGTCATTCCTAATCCCAAACTGAAATAGTACCCACTGGTACTCTTCCAATCAACTGAACTTCCAGCCCAATCTGCATCAGTGAAACCATTCAACCTGACACCATTGTCACGGGTGTACTTCAATCCAAGCTCGATTGTCCCTCGAAGGTACTTGTGAACATGCTTGGCTGCTGCCCAATGTGCCCTCTTCAGTTCCACCATGAACTGACTTAGGGTATTAACAGCATAACATATGCCTGACCTTGTATTTACCATATACATCAATGACCCTATGAGTTGTTTGTACAGTGTAGGATCAGCTTCCTCTTCTCACTAGGTAGTAGGTAAATGACAGTAGGTTGTACTGCCGAAGATCCTAAAGTGACTTACTTCAGGCTTGCTGTCAGCGAAGACACTTTCTGGTGTGATCTTTCCCAGTGCAGTGTGAGGAGTTCTGTTTTGAATGTAAACAGTTGTATTACACGCTTCAACCTATAGAAATTTGGGCATGTCTTGGTCATACAGCATAGCTCTGTTTGCTTCAACAACAGTCCGGTTCTTCCTTTCTAGCACTCCATTCTGTTATGGATTGTATGGAGTTTTCCATTCTCTTTTGATGCCTTCCCTTGCACAGAATCTGATGAATTCTTTATCTATGTATTCTCCTCCATTATCTTATTGCAATACCTTGATCCGCTTCCCTGTCAGATTTTCCACCAGAGCCTTAAAATCTTTAAATCGACTGAAGACTTCATCCTTGGTCTTCAAGAAGTAGATCTAGGTTTTCCTGGAATGGTCATCAATGAAGGTAACGAAATATTCGGCACCGCTAAGAGCTCTTGTGGACATCGGCCCGCAGATATCTTAGTGTATTAGATCTAACACACCCTTGGCCCTATTGTTGCTTCTCTAATATGCTTCCTTGGCATATTTCCCCAATACGCACCCTTTGCAGACATCATCTTGTTTGGTGCTCAGTTCTGGAACACCTATGACAGTCTTCTGGAGAGTTCTCAATGCCCCATGATGCAAGTGCCCCATTCTTCTGTGCCATAGCTCATTCAAGTACGTTTCATCTGCGCTACCAATTAGTGCCATTGGAAAATCAAGCTGCAGCTTGTACAACTTGTTGCTTCTTACTCTGATCTGTGCCTTCTTCCAACTGGGGTGCTTGACGTAGACTCTATTTCCAATAAAGTAGACGTCATATCCTCGGGTTTGAAGCTGTGACACAGAGTAGATTCATCCCCAAACACGGCACATGTAGTACATTAGTGGCCCAGATTATGTTCCCTGCCTCGGTCTGAAAAACTATGGTACCTCTCCCAATGGGAGTGCACTTTGCTTTATTTCCCACGATTATTTTGAAATTCATCTTCTCTTCTTGGTAGTCAGAAAAACAGTCCCGTACTCCCATCATGTGAGCAGAGGCTCCACTGTCAATATACCAGAAATCTGAAGTGCTTGATACACAAGAAAAATCTTCCTCTAGTTTGGATGCCAATACGGATACATCGTGATCCATCTATTCTATCGTGTGTCTTCCCCCTCCTGCAAAACTGTGTGAACCCTTCTGCGTTGTTGCTGCAACAGTAGATCTTCGTTCACTGATAGATGCCCCCTCTGTTATTCATCTTTGGCTCTGATACCATGTGCATATTTACAAACAGTTGCAGTGATAGATTTATTTCTCCTACTTATTATTTCAATAAGTTATTATTCAGAAATCTTCCGGCAAATATCGAAATAAATACTACTGCAACATTCACAATTATATATGCAGAGAAATAAACAGTAGAGAACATAAGCACAAAAATCAATCACATGTACACAGTTTTTTTGGACAATTGTCCCCGGAGAAACCAAATGTGGGAAAACCAATGCAGCAAATGAGGGTTTTATTAATTCTTCAGCAAATGATATCTTTACAGGGAAAATAATGGCAGATAAATTCTGAACCACCTGAGACTGAATTTCCGGCTTACTCGAATAATTCTCTGACACCCAGAATAGCCCCTGCATGCCCCTGCGTCACTCTGTGTGATTCTCTGCGCAGTACCAGCGCTGGATTGCATGAATCTGCATGAAGACTGCATGGGGTCTCTGTGCTGCATCCTGAAACTGCCTCCAATGAGCCACTGTTGCCCTCAGAACCTGATCTCCTCCTCTTCTGCAACTTCTCGCCTTGCAACTCTCCCAGTGAGATCGAATTCTACATCAGAATGGACCTCCTTCGGGTACTAAGTGTATGCCCGGCTTATTTTCCAAGTGACCCTCAAGCCTTCCTTTATAATCTTCCTATTGGAGAACCAACGGCCCAGATTAAAAGATTAATAAATGGCTAAGATTAAAACTTGACTTGATCCATGTTTTCTAGAAGATTCCCACTCTAACTTATTAATACCCTTTAATTATTTCATTTCCTTAAGTTTAGACTTAGGGTCTTCATTAAAATAATTAATTATTCTAATAAGTCTTGAACCGAGTGGAATTTCCACAAACTGTTTCTGGGTTCTTTGGAATGTTGTTGTCCAAGCCTCCCTGCAAATTTTGAGACTTGGAACACTTCCGGATGTTACACAAATCAACAATTTAGACCCTAAAATATCTGCCAAGTGTATGGTGCAAGAATAGAGCGGGTTGGGCACGGTGAACCAAGTGCATCATCCTCATCCAAAAGGTGGAACACAAGAAATCAATGAGTGGTGTTGGGGATCCATAAAGTACTCTCTGCTATGGTGGAGGCTCATGGCTCTCAACAGTCACCCAACAAGTGTCAATGTGGCCCTCTCAAGGGCTAGGACCCCGTATAGGGAGACCAAACTCCAAATGGAGACCCACCCGCAACCCTACAGAAGATCCAATGCGTCCCCTTGCCCTCCAATACAGCAAAAAAGAAAGAAAGAAAGAAAGAAAGAATTTTTAATGTCCACGAGGCTAAAAATAGCCTATGGGACAGATTGCTTCTCTATCTGACTATTGTATTCGGCCCTTTTCCTGTGAAGTTTTACAATGAGCACTCCCAGCTTATCGACAAACTCTTCGCTGAATAGATTATCCCAATAATTAGCTGCCAGAATACCTGCATAGTTTTCCCTGGTGTCCTTGAAGGCCTCACATTCTAGAATGAAATGTTTTTCTGTTTCCACTTTTCCGGAGGAGCAAAAAATACATACTCTTTCTTCCCACATTTCTTTTGGCCTTTTCCAGCGCCCTCTTTCACAACGGAGTTGATGAGAATTAGTCCTTAATTGAGCAATAAGAATTTTAGATCTCCAAGAAATATCAGCCCCTATGTATGCCTTTTGTTGATGGTTATGCGTGGGGTTAAACTCTTCTATGTAGTACTTCTTCTTTCTCTCTAGCTCTTTCTTCCAAGTATGTTTGTGGAATTTATCCATAACAAAAGTTTTTATCTCTTTACTGTTTGTAGGACACATGCTCAAGCAAATACCCCATTTACTAAACCATTTGTTATTTTGCCGCATCCAAGTCTTCTGTCTTTTGCACAATCCGTCACTAAACACAACCTTAGGCCATCTATCCTCTTCCATTTGCTCAATTTTTTTCAGATACCTTATGACTCGCACCATAGCAATTGCTTCAATAGGAGCAGCCCCTGTTTCACTTAACAGGATAGCATAAGGAACTGCACTTTTAATTTTAAATTTGTTTGTAATCAAACGTTTCTGAATTTTCTCAATTTGTTTCCACTACATCTTGGTTGTGCTGCTAGCCCATAGTTCACAACCGTAAAGAATCACCGGAATCACTAGAAGCCCAAAAAGAGTTAGGGTGGTTTTCCAGTCCCACAGCTCTGCCTCTCTACACCTGTTTTGAAGAGCATAAAATGCTTTCCAACCCCCTAAAGTTCTTTTCTTTCTACAACCATCCCAACTTAAATTTCTGTTGAAGTCAATTCTAAGGTATTTGTAATCTGCAACTTCTTCCAGAATGCTGCCTTCAAAATAGAACTTATGTTGGTTATGCTTTCTTTTGTTAGATAAAACCACTACTTTCGTTTTGCTAATATTGACTTGCATCCCAACCATGGATGTAATATCCCAAAAATGGATTCTTCAGCAGATCATGCCTGAAAAACGCATTCTTTAGTTATGATGGCTTCAGCTATCATATAATATGTCTGAAAATGCTCAGCAACCAGAAGAAATAATAGCAGCAACCTTTACTCAGCTTTTAAGGGCAAAAAGGCGGGGAAAAGTGAGGATTTTTGGCCCTAAAATGAGTGTATAAGGAAATCTGCGTAAAATTACGTCTCAAGGTTCTGGGATATGTTAGAATAGGTCAAGAGGGACTTCCATGTCGAATCTCAGCTCAAACAAAGGCGTTTTGCTAAGTTAAACAGTTCCTCCTTCCCGACTAGTCAATAAAAACCCTGATTTCCCAAGACTTTGAATATGCAAAAATTTTCTGAAGCAAGGGCAGCGTATTTTCTGAAGGAATATGATGTATAACACTATAAATAATCAGAGAATGAGTTTTAGAACAAGGCATAGGCTTTCAACAAGGTTAAACAACAGTTTTATATAGAAAACCCCTCAAGATAGAGGTGCCGCAAGACAAAGATTGATCCAGAAACCCTTCAGCATTTTCTCCAGGAGGCTGAAGCTTATATTTATTATATTACAGATCTGAAACTGATAAATACATGAAAACAAAGATCTATAATGAGACAAAATGCCCAAAGGGCTCTTTATTACTTTCCCCTTGGGGATTTTAGCAATACATGAAAATGCCGGAGCAGATCTGAGTTTTACTGCAGCAGATCTGAAGAATGATTCAGAAGAAAACTTCAGTATTAGATCAGAAATATACTTGGATTGGTTGGCCAATCCAAGGATCACCCTCAATCAGAGATCTAACTCCAAAATGATGCCAAAACCCTTGGAACACTGCTCCCTCAGCAATAACGCAGATCTGGGGAAAGAACTGCGCAGTATACCATGAAGAAAATATAGGCCTGATGCCAAGATCTGATAATAAGCTCCAATATCTCCCAATCTGATCCTCCAAAGGAGAGAGAGGCTCTCCCTCTGAAAAACAAGAGAAGGAGGTGGTGTCGTAAAGTCACCACGGCAACAACCTACAACACAGTATTACGCTGCTGCAGCAATAACGCTATCCCGGAGGATGATGCTAAGAAAATAACCTTGCCTGAGCAGGCACTCGAAGTCCCCCGAGGCTAAGGGTGAGATCTTCGCATGGAGACACTCGGTGCACTAAACAGTGCAGCAGACGGGCTAAACAGCCAGCATGCCAAAGAAAGACAAATGTCTCACTCAATAATCAATAATCCAAGAATCCAAGCATGCCTCAAATGAGGAGGCTCCTCCATCTTTTATAGTGTTGGTTTCCCTCCAAAACCCAATGTAGCCTCTCTCTCTCCTCCACATCCTCATCCTTATCCACATCTTCATCCTTATCTCCACAGAAGCTTGGAGAAACTTCTAGAGTGTACATAGGCCCCTCCTCCACGTGGTGTTGGGTCCCCCCCTTGACTCCCACTTAAGTCACAATGTTGTGCTACTAGGTGGATGTCTTATTTCATTTAAGTGAGTTTAGACCCTCTTTACTCACTTTTTATTTATTTATAAACCATAGGCGGCAAACTAAACAAAATAGAATATTCCAATTTGCTGTCGCAAATTAGGAATATTACAATGGAATAATCAAGTAAAAGAACTTACAAGTCATGGAATCAATGGGGAACTTCATGGTGGCATGCCCTTCCATAGTGAGTTGTGACATGTACAAGTGTTTCCAAAATCAATAAGGGGTTAAACCGTTAATCAAGAACCCTGTTAGGTGGTTTCAACCTTTGAAGAGGGTGACATATCCATGGTCCATCCATCAAGTGGTAGGTGGCAAATGATATAATGATGGGGCATTGTGGGATCAAGGGAAGGATCCATTGTTGATTTGTGGTAGCATCGGATGTGCTCTAAGTGTCAAACTTTGTGGAGATGCTTAGACACATGTATTCCACATAACCCAGAAATTGTTTTGGGAAATTCCACCCAGTGACAGTTTTATTTCATAAATTATTTATTTTTAATGAGATCCCAAGTCTAAACTTAGGAAATTAAAATAATTAATGGTTATTAATCTAAACTGTGGGTGTAACTTCTAGAAAAAGCAGATCAAGTCAAAATGTAATCTTAGTCGTTGATTGGAGATCTAATCTCGATCGTTGAAGTCTCAACGAGAAGACTATAAAGAAGACTTGACGGTCATTTGGAAAGACACACCAAGAGATCAAGAGATCGAATTTTCTGAAGTGAGCAGTGCTCAGAGGAAAACTTTGATCGAGAGATTCTCATGCAGTTGAGGGGCAAAAGCAGTTTGGTTGGAGGATCTTCTCCGAGGCCAAGAATGGTCAGCGCAGAGGCGGAGAAAGGCGCAGAAAAAGTAGCGCAGAGCCCAGAGAGGGTGATGCAGCACCCAAAGAGGGTCACGCAGCGTCACGCAGGCCACACACAGGGGCAACGCAGCATTTTCGAGCTATAGTCAGAGATTTTGCTGGGAGATCGAGATTCTGAGGCAGGAGGGCTGGAGTCGGGTTTTCTGAGAGCAAATCGATCCAGCGGAAGAGGTGACGCAGTGCTTCAGAGGTCCCCACGCAGGCCTACGCAACTATTGCGCAGAGGGTATTGGGGGCTTGTCATTTCAACTACCAGATCAGCCGGGACTAGCAGAGTGAGGTAATCTCACTATTTTTCTCTATTAGTGATATTCTTTGTAACTGAATCGTCCAGAGAGACATTCAGAGATGTATTCAGATATAACTATTTCTTAATAATAAAACCCTCATATTTGTTGCACCAGTCTTCCTGCATTGAGTTTTTCTGGGGACATTTGTCCAAAAACAACGGTGTCCTGTGTGATATTTTTTCTCTTGCTCAAATCCTTGTTTCACACTTTAATTTAATTAAGTGAAGGTTGCTTCAGTATTTACAGAAGAAATCTGAAAATAACTTGTTAATGTAATTTACAAGTAGGTGAAGTTAATTCAGTTTGCTGCAGTAGGATTCCAAATCTAGTACTTGGAATATTCACATGGTATTAGAGCATTGAAGGTGAAACGAGAAGAGCAAAGCCAGCGCTGAGTAGGAGGTCGAATAGCTGCAGAAAGCAGCAGTTCGAATCCCCCGAGGGATAGCACAGTCTAGTTTAGAAGGGCTGAAGTTCACGGAAATTCTCTCTCTAAATGAGTCAACAAAGAGGCAGGACTTCCAAATCGAGATTTTGTCGAGTTAGAGGGAGCAGCATAAAGCTTGTGGGACGCACATTTTCTGCAAGCAATTTTTTGCTGCACAGAAATTTGTCAGAAGAGAAAGAAGCACAATGAGGGAATTTTCTTCCTCAGGCAGTTCCTAGCTGGGGAATTCCAATTTTCATGATCTGAGCAACAGATCAGGGTGGCAGATCTACAAGCTCTAGCAAGGAGTGCG
Organism: Pinus albicaulis; assembly: GCA_034641835.2. Classification (NCBI taxonomy): domain Eukaryota; kingdom Viridiplantae; phylum Streptophyta; class Pinopsida; order Pinales; family Pinaceae; genus Pinus; species Pinus albicaulis. The sequence goes on from CM076574.1 coordinate 61,157,677, forward strand.
TAAGCCTGTCCAGTGTTGCGTAGAGGAGGAAGAAGAGGGAGATTCGACATTTTTCAGACAGCAGAGATGGCAACCAATGGGTTGCATGACACTTAGGGAATTTCTTCCTCAGAGAATTTTGGGCCAAGAAATTCAATTTCCCATTGCAGAGCAACAGTAGTCGAGAGCGGATCTACTTACTCCAGCAGGGAGTGCGTAGAGCCAGTCAGCAGCTGCGCAGAGGAGAGAGGAGGCATTCGACATTTTGGCGAGATCATTTTTTCCTCCAGTTTTGATTTTCCATATTTTTGGAGCTCTGCAGGGATGATCGTACGAGATTGCCAGAATAGGCTGTGCGAATTACTCAGAATGCAAATCTGGGCAGCATATAGACTGCCAATAACCGAAGACAGTTGTCGGAGGCAGAGCGAGTTGTCGAATACGAGTTGCAAAGAGAGGAAGGGTCCCAACCAGGGACTAGCCTTGAAAGGAGACAGTGGGACTCCAATTCCAGGAAGAGGAGTATAAGACTCCAGTGTGCCATATTGAGCAAGATCCTTGAGGACTCCACCTCTTGGATCACGACCTTGCTACAGGAGCCCAAGACTAGTAGTAGCAAGTTGGAGAAGTTTCAGTTGGTGCAAAGGAATGTTGGAGCGACAGATACACTAGCTATATCGCTAAATCTGAGCAGCACAATGCAGAGTTGCAGTCGTGCAGAAAGGCACAGTGCAGAGCAGCAGCAGTGTAGTGCTTCAAAGGGACAGCGTGGGACTAGTAGCAGTCAGAGTTTCAGCATCGAGATGCATCCTGAACACTTGTTCAAATTCATGGATGTTTTTCAATTTGCTTCTCTCAGCAACTAAGTTGCATTGCAGAGTTAGCAGTGACAGTGCTAGCAGCAGATGCAGCGTTTGAGAGGGAGTTGCAATATGGATGCAGTGTTGATCGTGGCAATGTCAGCAGCAATACAATTGCAGCAACAGCACAGTCGTTGGTGGACAGCATGTCAAACATCAGCAGCGCAGAGGGAGATGCTTCAGAGTCAGAGCATTATCCAGTAGGGCATATTTGCTAGAGCACAATCCTCGCTAAGAGGGAGTGTTGATTTGTGGTAGCATCGGATGTGCTCTAAGTCTCAAACTTTGTGGAGAGGCTTAGACACATCTAATTCACATGACCCAGAAATTGTTTTGGGAAATTCCACCCAGAGATAGTGTTATTTGATAAATTAATTATTTTTAATGCGACCCTAAGTATAAACTCAGGAAATTAAAATAATTAATGGGTATTAATCTAAACTGTGGGTGTAACTTCTAGTAAAAGCAGATCAAGTCAAAATGTAATCTTAGCCGTTGATTCGAGATCTAATCTCGGTCGTTGAAGTCTCAACGAGAAAACTATAAAGAATACTTAAGGGTCATTTAGAAAGACACACCGAGAGATCAAGAGATCGAATTTTCTGAAGTGAGCAGTGCTCAAAGGAAAACTTTGGTCGAGAGATTCTCACGCAGTTGAGGGGCAAAGTAGTTTTGGTCGGAAGCTCTTCTCCGGGGCCAAGAATACTCAGCAAAGAGGCAGAGAAAGACGCAGAGGAAGCAGCGCAAAGTCCAGAGAGGGTAACGCAGCACCTAGAGAGGGTGACACCCAGAGAGGGTGACACAGGGCCACACAGGCCACACGCAGAGGCAGCGCAATGTTTCCGAGCTATAGTCCGAGATTTTGCTGGGAGATCAAGATTCTGAACCGCGAGGGCTGTTCAGAGGGCTGGAATCGGGTTTTCTAAGAGCAAATCGATCCAACAGAGGAGATGATGCAGTCCGCAGAGGGTGCTGGGGGCTTTTCATTTCAGCTATCGAATTAGCCGGGACTAGCAGAGTGATGTAATCTCACTATTTTTCTCTGTCAGTGATATTCTCTATAACTGAATTGTCCGGAGAGACATTCAGAGATGTATTCAGATATAATTGTTACTTAATAATAAAACCCTCAGATTTGTTGCACTGGTTTTCCCGCATTGGGTTTTTCGGGGGACATTTGTCCAAAAACAACGGTGTCCTATGTGATATTTTTTCTCTTGCTAAGTTCCTTGTTTCGCATTTTAATTTAATTAAGTGAAGGTTGCTTCAGTAATTGCTTCAGTATTTACAGAATAAATCTACAAATAACTTGTTAATGTAATTTACAAGTAGGTGAAGCTAATTTAGTTTGTTGCAGTATGATTCCAGATCTATGACTTAGAATTTTCACATCAAGGCCACAGGTCATGGGGCAAAAGGGTAGCTATAATATGGGAAGCCCACACTTGGGTATATTTGTGTAGGAGGGAGCAAATCGCGGTACATGAGTTACCTTGACCTTTGTTTTTCCACCCTTCATATGCCTTTTCCCTTTGACTGATTTTTATTCATAATTGCTTAGGGCTTCTGGGGATGAGAGCATGATGTGTAGGATGTAGCGGTAGGTGCCCCTTTTTAAGGTGGGGCATTTCATTGCCGACCAAGGGTTGGTACAATCATGGGCTCCTTGATGTGGAGGGGGGTCATCAAGCGCCCATAGGAACCAAGTTGTTGGCCATGAATAGGGGTAGAGCTCATGTTTGACTTTTGACCACATGCTAAATTTGTATGTCCCGACCATCCTTTGCATTTTGTGGTACATTTGTTTTTGAGAGTGGCCAAATTATGCTTTTTATTTTCCTTTTCGCTGCATCAACCTCTGGGGCATCGTTCCAGGCCCGGCCCAAGGTGTAGACAAGGGGAGGGGGAGCGTAACCCTATGTGGGCGTAGTGGAAATGTGGGCCCGGATGGGAAAAGAGATGAATGGGGTTAGAATGGGCAAAAGGCAGTGATGTATATGGTGTTGGGAAGCAAGACCACATTTTCCCATGTAGTGCCAACCCTAAAGATAATAGCCATTAAAGCAGATCCCACGGGAATAGAGTACTAGGTTAACCACGAAATCGAGCAGTGGAGAAAAGACTACAAACCTAGCCCACTCTTTCCGCCGAATCCCCCCACCAATCCATGCCCAAAAGTGCCCATGACAAGTAAGGAAAATTACTCAACTATACCAATGGAAAAGCCATACCTTCAGGGTCGGGAGGCCTACCTTCAAACATACAATCATAACAAGTGGCCGAGGGACCACATGGTTGGCCCAAGTGGCAGATATGATGGCACATCGAGCTATTTGGCGGCTGCAAGGGGTTGTTGGTTGTCGGCTAAGGACCATCTAGGAGAAAAAATTTCTCCTATGTACAGTACCCACAAGTGGTGGGTAACAAGGAACACTAAATTCTGACACCTCGGTATTCTTCGTCTCTTCTTGCTAACCACTTTTGACATACTGCATGCAATATTCTTCCCAACGCTCTGTCTGAAAATCCTCTAGAAATGTTTCATCTACTATTGACCAAATTTGACCAAGCCATAACTTTTCACCAAATGAATTGAACCTTTCCAAATGATGAAAAACTCCTCGCTTTCCACCATTGGATCCAAACTCTTTGGCCTCTCATCTCACCTGCAACCTTAATTTTTGAACATTTATCCTTTTGTCTACTTTATTGTAGAACCCTAAGGGGGTATTTAGCATGAAAGCACTTGGGTTATCTAATCCCTAAGATCTGTTGGGAAAGCCTCATTTACGGGATAGTATCTAACCACAAAATAGTAGGGGAACAATTGCTAAGATAACTATGGTGACTAATCACGTTATTTCTCTTAATCTATAGTGCCTAGTGAGGCTTTCCACTAAAGAACTAGATTTTGAAGTGACAAGCTACACAACCAACTTCTCCACAAAGTACCACAAATCGACCATCTCTAGGAGATTCTACAATCTCAAGTTCCATGGCACAAAGTTAGAGGCTCCCTCTAACAAGTGATTCTCACACATATAGGGGGGTTGCCATTGTTGCAACTTTTTCAAACAAGCTGCACTCTGCAATGACTAGATCAACAAGGACTTCTCACCTCACAACCCTTCTCAAGTCCATGTGTTGATTACTAATACAATTCTGCTTCGATCATTGAAGCTTGGACATACTACCCACTAAAACCCTCTAACAACTCTCTACCTAATACAATTTGCATCTCCATATATAGAATCTAGAAGATTTCTAAAATTGGGTTTTGATACCATGTTAGATTCTCTTAAACCATGGTAAACAAACTTTGCACTAGACGAATTCCTAACCTATTAAATAGGTAAACCTTAAAAACCTCTCAAAACTATTGTTCTAATAATGCTAAAATCTGCTAACACATGCAACAAAAATATATAATTAAAACTCATAAGTTTGTCCCAATGTTCCGCAAAGTAGGGACGTTTTTTGGAAGCAAAGCGTCGAAAGCGTGATTTTCCAAAAATCTTCGAAAGTGTGTGTCTACATAAATGCATACATATATGTATGCAATTATATTCAAAAAAACATCCAAAATACCAAATTAGTTGCAAAAGAAAAGAAGACATGCATATTTGTACATAAATCAAGATCGATATGGCATCCATAATACATCAATGATTAATTATTCGAGCATCAACCATCTAGATTTTAGCAATTACAAACATACATCAAATTTTTAAGCATATCACATATAATAGAAGGTAGAAACTTAAAAATTATCAAAACTTTAGGCATATAATAGAAAGTAGACATTTAGAAGATAAAACATTCAAATAAATTATCTAGCATAGAGCAAGTGAGCAACTATCAACATGAGTCATGACCAAATAATAATGTTTACAAAATAGGCCACCACCAACTGCAAACAGAACTAGGTAAGACTGAAAAGTTCAAATTCACAACACCCAAGTCTAACACTCTAATCTATCATCTATAGACTATGACAAAAAAAGTAGTGAACTGTGAATCTATCTACTAATCTCTCCTCCTTACACCACCACAACTACTACGTGAGGCTCCACGTGGTGGCATTGAAGAAAATGGTGGACTTTAACCTCATCCTCCATTTCCCCTAACTTACTGTTAAATTTAGATAACCATGGTGTTCTATGCTTGATGCACTTTTACTTCAATCTTTCTTAGGCCCGATGCAAAATAGCAATCACATAAACATGAAAGTAAAATGTTGATAGAACACAATAATAGATCAATAAAAGACAAGCCAAATAAAGATCAGATTTCCTTTTGTCCAGCAAAGATATGAGCTATTGTGGCGTTACGGCAGTCAACAGGATGCTTCAACCAGAAAAGTCTTTCTCGGTCAGCCAATCTTCCATGTGTCACACCCATAGCCCTCAAAGACAGCTCATCACAAGTCAATGCTAGTCAACCCCAAGGTCAACGCAGGCAACAAGAGAAAATTCAACACAGCAAATTAAGGCTTCGGTCAAACAGCCCGGAATTCCTCGATTTTAGTGCCCAATAGTACGACCTCCTAAAATTAGATTTTTGACAAAAGTTTGAGGTCAAATGACCAAGGGTTGACCACGGTCAACGTTGCAGCAAAAGGCCCTAAAGAGATCCGCAGAAAACAACAGCTTGACTCCACACAGGTGAGGGGAAAAAGGCCTCCAAAGGCTATCGAACCAATCAGATCACAACGAGAGAATGTGTGATGAGTAGATGATGAAATGACCTCCAAGTCTCTCCAATTTATATCCATCAATGAGGATGTGTGACACATCTATTAGACATGTGAGCCTACATTACAAATCTGGCCAACCTTGCACATGTGGAAAATAAATTCAAAATAAATGTTCTGTTCATCCGATCAAGATGATCTTTAGATCAATATTGCACCTCTCCGAAAGAGGAATCCAACAAAAATATGACCATCGTCGTATGAGTAGTGCAACATAGAGTTTGGACCTAGTTGCCCAAAATTAACACTCCCTCTCAACTAGGGAGAACTCCATCTATCCACAATTGCCATCCATCAGTACCATCATGTACTTTCACTAAACATCGTGCGTCATACTGCCGTAACTTGCTTTGCTGGCTCTTTCTCAGATAGAACAAAAGGTGAGTCACAAAGACATCACACTCAGCTGACCCGAATCAGCTTAGAGGTAAAAACCTCTCTTGGACTCAAACAGAGTCTCATACTAACTCGAAGTTAGTTTACCGACCCAAAGTCAGTTTAGAGGTAAGAACCTCATCATACTTGAACCCAAATCAAGGTGTTGGACACGTGCCATCCTAGACATAGGGAGTACGGCAATCTTCGATGCGTCCATCGGTCTTGCTATTGGTCTCTATCCACATTTCCCACCTCATTGGCCAATGAGAGGTATTTCCCATGAGTCTGAAACTCCATGGGTAGGATGCGTGCGAGGCATAGATCAAGGAGGGGCGAACCAACTCAATATCATAATGGTGGGGCAGAAGCACAACAAGGTTCGGCAAGCCTAGCCCCGTATGTGCTTATAGCTCCAAGAAGCTATCCCCAAGCCCCCTAGAGCTCCCAGAGCTCATAGTCCAACTCAAGCAGGACCCCTCAGAATAGGGTCTTTCCACGATTCCAAGCTTCTCACGGAAGGTTAGGAGCGTGACATTCCCCAGGGGCTTCGTGAGAATATCTGCGACCTACTCATCAATTCCTATATGATCGAGCCTTACGGCGCCTCGCTGTACCATGTCCTGGACAAAGTGGTACCTAATATCAATATGCTTGGATCGATCCTGGAACACGGGATTCTCAAAAAGACGAATCCCACTCTGTTTATCACAAAAGATAACGGTGGTATCTAACACATGCCCAAACAACTCAATGAAGAGCTTTCGCAACCAAACTGCTTCACAACAGGCCATACTCGCTACAATGTATTCGGAGCGGTGCTCAAAGCCACTGACTTCTACTTCCTGCTCATCCAAGATATCGAAGCAGAACCCAAGGTGAAACAACATCAAAATGTGCTCTTGTGATCCACCACACTGCCAGCCCAATCGACATCAGTATATCCATGGAGTCTCAAACTCCCGGCAGTGTATCTCAGCCCGTGGTTGATTGTGCCCAGAAGGTATCTCAATAGATTCTTGGCACCAATCTAGTGAATGTGATGAGGATCAACCATATGTTGACTCAACGTGTTCACTGCAAAACATACGTCCGGACGGGAGTTCACTAAGAACATCAGGCCCCCACGAGTTTTCAATACTCGGTAGGATTTGCTAGCACGGGCCCAGCAGCGTTTCCACACAACTTCTTAAAGTTGAGTTCCATCAGTGTTGACACAGACTTACAGTCCACCATACCAAATCTCTCCAACAGCTTCATGACATATTTTCCTTGAGAAAGGAAAATCTCGCCTAGCCTCTGCCAGACCTCCAAGCCTATGAAGTAGTGCATCAGTCCTGGAAGTAGTGCATCAATCCTAGGTCTTGTGAAAATTTCTGAATGTTACTTATGCAGAAATCTATTGTTAGATTTGGTTATGCTCCTCCTACTTAAGTAAGTTATTAAGCTGAAAATTCAGATTATTATCGAAGCAAAACACATAACAAACTTTCACCAATTCAGAACTAGAAAAAGTACATGCACACATAGACAAAGTGACATAGTGATTTTTTGGACAATAGTCCCCGAAAAAAAAACCCAAGGCGGGAAAACCAGCCTGCTAGCTGCTGGAGGGTTTTATTATTAAGAGTTTTCTGAATACAGCAAATCTGGGTTCCAGATCTGGAAAACCCGACAGAGAAAATATAGATCTGCAACTCACCGGCTGTTTCGAAGCCAAAATATTGGCTGATCCACATCCTCAAACGAGATTTACAAGACTCGGCCAAATCTAGGCCCTAGAAACCCCATCGCTACCCCTGAAGCTCCTGCGTCAGCCTCGGCGTCCCTCTGTGTTGGCCTGGAAAGGGCTGCATAACCCCAGACTGGGTGACGCAGTCCCTAAGCTACCCCTAAGGGTCTCTGTGTAACCTCTGAGGGTTTCCAACTTCCTAAAGCTACCCTGGGAGTGACTGCATAGCCGAAGCTGCCTCTGCGCTGCGCAGCTCCTGCCCTCTCTGTTGTTGCTGTTGTTGCTTCTCTGCGCTACCTCTTCAAGCTGATCTCTACCTCTTGTTGATTCTAAGCACTGGGATCAGATCATCCCCTTTGCCTAAATTCCCCTCTCTACAATTGAAACACTTCTAAGAATTCTTAACAAACCCTGTCCTAGAATCTCAGCTTAGCTTCAGTGCTCTGAGCAAATGACGCCAAGCCTTTGCTTTATACTTTTCTTGTTGGGAAACCAACGACCATGATCAGATCTTGAAAAAATGGATAAGATTATAAGAAAGCTTGATCCGTGTGACTTAAGACAATTTTATCACATGTTTAATTTAATTAACTTTAATTATTTAATTTTCCTAAGTTTAGACTTAGGAAATACATTGAAATAATTAATTAATTAAATATCTCCCAAACAAGATGAAATTTCCCAAATCCCTTTCTGGATCTTGTAGATTAGGTGTATTCTAGTCCCCCCACAAATTTTGGGAGCTCGAGCACATCCGATGCTACCCCAATACACAAAATCTCAACAGGTCTTTCATCTCAAACTCGGAAGCTAGCTCCCTCTTGCACTGATGAATGAGAGGGTCAGCACCTGTCAGGAAAAGATCGTCCACATAAAGAACCAGAATGAGAGACCTTTCTCTATCAACCTTAAAATAAAGGTTTGGATCAGCATTACTTCGAGTGAAGACCAGCTTCATCAAGTGGCTATCTATCCTCTCGTACCAAGCCCTAGGGGCTTGCTTCAACCCATAGAGGGCTTTCTTCAACCTGCATCCATGGGTGTCTCTATCTCGGACTTCGAACCCCAAAAGTTGCTCCACATACACCTCTTCCTTTACAGATCCATGCAGAAAAACGGTCTTCACATCCATCTGATGTAGACTCCATCCTTGCGTAGTAGCAAGGGCAATGATAGATCGGATGGTGGTATAGCGGGCCACAAGTGCAAATATATCATCATAATCTATGCCTTCTTTTTGAAAGAAGCCTCAGGCAACAAATCTTGCCTTGTACTTTTCAGCACTTCCATCAAATCCAAGCTTGATCTTATAGAGCCATTTCGAGGAGACAATAGATTTGTCCTCCGGTCTCGGTACCACTTCCCAGATATTATTTTTCATAATAGACTCATATTCCTCGTGCATAGCATCCTTCAAAACTTGATGCTTTACGGCTTCTTCAAATGATCCAGGCTCAGATTGTACTATCGTACTCATGGCTACTAGATAACCTTGTTATCTCTTTATTTTCTTGCTTTCACGGAATGTCCCCCTTGGGGCAACATGTCTCTCGGCATCTGCTAGAGTATCCCGAAGCCATGAGGGTCTTCTCTTATTTCAAGGAGATGGATCAATGGGATCCAGAGGTCCTTCAACATCGGGCATCAGGTCATCCTTCGGCTCTTCCTGCTTCCCTGCTTCTTCATCTTCTTTGTCTTCCTTGGGGCTAGGGAGATTTCTCACTTTCTTGAGTGCAGCATCTTCATCGAAGGTGACATCGTGGCATATCTCCACTTCTCTTTGACCAGGCACATAGATTTTATATGCCTTCGAAGTTTCACTGTAGCCCACAAACATTCCCTTCTTTCCAGAAGCATCCAACTTGCTTCTCTTTTCTTTCGGCACATGAAAGTAAACAAGACAACCAAAAACTCTAAAATGAGAAACATCAGGTTTCTTACTAGAGAAGACTTCTTCGTGAGTTTTGGAGTCCAAAGCAGAATGCGGGCATGTATTTTGAACATACACAGTAGTGTTTGCAGCTTCTCACCATAGAAACTTCGGAAGACCTTGGTCACATAGCATGGCTCGGGCAGCTTCCACAGTGGTCCTATTCTTTCTTTTAGCAACGCCATTTTGCTCAAGAGTGTACACAATTGTGGTCTCCCTCTTAATGCCAGCTTCTCTACAAAAGTCATTAAACTCATTTGACTCATACTCGGTTCCATTGTCGGTCCTCAAAACTTTGATTTTCTTCTCAGTTTGATTTTCCACCAAGGCCTTGATGTTACGAAACCATTTAAATGCTTCGTTCTTCTTCAAAAAAAAATATATCCAGGTCTTGTGGGAGAAGTCATCTGTAAAAGTCATGTAATAGGACATCCTCCCAAGGATGTCACAGGCAGCATACCAGATAAGTCAGAATGTATCAACTGCAAGATATCAGTTGTCTTTGTGACACTTGAGGGGAATGATCCCCTTGTATGCTTCCCTTCGACACAACCCTGAAGTATACCTTCATGATCATCTCTAAATTCGGGCATCCCTGTCACCACCTTCCTTGCTTCGGGAAGGGCTTTGTAATGAAGGTGTGCAAACCTCCGGTGCCATAACTCTGTTTGAAGAGTTGTATCACATGACAGAGCCCCCAATGGACTTCCTCCAACCTAGTAGAGTGTATCAACTCTAAAACCAATAGAAAGAGCTTTCTTGAAGTTCTTCTTCCAGATAAGTACCTTTCCATCAACGAATGCCACCTTGAACCCTTTGTCTTCCATTGCCGAAATGGACACAAGGTTCTTCTTCAAATCAAGTACGTACAACACACCTTGTAATCGGAGGACTTGACCTTGAGATAGATGGAGGGTCAGAGTCCTTGTCCCTTTCACGGATAGGTGGCATTATCTCCAAGAATAATTTCCAAATTAGTATCCTTCTCAACCAAATCAGAGAGGACTTCTTTATAACCAGTGAGGTGCCTTGAAGCACCATTATCAATCAACCAAACATCCAGGTTGTCGGGTGGAGATGCAGCAGAGAGGGTAGATACAAGAATAAATTCATTTCTCTTATTATCAACAACATTAGACTCATCGTACTTGGAATTTCTTGACCTCTTGAAAGGTTGCCCATTTCCACTACGATTAGAGGGAGCCTTCCTTTTTCCTTGGAACCTGTTGTTCCTGCCATTCCTTCTCGAGTTGTTGTTGTCATCATCCCTAGGAGAGTCCCTTCTATTAGAGCACTATCTTGCATAGTGACCAAACTTGTTACAAGTGTAAAATCTTCCCTTCCTTCCTTTAGGCCCCGTTGTACCATGGTTTTGATTTCTCAGGCCACCATGGTTCTTCTTCTTTGCATGAGCGACGAAGGCATTACCATTAGAGGCATACTCCATCATTCTTGTTTCCTCTTGAGTGCATCTCGTCAATATTTCATCAAAATCAGGAATCACATTATTATTAAGAATAGTGGTATTGAATACATGCCAATCACGGGGGAGACCTCCAAGTGCAATAAGAACCATATCTCGATCAGATATTGCTTCCCCAATAGCTAGGAGATTATTCCTGATTTTAGTAAGCCTCATAAAATAGAATTGAATAGATTCATCCTTGCTCTTCTTGATATTCTTCAATTAATTCTTGAAGAAAAGGATTTGATTAGCATTGCTAGCCCTGAACATGCTCACCAGCTTATCATACATCTCCTTGGATGTATTCAGCTCAGAAATATAAGCAACCAAGTGCTTATGAATAGAATCTCGGATAATCATCTTTGCTTTGATTTCCCCTTTTCTATACTTTGTCTTCGTGGCAGCAGCTACATTTGATGAACACTCTTGGATCTTCCCCTGTACATAGTCCATGACATCTTGATCTTCTAGCACCAAATCCAAGGACATCTTCCATGCATGATAATCAAACTTATCAGTCAATTATCATCAGCCTTGAAACCCTTGTAGGTTGAGGAGGCCATTTTTCCTTGATAGGGTTTCTTCCTTTAAAGATTGCTTCTAACACCAGCTTGGACTCTTGGACTTTGTCTTCACCTCCGCTTTGATACCATGTTAAATTTAGATAACCATGTTGTTCTATGATTAATGCACATTTACTTCAATCTTTCTTAGGCCAGATACAAAATAGCAATCACATAAACATGAAAGTAAAATGTTGATAGAACACAATAATAGATCAATAGAAGACAAGCCAAATAGAGATCAGATTTCCTTTTGTCCAGCAAAGATATGAGATATTGTGCCATTACGGCAGTCAACATGATGCTTCACCCAACAAAGTCTTTCTCAGTTAGACAATCTTCCATGTATCACACCCATAGCCCTCAAAGACAGCTCATCACAAGTCAACGCTAGTCAACCCAAGGTCAATACAGAAAAGTCAACACATGCAGCAACAAAAAAGCCAACGCAGCAAATTAGGGCTTCAGTCAAACAGCCCAGAATTCCTCGATTTTAGTGCCCAGCAGTACAGCCTCCTAAAATCAGATGTTTGGCAGAAGTTTGAGGTCAAACGACCAAGGGTTGACCACAGTAAACGCTGGTCAACGCTGCTTCAAAAGGCCCTAAACAGATCCGCAGAAAACAGCAGCGTCATTCCACACGTGTGAGGGGAAAAAGGCCTCCAAAGGCTATCGAACCAATCAGATCACAATGAGAGAATGTGTGATGAGTTGATGATGAAATGACCTCCAAGTCTCTCCAATTTATATCCATCAATGAGGATGTGTGACACATCTATTAGGCATGTGAGCCTACAATACAAATCTGAACGAACCTTGCACAGGTGGAAAATAAATTCAAAATAAATGTTTTGCTCATCTGATCAAGCTGATCTTTAGATCAATCTTGCACCTCTCCGAAAGAGGAATCCAACAAAAATATGACCATCGTCATATGAGCAGTGCAACATGGAGTTTGGACCTAGTTGCCCAAAATTAACACTCACCCTAGGCCCTACTTAAACCACAAGTTAATAAAATAAAATAAAATTCACCCACAAAATTGTGGGCAAGTTCCAGAACAACTCGGGCATCACAATGGAACTATGGTGAAACCAAGGTTCAGGCCTACGAAACTGCAAACAAAACCGCCATGGTTTCAAATTTCTAGGAAGCCTGTTTTTTAGGGAAAACTGTTGTTTCAAATTTTGGTTCACGATTCCCATCGTTGTTCGCCCATGCCATGGATCCGCAAAGGATCTAGTTCCGGGTTCTAATCCTTGGGGTGTTGAAAATGTTAGCGAGAAAGGGTTCCTTGATTTGTGCCTTAATCAAAGGAACCGTAATGAGCTTCTCCTTGAGAATGCACGAGTTCCTATGAGTTGGGAGCCAATTCCTATAATTTAGGAGCAAATTCCTAAAATTTAGGGTGAATTCCTAAAAGTTAGGAGTGCAAGAAGCAGTTGACTAGTGCTAATTAATGGAAGGTCGTTTTTATTGTCTTTTAGTGCAAGTTGTTTTGGGTAAAGGAAGAGTTGATTGAGTCAGGCTCCTAAATTATAGGAAGGACGAGTTGATTGAGTCAGGCTCCTAACCATTGAGCATTTGTTAACAAGTCAATCAACAGTTCGACTTTCCTCAAATATAATTTGTCAGTAATAGCCTAATCGAAGTTCTTATAAGGAGGAACAAAGGCACAATTTCTTCATTATCTTGTCAACACCAGTTGGTGAGACAATACAATAGAGCTCACAGGTTTGTGAGAAGGTTCCACAAGTTTGTGTGTGTGAGCTTGTGAGAGAAATAGTGTGCAAGAGAAACTTGTGCACAGATTGGTGGAAGTTATTTAGGAAGTAGATCAGGTGTCTTGGAGATAGTTTAAACTTAGGACAAGCAAAAGGAATCAGATTGTATTCTCTATTGAAACAATTGTATTTTGTAAGAGATCAATTGCCCAAATTTTGCTATCAATAGAAATTTCAATAACAAGCAGAGGGTTTTCCCAGTTGGGTTCATGGAAAAATATTGTGTTTTTCTACTATGTGATTGTGTTTATTTCTGTTCCTAATGCGCTGCAAAATTTAGTAGAGAAATTTTGTGTTTATATGAGAAGAAATTATATTTCAGATTGCTCATATTAGCTGATCAAATTTCGTGGATATTCTACATGGTATCAAAGTAGTCAACAGAATCTAGACCAACACACAGAAAATGCAGTTGGAAGAAGACTATCCTAAAGTTTTTTTTTGGGCAACAGTTTTTGTGAAGTGTTTCTCATGGGCGAGTATGCAGTGGGTAGATGTACTTATCTGTTGTGAGAAGCCAGCCTTGTTGAAGACCTCAAGTGTTGATGATTTGGGTAGCATCGGATGTGCTCTAAGTCTCAAAATTTGCAGGGAGGCTTAGGCACATGTATTTCAAAGAACCCAGAAATCGTTTGTGAAAATTCCACTCAAAGTGTGTTTTACTAAAATAATTAATTCTTTTTAAAGGGACCCTAAGTCGAAACTTAGGAAAAGAAAATAATTAAAGGGTATTAATAAAACAGAGTGTGAATCTTCTAGAGAAGATGGAGATCAAGTCAAAAGTTAATCTTAGTCGTTGATTAACGATCTAATCTCGGTCGTTGAAGTCTCAACGAGAAGATTATAAGGAGGACTTGAAGGGTCATTTGGAAGATACATCAAAGGATCAAGCGATCGAAATTCTTTAGTGAGCAGTGCTCAGAGAGAATATCGATCGAGAAGATTCTTGCAAAGGGGCAAAGATAATTTCCGGTTGGAAGATTTCCTAAGCTGGAGAATACATAGCAGAGAAGACAGAGAGCAGTACGTAGACAGGTAGCGTAGCAGCTACGCAGAGTCTGCGCAGAGCCAGCAGAGGCAGCACAATAGCCTAGAGGAAGTCTGTGATTCAGCTGAGGATCAGTCAGATCCAGTGTCAGAAAGTCGGGGTGTGAGACCAGAAGGGGCCAGAGGGTCAAATCCAGCCAGCAGAAGCCACGCAGTCCCCACGCAGAGTGACGCAGAGACTGCGCAGAGGCAGTGGAGGGCTTGCCAATCCGGGGTTTGGCCAGTTGGGCTTCCAGTGTCAGTGTGTGAGGTAATCTCACACGCTCTTTATCAGTCAGATTCTCTGTGAGGATAGCCAACAAGGCATCTAGTTTGTATTCAGAAAAATTACTGCATAATATATAAACCCTCAGTTACTGCACCCGTTTTCCCGCATTGGGTTTTTTCTAGGGACATTGGTCCAAAAACAACGGTGTCAAATGTGTCTATGATTTACTCTTGTTCAGATTTTGTTTACACACTTGTATTTTTCCCGCAATTAATTTGTGAAGGTTGTAGTGTATGAGATTTCATTGTTTACAGTAGAAAACCGTAAATAATTTGTTAAAAGGAATTAACAAATAGGAGATTTCTCATCAGTGTTGTGGTAGGATTCTGGGTAATATGAATCTTCACATGGTATCAAAGCTTGTTTAAGTTGAGTGCAAGAGGAGTAAAAGAACAGATCCAATAGATCCAATGTTCAAGGAGAAGTCGGGGATCACAGAGTTGCGTAAGCAGCAAATCGATCTCCCAGGTGATTGCGCAGTCCAAGCCAGGAGGGCTAGTTGCTGCAAGGAAATCTCTCTCTATGTGAGCCGACAGAGAGGTAGGATTTTCCATATTACAGTTTGTTCGAGGCAGAGGGAATAGCATAGCAGTTTCAGCGCGAATCAGCAACTGGAGGGACGCAGTTTTCTGTAAGGCAGTGATTGTTGGTAGAAAGCGTCAGGAAAGAGTAACTGAAGACATTTTGGGGATTTCTGACCTCAGAGAGTTTCATGCCCAAGAAACTTTGATTTTCCGTGCAGAAGCAACAGAGTTCATGAATTATTTGGCTTGCTACAACAAGGAGTGCGTAGAGCCAATTGCGCAGAGGGTTAGAGGCAGCAAATCGACACCATGTGGGGGATTTCCTTCCTCAGAGAATTTCTAGATGAGTAATTCTAGTTCTAGATAGTTGAGCAGCAATATTGTGTGGCATATCTACTATCTCCCGCAAGGAGTGTGTAGGCCAGGCCAGCAGTTGTGCAAAAGAGAGGGGGGGAGCTAATTCTATTTATTTTTCAACCAACAGAGATGGCAGCAAGTGGGCTGAGAGATCAAGATCGGTTGGAGGGAGCCTCCAACTATGTGATCTGGCAGTCAAGGATCAGATGCCTACTGGATGAACATGATCTCAAAGCCTTCATTGATGGTGTGGTAGTTGTACGAGTAGACGTAGATCCACTAAAAGAATACAAGAAAGATATGGCAAAGGCAAAGCGCTTGATCCTCGACAAAGTGAGGGATCATGTCGTGTGTCACATCGCTAGCAACGAGGCTACTAAAGAAATGTGGCAGGCCCTAGAGAAGCCATATCAGGGATCTTCCGAGCAGCGGAAGATGTTCTTGGAGGAGAAATTGGGGACTACAAGGATGCAGAAGTGTGAGCGCATTGATCGGTTCCTGTTTAGACTTCAAGAGAATCGATATCAATGGCAGCTTTAGGAGCAGCTCCTCAGGCCACAGAGATGGTCAGATTGGCCCTCAACACAGTGTCCGAAGACTATCAAGTCTTTGTCGAGAGCATCTTGGGCAGAGAGAATTTGTCGAACTGGGAAGCAATCTAGGCATCTCTTCACCAGGAAGAGATGAGGAGGGACTTACTCAAGTGCCAACTTGAGGGCAATAGTAGCAGTGGGAAGAAGCCTAAGGAGGACAAGGAGAAAGCAATCCTTGCATTAAAGGGGCAGCAGGAGCAGCGAAGATGTAAGAAAGACGTCTCAAAAATCAAGTGCTTTCGGTGTGGCAAGATGGGACATTACGCTACATAGTGTCATCTCAAGAAGATAGACAAACATGAGAAGCATAATATGCAGGCTGCATCTGCAAGGATCGATGAGGAGTTCGCCATGATCGCTCACATATCGCCAGGGGAGCATTGGGGCGATCTAGAGTTGTAGCTCAGTAGAGTTGCAGCTGGGCAGGATCCTTGAGGAGTCCACCTCTCGGATCATTACCTTGCTACAGGAGCCCAAATCAGATGTAGCAGGATGGACGAGTACTAGTTGCTGCAGAGGAGTGTAGAAGTGACAGAGCAGTGGTTAGTGAGCGTCGAAGTCTGAGCAGCACAGACCAGAGTTGGCAGCGGTGCTGGGAGGCACAATGCAAAGTCAACAGCAGTCAGATCTTCAGTACGAGATGCATCATACTAAACACTTAGTTCAATACTAGGATGTTTTTCTGTTGCAATAAGCAACAAAGTTGTAGTGTAGTAGCAATTGGTAGAAGCATGCAGGGTTAGCAGCAGCACGGATGCAGTAGTGCAATGTTGGTGGGCAGCAGTGTCTAACATCAGTAGCGCAGAGGGAAATGTTGCAGAATCATAGTAGTACTCAGCAAGGTGTATTACTAGAGCACATTTCTCGCTAAGAGGGAGTGTTGATTTGGGTAGCATCGGATGTGCTCTAAGTCTCAAAATTTGCAGGGAGGCTTAGGCACATGTATTTCAAAGAAACCAAAAATCGTTTGTGAAAAGAGTGTGTTTTATTAAAATAATTAATTATTTTTCAAGGGACCCTAAATCTAAACTTAGGAAAATAAAATAATTAAAGGGTATCTCTTATGATCTCATGCACCCACTACTCCACTTGTCTCACTATCGTCTTAAGGCTCCCGTAGCTCATATGTAATCCAAGAGTTGGGCACCTCAAGGATCCTTCCTGCCATCTGTAGCTGCTCTACAGATCAATATCGCCCCACCTCTTCTCTCGAGGTTCATGAGCACTCATGGCTACATCATCATCAGAGCCATCGTCTTCTTTAGCTTCCGCAGCCTTGGAATCAGCTTGTCCTTCTTCCTTAGAGGACAGGTGGTGGCGAAGTGTCCAAGTTCACCACACTTGAAGCATCGGATCTTGGATAGATCCCTCTTCTTCTTCCCTTGTTGTTTCTTGGATGCAAGGGCTGCATCTTCCTCTTCCTCTTTCTTCACTTTGCTGGATCCAATGTTGTTTTGTCTCTTGGTTATCTGGCGGATTTCCTCTTGTCGGAGGATAGCCCACATGTTGTCCTAGCTCAAAAGGTCTTGTCTACCCAAGATACTTTGGACAACGTTTCCCATTCATCTGAGACTGCATTTAGAGCAGTCCTCACCATGACATCCTCCTCCACTTTAACCCCCATGGCAATCAGCTGATCCCAGATCATCTGCAACCCAAAGAGGAAAGGATCGATTTCCTCCCCCTTATTCATCACGAACAACCTCATCTGGTTCTCCAGAAGCATCTTCTTCTGGACAGATTTTCCTTGATACATTGTGGTCGAAGTTGTCCACATAGCATTAGTCGTCTTCTTCTCGGCAATGTGTGGGACCACATGATCCTTGACCCCATCCATGATAAATAGCTTAGCATGCGCCTCCCCTTCAATATGCTTCGCGAGAAGAGCAACGTCGATTGGTGTAGCCAAGACGTTCTTTGCATGTTCCCAAAGTGCGTATGCCTCCAGGACCATTGAGGTTTCTAGCCTTCTAGATAGCAAAAAGTTGGACAGGCAGTCCAACCTATCCTGAGCACGCATTCCGTATGATGCCATCTATCTCAAAACAATCTGTCAAAACAGATGCTCCTCTCCCTGCTGCTGTTGCTACTCTCAACAGAATCCTGGATCTAGGGTCCTTGGCGAAAATGCACCGTCTATAGCAACTTCTCCCTCTGACAACTGATTTCCCTCCTCGAAAATCTGCCAAATCCCTTGAATCAGCCCTCTTCGATCACCCTCTTGATCAATCCTCAGATTTCTTTGGCAAAAATCTGCTGAGCGACTATTGTCCTCCCACTCTTTGTCAACTTAGCTAGGCACTGTTCTGCACCGACAGAACCTGTGCCACACCAGCTACTTTTGAAGACCAAAAGCTACACTTCCAACCCCGACAAACTGCACAGCGTCACTGCAAACTGCACTGTGTCACCCACCAAGGTCTACTTCAGCCACTACGTCACCTCAGCGTGCCTTTGACCAGCATTGTGTCATCCTTACTGGTACTGCGTCAGTCTCTACATAAGCAAGGCTGGCATTACGTCACCCTGGGGCCTGGTGGTACTGCGTCAGCCCCTACGTGAGCAGACTGGCTTTGTGTCCCTCTCAATTGGGTCTGCGTCCCTCTTGATGTTGCGCTGCCTTCTCTGGTCTATGCTGCTTCAACTACCCTTCCTATAGCAAAAAATCTCCAGCCGCTTTGCTGGTGATTCAGCTTGATCTGCAATGCTTTGATACCATGTGAAAATTTCTAAATAGAAATCCTACTGCAATGTCTTGATTTAATTTTCCTACTTGATTTAAATTACAAGTTAATTTTCTGAATTATTCAGTAATATCAGCAAAGTAAACACAATTGTAGCCTACACATTTACAGATCATTTACTGAACATCACGCACACATAACAAAGTGACACAGATTTTTCGAACAAATGTCCCCGGAAAAACCCAATGCAGGAAAACTGGTGCAGCTAGCTCTAGAGGGTTTTATTATTATGCAGAATCTGAATACAACAATATCTAGGCACCAAAATGGTTAGCCCTATAGAGAAATTACACAGCAGTAGTACCTCTTTCACTTGGAGACAGAAAATATGGTTGATTCACACCCTCAAATGGGATTTACAGAACTCGAGCCCTTTCTAGCCCACCGGAAACCCCAGCGCTGTCCCTCAACCCTCTGCGTTAGCCTCTCTAGCCTGCGTCAGCCTCTGCGCTACCCTGGATGGGCCTACGTCAACCTCACTTGGCTTACGTTGCCCCTGCGCTGCCCTAGTTGGGCATGCGTTACCCCTGAAGGGTTGTTGCTGCCTCTGCGTCGCCTTCTGCGTGGCTCTAGCTAAACTGCATATTTCTGGCTGGCCTCTGCACTGCCTGGTACACTACCTCTCTGCCGTTGTATTCTTGGCCTCAGATCAGATCATCCCTTGCCAATCTCTACCCCTCACTACACTGCAAACTCGCTTTGAAATTCTTAGCAAACCACAACCTAGAATTTCGGTTTAGCTTCAATGCTCTACCAATGTGTGTGTTCTCCAACTGACCCCAAGCCCTTCTCTTATACTTTTCTCGTTGGCAAACCAACGGCCATGATATAATCTCTAATCAACGGCTAAAATTAGTAGTTGCTTGATCCACGTCACTTAGAACATTCTCATCACATGTTTAATTTAATTCACTTTAATCTTTTAATTTTCCTAAGTTAGACTTAGGGTCCTTAATTAAAAAGATTAATTATTTGAATAACTATCAAACTAGATGGAATTTCTCCAAACGCTTTCTATGTCTTGGAGATATCATGTACTCCAGCTTCTCCACAAAATTTTGGAGCTAGAGCACATCCGATGCTACCCCAAAATCTCAACACTCACTCTTAGCAAGGAGTGTGCTTTAGCAATACTTCCACACTGAAGCATTGCCTTGATCTCTAGCATCGGTCCCCGCGTTGATGCTTGGCCTGTTGCCTTCCATCACTGTGCTACTGCTGCTCTCTATATTGTTTCCCATAACTCTGTCACATTTGTACTGCAGCTCTCTCTCAAATTGTTGCATCATGCTGCCCATAGCACTGCCACTGCTAATTGTTGCACTGTGTAGCAACAAAACTTGTATGCTTGTTGACTTTAATAGCAAAAATGGCTTTAATTATAAAAATACACAAGAGATATTTATAATAATAAATATTTATTGATATGATATGAATAAGATGATTGAATGATTACAATAAGGCCTGCTTTTATACCCATGCAGGTGCCTTTTCACGAATGGGCATGTCTAAAAGACATGCCCTTTCATTAACCTAATGACTATTTTACATAATCCCTATTTATCTATTAATGACTATATTTATTACATTAGTTATGAATTAGATTCATAACATTGCCTTCTTCTCGAAAAGCTTTGTCCTCAAAGCTTAACTTTTCGACAATTTCCTTTACTTGGGATTATCTGCTAGACATGTCATTCATCACTGGTACCTTGGCATGTATAATTCTTCAATAATGTTGTCTTGAACTAGGTTCTCTATTGCCCCCTTTTTTTTTGTTTTAATCATAATAATAATAATATAAATTATTATTATATAGAATTTTTTTTTTAATTTAATTAATTAATATTAAAATAATTAATTAAATTAATAATTTTTTATTATATAAATAAATTAATTTGTAACTATATGTTTTATAGTTTTAAGTTTTAATGGAACAGTGTATTTCCAATGGATCGGTGGACCGAACACAACGTTTGACTGACGCATGAGCACCATGTGCCTAAACGATAAAGTCCCCTGCGTTACACACATATCAAATGTATCATATACGTTGCAGCTTCTTCTCTTTTTCCCTGTCACGATCCCTGCGTTCCTTCTCCAGCTCTCGATCACGATCACGTTCATGTTCACGATCTTTCTCGCGCTGATGATGTCTACCTCCTTGGTCAAAAGTCCTTTCTGCAGTGGATGAAAAATGTTTCCGCTGCTCCTCCAACCTTTTTTGTTGCTTTGCTGGCGCATTGGACCAAAATGATAAACGTGGTTATAATAGGAGAATTGGTCCGTTGAAGAGTAGCAGCCAGTTATATACAAAAGAGAAATACAAACGTCAATGGCCATTGTTGTAGATTTAAAAGGCAAATGCAAAAAGATCTCGTAGGAGTTAGAATATTCCGCAAAATAAGGATGCGATAATGCGTGCTTTGCAGAAATTCGTTTTGAAGGTTGATATTCTAGCATCGAGGCTTTAATGCGGAACTGGGGCAGCGAGATTATGAATTTTTTTTCGTAAACCAGGGATATACCCGATCTGAATATCTGAATATATAGTTGCATCAACGACAAATGTTATCGCTGTTGAAATGTGCAGCGAAAAGGACCAGTTGGTTGTTCTCGTCGATGGCAGGAAAACATACCGGAGTGAATATGTTAAAATTTGTGTTAAATCAGAGTGTGTATATCCTTTTCTATGTTCACACTGATGGGTACTAGAAAGAAGAAAATGGCAAAATATAATTTGACTTCTAAAGAAGATTTTATTTCGCGAAACAGCCTCTTGACAAGGGAAAATCCTTCGCTCAGCAGCGTTATAACAATATAGGAAGCAGCGACCCTCGTAGTTATAAAATGAAGATACCACCAACAAATTCACGTTCCTTGAAGGCTTTGCTTGATCCTCAAATTGAAGTGGATAACCTACAACAATCACTGCATCCTGAAGACATGGCAGACGTCCCAATCGAAGAGGCTCGGTCCCTTTCCATAACCCTTCACTCTCAACTGGCAACACCTCCTTTTTGAAGACCTTTGACTTTGCTAAAGAAGGTGATGGCTTTTCTAAACAAGGTGTTGGCTTTGGAAATTTAGTTTCCTTCAAGCTGTGTGCAATTGGATTAAGAGGAGAAAGACGCTCCAACAGCAAATGTGCATGCAACCAATCATCCACAACAACAAATCCTTTCAGCAGACCCAGTTTCTGATTTGTAATAAGTTCTATGGAACATTCACCACCAGCTTCTGCTGTAAGTCTGTACAGTCCATCAGGTACAGGCTCATTTACATCTTGACGCTGGTAGTACTGGAATTTAAATCCAAGAATATGTGCAGCATGAGACCTTGGGAAGATAGGTATTAGTTCAAGAAAAGCATCATTTTCAGGCTGCAGCTCAAAACATTCCAAAACAATGTCAAAAACACGGTTTGGGTCCAAATCAAAGTGGCCAATTAATGACTTAATTGTGTTGATCACAGCAGATGCAGTTCTATGTGTCAATCCACCATAGCCACATTGACATAAGAGTGTCACCAATTTTGCATAGCCTTCACTCTCCTCTCGAAGAAGGTTAAACTTTGTTTGCTGATATAGAAGACGAGTGTTCACCCTGACCTCCTTAGCTTTTAACTCAGCTGTCTTTATTTTTATCATATTAACGTAGCCTTCTTCCAATTTATCTTTATCTGCATCAGCATCATCTTTTTGTGTTTTTTTATTGCTGGCAATGATATTTTTTGCATAAAAGGCACATTTATGTCTTGTGAAATATTTGTCTCCACACTTCCAACATTTCCCTTCTTCTTTTCTTTCAATATTAGTTGGTTGTTTTCCTTTACGCATTGGTGGAATGTATTTGCTTGAATTTTCCATGGATGTTCTACTTGATTTTCCCTTGGCATAACTAATTGCCTTCTCATTATTACAGCATTTTTCATCTTTTTGTTTCTCATGATTTTCTTCTTTTTCTTTTTCCACATTTTTATGAAATTGTTCATCTTCTCTATTATGGATTACTGCAGAAATTTTTTTATAACCGTTTGTGATTTCTGCACATGAATTCTCTAATTGCTGAAGCTTTTCTAGAATTTTTTTAATCTTCTCACTTTCTTCAGGTTCTTCACGTAATGGCACATTGTATGGTAAACAATGTTCCCAGGCTTGTATACTACGTTCATAATCTTGTAAAACGATGTTGTGCGACATGGCTTCAACTTGGCTTCGATATGGCTCTGTTAGCTTTGATATGGCTCCGATACCACTGTAACAACAAAACTTGTATGCTTGTTGACTTTTATAGCAAAAATGGCTTTAATTATAAAAATACACAAGAGGTATTTATAATAATAAATATTTATTGATATGATATGAATAAGATGATTGAATGATTACAATAAGGCCTGCTTTTATACCCATGCAGGTGCCTTTTCACGAATGGGCATGTCTTTTAGACATGCCCTTTCATTAACCTAATGACTATTTTACATAATCCCTGTTTATCTATTAATGACTATATTTATTACATTAGTTATGAATTAGATTCATAACACACTGCAACTCAGTTGCTGAGAAGTAAGAAATTGAAGGACCCCTGCCCAATCACTGACAAACAAGTCATTCGGGGCTGCATCTCATCATTGAAGCTCCCTTGGTTGTTGCGCTATCCTCTTAAAGCCACTGCACTGCTACAGCGCTGCACTATGTAAGCATTGCCTCCTCTGCGATATTGAAGTCCCATCAACCCCTCTGCGTTGTTGTTGCCTCTGCACTACACTGCTCCCATCTACAACATCCCAGCTCTGCCCTCTGCTTCACTGCAATCTCCTGCACCCACTGCTCCACTTGTCCCGCTACTGTCTTAAGGCTCCCGTAGCTCGTATGTGATCCAAGAGTTGGGCACCTCAAGGATCCTGCCTGCCATCTGTAGTTGCTCTATAGATCAATATCGGCCCACCTCTTCTCTCGAGGTTCATGAGCACTCATGGCTACATCATCACCTCAAGGATCCTACCTGCCATCTGTAGTTGCTCTACAGATCAATATTGCCCCACCTCTTCTCTCAAGGTTCATGAGAACTCATGGCTACATCATCATCAGAGCCATCGTCTTCTTTAGTTGTTGCAACCTTGGAATCAGCTTCCTTGTCCTTCTTCCTTAGAGGACAGGTGGTGGCGAAGTGTCCAAGTTCACCACACCTGAAGCATCGGATCTTGCATAGATCCCTCTTCTTCTTCCCTTGTTGCTTCTTAGATGCAAGGGTTGCATCTTCCTCTTCCTCTCTCTTCACTTTGCTGGATCCGGTGTTGTTTTGTCTCTTGGTCATTCGGCGGATTTTCTCTTGTCGGAGGATAGCCCACATGTTGTCCCAGCTCGGAAGGTCTTGTCTGCCCAAGGTGCTTTGGACAAACATTTCCCCTTCATCTGAGACTGCATTTAGAGCAGTCCTCACCATGACATCATCCTCCACTTTAACCCCCATAGCAATCAGTTGATCCTGGATCATCTGCAACCTGAAGAGGAAAGGATCGATTTCCTCCCCCTTATTCATCACGAACAACCTCATGTGGTTCTCCAGAAGCATCTTCTTCTGGACGGATTTTCCTTGATACATTGTGGTCAAAGTTGTCCACATAGCATTAGTCGTCTTCTTCTCGGTAATGTGTGGGACACTGGGACCACATGATCCTTGACCCCATCCATGATAAAGCACTTAGCATGCGCCTCCGCTTCTGTAATATTCCCAATTAGCAGACAACTAATTGGAATATTCATTTTTGTTAAATTTTTCCTTTCTAAAGTTCATCAAGAAATAAAGGGGTGAAGGGACCCATAACCCAACATTAGAATAAAATCACTTTCCTAAAGTCACTTAAGCAAGATAATTACAAGGCAAGGCGAGGTCCATGAGGCCAAGTGACAGCGCAGGAGAAGTGGCAGCTTGGTCGGTGCTGAGGCGTCGTGGGGATAGCGTGGCAGAGGGACAGCCCAATGTTGAGAATTTGGAGGGCTGGAGGTTAATACAAATTCTCTTCTTGATAAAAACTTATGAGCTTACTTGAGTTACCTATGTCTTCTCTTCTTTTAGCTTAGTTAATCTTTCATCAAGTCAATTATCAAAATGCACAAGACACAGAAGTTAGGCTCCTAGAGCCAGGGCAAAACCTCTCCCTCTTGGAGAGGAAAACCCACAAAGAATTCTTCTTATAGATCTTCAAATGACAAGCACCATGACCAAGACTCAGACCCTTGACCTAGATATGCTTTCAAGACCTTGATCCAACTTCTTCAACCTTGATTCTTCTCTTCACCAATTTGCTTAGTTCTGCATCAGCACTAGAGACCTTGATCTTCACTTTGCATATGCTTGTAGTTGAATTGCTTGAACTGTAGGAAGGTAAATCATAGATTTACCTTCCTCACTATTACTGCCTCTTCTCCTTATGATCACTTTCTCAACCTCTGCTAATTCTGTCTTCAAATCAACTGCCCTTAACAATAATATATCAACAACTTATCCTTGCACTAATCTTCTTAAGTCTGCTCCTTAAAACTCAGAGATATCCGCATTATACCCTTCTGGCACTAATTCGAAATCATGTTGCATCTATCCGAAATCCTGCACTTTACTATCTGCAAACTGTACCTTGCTATCCGCAAACTGTACCTTATTCTTCTCAGAAATCTCCTTCATGTATTTCACCGTAATCTTCTTCTTGCACCTTTGTTTTAGATCCGCACTTTATACTGTCCCTTATCCGCACTATATGTTATCCTTTATCCGCACTATAATCTTAGAGATATCCGCATAATTTCTTCCATAATTACCACATACCAAATGTATATATATGGTGCACATCCCTTTAAGCAAGTCGACCATACAGCTGTGAGTTAGGCCGACTAGTTCATGGTGAATTAGGCCGACTAGATAAGGTTTATCCCAGCATTGTTGAGGTACTTCTTTACTGCTTTTAAAGCTTGACTTTGATTGTTGCATTGAGGGCTGTTGTGAGCTTCTTCTACAAGGTCTTGGAGAATATATACCTAGACTAGATCCTTCATGTATGAGACACTTAATTCAATTTATTCCAAGAAGATAAAAACCTAATAGACATCAAGAAGAAGTCTATCTATATAATCAAATCTTGCTCATGAAACCCATGAAGCAAGTACACCAAAAATACATTTTATTATCCTTGTCTTCTCCTTTACATAAATACATAATTACATAGTCAACATGAAGACCAACCTAGTTACACTTTTCAACACCCAGCACTAGTGAGCCCAAGGGAACATTGAAGGCTCATTAGCATAAAAAGGGGATGAGGACAGCCATTCTGATTCATTCATACATCTTCATATTTTCTGTCTATCAAGACCAGAGCACGCTTGAGTTGTTTAGTCGCGACTGCAAGTGTTGTTCAGTGCACGGGTGTCTTCGAGTGGAGATCCCAACCTCGTCCTCGGGGGACTTCAAGCCCCCGCTCAAGAGAGGAGTCCCACCTTCAGTTTTGAGAGCAGCATCATTGATTCAGCACTAGGATTATGCAGTTCATCCAAGGCAGTGCAATCACTCAGGAGATTATGCAGTCAAGGAGGAGAGCAGCTCCAGGAGAGGAGGAAGCTTGAGAGATTTCAGTCTAGAGACTTGTGAAGGGATCAGCCCTTCCATAGTAGAGTTCCTTGGGTAGTTGGAGGCCATTCTTTCCAGCAGTTCACCTCAGAGGCCAGCGTACCCAACAGAAGTGCGTATCCATCCCAAGGAGGTGATTTTTCGGGGTCAGCCTTTCCAGAATTCCTTCCCGGGTTATTCTGGTTTTTGGAGTGTCCGGTATCCGAGTTTCAGATTTTTCTGTGCAGCAGAACAGCCCCCCTTTTCGCAGTCACTTTCCAGCTAGCTGCAGCATTTCCAACAAGACAACATAGAGGAGAAGCCACGCAGAGCAGCAGAGGAGCTGACTTTCTGAGCAGGGAAAGAGAGATCATTTCAGCCTGCCTAGAGCATACCAAGGTGCTATCATTCTGAGCAATACTTGTACTTGTCCCTCATTTCAGAAATATTAATAAAATGGCTCAGCAATTCTATTTTATTTGCAGTGTTTCTCATGTATGCTTCTATTTGCTGTAGTTTTTGTTTGAGTTGCTTTGTATTATTGTCTATTCCCAATTTGGGATATTACAGCTTCATTATGCTTTGCGAGAAGAGCAGCGTCAATTGGTGTAGCCTAGACGTTCTCTACATGTTCCTGAAGGGTGTATGCCTCAAGGACTGTAATATCCCGGATGGGATATTTTAACTAAAAATGCAGAAAAATACTGAATACCACAATTTGCCGTAAAATAAACATTTACTCAACAGAAGATTGCCATGTAAAATAAGAGACAGGAAACACTGCAATCCAATACCATATAGAACAGAAGGAAAATCTCAGCTTTTATTATAGATAATAAGAAGGGGTTTACATATAGATCTGACCCAGAAAATGCTGAGATAGAAACTGGCCACCAAGATAGGCTGTTGAACGGTGCTGGCCACAAACTGAACTGCTGCACTCTCCCTCGGGCAACAGCTAACACTGAACCCACTGAAAATGATGAAGCCCAAGTTGAAGATCTGAATGATCCTCACACCAAACTCTGAAGCTCTATGAAACTCCTATGTGAAGTCTCCTCAAGAGAGTTGGGTTTTCGTCCAACACTCACAAATCACCCGAGGGTTTCTGTCCTGGGGCTACGGCTGAAGTAGAGAACCACGTCCTCAAACCTCTCATACACAAGCAAATGATCTACTCCAAAGATGTCTCCCAATGCCCTCCTCCCTTTCTTTTATAGATCCCTTGGAGCCTTCTAGAGCATTATTTTATTATTATTTTATTTATGGAGCACTTTTCCCTTTTATTAAAATATTATAAATATTCCTTTTTAATGCAGAAAAAGGTATATCGGCTACCACGCCTCCTCCGGTCACTGAAATCTCTGTCTAACTGTCCCATCGTGTAGGTCTCCTCGTCCCGGTTCCGATGAGCTATTACACTAAGGTGTTCCATCGTATATTCCCCCCGGAATGCCACCTTGAGCATAATCAGCTGAGTTAAGCCCATAAATAACTCAAAATTCCAAAAGTTATCGGAATGCATCGGAACGAAAGCTAGGCTGCTCGGATGATGGAGTATATCAAGCGAATGCCTCCAAACACCATGAAAACTCCTCAAAACTCCTCTGAAAAGCTCCTGAGCCCACTGATAGCACCAATCTGTACATGTGACCTGTCTGCTCCTAACTCTGGAAATCCCTCCTAGCCCTGTCACGGGTGATACCAAAAATGGGAACATTACAAGGACCGTCAGGATTCTGGCCTTCTAGATAGCAAAGTTGGACAGACCGTCCAACCTATCCTGATCACGCAGTCCGTACGGCGCCATCTAGCTCAAAACAATCTGTCGAAATAGATGCTCCTCTCCCTGCTGTTGTTGCTACTCTCAACAGAAGCCCAGATCTAGGGTCCTTGGCGAAAAGGAACCCTCTATAGTAACTACTCCCTTTGACAACTGATTTCCCTCCTCGGAAATCTACCAAATCCCTCGAATCAGCCCTCTTCGATCACCCTCTTGATCGATCCTCATATTTCTTTGGCAAAAATCTATTGAGCGGTTGTTCTCCTCCCGCTCTCTGTCAACTTAGCTAGGCACGGTTCTGCACTGACAAAATCTGTGCCACACTAGCAACTTCTGAACACCGGAAGTTACACTTCCAACCCCGGCAAACTGCACAGCGTCACTACAAACTGGACTGCGTCACCCTCTAGGGTCTGCTTCAGCCACTGCGTCACCCTTACTGGTGTTGTGTCAGTCTCTACATAAGCAAGGCTGGCACTGGGTCACTCTGGTGGTGCTGCGTCAGCCCCTGCATGAGCAGACTGGCTCTGCATCCCTCTCAGTTGGGTTTGTGTCCCTCTTGATGTTGCACTACCTTCTCCGGTCTATGCTGCTTCAACTGCCCTTCCTGCAACAAAAAATCTTCAGCCACTTTGCTGGTGATTCAGCTTGATCTGCAACGCTCTGATACCATGTGAAAATTTCTAAACAGAAATCCTACTGTAGTGTCTTGATTTACTTTTCCTACTTGATTTAAATTACAAGTTAATTTTCTAAATTATTTAATAAAATCAGCAAAGTAAACCAACTACAGCCTACACATTTACAGATCATTTACTGAACATCATGCACACAAGACAAAGTGACACAGATTTTTCGGACAAATGTCCCCAGAAAAACCCAATGCGGGAAAATCGGTGTAGCTAGCTCTAGAGGGTTTTATTATTATGCAGAATCTGAATACAACAATATATGGGCACCAAAATTGTTCGCCCTACAGAGAAATTACACTGCAGTAGTACCTCTTTCACTTGAAGACAAAAAATATGGCTGATTCACACCCTCAAATGGGATTTACAGAACTCCAGCCCTTTCTAGCCCACTGGAAACCCCAATGATGTCCCTCAACCCTCTGCGTCAGCCTCTGCACTGCCCTAGATGGGCCTGTGTCAACCTCACTTGGCTTACGCTGCCGCTGCGCTGCCCTGGCTGGGCCTGCATCACCCCTGAAGGGTTGTTGCTACCTCTGCGCTGCATTTTGCGTGGCTCTAGCTGAACTATGTATTTTTGGTTGGCCACTGCGCTGCCTTATACACTGCCTCTTTGTCGTTGTTGTATTCTTGGCCTCGAATCAGATCATCCCTTGCCAATCTCTACCCCTCACTGCTACCACGGCCTTGGAATCAGCTTCCTTGTCCTTCTTCCTTAGAGGATAGGTGGTGGCAAAGTGCCCAAGTTCACCATACCTGAGGCATCGAATCTTGGATAGATCCCTCTTCTTCTTCCCTTGTTGCTTCTTGGATGCAAGGGTTGCATCCTCCTCTTCCTCTTTCTTCACTTTGTTGGATCTGGTGTTGTTTTGTCTCTTGGTCATCCGGCGGATTTCCTCTTGTCGAAGGATAGCCCACATGTCGTCCCAGCGTGAAAGGTCCTGTCTACCCAAGATGCTTTGGACAAAAGTTTCCCATTCATCTGAGACTGCATTTAGAGCAGTCCTCACCATGACATCATCCTCCACTTTAACCCCCATGGCCATAAGCTGATCCCGGATCGTCTACAACTTGAAGAGGAAAGGATTAATTTCCTCCCTCGTATTCATCACGAACAACCTCATCTGGTTCTCTAGAAGCATCTTCTTCTCGACGGATTTTCCTTGATACATTGTGGTCAAAGTTGTCCACATAACATTAGTCGTCTTCTTCACAACAATGTGTGGGACCACATGATCCTTGACCTCATCCAGGATAAAGCGCTTAGCATGTGCCTCCACTTCATTATGCTTTGAGAGAAGAGCAGCGTCGGTTGGTGTAGCCAAGACGTTCTCTACATGTTCCCAAAGTGCGTATGCCTCCAAGACTGTCAAGATTCTGGCCTTCCAGATAGCAAAGTTGGACAGGTCGTCCAACCTATCCTAATCACGCTGTCCGTATGGCACCATCTAGCTCAAAACAATCTGTTGAAGCAAATGATCCTCTCCCTACTGTTGTTGCTACTCTCAACAGAAGCTTGGATCTAGGGTCCTTGGCGAAAAGGCACCCTCTGTAGTAATTGCTCCCTCTGACAATTGATTTCCCTCCTCGGAAATCTGCCAAATCCCTTGAATCAACCCTCTTCGATCACCCTCTTGATCGATCCTCAGATTTGAAAAATCTGTTGAGCAGTTGTTCTCCTCCTGCTCTTTGTCAACTTAGCTAGTTACTGTTTTGCACCGTAGAACCTGTACCACACCAGCAACTTCGAAAGACCGGAAAGCTACACTTCCAACCCCGGCAAACTGCACAGTGTCACTACAAACTAGACTGCGTCATCC
Organism: Pinus albicaulis; assembly: GCA_034641835.2. Taxonomy (NCBI): domain Eukaryota; kingdom Viridiplantae; phylum Streptophyta; class Pinopsida; order Pinales; family Pinaceae; genus Pinus; species Pinus albicaulis. The sequence goes on from CM076574.1 coordinate 61,188,547, forward strand.
TCTAGGGTCTGCTTCATCCACTGCATCACCTTAGCGTGCCTCTGGTGATTTAGCTTGATCTACAACGCTCTGATACCCTGTGAAAATTTCTAAACAGTAATCCTACTGCAATGTCTTGATTTACTTTTCCTACTTGATTTAAATTACAAGTTAATTTTCTGAATTATTTAGTAAAATCAGCAAAGTAAACACAATTGCAGCCTACACATTTACAGATCATTTACTGAACATCACACACACATGACAAAGTGACAAATTTTTCGGACAAATGTCCCGGAAAAACCCAATGCAGGAAAAGCGATGCAGCTCTAGGGGGTTTTATTATCATGCAGAATCTGAATACAACAATATCTGGGCACCAAAATGGTTCGCCCTACAGAGAAATTACAGGTCAGTAGTACCTCTTTCACTTGGAGACAGAAAATATGACTGATTCACACCCTCAAACGGGATTTACAGAACTCGAGCCCTTTCTGGCCCACTGGAAACCCCAATGTTGTCCCTCAGCCCTCTATGTCAGCCTCTCTGGCCTATGTCAGCCTCTGCGCTTCCCTGGATGGGCCTGCGTCAACCTCACTGGGCTTACACTGCCCTAGTTGGGCCTACGTCAACCCTGAAGGATTGTTGATACCTCTGCGCTGCCTTCTGTGTGACTCTGGCTGAACTACGTATTTCTGGCTGACCTTTGCGCTGCCTTGTACACTGCCTCTCTGCCGCTGTTGGATTCTTGGCCTCGGATCAGATCATCCCTTGCCAATCTCTGCCCCTCACTGCACTGCAAACTCGCTTCGAAATTCTTAGCAAACCACACCCTTGAATTTCGACTTAGCTTCAGTGCTTTGCCAATGTGTGTGTTCTCCAACTAACCGCAAGCCCTTCTCTTATACTTTTCTCGTTGGCAAACTAACGGCCGTGATCTAATCTCTAATCAACAGCTAAGATTAGAAGCCCCGCTTGATCCACGTCACTTAGAACATTCCCATCACGTGTTTAATTTAATTCACTTTAATCTTTTAATTTTCCTAAGATAGACTTAGGGTCCTTAATTAAAAAGATTAATTATTTGAATAACCATCAAACTAGATGGAATTTCTCCAAATGCTTTCTGGGTCTTGAGATCTCATGTACTCCAGCGTTTCCACAAAATTTCGGAGCTAGAGCACATCCGATGCTACCCCAAAATCTCAACAAAGAACAGAGCTTCAGTTCAAGATCCGCAGAAGAAAGCAAGGAAGTCTTCTAGTTCAGAGGGAGCAATTGCAGCAGCGATGAACTTGGTAGTGTTGTAGACAGATATAGGTGGACAAGGTTCTTCCAGGAACACCTTCCTCACTAAGAGGGAGTGTTGAAAATGTTAGCGAGAAAGGGTTCCTTGATTTGTGCCTTAATCAAAAGAACCACAACAAGTTTCTCCTTGAGCATGCACGAGTTCCTATGAGTTAGGAGCCAATTCCTATAAGTTAGGAGCAAATTCCTAAAATTTAGGGCGAATTCTTAAAAGTTAGGAGTGCAAGAAGCAGTTGACTAGTGCTAATTAGTGGAAGATCAAGTTTATTGTCTTCTAGTGCAAGTTATTTTGGGTAAAGGATGAGTTTATTGAGTCAAGTTCCTAAATTATAGGCAGGACGAGTTTATTGAGTTAGGATTCCAGTGAGATTTTGTTAAGTAGTCAATCAACAGTTCGACTTTCCTCAAGAACTTGCCAGTAATAACCTAATCGAAGTGCTTATAAGGAGGAATGAAGGCACAATTTCTTCATTATCTTGTGAGCACAAGTTGGTGAGACAAGACAATAAAGCTCACGGGTTTGTGAGAAGGTTGCAGAGGTTTGTGTGTGTGAGCTTGTGAGAGAAAGAGTGTGCAAGAGCAGCTTGTACACAGATTGAAATAAGCTATTTAGGAAGCATGTAATGACTCTGTTCCCTGATTTCTAAATTGTACCTATCTGAACTTAAATTTAAGTAAAAACAGATCTAATGAAACATTGTAACAGTTAAAATTGAAATTTCAACTTACATGATTAATCTATACGTAGAGGAATACCTGAAAATGAGCACAAATTTACAAATCCTGAAGCGGGCTGAAGATTTGTTGAGCACCTGGTGATGTCGTGAACAGATTACCGAGACAATCAAATCCTCCCAGCCAATCCGAGAACAATCCCAGACCCAGAGGAGACATCCTCTGCCCCCATGCCCAGATTTCCAAGAACCCAGAGACTCCTTCCCAGACAAATCAATCTAACTTAAGCAGAATTCGTTTCTTTTCTCTCAAAACATCCCCCCCCCCTTCTCCTCCATATCACCTCCCTTAAATAATCTCCCTCCACCGCCTCTTACTTCCCGAGGTCTTATCATTATTAATGGTGATATTATATGTATTTATGGTGGTATACTTTTCATTATATTTGGATAGGAATATAATTTGAACAACCTTCCTCCACCGCCTCTAACCTCCCGAGGCCTTATCCATCCTTATGTTGATATTAAATGTTTTTATGGTGAGGTGATCCACATTAATGTGGGTACGAATATATATTTATGAAGGTGGGATTATATAGTTGTTTTATTTATAGAGCATGGGACTTTGCCCATGAGTACTTTTAATATTAATCTTTAATATTGCATACTCATTTTTAACTTAAAGAGTTAACTTTATTATATCATTTTCTTTTATTAGCTCTTTTCATAAAATTTATACTTAGTTGAACTTAATATAAATCTGAAATCTTAATATTAAGTTCCCAATTTATGTAATCTTGATATTAGTAGGTAGGTGTACTAGTGCGATGTGTGCGGTATAGGCAGGTGTAGCTATCAAATGCCTATATCGTTCACACGCTAATATCATTTTGTGTATAACTTGGGAATGGGTCTTTACATACTTCCTCCCTTCAGAAAACTTCGTCCTGAAGTTTAGGGTTTTATATACTCATATCAATATTGTGTTTTTAGAGATTAGGGTGATTGTAGAATGCTTGTATTTTAAGATTGAATTTCCGTTTAAATAAGTATGTATCTATAATTTAATTGTTACTTCCCATCTTCACCGAATCTCCAAACTATTCTAAAATCATCCTATCCTTCCTAATCTCTTCCACTCCCATCCTATCCGTCCTCTACAGGAATATGCCATGGCATCAGTTTTACTGATCCATTCATAGACCTCAATGATATCAGAGTCGATTACGTCGACCTGACATGCTTGTAGGCATCCGGCAGTCATCATCACACGTCTAGGGGAGCGTGACTCGCACAGTCCTCCCATGACTCCAGGTATTGGAGGATAAACGGTGGGCAACACCTCCACCTCTCCCAGTAGGACCAGGGTCAACACCCTATCGTGAGATCTCAGGGAGTCTCAACTGTTCTTGGAAATTTGTCATCACGTAGATTGTTCCAGTAATCTTATTTCCGCAAGGTAATCACTGGTACACAATCTGCAATGTAAACACTCGTACACATATTACAACATATGTATCTATATTATTCATAACAAATTGTTACCCATATAACAATCTCTACACATTTCAAATACATTGCTATCTATGATATGGATCCTAGAACTTATATAACATACTTGAATTAAAACATTTGTCCACATAGGTATCAATATGTCCAATACAATTTATCGTTTAGATACTCCTTCTGTTTAGTTCATACATGTTCCATCTATGATGCATTGTTTTAGCCATCTCAATCTGTATACCAATATGTTTCACTTTTCATATTCAAAATGTAGTTACTCTTCTATTTCCTTTCCTTCAATTATAAAATGTAATGAAATGAATCAATAGATAGTTTCATCTATAATGTTTAATCTATGATTTCATATTCTTGCAATGTTAATTTAAATGACATATTGCATATTGGTATCCATGCACCAGTAAATTTAAACAAACAACATATATCTTGTATCACTAGAGTGAAGTAGCATTCTATTTTTATGGGTATCCATGTACCAGCAAAGTAAACTCATATTTACGTAATATTTCAAAAAAAAAAGTTTTAAGTGTCAGAATAGAGCAGTCATATATACATATAAAGTTTCAAGTTCTCAAAATTGAGCATAAGCTGGGGTAATTCTGGCAGAAAGTCTCAGCATCCTCCCAAGTCGCTGATCCAGGACTATACTTGTCCCACTGGACTTTAACTTGGTCTATCCGGCGGTTCCTGAGCTGTCGAACCCTACGTTCCAGAATACGTAATGGTTCGACCGTAAGGGTTCCCTCGTCCGATACCTGCAATTCCTTCCATTGAAGGTCATGAGATTTATCAACAATATAGTGTCGTAAGGCAGATACATGAAATACATTATGAATTTTGTGCAGGTGGGGTGGCAGTGCAAGACGATAAGCGACAGGTCCAACTTTTTCCAGGACTTCAAACGGTCCTATAAACCGGGTGGATAATTTTGTCCCCCTCCCAAACCGAATGGTGCTCTTATTTGGTCTGATGCGGATGAAAACCTGATCTCCTACCACATAGCTTCTATCTGTCCTGTGAGTGTCCGCATAACTTTTCTGTCTATCCTGAGCCTCTTTTAACCGTTGTCTAATCAGTTTTACCTGATCCTCCATCTCTTGGATCAAGTTGGGTCCAACGATTATTCGATCTTCTAACCTGTCCCAACTCAACGACGTTCTGCAAGGCCTTCTGTATAAAGCTTCAAATGGCGGCATCCCGATTGAACTATGATAGCTATTGTTGTAAGCAAATTCTACCAAGGGTAAGTACTTTTCCCAGCGTGATTGTTGGTCCATAACATACATCCTTAGCATATCCTCGAGTACTTGATTTACCCTTTCTGTCTGTCCATCGGTCTCAGGATGATAGGCTGTACTCAAATTTAACTGAGTTCCCAAGGCCGACTGCATACAATTCCAGAACCTTGATGTGAATCGAGGATCTCTGTCGGATATAATTTTCTTAGGTACTCCATGAAATATGATGATTTCGTTTATGAATACCCGAGCTACATCAGCTACTTCATATGTATCTCTTACTGGGATGAAATGGGCGCTTTTTGTTAATCTATCCACCACAACCAGAATGGCATTATGCTTTTGTTGCGTAAGAGGCAGCCCAACGATAAAATCCATAGAAATTATCTCCCATTTGGTCATAGGGATGTCATGAGGTTGTAAGAGACCTGCTGGGTGACGATGATCAGCTTTTACCTGCTGACATTCAAGACACCTAGCGACAAATTGGACAATGTCGTTTTTCATGCCTGACCAGAAGAAGAGTCTCTTAGTGTCAGCATACATCTTTTTTACCCCAGGATGTGCACAATATACTGCCAGGTGTGCTTCCTTCAAGATGGTGTTTCGGAGATCCCCACTATCTGGTATATACATTCTTCCGTGAAATCGTAGAATTCCGTCCTCTTCCAAATCATACGCCTCGAACTTAGGTTCCTTCGAATGGTTGCTTTCGAGCCCTAACCTTACTTTTAAGTACCAACTATCTCTTACAAGATGTTCAAGCACTTGATTTCTCAAGTTCACCCTGATAGGTATGAGGGAGAATATTCAAGGTCTTCTACTTTATGCATCTGCTACAACATTCTCTTTCCCTTTGATATATGAAATCGCAAAATCGTATTCGATCAGGAGTTCACTCCATCGTCTTTGTCTTGCATTCAAGTCTCTCTGGGTGAATAAATACTGCGAACTTTGGTGGTCACTTTTAAGCACAAAGTTTCTCCCCACCAAGTAATGTCTCCACATCTTTAAAGCTAAGACCACCACGGCTAACTCCAAATCATGCGTAGCATAAAATTCTTCATGGGTTTTTAATTTTCTCGAAGCGTATGCTATTATGCCTCCTTCCTGCATTAATATTGCGCCTAACCCTTGCTTAGATGCGTCGATACACACAGTAAAATCTTTATCCATATCCGATACTCGCAAAATCGGTGCACTAGTCAATAATCATTTAAGTTCAGAAAAAGCTTTATCACACTCCTCAGTCCACTCATACTTAACACCTTTGCGCTGGAGGTTTGTGATCGGCTTTGCAATTTTGGAAAATCCCTCCACAAACCTTCGGTAGTAACCTGCTAAACCCATAAAACTATGCACTTCATGTGCATTCTTAGGTATCGGCCACTCCTTGATTGTATTTACCTTTTCAAGATCTACAGAGATTCCTTTGCCTGATATGATACGACCTAAGTAATGGATTTCCTTCTGAAAGAAAGCGCATTTGGATAATTTTCCATATAACTTGTGCTCTCTGAGACAAGATAACACTATCCGAAGATGCTCTTCATGCTCCTCATTCTTAGAGTAAATGAGAATATCGTCCAGGAAAACTTGTACAAATTTGTCAAGATATTTGCGGAAAACGCTATTCATAAGGTTCATGAAGACTGCAAATGCATTGGTCAACCCAAATGGCACCACAATGAATTCATAATGCCCGAAACGAGTTCGGAATGCAGTCTTAGAAACATCACTTTTGCTAATCCTGAGTTGATGATAACCCGATCGCAGATCGATTATTGAAAATACTGTAGCTCCTTTCATTTGATCGAAAAGGTCGTCAATGCGAGGCATTGGATACCTATTCTTTACCGTGGCCCGGTTCAAATCTCGATAGTCCACACACAGTCGTAATGAACCATCTTTCTTCTTGACAAAGATTACAGGAGCACCCCATGGTGAAACACTAGGTCGAACGTGCCCTACATCTAACAGTTCTTTCAGCTGTATTTGCAATTCTTGAAGTTCCGGGGCAGTCATTCGGTAAGGAGTTTTAGATATAGGTTCTGTACCAGGTTTCAATTCAATGGTGAGGTCTAGCTCTCTCCGAGGAGGCAGTCCAGGTAATTCCTTTGGAAAAACATCCGGAAATTCTAATAGAATCGGATACTGATCTAAGGAAGGCCCTTTTTCTTTGCTTACCTCTTGAACGGCATACACTTGACAACCCTTCCTTAAGCACCGCTTCATTTGCATAGCTGAGATGAAATGCAAGGATACTTTTCTCTTAATACCTTGAATTTGGATTGTCTCACCCACATCATTTAAGCAAAGTATTGTTTTCCCGGAACAATCTACCCATGCTTGATGAGACTCTAACCAATCCATTCCTATCACCAGGTCGTAAGTACCTAGGGTCGTGACATATACTTTTAGTTTGGTCGAACAAACTCCTAGATCAACCTTGCAATCCTCAACACTTAATTCTACCGATTGAAGGTCTCCCGAAGCCATTTCTACCTATCTGAAATCGTCCTGTTTGCAGGCTGCCAACCCACATTTATTCAATGCATAAGATGAAATAAAACTATCAGTAGCTCCAATGTCAAACAAGATTTTGAGTTTTATTTCGTTGATTATACCTGAAGATTCCACTACAGTGGATTGATGTGCTGCTTGGTTGTTGTTGACGACATCATGGATTCTATGATTGCTTTGGGCATCTGATGATGGTTATTTTCCTGTTCGCCGAGAGTTCTCCGGACAATCACGTCGAAGATGAGGTCCTCCACACCCCCAACAATCAACCCGGGTTGGTCCTTTTGCGTTTGACTAAGAAATTCCCGACCAAGAACTCTGTCCCCTGGTGCCGCTTCCTCTCCCATTCCTTCCCCGATTACCAGTCCCTCGAGACCTCCAAGCACTGATGTTTGAGGACTCGAAAGCTATTGCATTTATGGTCTTGGGAGCTCCTGCCCCCGCTCCTCTTGGGGTAAACCTGTTACCATAAGGAGGTGGTCTCGAGTTATTTCCTCGGAAGAAATTTCGGGGAGTCCTTCCTGTAAATGCCTGCGGTATTGGTTCAGCTGGCCTGAAATCCCTTTTAATCCCCAGATGTTCTTCTGCATATCGAGCACACTCTACCGCCTCTGCCACCGTCGATGGCTTCCACATTCTTACCATGGCTCTGATCCGAGGATTTAATCCAAATATGAAACGCTCGGCCTAGCATTCATCCATGTCTAGATAAGGAACATATTTCACAAGTTCCATGAACTTTATCTCGTATTCTTCCACGGTTTTACCACCTTGGGTTAGAGTATGGAAGGCTCCGGCTTGCTGCTCTTGAAAGAAAGGTAGTAAGTATTTCGCACGGAATCGGTCCACAAACAACTCCCAAGGAACAGTATCTGAAGTGAGATGCAGTTGTTTTTTCATATTTCCCCACCAAACCAGAGCATTCCCCCTGAGTTGGAATACAACGATCTTTGTTTTAAAAGTTGAAGAATATTCTCTTAATGCGAAGCATCTGATCATCCCCTCCAACCATGCTTCGGCATGTTCTCCAGCTCGTCCTCCAGAGAATTCCGGGAGTTTAATCTTTTGCAATTCCCGTGAAATATCTTCTCTATGAGGCTTATGATCATAATCCTTAGGCTTTTCTGAATGTCTTTCCTCTGCATGACGTCGTTCCTCTTTGTTCCTGGTCGACTGCGACCCTTTTAACGTTTCCAAAATGGCTTCTAATGAGCTCATCACAATAGTGAGATCGGGTGGGGCAACAGGCGCTGACGGCGATCTTGATGGTGGTGACGGCGATGGTGAAGGTGGAGGTGGCGGCGATACATTTCGTTGGCGCTGCCGCCTTTGGTACGTGTTAAACATTGTAATTTTTCCTGAAATACATAATAAATTTATGAGAAGAGGGTAAATTTTTAGACTGACTAAATATAATTTTCGTAAAGTTTGAGCTGGTATACGGGTATAGTTCTTTTGCTATTTTACCTGCAGGCAAGTCTTACTGGTACCGAGGTCAAGGAGGGTGGCAACGGGACCTCTTTGTCCTATGCAGGGTAATTTTATGCGTACTAACTCTAGAGTGAAATGTGGGGGTTTTTATAGATCACAGAGTTGGTTTGAAAATTGTCTAGAATGTTCTGTCCTAGATGCAGATATAGGAGTTAGAAGGGTTTACTGACTTTCTGTTACTTATGATTATAAACAATACTTGGATTCTAACTAGTTTAAATTCTCGTTTTGTTGATGTGTTATTATGCTATTTTAACTTTGTAAAACACAGCCTTATAAACCTGAATCATCCTTCAAATAAAACGAACGTTTGACTTTCTTTTATATAATACTTTCTTTTATATGATACGCCATATGAAATAATTTATTTATTTTATTTATTATTATTATTATTTTTATTTTTATTTTTATTTTTTTATTTTTTATTTTTTTTAAATTTAAATAAATAAAATGTCTATATATATATATATATATATATATATATATATATATATATATATATATTGGCATAACCTTAATATAATGCGGCAATTTCTTATTATACAATGCATACATTTCAAAATATATACGTCATACTTAACTTAAAGTTCCAACATATATACTACTTGAAGTTCCGGAGGTCACGTGACACATCCGGCAGTCACGTTGATACACATCGACATCAATATTTTTTAATGCGTTTAATATATATATATGCTTTTAACCTTGGATAAGGTTCTATATAATCTGTTAATATATCACAGTGGTTTATGATCGAAACACTTGATATTCCGATCGGTAAGATGTGGCATTTGCTGTTGTGAGGTCCACAGTGGAACCAAACTATATATGCGGACTTTTAAACTAAAGGTAACAGTGGGATATTTAGCGCTGAGTTTGAAGGCGTTAGCATATATAGTTTTGGAGGTTAGGCGGTTCAAACCTCCGCCCGACCTCTCCGTCGAACCTCCGCTCTATACATTACATATTTGGCACATATTTATAATTACAATGTTGAAACCTTACGATAAGGTTTACCTCATCTATACTCCGGCGGTCACATTAATATATCGCATATGGTGATATATCAATGGCTACCACAACATATCCCGTATCATAAGTAAATTTAATTAAAGTTTGAATAATATATATATACGCGCAACTGATGTCAAGCCTCTGTCCGACTCCTCCATCGATACAGCGGTGGTTTTATACATAATTAATTAAAGTTTGAATAATATATATATATATATATATATACGCGCAACTAATGTCAAGCCTCTGTCCAACTCCTCCATCGATATAGCAGTGGTTTTATACATAATTAATTAAAGTTTGAATAATATATATATATATACGCACAACTGACGTCAAGCCTCTGTCCGACTCCTCCATCGATACAGCGGTGGTTATATACTTATGTATAAACATATTTACCACGTTTAAATTTGGATATATTACATCCATATTCCGGCGATAGGATATATATATATATATATATATATATATATACGGTGACATGTGTGGCATAAACCTTAAGCAACGCAATTGAATTTCATACCATATCCTGTCCAACATGCAGCAACAGAGATTTTTTTTTTTTTTCTTTATTATATTTTATCCGTTAACGTGGCTTCACGTTATATACACACCAATTTTACACACCAATTTTGAGCTTTTGACACAAATTATATGTAACCCAGATGGCAATTTAAGATCCGCGATATTTCCTTACTTATACCTCATGAATTTACATTAAATTTTCTCACGCAAGCTCATATATTTTGAAGTCAAGGAATGCCAAGGATCATAAATTCAGGAGTTTGAAATATTTCTGAGGTGTCATTCACCTATCTGTGGCAATCACGGGTTCTGTCACACAATCTGTGGCAAGCAAGGGTTTATGTGCTAAAGGGTTTGTATGTTATTGTCTCTCTTTTGTCATTCTTATGTTCACATGGTTGTTGAAATCCCAACATGTTTGTATGTTATTGTCTCTCTTTTTTCATTCTTCTATTCACATGGCTGTTGAAATCCCAACTATTCGGTTTTGTGATTAGTTTAAATATGCTTCTTTTCTGCCCTTATTTTGTCTTTTCTGAGTTGTCTTGGCTTTTCTGTAATATTCTTCGTCTTAAAAATTTACTAGCTTTCAATCAATAATCCAAGATATAAACGTTCCCACTGAACACTTGACAATAAGCTTCAAACTTGGTCAAGCACTGTATCAGCTATAGTTCTCTTGTTTTAGTTTTCTATGAGAGTTGCTTTTGATTTTATTGTTCATACTTATTCAAGGTCAATATCTTCATGAAATTGGTGGCATTTTCAGATATTTTGGGCCATTAACAACTGGTATTCTTCATTGTTAACGCTAAACTTGTTGCAGCAATGCTTTCTAAGGCAATTATGGCCAACAAATTATCATACAACCATTATTCGAGGTAATGACCATCTTCAAGTGCCTATCTGTTCAAACGCATTAGTTTCTAAGACTAATCTGGGCAACGGATCTCCACTTGGGCAAAGCTAAGATTGGTAGCTTCAGTCCTGCGGCAGCCAAGTCTGGACTAAATCTGAGGCAACGAATCTGTGTTGAGGAACAAGAAGTGAAGTGTGGGCAGTAAAATAACCTTGAAATCCCTATCTGAGGCAGTGGCCCACCTCTAGGGAATTTTGTTTTTTTTTGTTTTTTTTGTTCCGAGGCAGCCTAATTATTTATAAGGTTAAACCCCAGGTAGTGAAGTTTCTTTAGCAAAAGCTTGAATAAGCTTTGTTGTGACAGTGGCTACCTCTAAAGGATCTTAATGGCAGCACTCACACCTAGGGTCTAATCGGACTTCAGTTGAGGGCCATGGGTCTATTTGAGATAGCATAGGCTGGTCAAGGTTTGCTGGAGCAACGACCCACCTTTATAACACACTCTCTAAGGCAATTTGTGGCAGAATCTGCAACAAATGAAGTCTGACTGGTTGGACTGTGTTGGAAAAGAGGCAGCAATTTCAGTTGATCACTGAGGATGGTTGTAAGGTCAGACCGTAGACTGAACAAACAACAATTTTGTGGGACTGATATCTGAAAACTATACTACTGGTGCTATTCTTTTATATGACTGATGTATTAACGTTTGCATTTAAAAGTTAAAACAAGTCCCAGGTTCCTCTTCATCATTTTTTTTTTGACCTCTGTAAACTGTGTTAGAACGGTAATAAAGTGGCTGAATATTGCTAGAACTGTGTTATTGTAAATCTGATTTATCTGTCGAAGATATTTTACTATAGTAATAAATATAAACCTGCATGATAGTGTTCCTTAAAATGAATGCTGAAGCATATTACTATTCTTAATGGAACAACCAGAGACTGGTTTAAACACGCAGCAGCTTATAAGTGAATTTTAATGGGCCTATAAGGTCGGAAAAGGGTTTGAAACACCCTCTGATACCAAATGTAATGACTCTGTTCCCTAATTTTTGAATTGTACCTATCTGAACTTAAATTTAAGTAAAAACAGATCTAATGAAACAATGTAACAGTTAAAATTGAAATTTCACTTTGCATGATTAATCTATACGTAGAGGAATACCTAAAAATCAGCACAAATTTACAAATCCTGGTGATGTCGTGAACAGATTACCGGGACAATCAAATCCTCCCAGCCAATCCGAGAACAATCCCAGAGCCAGAGGAGACATCCTCTGCGCCCGTGCCCAGATTTCCAAGAACCCAGAGACTCCTTCCCAGACAATTCAATCTAACATAAGCAGAATTCGTTTCTTTTCTCTCAAAACATCGCCCTCCTCCCCCTCTCCCCCTCCTCCTCCTCCTCCATATCACCTCCCTTAAATAATCTCCCTCCACCGCCTCTTACTTCCCGAGGTCTTATCATTATCAATGGTGATATTATATGTATTTATGGTGGTATACTTTTCATTATATTTGGATAGGAATATAATTTGAACAACCTTCCTCCACCGCCTCTAACCTCCCGAGCCCTTATCCATCCTTATGTTGATATTAAATGTTTTTATGGTGAGGTGATCCACATTAATGTGGGTACGAATATATATTTATGAAGGTGGGATTATATAGTTGTTTTATTTATAGAGCATGGGACTTTATATTTAAGTACTTTTAATATTAATCTTTAATATTGCATACTCATTTTTAACTTAAGGAGTTAACTTTATTATATCATTTTCTTTTATTATCTCTTTTCATAAAATTTATACTTAGTTGAACTTAATATAAATCTGAAATCTTAATATTAAGTTCCCAATTTATGTAATCTTGATATTAGTAGGTAGGTGTACTAGTGCGATGTGTGCAGTATAGGCAGGTGTAGCTATCAAATGCCTATATCGTTCACACGCTAATATCATTTTGTGTATAACTTGGGAATGGGTCGTTACAAAGCAGATCAGGGGTCTTGCAGATAGTTTCAACTTAGGACAAGCAGACGGAATCAGATTGTATTCTCTATTGAAACAGTTGTATTTTGTAAGAGATCAATTGCTCAGTTTTTTCTTTCAATAGAATTCTCAATAACAAGCAGAGGGTTTTCCCAGTTGGGTTCCTTAGAAAAATATTGTGTTTTGCTACTGTGTGATTGTGTTTATTTCTGTTCCTATTCTGCTGCAAATTGCTTATACTAGAAGATCATTATTTCGTGGATTTTCTACATGGGGGGATGAAGTGGGGCGCATGTTCCTGCAACGCTCATCTGTCCTAAATTAGATTAGTCATTACTGTTAATAAACAAGAAAACAGTGTTAAAACATACTTGCTAAATCACTGTTAATACAAAAACAGAAACTCAGTAGATGGATTACTACTTTATCATTAATTCTGAAATGAACTCTACTACAGAAAAAATATAGCATGTAATTCACTGCTTGCTGTTGAACTGAATAAAAAACCTATAACCTTTCTTTTTCCTTTATAGACTAGGAAGAAGAGTAGGTACAACAATTCTGGACACATGCACAGCAACACCTCAGCTAGAGATGATCTGAGGCATTCAAACATGCATCCTTGTAGATATCTGCACCCATATTTGCATGCATACACCAAACTGTAGACATAAGCTACAATTGGAAAACTGCTCAATAAACTGAAATTAACACGTGACTGCATGTTCCTAAAACAAGATGCAATCTCCTACAGGCTACAACTGGAATCTAAATAACCTTATTCCTATCTATAGCTGACACATACATGTGCATATGCCTACAATGATGGAAGCCTTGATATAATGATGCACCCGCTAGCCTTCTTTAATGACGCACCCAGACCTACAAACCACCGTGCAGAACTAAAATCAATGCTCTATGGATCTTCTGTACAGACACGTACACAGAGCTGTAGAAGACTATCCAAGGTACACTCTAACAATTCAATTCCCTAGCTCATGTTAAGATGTTGTTCAATGCCCAAGCTCGTGTTAAGATCTTCTTCAATACCCTAGCTCACCTTACAGTGTCCTTCTAGTACCTAATGTCCTAGTTCATGTTAAGATGTCCAACAGCTGAGCTCATGTTAAGATGTTGTTCAATGTCCTAGCTCACCGTATTGTACTACTCCCTAAGGTCCTTGTCATCTTACTTCAAAAGCAATAGTCAATATGGTATTGAAGAAACTACACATTTTGGCAAGCACAAGTGAGTTAGAGATAATTGAGGAGCATGAGTAAATGACAATCTTTGAATATCAAATTCAACAAACTTACAAATCCTTGCAATATCCACACATTTCCCTGCAATTGTACATATTATTTTCCAAGAATCTGTAATTTACCAAAAAACTATGTTGGACTGAAAAGTCAAAATTCAAACAAGAGTAAGAATAATCAACTGCTTCAATATTGGCACCTCAAACCAAATTTGCAATCTAAAATATAGTGAAGCCTTATAGAATAGAGAATCTCTAATTTATTAGAGATTAGCATGGAGGACTCATCCATCAAATAAGAGTAAGAACAATCAACTACTTCAATGTTTGCAAAACCAAATTTTCAATCTAAAATATAGTGAAACCTTCTAGATGAGAATCTGTAATTTACTAAACACTAACTATGAAAGACTGAACCATCAAACAAGAGTAAGAACAATCAACTGCTTCAATGTTGGCACAGCCAAATTTTCAATCGTGAAACCTTCTAGAATAGAGAATCGGTGATTGACTAAAACCTATCTATGGAAGACTGAACCATCAAACAAGAGTAAGAACAATCAACTGCTTCAATGTTGGCACCTCAAACCAAATTTTCAATCTAAAATATAGTGAAACCTTATAGAGTACTAACAGTTCTAATTCCTTGCACTTCTAACCATGATTATGAATTAATCTTGAATTAGAAAAGTAAGAACAAACTTACAAAATATACACAGACTATTACCTGGACAAATACTGTGCCACGTTCATAAGCATGTCGATTTACAATACGTTTTGTCCTTGTACCACAAGCATCACAATTAAAAGACACCATCAAACTCCTCCGAGGTAGATTTAAGTTCAACTTAATTCCCTGTAGTAAAATTACAAATACTTTGTAAAAAAGGCCAAGGAAGTAAACCAATTATTTTCATTACAACCCTTAACCTACTGTTCACCGTAATGTTTAAGTTCTTTTAATCTGTTATTCACCATATTTTTTAACTTCTGTAGAAGTCCCTTGATAAGTTGATTGTCATCATTATCAACATTTAGTGAAGTAACGGAAAATGTTATTTTAAACTGTGTGTGTTCTACGAATATAAACTGATGTTTTGGTATAGATATGTAGATCTTGTCAATGGGATCTAAACAAGGTGGTTAAAGACGTGTCATTATCACCCACACCCAGGTTCAATCCCTGCTAGTGACATGCTTGGCCCTAGTGAACTGGTTTGCCTCTACAAGCAGTCAAGCCATGCGGATGGGGCTAGATGTGATTCCTAAGCGAATTTGATTGAATATATTCCCCCAAGTTGTAGAATTTCCTTGAAATCCTGGAGCTGCTTGATGAACCAACTGAAACTTGGTTCAATTCACCAAGACCCAGAATTTCTCTACTAAAAATTTGCAGCGGAATGAACAAATAATTAAAAACACAGTGACAAAATATCTGCTAGGGAGCCCAACTGGGAAAACCCTCTGCTGGCTGTAGAATTTTATTGACAGAAAATAGAGCAATCTGATGTCTTTACAAGGAAATTGTTTCAACAGAGAATACAAGTCATCTCACTGCCTGGACTAAGCTAGCAAGCTCCCTGCAAGACTTGACCTCTGCTTCCTATTTCCTAGTGCTGAACAGCCCCCATTATTTAGGAATTCTTCCTAAATCCTAGCGCACTTCTGCAAGGAAATTATCTGTCTAGGCTGCTCCTAGGTACTCTCTTCCCACAACAAGCTCTCACACACACAACCTGTGCATACAAGAATGAATTACAAGGGTGCCTTCATCCTCCTTATAAGCGATTTGACTTAGCTAAATCTAGCAAGTTATTTTTGGAACTCAGACTTCTGATTGAATTGTTCACTGAGTCAAACTAACTCTTCTAACTCGTCCTGCCTCAATTAGAAACTGAAGCTCACTAACTCGTCCTTTTTCCAAAAATAAACTCGCACTTGGAGACAAACAAAATTGAGCCTCCAACTCCTGCGCATGAGTTAACTGCTCCATGACTCGTCCTGATTTATAGGAACTCATGCATGCTAAAGGAAGATTGTTTGTGGTCATCTGGACTAAGGCACAAGTCAAGAAGACCTTCACTTGCTACTTTTCAACACTCCCTCTTAGCGAGGAAGGTGCTTCTAGAAGAACCTCATCCACATAGATCTATCTCCAACACTACCACATTCTCCGTTGTTGCAGCTGCTCCCTCTAAACTAGAAGACTTCCCTACTTTCTTCTGGGGAACCTGACATGAAGACCTGCTCTTTCCCACCATGCTCTGCGATTCTATCACTTCAGTGATAAGTGCCATGTACACCATGTACCTCTGTGATTGCTTCCTTTGGCTGAAGGTGATACTGGAAGATCCAACTCTATCCTGATCTCCCATAAACAAATCGTCTACCCATTTGGCTCGAGCTCTACCTATACTGGAAGTCACTGAATGAGTAGTTTCCTTCACTCGCCTTGAGTTAACCTCCCCATCATCCTGTTAGTCAACCCTACTGCCAACTAGCTTAGACTCACACTGAGAAACTGGTCGAGGCTCCATCTTGAGAGCTCTATCCTGCTCTTGCTCAACCACCACTTCTCTACTCTGAGCTCTCCCTGCCTTGCTGCTCAAGGATGCACTTGTCCCTGCAACTTGTAGAGATTCTTCACCCTCACACCTATCTACTTCTTACATCCATAAGCTAAGTGTTGGAGGTACGCCTTACCTCTGCTAAAGATGATATCATATCCCTTGTCCTCAAAGGTAGCTACTAAAACAAGATTCTGCCTCAATCCTGGAACATAGAGAACATCTCTGAGATGAAGAGGATTACCTGAATCCCTCTAAAAACTGACAATACCAGCTCCTCTAGCTGCATATTGACCATCACCTCCTAGCTCAATCTAAAACTGCATGTCCTCCTTCAGGTAGCTGAAACTCTTCTTGTTCTCGATCATGTGGAAGGATGCTCTTGAATCAATATACCATATAATGCTATTTGTTGACCTTGCCATGCAAGCAATCAATGAGAAATATTTCTCGAACTAGGAAAAAAATGCATTTACCTTCGTTGATGCAGCTACATGATCCTTACTAGACTCCTTCTGCTTAGGAAACTTGTTGATTTTTTGTAGCATCGGAAATGCTCTTTGTCTCAAAATTTGTGGAGAGGCTTAGGCACATGTATTTCAGAGAACCCATAAATCGTTTGTGAAAATTCCACTCGGAATATGTTTTATTAAAATAATTAATTATTTTAATGAAAACCCTAAGTCTAAACATAGGGAAATTAAATAATTAAAGGGTATTAATAAAACAGAGTATGAATCTTCTAGAGAATATGGATCAAGTCAAGTTATAATCTTAGCCGTTGAAAAGAGATCTAATCTAGGTCATTGATATCTCAACGAGAAGACTATAAAGGAATGTTGATTTTTGGTAGCATCGGAAGTGCTCTAAGTCTCAAATTTTGTGAGGAGGCTTAGACACACGTATTCCAAAGAACCCAGAAATCGTTTGTGGAAATTCCACTTGGAACATGTTTTATTAAAATAATTAATTATTTTAATGGTGACCCTAAGTCTAAACTTAAGGAAATTAAATAATTAAAGGGCATTAATAAAACAAAGTGTGAATCTTCTAGAAAACACGAATCAAGTCAAGTTATGATCTTAGTCGTTGATTAGAGATCTAATCTCGGTCATTGATATCTCAACGAGAAGATTATAAAAGAAGACTCGAGAGCCATTTGGAAGATACACCAGTGCAGATACTAAGTTGCCCAAGTAAAATCGATTTTCTCAGTGGTTGAATTTCAGCAAGAGAAAATTGATCCAAAGGGAGAGTTGCAGGTGGGGGAGAGACAGAGAGGGTTCAACATCAATCCGGCATACAGGAGCATGTGACGCAATGGCAGGAAGGACAACGTAGTGACTGGAAGGGATAGCGCAAAAGACAATGCAGAAGTGATGCAGATCTGCACAGTCCTCACGCAGAGCTAGCGCAGGGGTGATGCAGGAGTCCCGGGTGAGTTATTCTGGGTCATTTCTCATCAGGAAATTTGTGAGGAATTTCGCCACTATTATCTTAGAGAATTTCTCTTCGTTACTGTTGATTGTAAATTGTACAAGAAGATTTTGATGAAGAATAATAGAAACCCTCATCTGCTGCACTGGTTTTCCCACATTGGGTTTTTCCAGGGACAATTGTCCAAAATATCTGCGTCATTCTTGTGCTAGTATTTCCTTGTTGATTTGCTCAGTAATTGTGAAGTCTGCATTTGAATTTATTTCGATATTTATTGAAGAGATTTCTGCAAATAAATTATTTCTGAATAATAAGTAGAAGAAATAATATCAGATAATGCAGTAGGATTTCGAGTTGAAATTTTCACATGGTATCAGAGCAAGTTTCGACAAGCAAGCAGGAGGGTTGTTAAAATTGGACAACTAGGTCCAAACTCCATGTTCAGAAATTAACAAGGGTATTCACCAAAGGGAACTCGTGGAGCTAGCTTGGCAGCAAATCGCATTCCTAAAGGGCTTATGCATTCCTTCTGCAGAATCTGTCGGAGAAGGGAAAAGCAAGGAGAAGATGGAAGATTGAGTTTTGTCAGAGTTGGCCTCTAGGTTGGAAAAAGAATGTGCTTGTTTATCGAGCACTGCATCATCAAATGATTGGTACATTGATAGCGGAGCTTCAGCTCATATGACTGGAGAAAGAGATCATTTCTCTAGCTATCCACAAAAGTGTCCACAAATATTTGTACTTTTCTCCTAAAGTGACTTTATAAGTGATAAAGTTACATTCTAATTTTAAAGTGACTTTATTAAAGTCAATGAAAAATTAGAAAGTGAAAAAGTGACTATGGAAATAAAATGCTAAGTGGGTCTTTATTTAAGTGGGGTGAATTAAAAAATAGAAAGTGAGAATTAAATGCACATTTAATCTCAACCCTTGATCTAAAGCTATCTCAACAATTGGATTTAGGGATTCCCCAAAAGTCACTTAGGGTTAAGTTAAAGGAGAAAAGAAGAGAAAAGGTCATTCATTCTTTCATGAGCAGATTGAGGGAGAGAGAGAAGAGCCAAGGAGATTTTCTTAGCGTGAGAAGTTGAAGGAGGGAGACATTTCAGCAGTTGGAAGTTGCACGCTTTTCGAGGCAGCAAATCCGTACAGCAGCTTGTGGCATGTTTTTCAAGGGAAGGACAGCACAGAAATTGAGAAGGTACAGTAAATTGAAGGCACAAATTCCAAGGTTGTTGGGCACAGTTTCTGAGGTAGCAAGCACGGATTTCGAGGAGAGGGTACAGCTATACTTTTCAGTACAGTCTGTATGGTCGTACAGCTAAGTTTGGGTACGAATTTCAAGGCTATTTTATTGCTGTAAAAATTTTATGTTTCACTGTTTTGCTGATTGGCACATTTTCCAAAGCGAGTCAAGCACAGAAAACGAGATAAGTCCGTTTTGTGGTGGTTGAAATTTTCTGTATCAGTTCTCTGTAAAAGCATTTTCCAGAAATAAAGAAGAGCTTTCAAACTGGTTTTCCCCAAGAGTTGTAGGGGGTTTTCCCAGGGTCACATTGACCAAAAATCACAGTGTTATTTTTTTGTGTGGGGTTGTACTATTTTACTGTGTTTTTATTTCTGCATTTCCAGCACTTGTGAAATTGCCAAATTTGTGTTTTCAGAAATTATTTCATTTCCAAAATTTTGAATGTATGATTATGGAAATGGGCATTTAACTATATGGGAGTCATAAGGTGAAACCGAAAACCAAAGTGGGGCTGAAATTTCTACATGGTATCGGAGCTTGGGTGGCTGAAAAGTGCAGTTTGGGACAACAAGTGAAAAATTACAGCAAGAGATTTTTTACATAGAAAACTGAACCTTTGCCAAAGTTTTGAAATTTTCAGTTTGTTAGGACAGCAAGCATGTCTTTGGGCTTGAGGGTGGAAGATAAGTTGGATGGGCAGAACAACTATAATGCATGGAGGGAGGGAATCCAGAGCATCTTTGAGAATGCAGAAGTCTGGGGCATAATGATACATACCACACAGCACCCAGTAGTTGTACCTGCTGACCCTGTACAGTTGGTAGAGTTTAACAAGAAAAATGCTAAGGGAAAAAGACTGATTCTGGATGGTGTTAAAGACCATGTCATTCCTCATGTGAGAGGAAAAACATATGCACATGAGATGTGGACAGCCTTGACCAATCTTTACCAGAGCACCAATGAAAACAGAAAAATGGTCCTAAGGGAGAAGCTGAAGGCCATTAAAATGGTTGAGACTGATAGTGCTACAACATACCTCACAAAGATCACTTTTGTGAGAGATGAGTTGGCAACTGTTGGAGAGACCATTCCACCCACTGAGTTGGTGCGGATTACATTGAATGGTCTTCCCAAGACTTGGGAGAGTTTTGTGGATGGGATTGTTGCACGGGAGAACCTTCCCATCTGGGAGAGGTTGTGGGATGATTGCATTCAAAATTAAATCAAAAATAACCATCTTGGGGCAGCCAAACAGGTGGAGGAGGATGACAATGTAGCATTGTTGGCAAGGGGCAAGAAGGGGAAAGGAAATAAGAAAGCTTCTACCAGTGGAGGTGGAGGCAAAGGCAAAGGTAAAGGTAAGCAAGGGAATAAAGAGGACTATTCCAAAGTCAAATGTTGGAATTGTCAGAAGTTGGGACACTATGTTGTTGTGTGTCCGGAGAAGAAGAAGAAGGTAAAGGACAAGACCATGGCAACTTCTGCAGACATAGAGGACTTCCTGGAGAGCTTTGACCGAGAGTTTGGGTTCATAGCTTGTGAGTCCACTAGTGCAGGATCACATGCCACACAGGTTCAGAGGGAGTGTGCACTTCCCTCCACTAGCAGAGCATCATCTGGTATTTGGTATGTTGACAATGGGGCTTCTCGTCATATGACAGGAGTCTCGGAATACTTCTCAGAGCTTTCAGAGAGTGGCACTGATATAGAGGTAGTACTCGGAGATGACAGCATTGTTAGAGCAGTCCGTGTGGGGACATTGACATTTGATAGGGAACCCAAACCTCCCTTGAAAGTGTCAGATGTTCTATATGTGCCTGGAATGAAGAAGAACCTTATATCCGTTTCAGCATTGAAGGACAGAGGGTATGAGGTGTTGTTCAGGAGAGGGCAGGTGCTTATATATCCTAGGGGCACTCCAGCTGATTCAGCTAGAGTGATTGGTGTGCACCATGCCAAGGTGTACAAGTTCCCATTCCAGCCCCTGATGGCATTAAGTGGCAATACCGGTAGCAGATCTAGCAGTCCAAATTTGTGTGAGATTTGGCACCACAAGATGGGGCACATGTATCATGGGGCCTTGAGGACATTGCGGGAGATCACCACAGGTGTGCCAGATTTCAGTTCTGATCACCTTGATACATGTAGAGGATGTGCTATGGGGAAGTTTGCCAAATCCCCTTTTCCCAGCAGTGACAGCAGATCGACAAGGATTCTTGACTTGATTCATACCGATGTGAGCAGTCGGATGTCTCATGTATCCTTGAGTGGATATGAGTATTATGTTTTATTCATTGATGATCACTCCAGGAAGACCAGGATTTATTTCTTGAAGACCAAGAGTGAGGTCTTCAAGTGGTTTCAAGAGTTCAAAGCTCTTGTGGAGACCCAGACAGGTCGGAAGATCAAGGTCCTCAGGTCGGACAATGGAGGAGAGTATACTCTTGGTGAGTTTCTTGATTATTGTGCAGAGGCAGGCATCAAGAGGGAGTTCACAGTTCCTTACAATCCCTAGCAAAACGGGGTTGCGCAAAGGAAGAACAAATCCATTGTTGGGGCTGCCAAAGCCATGCTTCATGATCAGGGGTTACATTTGTTTTTGTGGGCTGAGGCCTGCAACACTGTTATGTACTTGCAGAACAAGAGTCCACATCGTGCTTTGAGCAATGTGACTCCGGAGGAGGCTTTTTCTGGGAAGAAGCCTGATGTTGGTCACTTTTGTATCTTTGAGTGCATTACATACTCCTATGTTCCCAAGGAGAAGAGGACCAAGCTAGAGCCCACTGCAGACAAGGCATCTTTGTGGGTTACAATGAGACCTCGAAAGCCTTTCGGATTTATATTCCTGCGAAGAGGAAAGTTGTTGTCAGGCAAGACGTGAAGTTCGAGGAGGATAGGGCTTTCAGGAGGTCACGGGGGTTAGAGTATCTGGATTCACCAGACCCTCAGGAGCAGCTAAGTCAGTCACAGGGATCCAGTGGACAGGGATCAGGAGGTACATCGATTACAGTGTCAGGTCCTTCAGTGAGCAGTGGCTCTCAAAGTCAGGTGGGTGGTGCTTCGGGGAGCATGCAGAGCAGTTCACAAGGTAGTCCACTGATGGACAGTTCACACGGTACTTCAGCATCTATAGGCACAAGTTCAGGCATGAGGTCAGTTGGCAGGCCTTCAGGGGTTCAGGCTTCTGATGATGATGAGGATTCTTTCACTCTAGTGGGAGAAGTGTGCTCAAGGAAGAGGAAGCCCAAGTGGCTTCAGGACACCTTGAGAGAGGCCACATCTGTTGCTGGGCCAAAGAGACAGGTTAGGGAGAGTAAACCACCTAAGCGGTTTTTAGCTATATGGCATTGATCACTAGCATCGTTGATTCTGAGCCTTCTAGCTATGAGGAGGCAGCTTGCCAGCAGGTCTGGAGAGAGGCCATGCAAAAAGAGCATTCTTCTATCATGAAGAACGATGTTTGGGAGGTGGTGTCGAGGCCTAAAGGTAAATCAGTGGTTACTTCCAGATGGCTTTACAAGATAAAGCATGTCGCAGATGGCAGCATCGAGAAGTTCAAGGCTCGGTTTGTGGCGAGAGGCTTCTCGTAGGTAGAGGGAGTTGACTATGAGGAGACCTTCGCTCCCGTAGCTCGGTATACTTCCATTCGCTCCATTATATCGATAGCAGTGGAGATGGGTTGGAAGATCCACTAGTTGGATGTGAAGACCGCATTTCTCAATGGCTTCATACAGGAGGAGGTTTATATTGAGCAATCGCAGGGCTTTGAGGTGCATGGGAAGGAGTCCCATGTATGCAGATTGAAGAAGGCACTCTATGGCCCGAAGCAAGCTCCTAGAGCTTGGTACTCAAGGATTGACACGTACTTGCAGCAGTTGGGTTTCACAAAAAGTGATGCAGATCCGAACCTATACTTCATTGCAATAGGTGAGGAGCCTCTCATTCTGGTGTTGTATGTTGATGACTTGGTCATCACTGGTGCAGAGAGACTCATTGAGGGCTGCAAGATAGATCTTGCTTCAGAGTTTGAGATGAAGGACATTGGCTTGATGCATTACTTTTTGGGATTGGAGGTGTGGCAGGGAGAGGGGCATTTCTTCTTGGGACAAGGGAAGTATATTGTGGACATTCTTAGCAGATTTCACATGGAGGATTGCAAACCCATGTCTACACCTATGATCACTAACTGGAAGAAGCTTCATGCTTCAGATTTCGAGTTGGTGGATCCTACTTTGTATAGACAGCTGATTGGTTCTTTGATGTATTTGGTCAACACTCAACCAGATATATGTTTTGCAGCTAACATGATGAGTCAGTTCATGCGTGAGCCCAGGAGAGTGCATTGGATTGTTGCAAAACACATTGTTCGTTACTCGCAGGGGACAGTGGATTTTGGTCTGGATTATAGACAGGGAGATGGAGTGAGACTGGCAGGGTACACTGATTCAGATTGGGCAGGTTGTGCTTCTGATAGAAAGAGCACTTCAGAGTGTTGTTTTTGGTTGGGTTTGGCACTTGTGTCGTGGTTCAATCGTAGGCAACAGTCAGTTGCATTAAGTTCAGCGGAAGCATAGTACATGGTAGCTAGTTTGGCTAGTTGTGAGGCCATATGGCTTCGCAAGATGTTGTTTGGCTTATTTGGTCAGGAGTTGAGACCTTCAATGATTTACTGTGATAATCAGAGTTGCATAAAACTCACGGAGAATCCAGTTTTCCATGACAAGTCAAAGCATATCGGGATCAGATATCATTTCATCAGAGACAATGTCCAGAAGGGAGTTGTAAAGCTTGAGTATGTTTCTATAGATGAGTAGGTAGCAGACATTTTGACCAAAGCCTTACCATGGGGCAAGCATGTCTATTTTTAGAGACAAGATGGGAGTGGTGAAGAACACTTTCCTCGGTAAGAGGGAGTGTTAAAATTTGGGTACCAGAGGACAAGTGGATCCCTAAGGCTTTGATCTTTGGCCTAGGGAAAAGTGTCCACAAATATTTGTACTTTTCTCCTAAAGTGACATTATAAGTGATAAAGTCAAGTCTAATTTAAAAGTGACATTATAAGAGATAAAGTTACATTCTAAAAGTGACTTTATAAGTGATAAAGTTACATTCTAATTTTAAAGTGACTTTATTAAAGTCAATGAAAATTTACAAAGTGAAAAAGTGACTACGGAAATAAAAGGCTAAGTGGGTCTTTATTTAAGTGGAGTGAATTAAAAAATAGAAAGTGAGAATTAAATGCACATTTAATCTCAGCCCTTGATCTAAAGCTATCTCAACCATTGGATTTAGGGATTCTCCAAAAGTCACTTAGGGTTAGGTTAAAGGAGAAAAGAAGAGAAAAGGTCATTCATTCTTTCATGAGCAGACTGAGGGAGAGAGAGAAGGAGAGCCAAGGATATTTTCTGAACATGAGAAGTTGAAGGAGGGAGACATTTCAGCAGTTCGTACAGCAACTGGAGGTTGCACGCTTTTTGAGGCAGCAAATCTGTACAGCATTTATTGGCACAATTTTCGAGGCAAAAATCCGTACAACAGCTTGTGGCACATTTTTCAAGGGAAGGACAGCATATAAATCGAGGAGAAAGTACAATAGACTAAAGGCACAAATTCCAAGGTTGTTGGGCACAATTTCCGAGGCAGCAGGCACGGATTTCAAGGAGAGGGTATAGTTGTACTTTTTTGTACAGTCTGTATGGCTGTACAACTAAGTTTGGGCACAAATTTCAAGGTTGTTTTATTGCTGTAAAAATTTCATGTTATATTGTTTTGTGAATTGGCACATTTTCGCGGATTGGCACATTTTCCAAGGCAGAGTCAAGCACGGAAAACGAGATAACTCTGTTTTGTGGTTGCTGAAATTTTATGTATATTTCAGTTCTTTGTAAAAGAATTTTCTAGAAATAAAGAAGAGCTCTCAAACTGGTTTTCCCCAAGAGTTGTAGGGGGTTTTTCCAGGGTCACATTGACCAAAAATCATTGTTATTTTTCTGTGTGTGGCTGTACTATTTTACTATTTTTTTATTTCTACATTTCCGCACTTGTGAAATTCCCAAATTTGTGTTTTTTAGAAATTTATTTCATTTCCAAAATTTTGAATGTATGATTATGGCAATGGGCATTTAACTATATGGAAGTGATAAGGTGAAACTGAAAACCGGAGTGGGGCTGAAATTTCTACACAGACAGAAGTAGGAGAGAGTCTCCGAGCCAATAATGTGTTGCATGTGCCAATGGGAATGAAGTTACTTTCAGTGTCTCAACTGTAGGACAAGGGATACAATGTATACTTTATTGGAAGAAAGGTCTATGTCAAACATCCAAGCTGGAAGAAGAAGGCTCAAATTGGGACTCGAAGCAACAGACTATACAAGTTGCAACTCGAGTCTCCAATGGCACTAGTAGGCAGCAATCTAAGCAGTGAGTCAGATCTGAATGAACTATGGCACAAACGAATGGGGCATCTACACCATGGAGCTCTAAGAATGCTCAGAGAAACAATTTCAGGAGTTCCAGTTCCTAGTACCAAACATGATGATGTATGCAGAGGGTGCATTCTAGGCAAATACGCGAAGGCAATGTACTCTAGGAGCAACAATAGGGCAAAAAGTGTATTGGGACTAATACACTCAGATATCTGCGTAGCAATGTCTACTAGAGCTCTTGGTGGAAGTGAATATTTTGTCACTTTCATAGATGACCATTCCAGGAAAACTTGGATTTACTTCCTAAAGACCAAGGATGAGGTCTTTGATAGGTTCAGAGAATTTAAAGCTCTGATAGAAGATTTGACGGGGAAGAAAATCAAAGTATTGCTATCAGATAACAGTTGTGAATATATTGATAAGGAATTCACAGATTTCTGTGCAAGGGAGGGCATTAGAAGAGAATGGACCGCTCCTTACAATCCGAAGCAGAATGGAGTTGCAGAACGAAAGAACGGGACTATTGTTGGGGCAGCAAAGGCAATGTTGTATGACCACGATCTACCTAGATTTCTGTGGGCAGAAGCATGCGACACAGCCGTATATATTCAGAACAGGACCCCTCACAGAGCATTGGGCAAGACAACGCCTAAGAGCGTCTTCACAGGGATGAAGCCGGAGGTAAGCCACCTCAGGATTTTCGAGAGTTTGGCGTATTGCCACATTCCAGACGAGAAACAAAGCAAACTAGATCAGACTGCTGAGAAAGGGTATCTCGTAGGATACAACGAAACATCCAAGGCATACAGAACCTATATTCTAGATAATAGGAAATTTGTAGTAAGGAGGCATGTGAAATTCATGGAGGATCGAGCCTTCAAAAAATCTAGTGAAATGCCTACCAAAGAACAGTCTGAAGATGGACCTCTTGTCCAGTGGCAGCTAGGAGAAGATCCAGTAGATGGACGGCCATCAGGATCTAGCACTATGACCAGTACTAGTATTTCTTCAAGAGAAGAAAATCCAGATAGCTCGCAGCATATGGGACAGTGGGAAGAAGAGATGATTGAGCCACCCACTACCAGTGGCAGAATCAACAGAGAAGTATGACAGACGCTGAGGGACGCAGAGGAATTTGTTTGGGTTCCTAGAACCAAGAAAAGGCAGCGTAGATAGCCTGACAGATACCAAGCTCTGGTAGCACAGGTTGTCGAGCCCTCTGACTTTCAAGAAGCCATTCAGCATAAAGTCTAGGAAGATGCTATGGTAAAGGAGTACAGCTATATCATGACCAATGATGTCTGGGAAGTCGTACCGAGACCTCAGGACAGATCAGTTGTAGGTTCCAGGTGGATCTACAAGATTAAGTATGTTGCAGACGGCAGCGTAGAGAAGTACAAGGCTAGGTTTGTGGCTAAGGGATATGCTCAGAAAGAAGGGATAAACTATGAAGAAAACTTCGCCCCTGTAGCCAAATATACCTCTATCAGATCCATTATATCCCTTGCAGCACATGTGGGATGGGAGATTCACCAAAAGGACGTCAAGACTACATTCTTGAATGGGGAGATAAAAGAAGAGGTTTGCATCGAACAGCCGAAAGGCTTCGAAACACATGAGAAGAAGGGTCATGTATGTAGGCTGAAGAAAGCCCTGTATGGACTCAAACAGGCACCTAGAGCATGGTATGGTTGAATTGATGGATACTTGCAGCAGATGGGATTTGTCAAGAGCGATGTTGATCCCAATCTCTATTATCTCACAATAGAGAATGAGCCTCTGATTTTGGTATTGTATGTAGATGATCTATTTCTGACAGGATCATCAAGGCTCATCAAAGACTACAAGAGGAACTTGGCAGAGGAATTCGACATGAAGGATTTGGAGTTGATGCACTATTTTTTGGGATTGGAAGTTTGGCAGTAGAAGGGAGAAATCTTCCTTGGGCAAGGAAGATACGCTACGGAGGTTCTAAAGAGATTTAGAAAGCAGGATTGTAGACCCATGGCTCCTCCAATGATCACCAATTGGAAGAAAATCGATGCATCTAAAGATAAAGAAGTGGACCCCACCTTATATAGACAGCTCATAGGATCTCTCATGTATTTGGTCAACACCAGGCCAGACATTTGCTACATTGTTAATTCCCACAGTCAGTTCATGGTTGAACCAAAGAGGGCACATGGGGTAGCAGCTAAGCACGTTCTCCGATATATCCGAGGAACAGTCGGATATGGATTAAAATACACCCAAGGCTATGACATCGTTCTACGTGGATTCATAGATGCAAATTGGGCAGGAAGTTCGGTGGATTGGAAAAGTACCACAGGGTACTATTGTTGAGATGTTTGAGTGTTTGGGTAGCATCAGATGTGCTCTAGCTCCCAAACTTTGTGGAGGGACTAGAGTACATGAGATCTCCAAGACCCAAAAAGGCATTTAAGAAATTCCATACAGTTTGAGAGAAAATTAATTAATTCATATTTTTAATTCAGGATCCCAAGTCTAACTTAAGAAAATTAAAATATTAAAGGTAATTAATTTAAACATGTGATGGAAATGACTTAAGTCACACGGATCAAGATTTCTTTTAATCTTAGCCATCGATTCAAGATTAAATCATGGTCGTTGGTTTCCCAATGAGAAAGTATAAAGGAAAGGCTTGGGGTCAGTTGGAGAACACGCACACGAAGGCAAAGCACTGAGACTAAGCTGAAATTCTAGGGTAGGGTTTGCTAAGAATTTTCAGAAGTGTTTCAACTGCAGAGACAGGTAATATTGGCAAAGGGGATGGTCTGATCCTAGTGCCAAGAATCAGCAAGAGGCAGAGAGCAGCAACCAGAGGCAGCGCAGAGAAGCAGAGGCAGCAGCAGTAGTTACGCAACAGCTGCGCAACGCAGAGAGTAGCTTCAACTACGCAGGCTCAGAAAGGGCAGCGCTGGGCAGCAGGGGACCCTCCAGGGTTACGCAAAGACCCTTCTAGGACAGCGTAGGGTCTGCGTCACCCATTCTGGGGTTAAGCAGCCCTCTCCAGGCCAGCGCAGAGGCTGACAGGGCTAACGCAGGGGCTTTAGGGGCAGCGCTGGGGTTTCTAGGGCCAGAAATTGGCTGAGTCTTGTAAATCCTGTTTGAGGGTGTGGATCAATCAGTCGTTTGGTCTCGGAACAGTAGGTTAGTTGCAGATCTATCTTTTTCTCTGTCGGGTTAACTAGTGAGGTGCCTAGATTTGTTGTATTCAGAAACTACTTAATAATATAAACCCTCCAGCAGTCAAAAGACCGGTTTTCCCACATTGGGTTTTTCCAGGGACAGTTGCCCAGAAAATCTTGTGTGTCACTTTGTCTATGTGTGCATATATTTCTATTTTAGATCTGAATCGGTGAAGGTCTGTTATGTATTTACTTCGATGTTAATCTGAATATTTTAGCCTTAATAACTTGTTTAAGAGGGAGAAGTATAACCAGATCTAACAGTAGAATTTCTGCATAAAGTAACATTCAGAAATTTTCACATGGCATCAGAGCGATTGCGGATCTAGCAGGGTCACCAGCAAAAGACTGAAGAATCTTACTGCAGAAAGAAACAGAGAGAGCAGCAGCAGCCATAGAAAGCCAGATCTGAAGGGACAACGCAGCAACAGAGGGAGCAGAGCCACGCAGAGGCCAGAGTGACGTAGTCCTACGCACTCTCCACGCAGGCCCACGTACTTACTGCGCAGAGACAACGCTAAGACTGTCTTCTCACGCAGAGGCCAGCTAGGGTGACACAGATCTGAAGACATGCTGATTCAGAAGTGCCGAAAGAATGCTGCAGAACTTCAGAAGTTGCTGGTGGGGTTAAATTTCTAAAGATTCAGAATTTAGCCTAAGCACTAGGTGACAGAGCGTGAGGAGATCAGCGTCTCAGAGGGTTTCTAACCAAATAAATCTGCAGATCGATCAGAGGATCAAAGAGAGTTGTTTGGTTGTTGATTTGGCGGATTTCCAAGAGAGGAAATCAATTGTCAGAGGGAGCAGAGGGTGCCTTTTTTCGCCAAGGACCCTAGATTTGAGCTTCAGTAGAGAAGCAAGCAGAGGAAGATCTGTTATGACAGAGTAGATCTGAGCAGATGGCACCTCACGGACTACGTGATCAAGATAGGTTGTACGCACTGTCCAAATTTGCAGTCTCGAAGGCCAGAATCCTGGTAGCCATGGAGGCATACGGTCTAAGAGACCATGCAGAAAAAGTCTTGGCCACGCCGACCGCTGTGGATCTCCTGAAGAAACATGAGGAAGTTGCGGCGCATGCCAAACATTTCATAATGGATGGGGTTAAGGATCATATAGTTCCACACATCGCTGAAAAGAAAACAGCTCATGAGATGTGGAAAGCCTTAACAGCCCTATATGAAGGGAAGTTCGTCCAGAGGAGAATGCTTCTGGAGAATCAGTTGCGGTCATTCATGATGACTAAGGCAGAAGAAATAGAGCCCTTCCTTTTCAGACTACAGGCGATCAGAGATCAGTTGTCTGCCATGTGAGCAAAGGTGGAGGATGATGTGATGGTAAGGACTGCACTCAATGCAGTCACAGAAGAGTGGGAAACCTTTGTCCAAAGTGTCTTGGGCAGAGCGGACCTTCCCAACTGGGACAATATGTGGGCAATCCTTCGTCAAGAAGAACTCTGCCAATCCACCAAGAGGCAGTACAGCACGGGGTCAAGTAAGGTGAAGAAGGAAGAGGAATAAGATGCAACCTTGGCATCAAAGAGGCAGCAAGGAAAGAAGAAGCGTGAACTATCAAAGATCAAGTGTTTCCAGTGCGGCGAACTAAGACATTTCGCCAACAATTGTCCTTAGAAGAAGAAGGGCAAGGAAGCTTCTACTTCTAAGGCTGCGGTGGCGGACGATGGGTCAAAAGATGACGTAGCCATGAGCGCTCATGAACCACGAAAGTGGGGCGGCATGGATCTGTAGAGCAGCTACAGAGTGGGGGCGCGATCCTTGACCAGCTCATCTCTTGGATCACATCCGAGCTACGGGAGCCTTAAGACAATAGCAAGACAAGTGGAGCAGTCAGTCCAAAGAATCACGGATGAAGCAGAGTCGGAGCTGAAGGCTGAAGGAAGCAGCGTAGTGCAGATGCAACAGCAGCGTAGCAACAACAGCATAGGGGCTGATGTGATTTTAGCAGCGCAGAGCAGAGCAGCAGCAGTATAGAAGCTTCAGGGGGACAGCACAGTGCAGCAACAGCGTGGGATATTTCAGCGCAAGGGCTGATGTGACTTCAGCAACGCAAAGGGAGTCTGCTTATGCAGTGCAGAGATGTAGTTGTGCATCATCCTCCAGATGTCAGCACAGATCAGCAGCCGATGGAGCTTCTGTGATGAGGATGCAACCCAAGTGACTTATCTGTCAAAGATTGGACAGGAGTTTCAGTTGCTTCTCTCAACAACTGAAGATGCAGTGCAACAGTTGGCAGCACGATGTAACATATTGAGAGGGAGCTACAGTACAGATGTGGTAGTGGCGGTGGCAGTGTCATGGGCAGCAGTATAGAATGGCAGCAACAGCACAGTGATGAAGGGCAGTAGGTCCAGCATTAGTGCAGAGACCCACACCAGAGATCAGTGCAGAGCTTCGAGGTGAAGCAGAGTTGTACTAGAGCACATTCCTCGCTAAGAGGGAGTGTTGAGATTTTTGAGTGTTTGAGTAGCATCGGATGTGCTCTAGCTCCCAAACTTTGTGGAGGGACTAGAGTACATGAGATCTCCAAGACCCAGAAAGGGATTTGAGAAATTCCATCCAGTTTGAGAGAAAATTAATTAATTAATATTTTTAATTAAGGACCCTAAGTCTAACTTAGGAAAATTAAAATATTAAAGGTAATTAATTTAAACATGTGATGGAAATAACTTAAGTCACAAGGATTAAGCTTTCTTTTAATCTTAGCCATCAATTCAAGATTAGATCATGGTCGTTGGTTTCCCAATGAGAAAGTATAAAGGAAAGGCTTGGGGTCAGTTGGAGAACACACACACGGAAGCAGAGCACTGAGACTAAGCTGAAATTCTAGGGCAGGGTTTGCTAATAATTTTCAGAAGTGTTTCAGCTACAAAGAGGAGTAGTATTGGCAAAGGGGATGGTCTGATCCTAGTGCCAAGAATCAGCAAGAGGCAGAGAGCAGCAACCAGAGGCAACGCAGAGAAGTAGAGGCAGCAACAGCAGTTACGCAGCAACTACGTAGCGCAGAGAGCAGCTTCAGCTACGCAGGCCCAGAAAGGGCAGCGCTGGGCAGCAGGGGACCCTCTAAGGTTACGCAAAAACCCTTCTAAGGCAGCGTAGGGTCTGCGTCACCCATTCTGGCGTTACACAGCCCTCTCCAGGCTAGCGCAGAGGCTGACAGGGCTGACGCAGGGGCTTCAGGGGCAGTGCTGGGGTTTCTAGGGCCAAAAATTGGTTGTCTTGTAAATCTCGTTTGAGGGCGTGGATCAGTCAGTCTTTTGGTCTCGGAAAAGCATGTTAGCTGCAAATCTATCTTTTTCTCTGTCGAGTTAACCAGTAAGGTGCCCAGATTTGCTGTATTCAGAAACTACTTAATATTATAAACCCTCTAGCAGCCAGAAGACCGGTTTTCCCGTATTGGGTTTTTCCAGGGACAGTTGTCCAGAAAATCTTGTGTGTCACTTTGTCTATGTGTGCATGTATTTCTGTTTTAGATCTGAATCGGTGAAAGTCTGTTATGTGTTTACTTCGATGTTAATCTGAATATTTCAGCATTAAAAACTTGTTTAAGTAGGAGAAGTATAACTAGATCTAACAATAGAATTTCTACATAAAGTAACATTCAAAAATTTTCACAACTCCTTCAACATTGGATCAGGTATGACTTCCTGGTGCAGTGAGAAGCAGAAGTCCGTAGCACTGAGCACAACTGAAGCAGAGTATATGGCAGCTAACACAGCTTCGTGTGAGGCTATATCGCTGAGAAAACTGCTAGTGAATTTATTAAGAAGGAAGATGGAGGCGACCAGTATTCTATGTGATAATCAGAGTCACATCAAGCTCTCTAAGAATCCTTTTTTTCATGATCAGTTGAAACACATCGACATCAGGTGTCATTTTCTCAGAGACTGTGTTCAGCGGGGAGCAGTACAGTTGCAGTACATTCCCACAGGAGAGCAGGTAGCAGAAATTCTCACCAAGGCCCTAGGGAGAACAAAGTTTGTTTATTTTAGGGAAAAGATGGGGATGATTGAGAATCTGTTTCAATAACGGATGAAGCAGCACTTAAGAGAGAGTTGTAGTACGAATGCAGCAGTGGCAGTGGCAATGTCATGGGCAACAGTATAGTAGCAGCAGCAGCGCAGTGATTGATGGACAGGTTGTCAGATGTCAGCAGCGCAGAGAATGCTTCAGGATCAGAACAATATGCAGCAGGCATATTGTTAGAGCACTTTCCTCGCTAAGAGGGAGTGTTGATTTTTGGTAGCATCGGAAGTGCTCTAAGTCTCAAATTTTGTGAGGAGGCTTAGACACACGTATTCCAAAAAACCCCGAAATCATTTGTGGAAATTCCACTCATAACATGTTTTATTAAAATAATTAATTATTTTAATGGTGACCCTAAGTCTAAATTTAGGGAAATTAAATAATTAAAGGGAATTAATAAAACAGAGTGTGAATCTTCTAGAAAACACAGATCAAGTCAATTTATGATCTTAGCCGTTGATTAGAGATATAATCTTAGTCGTTGATATCTCAACGAGAAGATTATAAAAAAGAATCGAGGGTCATTTGGAAGATACACCAGTGCAGATACTCAGTTGCCCAAGTAAAATCGATTTTCTCAGTGGTTGAAGTTCGGCAAGACAAAATCGATCTAGAGGGAGAGTTACAGGTGGAGGAGAGACAGAGACGGTTCAGCATCAATCCGACGTACAAGAACAGGTGACGCAGTGGCAGAAAGGGACATTGCAGTGGTTGGAAGGGACAACGCATAAGACAGTGCAGGGGTGACGCAAGAGGCCCAAGAGAGTCATTCCGAGGTCATTTCTCATCAAGAAATTTGTGATGAATTTCTCCAGTGTTACCTTAGAGAATTTCTCTTCGTTACTGCTAATTGTAAATTGTACAAGAAGATTTTGCTAAAGAATAATAGAAACCCTCATCTACTGCACCGGTTTTCCCACATTGGGTTTTTCTAGGGACAATTGTCCAAAATATCTATGTCATTCTTGTGCTAGTATTTCCTTGTTGATTTGCTCAGTAATTGTGAAGTCTACATTTGAATTTATTTCAATATTTATTGAAGAGATTTCTACAAATAACTTGTTTCTGAATAATAAGTAGAAGAAATAATATCAGAGAATGCAGTATGATTTCAAGTTGAAATTTTCACAAGGAAAACTTTAGGGTCAGATGGAAAACACACCAGTGCAGATACTCAGTTGCCCAAGTAGTGGCTGAAGTTCGGCAAGAGAAAATTGATCTAGAGGGAGAGTTGCAAGTGGAGGAGAAACAGAGAGGGTTCAGCATCAATCTGGGATGCAAGAAAGGTGACGCAGTGATAGGAAGAGACAGCGTAGAGGCAGGAAGGGAACAATGCAGAAGGGTGACACAGTTCTGCGCAGTGCCCACGGAAAGCCAACGTAGTGGGGATGCAGGAGGCCAAGGAGGGTTCTTTCGAGGTCATTTCTCATCAAGAAATTTGTGAGAAATTTCTCCAGTGTTATCATAGAGAATTTCTCTTCATTACTGATGATTGTAATTGTACAAGAAGATTTTTGTTGAAGAATAATAGAAACCCTCATCTGCTACACCAGTTTTCCCGCATTGGGTTTTCGAGGGACAATTGTCCAAAAATCGTTGTGTCAATCTTGTGCTAGTATTTCCTTGTATTTTGCTCGGTAATTGTATGGTGAAGTTTGCACTTGAATTTGTTTCAATATTTACTGAAGAGATTTTCGTAAATAACTTATTTCTGAATAATAAGTAGGAGAAATAATATCAGCTATTGCAGTAGGATTTCAAGTTGAAATTTTCACATGGTATCAGAGCAACGTTGGGCAAGATAGCAGGAGGATCTATGCTAAAGGGAGCTCGTGTTGCTGCTCTAGCAGCAAATCGTACTCCTGAGGGCTTACGCATTCCTTCTGCCGAAGCTGCTGGGAAAAGTAAAAGCACGAAAAAGATGGAAGATAGCTTTATTTCATAACTGGCCTCAAGGCCAGAAAAGGAATATGTGTGTTTATCTAGCTCTGCATCATCAAATTATTGGTATCTTGATAGCGGGGCTTCAGCCCATATGACTGGAGAAAGGGATCATTTCTCCAGCTATCAAGAGGAAAAGATGGACTTCGAAATTACTATGGGAAACAAGACAAAGTGTACCCCTGTAGGAAAATGGACCGCAGCATTTTAGACAGAAGTAGGAGACAGTCTCCAAGCCACAAATGTGTTGCATGTGTAAGGTATGGGAATGAATTTACTTTCAGTGTCTCCATTGCAAGACAAGGGATATGATGTTTACTTTATCGAAAGGAAAGTCTATGTCAAACATCTAAGTTGGAAGAAGAAGGCTCAAATTGGAACTCGAAGCAACAGACTATACAAGTTGCAACTCGAGTCGTCAATGGCTGTGGTAGGTAGCAATCTAAGTGGCGAATCAGATCTGAATGAGCTATGGCACAGATGAATGAGGCATCTACACCATGGAGCTCTGAGAATGCTCAGAGAAACTGTTACAGGAGTTTCAATCCTTAGCACCAAACATGATGACATGTGTAGAGAGTGCGTACTAGGGAAGTATACTAAAGCAGCATATTCTAGAAGCAACAATAGGGCGAAAAGTGTATTGGGACTAATACACTCAGACATCTGCAGACCAATGTCCACTGCTGCTCTTGGTGGAGGTAAGTACTTTGTCACCTTCATTGATGACCATTCCAGGAAGACTTGATATACTTCTTAAAGACCAAGGATGAGGTCTTCGATCAATTCAGGGAATTTAAAGCTCTGGTAGAAAACCTGACCGGGAAGAAAACCAAAGTATTACATTCAGATAACAGTGGGGAATATACTGATAAATAATTCACAGATTTCTATGCAAGGGAGGGCATCAAGAGAGAATGGACCGCTCCTTATAATTCGGAGCAGAATGGAGTTGCAGAACGGAAGAACAGGACTATTGTTGGGGCAGCAAAGCCAATGTTGTGTGACCAGGATCTGCCTAGATTTCTATGGGCAGAAGCATGCAGCACAATAGTATATATCCAAAATAGGACCCCTCACAGAGCTTTGGGCAAGACATCTCCCGAGAGTGTCTTCACAAGGATGAAGCTGAAGGTAAGTCACTTCAGGATTTTTGGGAGTGTGGCATATTGTCACATTCCAGATGAGAAACGAAGCAAACTAGATAAGACTGCTAAGAAAGGGTATCTTGTAGGATATAGCGAGACATATAAGGCATACAAAATCTACATTCCGGATAATAGGAAAGTTGTAGTAAGGAGGGATGTGAAATTCATGGAGGATCGAACCTTCAGAAAATTTCAAGAAATGCCTACTGAAGATTAGTCTGAGGATGTACCTTTTGTCCAGCGGCAACTAGGAGAAGATCCAACAAATGGACAGCCATCAGGGTCTAGCACTGTGACCAGTACTAGTATTTCTTCAAAAGAAGAAAATCCAGATAGCTCACAACAGATGGGACAGCAGGAAGAAGAAATGATTGAGCCACCCACCACCAGCAGCAGAATTAATAGAGAAGCACGACAGACGCTTAGGGATGCAGAGGAGTTTGTTGGGGCTCCTAGAACCGGGAAAAGGCAGCGTAGACAGCCTGAAAAATACCAAGCATTGGTAGCACAGGTCGAAGAACCCTCTAGCTTTCAAGAGGTCGTACAACATCAAGTTTGGGTGGATGCCATGGCAGAGGAGTACAACTCTATCATGACCAATGATGTCTGGGAAGTCGTACCTACACCACAGGAAGGATCAGTTGTAGGTTCTAGGTGGATCTACAAGATCAAGTACGTTGTAGATGGCAGTGTAGAGAAGTACAAGGCCAGGTTTGTGGCCAAGGGATATGCTCCGAAGGAAGGGATAGACTACGAAGAAACCTTCGTCCCTATAGCCAGATATACCTCTATCAGATCCATTATATCCCTTGCAGCGCAGATGGGATGGGAAATTCACCAGATGGACATCAAGATTGCATTCTTGAACGGGGTGATAGAAGAAGAGGTTTACATCGAACAGCCAGAAGGCTTCGAAACACATGAAAAGAAATCTCATGTATGAAGCTGAAGAAAGCCTTGTATGGGCTTAAATAGGCACCTAGAGCATGGTATGGTCGAATAGATGGTTACTTGCAGTAGATGGGATTTGTCAAGAATGACACTGATCCCAATCTCTACTATCTCATGGTAGAGAATGAGCCTCTGATTTTGGTTTTGTATGTAGATGATTTGTTTTTGACAGGATCATCTAGGCTCATCAAAGACTGCAAAAAGAATCTTCCAGAAGAATTTGACATGAAGGATTTGAGGTTGATGCACTATTTTTTGGGATTGTAAGTTTGGCAGCAGAAGGAAGAAATCTTCCTTGGGCAAGGAAGATATGCTACAGAAATTCTAAAGAGATTTAGAATGCAGGACTGTAGACCCATGGCTACTCCAATGATTACCAATTGGAAGAAAATAGATGCATCTGAAGATAAATAAGTGGACCCCACCTTGTACAGGCAGCTCATAGGGTCTCTCATGTATCTGGTCAACGCCAAGCTAGACATTTGCTACATTGTTAATTCCCTTAGTCAGTTCATGGTAGAACCAAAGAGGGCGCACTGGCAACTGCTAAGCATGTTCTCTAATATGTGCGAGGAACATTTGGATATGGATTAAGATACACCCAAGGCAATGATATCAGACTGTATGGATTCACAAATGCAAATTGGGCAAGAAGTTTGGTAGATTGGAAAAGTACCACAGGGTACGATTTCAATATTGTGTAATATTCCCAATTAACAATAGCTAATTGGAAATATTAATTTTTGGCTATTTCACTTTAATAAAGTTAAGTTAGAAATAAAGTGGGTGAAGAGGGACACTTAACTCACACTTAGGATAAAAACATTTCCTCAAGTCACTTGGAGACATGTCTATTTGGCAGCGTGGGGCCTAGAGGACGAAGTGGCAGCGTGGAGGAGATGTCAGCGTGGGCAACATGGGCCCATGTCAGTGCAGAGCTAGAGGAACAGCGTGGCTCAAGGAGACAGTGCAGTTGGTGGTGGGGCCTAGGTGAGAGCAAGGCTCTCCAAACATAAAAAGGGAGAGAGGCTCCTCATTTTGATCATTCTGATTATGCATCTATGATATTTGTCTTTTGACATTGAGCATGCTTTTTCTGTTGAGCAAAGTCTGCAAGTGTTGTTCAGCACACCGGGTGTCTCCGTGCGGAGATCCCAACCTCAGCCCCAGGGGACTTCGAGTGCCTGCTCGGGTGAGGAGTTCTATCCTTGTTTTGTTGGAGAGTTGGAGCAGCCACAGTTGAGATTGTTCACTTGCAGAGACAGCGCAGTCAGTGAGAGGGAGGACACAGTCTTTGGAGGAGGAGATTCTGGATTGAGGGTTTATCAGGGATTCAGCCCGAGAGAGTTGGAAACGGGTTAGCCCTTCCCTATTCCATCATTTTGGTAGAGTTGGAGGCCATCCTTTGCAGCAAATCATTCAGGGCCAACGTTTATCATTGGGACAGCGTGGTACCTCAAGAGAGGTCATTTTCGGAGATCAGCCATTTTCGAAAAGCTCTCTGGGCTTTTCTGGGTATTGGGTGGAGAGGCCATTCCCAAAGTTTCATAATTTTCTGAGGTGGGGAGCAGCCCCAAAGATTCAGTTTATTCCAGCACTAGCAGCTTGGAGATTACGCTGTCATTGAGGGAGAAGCCATTCCATGATATATTCTGAGAGTATTTCTACGTTTGCCTAGTGCAAGCCAAGGTGCCACCTTTCTTATCACCTTTGTACTCATTTTATCTTTCAGTATTTAATAAAATGGCTCAGCGTTCTCCATATTATGTTTTTTTCATGTGATGTCTCTCTAGTTGTTGTAGTTTCTTGTTTATGTGCTTTATATTCTTGTTTATTTCTAGCCGGAATATTACATATTGGATCAAGAATGACCTCCTGGTGCAGTAGGAAGCAGAACTCCGTAGCACTGAGCATAGCTAACGCTAAATATAAAGTTGCTAGAACAGCTTCGTGTGAGGCAATATGGCTTAGAAATCTGCTCATGAATTTATTCAAAAGGGAGATGGAGGCGACCAGGATTCTATGTGATAATCAGAGTTGCATTAAGCTCTGTGAGAATCCTGTTTTTCATGATTGTTCGAAGCAAATCGACATCAGGTGTCATTTTATCAAACGCTGTGTTCAACGGGGGGCAGTACAATTGCAGTACATTCCCACAGCAGATTAGGTAGCAGACATTCTCACCAAGGCCCTAGGGAGAACAAAGTTTGTTCAATTCAGGGAAAAGATGGGGATGATTGAAAATCTGTTTCAGTAGCATAAACGGATGAGGCAGCGCTTAAGAGAGAGTTGTAGTACAAATGCAGCAGTGGCAGAGGTAGTGTCAAGGGCAGCAGTACAGTTGCAGCAGCAGGACAGGGGTTGGTGGACAGCTTGTCAGACATCAACGGCATAAAGGATGCTTCAGGGTTAGAGCAGTATGCAACAGGCATATTGTTAGAGCACTTTCCTCGCTAAGAAGGAGTGTTTATTTTTGGTAGCATTAGAAGTGCTTAAGTCTCAAAATTTGTGGAAAGGCTTAAGCACATGTATTCCAGAGAACCCAGTGTTGACCACACTTTGTCAATGACCCCATAGCAGTACACCCCCATTTTTTCAAATGGGATTCATCATGTTCGACGTGTTCATGCCATTCAGATTTCATCATCGGTCAGCAGTTTTATAAATGATGTAAACCCATTCTGCATGTTTATGATATAAATGATCTAAATAAGACCACCATGTATGTAACAACCTAGGTAAGCCTAGTATGTTGGTGATGATTTCTATCCTAGGAGGTTTTTTGTCTCACTGATTCATTTGTGTTTCTCGACACAAGTGATCGACAGAGTTTTCCCCTCCAGCTTCACCCCAAAGCTAGGGTGGATTTTGTCATCAAGATGCTAAGTGAGTCCTAGTGTTTTCTATCGAGTCTTTGTAAAAGTAGTTTGGGAATGATCCTAGCTAATTGGCTAGATTATTTTATTACAAACTACTTGGTCTACTAGATCATGTTTTGAGTCACAGAATTGAGTAGCTACTTGAGGGTCTATACGAATGGGTATTCCCCCTTTGTGTCTAAATGTATTTATCTTATGTAAGCAGGGTTGGAAAAAATAATTAAATCCCCTCTCAGTCAATTAATTAAATTTTCTGGCCAAATTAATTAAAAATCCTAAGCCGGAAATTTAATTAATTTTAAGTCCTATGTGAGTTAAAATTCTTCAAAGGCAAAATTCGTGGGTCCTTCAAAGATAAATTTTTAAAGGTCCCAGGCCAAAGGAATATTGAGAATTTCAAGAAATTTTGGACCCTTGGGCCTTGGTGGTTAAATCAAAGTCAAAATTTTGAGGTAGTTAACTCAAAAATATTATTTTTGAGTTAATTAAAATGGAATTAAATGATAAATTCGAATTTCCTCAAAATTATAATTTCGACGGTCCAGATTAAAAGATAATTAAATCTTTTCGACGATCGAGATTATTTTGACAAGGATCAACTGAACTAGCCGTTGGAGATTTTATCTTATAAATTAGAGGTCTTTGTCAGTCTTTCAGTCATCCGATCACTTGATCGTGCACTCGCTCTTGAAGCTCTCCTGGAATATTTTTTGGAATAATACAAACAAAGACTTTGGGGTTTTATTTTGATGGTGGTGTTCCTCTTCAGCATTTTATGGTAAACTTGTTCTTAAAATTCTGCTGATGATTATTTTAATGGATTGTTGATTAATGGGTCTTGTAGAGTAAGCTAATGCACAGGTATCTTGCTTAGGTTACTGGATCTAGGGTAAAAATATTAATTGGATCGAGTTAATAGCTATCTCTAGCTCATGAAAATTTTATGTTTTATCAGTATTTCTCTATTAATTTAACAATTTCACTTTAAGTGTGCAGAAATCTTCCGGATTTAAATTGGGCGTTTGGGGAAGTCCTAGTTTGGACCAGCTGACTCCCAAGGAAATAGAATCTGAAGAGCCCTCCGGATATAATCCCCCGGGCTTATCTTAAATTCCATTTTTGCAGGGTTCTTTATTGGGCATGTGCCTCTCTCCTAATTTTCTATTTTCTTAATTGCGCTGAACGGTTTTAATCTGGCCATGAGGGCTTCTAATCTGTAAAATAGCATTGTAAATCCCACTTATTTTTATTTTTATTCACCAGGATTTTTGGGGTTTTATTTTGTACATATATTGGTTTTCTGGGTTTGCTAGTTTTTTGGTTTTGTGCAGGTTGTATCAGGAGATTTTCAAAGAAATTTTTTAGATCTGAGCCAGATCTAGGCCCTGGAGAGTAAGATCTGGTCTCAAGATTGAATCTGGTTGCAGATCTGGGCTTGATCTCTATTCTAGAAAATTTAATAGTTGCAGGTGTTTTTATTAAATTCATTTCTGCTAGGAAAAAGGAGAAATTTAAGTTTCTATGCACCAGTGTGCCTGCCAACTTTCTGTTTGCTGGCTGCCCTCATTTGCTGGTCTTCCATTTTCACTGCCCTTTTTCCCTCTACATTCTCCATTGACAAGCGTCCCGCAATTTCCAGCGTCCTTTGCTGCAGATGCCATTTTCATCCTTGCTCCAGCTCCTGTGTACTACTCCTTGCTACTCAAAATTTCTCTCTCTGCATAAGCCATTTCCTCTTCCCTTCAACCTGTAGTCACCTTTCTCCCTCACGTTGCCTCTGTTGACTGCCCCATCTAGCGTTTTGTTGATGTCAATTTCCATCCTCATACAGCATTCACGCTGCCTGCCCATTCAAGTTGTCGCCGTCCCATTTCTTCACGCAGTCAAGTCTCCAACGCTGCAGCGTTTCCCTCACGCTATCCGCTGCCCTTCATTTCTCCTTCTTTCACATTTTCCCTCCTCACTCTCTGCGTGCTCTCTTCCCATTACCGCAGCTCTTTGCTACCACAGTCTTCCGCTCCTTTCCTCTGCGTTTATCCCTTTCTCCCCTCGCTACTTCTCGCTGCCCGCATTCTCCCTTGCCTGCCGCTTCCTCTTGAAAGACCTACGCACAACACACACCATAACATTTCATTTTTTTTTAATTTTAACATTTCATTTTTTTATTTTTATTTTTAACTTTCTAAAAGTTTAGGTTACGTATAGCATTAACGTTTTGATTTATTTTTTTTATGAAGTTTGGTTTTAGATTTAATTGAACAATTTCATTTTTTATGTTTTTAACTTTTGTATAAAGTTAAGTTTTAATATTTTATTTTTTATTTTTCAATTTTATATTTTGTAAAACTTAAAACAAAAGGGGTTCTAAAATTTATTTAGATTTTTTAACTTTGTTTTTCAAATAAAAATAAAAAAATTAGAAAAGAAAAAAATATTTTTTACCCTTTACAAAATATAAAATATAAAAAAAAATGAAAAATTTAAACATTTTAATTTTTTTAATTTTTAACTTAGGGAAATTTTGTATGATAATGGTTTTGGGTGTCATATGAAGGAAAATTATTCCATAGTCAAAGGTGAGTCTTAAATTTTTATCTAAAGTTTGACTATAGGAAAATTTTAAATTTTGAATTGGAATTATTTGGAATATCATAAATTCGGAAATATTGGAAATATCTGGCATTTAAATTTGATGGTACCCTCATAATAATATTTTTGTTTCGAATTTAAATCGTTGGTTCAAAGTATTTTTATGCTTAGCGGTGGTTGATGAGCTTTAATTGTGGTTTTAAATTACTTGAAAATCGGTAATTAATTGTTTAAGTCAACTTTGGGAATATTTCAAGTTATGATAAATTGCATGTTTTTATCGAACATTGTTAATGCATAATTGCGAAGGTGTTTTATTGAATATCATTGTGGTGGATTGATTTTTCATAGCAGCAGTTGCATATCAATTACTTGACTTTAATTTCATAACGAGATATTTTGACTCCACAAGGCACTGGTTTTAAAGTTTCAAATCTAATTGGATCTATAAAATCTCGTTAATCTTAACAAGTACTTGGTCATTTAACTGTGTCTCCTAAATTGTTTGGTTTTCAACCAGTTCTCCTTCTTCATTTTCATTGGGGTCTACCTCCCTTAGTCTGCAAGGAGACAGCTTAGATAGAGAGATTGGGGATCAAGGTGACAGCCCCCAATCTAAGCCGTTGTCGTGGTGCCTAGACAATCTGTGCGACAGCACCCAGAAATCGTTTGTGAAAAATCCACTCAGAATATGTTTTATTAAAATAATTAATTATTTTAATGAAGACCCTAAGTCGAAACTAAGGGAAATTAAATAATTAAGGGTATTAATAAAACAGAGTGTGAATCTTCTAGAAAAAATGGGTCAAGTCAAGTTATAATCTTAGTCGTTGATTAGAGACCTTATCTCGGTCGTTGATATCTCAACGAGAAGACTATAAAGGAAGGCTTGAGGGTCATTTGGAAAAAACACCAGTGCAGATACTCGTTGCCTAAGTAAATTGATTTTCTCAGTGGTTGAAGTTCAGCAAGAGAAGATCAATCTAGAGGGAGAGTTGCAGGTGGAGGAGAAACAAAGAGGGTTCAACATCAAACCTGGGTGCAAGAAAAGTGACGTGGTGGAAGGAAGAGAAAGCATAGAGACAGGAACAGAAAAGTGCAAAAGGGTGACGCAGTTCCGTGTAGTGCCCACGCATAGTCAGCAGTGGTGACGCAGGAAGCCAAGAATGGTTCTTCTGGGATCATTTGTTGATTTTGGGGTAGCATCGGACGTGCTGTAGCTTCGAAACTTTGTGGAGGGGCTAGAACACATGAGATCTCCAAGACCCAGAAATCATTTTGAGAAATTCCACCCAGAGCTTAAGTTATTCAAATAATTAATTATTTTAATGGAGACCCTAAGTCTAACTTAAGGAAATTAAATAATTAAAGTGAATTAATTTAAACATGTGGGTGAGAATGTTCTAACTGACGATGATCAAGTCTTTTCTAATCCTAGTCGTCAATTAGAGATTAGATCACGACCGTTGATGTTGATTTTTGTAGCATCAGAAAGTGTTCCAAGTCTCAAAATTTGTGAGGCTTGGACATAAGTATTCCAAAGAACTCGGAAACCGTTTGTGGAAATTCCACTCGGTTTATGTTTTATTAAAATAATTAATTATTTGAATGGAGACCCTAAGTCTAAACTTACGGAAATTAAATAATTAATGGGTATTAATAAAACAGAGTGTGAATCTTCTAGAGAACAAAGATCAAGTCAACTTTTAATCTTGGCCATTGATTAAACTTCTAATCTGGGTTGTTGATTCATCGATGAAAAGATTAGAAAAGAAGGCTTGAGAGTCATTTAGAAAATAAGTCGGGCATACACTCAGTAACCGAAGGAAGTCGATTCTGAAATAATAGAATTCAATTTCAGAGGGAGAGTTGCAGGGCAAAAGAAGCAGAGAGAGTTAGCAGTGATAAAGAACAAGGAAAGAAGAACAAAGAAGGCCGGAGAAGGCAGTGCAGAGAGCCCACGCAGAGTGACGCAGTCTCACGCAGGCACTGCGCAGAGAGACACGCAAAGGGACGCAAAAGGAAGCTGTGAGTCTTCTGAGTGTCAGAAATTCTCCAGAGGGTTCGTGAGAATTTATCTCAGGTATTTTCTACTGAAGTCTGCTAGTCTTTTCCTTATAAGGAATTTCATTGCTGAAG
The DNA here is from genome assembly GCA_034641835.2 of Pinus albicaulis. Classification (NCBI taxonomy): domain Eukaryota; kingdom Viridiplantae; phylum Streptophyta; class Pinopsida; order Pinales; family Pinaceae; genus Pinus; species Pinus albicaulis. Next base: position 61,233,509 of record CM076574.1, read on the forward strand.
AATAATATATAAACGCTCATCTACTGCACCGGTTTTCCGGCATTGGGTTTTTCCGGGGACAATTGTCCAAAAATAAGTGTGTATATGTGATTGATTCTTATGCTTGTAATTCTTACTGTTTTATTCTCTGCATATACTTGAGTGAAAGCTGCAGTAGTATTTATTTTGAAATTTACTGGAAAAAATCTGTAAATAACTTATTGGAAATAATAAGTAGGAGAAATAAATCTATCACTGCAAAAGTATTTTCAGGATTGGAATTTTCACAGTTGATTCGTCAACTGGAAAAGTCTTAAAGGAAGGCTTGGGGTCAGCTAGAAGACACACATAGTGGTAGCACTTGAGCTAAGTCGAAATTTTGGGGCACCGTTTGCTGAGAATTTTCAAGTGAGCTTGCAGTGCAGCGAGGGGCAAATCGGCAGAGGGATTTCAGATCCGAGGCCGAGAATACATAGGCAGAGAGGCAGATCCATACCAGAGGAGCAGTGCAGCCTAGCAAGGGTGACGCAGAGGCAGCGTAGGCCCAACAGGGGTGACGCAGACCCAGCGAAGCTCACGCAGAGCCAGAACAAAGGCTGATACAGTCACAGAGGGGTGACGCAAGCCAAGAGTGGTTGACGCAGAGCCGAGAAGGGCAGCGCTTGGGTTTTAGTTGGCCAGAAAGGGCCCATAATTCAGCAAATCCAGAAGGGGTGACGCAGTGACTGCGTAGGCAACTGTGGGGTTCTTCATCCTCTACGGAATCAGCCATATTTTTTGTCTCCAGAGATAGAGGTACATCTGCCAGGATTTTCTCTGTTAGGTAAACCACTACTGGTACCCTAGATTGTATTCAGAATTCTGCATACTAATAAAACCCTCAAGAGCTGCTACACCAATTTTCCCGCACTGGGTTTTTCCAAGGACATTTGTCCGAAAAATCTTGTGTGTCCTTTGTCATGTGTGCTTAATTCTTCAGTACTTGATCTATATGTATGTGTAGATTTGCAGTGTGTTTACTTTGATGTTTTCTGAATATTTCTGAAAATAACTTGTAAATGTAAAAACACAAGTAGGAGAAGTAAACCAGATTTCTGCAGTAAAAATTTATGTTAAGTAGATTCAGGAATTTTCACATGGTATCAAAGCTATTGCAGATCAGGGGAGCTATTATAGATGAAGACGAGATCCTTGAGGTGCTCAAACTCTTGGATCACATACGAGCTACAAGAGCCTTAAGATAGTAGCAGGATGACTAGAGCAATGGGTGCAGAAGATCATGGAGAAGCAGAGGCAAGGTTGGGACAATAAAGTCTGGAGCAGCGCAGAGGAAAGGCAGCGACAGCGTGGAAGCAAAAGTGTAGAGGCTGATGGGATTTCAGCAACGCAAAGGCAGTGCTTACACAGTGCAGTGCAGCAGACAACACAGTGCTTTAGAGAGATAGCGCAATGCAGCAGCAGAGCGTGCTTCAATGATGAGATGCAGCCCAACTAACTTGTCTGTCAGTTTTTGGGTGATTGTCCTTCAGTTGCTTACTTCTCAGCAACCGAGTTGCAGTGCAGCAGTTGGCAATGGCAGTGCTATAGGCAGCATGATGCAGCAATTTGAGAGGGAGCTACAGTACAGATTTGGCAGTGTCAGTGACAGTGACACGAGCAACAGTACGGAAAGCAGCAACTCAAAGGATGGAGAGCAGCAGGCCAAGCATCAGCAGCACGGAGACCAATGCCAGAGATCAAGGCAATGCTTTAGTGTAGAAGTATTGCTAGAGCACACTCCTCGTTAAGAGGGAGTGTTGAGATTTTGGGGTAGCATTGTGTGTGCTCTAGCTCCGAAATTTTGTGGAGGGGCTAAAACACACGAGATCTCCAAGACCCAGAAAGTGTTTGGAGAAATTCCATCCGGTGTAAAATTTATTCTAATAATTAAAATTTTTAATAGGGACCCTAAGTCTAACTTAGGGATATTAAAAAAATAAAGTGAATTAATTTACAGATGTGATGAAATGTTCTAAGTGACATGGATCAAGCATTCTTTTAATCTTAGCCGTCGATTGGAGATTAGATCACGGTCGTTGGTTTTCCAATGAGAAAAGTATAAAGGAAGGGCTTGAGGTCAGTTGGAGAACAAACACATAGCAGAAGCACTGAAGCTTGAGTCGAATTTACGGGTCGGGGTTTGCTGAGGAATTCAAAGTGAGTTTGCAGTGCAATGAGGTGCAGAGATCGACAAGGGATGATCTGATCCGAGGTCGAGAATACACTAGTAGAGAGGCAGCATTGTACCAAACAGCGCAGAGGCCAGCTAGAGGGACGCAGTCCAGCCAGGACCACGCAGAGAACTGCGCATAGGCAGGGTAAGCCAAGTCAGGGTGACGCAGGCCCAGCCAGGGCAGCGCAGGGGCAGCAGAGACCCAGCGAGGGTGACACAGGCCTAGCCAGGGCAGCGCAAAGGCTACACAGCACTAATCAGGGTGACGCAGTGGGTATGTTGGCCAGTAGAGGCTGACGCAAACGCTGGAGAGGCAGCGCTGGGGTTTCAGTGGGCCAGAAAGGGCTCGTTATCTGTAATTCCTGGTTGAGGGTGTGATTTAGCCATATTTTGTATCTCTGAGTAATAAGGTACAGTTGCCGTGTATTTTATCTGTACGACAAACCGTTTCTGGTGCCCAAAATGTTGTATTCAGATTCTACATAATAATAAAACCCTCTAGAGTTGATGCACCAGTTTTCCAGCATTAGGTTTTTCCAGGGACATTTGTCCGAAAAATCTGTCATTTTGTCATATGTGCGTGATGTTCAGTAAATGATCTATAGTTGTGTAGGCTGTTATTTTTGTTTACTTCGCTATTTTTCTGAATATTCAGTTAAATAACTTATATAATAAATCAAGTAGGAGAAGTAAATCAATAGTTAGCAGTAGGGTTTATGTATTAAGGATTCAGAAATTATCACAGGCAGCAGATCGACAGTGATTGGGTGAGATGGCAGCCAGTGGGTTGCGTGACCAGGACTAGTTGGAGGTGCCTCCAACTACGTAATCTGGAAGGCAAGGATCTCCTTCCTTCTAGATGAACATGACCTCAAGCACTTTATCGACAGTGCACATGCTGAACTGGTAGATGCAGCACCATTAAGAGCCTTCAAGAAGAACATGGCTAAAGATAAAAGGTTGATCATCGACGAAGTGAAGGATCATATAGTATCACACATTTCTGGCAAAGGGACAGCTAGGGAGATGTGGGAAGCGTCGACTACATTGTATGAGGGGTCTTCCGAGCAGCGGAAGATGTTCTTGGAGGAGAAGATGCGGACTACCAGGATGCAGAAGGGAGAGCACATTAATTCGTTCCTGTCTAGACTTCAGGAGAGCCAAGATCAGCTGGCAGCTGTGGAATCAACTCTGCAGGCCACAGAGATGATCAGACTGGCCCTCAATTCAATGTCTGAAGACTATCAGGTTTTTGTCCAAAGCATCCTGGGCAGAGAGAAGTTACCGGCCTGGGAATCAATGTGGGCAACTCTTTAGCAAGAAGAGATGAGGAAAGATCTGCTCAAGTGCAAACTTGACATTAGCAGCAGCAGTGGGTCGACACCCAAGGAGGAGAAGAATGCAGCCCTTGCATCAAAGGGGCAGCAGGAGCAGCGCAAAAGGAAGAAGGATATTTCCAAGATCAAGTGCTTCCGGTGTGGCGAGATGGGACATTACGCCACACAGTGTCCTCTCAAGAAGAAGGACAAATCAAAGATGAGAAGCATGATCCATAGGTTGCAACAGCAAAGATAGAGGAGGAATTCGCGATGATTGCCCAAATATTTCCAAGGGAGCGTTGGGGTGATCTGGAGCTGTAGTTCAACAGAACTGCAGATTGGGCACGATCCTTAAGGAGTCCACCTCTCGAATCATCACCTTGCTACGAGACCTCAAATCAGAGGTAGCAGGATGGACAAGTTTCAGTTGATGCAGAGGAGTGCCGAAGTGACATCGCAGTGGCTAGAGAGCACCAGAGACTGAGCAGCGTAGAGCAGAGCTGGCAGCAATGGAGGAAGGCACAGTGCAGAGTGACAAGTCAGCCGCAGCACTGAGGCTTCAGAGGGACAATGTAGAGACTCGCGGTAGTTAGATCTTCAGCATGAGATGTATCCTACTGAACACTTAGTTCAGTTTTGGATGTTTTCTGTTGCAGTAAGCAACGAAGTTGCAATGCAGTTGCAGTTGGCAGCAGCATGCAAGGTCGGCAGCACCATGCAGGGTCAGCGGCAGCACTAATGCAGCAGCGCAGTGTTGATTGGTAGCAGTGTCATACATCAGCAGCGCAGAGGGAGATGTGGCAGAATCAGAGCAGTACTTCAGTTGGTTGTATTGCTAAAGCACATTCCTCGCAAAGAGGGAGTGTTGATTTTGGGTAGCATCAAATGTGCTCAAAGTCTCAAAATTTGCAGGGAAGCTTAGACATGTGTATTCCAAATAACCCAGAAATCGTTTTTGAAAATTCCACTCAGAGTGTGTTTTATTAAAATAATTAATTATTTTTAATGGGACCCTAAGTCTAAACTTAGGAAAATAAAATAATTAAAGGGTATTAATAAAATAGAGTGTGAATCTTCTAGAGAAGACGAAGATCAAGTCAAAGGTTAATCTTAGTTATTGATTAACAATTTAATCTCGGTCGTTGAAGTCTCAACGAGAAGATTATAAGGACTTGATGGATCATTTGGAAAATACACAAAGAAGATCAAGAGATCGAAATTCTGAAGTGAGCAGTGCTCAGATAGAAAATCGATCAAGAGACCTTTGCAAAGAGGGGCAGAGATAATTGCTGGTTGGAAAGTCTATTCCTAAGCCAGAGAATACACAGCAAAGAAGACAAAGAGCAATACCAGTAGAGGCAACGTAGCAGCTACGTAGAGCCAGCAGAGACAGCGCAGTAGCCCAGAGGAAGTTCGTGATTCAACTGAGGATCAGTCAGATCCAGTGCTGGAGAGTCGGGGTGTGAGACCGAAAGGGGCCAAAGGATCAAATCCAGCCAGCACGCAAAAGCTATGCAGAGTGACGCAGAGACTGCACAGAGTCTGTGGAGGGCTTGCCAATCCGAGGTTTTGGCCAGTTGGGCTTCCAGTGTCAATGTGTGAGGTAATCTCACCAGCTTCTCTGTTAGTCAGATTCTCTGTGCGGATAGCAAACAAGGCATCCAGTTTGTATTCAGAAAAATTATTGCATAATATATAAGCCCTCAGTTGCTGCACTAGTTTTCCCGCATTGGGTTTTTTCGAGGACATTGGTCCAAAAACAACTGTGTCAGATGTGTCTATGATTTACTCTTGTTCATATTTTGTTTCCGCACTTGTATTTTTCCGCAGTTAATTTGTGAGGGTTGTAGTGTGTGAGATCTCATTGTTTACAGTAGAAAAATGTAAATAATTTGTTCAAAGGAATTAAAAAATAGAGGATTTTTCATCAGTTGTTGTAGTAGGATTCCGGGTAATACGAATTTTCACATAAACGGCTATCCCCTGCCAACCTGTGTCCTGTTGGATCTAATGTCTGCTTACTCTTCACCTCAGGTCCGCCAGTCTACTCTTGGCTCGACATTAGAATTTCCCGAACCCAGTCCTATTCTTCCAAACTCAGTCGCCCGACAACACAGTTCACTTGTCATGTGATTCGGTGTTGTTGTCAGCCTTCGAGCTCTGCCGCCTCTCGTTGTGGGTGTCGCGATTGCGGCAATGTCGGCTGCACAACAAGTCACATTTTTTAAAAAATAAATCGGGCCCCTTTTTCTTACTTTTTTTTTGGAATCGGATTATTCTTGTTCGACTCAAAACAAATTCGCTCGTAAAAATTCAAAAAAAAAAATCAAAATATAAAAATCCACTCGGCCCTTTAAAATAAATCTCGTCACCTTTAAAAAAAAAAAATTGTTCGTATGATCCGAGCCAACCTGGCTCCAGTGATACAAACCTGACTTCCTGTGATTTCCGGATCAATTAAGAGTTTCGACTCTGATACCATGTTACACTTTGAGAACCCAGCACCAAGTATTCGGTTCCCATCAATTAATAAGCAGAATGAATAAACAGCCCAATTCCTCACTCATAAAGATATAGCGGAAGCAAAAAAATAATACTTGATCTAAAACACGCACGCATAAACAGATTTCTTCCCAATCACCAGTTCTTCATTAATAAATTAATCATGGAACTTACTTGGGCTCCTGTATCAGAGATAATGGTCCAGCTAAGAATATACAATACTGATCACCAGCCTCACTGCAGTCTCTTGGACCCAACACATGCTCATTGAGAAGCCTCTCTCAATCTTGTGCTAATGTTATGTCTAAGCACCTCACATTAGGCTCAATTTATAACTTTCCTAAGCTAAGATTTACGGCCAAAAGTAGCTTGTCAAGTTAACTGAAGATAAGTGACTTTACTTTAGTTAACGATCCAATCTTTAGCTTTTTTTACTTTAACTCAAGTACAAGTCATAAATTTAGTTTGCTTTACATGCATGTCTCATGCGTGTCACACACCACATCAACATGTGTGCAACTCACCTGCACACTTTGTGTGTCACATGCAAACTCCTAACAAGGAAAATCAAGGTCCTTCTAGCCAAGACACAAGATTAGAAGTACCTTTCGAGCTACAAGGCTCAACAAAAATTTCCTTGTAATCTAGTTGTTAAATTGTTGTAACTCTTTTTGTTCCATGAAGTAATATATGATTAATTTCTCAGAAAAGAAGAAAAAGAAAAAAGAAAATGATGACTCTTATCTCAAGCGATATGCTCCCACTAGGTTGTAAGCACAAAACTCTATTCTTCATTGATAGTAGAAGGATAGTAAAAATCCATCAGCTTGAAAGACCAAGGAATCAACAAACTCTAATTCATGAAATAAGATGGGCTTCCACTGACAATATGATATAAAGATGAGTCTCCAATGAAAATGACAATTTTGATCCTTTAATTGATTTGAGGAAGGCTGCAATGAGGTAATTTGCAAATTGGAGTCATTGCCATGCAAAATTATGGTGTTGCAAACGAAATGCTTGAAAATTCAATATAACAAATGTAGAAACATATGAAAGAAACAACTGTACAACTTAGATGAAAAAGTTGAGAACTAAACAAGCATCTTAATATTGATGAACTTGTAGTACTTGGAGACTTACTTCATAATGTAGATGAATAAATGTAAATAAGAGGTCATACACACCTTTCACACAACCAGATCTTTAGCTCCTTCTAATTAATACAGCTATTAGTAACATCAAAGAGATTTGCACATGAAAGGGTTGAAACCATATCAAGAATAAGAACAGGAGTTATAGAATCAAAGACAAAAGGCCAAACGAAAATGAGAAAGCAGTGAGAACATGGACAAATATCAACATAACAACTATTTTAGCTTAAACCTAGAAGATAAAGATTGCAAGAGCTCCTTCTGATGCAATAATAACATCTCAACATGTTTCTAATGTGAAAGATAGTGCCTATTTATAGATTTAAGGAACTCAATTTTTACTGTAATATTTTCCTCCAATTGCCACTCAAAATGTTTGTCAAAGTTGGGGAGGCACTTGGGATTAGTAGGACTAAGATTAGCTTTATAAATTGGGCTAAATCCAATGACAAGTTAGACCCTACTATATTTGAACCTAGAATTGTGGCAATATGTGTGCCTAATGACCTTGACATATGTTACAATGTTACAATAACAACTTTAGAATTTACAGGAAAAATGACTGGTGGAGAAGACAGAGTAAAACTTAAGAATGATTATTATGGTGACTAGCAGTGGATCTCCTTTTGTACTTGTCACTGTATCACTGGGAACACATTCCCATGCCCAAGTGATGCATTTGTTGGAGAAAAAACATTGTTTTGATATCACTTGTTGAAATAAATCACGGTCACCCAAAGCACAACAATTTCTCATCTAACTTTGTAAGATTAAACACATTCACATGTGCAGCAGAAATACAATTATTCAATAAGATTGCTAACGTATGTTATTAAGTATGTACTCGATATTCAGTGAATGGGACAAAATTATTTCTAGGTATAAGTGCATATCCTCTAAATTTTCTTTATATTAGCAGAAAGGATTAAAATACATTTAAGGAATGAAGGATGTCTCTGACAATGTACACTATATTTCAGAATTGATGCTTCTATGAGTTAAATTATGATGAGCTTCTTCTTCTGGAAATGTCGGCACTAAAACTACTGATGTGATGGATCTGGAAGAAGAAGCTCATAAATGTACACTATAATCAACCATAGGTTCCCCAACCTACTAAACTCATTTATGAGTAAGAAGCATCATCAAGAGGTTTCAAACTAAAAGGAAATCTTACACCATTCCCATATTTATATTATCGGGTTGCTTGTGCCACAAGTTTTGTTATCATAAAATAACCAATGGTGACATATTATCCACCGCCTAACGAAATGACAAATTGATCATTCCTTTCATCAATCATCAACCATCAACTTAAACCTTTGTTGATACTTATGACATGTGTCAATGTTGATGTCAACATTTGTCAACTCTCATGTTCATGTCAATGTCAATCCATCCTTATACATGTCAATACACACTTGAAGTTTGCCACCAGTACAAGTCTTCGACTCCAGCAGTCTCTCACTTGGAAATTTACCAAGTTCTCCAATAACAAAGTCACCAACATAGACCTCCCCGACAAACTCCCATCTACATTGCTCATGCATTTCCATCTATCATCAATACCAATACAACATGCTAATTAACATGCCTCCCTTGTTTGCTCTCTTTTCATTCAAAAAATTGTGTAAAAAGCTCAAAGGTCTGCACCAATCCAAAGACTCAAAGCCCCTTGTAAATTTGCCTTGCAACTTTACTTTCCATTCCACATCTAGTTTTCATGCAGATACAAAACCCTACAACCTTGGTCAATCACTGCACATCCTACATAAGGTCTTGACTCTTGATGCAATGGAAAAGGTCGTAGGAGTTATGTATTGCCATTGGAACACTTTATTTCTAATTGTTACCCACCAAAAAGTGGGTAACCCATAGGAGAACTTTTTCTCCTCTTTGGACAACCGGTCAGCTAGCAAGCCTATATGATCAGCACATAACATTACGCAAAGATCCCCCACTTCTTGCTCCATTCGGATTCTCTCCCATCTGGCATTCCTTTTTGAAGGAGGGTGGGTCATCCATCGGCAAGTACTTTAACCATTTTTGCAATTGTGTGCTTTCACTTAATGTTATGGGTATACTAATATGAATCACGGGGCAAGGTGGGTGATTGACTGATCTCGACTATATTCTTGTTCCCTTACTTCCCCTAGGACATTAGTCTTTGACCCTACTTAAGTGGGACCACCTCTAAGGCTGTTTAGGTATTAGGAAGGGCACTACTGGGGAGGCATTGATTGAAGTAGCATGTCCAAGGTAATCCATACTTATCACTTTCCATCTTCCACCCTTTATTCATCTCCATTCTTTGGGCTGGCAGTCATTGGTCATTGGGATTGGCACCCTTCATCCTCATCCTTAAGTCGGCCCAGAAACTCAGCCATGGAGGTTGATGCAGTGAAAAGAAAGATAAAAGCACAAAAAGCCACAATGAAATAAAAATGTAAAATGCAAAAGATGGCTAGGACATTGTTTAGCGTGTGGGTAAAAGCGTAGCATGAGCTCTACCCCCTTCATTAGTCATCACGCAATTCCTCAAGCATTTAATGCTTCATCTAGAGAAAGGAACTCTTGTATGTCCCAACCCTAATGAGCGATAAACTACTTCATCTTACAGAGGTAATGGTGTTGAGTTTTCTACAATAATGCACAAGAGAAATTAATCTTCTGATTTGATAATTACTTTCCAATGATTTTCAGTCAAGTTATCTTATGTCACATATATCATTAAGCAATTATACACAGAAAATATCAACAGTAATGCAATGAAAATGAGTAGGATCATAAAGAGACAATCGTGCACAATGGAGACAACAAATTTACCCTGGGAAAACCCAACCTTGGGAAAAAACTAGCAACATTTCTTCGAGGAAAAATTTGTTCTTCAGCAATATTTACAATTCCAAAAATATTCTAGAAATTTGTGCCAAAATCCAAGTCTAATCACCAGTCAAACCTGGTCAAAATTCCAACTTAGTCAACACTGGTCAAGTCTTCGAAATAGTCAATTCTAGTCAACTTTTCGTCATGGTCAACCTGTCCCCTATGGTCAAATTCAGACCTGTGGTTGACTTCCTGCAATCAACCTGTGGTCAAATAGTCTTTCTCTGCAATCAAACCCCGCCTTGTTTTGCAGTCAAAGCATGGACTTTTCTGCAGTCAAACTTGGGCAAATTCTCAGTCGAACAGAGTAGAATTCTTGATCAAATGAAACAGGTCAGACTCATTCAAATGGCAGCTTCTATGCTCAATCAAACTTCAGATTTTTTTCTCTTTTTCTCATGCATGTGGATCAGAATAGAAGAGAGAATGACGATGTCTGAATTGGTCAAATGGGAGGAGTCTCATGTGTATTTATATTAGTCAAATGAGGTGGACTTTGACCAAGGGTTACACCCATTCATTTGTGGGGCCAACCTGACATTTGGGGCCTACATGAAGCCCAAAAAATAATAATTTTAAATTTTCATTTTTGTAATTTTCTTTGGCCGACTTGGAAGGCCTTTTGGCATGCGGGAATACCTCTCGATGCTACAAAGACTCAACAGATGGAAACTCTCAAAAGCAAGATTCAGCTCCTAAGCCATGCATGTAAGAAAGACAAATCATAAAAAGTAAACGGCGCACCAAAGAGGTGGAAAAAGAAGGTGAGGAAAGGGGTAACTCATGCCTCCATGATTGCTCACTCCTTACATCTGTATACTTAGGATTTTGGACCGCCATTTGTTGGTCTCATGGTTATGGCACCTACCCTGAAGTCTTTCACACACCAAAACCATCATTATCACACATACACATGGACTAATGGGCTAACCAAGGACATGTCACTCCCCTTGGAGGATTGAAAAACCTGATAGGGTTGTTGACCTAACTATCCCTATTATAAGTGAGGTAACTTATTTACATGCCATGCTCTAGTTAGACATTTGAAGGTAAGTTTTGTGTGAAGGATGCTTGTACCCCCAACAATAGGTATGGTCCACTATGATGCATTTATGGTTATTGTCCCTAATAATTGATGATTTCACTTGAACTTGAGAGGGCTTTTGTTAGGTGGTTTTTTCACAACTGCAAAGACCCCTTGAGAGTCCATATTCATCCCATTCAACAGCACTTCCAGAGGTCATTATGCCCCATCTAGAGAGCAGTTTTGTAGTATTCGGAATAGAAATAAACAGTAATACAAAGCAACATAAACAAGCATCTACACCAAATAGAGAGACATCACACAAATAATGCAAATATGGAGAAACGCTGAGCCATTTTATTATATAACTGAAAGATAACAATGAGTACAAAGGTGATCAGAATGATGGCACCTTGGCTTGCACAAGGCAAACTTCTCAGAAATGCTCAATGAATGGTTGCTTAGTCAAGGACTGCGTAATCTCCAAAATGCTACTGCTGCTGCTACCGGACTGCTGAAATGGGATGGCTCTTTGGGGTTGTTCCCCTGCTCAGAAAAATGTGAAACTCTGGGAATGAGCTCTACTCCAATAACCCAGAAAATCCCAGAAAGAAATCCTCGAATGGATGACCCCAGAATTTGACCTCCCTTGGGAAATAACGTTATCCTAGTGAAATATGTTGGCCCTGAATGATCCTCTGCAAATGATGGCCTCCTCCTGTATCAAAATGATGAATAATGAAGGGTTGATCCCTTCACACTCTCCTCGAGCTGAAATCCCTGATATATCCTCACTCCCGAAACTGCCTCCACCACAAACTGCGTGATCCCTCCAAGAGACTGCGTTGTCTAAGCAAATGCGTAATCCTGGTTGAAGATGCTATGGCTCCCTCCTGCAAAATGATGGATAGAACTCCTCACCCGAGCAGGCACTCAAAGTCCCCTGGGGCTAAGGTTGGGATCTCCGCTCGGAGACAGCCGGTGTGCTGAACAGCACTTGCAGACTTCGCTCAACAGCGAAAGCGTGCTCAATGTCAAAAGACAGAAATCAGAGATGCATAATAGAATGAGAGAATGAGGAGCCTCTTCCCCTTTTTATGCTTTGAGAGCCTTGCTCTCATCCGGGCCCCACCAAACTGCATTGTCCCTCTTGGCCCACGATGTCCCTCTCTCACTGCGCTGTCATGGGCCCACACAGCCACTTCACCCTCATGGGCCCCACGCTATCAAGTAAATATGTGCTCAAGTGACTTTAGGGAATAATTATTTCCTAAGTGTAGGCTATGTGTCTCATCACCCACTTTATTAACTGACTTAACTTAAGAAAAGCAAAACTGGCCAAAATTAATATTACCAATTAGTTGTTGCTAATTGGGAATATTACAAGTTTTGACCTTGATGATGCAATGTTGCCCTTTCAAATATTAACGTTTGGCTATGAGTTGATTCTATGTGGTACTTGACCTACATGAGTATCCCCAAATGTTGAAACATTGAGCCACTAAAGGCTTGGTGTTGGATTTATTGATGATGTGCCCAACTAGACTCGAGATACCCCCAGGTTGGCCTTGACATTGTTTGATGCGCGTTCCTTGTTATGAAACCCGAATGATGATGTTTATCCTTGAGATGATAGGGGAGGGCTTGCACATCATTGGTAGACCCCAAGTCTTGAGCATGGTGGTGCCACGTTACCCCTATTTCCCCTAGAAGGGTGACGTAGGGAATGTAATTGTGAAAATTTCTTAACTAAGAAATCCTACTATTAAATCTCGATTTACTTCTCCTACTCGATTAAACATACAAGTTATTAATCTGAATATTCATAATTAACATTGAAGTAAATACAATTAACAGCCTACACATACAGATCATTAACTGAATAGCACGCTCACATGACAAAGTGACACACATATTTTTCGGACAAATGTCCTTGGAAAAACCCAATGCGGGAAAACCGTTGCAGCAGATATGAGGGTTTATTATTATTAAGCAGCAGTTTCTAAGTACATCTAGGGTGCCATAAAATCGGCAAACCCAACAGAGAAAACCTTGGCAATCAGCGAAAATGTATATACCTCACTCCCGTAAGTCCCAGTTGATCCAGATGAGCAACTGGTGAAACCCCAGCTAGCTCTGCGCAGCAACTGCGTAAGCCTGCGTAGCCTCGCTGAAGAACTGCTTCACCCTAGCTCTGCGTGAGACTGCCTCTCCCGAATCTCGGTTTTAGCCCTTTTGGCTCAGAAACCCTTCTTCCGATGAATTTCAGACTTTTCTCTTGGAGATGTTGCGCTGCCTCTGTGTGGGCCTGCGTCACCCTCTTGAGGGACTACGTAACTCCCTCTGATGGCTGCACTGCCTCCATTGCGTCTCTGCTGCCCTTGCTCTACACTGTACTCTTGGCCCTCCTGACCAATCACTGCATCTGCCCCTCGCTGCAACTCTGAGTCACGTAGGTCTGATCTTCGTCCGAGCACTACTCCGTCAGAAGAATTCGATCTCTTAGACTCTGTGTGTGTGCCTCCAACTGACCGCAAGCCTTTCCTTTATACTTTTCTCGTTGACACATCAATGGTCATGATTTAATCTCTTATCGATGGCTTATATTAAAGACTGCTTGATCCACGTCACTTAGAACATTTCATCACATGTGTTTAATTAATTCACTTTAATTTTTCTAATTTCCTAAGTTAGACTTAGGGTCCTCATTAAAAAAATTAATTATTTTAATATCTCACACACCAAATGAAATTTCTCCAAATGCTTTCTGGGTTTTGGAGGTCTTGTGTGTCTTAGCCCCTCCACAAAATTTCAGGGCTAGAGCACACCCGATGCTACCTCAAAATCTCATCACTCCCTCTTAGCACGGAGTGTGCTCTAGCAATACATCCACACCATGTATCGCAAGACCTCGGCATCGGTTTCTGCATTGCTGATGCTTGGCCTGCTTCCCTCCATCCACTGCGTTGCTGCTTTCTGTACTGCTGCCCGTGTCACTACCACTGACACTGCTACATCTGTACTACAGCTCCCTCTCAATTTGTTGCATCATGCTGCCCATAGCACTGCCACTACTCACTGTTGCACTGCAACTGAGTTGCTGAGAAGTAAGCAACTGAAGGACCCCTGCCCAATCATTGACAGATAAGTCAGGTAGGCTGCATCTCATCACTGAAGCTCCCTTGGCTGCTGCTCTGCGCTCTCCTCCTGAAGCCACTGCGTTGATAGAGCTCTGCACTGCGTAAGCACTGCCTCTCTGCGCTATTAAAGTCCCATCAGCCTCTGCGTTGTTGCTTCTACGCTGTTGCTGCCTCTGCACTACACTACTCCCTCTACAGCACCTCAACACTGCCTTATGCTTCACTGTGATCTTCTACAACCACCTCTCCACTTGCCCCGCTACCGTCTTAAGGCTTCTGTAGCTCGTATGTGATCCAAGAGTTGGGCACCTCAAGGATCCTGCCTTCACTCTATAACTGCTCTACAGATCCATGTCGCCCCACTTCCATGGCTCATGAGCACTCATGGCTACGTCATCATCACTCCCATCGTCCTTTGTTGTTGCTGTCGTGGACTCAAAAGATCCTTTGTCCTTCTTAGGACAAGTGTTGGCGAAGTGTCCAAGTCCGCCATAATTAAAGCACCGGACCTTAGATAGGTCCCTCTTCTTCTTCCTCGTTGCCTTCGTTCCTTTGATGCAAGGGCTGCATCCTCTTCTTCTTCTTTCTTCACCTTGACTGTTCCACTAACGCTGCTTTGCCTCTTGGTAAATCTCCTGATTTCCTCCTGACGGAGGATCGCCCACATGTCTGCCCAGGATGGTAACGCTACCCTGCCCAAAATGCTCTGGACAAACGTTTCCCATTCCTCGATTACTACATTCAGGGCAATCCTTACCAAGAGCCCTTCATCTGAAGTTGCACCCATGGCAATCAGTTGATCTCGAATAGTCTGGAGTCTGAAGAGGGAGGGATCTATCTCCTCACCCTTCTGCATTGGAATAACCGAATCTAATTCTCTAGAAGCATTTTTCTTTGAGCAGAGCCTCCCTGATACATCGTCTCCAAAGCAGTCCACATCTCATTTGTCGTGTTCTTCCTGGCAATATGTGGCACGGCGTGATCTTTAATTCCATCCATGATCAAACGCTTAGTTTGCGCTTGATTTTCTTTGAATTTCTTCGGAGGATCTGGATCGGCAAGCACAGCTAGGACATTCTCAGCATGGTCCTTGATGTCATACTCATCCAGGACTGTTAGGATCCTGGCCCTCCAGATAACGAAGTTGGACATGTCGTCCAACCTGTCTTGATCTCTCATTCCATGAGAAGCCATCTAGCTCAAATCTGTTAGAATAGATACTCTTCTCCCTCTTTCTGCTCCAACACTCAATAGAAATATTGGATCTGGTGATTAGAAACCCTCTATAGTAGTTGCTCCTTCCGACAATTGATTTCCTTCCTAGAAATCTTCAGCGAAAACAACTGCATAGTTCTCTACGATCACCCTCTTGATCGAATCTCAGATCTGTTTGGCGCAAATATGCTGAGTAACTGTCCTCCTCCCGCTCTTTGTCAACTCAGCTAGGCAAAATTCTGCACCGTCAAAATCTTCACCACACCAGCAACTACTAAAGATCTGAAGCCTTGCTTCCGAATCTCGGCGTGATCTTTAATTCCTCTGTTGGGACTGCGTCCTGCTGATGCTGCGCTGCCCTCTCTGAATCTCTGCTGCTTCAGCTACCTTCTGCAGCAAAAATTTCTTCAGTCGATTTTGCTGGAGATTCAGCGTGATCTGCAATGCTCTGATACCATGTGAAAATTTCTTAACTAAGAAATCCTACTGTTAAATCTCAATTTACTTCTCCTACTCGATTAAACATACGAGTTATTAATCTAAATATTCAAAATTAACATCAAAGTAAATACAATTAACGGCCTACACATACAGATCATTTACTGAATAGAACGCTCACATGAAAAAGTGAGATTTTTCGGACAAATGCCCCCGAAAAAAACCCAATGTGGGAAAACCGGTGCAGCAGATATAAGGGTTTATTATTATTAAGCAGTAGTTTCTGAGTACATCTAGGGTGCCATAAACTCGGCAAACCCAATAGAGAAAACCTCAGCAATCAGAGAAAATGTGATATATACCTCACTCTTGCAAGTCCCGGCTGATCCAGATGAGCAACTGGTGAAACCCCAGCTGGCTCTACGCAGCAACTGCGCAAGCCTGCGTAGCCTAGCTGAAGAACTGCGTCACCCTAGCTCTGTGTGAGTCTGCCTCTCCCGGATCTGGCCCTCCTAGCTCAAAATCCCTTCTTCCGATGAATTTCGGACTTTTCCCTTGGAGATGTTGCGCTGCCTCTGCATGGGCCTGCGTCACCCTCCTGAGGGACTGTGTAACTACCTCTGATGGCTGTGTTGCCTCCACTGCGTCTCTATTTCCCTTGCTCTACACTGTACTCTTGGCCCTCCTGACCAATCACTACATCTGCCCCTCGCTTCTACTCTGAGTCACTTAAATCTGATCTCCGTCCGAGCACTGCTCCGTCAGAAGAATTCGATCTCTTAGACTTTGTGTGTGTGCCTCCAACTAACCACAAACCTTTCCTTTATACTTTTCTCGTTGACACATCAACGGTCGTGATCTAATCTCTTATCGACAGCTTAGATTAAAAGACTGCTCGATCCGCGTCACTTAGAACATTTCATCACGTGTTTAATTAATTCGCTTTAATTTTTCTAATTCCCTAAGTTAGACTTAGGGTCCTCATTAAAAAAATTAATTATTTTAATATCTTGCACACCAGATGAAATTTCTCCAAACGCTTTCTGGGTTTTGGAGGTCTTGTGTGTCTTAGCCCCTCCACAAAATTTCAGGGCTATAGCACACCCAATGCTACCTCAAAATCTCAACAGTAATCCATAGGAGAAATTTTTCTTCTCCTTGGACAATTAGCTAGCTAGCAACCTAATCAACACACGACATGATGTCGTAGATTCTCCACCTATTGCTCCAGTCAAATTTCTTTCTCCCATTCGGCATTCCTTCTTGAAGGAAGTTGGGTCATCCATTAATCAGTACTTTAATCATTTTTGTAATTGTGTGCTTTTACTTATTGGGCATACTAATATGAATCAAGGGGTAATCTGGATGACTCGCCGATCTTGATTGTATTCTAGTTCGATCACTTCATCTAGGAGGTTAGCCTTTGACTCTAGTCGGGTGAGACCTCCTCTGAGGCCTTAGGGTTTTAGGAAGGACACTACTAGGGAGGTTTCAATTGAAGTAGTGTGTCCATGGTATTCCATATTTACCACTTTCCATCTTTCCCCTTATTCCATCTCCATTCTTCGAGCAAGTGGTTATTGGTCATGGGAATTGGTACCTTCTCATCCTCATCTTGAGTCTAGGCCGGAAAAATTTGCCCTCAAGGTTGATGCAACTAAAAGAAAGATAAAAGCAAAAGAAAGCAACAATGAAAGAAAAAAGATAAAATGCCAAAGATGGCTAGGACAGAAATTAGTGCATTGCAAAAGCCCAGCATAAGCTCTACCCCCCTCATTAGCCATCACATGGTTCCTAGAGCAAATGATGCTCCATCCATAAAAGGAACCCTTGTATTGTCCTAGCCCTGATGAGCGATAAACTGTTTCATCACAAGGGGTAATAAATGCCAAATATCAAGAAGCAAGCTTGGGCTCCTAAGCTATGCACTGAAATCAAAGCATTATCATAAAGAAGTAAAAGGCGCACCAAATGGTTGGAAAAAGCAGACTGAGGAGAGGGGTAACTCATGCCTCCACGATTGCTCTCTCTTCACATCTATAAACTCAAGACGTTGGACCACCATTCGCTTGTCACTTGGCTATGGCACCTTGCCCTGAAGTCATGCCCACTCCATTGCCACCGTCTTCACTTGCACCTATGGATTGATGCGCTAGCTAACTTGAGACCTATCACTTTCCCTTGGGGGCTAGAAACACCTAATAGGGTTATCCATCTAGGCATTTCTAACATTAGGAGGGAACACTTGTATGAGACTTGAAGGAAGTAAGAAAATAATACCCCATATTATAGACAAACAAGAGAGCTAATGGCTATGGGAACATTGAGAACTGTGTTGATGTTTTAAAAGGTTGTTCACATTCTAACCAAGCCCGTAGCAAAAGGGAAGTTTGAAGCATTCAAAGACTGAGTTGGATCGGTGTAGAATTCCTTCCTCGCTAAAATCGAGTGTTGAAAAATATAGCTTGAGTAGGAGCTTCTTACATAGCTTAGGAGTGAGCATGCAAGAAGTAGTTCATGGCAACTTCTTGTGACCACTGGGAAATAATTCTTAATTTTGGGCAACTAGGTCCAAACTCCATGTTGTATTGCTCAAATGATGATGCCAATATTTTTATTGGATTCCTCTTTCGGAGAGGTGCAAGATTGATCTAAAGATCATCTTGATCGGGTGAGCGGAACATGTATTTTGAATTTATTCCACTTATGTGCAAGGTCGGCCAGATTTGTAATGTAGGCTTGGGAGCCCCAACAGATGTGTCACACACCCTCATAGATGGATATATATTGGAGAGACTTTGAGGTCATTTCATCATCCACTCATCACACACTTCTCTCTTGTGTTTGATTGATTCGATCACCTTTTGGAGGCATTTCTTCTCACACGTGTGGAACAGCAGCTAGGGTTCCTGGTACAGATCTGTCTAGGGTTTCAGCGCAGGTTTGACCAACATTGACTTTGGTCAATGCTTGGTCCTTTTGACCTCAATCTCCACCGAAACTTCGATTTCTGCAGGCCGTATTGATTGGCACACATACCGAGGCTAGACGTTGACTCTGACCTGTTGCATTGAATTTTTGCTACTGTTGTTTTGCATTGACTTTCATTGACTTTATTGGAGTTATCTTGAGGGTTGTGCGACACATTTGGTTGGCTGACCGTGAGGAGACTTTGTTGGTTGAAGCATCCTATTGACCGTCGTAACGCACCACCACACATATATATTTTGTTGATCAAAGTTAAGTATTATTTTGGCTTGTCTTCCATTGTTAAATTTGGACAACTAGGTCCAAACTCCATCTTGTAATGCTCAGATGAAGATTCCAATATTTGTATTGGATTCCTCTTTCGGAGAGGTGTAAAATCGATATAAAATTGATTTTAATCTGATGAGCAGAACATTTATTTTGAATTTATTATTTACAATAAATTTAAGTGCAGGTCGGCCTTAAGGTTTTACACCCCCAACAGATGTGTCACACACCTCAATGATGGATATAAATACAGTCAACGTTGGAGAGCATTTCACTCATCTCATCACACATCTTCTCCTCTGATTATCTACAAGCATTTGAGAAGCAGTTTCATCTCCCACGTGAGAAGAAGGACGAAATCTACTGTAGCTAAAGGACGAAATTTACCGCAGCAAATTTTCTGCAGTTAGGGTTTCTGGGCAAGTTTGACCAGCGTTGACTTTGGTCAACGCATGGTCCGTTTGAGCTGAAATTTTGTGGAGAGTTCGATTTTTGTAGGCCGTACTCATTGGCACAAAAATTGAGGTCAAAAAGTTGACCGAAGTTGGAGCTGCGTTGACTTTCTTGTTGCTGCCCTGCATTGACTTTTTCTGGATTGTGTTGACTTTTCTGGGGTTGACTTTGAGTTCACTGGATATTTGATTTGAGGACTGTTGTGACACATTTTGGGTTGGTCGACCAAGAAGACTTTGTTGGTTGAAGCATCCTGCTGATCGCCGTAACGCACCAACACATTCTCCTGTTTCTGGTTTGTCTTCTATAGATCCACTGGTATGTTCTATCAACATTTTACTCAACTATTTATGTGATTGCTGTTATAAAAGTAAAATTGCATCAAGCATAGAACATCTACAAAAATTTACATCCATTGATCTATTGGTATGTTCTATCAGCATTTTACTTTCATGTTTATATGAGTATCGGGTCTTAGAAGGTTGAATTAAATTTGCATCGAGCATAGAACATCTTCAAAAATTTACAATAATACCATCTTGTAATTTCACTTAAATAAATAAAAGTGAAAGTCAAATTTCCTACATTCTCCTAGTCTTAGAAATCTAAAGGAAATACTCCAGAGATTCTAAAATATCGGTGAGTTATATTTGATCTAATCTTAGCCATACACCGCATTGTTGCTATAAGGTGGTTGCTAGGATTAATCTTAATTCCTAAGATTCGAAAAAATAGTTGCTAAGATTTGGGAAATTAGTTGCTAGGATTCAGTATATTAATTATCTATCTCAAAGCATAAATAGAGCAAGATGGGAGAGGTTTAAGACATGCATTTTGTACACCAAGAAGACTCAAGAGACCAAGACAGATCAGTTGAGCAAATTTAGAGCAAAGTAGAGGAGTCAAGGTCAAGAAATAGGCCAAAGTACATTAATACACAACAGTTCAGGCAAGCAAGTTTTCACTTGACCAACAGAGAAATTTATCTCAGTAAGTGCAGATCTGATTTTTGTGTATACAGTATAGCTATTAGTTTGACAGTTTGTGGAGCTTTCCCCACGAGCCTGGAATATTTAATTAAAAAGCTGAATTGAGAGTGTAATTATTGGTGTATCATGTTTATGCTTTTGCTTTTCATTTTTCAGGTATAGGTGTGATTGTTGCATGTTCAAATGTATTTATTTATGTGGTTAAATAAATTCAGATCTTATTTGTCCATCAGATTTATCTTGGGTGGTTTGGAGGAATGATTGTTATCCTCCCCACCCAAATTCAATACCCACATATGACATGTTGAGCACATATTGAGTATGTTGTTGTAATATCCCAAACGGGAAATAGACAGCAATACAAAGCAACATAAACAAAAACTACAGCAAATAGAAGCATACACATAAAACACTGCAAACAAACCAGAACAACTGAGCCATTTTATTATATTTTATGAAATGAGGAACAAGTACAAAGAGTGCTCAGAATGATAGCACCTTGGCCTGCTCTAGGTAGGTTGAAATGATCTCTCCTCCTCTATCAGAAATTCTGCTCAATCTTTGCTCTGTGTTGCTCCTCCTCTACACAGTCCTGCTGGAAATGTTGGCTGAAAAGGGACTGCAAGATGGGGCTACTCTGCTACTCGGAAAATTATGAAACTCGGACACCGGTCTCTCCTCCAAAAACCCAGAATAACCCGCAAAGGAATTCCGGAAATGCTAACTCCGAAAATTCACCCTCTTGGGATGACTACGCACTCCTAGTGGGTATGTTGGCCTTTGTGATGAAAATGCTAAAAGAAGGGCCTCCAACTATCCAAGGAACTCGGCTATGGAAGGGTTGATCCCCTCACAAACCTCCGGACTGAAATCTCACGAAGTTCCTCCTCTCCCGGAGCTACTCTCCTCTATGACTGTGTAAACCCCTGAGAAATTGCACTGCCCTGGAGCTGACTGCGTAATCCTGGTGGCTGAAACAATCAAGTTGCTCTCAAAAACTGTTATGAAACTAGCTCCAAAAATAGAAGAAAAGAGAGAAACACCTTAGAAATAAGCCACTTCGAGGGGGCAACCTCCTTTACATTACAAAAATGAACAATTCTTGGATGATACAAATGACAAAACCTCCTTTTTATATATAGGAGTCCATGTGGTCACAATATAATCCTAGCCGACCTAACAATAATAATGTAAAGGCACAATAATAACAATATGGGGGTTACAAGGATACAACAATAACAATAAGGGGACTACACTAACAACAATAAGGGACTACACTAGTAATATAGGGACCTAACATGCCCCTCTCCTTCAAAAAAGTGTTGTCCCCAACGCTTGAGTAGCTTTGGATGCTTATGTATAAAATTATCATCCTCCCATGTAGAATCTTCAGTGGGTAAGTTCTTCCACTTGATGAGATACTCTGAAATTGATCATTTTCGTAGTTGTCGAGTTCTTGTTTCTGTGACTGGTTCAGGTTCCAATATGATTTTTCCTTCCTCATCAAATTCTGGCAATATTGTTTGAACTGGAAGTTTGTCGCCTATAACCTTTTTTAAGCATGAAACATGGAAAACTTGATGCACTCGAGAAGAAGCAGGAAGCTCCAATTTGTATGCCATAGTACCAATCTTTTGCAACACCTTGTAAGGACCATAGTACTTTGGCGATAATTTATTATCCTTCTTAGCTTGCTTAAGGGACATTTGTTTGTATGGTTATAGCCGTAAAAATACCCAGTCTACTACATCAAAACTTCTCTCACTGCGATGTTGATCTGCCTGTTGTTTCATTCGATTTTGTGCCAAATTTAGGTTATCCTTTAAGAGTTGGAGAACTTGTTGTTGATGCTCGATGTGATCTTCCACTGCTTGAACCTTAGAATTTTCTCTTAAAGATGATGTGATGGACAGTGGATGATATCCATAAAGTGCCATAAATGGGGTCATTTTTGCTGCAGTATGGAAGTGTTATACCACCATTCTGTTGAGATTTTGTGTACTTGGGTAGCATTCGATGTGCTCTAGCCCTGAAAATTTGTGGAGGGATTAGAGTACACCTGATCTACAAGACCCAGAAAGGGATTTGGGAAATTTCATCCGGTTTGGGAGATATTTAATTAATTAATCTTTTTAATTAAGGACCCTAAGTCTAACTTAGGAAAATTAAAAGATTAAAGTTAATTAAATAAAACATGTGATGAAATTGTCTTAAGTCACACGCATCAAGATTTCTTTTAATCTTAACCATTGATTCAAGATTTGATCATGGTCGTTGGTTTCCCAACAAGAAAAGTATAAAGGAAAGGCTTAGGGTCATTTGGATAGACACACATAGGCAGAGCACTAAAGCTAAACTGGAATTCTAGGGCATGGTTTGATAAGAATTTCCATAAGTGTTTCAGCTGCAGAGAGGGGAGTTTAGGTAAAGCGGATGATCTGATCCCAGTGCCTAGAATCAGCAAGAGGCAGAGAGCAGCTTCCAAAGGCAGCGCAGAGAAGCAAGGGCAGCAGCAGCAGAGAGAGCAGCAGTTGCGCAGCGCAGGGGCAGCTACAGCTACGCAGTGTCTCCCAGGGCAGCGTTGGGCAACAGGAGACCCTCTGGGGTTACGCAGAGTCCCTCAAGGGCAGTGTAGGGTCTGCGTCACCCATTCTAGGGTTACGCAACCCTCTCCAAGCCAGCGCAGAGGGACGCAGAGGCTGCAGAGGCTGACGCAAAGGCTTCAGGGGCAGTGCTGGAGTCCTGTAAATCTCGTTTGAGGGTGTGGATCAGTCAATATTTTGGCTTCAGAACAGCAGGTTAGCTGCAAATCTATATTTTCTCTATCAGGTTTACCAAGTGTGGTGCCCACATTTGCTGTATTCAGAAAACTCTTAATAATAAAACCCTCTAGCAGCGAGAAGACCGGTTTTCCCGCATTGGGTTTTTCCGGGGACTATTGTCCAGAAAATACTTGTGTCACTTTGTCTATGTGTGCATGTAATTTTTCTGTTTTAAATCTGAATCGGTGAAAGTTTGTTATGTGTTTGCTTCGATGTTAATCTAAAGTTTCAGTATTAATAACTTAATTAAGTAGGAGAAGCATAACCAGATCTAACAGTAGATTTATGTATAAGTAACATTCAAAAAATTTCACACATTCCGCCAGAGGTAACCACTTGACCCATTGTGTTTGTTTATCATATACAAAACAACGAAGATATCCTTCCAAACATTTGTTCACAATATCAGTTTGCCCATCGGATTGAGGATGATAAGATGAGCTATGAGCTAGTTGAGTACCCAGACAAGAAAATAATTTCATCCAAAAACTTCTAGTAAAAATGGGAACTTTGTCGCTTACAATAATCTTTGGGTTTCCATGTAGCTTTTAAATTGTTTCCGTAAATGCAGTAGCAACTGTACTTGCTTTAAATGGATGAGATAATGCACAAAAGTGTGCATACTAGGTAAGTCTATCAAATACCACCATGATGACACTCTTTCCTTCTAACTTAGGTAAAACTGTGATAAAATCCAATGAAATCTCCTCCCAACGTTGACTTGGAAGGGATAAAGGCTATAGAAGACCCGGGGTCTTAATTGTCTCAACTTTATTTTGTTGGCAAACCAAACATTCCGCCACAAACTTTTGAATATCAGATTTAAGGCCATCCCAAAAAAATTCTTTCTTCACCCTGTGGTAAGTTTTTAAAAATCCTGAGTGTCCTCCTAAAGGAGAAGTGTGCAATTCCAGAAGAATATTTTGTTTTAGTTGGGAATTATTATAAAGATATAAGCGATCTTTGTACCATAAGGAATCATTTTTCCAACTAAATGTATCAGATGTACTAGGATCTTGCTGCAACTTTTGAATGAGTGTCCATACATCTTTGTCCTCCTTCCATTCATCTCTTGCTTTGGTTATCCAATCTGGTTGGATAATAGAAATGGCACAAAGCAATGCTTCCACCTCATCATTCTTTCTGGAGAGTGCATCTGCAACAACATTAAGCTTTCCTTTTTTGTAGATTATTTCAAAGTCATAACCCAACATCTTTGTGACCCATTTTTGCTGCTCTTCCGAAGATAGTCTTTGTTCCAAAAAGTGTTTCAGACTATCATGATCAGTTTTTACCTTGAAGTGTCTTCCCATTAGGTAAGTTCTCCATTTCTTTAGTGCATGCAGTATTGCTAACATTTCCTTCTCATAAATAGGTTTCTGTAAATACTTTCCTTTGATCGGACGACTTTCAAAAGCAATGGGTCTTCCTTCCTGCATTAAAACTGCACCAATTCCATTTCCTGAGGCATCACATTCCACAATAAAGGTTTTTGTGAAGTCTGGCGTAGCTAAGACCGGTGCTAGGCACATTGCCTCTTTAAGATGCTCAAAGGCCTTAGTTGCTTCAGGAGTCCATGAAAATGCATCTTTCTTCAATAATGTTGTTAGAGGTGCTGCTATTCTCCCATAATTCTAAACAAACTTGCGATAATACCCTGTTAACCTGAGAAATCCTCGCAACCGCTTTATGATTGTGGGGACTTTCCATTCCTTAATGGCTTTAATTTTGTTAGGGTCTACCTAACACCCTCGTGAGATACAATATGACCCAAATATTCCACCTCTTGTACTCCAAAGAAACATTTGGATGTTTTTTCATATAATTGTTTCTCCTGCAATAGTTTGAGCACCCTGTCAACATGTTGAACATGATCCTTCCAAGACCCGCTGTAGATTAGTATATCATCAAAAAATACTAGCACAAATTTTCTAAGGAAGGGTTTGAAAATGGAATTCATCAACCCTTGAAACGTAGAAGGTGCATTGGTAAGGCCAAAAGGCATGACCAAAAATTCATAATGACCCTCATGAGTTCGAAATGCTGTTTTTGGAATATCTTCAGTCTTCATTCTAATTTGATGATATCCTGAACGAAGATCCAACTTGGTAAAATAAATTGCTCCATGTAATTCATCAAATAATTCATCAATCACAGGAATGGGAAATTTATCTTTAATAGTGAGCTTATTGAGCTCCCTATAATCTGGACACATGCGCCATGATCCATCCTTCTTGTGCACCAATACTATTGGAGCAGAGAAAGAACTTTGACTCGGTTGAATTATACCAGCGTCTTAACATTTCTGCAATTATACGTTCAATTTCGCTCTTTTGGACATAAGGATATCTGTAAGGCATGATGTTTGGAGGAACACTTCCTGGAATCAAATGAATAGCATGATCATGATCACGAATAGGTGGGAGTCCTTTGGGAGTTTCAAACACCTTGGAATGATTGTCCAAGACTTTTTGGAGATCTGGAGAAATAGATGATTTTGATGTTGGAACTTCTAGTGAGCATAATTGTGCAGCTACGCCTCTTTGTTCTTTCTTCAGAAACTTTGTCATGACATTAGAGCTTATTATCTTTCCCAGCTTCCCTGCGATACCCTGTAATTCAACTTCCTTTCCTTCCAAAAAAAATTCAAGAAAAGTTCTTGAAAATTAAAATCTACCGTCCCCAAAGATTGTAATCCTTGTACTCCTAGTACAACATTAGCACCTCCCATTGGAATGGAAAGCATTGGACTATTCAATACATATTCCCCAATGGTTAGCTTGATATTATGGCATTTTCCAGAGCAATTTATAGTTCCTCCATTTGCAACCATCACTTGACATTCTGGTGCTGGGTATAGGAAGCAATTAAATTCGTTCGCTACCTTACAATGAATAAAATTATGGGTACTACCCAAGTCAATCAACACTATTACCTTTTTCTTCTTGATATGTCCTTCTATCTTGAAAGTTTAAGTAGTGGTAATTCCTGCCAATGCATTACAGGATATGGTCGGAATCATTTCTTCTTTCTCTAGGGTTGGTTTCTGGTGTATATCCTCTTCTTTTGAAGTTTCTTGTTCATTTTTTTCTTCCTCTTCACAATCTATGTAAAATAATTTCTTCTCAGCACACTTATGACCTTTAGTGTATTTGCTATCACAATTGTAGCAAAGCACTTTTGCTCTTTTTTCTTCCAATTGTTGTGGTGTCAACCTTGTAGGTTGTGGAAGTCTAGGAGTAGCAACACTTCAACCTTTATAGATGTGAGTGGTAGGCTTCCTTGTCGCCATAATTTTACATTCAATTTTTCTTGCCAACATGAATGCCTTCTCCAATGAATCAGGTTCCCAAAGGCGAACCTCATGTTGGTTGTTATCCTTTAAAGTCCCTATGAAGACATCAATCCTGTGTTCCTCTGGAATATCAGCTACCCTTATATTCAATTTTTGGAAGTCCTCAATGTGCTCCATCACTAAACCCTTTTGTTTGAGATTTATCAATTGGCTAAACAAAGTGTTGCTCTTCGTATCCTCATAATGTGCTATCATTTCCTCCGTAAAAATTGATCAAGTGACAATTTTTTTATGGGAGCAAAGTCATCGATACCATACAAATGTATTTTGTTCTAAATATAAAGTTGCAAGGCATACCTTTTGTGTGTTTTGCACATTATTGAGATCAAAATATTGCTCCATCTGTAGTATCCATGTTACGAGATCCTTGCCATCAAACTTCCTCATCTCGATCTTTGGAATATGGTGGGTCTTCAATCCAACATTAGAGTTTATGAAATCGCGATTAACATTTATTTTGTTCTCAACGTGAGTTTCCTTTATTATCTTTTCGCCATTAGGAATCATTTCTTGTATCAACTTTGTCAAACCTTCCTTCAAACCTTCCGTGTCTGCTTTTAGATCATTATTCATGTCTTCCATGTTGTCTTTCATTTTTTCTTCGATGTCTTCCATGCCATTCTTCAAACCATCCATCTTAGCTTCCACGACCTTCTTCAAACCATCCATCTTAGCTTCCACGCCTTTCTTCAAAACTTCCATTTCTTTTTTTGTTGCTCTTTGCGAGAGCGAAATTCGGTGCACTTGCTCTTGTAATTTTGATATATCATGTTACACTTACTCCTCATGAGTCATAGTAGAGTATTCTGAGAGCCAATATGCCCTTGGAATCACTTCAAACTAATTTTTCAAACAAGACTTGGGCAATTTGAAAAAAAAAATACACACTTTTTTCTTGCTTTTGAGGAGCTCAATATTGAAACTGAATTATCTTTGTGATTTCGAATCCTCAATATCTGAAATTTGGTCCAGTAGTAGCCCTCTAAATCTTCTTTCAAATGCCACAGGTCTGACTTGATTTGGATTCTTTAAGACAAAGTATTGCACCAATCTCCCACAATGACCTAATTATGGACTGGTTCAGTAGAGCGAACTTGTACAGTGTGCCACGTGTTACTGTTTCCTCCTTCGACTCTAAAATTGATAAACATAAAACTACAGTCCATGCACTTTCGGCCACCTTTTACAAAATTCCAATCCGATGCTCAGAGAGAGCGTTATGACGATTTTCCCAGCGTCACCTCTTTTAGATGAAATTCGGGAGCCTGCAAAAACCCTAACTTCCACAGATCATATCTCCAAAGATATTGCAAAACAAGATCTGAAATTGTTACACGAACTTCGAAGTTCCTTAGGATCTCTTTGAAATGGGTTTTTTTTTTAAAGTCTAAACCCTCGTAGAAAAAAAGTTATAGCGAAAGTGCCACGATGCCCTGTTTGAAGCAACGAAACCCTAGAATCCAAAGCTCTAATACGAAATGTTATGAAACCAGCGCCAAAAATAGAAGAAAAGAGAGATCAACACCTTAGAAATAAGCAATGTTCCACCAAGACTCTGGTGCGAGGAGACGCGAGTGCAGGGAGACGCACAGGGGGGGCGTGTGGGAGTACCCTGAAATTTTAGGGAAATTTCGGGGGTGCAAGTAGTCGTCAGGGTATATAATTTTTTATTATATATATATAATTCAAGTTCATATTCATTGTTAAATAATAAATAATGAAAGCATAAATATTAAATAGACTAATAATAATATACTATATACTAATATGAATACCAATACATTAAAAATTGAAATTTGATCTACACATGATAAAATTTAAATTCATAATTGAATTGAATAATGACATACATTGATCCATCCTCGTCTTTCATTTTGATACATACATCATTCATATGACATACTCATTATTCTAATATTCATCCATAATCAATGATCATTCAATAAATAAATTCAATAATGAAATCTTCAAATACATTGATCCATGATTCCATATCATTCATTATTCATCATTCTACAATCTACAATGTACATTGATTTAAAAATTAATTTCATCATTCATCATTCTAGAATCGAAATTGAAAGAAAAACATACTAGAAGTAGATAGTAGATACTAAAATTTGAACTTGGAACACTAAATAGTAAATAGTAAATTTATATAACTCAAAGTTTCAAACTCAAAAATAGTTAAGAGTCAAGAGTCAAGAATCAGTCTGAGGTCAACAACTGAAAAGTAAAAATAGATAATTTATTAATTAGCACTGAAAATAAAATCAACATCAAGGACACAGAGAGGTCAAGGTCGAAGTAGCAGAGGTCAGTCGGAGGTCGAAGAGCTAGAAATGAAATGAATCATTGAATAATGAATCGTAATTTTTTTTTTCCTTCTGAAGCACCCTTTTTGGGGAGTCGAAGTAGCAGAGGTCAGTCGAAGGTCGAAGAGCTAGAAATGAATTGAATCATTGAATAATGAATCGTAATTTTTTTTTCCCTTCTGAAGCACCCTTTTTGGGGAGTCGCGTCCCCCCTTCAAAAGGGGGACGCCCAGAAGCACCCTTTTTGGGGAGTCACGTCCCCCACACTGGGGAACGCACCCCTTTGCGTCTCTCCAAGACTCCCCAAAAAGGGTGCGTGGGGAAACGCACCCCCAGGAGACTCCCCGTCCCGGGTACGACGGGTGTGAGGAGTGCGTGCACCCAACCCTGGGGGACGCGACCTCGTGGAACACTAGAAATAAGCCACTTCGAGGGGGCAACCTCCTTTACATTACATAAATGAACAATTCTTGGATGATACAAATGACAAAACCTCCTTTCTATATATAGGAATCCATGGGGTCACAATATAATCCTAGCCGACCTAACAATAATAATGTAAGGGCACAATAATAACAATATAGGGGTTACAAGGGTACAACAATAACAATGCAGGGGCTACACTAACAACAATAAGGGACTACACTAGTAATATAGGGACCTAACAAAAACTGATGGAATGGCTCCTCTCCTGAGCGGGCACTAGAAGTCCCCGGAGGACGAAGTTGGGATCTCCACTCGAAGACACTCTTGTGCTAAACAGCACTGCAGACTCAGCTAAATAGCTTAAGCGTGCTCTAGTCTTGACAGACAGAAAATCATAAGATGTAAGAATGAATGAGAAAGGTTGCCTCCATCCCTTTTTATGCTAGTGAACCCCTACATTCCCTTGGGCCCACCAATGTTGCGTTGTCCCTCTTACCACACTGTCCCCTAGCTGTGCTGCCCCTCTTGCCACATTGTCCCCTAGCTGCGCTGCATTGCCTCTCCCACGCTACCACTGCGCTGTCCTAGCTGCCTCCTCTCCTGCGCTGTCACATGGCCTCATGGGCCCCGCTTTGCCTTTTAATTATTCTGTCTAGTGACTTTAGGAAAGTGTTTTTATTCTAATGTTTGATTTATGGGTCCCCTCACCCCTTTATTTCTCGCTAAACTTTAGAAAGGAAAAAATTAATCAAAAATTAATATTTCAATTAGTTGTCTGCTAATTGGGAATATTACAATCCTCCTCGCCAAAAGGTTGCTTGTCCTCAAGCAACTGCAAAGATGGATGCTGCAAGATCTTCTCCCCCTCCCAAGTGGCATCCTCATCTAGAAGGTTCCTCCACCTGATCAGATATTCCTTGACTATCCTGCTCCTCAGTTGTCTCTCCGGAGTGTCTAGAATGGCTTCTGGTATTGCAACACCAAATGCCCAGACCTTTCTTCAAGCATGAGACATGGAAGATGTTATGGACCCAACTCCCAGCTGGTAGCTCTAGCTCATATGCCACCTCACCAACTCGTCTAATCACCTTGTATGGCCCATAGAAGCGGGGTTTGAGCTTCTCTGCTCCCTTCTGCTTCAGTGTGGACTGTTTCATCTACCACAAACTGTCTCTCTACGTGGCCTTTGTCTGCACACAACTTCTGTTGGTTATGCGTTGTGGCCAGGTTGTCCTTGAGAGCCCGAAGTATGTCTTGGCTCTCTTGGATCCAATCTTTGGCCCTTGGGGTCTTGCTTGCTCCAAACATAACATTAACAAAAATTAGAGCATGATATCCATGCAAAGCATAAAATGGAGACATACCGATCGGCATATGGAATGTCGTGTTGTAGCAGTATTCCCCCAAGTGAAGCCAACGCAACCATGCCTTCTACTGCCCCGAGACATAGTTTCTCAAGTAGCCCCCCAGCCACTTGTTCACTATCTATGTCTGCCCATCTGTCTGCGGGTGATAGCTGGTACTAGGTGTCAACTGAGTACCCACCAAATGGAACAACTCCTGCCAAAATCCACCCATGAACCAGTTGTCCTGATCACTGACTATGATCTTTGGCAGACCATGGAGCCTGAAAACATCCCTGAAGAACAACTCAACCACATGTGAAGCAGTATATCGTGCGGAGATGGCGAAAAAGTGTGCATACTTTGTCAGTCGATCCACAACTGCAAAGATGCAATCCTTGCCCTACACCCTGTGATATTTCCCCTCCGGAATGGGAAGCGGTTGTAGCAAGCCCGCAGGATGACTCAACTCTCCTTTGTTCCTCTGACAAACCTTGTACTCCCTGACATGCCGGAGTACATCCTCCTTGAGGCCCCTCCATGAGAACCTTTCCCGTATGGCCCTGTAAGTCTTGGTGAACCCCTGATGACCTGAAAGCAGTGAGTCGTGGGTTGCATGCAAGATCTTCTCCCGGAGCTAGGAGTTACCAGTCAAGTAAATCTTGTCCTGGTAATAGATGACCTCATCCATCACCCGATACCTGTCATCTGTCCCCTGCCCATCCAGCACCTCACAAGCAAAACGGTCCTTGGAATACTCCACCAACAGTTGGGCTCTCCAATCTGCATCAAGTCTCATCAAAGACAGCATTGTTGGCCTCCATGACAAGGCATCTGCCACCACATTGTTCTTCCCCTTGACATACTCAATGTCAAAGTCATAGGTCTGGATTTTGCTAACCCATTTCTGCTGTCTCTCCTGCAACTGTTTCTGCTCAAGAAAAAACCGGAGACTATTGTGTTCAGTCCTCACCCGAAATTTGTTACCCACTAGGTACTGTCGAAACTTGGCCAATGCATGCATGATGGCCTGCATCTCTTTGTCGTATATCGGGTATAGTCTCTCATGCGACAGTAGCTTTCGACTCTCAAAAGCGATAAGATGGCCCCCCTGCATCAAAACTGCTCCTACCCCCTCTCTTGAAGCATCACACTTCAGCACAAAGGGCTATTGAGTTTTTTGAGTGTTGGGGTAGCATCGGATGTGCTCTAGCTCCCAATATTTGTGGAGAGACTAGAGTACATAAGATCTCCAAGACCCAGAAAAGGATTTGGGAAATTACATCCAGTTTGGGAGATAATTAGTTATTTAATATTTATAATTAAGGACCCTAAGTCTAACTTAGGAAAATTAAAATATTAAAGGTAATTATTTAAAACATGTGATGGAATTGACTTAAGTCACACAAATCAAGCTTTCTTTTAATCTTAGCCATCGATTCAAGATTTGATCATGGTCGTTGGTTTCCCAACGAGAAAGTATAAAGGAAAGGCTTGGGGTCAGTTGGAGAACACACACATGGAGGCAGAGCACTGAGACTATAAGCTGAAATACTAGGGTAGGGTTTGCTAAGAATTTTCAGAAGTGTTTCAGCTGCGGAGAGGGGTAGTATTGGCTAAGGGGATGATCTGATCCCAGTGCCAAGAATCAGCAAGAGCCAGAGAAGCTACAACCAGGAGCAGCGCAAAGAAGCAGGGGCAGCAGCAGCAGCTGCGTAGCGCAGAGGATTCAGCCGCTACGCAGGCCCAGAAAGGGCAGCGCTGGGCAGCAGGAGACCCTCCAGGGTTATGCAGAGACCCTTCTAGGGCAGCATAGGGTCTGCGTCACCCATTCTGGGGTTACGCAACCCTTTCCAGGCCGGCGCAAAGGCTGATAGGGCTGACGTAGGGGGCATCAGGGGTAGCGTTGGGGTTTCTAGGGCCGGAAATTGGCTAAGTCTTGTAAATCTTGTTTAAGGGTGTGGATCAGTCAAGTTTTTGGTCTCAGAACAATAAGTTAGCTGCAAATCTATTATTTTTCTCTGTCGAGTCAACCAGTAAGGTGCCCAGATTTGTTGTATTCGTGAACTACTTGATAATATAAACCCTCCAACAGCCAGAAGGTTGGTTTTGGATTTTTCCAGGGACAGTTGTCGAGAAAATCTTGTGTGTTACTTTGTCTATGTGCATGTATTTCTATTTTAGATCTGAATCGGTGAAAGTTTGTTATGTGTTTACTTCGATGTTAATCTGAATATTTCAACATTAATAACTTGCTTAAGTAGGAGAAGTATAACCAGATATAGCAGTAGAATTTCTGCATAAAGTAATATTCAGAAATTTTCACATGGTATCAGGAGCGATTGCGGATCTAGCAGGGTCACCAGCAGAAGACTGAAGAATCTTTGCTGCAGAAAGCAGCAGAGAGAGCAGCAGCAGCCGCAGAAAGCCAGCTCTGAAGGGACAGCGCAGCAACAGAGGGAGCAAAGCCACACAGAGGCCCAAGTGACGCAGTCCTACGCAGTCTCCACACAAGGCCACGTACTTACTGCACATAGGCAGCGCAGAGACAGTGCTGGGATTGTCTGCTCACGCAGAGGCCAGCTAGGGTGATGCAAATATGAAGCCATGTTGATTCAAAAGTGCCAAAAAAATGCTACATAACTTCAGAAGTTGCTGGTGGGGTTATATTTCTGAAGATTCAGAATTTAGCCTAAGCACTAGGTGACAAAGAGCGAGAGGAGATCAGCTTCTCAAAGGGTTTCTAGCCAAAGAAATCTGCAGATGGATCAGAGGATCGAAGAGAGTTGTTTCGTTGTTGATTGGCAGGTTTCCAAGAGAGGAAATCAGTTGTCAGAGGGAGTAGAGGGTGCCTTTTTCGCCAAGGACCCTAGATCCGAGCTTCAGTAGAGAAGCGGGGAAAAGAAGATCTGTTCAGACAGAGTAGATCTGAGCAGATGGCACCTCACGGACTACGTGATCAAGAGAGGTTGGACGGCCTTTCCAACTTTGCAGTCTGGAAGGCCAGAATCCTGGTAGTCATGGAGGCATACAGTCTAAGGGACCATGCAGAAAAGGTCCTAGCCACGCCGACCGATGCAGATCTCCTAAAGAAGCATGAGGAAGCTGCAGCACATGCCAAACGTTTCATAATGGATGGGGTTAAGAACCATATAGTTCCACATATAGTTGAAAAGAAAACAACTAATGAGATGTGGAAAGCCTTAACAGCCCTATATGAGGGGAAGTCCGTCCAGAGGAAAATGCTTTTGGAGAATCAGTTGCGGTCATTCATGATGACCAAGAGAGAAGAAATAGAGCCCTTCCTTTTCAGATTACAGACGATCAGAGATCATTTGTCTGCCATGGGAGCAAAGGTGGAGGATGATGTGATGGTAAGGACTGCACTCAATGCGGTCACAAAATAGTGGGAAACCTTTATCCAAAGTGTCTTGGGCAGAGCGGACCTTCCAGACTGGGCCAATATGTGGGCAATCGTTCGTCAAGAAGAACTCCGCCGATTCACCAAGAGGTAGTACAGCACGGGGTCAAGTAAAGTGAAGAAGGAAGAGAAAGAAGATGCATCCTTGGCATCAAAGAGGCAGCAAGGGAAGAAGAAGCGTGATCTATCCAAGATCAAGTGTTTCCAGTGCGATGAACTATGACATTTCGCCAGCAATTGTCCTCAGAGGAAGAAGGACAAGGAAGCTTCTACTTCCAAGGCTGTTGTGGCGGACGATGGGTCAGAAGATGACGTAGACATGAGTGCTCATGAACCACGAAAGTGGGGCGATATGGATTTGTAGAGAAGCTACAGAGTGAGGGCGGGATCCTTGAGCAGCTCATCTCTTGGATCACATCCGAGCTACGGGAGCCTTAAGACAGTAGCGGGACAAGTGGAGCAGTTGGTGCAAAGAATCACGGATGAAGCAGAGGCAGAGCTTAAGGCTGAAGGGAGCAGCGCAGTGCAGATGCAGCAGCAGTGTAGGGGCTGATGTGACTTCAACAACACAGTGCAGACTTACTTAAGTAGATCAGAGCTGTAGTAGCGTAGAGGCAGCGCAGCGCAGCAACAGCATGGGAGATTTCAGCGCAGGGGCTGATGTGACTTCAGCAACACAGAGGGAGTCTGCTTACGTAGTGCAGAGCTGGAGTTGTGTATCATCCTCCAGATGTCAGCACAGATCAGCAACCGATGGAGCTTCAGTGATGAGGATGCAGCCCAACTGACTTGTCTGTCAAAGATTGGGCAGGAGTTTCAATTGTTTCTCTCAGCAACTGAAGTTGCAGTGCAGCAGTTGGTAGCACGATGCAGCAGATTGAGAAGGAGCTGCAGTACAGATGTGGCAGTGATGGTGGTAGCATCATGGGCAGCAATACAGAATGGCAGCAGTAGCATAGTGATGAAGGGCAGCAGGTCCAGCATCAGTGCGGAGACCCAAACCAGAGATCAGTGCAGAGCTTCGGGGTGAAGTAGAGTTGTACTAGAGCACATTCCTCGTTAAGAGGGAGCGTTGAGTTTTTTGAGTGTTGGGGTAGCATCGGATGTGCTCTAGCTCCCAAAATTTGTGGAGGGACTAGAGTACATGAGATCTCCAAGACCCAGAAAAGGATTTGGGAAATTCCATCTAGTTTGGGAGATAATTAATTAATTAATATTTTTAATTAAGGACCCCAAGTCTAACTTAGGAAAATTAGAATATTATAGGTAATTAATTAAAACATGTGATGGAATTGACTTAAGTCACACGGATCAAGCTTTCTTTTAATCTGAGTCATCGATTCAAGATCTGATCATGGTCGTTGGTTTCCCAACGAGAAAGTATAAAGAAAAGGCTTAGGGTCAGTTAGAGAACACACACACAGGCAGAGCACTGAGATTACGCTGAAATTATATGGCAGGGTTTGCTAAGAATTTTCAGAAGTGTTTCAGTTGCGGAGAGGGGTAGTATTGGCTAAGGGGATGATCTGATCCCAGTGCCAAGAATTAGCAAGAGGCAAAGAGGCAGCAACCAGGAGCAGCGCAGAGAAGCAGGGGCAACAGCAGCAGCTGCGTAACGCAGAGGATTCAGCTGCTACACAAGTGCTACGCAGGCCCAATAAGGGCAGCACTTGCAGCAGGCGACCCTCTAGGGTTAAGCAAAGACCCTTCTAAGGCAGCGTAGGGTCTGCGTCACCCATTCTGGGGTTATGCAGCCCTCTCCAGGCCAGCGCAGAGGCATGCAAAGGCTGACAGGATTGACGCAGGGGCTTCAGGGGCAACGCTGGGGTTTCTCGGGCCAAAAATTGATTAAGTCTTGTAAATCTCGTTTGAGGGTGTGGATCAGTCAAGTTTTTGGTCTCAGAACAGCAGGTTAGCTGCAAATCTATTATTTTTCTCTGTCGGGTCAACTAGTAAGGTGCCCGAATATTTCTGCATTTAGAAACTACTTAATAATATAAACCCTCCAACAACCAGAAGACTGGTTTTCCCGCATTGGGTTTTTCCGGGGAAAGTTGCCCAGAAAATCTTAAGTGTCACTTTGTCTGTGTGCATGTATTTCTATTTTAGATCTGAATCAGTGAAATTCTGTTATGTGTTTACTTCGATGTTAATCTCAATATTTCAGCATTAATAATTTTCTTAAGTAGGAGAAGTATAACCAAATCTAACAGTAGAATTTTTGCATAAAGTAACATTCAGAAATTTTCACAAGGGTTGCGCGAAATCCGGCAATGCCAACACTGAACAGTTGCTCATCACCTCCTTGAGCCTGTCAAAGGCCCTCTGCGTAGCATCAGTCCATCCAAAAGCCCCCTTCTTGGTGAGGTCCGTGAGGGGTGCTGCAAGCTGTGAAAATCCCTTGACAAACTTCCGGTAGTAGGTGCAGATGCCTACAAACCCCCGAAGTTTTGTCACATTCTTCGGTGCCGACCAATCCCAGATGGCACGGATCTTCTCCTCATGGACTCTTACCCCGTCCACTCCGATGATATGCCCCAAGTAGAGCATCTCTGTAAGCCCAAACTCGCACTTGGATAGCTTAGCATAGAAATGTTGCTCCTCCAAAATACGAAGTATAGCCTCCATATGCTACAAGTGCTCCTCCCATGTGCGGCTATATATGAGAATGTCATCGAAAAATACCAGCACAAACTTCCTCAGCTGACCACGGAAGATGTGGTTCATACAAGAGTGGAAGGTGGCCGGAGCATTGGTCACCCCAAAGGGCATCACCAAGAACTCAAAGTGGCCATAGAGGCATCTAAACGCAGTCTTGGGGAAATCCTGGTCCCTCACCTTAATCTGATGGTATCCCGACCTCAGATCTATCTTCGAGAAGAACTTCGCTCCCCTCAACTCATCCATCATCTCATCAATCCTGGGGTTGGGGTAAGGGTTCTTCATGGTTTTCTTGTTGAGCGCCCTGTAGTCGATGCACATCTGTAATGTGCCATCCTTCTTCTTCACCAAGACTACGGAAGAAGCAAAGGAACTAGTACTGGGCCTGATGTGTCCCAATGCCAAGAGCTCATGTATGGCTCGCTCAATCTCATCCATGTAGGGTGCCTATAGGGGGTGGTGATCACTGCCTGGATCCCCTGCTCCAACTCAATAGTATGCTCAAATCCCTTGTCTAGTGGCTGCCCTGGTGGTATGTCCCCAAAAATCGAGTAACGGTCCAATATAGACTGTACATCGGGATGCACTCACTGCCCTGTAGCTCCTACCTCTGAAATACGCAGCTCCACTGCCCACTCTACATCTCCCTTCCAAAAATCTGCCTCCATTCGGTGTGCCGAGACTGTCTGGGGAGGGTACGTGTTCATGCCTTTGATCATCACATGCTTCCCACTCTTCTTATCCGTCCACTCCATCTCTAACGTCTCCCAATCTGTAGTGACCTTACCAAGCATGATAAGCCACTGCACACCCAATACCACATTTGTATCTGGGATGTCGACCACAAAGAAATGATTCGTCATGGTGTATGTCCCCATGGTCACTGCTAATGTCGAAACATACCGCATGTACTACATGGTCCTAGCACCTAGAACCAACACGGAGAACCCATCAAAACTCTCTGTCGGTATGCCCCTCCGCTGCACTAGTTGGGCATCAATGAAGTTATGTGTGGCCCCGTTGTCCACCAACACTGAGACACGTTGTCCCTGAACCGTGCCTCAAACTCTCAGCGTCAAATACTTGGGAACTCCTCGCAAAGATGCAAGGACTCCTCCGGTGGGTGCAAACGCTACTCCTCCTACTGCCGGGGGAGGTGGTGGTGGATGATCTCCTTCTGGTGCACCAGCGCTGGCATCTCCCTCCAACTCCTCATATGCCTCTTCTTCTCCCTCACTGTCGGAGAAGACCTCAATGTAATGTGCCTTCCCTGCAGCACAACGATGACCTGGTGCCCATGGCTCCTGGCAAGTGAAGCATAGCTTCCTCTGTCTCAAGTCTCTCCGAGTATCATCATCCAATGGCCCTCAGCCCTAGTTCCCCCTCGGGGATTGAGCTCTCGTGTCTTTCCCCTTCTGCTGGAACATTGGTTTGTGGGGAAAAGGACTCTCGTCCTTGGCAGGGCATCCTGCAAGTCCCAAGTCCTCCCTACTGCATCCTGCAGCGTAGTAGGCCTAATGGATCTGACTAGCCCACGCAATGGTCCTGCCAACCCGTCAATAAACATATATACCCTCTTGGCCACTAACAAGTCTGGCACCATCACTGAAAGTTTCAAGAACTCGGAAATGTAAGTCTTCGGGCTTCCTCACTGCTTGAGCTTAGTCAGCTCAACGAAGTGTTCCTCCGGGTCCTTCCGGTCAAATCTCTCCACTAACCTCCGAGTGAACTCTGCATACGCTGTCACCCCCACGTGACCTAGCATGGACATCCTATGGAACCACCAATTGGGGGCTTCCCCCTCAAGATGCAGCACTGCCACCTTGATAGCCTCTACCTCCGCCATTTGGTTCAGCTGAAAATAGATGTCCAGCTTCTCCACCCAAGCCTTAGCCGAACACTTTGATGATCCATCAAAGGTAGGCAAGAAAAATCTGCCCACGATACATTGCAGGTCATTCCCCTGCGTGTACCCTCCTCATCTATTCTAGCTACGGGGTCTGCTATTGTTCTTCAGCTGGCAAAACTCGTGGTGAGGGCCTCTCCAAACTCCCGCTCATACGACTAATACTCTGCAGAATATTCCCCGTAATGAGCCACCTCCGGCTCCTGGGGTCCTCCCTTTCCTGCTCCTAAGGTCAAGAAAGTGGGCATGGTGGAACGTGGGGGAGTGCGTAGCACCACCTGATGCGCAGCGTTCTACTCCAAAATATAGTGAGAAGTACCAGACCCTTCTCCATTGTGAAACTCTCTTGGGATCTCACGTTGTCTGTTTTCTCCGGCAATCTTCTGCCCCATTTCCTCTATCTTTCTAGAAAGCTCCTGTACCGATTTCAAAAGGAGGTTACCAAACTCCTTCCCATAATCTATCTCATCTGCCATTGGTGCCTTCCCTTTGTCTTCCTCAACCAGAACACTTTCCTCTTCTACAGGTGTGATTTCGTGCCAACGCTCTTTGTCCCTATACCTCTGCTTCCGGTATGTGATGAACTCTCTATCTTCAGGTGTCATAGACTGATTGCTCTACAGGCTAAGCCAAGTCTATGAGCCCTAATACCACTGTAATATCCCAAACGGGAAAAAGACAGCAACACAAAGCAACATAAACAAAAACTACAACAAAGAGAAGCATACACAAAAAACACTGCAAATAAACCAGAATAGCTAAGCCATTTTATTATATTTTCTAAAATGAGGAACAAGTACAAAGAGTGCTCAGAATGATAGCACCTTGGCCTGCTCTAGGCAAGCTGAAATGATCTCTCCCTCCTCTATCAGAAACTCTGCTCAATCTCTACTATGCATTGCTCCTCCTCTACGCAATCCTGCTAGAAATGCTGCTGCTCGCTGAAAAGGGACTACAAGATGGGGTTGCTCTGCTACTCAGAAAATTTTGAAACTCGGACACCGGTCTCTCCTCCAAAAACCCAGAATAACCCGCGAAGGAATTCCAGAAAGGCTGACCTCGGAAATTCACCCTCTTGGGATGACTACGCACTCCTGCTGGGTACGCTGGCCTCTGTGATGAAAATGTTGAAAGAAGGACCTCCAACTATCCAAGGAACTCAGCTATGGAAGGGTTGATCCCCTCACAAACCTCCAGACTGAAATCTCACGAAGTTCCTCCTCTCCCCGAGCTGCTCTCCCCTATGACTGCATAACCCCCTGAGAGACTGCGCTGCCCTGGAGCTGATTGCGTAATCCTAGTGGCTGAAACAATGAAGTTGCTCTCAAAAACTAATGGAATGGCTCCTCTCTTGAGCGGGCACTCGAAGTCCCCTGAGGACGAGGTTGGGATCTCCGCTCGGAGACACCCTTGTGCTAAACAGCACTGCAGACTCAGCTAAACAACTTAAGCATGCTCTAGTCTTGACAGACAAAAAATCATAAGATGTAAGAATGAATGAGAAAGGCTGCCTACATCCCTTTTTATGCTAGTGAACCCCTACATTCCCTTGGGCCCACCAATGTTGCGTTGTCCCTCTTGCCACACTGTCCCCTAGCTGCGTTGCGCTGCTTGGCCCCATGCTGCCACTGCGCTGTCTAGCTGCCTCCTCTCCTGCGCTGTCACATGGCCTCATGGGCCCCGCTTTGCCTTTTAATTATTCTGCCTAGTGACTTAGTGACTTTAGGAAAGTGTTTTTATTCTAATGTTTGATTTTTGGGTCCCCACACCCCTTTATTTCCTGCTGAACTTTAGAAAGGCAAAAATTAATCAAAAATGAATATTCCAATTAGCTGTCTGCTAATTGGGAATATCACAGTCGTTGTCATGGTTTCAAGCCTTGTTGTTGTACAACGCTTAGCCCTGAAGAATATCTTACCCTTGCCCACTAACTATAGGATATGGTGCTTGGTTACATGGGGAAAAAAAACAGATTTGAATTGTTTAATTAATAAAAATATAGCACATCAATCACCTAGGGCTTGAAAATCAACATATCTCCTTGTAAATACTGTTTTTTATATAATATTAAAAGTATTTTCTCAAAAAATTATAATAGCAATAATACTAAAAACTAGAATGATAGTTTTGGTAGATTTCTTAGAAGTAAATTGTGTTTAAGCTTTCCAGCATTTTGAGTGGACACTCCACCCATCTTCAAGGGATAAGTCACAAGCTTAGAATAGAGGAAAGTCACCATCAATGAGATTAAATAGGTGCTAAATGGAGATACCATTATACCAATGTGATCAAATGGCCAGTATAATATTTTAACATTACTAAAAATAGGAAAGATCAGTAAAATACAGTAAGATACTAATAAATAATAGTAGTAAATCATTCATTTATGTGTGTGTTTTGTAATCATTCTAAAAAGGGGAAGAATACAAAGGAATTAGTTAACTGAAATGAAGATGGACTCCATACGGCCTTGGGTTGAAAAAACACTCCTAAGGGACTAATGGAAAAGTTATATATTGTTGAGGCTTTATACAGAAAATAAGAGGAGGAAAGAGAAATTAAACATACGTAGTTAGCATATTGAAATCAAAATTAAATTTCAGGGTTTAATTGAGCCGATAAAATGGCAAAATGCCTAAAATAGTATATTGTCCAAAATGGTTGTCCACTTCAAATTTTCATTGCAGACCTTTGAATCTCCAAGGCTTGAAATGGTTGCTATTTTCATTGCAGACCTTTGAATCTCCAAGGCTTGAAATGGCTGTCATGGACACTTCAAAGACCGAGTAATAGAGCAAATTGTTTACTGGTTTGTTTGTGTGCTTAGCAAACCAGCTACAACTCTCTTCTTGCCCCCAAAAAAATGTTATATAGCTGAAAAATGGGAAGG
The DNA here is from genome assembly GCA_034641835.2 of Pinus albicaulis. Taxonomy (NCBI): domain Eukaryota; kingdom Viridiplantae; phylum Streptophyta; class Pinopsida; order Pinales; family Pinaceae; genus Pinus; species Pinus albicaulis. Next base: position 61,275,214 of record CM076574.1, read on the forward strand.
CGCTTTTCTATTATTAAGCTTAGGGTTAGGCTTCTTTTTTTTCCAAGTTTTCCCCCTAAAAGACACTCTTAGCTGAGTGGAAGCCAAAACAAGCATGTAACAAGACTAATTGGGCTACTATCAAGGCCCAACAGGCCACCATCCTGGCAGGGGACCCTCAAGGGACACTGGGGACTGTACCCAACCAAAAGGGGACAAACCCTACTCGTCCTCAAGTACCCTGGAATATAGGAACCTAAGGGATGGATCCCCCAGTTGTAATGATAGGTTCCCATGTTACATAGAGATCTATCCACCGGTGAAAACAAAATTTGCTTCTGCCTTTTTCTATTGCCAAGTACAACATTCTCCATATGGGAACCCTTCACCTATGATTCAGCTTTTCAGATAGAATATTCTACATGACCAAATTTATTTTCTTCTCTAAAAGAAATAAAGAATTGCGTTCAAAAATGTATCATCACAGTCCATTTCAAAAGCCGTTGAGTCTATAAAGGCTTTTTTTCACATGGTCTATAGTTTTTGTTAGTTAATCATTTTTGTTAGTTTTTTATTAACCAGGAAAATTTTAAGGGCTATAGTTTTTGATTAACAAGGAAAATTTTAAAGGCTAAATTTCACAAATGGTTAATTATTTATACTTTTTAAAAAATATATATACATAAAATGAATAAATTTAAGTATTTTTACAAGATTATTGTCCAAAAAAATATAATTTGCATATTAAAAATCTTAGTTTCTCCACTTCAAAATAATTGATTTTCCTTAATGCTAGGACTTATTCAACTGGCTTGGCATTGCCCCTCTAATCTGTTCCTCTTGTTATAATGGGTACTGTTGTAGTATTGTACAAAGTCTTCCCACCACTAGTTAGCCCGCCCAAGGCCCTCTTCAGTTGATCAAAGTTTTTATTCGTATTTTCGTTTTGCACGGCACAGATAGAAGAATTAGGGTGGACCACCACATGAAAATGTCATAAGAGACCCACCTCACCACCCGATGATGCAGCATCCGTTGCACATAGTGGCCCATGCCAGTGAACAGAAACTTTGCTATTGCCCTGTAACCCATGGCGGCTGCAAATGAGAACAGTATTCAGTCTTCTCTGATGAACGGTCACCAAGACGTAGCATATATTGCACAATTGAAATCGCATTCAGTGAGCAATAAATTTAACATATCAAAACTTCCATTGGCATTTACAACAGTTACCTTTGCAGCCCGACAGTTTGTCCAAACGGTCTCATAACCCTGTCGCTTTCCAGGGGTTTCGGCCATTGTCTTGCAAATAAATTATTTTTGGTTGATAAGAATCCAGAAGCCGCTGGAAGTGTTGTCATTGTGCAGTGAATTCAGTGACTGATTTCAACGAATTTCCACGAACTGAAATATTCGCGCAGTTGGAATTTGTGAAGAATTACGTTAAACGGATTATCAAAGCATACTGGGATCCTTGAAATATAACACACCGATAACTAAACGTGGAAATATTCAGACACTTTTATGCGAAGCGGAGACGTTTCCCCTTTTCATATCCATTTAAAATTCATACACCACACGTGAAATTTCTTAGCTCAACCTCACGTGAGGTTTGGGGGTTTTGTTGTGATAGATCTGGGACCATATCAAAATTACTTTACTCATGGAAGATTTAACTGTAAAGTGTGGTTAAAATGTAAAGTGTGGTTAATCTGTTTAAAGGGGAAAAAATAAATCTTATTTTTTATTATTTTTTGTTTCGAATGTCAACAAGTTTGAAGAGTGGCTAAATTTCCAAAAGGGTGACGATATTTATTTGGGCAAGTTTGTTATAAAGCTTCTTTTGTAAGCAAATGATCTTATTTTGACTGTTAAATCTGCTCTTGGTTTGCAAGGGCACTTACTTTCCCTTCAGCATTTTTGTAGAAGTGTGGGGATGCAAGTCAATATTAGCAAAAAGAAAGTAGTGGTTTTCTCTAACAAAAGAAAACATAACGAGCATAAGTTCTACTTTGAATGCAGCGTTATGGAAGAAGTTGCGGATTACAAATACCTCTAAACTGACTTCAACATAAATCCAAGCTGGGATGGATGTAGAAATAAAAGAACTTTGGGGGGTTGGAAAGCATTTTATGCTTTCAAAATAGGAGTAGAGAGGCAGAGTTATGGGACTGGAAAACCACTCTAACCCTTTTTGGGCTTTTAGTGATTCCAGTGATTCTCTACGGTTGTGAATTGTGGGCCAGCAGTACATCTGACATGCAGTGGAAACAAATTTAGAAAATTCAGAAGCATTTGATTACAAACAAAATTCAAAATTAAAAGTGTAGTTAGTTCCTTATGCTATCTTGTTAAGTGAAATAGGGGTTGCTCCTATTGAAGCAATTGCTATGGTGCGGGTCATAAGGTATTTAAAAATAAAAAATAAAAAGCAAATGGAAGAGGACAGATGGCCTAAGGTTGTGTTTAATGACATAATGTGCAAAAGAAAGAAAACTTGGATGTGGCAAAATAACAATTGGTTTAGAAAATTGGGTATTTGCTTGAGCATGTGTCCCACAAATAGTAAAGAGATAAAAGCTGTTGTTATGGATAAGTTCCACAAACGTACTTGGTGTTGATTTTTGTAGCATCGGAAATTGATCTAAATCTCAAAATTGGTGAGGAGGCTTAGACACTAGTATTCCAAAGAACCCAGAAAGTGTTTGTGGAAATTCCACTCGGTTCATGTTTTATTAAAATAATTAATTATTTTAATGGAGACCCTAAGTCTAAACTTAGGGAAATTAAATAATTAATGGGTGTTAATAAAACAGAGGATGAATCTTCTAGAGAACAAAGATTATGTCAAGTTTTAATCTTAGCCATTGATTAGAATTCTGAGTTGGATCGTTGATTCATCAATGAGAAGATTATAAAAGAAGACTTGAGGGTCATTTGAAAACAAAGTCGAGCAAGGGTTCAATAACACGAGGGAAGTTGATTATGAAGGAATATAATTCGATTTCAGAGGGAGCATTGCAGGGTGAAGGAAGCATAGGGTTGTAGCAGTGATTGGGTTCGAGGGAAGGAGGCAGCAAAAGATTAGAGAAGCAGCACGCTGGAGCAGTGCAGTAGCCTCATGTAGTGGTGACGCAGGCTATGTTGGCTCTGCGCAGAGGGCCACACAGGAGAGACGCAGAGTGACGCAGGGAGGGTTGGTGACTCCCTTAGGTGTCGGAAATTCTTCTGGATACTGAAGAAGAATTCTCTCAAGTGTATCTTAAAAAATCTTCCCAATTGTTTCTGTCATATTTTTCCTTATAAAGATTTCACTACTGAAGATAATATAAACTCTCATCCGTTGCACTAGTTTTCCCTCATTGGGTTTTTCCGAGAACAATTGTCCAAAAATAATTGTCTATGTGATTGATTCTCATGCTTGTATTTTCTACTATTTTGTTCTCTGCATATACATGAGTGATTGTTGCGGCAGTGTTTATTTCAAAATTTATTGAATAATTCTGTAAATAACTTATTGTAAGTAGGAGAAGTAAGTCTATCACTGTAATGGTATTTCAAGATTGAAATTTTCACATGGTATCAAAGTTGAGATTGAGTAACATGAGTGGAGACTCTGCAATGGAACAAAGATCAGATGTTGTTGCAACAACAACTCGGAAGGGTTCACACAGTTCTCCAGAGAAGAGGGAAAGCATGAAAGAGCAGATGGATCACGATGTTTTTGTTCTGGCATCCAGATTGGAAGAAGAATATGCTTGTGTGTCAAGCTCTGCTTCTCCAGAGATATGGTATATTGACATTGGAGCTTCTGCTCATATGACGGGAGTGCGAGAATGTTTTTCAAGCTACCGAGAAGAGCATGTGAATTTTAAAATCACCATGGGAAATAAGGCGAAATGTACCCCTGTTGGAAGAGGTACCATAGTGTTTCAAATAGAAGCTGGTAATAAGCTTCAGGCCACCAATGTGTGCATGTGCCTGGTTTGTGGATGAACTTAATCTCTGTGTCGCAGCTTCAAAACAAAGGTTATGATGTTTACTTCATTAGCAAAAGAGTATATGTCAAACACCCGAGTTAGAAGAAGAAGGCACAAATCAAAGTCGGGAGAAATAACCTCTACAAGTTATAGCTCGAATCCCCAATGGCGCTAATAAGCAGCATTGATGAGAAGGATTTGAATGAACTATGGCACATGAGAATGGGGCACTTACAGCATGGGGCGTTAAGAATTATCAAGAATATTGTCACGGGAGTTCCAGAACTGAGCACCAAGCAAGACAATGTCTGTAGAGGGTGCTTATTGGGGAAGTATGCCAAGGTAGCATACCATAGAAGCGACAATAGGGCTAAGAGTGTGTTGGGATTAATACACTCGGACATTTGCAGACCAATGTCCACTAGATCTCTTAGTGGTGCCGAATATTTCGTCACCTTTATTAATTACCATTCCAGGAAGACTTGGATCAACTTTCTAAAGACCAAGGACGAAGTCTTTGATCGATTCAAGGAGTTTAAAGCTCTGGTGGAGAATCTGGCAGGAAACCAAATAAAAACACTGTGATCAAAAAATGGTCGAGAATACATAGATAAAGACTTCATAGAGTTATGCGCAAAGGAAGGCATCAAAAGAGAGTGGACCGCTTAGTATAGTCCGGAGCATAATGGAATTGCAAAGAGAAAGAATAGAACTATTACTGAGGCTACAAGGGCAATGTTGTATGATCAATACATGCCCAAATTCCTGTGGGTTGAAGCTTGTAATACAACTGTCTATGTACAGAACAGGATTCCTCACAGTGCATTGGGTAAGATTATTCCAGAAAGTGTCTTCACTGGCAAGAAGCCAAAGGTGAGCCACTTTAGGATCTTTGGCAGTGCGGTATATTGTCATGTACCCGAAGAGAAGAGGAAGAAACTGGATAATACTACAAAAAAGGGATATCTGGTTTGATATAGCAAGAATTCAAAGGCTTACCGCACCTACATTCCCAAGAGTGGAAAGATTGTAGTATGACAGGATGTGAAGTTCATGGAGGAAAGGGCCTTCAGGAAATCTTGGGAGATGCCTTCTACTACGTAGTATGAGGAGGATCCATTGGTCCAACCACAACGCCTTGCAGAGGGTAACATGAGTGCTTCTCCAAGGCACGAGGATCCAAGGGATACATCTTCCAAGGAGTTGTAGGAAGGAGAGCAAGTAGATCCACCCACTACCAGTGGTAGGACAAGCAGGGAATTACGACAAATTCTGAGGGATGCAGAGGAGTTTGTCGGAGCCCCCAAAAATGAGAAGAGGCAGCACAGGAAACCTGAGAGGTACCAAGCCTTGGTAGCCCAGGTTGGGGAACCCTATAGTTTTCAAGAGGGAGCTCAACATCAAGTGTGGGTAGATGCGATCGTGGAATATACAACTCCATCATGACAAATGATATATGGGAAGTGGTTCCTAGGCCTCAGGACAGATCAATTATGGGTTCGAGATGGATCTACAAGATCAAATGTGTTGCAGATGGCAGCATCAAGAAATTTAAAGCTATGTTTGTGGCTAAGGGGTACGCTCAGAAGTAAGCGATAGACTATGAAGAGAGCTTCGCCCTAATATCCTGATATACTTCTATCATATCCGTGATATCCCTTGTTGCGCAGATGGGATGGGAGATTCACCAGAGGGCTTTGAGACGCATGAGCAGAAAACTCATGTGTGCAAGCTCAAGAAGGCCTTGTATGGACTGAAGCAGACCCGTAGAGCTTGGTATAGTCGAATTGAAAGCTACTTTCAAAAGATGGTATTTGTCAAGAGTGACGCAAATCCAATCTCTATTATCTGAGGGTAGGGGATGAGCCTCTGACACTGGTGCTATACGTAAATGATCTATTTATAACAAGATCATCTAGGCTCATCAAGGACTGCAATGAAAATTTAGTTGCAGAATTCTACATGAAGGATCTGTTAGGGTCCTATAAATTATAGGATATCAAGGTGATTGAGTATTTCATAGTTGCAATTACATATTGTACATGATTTTCAATATTCAAATGTTTTCCAAAAAATATATATAAAAAAAGAAAAAGAAAAGAGGGTATATTTAAAAAATATGAAAAAGAAAAGAAAGAGATTAGAAAAGAAAAAGAAAGAAAACCCCATAAAGAATAATATTGAAGGTGTTGCAGATCAAAATGCCATTGTTGATTAGATTAGTTTGTTCAATTCATATAGTCTAAGCATGATTGAACAATTTTAATTTTTTGTTGGATAGGTTAGAAAACAAGGATTTTCCAAACAGTTCAATCTTGGCAAATTAGTAACTAAGTAGAAATAAAATTGATTCAACAATTCAAACTGAATCAATAGGAGAAATAAGGGAAGGAGTAGGTTAGAATTTCATAACAAAAGAGATATGGGTCTGCAAGCCTAAATGCACCCTGCAAAAGAATGATAAAAAATGTTAGATTAGTGAAAGGGTAGGTAGAATGAAAGAAGAAAATAAATGTGGAGAGACATGAAATTTATTCTAAAGCATCATTCCAAAGATTTCATGTGTTCTCATGTATAGAGGAAAAATAAAAAAGAAAGGGGTTTTATCCTGAGTTTTAGGGATGGACTCATTTTAAACTTTATTTGACATATTATACGTCCTATCCTAAAGATCCATACTTTACACTCGGCCCAACGTTTCATATAATCCGCCCGACCCCACTATCCACTCACCCATCCCATCATCGTTAAACTCCTGCCACCCTCTGTTTCATCTCCGCCCCCACTATCACATCCGACAACCCATATTTATTTCTGGCCCCCCCTCATCCTCCGAAATTTAACGTCGGGGTGGGCGGGGGGTCCGAAATGGGTGGTTTCCGAAACCAGCCCATCTGTTACGTGTCAAGCGATTATCTTTTCACACCCCCCACGCTATTCGGCTTGCCATCCTACACCCCCTCTGAAAAGCGATTTCCGCCATAATTAAATCATGTTGTTGACCGTTAACCCTCCACCATTCCTGCTTCTCCATGTTATCACTCCCGTCACGTCCACCCAATCATCCCCGCTCTTGCCTAAAGACCCGTTGAAACATTAAATTTTTTAAGTCGTTACCCAACAGGCCCGCACCATGTCAACAGAAACCTCGCCATCCTAAAAAATCACTTTTACCCACCTGTTTCAAAGGTTATAGTGTTTCAGTGTTTTACTGTAACAGGTGATCAAATTCAAGGTTTTACAGATCTAAAGAAAGCGTGAAAAAATCCAAATTGACTGCAGATCAGCAGAAAGTCCCTCTTCTTTAATCCCCTCTTCTTCTAATTCCCCTTCTGATCAAACAGAAATTCCTTCTATTTCCTCCCCTCTCTGTTTAATCCCCTTATAATTTGTGCACCTGCATATACCAAAAAGACAGTCATGCCTCCAAATAAGAAGGATCGGGAGCAACTTAATCCAATGGTTCACCCTCCTGAGGACGTTGATCATATTTCCCTTGCTGACAGAGATTTTAAAATTAATGAGACTCTCTCAAAATTCGAACTCTTTGACATATACTGCTGGTTGGAAGACAAACTCATCGATGAGGCTGATGACATAGGACTTTGGGACAAAAACCTGCCATATTACATATTTCCAAAAACTCACATTTGCCCTGAATTTATAAGAAAGTGTCATGCACGTTATGATTTAAATCAAAGGGCTGTTGTTGCCCCCACAGGGGAAGTTCTGTTCACCATTAGTGCCCAGTCTAACATGCAAATGATACATGATCCTGTCATTGAAGAAACCACACCCTTTTCCCATGAAACCCTTGGGGAATTGTATCAGAAATTAGATTTTTCCAGCAGAGCCAAAACCCTTGAATTATTCATGGCTGCAGACACCCCCTCTACCCAAGAAGAATCCTTGATACCCATCTTCTACATTCCCTGATAGGACTTAACACATAGTCGCTGTCCTTTCTTACCTGCTGGGATACTATTCAGACCTATGGCTAGATGAAGCAATGATAGGCTTCCTGTCAATACTTTCATCAGACTCTAAACCTTCCATCATGTTTAATTTCAGTCAATTCCTAGAAGATGCCATTCATGATCAGTTTGTCAAGTTTCACACAGAGGAAGTGTTTAAATACACTTCATTCATTGTTTATATGTTTATATATTTTCAGGTAAACAGGGTTCAGTTCACAATGAGAAAATTGAATGAAGATTCACAACCTCAGTCTGTAATCTTATGGACAACAATGTTGATGAAAGATAAAAAATAATTCACTTACAAATGATTCATTGAATTGTTTTTGAATCCAACTATGAGCATCCTCAACGACACAGTGGAACCAAGGATCAATGAAGAACTTAAAAAGATCATGCAGCTGTCAAACCAAACCAGAATTGGAGACTGGTACTTGTACCATAATTATACAGAGCTAAGAATATATGGGTGTATGTTTCCCCCTTACAAGCTGCCAAAGTTCCTCCCCATGAGGATCTTTGCCCTGGAGTACATTAGAAAAATGATTAATGCAAATGAAGTGCATTTTGTATCAGCAAAGAAGAAATCTCAGTTCAGGATCAAATCCCAAATTGGTCCTTTCAATTGCAACAGTAGAGCAGCAAGAGAGGAGGCTGACAAGAGGCTAAAAGAGATGAAGTTTACACATTGTTTCACTTGGTCTTACGACCTATTGGGAATTATCTCCAAGAAGAGGGTAGAAAACAAATCAACTCTGTATATTCACACTCACGGGCCCGATATTGAACAATTTATGAACCAAACAGAGTGGACAATAAATACCTTGCAAGAGGCTGAAGAGCAGGTAATTTCATCTTCAAGTATGCAAACCCCTGTTCCACGAGAGAAAAAGACTGCAGAGGATAAGCAAGATAAAGGAAAAGAACAAGAGAAAGAGGCAACATGAAAAAGACCAAGAGATGATCAATCACCTTTGGGGAGTGATACATCTAGCAAGGATTTTAAGATGAAATATAGGAAGAGAGCAAGAATTCACATGGACATTGATCAAGGCAAGGAACTAGAGTAGCAGACAGTGATAAATACCAGAGACTCTCCTGGTTCTTCTCCAGCAAGTGGCCAACATATATTTTCCCCTACAACTTCAACTGCAATTCAGCAACAAAGCCTTCAAACATCTAAATATACTACTGTCACAGGGGAAAAGAACGAAGCAATATATGACACCTTCAGGGAGATCAAGAGTAAAATTGAAATATTTAAGACCAACACCTATAGTCAATTTTGGAAGAAAACCACCAGTTCACAAAGTAGGCTTTTATTAGCTTTTGATTCAGAAAAAGGAAAGATGCGCATGGCTTTCTTAGAAGCCCAAATTTCACAGCCAAAAACACTTGTTGACTTCAAGCAAATATCTTTTGAGTTTCATGTCAAGGATATCCACCCAATAGATCAGATGGAAATGCACAAACATACTGGAGAGATGATCTCATCCACATTGACTAGCACTATTATGAGTTTGTCTAAATTGTAGGTATCACTAGCCAATATTTAGTCCCACCTCGAGATGGAGAAGGTTTCTTCTCTTGCAAAGGATACCAGAATTAAGTCCTTGGAGGATTTAGTTGTGAATATTGGGAATGATCTAGCAAACATAGAGGCAGTAGAAGAGATCCCGAAGAAGAAAAAAGCAGACATAACAACCTCAAGAAAGCAGCTCAAAATGCCAGCTACTAAAGACCCTCTAACCAAGGACATAGAGGAGAATGAAACACAAAAATCAGAGATGATGAAGTTGAAATTGGAACAGTCAACACAGCTAAAGCAGATGGACACAGAAATGGAGAAATTAGTAAAGGAAAAGGAAAAAGCAACACATATGGCCATCATTCCCTTGGAAGTTGTTACTATTGCAGCCATACCTTCAACTATATCAGCAACTATAGGTACATCAAGTGGTACAGAACAACTGGCTAAGGCCATGGAGAATATGTCCATCCAAACAGACGAGATAAAAAAGATGGAAGCACAAATTAATATCTTGAAGGATCCAAAGGTAAGATATGACAATGCACATGATATAGAAGTGCAAAGAGCTCAAAAACAGATTGAAAGATTGCAAAAGGTTGAAAAGGAAGCTTCCATTGGTCACACCATTTTTCCAGGGACAAGAAGAGAAAAGCACACATAAATTATACCCAAGATGTATCTAGTATATTTCCCATATTTCTCCAATATGGTTGCAGAGAGATTCAACATTCAAGAGGTTATCGATTTGTCTTCCAGATTGGAAGATGAATTTGTTCAAATAGCTTGCCTCTCTAGCTCAACTTCACAGGGTGTCTGGTAGATAGACAGGGGAGCATCAACTCATATAAGAGAAGCTAGAGAATACTTCTCCAACTACAAGGAGGAGCAAATGGACTTCACAATTCAGATGGGAAACAAGAGTAAATTTACTTCGGTTGCAGTAGGAACCATCAAGATTCTGAGGGAGTCAGGGGAAACTACAAATGATACAAATGTGTTACATGTGCTCGGCTTGGGTATGAACCTTATTTCAATATCCCAGCTACAGGATAGGGGATATGATGTCCAAGTCATAGGGAATAAGGTGTTCATTAAACTTCAAAACTGGAAAAAAGTGAAGAAAATTGGAGTTTGTAGAAATAGATTGTATAAGTTACAGCTAGACTCTTCAAAGGAACTAGTTAGCATAAGGAACAATGATAACAGTAGTAGTGGTAGAGACCTGAATGAGTTATGGAATAGGAGAATGGGGCATTTATACCATGGAGAAATTAATATTCTCAAGGAGATAGTAACATGTGTTCTAGAATTGAGCACGGAACACAACGATGTGTGCAAGAGGTGTGTACTTGGGAAATATTCTAAGGAAAAATTCCCAAGAATTGATAATAGATTAGATAGTGTGTTTCATCTTATACACTCAGATATTTGTGGCCCTATGTACACTAGATCTCTCATAAGGCATGAGTACTTTGTTGCCTTCATTGATGACAATTCCAAGAAAACCTAGATCTATTTCTTGAAGAAAAAGGATGAGGTATTCAGTCGCTTCAAGGAGTTCAAGGGTCTAATAGAGAATGCAACAGGGGGAAAAATCAAGGTGCTTCGCTCAAATAATCGAGGAGAGTACACATACAATGACTTCACGGGCTTCTGTGTGAAGGAAGGCATTAGGAGGGAGTGGACAAATCCATATAGTCCACAACATAATGGAGTAGCAGAGCGGGAAAATAGGCCTATAGTTGGGGTTGTAAAGGCTATGTTGTATGACCATGAATTTCCCAAGTTCTTATGGGCAGAGGCATGTAACACAAAAGTGAATATACAAAACAACATCCCTCACAAGGCGTTAGGGAAGATAACACGAGAAGAAGTCTTCTCAAGGAAGAAGCCAAGGGTTAGTCACTTCAAGATATTTAACAATGTAGCTTACTGCCATATAATAGATGAGAAAGACACCAAGTTGGATCAAATTGTAGAGAAGGGGTTCTTCATTGGGTATAGCAAGATATCCAAGGCATATAGGATCTATATTCCTAGTAGCAAAAATATTATCGTGAGAAGGGATGTGAATTTCATGGAGGATAAAGCCTTTAATATTTCTCGTGAGATGCTAGCAGGTGATCATAATGAGCCAACATAAGCTCCATTGGTCCAGCAATGGGGGAAGTCGCAGGGACAACAGTAAGGATAGTCACAAGGATCTAGTACAGTTACAAGTACTAGCACAACCTCAGGTGTAGGAGATTCAGTGAGTTTGCAGTAGACGGAGAAACAAAGGAAAGATGAGGAGTTGGTTGATCCTCCCACCACCAATGATCGGACCAAAAGGGAAGTTCGTCAGACATTGAGGGATGTAGAGGAGTTCACTGGAGCTCCTAGGACAAACAGGAGAGAACGTAGATAGTTAGGCAGGCACCAAGAATTGGTGGCACAAGTTGTTGAACCTTCTAGCTATCAGGAGGCTACACAACACCAGGTGTGGGTGGATTCCATGGTAGAGGAGTATAGATCTATCATAGCAAACAATGTTTTGGAGGTAGTGTCAAGACCTAAGGATAGGTCATTTGTGCACTACAAGAAAAAAGGACATTGGTGAGGGTCATGCTTGTGACGGACCTTTAAGGTCCGTCACCAATGTCACATATGGTGATGTTCCTTAAAAAAGCGTCACTGTAAGTGTATATAGTGATGGTCCTTTAAGGTTCGTCACCAAAGCCATTTTCAATGACACTTTTGGTGAGGGTCGTTAAAGGCCCATCACTAATTCTCTCTTTGGTGACACTTCTAGTGACGAACTTTTAATGACCCTCGCCAGTGCTCTTTTTGTTACTTTTGGTGACAGTCAAAAAATGTTCGTCACCATTGATCATTCCAATGAGTTTTTGATGATGCTATATGCATGTTAATATATTTTTTGTCAAAAGATAACAATTTAAGACCTCCCAGATGCAGGTGATTTATGAGGGTTATACGACGATGGGCTTGTGGGTAGGCGCGTGGCATGGCCACATGGCCACCCACAAGCTACACCGGTGAGCATTTAAGTGCTCTAGCTGTCACCCCGAGCAGCATTCAATTCATTGCAAACATCGAGGCAGCTACCTCCGCCTCAAAATGACGATCCTTCTCTCCCGCCTGGTTATGTTCTTCGACCTCCTAGTTATGCTCTTCGACCTCCTGGTTCTATGCCTCCCCGGTCTCCTCCTCTGCGAAGTTGCTGTCCCCCTGAAGTCGCGAAGCCGAGCTCCCGCACGCCAACAGGGAGACGTTGTAGCCTTCGATGTTGCATAGAATTTCTCCCGGGCCATCACTACTCGCAGAGCGTCCTCTGTCACTTGAACCTCTCAGTTGCCTCTGGTCTCACCACCACCTCTGAGCTTCCGTCTCTATGGCACCACCGCCCTGCTTCTTCTTCAGCCCAGAGCGCCCTCCACCCTTACTGCGCCACTATGCCTCGACTCAGGCATTGCATGCAATGTAGGCGTGGCAGCAGCAGAGGTCGCACTACTCGTCCGTCGCTCTCCTACCGGTCCGACTCTTTGTCCTCTTCATTGGAACATTCCTTGGGCAGGTATCCCGCCACCCGAAGTGGGCGCGGCCGCTTGGTTGGTTAGCCCCATCACTCGGCTCAACCTTCTGTCTCTGCGCCCTTTCCACCGCCTCTGCCTCGTCTGGTCCCCTCTGTCACCCCGCAGACCTCTAGCTCTGCATAATTCCATTTCCAATGCTCCTTAGACAGTCCCCGTGTTGTTGCCACCATTTCGGTTTCCTTCAGGGAGGAGTCCGCAGAGGTTTCCAGCCACGATTCGCCCAATTTGCAGAAGCTCTCACGCAGTGACTTCGACTCCTCTGTGGATGATAAGGGTTATCATGACTCTAGCAAGCACAATTCACACTCGGACAATAGCAGCAGCTCGGGAAACAACAAGGATGACAAGGAGCAGAGCAAACAGGCCATGGGAAAAGATGGTGAGGCCATGGAGCCCCGACACGCAGCACTTTCCACCCAGGACGCCAACGTCGACGAATACAAGTGTCTCATTGTAGAAGAGACTCCCCCTATGCCTCATGACACCTAGGCTCCCAGGTTTTTTCCGATTTATTGCTTTTAGTATCAAGGTCCTGTTAAATGTTGCTATCTATGTTTGGCACAGTAAATTTTGTCTGTATAACGCTGGTTTCCTCATGCGAGGTAGCGAATCAAACTATCTATGGATTAGTTTCCCCTGCATGGGCAACTCCTTTTTTGTTGTTTTTTTGCAAACTATGCTATTGATTCAGGCTTGAACTGCAGAGGCCTGAGCCTCCCTGTACATTATGTTTCACTAATAGGATTTAATCTTACTTAGAAAAAAAAAAAAAAAAAACAACAACAACAGCAACAACAAAAATTTAAGACCATTATTGTGGAGTATTTTTTAGAATATGTCCAAGGCCATAGTGGTTAGAATCAGTCAATTTTTTAAGAAGTAATTATTAGTGTGTATCATTTCCCTTAAGTAATGACTAGTCGAATAGAGTTTTCCTATGAGTCAACACATGATTCATATATATTAAGTTTATTATCTATCAAATTCCCTTTAGATAAAGTTCCACTAGTGTGTGTAGGAAATATATTATTTAATACAAAATCAAGCTATGACAATTCTATTAATGAGAAAGACCTAACTCTCCTCAACAATCCGAGCACACCTTAAATTAATGCTTTGTCACACACTAACATTTCTTAGCACCTCGCGTGTCTTGGAACATCTTTGTACCTAGAACATCTTGTCATGAAATTGACGCAAAAGAAAATTGTGGAACATGCTAGCACAACATGGAACTCTCCTAGAATGTGTTGGCATGCAAGTATTCCCTAGCATGTTGTGGAACACCTTGGTTGAATGCATTGACAACATTAGCACTTGGCACACAATGCCACTTGACATGTATTGGGACCTTTTATTAGTGTGACTAGCATTCCCCTTTTGAAAAAGATAAAGTCTCGACTTATTAACCCTATTATGTGTTCATTTACTTACATTTTAGCTTGGTTATTCCTTTTGTTACATTGACACTTCTTAACAAATATTGACATACCCTGGCACCCTGCACATCCTTAGCACCTGGCATGTATTGGCATATCTTGGCACTATTTGGAACATATAATTAGCACACCCTGGAACTCCCTAGCAAACTTTGGCACTTCTTTACATGCCTTTATATTCCCTAGCATGCCTTACAAATGCTTAGCATACCTTGTCACTCCCTCCTTGGCATGATAGCTAACACTCATTAACACTAGTCCCTGGCACACGTTCCTCATATTCATTAACTTCCATGAATTTTAACCTAGTGCTCCCTTAATGTTTTGTACTAGTACTCCTTAACACTCCTCAACATGCATTAGCACTCTCTAGCACACCTTAGCACTCTTCAACATGCCATTCCACTTCATAGCATGCATAACACTCCCTGACACATATTGGAAATTGGCAGGTGTTGGCGCTTGGAAAGTCTTAGCATGTATGGAACACGTTGAGATGCCTTGGTATGATTTTGCATGGTTTAATATTAAATTTATTTGAGATCAATTTTTGGAAAGTAGACGAGAAGTAACAAAGGAAGACTTGGCACTTAGAATGCACTAAGACTTTGAACTTGGCACCTATTGGCGCCTAGTGTTGGTGTGCCTAGCACGCCCCTCTTAGAAAAGGTAAATTGATGACTCATTAACCCTCTTATGTTTTCATTTCCTTGTAGTTTAACTTGTTTCTCCCTTTTATTCCCTTGACATTCCCTGGCACGCATTAACACACCCTTGCACATCTTGGCATGCCTTATCACTCGGAACATCTTATCATGTTTGACATGCCTTCGCACTATCTGGCACATCTTAGAATTCCCTAGCACACCTTGGCACTCATTTCCTCACAACTAACCTTTACATTTTCTCATGACTTGGGAACCCAATCAAGTCCTTGGCTACTGCAATTCATGTGAAAACATTGGCATGCTTCAACCGCAACAACCTGACCAATTGCACCTACTACAAGTAGATTGTGCCTTTTTCACCTGAGAATTGTCTATAACTCATCTTATGCCACTCATGTCCAAGCTCAACTTGTCCCACTTAACTATTTAACAAGACAAGGATCACATGATCTAGCCATGGCCATAAAACAACTAAGTAACATATCTTACACAGGAAATATTTCATATGTATGTTCAGTTCATATAAACAATAGAACATTAACTAAGAGTTTGCAAGAACCACAAGATTCACAAGGCACACAAGGTATAAGCTGACACAAGTTGAGTTCCCCAAAACTTATACACAACAATCTACAATATAACATTATCTAGAATAGTTTAAAACATGAGCATGTACCCTAAGTGTGCCACATCTAATATAAATAAATATAAATAAATAAAGGAAAAACAATGTTGTGCGTAGCACAAAGTGATCTTCCTTTGCCTAAAAATGCTATCTCGAGCCCCTAATAACAATCGTAGGCTTTCCTCCTGTAAATCATATTCTAAACTTCTCTTAACACACTTCGTCCTTAGCACACTTGAATTCGCTAACACTCCCTGACACACACTCTTATTTGTTCCTTTCCATGCATTTTGACCTAGTTATCCCTTGATATGCCTTGAAACTCCCTAATGCTCTAGTTCAACATGCATTGACATTGTCCGACATGTATTAACATGCCTTTTCATTCCTTTGCATGCCCTGACCCTCCCTACCTATCATGCCCTCACAAGTACCCTTACTTAATTTTCAACTTGGGAACCCAACCAAGCCCTCACTTGAATACAAGAGCTTGACCAAGTTATAGTTACTGCAACTAGACTATGTTGTTGAATTGTGTAGCTTGGGAGATACTCCACAAGCCTAGTGAGATGGCTTTGTGTGATTTTGGTCACAAAATGCTTTGTGGGAATAGAAGCCAAGCAAAGGGATTTTGGACCCAAGACAGGGTTTAAAATATAAAAGAAAATTAAAAAGGAAAATTAATATTTCCTAAGGTCTAAGTGGATAAAACCCGTAAGTTCTAGAGGGTTCCTAAGAGGTCTAGGAAAAACTATTTAAGGATTCCATAGGATGAAGGAAATAACATAAAGTGAGAAGGAACTTATTTGATCAAGGGGGAAAAGAGATATGTAGTCCTAAAGAGGCCATGATCATTATCATGTCTAGCATTCATTAAGATGCCTCGGTATGCTTTAGCATGGTTTAATATTAAAGTTATTTGAGATAAGTTACTGGAAAGTAGAAGAGAAGTAATAGAGGATGATTTTGTTTCCTTGACCGTCCCTGACACACATTGTCACACCCTTGCACATCTTGGCATGCCTTAACACTTGGAACATCTTAGCATGTTTGACATGCCTTCGCACTATCTGTCACATATTATCATTCCAAAGCATGCCTTGGCACTCATGCCCTCACAACTAGCCTTAATTGGGAACCATACATTCGCTGGAACACCTTGGCACTCCCTAGTTGTCATACTCTAATAGATAGCCTTACTTTTTTTGCAACTTGGTAACCCAACCAAGTCATTAGAAAAACAATGTTGTGCCCAACCCAAAGTCTCCCTTTCTTTGAAATTACTTTTTCCACACCTTATCACAACCACAGGTTTCCCTCTTGCAAGTTTTCCTCTGAACTTCTCCTAAAACACTTCATCCTCGGGACACCTGGAATTCACTGACACTCCTTGGAACACACTCAGTATTCATTCATTACTAAGCATTTTGATCTAATTCTCCATTGTGTTCCCCTGGAACTCCCTAACACTCCTCAACATGCATTGACATTGTTTGCCATGTGTTAGCACACCTTTTCATTCCTTGGCACTCCTTAGCTATCATGCCATCACAACTACCCTTACATTTTTTTAGACTTGGGAACCCAAACAAGTCCTTCCTTGACTATAATATCTTGACCAAGTTACAATTACTAAAAATATATATGCCTTGTCCACCTAAGACCTTCCTATAACTCGTCTTAGGCTATTCATTTCCAATCTCAACTCATCCCACTTAACAAGTTACCAAGTCAAGGCTCACATCTAACCACGGCCATAAAACAACTAAGCAACATAGTTTACATCTTCACATGCCATAACACCTAGCACATTTAACACTCCCTTAGCACCATGTGGCATGTGTTAGCATCCCCTATATTTATTGGAATGTTTTCACTCCCTAACACACTCTAACACTCCTTGACATTCCCTAACACTATAGCATGCCTTGGCACTGCCTAACATATAACATTGTCACTCCCTCCTTAGAAGACTTGGAACTCGCTGACACTTCTTATCACACACTCTTATCCATTCATTTCCATGCATTTTTAACTAGTTCTCCCTTGTGTTTCTGTGGAACTCCCTAACACTCCTTGGCACACATTGGCACACCCTGACACCTGTCACATCTTGGCACGTCGCCCTAACACACTAACATTCCTTGGAACTACCTAGCATACCTTGCCACTCCCTCCTTAGCACACCTAGAACTCACTGACACTCCATGTCACACACTCTTATTCATTTCCATGCATTTGAAGCTAGTTCTCCCTTGACTTTCCTTGGCATTCCATAACACTCCATGGCATGCATTGGCACACCTTAGAACATGGCACATATTGGAATGTTTCCCTGACCTCTAGCATACCTTGTTACTCCCTCCTCAGCACACCTGGAACTCACTAACACTTCCTATCACAAACTATTATTTTTTCATTTCCATGCATTAATTTTACCTAGTGCTCCCTTGTGTTTCCTTGAAACTCCCTAACACTTCCTAACACATGTTGGCACACCCTGGAAACTGACACATCTTGGTCGCATGCCACCCCGACACTCTAGAATGACATAGCATTGCCTAGTATCACACATGGAACTCGCTGACACTCCTTGCCACGCATTCTTATTCATTCATCTCAACTCATCCCACTTAACAAGTTACCAAGTCAAGGCTCATGTCCAACCCTGGCCATAAAGAAACTAAGCAACATAGTTTACATATTGACATGCCATAACACCTGACACGTCTAACAATTCCTTGGCACTATATGACACATGTTAGCATCCCCTACATTCTTGCCATGCTTTGTCACTCCCTAGCACTACTTGACATTCCCTGGCACTCTAACATGCCTTGGGACTGCCTAGCATATAACCTTGTCACTCCCTCCTTAACACACTTGGAACTCGTTAACACTCCCTATCACACACTCTTATCCATTAATTTCCATGCATTTTGAACTAGTTCTCCCTTGTGTTTCCATGACACTCCCTAACACTCCCTGACACACATTGGCACACCCTAGCACCTGACACATCTTGAAATGTCACCCACTCTAAAATTCCTTGGCACTACCTAGCATACCATGTCACTCCCTCCTTAGCACACCTAGAACTCACTAACAATCTTTGTCACACACTCTTATTCATTCATTTCCACACATTTGAAATTAGCACTCCCTTGCATTTCCATGGCACTCCATAACGCTCCTTGACATGCATTGGCACACCCTCGCACCTAGCACATCTTGGCATGCTTCTCTAGCCTCTAGCATTCCTTAACACTTCCTAGTATACCTTATCACTCCCTCATTAGCACACTTCCTGTCACAAATTCTTAGTCATTCATTTTCATGCATTAATTTGACCTAGTGCTCCCTTGTGTTTCCTTGACATGCCCTAAAAATTCCTAGCACATGTTGGCACACCCTGGCACCTGACACATCTTGTTCACATGTCACCCTGGCACTCTAGCACGACTTAGTGTTGCCTAACATACCATGTCACTCCCTCCTTAGCACACCTGGAACTTGATGACACCCCTTGTCACACACTCTTATTCATTCATTTCCATGCATTTTAACCTAGTGCTCCCTTGTGTTTCCCTGACACTCCCTAACATTCATAACACATCTTGGCATGCCTTGGCACCTACAACATCTTGGACACATTTCGCCTTGTAACTCTCACATGACTTAGCGCTACCTAGCATACCATGTCACTCCTTCCTTAGCACACCCACAACTTGTTGACCCACCCTGTCATACACTCTTATTCATTCATTTCCATGCATTTTTTCCTAGTGCTCCCTTGTGTTTCCCTAACACTCCCTAACACTCCTTAGCATTCATTGACACACCTTAGCAGTTGACACATCTTGGTATGCTTCCCTATAACTCTAGCATTCCTTGGAACTACCTAACATACCTTGTCACTCCCTCCTTAGCACACCTATAACTCACTGACACTTCATTTCCATGCATTTGAAACTAGTGCTCCCTTATGTGTCCCTAGCACCTGGCCCTCACACCTTGGCATGAATTTACATACATTAGCACTTGACACATATTGGCACTTGTCATGTATTGGAACCTGTTGTTAGTGTACTTAGCATGCCCCTTTTGAAAAAGGTAAAGTCCTAACTTATTAGCCCTCTCATGTGTTCATTTCCTTGCATTTTAGCTTGGTTCTCCCTTTTGTTGCCTTGACACTCCTTGACACATGTTGGTACACCCTGGCACCTTGCACACCCTGACCCGCCTTAGCCACCTGCTTGTTGTTAAGCAATAAACATGAGCAATGAAATCTTTGCTTAGTGGGATCCTATTGTGTATTTCATTACATAATGACATGATATTTATAGTTAAGCACAACATCACTAAGAGAAGAAAGGTGCATTACCAAGCAAAGGGAATTAAAGGGAATAATTTTTCCCAAATGTAGACCTAGTGATCAAAGCGACTTTACTTGGTGAATATGCTTAATGACAAGATGAAGCATTGTGTTGCTTTACATGGTGAATGTGCTTAATGAAAAGATGAAGCATTGTGCTTAGTGAAGATCAAGGAAAAGGCCTACACATAACATCGAGCATAATAATTACTGAAGAGTGTATGGACAAGTAAAGCAACAATAAAGGACTTCCAACTCTACAAAGGAAAGGGCATGTTAAGTACAATTCCAATTTCTTGATGTCCTATGTTGGACCTTGAAGAAGACATTTGAGCTGTTCAATTGGAGTTCCTCAAGCGTAGTTTGTGAAACTTGAGCAAATGAATAACCTAACCACCATGCAAAGGAGAATGGATTGCCACGCAAGGGGGACACTAAACATGTTGTATTTGATAATACTCTCACATAAGGAAATAGAAGTAAGAAATTCAATCCATTCATTCATCAAATGTTAGAATAACCTTGTCCACTCACATTTAAAAATAAAATAATGAGCCTATAGTTACACACATCAACCAAAATAGTGAAAAAGTAATAAGAAAAAAATTATAAATAAAAAATGAATTAACCCAACACTAATCACATCACAATATAATATAATGATATGTTAATTTCTCTTCTTTTCTAACAACATTAGAAACCATATTAAAATAACATTACATTAAAATATTACATGAATTTCTGATCATTTTTAACAATAATAAAAACTATACTGAAATAGCATTACATTATTTTACTAAAAACCACACTAAAATAACGTTACATCATTTTTAGAAATAACATAAACTGTGAATAAATAAATAATACCACACTTTATTCAACCAATCATGCCAAATTCCTAGGAATTCCATTCGAGTTGAAGTTTCAACAAACTCAATTTCACTTCAAAATTGAGCCACTCACAAATTTTGAAGGGTGACACTCTAACAATCTACATTAGTTGTTTAGTCAAATTTGTTTAATCAATCGCAGAAGAGATTTGAAATTTCGTATTTGGAATTATTTCCGAGGGAAAACGCAAATCGTATCGGAAATAATTCCGAGGGAAAACGCAAATCCAATATAACAGGCATGGAGCAGCACATTAGCTCTGATCATCACTGTGAAAATGAGCATCATTGACATTCAATTAAGATCGATTGCAAGATATTTGAAATTTCGTATCCGGAAAGAATTCTGAGGGAAAACACAAATCCAAAATAACAGGCATGGAGCAGCACATCGTGTCTGATCACTGTGAAGATGAGCATCATCATCATACTCAGGCGGGTAGATGCCATCTGCAAAAGGTATGAAAGTAAGATATTGACAAACACAGGGAGAATCAGATCTCCAACGACGCCTTCGTCAGGATTCAATACTGTTGTCGAGTCCGACATTGAGGCCGCAAAGCAGGTTAGTAAGCCCTACATTCCCCTGGCTCTATTTTTAAAATGCTGGGAAAAAATGCTAAATTCTGTGGCTTTTTTGGTACCAAAAAGTCGAAGATGCGGCGAAGTAGAAGAACAGGGCAGTGGTCACGACCCTGAATGTTGAAATTCGACATACCAATGCCAGATTGCATGAAGAGATTCCCAAGTTGCATAAATTGGCTAAAAAAAAGGTCAGGATTAGTTATCCTTAATTTTATCCAAGTGTTTTTTAGGGCTTTCTCAGGGTTTCATATATTTTCTCCTCAGTTACTCAATATTTTAATGATGTAGCAGCCTTTTCATCTCAATGTTGAATGGCATAGTTCCAGGAAGCCCGATTCGAACATGTTTCATAGCAGCACCTGTTCCAGAAAACCAATTGGTAAGGAGGCTTTAAAAATCCACTTGTCATATTATTTCATATTTTATTTCAAATTTACACCAAAAACATCACTGTAATCTTCTAGAGTTACAAAATCGTAATATTCTTTTAATATGTTCCTGCATACAGGGAATCAACGGGATTACTTTTATTTTCATAATATCAAATGTATGTTTGACAAAAGTCTCTATCACTATATCCCTGCTATCCACAACATCAACTATGCTCTGTTGAGCAACATCTTCAATCACTTCCTTACCAATACAAGACATGTTGAAGCCATATACATTTCCCAAAACGATAGACTAGTTCCACCTTTTCCAAAACCAGCCACATACATCTTAGCTATGTCTGGAAGGATTGCTCCACCAGGTTTCAACCAATGATCATGAGCATAAATAACTGAGTTGAGAAATGATTCATAAAACATGCATTATCCCATTCACTCACTCACTATCTCATCTACACTTTGACTTTCAATTTCCATGCAATTTTCAATATCTTCTATCATGTTGTGGACTACAGTAATAACTCCATGCGAGTTTTTATTTTTGGAATTTTCACTTTCTTCTTTGAGCATGTTATTTTTTTTTCCAGCCTGACAAGCTACAAATTCCATCTTCTCAGTTGCTTCAACTGCAATTACTTTTACAGCTCCTACCTAAGGACCACCTCCAAATGTTTATTTCTCATTAATTTTGGGGGAGGGGGATTTTATTGGTGTATTGAACGGGGAAAGGAGACATAACATTATCATGGATGGGTAGAAGTGAGAGTCACTGAAATCTATAATCCTAACATTAAGGAATGAGATGGGGCCTTAGGACTTGAGGGCAGAGGGGCTAGTGGGCCTAGATAGAATGAAATAAGAGCAATTGATAGGGGAACCCCCAATAGTTGTGATAAGGGGATTAGGGGCCCTATTATCACAACCCATAAGCCTTAACCTATAACCACTAAATTCCCTATCCCTGTAACCCCCAAACCATAATCCTTTAACCCCTACACTTATAACTCATAACCCATTAAACCCTTGATCCCTTAAACCCTAAGCCACTAAACCCTTAACCCCTAACTGCTAACTTAAAATCCCTTAACCACCCTTAAAAGTCACAACAATGTAACTTTTGGAAGTAGTTTTGGACAACTGCCCCCAAAAGTCATTAGAATTAAACTTTTAGATGCAATTGTTAAGTGACCGCCTCTAAATGTTAAATTCTCATAAGTTGTATAAGGAGTAGAAGTCCAGTGCCTAATCTGATACTACTCCATGATAACTTTGATTAGTTTGGACGTGAATTGTGTTTCATGGTTAGTAATGATCTCTCTTGGAACACCGATCTTGGTAAAAATCTCCTCATAAATAAAATTGAGAATTGCCTATTCATTTGCTGGAGCCAGCGCCTTGGCCTTGACCCATTTCGTAACATCGTCAGTGCCCACTAGAATATATTTCTTCTTTCGGGACATTGGCATGATCAGGTCTACAAAATCAAGGGCCCACCTTTCGAATGGTTTGACCGATACTTGGGGCTGTAACGACATTTTTTTCCCTTGAACTGGCCTCCCCATTCTATAGTAGTTATCACATTGGCTGGTATGGGGGATGATTAATCAAAAGGGCTTGAAGTGCCATTGCATGGGGCTTCATTTGAGTCAATTCCATGTTGCATATGTTTTGATTAAACAAATGGTACCCATGGTGAGAAGGTCTTTACCTTTTTAATTGCTTGAAGAAAATGTCAAGGGAGAGGGCACCATTAGGTTTTCCCATTGAACCCTAATTCACCCAAATTCAAATTCACTCCTTCATGTGCCATTGCATTTGATTCTTGGTTGTTTGCCTCGAGCACATGATATACATAAACGGAAGAGAATAAACTATTATATGATGAATAAGGAGTTTAAAATCGCCAACAACAATCAAAGAAGAAAAATGATGTTCTTTTGTCAAAATTAATCCTTCATTGAAACTCAATTTACCCAAATTCTAATTCACTCCTTCATTTGCCATTGCATCTGATTCTTGGTTGTTTGCCCCAAGCACATGATATACATAAACATAAGAGAATCAACTACTATATGATGAATAAGGAGTTTAAAATCGCCAACAACAATCAAAGAATAAAAATGATGTTCTTTTGTCAACATTAATCCTTGAAGAAATGCATATGCTTCCACTTGATTGCTTGAGATTGATCCTATTCCACATACACAAGACAATTCTATTTTTCCTTTGGGACAAAGGATAACCCCTTCTACTACATTATGTTTGCTAGTTTGTGGAAATTTCTTCTCCATACTAGGTATAAAACACCTCACCATTTTTTTCTAAATGGTGGGAAAACTTATCGCAACTCAATGGCCAAACAAAAAACAAGGACAACCATCATTGGTTATTATCTGCTAATGTAGGTTGACTCATCACTATTATTCAAGGAAAACTATGCCACCTGTAATTACCCGCTAGTGGTCTATAATGGGACAAAATTTTACTCTTGCGAGATGCCTCTAGGTCATGGGCCATTGACTTGTTTCCTTACATTTGAACAAGACGAGTACGATGCGCAACTAGCTCATTCCAAACCCGATAAGAGGAGTACAAGGAGCAAGTATATAACTAGTCCTTGAATATTTATGTGAAGATTTTGTTTCATTTCTTCTATCTTTGAAGGCTATTGACAATTTTCGAGCATACATGGCTTCCCAAGCAGTGAAGAAGCATGCACGAACATCAACCCTCAAAATGGTAGTGGTGAAAATCCCAAACAAGATCCTTAAGAGTGTCAAGAAGGCCTTGCTGATGAAGCCCGAGCCTAAAGTTGTTGAAAATGTTGAGAAACTAAAAAACCAGCTCATGTGGAGGACATCAGAGTTGTTGAGGTTCCAGTAAAGAAATGGAAAAGAAAAAAAAACTGGGAAGTTAAAAAAGCAGTGCCAAAAATGTCGTTGCTCCTGAGAAGCCAACCCCTCTGAGTGAATCTGGGCCCAACAAAGGTAGAGTTTCAGGGTCTATCTTATAAACAGCTCAAGTTGTTTGGTAGGGTTTAAATTTTTGCGTATGAAACGATTAGGATATATTTATTAGAATAATTTGAGGTTTAATATTTTGTCACCATGCTATTAATTGATTTGTGTTTTATTAAGAAAATGTATCATCTTCTTGTGTTTCATATTTCTGTATATATAGAAAAATAATTAGCAACACTCTTGGTTTATAGGGTTACACATTTTTTGTGCTATTTTGATCTTGTGCCAAAGTTTGCGCAAATTATCTCTATCATGCATTAGGGTTCCTGCATGGTCTTCTTGCAACCTGTATCGACCACCCTCTCGAATCCTCTAGCCAAAACCCCAACTAGGATATGGGCATATCTTTTTTATGAGAGTGATCATCAAACTCAACAATATATCATAGGTTTGTCATTACTAAAACTGAAAAGAAATTTTTAGTTAATCCAGGTACATGTAAAATACCATTGAGCTCAAAGATATCACCCAATGGAATTTGGAGTGAGATAGATCCCAATCTTGTCATTGCATATTTGAAATAATCATCAAACATACACTTGTATGCTTGCCTCATACTCTTGAAGTTTGCCAAAGGCCATATGTTTGGTTTCTCCACTATCCATGTACCATCTGACATCATACATTGTGTTAGATGAAAGAGATGAGATCATGGATAAGTATGTCACAAGCTTGAATGAAAGCTCATCCACTCTAACAAATACTGTTTCTGTTGTTATTGCTCACCCTTCCCCTTCTTTTGAGGACACTAATAAGAATAGTTGTCAAAATCTTGACACATGAAACACTTGATATGGCCCAAGCATTTCTTACCATTGATTAGAGGAATCTGAATTCTCTTTCTCCCTTGCTGACCTATACTAGGTCCCCTATTTTTTCTGGTATTCACTATATTTATAGTGAGGGTTAGAATTTTTATCTTTCATCTCTATACCTTCAACTCACTCTAGTTTGTATCTTCTTGGATAAAATCATCCCATAACTTCTCAAGAGTCAAAAGTGGAAATCTTTCTCGGGCATAGGCACCTTACACAAAAGGTTTCCATGAAGATGAAAGCCCATTCAAGGCTGTGTACCGAATATTCATGCTTGAGCTCTTTTCAAGTTGTTGCACAATGATCATAGAGTTTATTAATTTTTATCAAAGAAGTGGCTGCAGTATCTATTTTTTTTATTTGTGTGGCTATAAGCTTGATCCTTAGAAGCATATTTCAGTTGATGTTATCACCCCGATATATAGTGAAGATAGCATTAAACATCCCATTACTGATGGTTTTACTGATAATGTGTGGGATCCTTCATGGAGTCCAGGATGATTTGCTTTGTTTTTGCTATCTTCTTTTTATTTTTTTGTCAACTTTATAGATTGGTATGTCGTTCAAATTTGGTATTTACAAATGCCAAAGATCATTCTCCTCCAACAACATCTATATTTTCACTTTCATGGTATGAAATTGGAGGGACCTTATAACCTATCTTTGTATCTGAGATTGAATGTAGTCAAAATATTACTCTTGGATTACACTGTTAGAAAAAATAGATCAAGTACCTAAAGAAAAACTATCATAGGTCCATAGTACATTTCCCAAGCATGAATCTAGGGCATCCCATTGTTGAAACCTTCCGAAAACTTCCTATCCCAAGTAGAAGTCTGGGGTTATTGGAAGGTTTCAACAAACATGCTCTTTAGCTATGAGAATTCCATTGGATTAAGACATATCTCACAAAAATTTTCCATGAGACTATCAGTTTCTTCTCTTGTCTTTTTGTGGTCATTCACTTCTCTTGTCATTGTGTGGGTCACTCCTTTTAGCCCCAAGTACATCACAGTACTCCAGGTTCAAGGTGTAGGATAAAGAATACAGACGAGTAGCATTTGTTCCATCTTTTTATGATTATGTCCCTTAGGGTGCCAGAAAAAACAGGGCCCCACTCCTTAAGAAAATGTTGAATTCTTTCCAACAAAATGTTGACACCCTCCAAAATGTCACATCAATATCCCAAAGTAATAAAAAATCGACAAGTGGCTCCATTATGGAGAGAAAATCTCGACTTGATCACATAAAGCCTCATGAAGAATGGTAATTCTAATCCAAATTGTCTTTTGAAGTTTGCACTAAAGACTGAACCATGGAAGATAATGTTGTCCATGTTTCTACTAATTGTTTAAACAGGATATAGTCAGATTCAAATCTGGTTTCTCCAACCTTCAGAGTTGAAGATCAGCAAATTGTCGGTATACTGCTTCAGCATGTTGGTGGGTAGCAATAAAAATTTGAATTTTTATTCCATTTTCACATACAATTTTCATCCCTTGAACTTCAACAACAATATATTTCATAGGAAAATTTAACCTATGAAGCAAACAGGGTCAAAAAAATATGGTCTGTTACTTTGCATGAGCATTTTCTTTGATCACCTGCAGGACATTTGAAGGACCAATGATCTTAATTGCTTCTGATTTTTTTAGCACCCCAATCAATTGCCTTCTCCATCCCCGAAGCTGTTATAGCCCTCAAGAAGTATGGACCTGCAGGAGATAGAGTGTTTACCAAGGGCTTATTGGTCATATTGGTCTAACCATCATAAATATAATGGACAAGCCATTACAACTCCAACAAGTACCAATCAGTTTTTGGACCTTTTACAACCATCCATTAAAGACCTATAATTAGCATCAGATACGCCTGGAAGGCACCTCGGAAGCTCCACTGCCATAGTGTCTCATTCTCCACTGCCTATAGTTCTCAGTTCTTAAATCTCCTTCTATCATACTATCCTCTGTCGGAACACCAATATGCATAGCCTAAGTTGTATCAGGTTCATCTTGGGATTATCTTGCTCCACTTCAGGAGATCTCCGCTCATTTGTAATAATAGATTATGAATTGACAAAACATTCAGCCATTTCATTGTTTATATTGCTTTTTAGACATACCTGTCGTTGTTGACATAGTGTGGGGAAAATACTTGTTTTCGTATTTATGACATGGAACCAACAACTCAATCATTTGAGAATCTTCACTGCCTCTATGTATATGCTCAATAGAATCTTTACTGAGGCTTACTATTTCATTATTTTTTTGTTGATTCAATTTTTTACAATGTCATATATCTGAAACATAGGTCTGGTTCCATATTAGGCTGATTGGATGGGAGATACATTGATGTTTCTGAAACATCAAACATATTTCCCAATTTCATATCTACTCCCTCACTTATTGCTTCAACACTGTCAACTGCAATTTCTTCCATTGGTCCTGGAGCTTCTATTATACCATTGAACATAGGACCCACTGTATCTGAATAAAGAGGCCGACCTGCACTAGAATATTTGGTCAAATGACTCTGTACACCTACCCTTCCTGAAGTAAGCAACATTTTAGGGGGGTCAAGCCCCAGCTGACCAGCCATATAAAGAATTTGTCTATGCAATTTTGCTTGACTATATGGACTTATGCAGCTAGGTTCCCAGCATGAGATACTCTGAACATGAAGCACCTTTTTGGTCTTCTCTTTAGCAGCAAGAAATTCAACAAATGCATTCCCTAACCCTCCTTCATAAAGAGGAATCTCTACTATAGATCATGATGGAACACCAAAAGGGAAATTTTCTTCCATGATATATTGCACATACGTATCATTGGCCAATGCAAACTGATTCATGTCAGCGAGATAAAGGTGAGTATACAGAACATCGTCCCATCCAAGATGATCCTCTTTAAGACTTGCATAGGTTTGAAGCTACCTTGTAGCCAACAACCAATAGTAATTATGTCATTCTGTGTCTTTGAAATAACCAAACTCCTTTTATTCTCAATATTGGGGTCCATTGGTGAGGTATATAACTGATTATCATCTTTACAGTTGCCAATTATATCATTTCCTTCAACTTCAATGACCCAATCTGTGATAGAACTATTCATAAAGGTCCCATCATTCCCTAATCTAGAAGCCATGTTTTGTAATTTGGGTTCCAGATGGAATGTTGAATGATGCAGAATCCCAACAGGAGCAATAGAATCTAAATAATGAAGCATAATTTGAAACTTGTCAATGACAATTCTGGCATTCTTTTTGGCAATGCAGAGACAAGGATATAAAGAACAAGAGGTTGAGGTTTTTCAGACTTATCTCTGGTAATGTTGGAATCTCCACTTACTGTTGTTCTGTGCTGAATAAATTTATCTAAAGCATCATGTACTTCACTCCTCTCACACAAGTTCAGGGCCGTAGGGAAGTACACCGTAAGACTGATTAAAGATGACCTAAACTGCAGCAGAATACATTTGCCATTGCCTCACAATTTATCAGTGCTTGCTGCATTGAATCACCCTGAGATATTGGAGTCCCTGTGCATGTATCAACACTTGTGGCATCAGCCACAGGTTTTGTAGCTCCAGTTGTCAGTAAAGATGGAGCAATTGCATTTTCTGATCTTTCTCTTGGCATTTGCTTTTCTGGGGATATTTCATTATCCTTTATTAAACTGTATTAATACTCATCAAAATCCCGATCCCCATAAGACAATTGTGAAATTTGTGAGACACGATAATAACTCAGAGACTAATTCTAGATGCAAAGGAGATGGATACATAATCCAGAATGAGACACCTGCTACAAGAGGTGAATCTTTCAGTATCATTAAGTGTACCAACGAACCAGAAATCGTTTCTAGTAGTAACTCTTCCACTTAGGGGAGCAGATCTGATCCATCTATATCAGAAGGTTTAACAAAGGCTCCAGATGGGGTATAAAACACAGACATAAATGGTTACAAAGGGCTTCCCGCAAATGAAAGTGTTGACTGGCATGATGAAGGTTTGATTATTTCTGTCAGTAGTATTTCTCCTTCACATGTAAAGGAAGACAGCTCAATAAGAGCCCAACTAGAAACTTCTCACGAATTCACATTTGAGTCTCAAGTTAAAGCTAGAGATACAATATCAGTGACTTTAAAAGAAGATGGCTGCCATGGTCAAAATTGAGGACAATGAAGCAGGAACTTCAAATGATTAATGTTAACTCAGAAAATTGTGACAGTCAGCAGGAAAGGGGAAGACTCCTACAGTACATCTCTTGAGAAAACTAAGAAAGAAATCACTTACATACCATGGGACAACATACATGGTAAAGAAAGAAGCATATTTGCTGCAGATGTTTCAGAGTTGCAGGTTGTGGACATGAAAAGATGCACCAAGGAAGGCCAAGAAAGAGCCAAAGTTGAATTAGATGATGTCCATGGTAGTTCATCAGTAAGTGATAAAGGTCAGACACAAACACAAATTCAGCTTCAGGATTTGATTCAGAGGATGCCGAAGTGGAGAGGGAGGAACAAATGGCTGTAGAGGCAGCAACTGTTGAAGCTGCTAAAGCTACAATAAAATAACGAGAGGAATTTATGAAGAAACTGGAAAGAGAGAAAGAGAGATCAGAGAGATTAGAGAATTTGTAAGGTACCTATTTGCCAACCAATTCCCAACCTTCGAACAAGGTTAGGAGTTGATGATGTTGAAGCTTCAATCAAATTCTTTCAGAAATTTAATCCTCTTCTGACTTGCGTGTTGGGTGACCTTAACCCATTCCTTTATTGATTTCGAGGAGGTATACTTATGAAATAAAATATTCTGCCAAATCCCTTTGTTCATGAGTAATTTCCCACCCCCTTTAGCGGTTAAGGCTTTGGAGAAATGCGAAACATGTTTTATTCTCCATCTCCCTAGATCCTTTGGATTTGAAGCAGCCTCCCAGCTAATAAGAGGTATTCTTCCCTGCCCTTTACTCCTTGCATATACCTGAAGATGATCTGCCTTGTGTGTCTTAGGATTTTTTTGGGGATGTTGCCTAACTAAAGCCAATACCACTGGAATTGAGTTCAAGACACTTATGATGAACACTATCCTATGACCCATTGAGATCCATCTGTGATTCCAGTGCACTATACTGCCCCTAATTTTGTATATTAACCACGTCCAATCCCTGTACCTGTAATTGTCAGGCTTAAAATGAAAATCCAAGGAGATTTTGTGCTCAAAGTTCTGCACAGTGAAAGGGAGGAAACCAAGGATCATTTTCCTTTGGGCTTGACTGAAATGACTGAATATGATGGAGGAATTTCTAAGGTTTATCTCCATTCCTGTTGTGCCCCAAAATAGGTTAAGGACACCTCCATGGTTTTTTGCCTCTACCACTGTGACATTCCCGGATGAAAGGAGGTCATCCACAAACATTAGGTGGGTGATGATTGTTCCTTTGGCAACCTTCACTCCTTTTCTGTCTTCCCCTCTTAACCTTTGCTTGATTAACATATTGAGCCCTTCTACTACTAAAAGCACCAAAGGGGGCAAGAGGGGGAAGGTCTGCCTTAGACCTCTTGAAGGGTGAATGAAATCGATGGCTATTCCATTGATTAAAGCCACATGCACAACTGAATTGAAACATGCTTCCATCCAAACAATGAGTGAATGAGAGAATTGTACTTGCATTAGGATTAGAAATAGATACATCCAACTTATTTGATCGAGTACTTTGGTGGGATCTATTTTCTTGAGCCTGGGCCCCACTTTGATAATGTGCAATGCCCCTTGCACTGTTGCTATTGCATCCTGGATGTTTTGATCTCCGAGGAACCCAATTTGTTCCTGTGAGATTGCTTTGGACAGAATTGGCTTCAGTCTTGAAGAAATGGTTCTTGCAATTGTTTTATATATGCAAGTGCATAGAGAACTTGACCTGTATTGGCTAAAGTGAGTCAGGTTATTTTCCTTGGGAACTGTAACTATGAATGTTGATCTGAAAGCTTGAAAGATCCTCCTATTTATTCTTGATTCCTCTATGACTTCAATGACATCTTTTCATAAAAGCTCCCAAAACTCTCTAAAGAATCTCGCTGGTAACACATTTGGTTCTAACCTCTTCTCATTCTGTAGGTCCTTGACAATTTGTGTTATTTTTTCTTGTGTATTGGTCTGTACATTTCTTTGTTCATATCCTTGTACTCATCTAGAGAAGACCATGGCCATTAATATCCTATCATGAATTGTTTCCTTGGGAGGTTGGGTCTATATCTTTTGCATGTATGAGGGTGCAGAGTTGCTAATGTCTTCAAATGTTTCACAAAGTTCCCTTCTATTGTTAGATTTCTTCAAATGTAATTGCATGCTCTCCTTGGTTTGGTTTGGTTTGGTTTTTCCTATCTCCTCTCTGCCTTTAACCAAACTGCCATGCTCTTCATTCTCCATTTAGCCTCTTCCCAGGATAGAAGATGATTCCTTCTAGCTTACATTTCTTTTAGATTCTCATTCTACTATGGAAGAAAATCCCCATCCTTTGCCTCCACTTGTATACGCTCTGTATTTCCTTTCACTGTCCTCAGTTGATCATATATCTTTCAAAACGTACTGCATACACATTCCCATATTATATTTGTTGATCTTAGGTACCTTTCAAAATTTCCATGGGGTGTCCATCCTCTGTATCGAAGGGGACACAAATTCTTCTGATGAGATCTTTGTTCAAGGAATTTGAGCCAGATTGGGTTAAATTTGAGGTGTGATGTAGTCTTCCTATTCTTGTTTACCACCTCTAGAATAATTATGGATTGGTCTGAGGCCCCACAACCATGGTGGAGGGACTCTCCCACCTAGTTGAGAAGAGCATTATTCACCAGGAATCTGCCCATTCTTTCCCCTATGTATTCTTTCCCAGATGTTCAGTGTGTCCATGTGGGGGGGGAAGGCCAATGGATTCATCACATAAAACAGAATCTTCAGACAGTGTTTGAAAATTTAGGCAGGATAATTTCATGCCTTTAAGCCTCATTTTTCTCTGTTATTTAGAATCAGATTCAATAAACACCAAATACTGTCTAACAAGATTCTATCTTTGATATCCTACCAATATTGTCATCGTTTTCTCCAATAGTCCATATATATTTAGAGAATATAAACGTTTTTTGAATTCTTTTGAGAATGTTATAGCTAGCATGGCGTTATCTGATTTGAGGTTGCTTACCTTCTGAAAGTCTTGTCTCCAACTGATCATTGGTCCACCCAATTGTCCTTGGGTGCTAGTGAATTCAAACCTGACATTCTGAAAAATTATTTTTTAAGATAACTTTCTATCTTTCTCCTGATCTTGTTTCTTCAATAAAAATTATTGATGGTTTATGTACATATATTATCCTTCTCAAGGAATGTTCTTACAGGTAGTGCCCAATGGGTTCTTACAGGTAGTACCCATGCCCTTGTTATTGGTGAAGAATAATATCATTGGGATGGAGCTTGGGGAGTTTCTCTTGCTGTAAGTGCCCCCAAAATAGTAAGTTGTATGCTTTATTGTA
This sequence comes from Pinus albicaulis, assembly GCA_034641835.2. Lineage (NCBI taxonomy): Eukaryota > Viridiplantae > Streptophyta > Pinopsida > Pinales > Pinaceae > Pinus > Pinus albicaulis. Next base: position 61,308,605 of record CM076574.1, read on the forward strand.
CCTCATATTTTGCTTGTGCAGTATTTTATTTCCTCCCTATAGGTTTCCTACCTCTGTCTTGTGGTAATTCCTCTCCTAGCACAGTTTCTTTAACCTGGGATGACCCCTTGCCACTTTTTATTTTTTGGATCTAGTGAGGCAGTTGTGGCTTGAATGGGTTTGCCATAAGGAGGGTTTAAATTACTCAGGAGGGATGAGGTCTACCTAGCTCTACTTCCTTTTGGCCTCTATTACAAGGATCTCTCCTTCTATATGAACCTAAGGCTTTTTCATTGAAATCTGGGGGAGATTGCCAGGGCCTTTGTTCGCATTTGAAGTGTAGTGAGAGATTTCCTAGTTAGATTTTTGAGCTAAAGAGTTTTCTAGTCTTTCCCTTAGCTTCCTTGTACACTCTAAACCTTTTTATAGTCTCTCTAGTATCTACTAATTATTCCAAAGCCTTTATTGGATCCTTTATACAACCAACGTTGTAGCTTGAGGCTTGCATTGGGCCTTTTCTTTGTCCCTTTCAGCATCAAGATATAGGACCATTTTACTAGGGCTAGGAGATATGGAGGGAGATTCAAAAGAGATAAAGGGGTTGTATCACTTACTTGGCTCCTTCTTTTCCTTTCTAGCATATTCCTCCTCCCTTTTTCTTATGACCAGCGCGTGGGGCCATGTATATGGGAGATGCCCATGTTCTCTGCACATGCAACCTCGGGAAGTTGATGTAGTCTGCATCTACTAGTGGGAGCCTTTTTGGAGCCCGGATTTAATGTAATGCCCTCTACGAGCCTCTCATTTAAATTGGCCTCTATGTAGATCTTGGCTACTGTGGTTTTTCCCATTACTAATGTCTTCTTGTCAATTTTGAGGAAGGTCTCTAACTTGTTTCCAATTCTCTTCAGTATCTCCAGACTCCAATATTCAAGCAGGTGTGGGAGTTTTATCTATATTACCAGCTTGAAGATTTGTTCTTAGACAAGGTCAAAACTAGGCTTCCAATCTCTAATATACAAACAAGCAACATGATCAAAGGTCCTCCCTTGTGAATTATGTCTTTATCTTTCTTTCTTTTAAAAGGGAATGTTGGAAAACCTCTTGATCTTAGATGGAGCTTGGGTGTGTATCCAAGGCCTTTTTCCCTTGGTGGTCGAGAGTTGAGACCCATCCTTGGAGTGCTTTCATTGCCATTTGTCTGTTGTTGAGCTTTCCCATAAATGCTCTCTTTTTTTAGTATTTCATCACTGTTTTCACCACCAATATCTCCTCTAGCTCTAGTTGCATCTCGCTCTTTGTTTAACGCACTTAGGTTTTTTCTTCCCCTTCTGTTTTTCCTTGTTTTTGAACTCTTCAAGGGTCCATGATCCCTTTGTTTTGTCTCTTCTGTTGTGTGCATCGCCTCCTCTATAAAGTGAACACCAATTACCCTGTATTCTCTCCCATAGTGAAGATGGTGAAAATATTAGTTGGCAGCAAATCTTGGAGTAGAGCCTCCTGATCCTTTTCTCCAAGTTCATCTCCCTATAGTGTGGCAACATTTATTTGGCAAGTTGCAAATGCCATATCTTTGTCAATTTAGTCACCTCCTTTGTGATGATTATTCTCTACATGGGGTTCAGTGTAGATTTTGTTGCCATCCCCCACCTTGGTTGTGAAATGTCTTACCCAACAGTAAATCTGTGTTATGGTTAAGAATCCATTCATAACGTAGCTTAATCAAATATCCTATCCAAAATGGCCCTAATAAGGATTTTTTCTATTCTGAAATTGCTTTGGTGCTATTTTCACTCACAAACAAGGAGCTTGCAGACCTTTTTACTATTAGTTATTATAGGCTTCTTTTATGTCATTTTCAGTGATGCCACAGAATAAACGACAGTTAGTTGTTTATGGAAGCTATAGGGCCAAGAATGTTATAAATATTCCACAACATTGTCTAGTAAAATGATTATAAATACTTCTAATGGAAATATGGGACCACAAGTTTACTAAATAATTTTCATGCAACAACTTATGCAACTGCTTGAAGTTTGAGTTTTCATAAGAGATGTCAAATAATTTGTTTTGCTAATTCTTGCAGATCAATCTTTGCAAGCACACTAGAATATTTGTGGCCTTGTTTTGCTGGAAAAATTGGGGAAATTTTTTATGAAATTGATTTTTTTTCCTACTTGTTCAATTTGGTTGTGATTGTTCTCACAAGGTTGCATAACTTACATAATATTAGATTATTTTTTCATGTCCTCATTATGTAAAAATCTCACTTTGACATCATTGTCTGGCTTACGTATCAATAAACTTAATTTTGAATATTATTTGAAGTTGAACCAACCTTGTCCAACCGTTGCAGTCATGGATCGACTCTTATTGTATATAAAGGTTGGTAGTGTAGATTCAAATATTATAAAACTTATAATACAGATTTTTAGCAATGAAAGGCCAAACTAGATCATCCAGTTGAGTCTTTGGAAATATTTTTCATCGACACTGTTTTGAATTGTTTGATAGTATATTCAAAATCAGTTTGCTCACTTACATGCTGGGACTTGGCATTGCAGAGTGAAAGAAACGGAAAATTACAGAGTTGAAATCTGAATTGGACAAAGCAGAAGCTTTGGTATGCCAATACTTTAACTATCTTCATTTTCTTGTTTATGATGGTTATTTTGGTTTAAAGGTTATGCTGTAAGAAAATATTTTTAATTGCTTATGCATGGATATCTGTAACATTTTCAGACTATTATTAAGTTTTGTCCAACCAGATCCGGAAAATGGCCCTTCAAGCAAGAAGCTCGCAGCCGAGTCTGAAGGCTACTTTGAAGCCCTGTCTCTATATTGAGATATCAGGTGAAGATTTGATTGATTGTAAACAGGATCGCCTGCCTTGGTTGACGCAAGTTTGTTTCTCTTCACTGAATGGATGAACCCGTAATGTGGGATTTTTTTTAGGTGCACATTTTTGTTGTATAGCATCAGTATCCATATTTATATATTGTAGCCATGATTTGAAATCTCAATTACTTTTGTAAGTCTCAGCCATGCATTCAATGATCTTCTCCTCATTTGAAGCATTTATTGCTCTCAAGAAGTATGGGCCTGAAGGTGACATACTGTCAAATTTATTGATGACTGGTTTGTTGTATTAGTCCACAACAACTTCTCCTTTTGTAGAATAGTGGTGCTTACTTTTGAAATATTGTCTCTTGTAACCCGTGGGTGCTTCATTCACTACTTTAAACATGACTTGCCAATATAGAGACATAATACTCTATAAGGGAATGCCACATGCATGTATGGCAGGGAAACTCCACTATCTGTTTCTTCCCTCCTGCCACAATCAAACATTCTTTCCAAGAGTTTGGAGTTTAATCTCTTCCAGGCTTCCTCAATTGTTGAGGGAACTTGCTGCTCCTTTCTTTAACCTATGAGAACATGCTTGCTGCCCCTCCTTTCTTCCCTGGCTAAGGTGTTGTCATGCTTCTTTAGATATTGGGCCTCAATCTTTGGGGCGATAGATTACAAAACTCAACCCCATTGCTAGGAATCCAAAGCAAAAGCGCTTTACCCCTTAGGTATGAATCCAAAATTTTCCTTGCACTTAATGCAAGTCCATAAGTAGCTTCCACCTTATTTTTTTTCCTTTTTCTCTATCTTTCTTTGACACACTTCCTCAGAGGGAATCAATGGGAAATTTCTGTTATTTTTTTCACCATCTCCTCTCCCTTCACCACTTCTTCCACCATGATTTCTATGATCATACCTTCCCCAAGGCGATGAATGAGATTCCATCATAAGAATATAGGAGAGTAAGAAATAGAACAAAATAAGAGTTTTGAGTGCTGTTGTGCTATCAAAAACTCTGTTCTGAGTCCCTCCCTTCAAATCTGTTTGCCGAAGCAACCTGATAAACCCCACCTTGCCTATCTGATGCTGCATGGGGTTTATCCTTTGGAAAATTCCTAGAGCTTATTTTTTCTAATGATGTTGTGGCAAGTAGTGTTTTCAGTTGTGGTCATTCATTACATTGAGGCTGCAGGCTACCATAAAAACTAAGGTGCCAACCCAACAACTGTGATGCTCTAGGGCTCTAGACACCCTCCAGGCCATAACCAATTCAATTCGTCGTTTTGTCCAAAAACCAAGTGGCACACCCTTCTCCGAGATGGACAATCCCTCTGCAGTGCCCACCTTCCATGGTTCACCAACCGGTTGCTAGAATTGTTGTCGATTCCAAATTTCAAGCACGAGACTCACCAACAATAATCCCCAGTTAGTCTAGAACCCAAGTATAGGGTTCACTGACTGGTTGCCATAACCATGAATCACTGAATAGTCCACTTGCCTGCCTGACTAGGTTACCAACTGCCCCCTTTTATAAACATATCTCTCCTTTATTTAATATTATAATATAATATTATATTATAACATTACTTTTTCATTAAGACACCTTTACTAGTCGTGGTCATCAGTCCCACATACTCTTTTGTCTAGGTCCGCTTATAGCCATTATGTATTTATTAATATGCATAAAGTAAACTTATTTACCATATCAAGCTTTCTAGTCTCATAGCATAAAAAGCACATACACACATCGGCCCCAATACTTAAATACACATACACATGGGCATATTTCCCTAGAAGCAACTCCCGACTCACCAGCCTAATTAATTATGTCCCAGCTCACTAACCTAATAATGTCACATGTACATGGTGAATACAACATAGGGGTTGAATAGGGGATGTTACATCCTCCCCCCCTTATTTATGCACTATCCTCGGTGCATTTATTATATACACAATCCAGAACTGCTACTGCATAGTGACATTCTCCTCCATGCCTTCATCCTCACAGTCAGTATGTTGCAGGTCCACTGTTCATATCCTAGATCGATGTCTTTATTCAAGGAAATCCTCAATTCCCTGTGCAGGAACAGGGTCCAGAGATCTTTCTTACACCCCACATTGATGGGTGTGAAACCCAACACAAATTCCACTATACTTCAAAACTGAGATAACTTCTGAGTGCACATTTTTGCAAATGGCCATCATAACGACTTCCAGCCCATGAATTTCTCTGCAAAACTGAAATGCTTCCCTTGCAACTATCTGGGAGCATATAGTACTGGTTTTGTTGCCTCATATTTAATTCAAGTGTTGTAGGATAAGGTCGAGTCTTTGTCATAGGAATAAACTCATCCTTATAACTTTTGTCTTTGCATGAAAACATAGTGATGGAATCCTCAATTCAAGGACATCCTCAATTCCCTGTGCACGAAAAGGGTCCAGAGATTTTTTTCACGCCCCACATTTATGGGTGTGAAACCCAACACAAATTCTATCATACTTCAAAATTGAGATAACTTCTGAGTGCACATTTTTGCAAATGGCCATCATGAAGACTTCTAGCCCATGAATATCTCTCCAAAACTGAAATGCTTCCCTTGCAACTATCTGGGATCATACAATACTGGTTCTGCTGCCTCAAATTTAATTCAAGTGTTGTAGGATAAGGTTGAGCCTTTGTCATAGGAATAAAATCATCCTCATAACTTTTGTCTCTGCATGAAAACATAGTGTTGGAATCCTCAATCCAAGGACATCCTCAATTCCCTATGCACGAACAAGGTCTAGAGTTCTTTGTCACACCCCACATTGATGGTTGTGCAACCCAACACAAATTCCATCATATTTCAAAACTGAGATAACTTATGAGTGCACATTTTTGTTGGAATCCTCAATTCAAGGACATCCTCAATTCCTTGTACACGAACAAGGTCCAGAGATCTTTGTCACACCACACATTGATGGTATTGACGAGTCTTCATCGCTAATCAGCTGTAAATGTTAGACCATTGCCCAAATTTCAGTTATCTGCAATGGAAATAGTGACTAGCTTTAATGTTTGTATGAATAACGAGTCTGGCCATTGTCCTGTTCTTTTCCTATGAATGATATTAATTTTTCAAACTCCAAGTAGTTTGTTGTTGAACTAATTAAAGCTTTGATGACAAATATATAGTTTTCAAAGATCTTTTCTAAATCTATTTTCTTGAGCAAATTTGTCTTTTTACTTTATGTACCATAATTACTATTGTGTGACATATGCTATGATATAATTGCCTAGACAAATAGACAGAAGTGCTATACAACGTAGTCTTTTTTAAATTTGAAGAAACAATATTTCCAAATACAAAGTTTATTAATTAAGAGCATCTTTTAGACTTCTTAGCGAGTTATGATTATATATCGGTAGGGAATTTTGTGTATGCTGATGTTGTGTTGCCTCTTTATATTTTGTTAAGAATGGTTAATAAGGAATGTGTTCTTGAGCAGCAGGCATAGATCTTATTCTACTACCGACAAATATTTTCATGGTTTTCAGGCATGGCAACGGAAACACAGATGTTTTGCTTGTTTTATAAAATATTGTCTAGACTTTAATTTTTAAGATATAAATTTTAAAAGTCTAATTCTTTAAACGGTACTAGCTCAATGGAAGAGCACCTGCTTTACAAGCAGGAGGTTGGTGGTTCAATTCCATCGTGCCCTGATATTCATAGGGAATGGCGACGATCAATTTTTGGTGACAGATGCTCTTTTGACCATCACCAATGAGCTTATGGTGACATTTTCGACCTTCACCAAAATGTGAAATGGTGATGGTCAACGAATGCCACCATATATACGCATCAATAGTGATGACCATGAAAGGTCCGTCACCATAAATCATTGTTGTTGATATGAAATGGTGAGGGTCACTGTTTGTCATTATAATCATTATTCGTGACGGACCTTGATGTCACCAATGAACTTATCATGACATTTTTTGACCCTCACCAAATATGAAATGGTGACGGTCAACGAACGTCGCCATATATATGCACCAATAGTGACGGTCATTAAAGGTCCACCACAAAAAAACGTTGTTGTTCATATGAAATGGTGACGGTCACTGCCCGTCATTATAATCAATATTCGTGACGGACCTTGAATGTCACCACAACACATAATTTCGGCGACGCCACTTTTGGTGACGTTCAGTTTTTTGGTGACGGAGGCTATTGTTTGTCACCATTGCTCATATGAAATGGTGACGGTCACTATTCGTCATTATAAATCATTATTGGTGATGGACCTTGAATGTTACCACAACACCGATACTTTCGGCAACTCCACCTTTGGTGACGAAGGCTCTTTTGACCCTCACCAATGAGCTTATGGTGACATTTTTCGCCCCTCACCAATGTCCTTTTTTCTTGTAGTGGTGGGCTCTCGATGGATCTATAAGATAAAGTATGCTACAAATGGCAGTGTGGATAAGTACAAGGCTAGGTTCTTGGAAAAGGATTATGCGCAGAAGGAAGGTATAGACTATGAGGAGACCTTCTCCCCAGTTTCCATATATACTTCCATCTATTCAATAATATCTCTAACAACACAGATGGGATGGAAAATTCACAAGATGGATGTCAAGACAACATTCTTGAACATGGTGATAGAGGAGCAGGTATGCATCGAACAACCTTAGGGCTTCGAGACACATGATAGCGGCACTCGCGTGCAGACTGAAGAGAGAAATATACAGGATCAAATAGGCTCCCCAGGCATGGTATGGTAATATTGGCAACTACTTGCAAAAGATGGAATTCGTCATGAGTGATGCAAATCCCAACCTTTACTATCTGATGGTAGAGGGTGAGCCACTCATCCTAATGTTGTATGTGGATGACATCTTTCTTATAGGGTCATTAGGGATCATATAATATTTCAAGAGGGACCTGGAAACAGATTTTGACATGAAGGATTTTGGATTGATGCATTACTTCCTAGGATTATAAGTATGGAAGAAGGACGGGGAGATTGTCCTTGGTCAAGGGAGATATATTATAGATCATCCTTGGTCAAGGGAGATATATTACAGAGATTCTGAAGAGATTCGGGATATAGGACTATAGGCATATGTCCATGCATATGATTACAAACTAGACGAAGATAGATGCATCAGAGGACAAGGATGTGGACCCAACCTTGTATAGACATCTCATTGGTTTGCTCATGTATTTGGCCAACGCCAGGTCAAACATTTGCTTCGTTGTCAATACTCTCAATCAATTCATGGTGGGACTAAAGAGAGTGCATTGGAAAACAACGGGGCACATTTTGAGGTATTTGCATGGCATGGTCGAGTATGGGTTGAGGTATACTCGAGGCGATGGTATCAATTTATGTGGGTTCACAGATGCAGATTAGGCAAACAGTTCAATGGAAATCAATTTCTTGCAAATTATTCTTCTGAGGCTATTCAAATTTTCCTCCACCTAGAATTGGAAATAAAACCCCACGGCCTCTGCAATCCGCACACTTGGCTGGCTTGTGCAAATTTGGAGAAATTGTGTCCAAATCTCCCCTTTGAAGTTGCATAATTTATCTCTTCTTGCTTCTTAGCCTATGATATGATATTCAATGCTCTGATACCATGTGGAATTTCCTTCAAATTGCAACAACTGGAATTTTTTCTCCTAACTGATTAATAGATTAATTGTTTACGACAATTAAAGAACAATCATAATGCAATTATTCACAAAATAAATACGTTGCGGAAAATAAACTAGAAGTTGAGAGAATATTCGCACACAATAAAAATTGACACAATAATTTTTGGACTAATAGTTCTCGAAAAAAAATTGAAGGGAAAACTTGTGCAACAGATGAGGGTTTATTTTATTATTTTGTAGCAACAAAAAATTGAGTACAATATCTGGATGCTCAATTGGAAATCCTACGACAAATAATTTGGCCAAAATAATTAGGAGAAAATTCTCTCTCTGCCAAACAACTTGGCCTCCCTATGGCCTACTCACACTTCATCGCTGGCTTCTCTCACTGCTGGCCTGCGCAAGTCTAGAAGACCCCTGAATCAACCTCATATTAGGTTGTCTAACCTCCTCCTGCCTTTGAAAAAAAAATTGTTTCCTTCTAGATTATATTTCTGTCCTCCAACAATTGATGCAAACCCTTCTTGACAATTTTCTCAACTAGACTGCCTAACTCAGACAACCTGGATGAATTTATTTGCGGAATATTTTAGGATCCCTTTTCCTGCCGCACCCCCCCCGCCTCCCCCCCCGGCATTGGAAAATTATGGGAAACTCCTCCATAATTCTCTCTATTTATCCCTCTCTCTGATGTTTTCCCTCTAGCTCGAACTCTTCCCTCACTAAATCACTACACACTGGGTAGCTTGATCTGCCTTTCTCTTGTTGTCGCAATTGTCAAATTGCTCTTATAATCTATCTCTGGAGTTTCAAGGACCATGATTAGATCATCATCAACTGCTAAGATCATCTTAGACTCGATCCATGTGATTATTTAGGGCATTCTTGATCTTCCTTAATTAATTCCCATTAATTAATCAATTTTCCTAAGTTAGACTTATGCACTTTTAATTATTGATCATTTAATTTAATCAAGGCGTTTTGCAAGCTTATTTCGTGAAACCTTTTATGGATTTTGGAGATCTCGTGTTCCTTAGTCTCTTCGACAAAGATCGAGACTAGAACACCTGTTTGATGCTACCAAAATCTAACAATTAAAACACCACAAAATATATAGATCCCCACAAACACTAAGACCACAACCAACATTGCACCCATTGACAATCTAGAAAGCCAAGAAAACCCATATGAGTCTAACAAAATTTAAGAATTGAAACCAAGCCAAAATTATTACCCACATTACCTTACTCCAATGCAAATATTCTAGAGGTAGGTGTTGCTTCCTGCCCAGTGAGCCAAGAAAAAATCCCAATTCAATTTGGCGCAAATCTGAATAAAGACTAAAATTTAGGGAAGGGAAAATACTAGGATCCTATAAAACTTACACCAAAGACCAGAGTAAATCACACACTCCAGATGGACACCCATAATGCACCTCGATCCACAATCTATGACCATATCCTGTGGACGCTGACCAAACCCTATATAAGCAAAAACCATCACTACAATCTGAGTCATTGGGCTGAAGACTTAGCCTTCGACAAGACCACAATACCTCTCTTCGCAACATAGCTTCAGACCTAAAAAAACTAAGGATTTAACCCTCCTTCGTATAACAATATTAGCTATCACACTTTTTCATGCATGATGGAGGAGTGCCATGCCCCCCCTCCATGCCTTAATTATCGATGGGGTTGATGGGGTGGCGACACAATCCCCAATAATCCCTTGTCATTGTTCTTCCACCTCCATCGAGGACTTTTGATCCATCTCCAGAAGATTGTGCATCTAATCAAACCAACTTTATTGGAATTGTGGAGGTTATGGAGTGTTGAAAATAATATCTCTCTCTTGAATACCCGATTTTCTAGTAGATCAGTCTTCTTATTCTTGTCCTCGTGTTGTATTCTAGGATATTAATAGTGGCCAAAGTCTAAGGAACCTTGTGAGACTTCAACATTTGGTTAGTTGTTGGTCTATCTTCCTAGTGTTGGTTATGTCTTTTAGCTGATGAAGTTCCGACAGAAAATACGATCCGTCCGTCAGGAGAGTCTTGGGCTAACCATGAACTCGTGTTTACCCAGGAAACCTTATGCCAATATTCAGTTCTTTTGTTTTCGTGTTTTCATGCTTATCCAATCAATAAAAGGGGAGGACGGGAAAATCTAAACGAGCAAAAATAAATCAGAGGAGTCTATATGCTTATTTGAAGGAACAACCTCTCCTACTCTCAATAAGTTGGGATCCATCTCTCACCCAAAACAAATAAGTGCCAATGCACAATCCTCTTTTAAAATAATAAATAAGGGCGAAAGAAGAAAAAGGATTCCTACGCATAGAGGTAAAGCAAGCAACTCTGCTGGGGTACTGTTCAGGATTGCTAGCAGTGAAGCAATGTTTGTGTTTCCTGAAGTGACTCCACCGGGGTACTGTCTTGGCCTGCTGGCAGTAGGGCAACACTAGAGATGAAAATGTATACTCTGAAAAACTTAAAATCGCGAGTTTCATTACCCACCCCTTGTTTGAAACTTTGTCAACAAGCTAAATCTTTGTCGAGTTAAACCGAGGTGGCATAATGGGGACTTGGCCTATTCACTGAGTAAGTGGGGAAACCAAAGCAATTTGCACGATGAATCAATACTCCCTAAAGAACCAAGGCCCTGCAAAAAATAAGTTAACTGAAGTAAAGAAATTATAATCCTACCAGTGTGTCACCAAGTGTTGTAGTTGTTACAATGCCCTCCAAGATTTTGGCCTATACCCAAATTTTGGAGCCTTCCTTGGTCTTGTTTATGGTTGTCGCAAACTTTGAACATTCTATATCTTTTGTGATCCCTTTCACAAGATAGGAAAAGTGTCTCCTTTGTCATGTTGGCTACTATAGTGAATGTATGAGCTTGTTCCAGTGATTCCAAGAGGTCACCTTTATGGAAATGAGTTGTTCTAACTATGTAAGTACCTATCGCACTTATTTAAAAGGTTTTGAACACTGTAGCACAAGTGTCATCACAGTCGTTGTAAAGTGTATCTTTGGTGTCGCACTTGTAATTACTAGTCACAAAGCAGTCACACAGAGGATAATGCTTTGTTTGTATGTCTCGGATGATCTATTTTGTTTGATTCATCAAGTATGTTGAGTGTGTGATCACAATCAAAATATATCAATGCTCACATTAATATAAATCTAATTGGGACTTCATATCGGGGAGATCCCCTGAATGTTGGTGGATCCAACATCGTCAACACCTCCCATACACGCTACTTATGTATGACAACTATAGCTTCCGACTATTGTCCATCAACCATTGCACTAAATCTGATTCATATACTGTTGTCTGTAGCTGAACCATGTTGGTGCTAATATTACATTGTACAACTTGTATTGTTGCCAACTATGCATGTGCACTGCAACCCAATTAATATTCCCTCTCACTGCTGTTGTTGTTGTTGTTGCAACTACTGTAACTAAGAATTATTTGAATCAATTATGTCTCTGTGCTGCAACTATCTCCCGAGTCTCTGACTGCTACTAGCCTTTGCACTTTCCATTGGGAAATTTGTATTATTGTTGACTATTGTGCCTCCTACATTGTTATCAGCATTGCTCTGTGCCCCTCGGCATCTTACTAGAACTAGTCTACAACTCTCACTCCAAAAATAACTGCACCAATTTACATTTATCCTCCTACTACATAATATTATGGGCACTTGTAGCAAGGGTATGGTCCTGCTGCAACAATCTGGAATTGATCTCCTTGTCGTATTTGCGCTGGACCCTGCCCAAATATTTGCAACTTTGGGACTAAATATCTACATCGCTCCACCTCTCTCCTAGAGGGTATAGTTGCATACATGGAAAAATCTTCCTCTATCTTAGAGGAAATATTATCAACCTCTATGGATGTTTCCACCTGATATTGTTTCTCCTTCTTGTCCTTCTTCCTCTAAGGACACTGGGTAATGTAGTGGCCAAACTCGCCATACCTGAAGCACTTGATATTGGAAAAATCATTTTTCTTCTTATTCTCTCCCTATGATCCTTATCCATGACTGAGACCTTTTTCTTTCCCTCTCGATGCAAGGGACATTTTCTTCCTCCTTCACACCCTTCGATCCTTTGTTGCTACTGTCGTTGATGGAGCTCTTTAATAGTGCTCACATCATCTCCTCTTTTTCAAGATCTGCCCACATTCGGTCCCATCCAAGAAATTGATCTCATCCCATAATGCTCTAAATGAAGGTCTCCCACTCCTTGGTGACACTGGTGAGGGAAAAACACAGAAGTTTTATAGGTATAGGTGACTCTCCTATGGTTGAAATCTCATCTCAGATATCCTGAATTTTGGTGAGATAGGGGTTGACGCCTTCACCCTTATGTATTTGAATATTCCTCAACTTTTCCTTCAGGAAAAATCTTCCGCTGCTTGGGAGGATTCTAATATAGTGTGGAGATAGATTCCCACATTTATTTGGTCGTATTCTTGACCGCAATGTGTGAGACTATATGATCTCAAAGTCCATAGAGAATCAATTTCTTCGCCTTCGCCATCTCCTTATTTTAATTCTCTAGATGCTCTAGATCTATAGGCACGACAACAACATTTTTTGTGTATTGTTTCATAACATACTCATTTAGAAGTAATTCCATCCTAGCCTTCCAGATACAATAGTTCGATGCACCCTCTAATCTGTTCTGATATCCAAGTCCTGTTGAAGAAATCGCTTCAATAACCTTACTTGGGATGAAAATCTCCCTCTTTCACCTACTCGACTTCTGGCATTGTTACTCACACTCCTTCCTGGAGTGAGAAAATATGCCTACTGCAATTGGAAATTTTGAATTTCTGAAACTAGAAACCCTCTAAGATAAACTCCCTATGTGTGTGCAATTTATCTTCCTCTTCCTCTTGAATCTACTCAATGATTCAGATTCACTACTCTCCATAATTACTTTCTAGCTTTACCTCTTCCAGTTGGAGCTCTTCTCCAAGGAATTCAAAATTTTCCTGCCACTCTGCAACTGGAAATTGAACTATTTCTCTGCTACTCACACTTCCTGGCTAGGCCCTATGTAGACCTTGTAGAAATTTTGTTGTTTCTCCCTCTAAAAAATGAATTTCTCCCTCTTCGTCTTCTAGCTATTGATCCGATCAAATTTTCTCTGATACCATGTGAAAATTACTTGAAATGCAACAATTGGAAATTATTCTTCTAACTGGTTAATTATTAAGTAGTTTATTTTCTACGATGAACAATGAATAATTCACACTACAAGTATTCATAAATAAAAATTACGCTGCAAAAATAAATTATGCGGAACTGAGAAATTTAGAGCAATCACACACAAAAATTGACACCGTTATTTTCGAATAATTATCCCCCGAAAAACCCAATGTGGGAAAACCAGTGCAGCAGATGAGGGTTTTATTATTATGCAACAATAATTCTGAGTATAATAAATTGGATGCTGAATTAGCAATCCAATTTGAGAGAGCCATCAGAAAATTTCTTGTGAGGATTTTTCCTCACCCCACAGTTTATCTCAGCTTCCAAAACTGGCTATGAGCAATTCACACTTCCTTCTACGGCAACTTCTATGTAGTGCTTGTGCAGGTTTTTCTACTGCTACCTCCATAAACTCATGAAATCTGCAGCTTTTCTTCTCTTTATCTCTAGAATCAATTCATTGGCTCTCCTAATCAAAATCATGACCACCAAATACTGAATCGACTGCTCCAACAACTAGATCGAACTGCTCTAATGTTGCTACTTTCACAATCCCTCTAGGTAGACTCACACTCCCTCAATCTGACTCTTTTGGCACTGGAACCCTCCACCAGAATACTACCTTACTCCTTTGTGACCTTCTACTCGATCGTTGGCTTGAATCCTCCTACTGAATCACTCTGATACTGGAAAATATATCTACCTAGATTATCCAGGTGGATATTAGTGGCCACCCGCCTATTCCACCTAGACCTCCATTTAGTTTGATTAGTTTCCTTAATTATACCAACATTTACTATTTTTAGCAGTTTTTTGGGTCCTGAACTTTCGGAGCTGTTTTGACCCCCTAAATGACGTTTTTTTGAGGTTTGTAATAGCCTTGTATCTCTTAGCCATAAGCACGAGCCTGTGGAAAATCTTGTGGTACTCGGAGAGATCTTTCTAACAAGGTATCGTACGCGCCAAACGAAGATCATATGACCAACTTACGACCCCAAAAAGTTGGCTACCCAACTAACCCCAACGGGGCCCACAAACTCTTAGCGTTCCATCTCCTGGGGTTAGAGTTTTGCTTGTTTAGGGTTTTCCTTTGTTGTTCAATAATAAAAAGTCCCTTGAGCCTCATTATGACACAGTTCAGAGCCATGTAGTCGCCACATCTCTTCTTAGAGATAAGCTACCATCGCCCAAGCTAGTTTATTTCCATTCTACTTGTAAGCATCATTTTGTTCTTTAATATTAATGAAATGAGGATTTATTTCTGTTGGATCTCTGTGATTATGTTTATTTATGTATTATGTTGCATTCCTGCATATGTTCAGATCAGTGGTATCGGAGCGGTCTTCTCTTTCTCTTTTTTCTTTACATGTCCCCAACGCGGTCAGGGTATAAGGAGTTAGGGCTCGAACTGGTTGAACCTTTGCAAGATGAACCTCGCAAACCCGGACGACCTCCCATGTGAGAAGAAAATAAAGACGAGGGAGTAGGAGGTCCTCTCAAAATATTTCTCAAGGAATCCTTCGAGCGACATAGGAACATGATGACGAATAACTTTGCCCAAATTCTTTGACGACTACCCACAAGTGACATGTCTTCATCCAAAAGCCACTCTGGAGGTGCCACTCCCTTTAAGGTACAAGTCAACTTTAACATTCCCATATTTTAAGTCTAGATAGATGCAAATGTCGTATATAGATGGTTAAATATTGGAAGGGTATTTTTCGGTTCATGACTATTCCAAATGGGAAAATATTACTTGTTCACTCCTGATCAAAGTCGTCCCCCATGTCAAGGACTGGTGGGAAACCTACTATGAACAAAGGGATGAGAGAGAACCCTCACCGTTTTAACCACACCCACTTAAAATTATTTCTGAGACGCCATCAAACAATAATAGTACCCTATGGGGAGGTATGAGGACAATTACATAAAATGGATGATGCTACGACAACAAAGGGATCAAGATGTGCATGAGCTAACGAATATTTTCCATACCCTGCACACAAAGTTGGGTATCAAATATTCAAAAAAACATTTGGTGCTTAAGTATCACAGTTGCTTGCACAAATACATTTAGGAGGAAATGGAGTTCTTGGACATCTCCTCGCTTGGTGCAGCATACCTCCATGCTTCCAAGATGGAGAAGAAATTTAAGTAGAAGCAGTGAGACTTTGGATATGCGAATTTGGAGCAAGGGAAAAGCACCCCCAAACCGCAAAACAAAGGACAACCTGTCGAAGCCTCAAGAAAATAACAACACCAAGAAGACAAAGGACACAGGGAAATGGTGTGATTTCCATAAGATCCCCACTCACAACACAAGTGAGTGTCGAGAAAAGCAGTCACTGATGGCTGAGATGAAGGCTTCCAAATCAGATGTGTGTTTCGAATCTGAGTCAAAACACGATAAGTGAAATGACAAAGGGAAGTAGATTATTTATGGGGAACCCAGTACCACTTTTTCCACCAGCAAGATCGAGAAGATTGATCTCGAAGATACATAGGAGGGGGAGCGGCTCTTCCGCTCATAGATGTGGGTGAAGGGTTCTTCGTTGCAATTCATTATCAATAGTGGAAGCCAAATGAACCTCATATCAATAGAGGTCATGAGGGGGTTGGGCCCGCCGACCACAACACACCTGCAGTCGTACACCATTGAGTGGCTTCACCAAGGACAACATCTCCACGTCAGATTATAGTTCCTACTTCCCTAAAACATCAAGCCCTTCACAGATGATGTAGAAATTATCTAAAGGGATTCAATATAATCGTGTAATGTACTAAAACCAAAATACTTAATCACTTATATAGATTTGCGGAAACCAAATTCAATCACATAATCACATAAAAATTAAGAGAATGAAATAATCAATCGCACAACACAAGATGTATATGGGGAAAGAAACTGCTCAAAACCTCGCTATCTGTATATTGCATATAGTCAAGAACATGAAACAATACAATGATGTTTCTCTTCCTGAGAAAGCTCCACACTATGTTGACTGTCTCACACTAACCTGTGCACAAGATTCTCTTGGCACACCTTTATATCACAAGCTCCACGCACAAACTTGTGCTTCCGATTGCTTGGTCTCACCAAAAAAATGAATAAACTTGTGCCTTCATTCCTCTTTTTAAAGGAAATTTTCTCTAATTAAGGAATGATTTATTTTAGGCCTTCTTCTAACTGCATGTCCCACCTGTACAATTTGGATGATTATACAACTGATACTTATCTTCCCTTTAACTCCAATCTCAATTGGGCCTTCCTTAGAACTGACATGCAACAAATATTTATAGTGAATTATCAGTTAATTGTTTGATCACTACATGTGAATTAAATAATATTTAATTCACTGGACCTATCACTAGCTCATCTCTCAGTTAGAACTTGTGAAACTGGTTTTAACTCAAATAACATTGAATTAACTAATTACAACTCACAAATAACTGTAATTCAACCCCCTAAAACTTAGGAAGAACTCTACATGCCTTCTCTTTGACCCTCAACTCGAATTTACTAAGTTGAGCCTTCCTCACTTAGTTAACACTTACAAGTTGTCATGTGATGTGGAATTACAATTTACTTCTAACTTAATTAAGGGAAAATTAAACTAGAGGTCTCATGGGTGTCATTTTTAATATTTCTTGTTGTCATTTTCAATACTCCCTCTCAACAAGAAAGGAATTCAACTCTATCCCAATCAGTTACCTTTCGAAAGTTTTTCATGCAACACTTATCTCTAGTGTTGTTGCTCCTGCAAATTCTGAAACTGAAAAGCATCCAAACTGAATTAGTATGATGCATCTGTCACCACAAGTGCATATAGGTTCTTGACTCGCGCACACTGTAAGTGTCCCGCCATCACAATTTTTTTTTTAAGAAAAGGAGCTGATTTTAACTCGGCGATATCTACCTCATCCGAACTCCGATTCAACCAATTGTTTTTTTTGAATTTGGGAATTTTTTTGCAAGGAATCCAGATATTCTATTTGTTTTAAAAAAAATGCACAAAATTTTTCAGATTTTCTCTGTAAGCTTGCCGCCCAAAAACATCTTGCTCTGATACCATACAGAAATTATCCAAAGGGATTCAATATGATCTTGTAATGTGCAAAAAAAAAATACTGAATCACTTCTACGAATTTGCAGAAACAAAATCCAATCACATAATCACATAACAAGTAAGAGAAATAAATAATCAATCGCACAACACAAGATGTATATGGGGAAAGAAACTGCTCAAAATCTCGCTATTTGTATATTTCATATGGTCAAGAACATGAAACAATACAATGTTATTTATCTTCCTGAGAAACCTTTGCACTATGCTAACTGTATCACACTAAACTGTGGACAAACTTCTCTTGGTACACCTTTATCTCACAAGCTCCACGCACAAACTTGTGCTTCTGATTGCTTGATCTCACCAACTCGTGCTCACCAAAAAAATCAATAAGCATGTGCCTTCGTTCCTCCTTTTAAAATAATTCTTCTCTAATTAAGGAATAATTTATTTTAGGTATTCTTTTGACTGCATGCTCGATCTGTACAATTTGGATTATTATACAACTGATAGTTTTCTTCCCTTTAACTCCAATCTCAGCTGGGTCTTCCTTAGAACTGACATGCAACAATTATTTATAGTGAATTATCAGTTAATTGATTGATCACTACATGTGAATTAAATCAGATTTAATTCACTTGACCTATCACTAGCTCATCTCTCAGTTAGAACTAGTTAAACTGATTTTAACTCAAATAATGATTTAACTAATTACAAATCACAAATAATTGTAACTTGACCCCCTAAAACTTAGGAAAAACTTTACATGCCTTCTCTTTGACCCTCAACTTGAATTTTCTAAGCTAACTAAGTCTTCCTTATCCATTTAACACTTACAAGCTATCATGTGATGTGGAATTACAATTTACTTCTAATTTAATTAAGGGAAAATTAAACTATAAGCCTCATGGGTGTCATATTCAATATTTTTTGTTGCAATTTTCAACAGATGAGGTACTGTGTGATGTTTCTCCTGTTGAAGTTTGTGATATATTATTATGCCAACCATACTTGTGGAAGCGTCATGTTGTGTATGTGTCTAGGCCTCGCACTGTTATCATTTCCTTAGGCAATAAGTTATACATGATACTAAAGGTAGCATCGCCTACAACCATTTATTTAATCTCTGCAAAGCAATGCAGTAAGATCATTTCCTAGACCGAGAAATTTTTCTTCCTTATGATTCACCCTCAAGGAAAGAAGAAGACTATGGCCACATCCACAGCCTCCAGACAGGGCTCCTCCACACGACAACAACAGATGGACAAGGTTGTGGAGGATTACAGGGACATCTTCACCTCACCCACAGGGGTACCCCTACACTGTCATGTCAAGCACTCCATCGACATGACCCTAGCCGCGCCGCTACCCAACGACCCGATCTACCAATGCTCTGTTATAGAGAATGATGAACTTAAAAGGCACATTCAGGAGTTGTTGCAGAAACGACACAAAAGGCCAAGTTCATCACCTTGTGGGAGCCTGATCGTGTTAGTACAAAATAAATAGGGCACCTGGAGACTCTGTATTGACTATCAAGCGCTGAATAAGATCACCGTTCAGAATAGGTATCCAATCCCACAGATTGACGACCTCCTAGACCAACTCAAGGGGGCCAAATATTTCAGCAAGATTGATTTTAAGTCTGGTTATCACCAAGTTACAACCAAGCCCTTTGATGTGTGGAATATTGCCTTCAAATCCAAAGACGACTTTTTTGAATGGTTTGTCATGCCTTTCAGGTTGACGAATTCCCCCACAAACTTCATGAGACTGGTGGATGAAATCTTGTGCCTCTTCACCAACTCATTCGTGGTAAGTGTATTTGGACGACATCCTTATCTTCAGCCAGAGTTGGGAAGAGCACCCACACCATATTCGACAGGTCCTCCAAACACTGTGACAACACAAGTTGTATGCCAATTTGGAGAAATGCACTTTTGGCATGACCCAGGTTCAATATATGAGGTACATCGTTAATGAGCGGGGTGTGCATGTTGACCTAGTTAAGATACAATTTATTTGGGATTGGCCAGCCCCAACCAATCTAATAAAGCTCCACATCTTTCTGGGTCTTGCCAATTTCTACCATAGATTTGTGTTGGGTTTCTCTCATATCACTTGGCCTTTGAGTCAAGTCACCAAGGGTGGAGCAAAAGCAAAGTTATTTTGGTTTGAATCCCAATACAAAGTGTTTTCCGAGTTGAAGCGTCGCCTCTTCTTCGCACTAGTGCTCACATTACTAGACCTGCAACAACCATTTGAGATTGAGACAGATGCCTCCGACTATGCTATTAGCACAGTTCTTACTCAACAGGGACATCCAATGCAATATCGCAGTGAGACACTTTCAAACACGGTCTGGAAGAATCCCACCCATGACAAAGATATGTATTCCATTATGCAGGCCTACTGACAACATAAGCATTACATTATGGGGAAGGAAATGACCATCCACACAGACCACTGACCCCTGCAGTTCATACAAACACAAGGAAAGTTGCAAAACGATTGCCATCATAAATGTTCCACATAAATGCAACAGTTCCAATTGAACATTAAATACAAGAAGGGAATCACCAATAATGTTGCTGACTACCTCAGCCGATCGCTAGTCATGGCGCTAACCATGGTGCTCGAATCTTGCAGACATGAGACTTCAGGGTGGCTGCATATTTACAAGAGTGATCCAGAATTCGACAACACATACCATCCACTCCTGAAAGGAAAGCAAGTTCCATATTTGCACCTCCAGGGCATCATGTTATGCCACCTGGGAAACCTATGTGTTCCTTCAAGTGAGCGTGCCAAGATGATTTGAGAGGCGCACTACAATCGGGTCGCTGGACATTTCAGAGTGGAGAAAATAGTGGCAGTGTTGCAGAAGTATTTTTATTGGTCGAACCTTTGACATGATGTTTGGAAGTACATTAAATCATGCACTGCCTGCACCATTTCCGAACTAAAAATTAAGAAGCAAGGCCTATATACTCCTCTACCTACTCCTAGCCGACCTTGGGAATCCATCTCCACGGATTACATGTTAGATATTCCTTCTACTAAGCATGGCAACGATTGCGTTTTCATGGTCATCGACAGGTTCTCTAAGATGGCCATTCTAGCACCCTATAAGAAGAGTATCACAATAGAGGCCATTTCCAAGCTCTTCTTTGAACGAGTGTAGGTACACTTTTGGATCTCGCAGTCCATTATCTCATATCAAGACAACAAGTTCTTAAGTACATTTCAGCCAAGCCTCTGATCGATGCTAGATACCAAGCTCACTAAGTACACGACGTTCCACCCCTAAACTGATGGCCAAAAAGAGGTCATCTACAAGATTATCATGCACATTTTATGCATGTACAACTTGAAGCATCCACATAGATGGGATGAAAGCCTCCCTTATGTACAACACAACTATAACAGAGCTCTCCATAGCTCAACTGGCCATAATCACTTTAAGGTGGGGTTGGGATTCCAGCCAATGTGTCCCATTGATGTGGCTATACCATTTTCTGTTACTCAGGAAAATTCAACTCATGTCCAGTCTGAAGATGACAAGGCTAACAACTTCATTGAGCGCATTCGGCACATCCGCCAATAGGTCCATGACATATTGGACAAATCTAATTCTAAGTACACACAATGCCATGATTAGCATCGATTTCCACACAAGTTCTAGGTGGGCAAACAAGTTTGGTTATGTTTTCAGAAGGAATGCCTCATTGGTCCCTACCACAAGCTTCACCCGCTTTGATATGGGTCGTACACCATCACCAATGTTGTGGGTGACAATGAATTTGAATTTAACATTCCACCATTCCCTAGCTTGCACATAGTATTTAATGTGGATCGACTGCAATCATACTTTCCCCCATTTTTGGACACATCTGACGTTGCTGAGCAGCTGAAACCATCACAGCTCAACCCAAGTTGCATAAAAAAAACCACAACTGGCAGGATCATGGACACACAAATCAAGCACACTTGTGAGCAAAGGATCAAACTATATTCGAGTTGTCAAAGCATGCCAACTCCTTCACCAGGGCAAGTGGTTCACCAGGGACCAGGTTCAACAAAAAATTCCTCGCTTCATGGAGGCTCTACACGCAATAGGGAGAATTTATTCCTAAGGGGGGACGACTAGTCGAGGTGGATATTGGTGGCCACCCACCTATTTCACATAGACCTCTAGTCGGTTTCATCAGTTTCCTTGATTATAGCAACATTTATTATTTTTAGCAGTTTTTTAGGTCTTAAACTTCCAACGCTGTTTTGACTCATAAACAACGTTTTCTTTTAGATTCACAACAGGACTATAGCCGTAGGAAAGGGCCTATGAAAAATCCTGTAGTAATCAGATATATCTTTCCAACGAGGTATCGTACGCACCAAATGGAGATCATATGACCAAGTTAAGACCCTGGGAAGTTGGCTACCCAACTAACCCCAACGGGGCCAAAAAACTCTTGGCGTTTCATATCCTAGGGTTAGGGTTTTCCTTTGTTGTTCAATAATAAAAAGGCCCTTGAGCCTCATTGTAACATAGTTCAGAGGCATGTAGCCGCCACATCTCTTCATAGAGATAAGCTACCATCGTCCGAGCTAGTTTATTTCCATTTTTCTTGTAAGCATATTTATGTTCTTTGATATTAATGAAATGAAGATTTATTTATACTAATTTATTTGTTTATGTTTATATCTATATTTTGTTACGTTCCTACATAAGTTTAGATCACTAGATCATTCAGTATCTACATTGTGTGTTCTCCATCTACCCCATCGACCTCCTATTATAATCTCTCGTTAGGTAACCAACAATAATGATTAAATCCTCACCAAAAAATTGATTCATCTCTGAGTTCATCCATGTGTGTTTCTAGAGAATTCTCACCTTTCTCAACTAATTCCTATTAATTAATTGACCTTCCTAATTGATACTTAGGACATAATTAATTATCGACTAATTAATTTAATTGATCTGTCTCTAGGTGGAAATTCTAGAAACGATTTCTGGGTTCTGAAGAACTCATGTGTTTTAGCCTCTCCACAAAATTTGAGACTAGAACACCATCCGATGCTACAAAATATAATATTTCATGGGAAAGTTAATGGCCAAAGTTTTATATTCGTCCCAACGAATTTTGGGAGTAAGATGTCTTTGTATTTCAACAAAGTTTAGTTGATGTTTGAACGCTTTGATTCATGGCTTAAATGGCCATAGTACATTGAAAAGTAAATTGAAAGATATTGGGTCTTCATCCTCGATCTAGTTGAAGGTGAGTTGACCTTCAACTAGCAGTCGAGTCAAGAAGGCTTCGGCCTAGAAAACTTCGCAAGAGAATTGAAAATATTCTAAGTGTAAATGTCTTGCATAATAGGTTAAATTAATCTATGGGACCCTCTAGGTTCGGGGGTTGGGAAAGTTGGTCGAAAGGCCAAACTCAGAATGAGTTTGATCCTGATTAACAGAGTGTAGGCCAAATAGTCAGGTGGGGCCCTAATCAAGAGTCAGGCTAGTCAACACGAAAGCTAGTGTTTACATGGAGTTGTGCCCGAGTAGGTCGATGATCGAGGTAGTTCACCACACGAGGCAGGTTGGGGCTTGGAAGAAATTCAGAACAGGGCTATAGATCATAGTGGGACCCAGGTTATGTGGGTGAATGACATGGCAGCAAGTAGGCATGACATGTGGCACCGAGATTTGGTCTTTTGGTAGGTCTAAATAAGCCAAAATTAGATGACTCATGGAACCCCCAGAGGAGGTCATGTGGTTGCAGTGATGTTAGCATGACATCACCCTAGGTCAGGAGTCCACATACCAGGACTCAATGGGTAGTTGAGAGCCTAATATAGTCAGGAGGTCAGCGGGCCAAGAGTCATGACCAGGGGTTGGGACCCAAGCATTGGTGTATATCCACGAATGCAATGCATCATTGAACGAAAGACGCATATGAAATGTAGACACCCCCCTAATGTTAATAGGGAGGAGGGGGTGGGATTCACAATAAGCCTTTGTCGATAGATCGGTCGGGGTGACACCACTAGGAGGGATGTCGTCAGGTGAAAATGGTGGAACTGTGTTCCCGAGCCAAGAACGTGGACCCCTCCCTTTGACATGGCAGAGAGGGGGGGTCTGCATTGCACCTCCACCATTGATTTATGGTGTACACCTCTGCCATTAAATTGGGTGAGGGTGAAACCCACGTTAAATTAAGTACGAGAACCTTATTATATGGTGGTTGGCGCCATGATATGGAGTATGGTGGACCCATTCACCACATGTAGCATGCAAATATAACCCTATGTGTGTCGAGTCCTGGCACAAGCCACATGGGTAAAGGGTGATGTGGAATGCCACAAGGCTGCAATTTAGTGTCACTCAATAATATGGAAATGGGGGAGTATGCCACGTGGCAGGGCAAGGCGAAGTGGTAGAGTTTGTTAAATAAATATTTGAGAAGCCATAACTTTTGATTTCGAAAACTAATTGAGATAAAATTTTATACCACTGAAATCATCTCGACAAGATGAAGATGATGGTGTCATCTGTTTTGGGTTTTGAAGAGTTTGAAAAGGTCAAAATTTTAGACCCTATTTCCATAACATAACATTGGGAGTCAGGTGAAGACAATTCCACCTCCTTAGGTTAGGGTGGAAAGCGGGTGTGTTACAGGTCACGTGTGACTAGCCATGGTAGGGAAAAAAGCATAAACTCGATGGGGGAAAAAGACAGTAAAGGGGAGGAGGGGACAAAACAAGGTAAGGTGAGCTTATATAAAATACCTTGTCATGAACGAAGATGGGGAAGATGGATTTAGGCTTGTGGCGAAAATCCTTTGTCAAAAACCTATATACAAAAAAATTCCATAATAATTCGTACATATTAAAATATCATATTGAACAAAATATGAAATTAATTCAAGAATTTAAAATAATAGAGATTCGTAATGCGTCGATGCTAAAACTTGATGTGATTTATCCAAAAGAATTTTACTTTAATCATGAATCACATTAATCTTGATAAATGTGGCGTTGTTGTAATCTTGGATAAGAATGATTATAAAATGAATATGCTGGCCCATATTTGCAACAGTGGCAGTTACAGGAAGCTTTCAAAAAACCCCCTTAATAAGGTTTCTAAGATTGCGGCTTTCGCTATAAAATCTAGTAGCTCTATGGGTTTAATTAGCCATTAGCTTATTGAAATCAACCCTGTCACTCCTATAATTTATGGTCTTCCTATGATTCATAAAGAAGGTGTTCCCCTCAGACCGATTGTTAACACAATTGGTGGGCCCACGTATCTCTTGTCAACGTTTTTGGATCTTAAAATTAAGCCTGTTGTCGGTCGTTCTGATTCTTTTATGAAATATTCCTCCTCTTTTATCGAGGAATTGAAGAATGTAAAGACTGATCCCAATGATCCTATGGTTATTTTTGATGTTGTTTTGATTTATACCAACATCCCTATCAATGAGGTGGTTAAAGTGATAAATTGTATTACTGATCCAAGCACTGCTAAGTTAGTTGAGATTTGTCTTACTTAGACTTTCTTTAGTTTTGACGGTGAGTTCTATGAGAAGATGTGCGATGTTGCCATGGGTTCTCCGCTTTCGCCGGTTGTGGCCAACCTTTTTATGGAAGATTTTGAATCTAAAGCCTTATCTTTAGCTCCTTTTAAGCCTAAGATGTGGAAGCGATTTGTAGATGACACTTTCATAAACTGGTCTCATGGTCGTAAGGAGTTAGAAAGTTTTTGTAGACACCTAAATGATCAGTCTCCCTCTATTAAGTTCACTATGGAAACTAAGTTTGATGGTTGCCTTCCCTTTCTTGATGTTCTAATTTCTAGAAAAGGATTATGGCTCATTATCCCACCAAGTCTTTCGAAAGAAGACCCACACTTAACAATACCTACACGCTAGTTCTCATCATTTTCCAGCTCAAAAGGTTGGTGTTCTCAACACATTAGCCACGAGAGCTCTTAGGGTTTCTGATGATGAACACTTGGGGGAGGAAAAATCCCATCTCCTTGGAGTTTTTAAGTTGAATGGTTATAGAAAGGGTCAGGGTCTTAAGGCTTTTTTAAATGCTAGTAGAGGTCCTAGGCCAAAGAAAGATCCTGGTGAATTAGTTGGTAGTGTTCAATTACCTTTTATATGGGGTACTACTGACAAGATTGCCTAGATTTTAAGAAAGCATGTGATCTCTTCTACTTTTAGACCTTTAAACACCATTCATAGTTCCTTAAAATCGGTTAAGGATCCGTTGGACCCTAAGAGCATGAAAGGTGTCTATATGATCCCACGTTCTCGTGGGATTCCATACATTGGAGAAACCGACTACTCTATAAATAGGAGGATTCAAGAACACCCTGCTGATATTAGGCATTTTAGGAATTGATCCTTGACTCTTGTTGAGCATGCTGGGAAGACTAAGCACCACATTTGTTTGGAGGAGTCCAAGGTCATTGTTAGGTTGCATTTTCATCACCGTAAATTTAGGGAAGCAGTGGAAATTGAGAAAAGATCTAATACTTTGAATATGGATGATGGTTGGAAAATTAGCAATTCTTGGGTTGCGACCCTATTCTCTTAGTTATGTTCCTTTCCACGTCCCTCAATTTTTATTCTCCTTTTTTCCTTTTTCTTTTTTGATGGACTTCTGTGTTGGTTTTTATATATTTTGATTATTATTTTGTAGGTGGGTTTTTATTTTTGGTTGGATAAATTTAATTTAATTTTCTCTATTAAGTTATCATTGTTTGCTTGTGTTGTCCCTGGTTTTAATTATTATTACTTTTAGTGTTTTTTGTTAACCCTTTTGATGTTCTTGTTTATGAAAGACATTTTTTTTCCTTATCATTAGAATATTTTTATATAATATCATATAATTTTTAACTAGGTTTATGGTTAGATGTTTTTCTATTTTTAATTAATTTTGTATTTTATTAAATCATTGTTTCTATTTGTATTAGTTTGTTAGAAAAGATTATAGTTAGAATTATTTATAATTTTTATTATTATTTTGTTAATTAAAATATTAATTATGGTTTTCAAGCTATCGTTTATTGCAGAAAACTCTAGATTATCTACAGTGTTAAGAAACAATGGTCGATCTTTCTAATCCCAAAGGGGATCCATCTTCAGGACAAGATTTTGAATATTGTTTCTATTTTATTGTTAGTTATATTAGGCAGTAGATATATTTATTAATATTTTCTTATTATTTTAATAAAAAATTATAAACATTTTAGGTAGTTTCTTTAATTTTCTATTATTATTTATTAATTTTATTATTAAAATATTGTTTCTATCTTAATTTGTTACAAAAGGTAATAGTTTGAATCAATAATAAATTTATTATTTATCATTTATTTTATTATTATTATTTTGTTTATTAAAATATTGTTTAATTAGTTATATTAGATAATAAATAGATTTTTTAATACTTTCTTAATATTTTATCAAAAAATTTATCTGACCTTTGCATGTCTCTGAAGTATATATATTCATAATTTTGATTAGTGCAATCATCATTCTCTTGATAAAAACACTTACTAGTTGGAAATGCATCAATTTCTCAATTAATTATGTAATTTTCCAAAAAAAAAATCTGACAAAAAAACTCCATTATAAAAAAATCTATTTAATCATATAATTAATTATCTATATTACTTTAAAAATGTGAAACAATATATGTAATAAATATAATAACAATGTACTTAAAAATTGAATATGCTCAATCAAACCTATTTTCACAACTTCCAAATGAGGTTTTGACAAAAACCTATTCCATTTTCGTAACTTTTCGAATGAAACTTTTTAGTAAAAACCATGTCCAGTACATTTTATCCCATCAAAGTTATTTTCGAAATTAGAAGTGTTTAATTATATCAATATTTAAACTTTTAATGGAGACTTTTTTTTCAATGTAATGATGTTCATTCATATTACTCTGACGAATCTATTTTCAAAGCTTTGCAGTGACGGTGTTTAGAAGTGATTTTTTTTTTTCAATGTAATGATGTTCAATTCATATTACTCCGACGAATCTATTTTCAAAGCTTTAAATTGACCGTTGGTTTCTTAGAAGTGATTTTTTTTAATTTTTAAACTCAACTTTATTTCCAATACATTTCAACTTAAATTGAATCGGTGGGAAATTGATTATTAATTAGGTTTTAGAAACTCCAGGTCACATTTTAACTTGAAATCATGATTAGTGATTAAAGTGACCATGGACTTAGTAAAAGAAAAATTTATTTAAAAACTCAAATTTGTTTTCCAATACATTTCAACTTAAAATTAAATGAGTGGAAACTTATTAAAATTGATTTTTTAATTTTAATTTAATTTAAATTAAATAGTTTGAAAATGGAGGAAACTAAAGTCATAATAGTTAAATTTAAAAAAATTAGTTATTATTATACCGTTATTATATTTTTATCTATAATAATAATTATTTTGAAGAAGCTTTTTATGCAATTATTTCTGAATATATATTCATCATTAACTTAATTAGAATTATAGCATTGAGAAAAAGATAAACAGAGAATGAAAAACTTACTATGGGCTTGAAAACAATTGTAAGTCTATAAACCTTTGAATATGGGATTAAAAAAAGCTCCTCTTTAAGATTCTGATTAGTCTTGTTATTTTATATAATTATGAGGTTTGGGATTGGACATATCCAAAAGTAGTTTATGACCTACAACATCAAGGAAATACTCTTTACACTATTCTCTTAATTGAAGCCAACATTTTCCCCATTGAAAGCATGACTACTAGCCTAGATCTATCTTAACCTAGAATTTATCAGGCTCAGAGAGGGATCAAATCTCTAGAGGTGCAAAACTTGTTTCACAAGCTTTGTAATAAAAAAAAGGTTTGCACCTAGAGATATTTAATCCCTCTTGAAGCTTGATAGATCCTAGCTTAAGATGGATATAGATTGGTATTATATAAATTTTATACATCTATGTATAAAAGTAGTCTCATTTTTAATTTTATTAAAACCTTGATTTAATTTTTATGAGAATATTTCTAGATTTAATTAAAAAAATGTTATAAAATTAAATTAAAATAAAATATTTATAAAATATTTTGATTTTGAAATAAGTTAGGGTTTTTGGGCATGTGGTATTGATAAAGCATGTCATTGGCTAGTGGTATTATAACAAAGTTTATTTACAAGTTAATAATATATGTGGTTAAGTATCCTCTTATAAAATATTTTGATTGCGAAATAATTTATGGTTTTTGGGCATGTGGTATTGATAAGCTTGTTGGATATGCATTAATTCCAACCAACTTAGCCGACATCATTAAATGTAGGAGATGTCTCAGAGTTTCTAGAGAGATCGTCTAGCTTCCGGAGCAAGCTATCTCCACTGACAATAAGCCTTGAGAAGCTTCTTCTTTATGTATAAATATATGTTTCTTGCAATACAAAATCACGAGTTTGTGTGTTTTTCTGCATTCTCTGATTTGGTATCAGAGCTCGGTTTAACTTCCGAGAGTGTGAGGTCACTTATCCATGTGCGATCAATGAGAGAGATCACTAAGTCTGTGTAAACTGCGTTCTCTGATTTGCTGAGAGTTGTGTGTAGCGTGGAGGGAATATTGCCCTGAGGTTGAAGGTTGAGAGTGTGAGTTCTTTCTTAGTGTGGAAATTTTCTTGCAGAAAAGTCTATTTGAGTTCTTTCTTGTTTGTTCTATGCTGCAGAGAAATCTGTTTGCAGCAAGTAAAGGCTCTGGTGAAGGGCATGCTGACCAAATGTAGAAACTGCTGCATATAAAGAGAGACCATTGTTGCGTTCTCTGCTGCGCATGAAGAGAGGCCGTAGAGTGTGATTGAGAGAACCGCTGGAGGAAAGCGTTGTTGTAGTGACAATGAGATAGAGTTGTTTTTTTTACCAGATCAATGCCCACTTCGATCTGGAGCTCAAAGGAGCCTTCGTTGGTACATGGTGTGCGTAAGCCTAAAACCACTCTGCTCTGAATATTTTTTATTAATCTATCGCACTATATTTAATCCAAATATTCTAAAAGTGGGATATTTTGGAAATTTCGGAAGTATGATAGTTTACATATTGGAAGTTATAGGAAGTTTGAACTAAGTCAAAAAAAGGCAGCGCGTTGGTTGTTTGTATTTAGATAAAATGAGTTTGTGGCCATTGTTTTTGGATTACTAAGTTCATGGAACTTTCTAACTGAATACAAAAATAAATTGGTGGTCGGTTGCTTTGGGTTCTTTAAGAACTTTTCAATTAAGTGAAATGTGGTTTTCGTGTTGATTAGTGATTGGTGCTTTCATTTTAGGAAAACTCTTCAAAGATTGATAAAGCACGTGTGGAGTGGTGAAATAAGAGTTTTTTTTATGTGTTAAAATAAATAAAAAAGGGGAAAGAGCCATATTGTCCAATGAGTGTCTTTTGAGTTGTGAAGCTTACTATAAGTTTATGACTTGTGCTTGAGGTGTTATTGTTTGTGACTAAGGAGCCATTAAATTTATTGGTATTTATATTGGTACTTGAATATTCATAAGTTTAATACCATGGAAAATGTATTAGTAGAGTCTTATTTATCTAACTCTGATAAGTTAGATGGTGAAAATTATGCAAATTGGAAATTTAAGTTGTAGACTGTGATGGAAGGCCACAATATATGGACGATTGTTTCTAGAGATGAAGTGAAGCCAGAACCCCCTCAAGCCACAGCTGCTGCAATTCAAGATTAGCAACGACGAGAAAACAAAGTGAAGGTATTGTTGCGGATGTCCGTTAAGGACAATATTATTCCACACATTAGAGAGTGCAAAACATCCAAAGAGACATGGGACACTCTCAAAAATTTGTATGAGATGAAGACTACAAATCGAATATTGTATTTAAAGAGTAAGCTTCTTTCAATTAAGATGGGAGAAAATGAAAATATCAGTAGTTTTATTTCTAGAATTAAGGACCTAAAAGATAAATTAGGTGACATTGGTGAAACCATATCTAGTACAGACTTGGTTACCGTGACATTAAATGGAATGTTGGATAAGTATCAAATGTTTATCACTGGTCTTGCAACTAGAGAGAAGGCTCCTACATTTGATGAATTGCCAGGTATACTTATGCAGGAAGAAGAGCGAAGAAGAAGTCTTAATCAGAAATCTCCCAGTTCAGATTTAGCATTGACGGCTAAAGGGAAGCAAGCCTTCAAAGGAAAACAATGGGAGAAAAATAAAGGAAAAATGCCACGGGTAAAATCATTGCAAGGTATGCCATCACCAAGGTCAAATGTCAAATCAAGTAGAGATGATACATGCTACTATTGTGGAAAACTTGGTCATTTTGCTAAGAATTGTTTGAAAATAAGATATAATTTATTTAAACAAAGAAGGCATACAGGAAATTATGTTGATAGAGATGAGGCAATCAGTCATGAATTTAACAATCTTCAATTATTTGTGACCAATGCTGCTTTGTCAATAGAAACTGATGATCATAATGCTTGCTTTATAGATTCTGGTGCATCAATCCACATGTCATGCAAAAGAGATTGGTTTGATACTTATCATGAAGTTAATAATGGAGCACACATCTATTTAGGAGATAATAGATCACATGAAATTAAAGGACATGGTGATATAAGTGTTACTATGCCTAATGGACAAGAAAAACAAATTCAAAATGTGGTGTATGTTCCAAGATTAAAGAAGAACTTAATTTCTGTCTCTACTATTACAGATCAACATTTGAAAGTTGAATTTGTGAAATCACATTGTTTGGTAAAGGATATGCAGGAAAACTACAAGGTTGTCGCAAAAGGAATGAGAGTTGGAGGATTATACAAGTTGGATGTGACAAAGAATAGGCATCAAGCTTTGGCATCAACTGGCATGTCAAACATAGAGCTTTGGCATCAAAGGTATGGGCACTTAGATCATAATGACCTACTGTTACTTCAAAAGGAAATGATGGTAGAAGGCCTTCCAAATATTAAGGGTGAACACTTTGAATGTGAAGGTTGTGCACTAGGAAAACAACATAGGGAAGAATTTCATGTGCATGAAAATAGAAGAACATGTGAAATACTTGAACTAGTGCATACTGATGTATGTGGTCCAATGCAAACGAAGTCACTGGTGGAGCATATTATTTTCTTATATTTATTGATGATAGCACTAGATACACCTGGGTGTACTTTATAAGAAATAAAAGTGATGTGTTTGAATACTTTAAAGAATTCAAAAATATGGTAGAAAAACAATCAGGAAAGAGTATTAAAATTCTTCGATCAGATAAAGGAGGTGAGTACACTTCAGGAGCTTTTATCAAATACTGCAAACAAAATGGAATTGTGCAAAAATTTACAGTACCACATACACCTCAGCAAAATGGTGTACTTGAAAGAAAGAATAGAACATTAGTTGAATGTGCTCGTAGTATGTTGAAAAGTAAAGGACTTTCTAATAGTTTTTGGGCTGAAGCCATTAATACAACTGTATATTTTAAAAATAGAAGTCCTACAAAATATCTTGAGAACAAAACACCATTTGAAGCATTTTATGGTTTTAAACCTAAAGTTAGCCATTTAAGGATATCTGGATGCAAGAACCTTGCTCATATTCCTAAAGAGGATAGGAGAAAATTAGACGCCAAAGCTATCAAATGCATTTTTATTGGATATTGTACTAATCAAAAAGCATATAAAATGTATGATCCAAAAACTCACAAGGTCTTTGCAAGCAGAGATGTTATATTTCATGAACATGCAGATAAAAAAATGAAAGAGGATGAATATAATGTATGGCATCCTACTTATGACAACTTTAAAGAAGAATATGAAGTTGTGGAATCATCTCGAGCTCAAGAAAGGATGAACATCCCAGAAGATAGTTCAAGAAGTCAAAGTCCACAGAGAAGTGACGATGGCACTCCACAAAGAAGACGAAGAGGAGAAGGTACTCCATCGTGTAATGAACCTCCAAGAAGGTCAACACGACAAATTCAAACTCCTATCATATATAAAGATTATGCTTTAATGTCTCAAGTAATGAATGTTTTTGAGCCTTTAAATTATGAACAAGCCAAAAATCATAAAGAATGGATGGAAGCTATGAAAGAAGAATATGACTCTATAATGAAAAATGAAACTTGGGAATTAACAAAATTACGTGAAAATAGAGTCCCTATAGGATCAAAATAGTTGTACAAGACAAATTTTAATGCAGATGGTAGCATAGACAAGTATAAGGCAATATTAGTTGCAAAAGGTTATTCGCAAAAGGAAGGTATAGATTATGAAGATACCTTTGCTCCAGTAGCAAAAATGAATACAATCAGAATAATGATAGTGTTGGCCACTAAATATGATTGGAATCTATATCAATTAGATGTGAAGTCAGCTTTCCTAAATGGGGACTTAAAAGAGGAGATTTGTCTTGTTCAACTAGAAGGATTTGAAAAGAAGGGACAAGAACATCTTGTATGCAAGTTAAAAAAGGCCTTATATGGACTAAAACAAGCACCCAGATCTTGGTATGCGAAAATAAATAAATTCTTCTTTCAGCAAGGATTTAACAAAAGCAAAAATGATCCTAATTTGTATGTCAAGACAGATAGAAATGGAGGCATAACATTAATCTCTATATATGTTGATGATCTAATAATAACAGGGAGTGCTGATAAAATGATCATTGATATAAAAAGGAAGTTATCACAGGAATTTGAGATGAAGGATCTTGGACAGATGCATTATTGTCTAGGTCTTGAAGTATGGAGAGATAAGGGAAGAACTTTAATCACACAAAGCAAATATACATACGAGGTCCTAAATAGATTTCATATGAAAGGATGTAAAGCAGCAAGTTCTCCATTGGAACAAAATTATATCGAATTGAGAAGTGATGATGGAACAAAGGAGGTGAATGGAACATTGTATCAACAATTAGTGGGAAGCCTGAATTATCTCACTACCACTAGACCACACATTGCTTATGCAGTAAGCATACTTAGTCAATTCATGGCTAAGCCTCTTGCAAGCCATTGGATGGCTGTAAAAAGGATCCTTCAATATTTAAAGGGAACTATCAATTTTGGTATTGAATATACTAATGATTGTAATGTTGAATTGACAGGTCATTCTGATTCTGATTGGGCTAGAAATCCAAATGACAGGAAATCCACCACTAGATACGTGTTCAATATAGGATTAGGAGCGATATCATGGAGCAGTAAGAAACAACAAACAATGTTCTTGTCATCAACTAAAGTAGAATATAAAGCATTCTGTAGTACCACTTTTGAAGCTATATGGCTCAAAAGAATACTTGAAGATGTTGGTGAAGCTCAAGAAGAACCTCCAGTGATTAGATGTGATAATCAAAGCACCATCAAATTGGCAAACAATCCTGTATGTCATGCAAGGTCAAAGCATATAGACACATAATATCATTTTGTAAGAGAAAAGGTCCAATCAAAGGAAATTGACTTCATATATTGTAATACAAATGAGAATGTAGCTGAAATATTCACTAAGCCTCTTGGGAAGGCTAAATTTGAGATTTGTAGAAGTAAGTTATGTGTTGTAGAAAACCCAGACTATGCTGTAAGCCTAGCTAAGACTTAGACCAGCAGGCATGTCAATTAAGAATATGTTTGTGTCTTATGTATTGTGTTATAGTGTGTCTGTCATATGGTTGGAATTAAGGGGGAGTGTTGGATATGCATTAATTCCAACCAACTCAGTCGACATCATTAAATGTAGGAGATGTCTCGGAGTTTCTAGAGAGATCGTCTAGCTTCCGGAACAAGCTATCTCCACCAACAACAAGCCTTGAGAAGCTTCTTCTTTGTGTATAAATATATGTTTCTTGCAATACAAAATCACGAGTTTGTGTGTTTTGCTACATTCTCTGATTAAGCCATGGTATTGTAACAAAACTTATTTACAAGTTAATGGTATCCATGGTAAAATGGGGGTGAATATCCTTGGTTAAGAATTTGACATATTGTAGGTTTATTGTAAGTATCTAAGATAGACCCAAAATATCTAACTCTCTTGACTAGCGTTAAGAAGAAAATGAACATTGCTAAGATAAGAACTAATTCTCATGAGCTTCATAGTGAAGAAAATGAGCATTGTTAAGATAAGAACTAATTCTCATGAGCTTCATAGTGAAATTGGAGGGTGGTGGTTGATTCCCAAAATGTGATGCAGTGTAAGAGTTTGTCACTGTGTTGTAGTAAAGAGTTGAATATGAAAAACACTTTCTCCTAAATTATCCATCTTATACTCACATTCACATTCGTTCTAACTTTCAAAAGATTTATCACTCTACCAACCTTATTGACATTTTAAATCAACAATGACTATGGTGATAAGGAAAAACTTCTCACACTTCTTTTGAAACATAAAAATAAAATATGTATCAAATTTTTCAGTGAAAATCACATTCGAGAAATTTGTGTTGATGCGTTTCAAACCAGCCAGTGTGGTTCATCATCAGGACAAGATGAGAAATCTGATCAAGGACTCAGCTTAAATAGATAATGAAGCTCCAATTAGCTGTTGTAGAATAACGGCTAGTTTGACTATAAAATATAAAAATAAAAATAACAGTTGTATAATTATTATTATTACAGCCCCAAGGGTTAGCTCAAGTGGTAGTGAGCCAATACGTGGGCCTCTCCGTTGAGGGAGGTCACGGGTTCGATCCTTGAGTCCTTTGGGGTCAGGCGCCGAAAGTCCGCCGAACGGTTTACCGTGCGTACCATCCAGAAATTCTGGGGAAGTACGCCCGGGTTTCCCGTGAGCTTTCCCCTCGTGAAATTATTATTATTATTATTTAATTTAAGTTCTTATATTAAAAAATAATAATAATAATAATAAATAAATAAATAAATAAATAATAAAAAATCAATAATAATAATAATAACAATAAATAAAATAAAAAATAAAATAAAATAAAAATATAAAAATAAATAAAAATAAAAATAATAAAATAAATATATTAAAAATAAATAAATGATGATGATGATGGTTAACGTCCACTGAGACCAATCTTTGGTCTATCGGACCTAAAAAAAAGAGTTATTTAATTTGATTTAAGATTTTATTCCTTTGCTCGAAAAGCTTGGAGAGAAGCCTCCTGAGCTCACTATAATTTTGACATCTTAAAAGGCTAGGAAAGTCAGTATTGCAACAAAGATTATGAAATTGAGCTCTAATGTGGTTGTACGCAGGGCACTCTAAGAGGAAGTGATTTTCATCCTCGATGTTCATATTCTCACAGAGATGGCAAATCCTTTCCATCTATGGTGTTTTAGGAACTGTCCAACGACCTGTTTCACTATGGAGTTCATGAGAGTTCGTTCTAATATTGGCTATATTAATTTTCTTCTTTGAGCTAGTTAAAACAGAGAGATACTTTTGATCTTCTAAGGTGGGGTTGATGACCTCCTTATAATACCTTAATTTTCTTTTAGCTGCTAGATCTTTCTCGCACCACATTTTTTCTTTGAACTTAGAAGTAATTTTTTTTTTAATGTTATTGATGTTTTGCAATGCAACATTCTTGTCGATCTCCCAATGGTTTAACTAGGCCCTGGTGTCTTTATACCAACCTCGTTTAAGCCTTAGCTGATTTTGGCTGGAACTTAAAGCTAGCTTAGGAAGTCTATGGTCTCCTATGCTATTGAGCTTGTGCTTGTACAACAGAAGCCTAGTCATAGCTAGGCTCTCGATAGGGGAATACCCACTTCTATAAGGAGAATAGGATAGGGTGTATTGCTTTTGATTTTAAGGTTATTCGTTATAAAACGCTTCTGGATTTGCTCAATATTTCTCCAGGATTCTCTAGAGATGCTGCAACCCCAAACCTCACATCCATATAAGATAACAGGAGTGACTAAAGTTTCAAAGAGGAACTTCTTTCTATCCCACATTATGAGGTTTGCCATTTTACAATTATTTTCAAGACCAAAATAAGATTTCCACCCCCCATTAATCCTTTTCTGAATGCTATAGTTCCAATTGAGCTTGTGATTAATATCAATTCCTAGGTACTTGTAAGAAGACACTTCCTCCAAGTTATTATTATCATACATAAAATTAGCGTAAGTGTCCTTCTTGGATTTGATAATCATAACTTTTGTTTTGTCAGTGCTAACATACATACCCATGGTAGAGCAGAAATCCTTAAGAAGTCTAAGTTGCTTATCAAGATCAGATGGGCACATTGCGAGAAGAACAATATCATCAGCATAGAGAAGAAGGATGATGACTATCCTAGCTAAGATCGTGCCAGCACATCCTGCTTCCTCTAAACAACCTTCTAGCTTGTCGATGTAAATTCCAAATAGGGTAGGGGAGAGGGGGCAACCTTGTTTAACTCCGATATTACACTTAATATCTTTCGACCACCCCTCATTGCTCTTTAACTTGGCAATTACATTCTCGTATAACCTTATAGCGGCTGCTCTTAGCTCGAAAGGAACATTTAGCTCTTCTAATCTATTCCATAGGTTATTTCTAGGAATCGTATCGAAAGCCTTTCTAAAGTCCACAAAGCAACATAAGAGATTGGATTTATCATTGCAGCATTCTTCCACAATGATCCTAAGCGTAACGAGGTGGTCCGTTGTTGAGTTCTGCCTTCTAAAACCCGCTTGGCCTTTAGCCCGCTTACCTTCACTTTCAAGCCAAATGCTCAACTTCTTTTCCAAAATAATACCATATAACTTGGCTAAGAGAGGGTTGATCATAATTTTTCGACAATTAGAGGGGTTATTTGTATCCCCACTTTTAAAAATATGGATAATGAGGCTTTGAGTCCAAGGTTTAGGGAACCCTTGCTTGACTGCTTGGTTGAAAAGCTTGTGGATGTGGGGGATGAGGATAGGACCTCCAATTTTTAAGATTTTCGCCTGGTAACCTTCAATGTCTTTAGCTTTCCCATTTGCCAGGTGTTTAACCCCAAAATCAATGTCTTCTAATGAGAAAAATTCTTTCGTTGTGAGTAGGGTTTCAAAATCCCTGGCATTTGGAGATTCATAAAGCTTTTTAAGATAGGAATTCCAATCCTGTAAAGAAATTTTATTATTATCTTTAGTTTTCCTTGTTAGAATCTGCCTCCAAAATTTCTTAGGAGCCACCTTAGAGAGGTGTAAGAGATTCTCTTGTCTTTTACGAATATATTGCATTTTTTTCCTTTTAGTTAGGGCTCTGTAGATTTTTATCTTGTTAATTTTGAGAGATTCATTAACAGCTTCCTTAATTGCTCTCCTCGCACTTTTACAATCTTTGTCATACCAAGGGTTGGTTTTGCTATTTCTTTTATTACTTGAGACTTCAATGGAGAACTTGTTAATAGAATATGAGAGGGTTGTAGTAAAATTATGATATAGGTCATCTATGTTGTCTATACTAGATAAAGGAAGCAAATTAGTTTTTAATTTATTTAGAAAGAGATCGTTTTTATTTCTATCAAAGATTAAGTTCTTTTGACTATAAGGATTATCTTCTATGGGATCTCTATGCATGAAAAAATTGAGAGTTATGAGTAGAGGCCTATGATCAGAGTCAGGCTCGTGGTCATCTAAGATGTCAAAATTTATTAATTCGTTGTATAAAGGGAGATTGGAAATAACATAGTCTACCACACTCCTACCAAGCCCATGGATGCAGGTCATCTTGCTAGAATTGGGCCACTTCTTTAGACTGTTGCAAATTATGAGATCCTGAGCACTACAGAATTTGACTAGCTCCGACCCAAACAAATTATCCCCGAGGCCTTCAAAGCTCCTTTTGTACCGGCTAGCCAAAGTAAGGTCTTCATCTAACCAAATAGGATTGGGGTTGGAATGATTGCTTAGAAGAATAGCTTGGTTGCTTGAAGTTCGAGCATTAAAGTCACCCATTAAAAGGATATTACCTTCATTCCTTAGGCTAGAAATATCATTCTCTAGACAATTGTAAGGACTATTTTTATCTAGATTATTTTTCTTATAGAAGTTAGAATTAATGGGGGAAAAATAACAGATTTCTATGTAGGTCTTTTTATCATTAATGTTAGTAATCTCAATCCAACTATATTGGTTATAAGGGTCGTTTTTATAAATCCTAGAATGGGGGGAGATGTTCTTCTTAATGTAGCAAGCTATGCCCCCAATGCCTCTACTGGAGGATCGCTTGTTCGAAGTAGACCATAGTGCAAAGTCATCTATGTTAGAGACCTTAGATTCTTCGTGCTCCCAAGTTTCAACAAGCAATATAATATCAACATCATTTGAGATCCAACTTAGCTTGGGGCCTTTGTTCCATGGAAAGCCCCAACAGTTCCAAGAAAGAATTCAGAACATGTTGAATTTCTATTTATTACTATCTTTTTGGTTTCTATCTCGAATAACGACTTTTCTATTTTTGATTATTTCCCATTTTCCTTCCTTCCTAGATTTTTTTACCTTTTGAACCTCCTTTCTTAATTCTGCTTGATCTTCTGGAATGAGATCTTCGTTTATAAATATTCCCGTTCCTTTTAGACTTGAGGTTTTACTAAGTATGTCATACTTATGGTCAGTAGAGCTCACCTTTATTCGGATCAACCTTCCTTTATTCTCAGTTAATTTCTCTAACCTTGTTGCTTCTATGAGACACGTGGTTTCAATTTGTAATCTATTATGTAATTCTGTCTGGGCTATGGCTAAAGTATCCTCATCTACCTCCTCTTTCAAACCATAGATTATAAGGTTCAAGGCCCTTTTATTATGCTCATGGTCTAATTCAATCAATTTTTTCATTTCATCTTTAATTGGTTTGATATTTAATTTACCTGCCCCACTATTTAGGGTGAGATTGTTGTTAACTTTTTCTTCTAGTTCTTTAACCATGTCCTTCATTTTAAGTCTCTCTATATTATCAGCATCTCCTTGCTGGGATGTTTGGTTCGTATCTTGGTTTTGTTTTTCTATGACCTGCAACCTAGTTTCCATTGCCTCCATTTTCTTCTCCAATAGTTCTATTTTATTTTCTATTTGTTTTTGGATCTTGTCTTCAAAAGATGTGAATTTGTTTTCCAGCATGGCTTCTAACTCGGTTTGTAGTTTGACTTCTCTTTCTTCTCTACGTTTCTCTAAAGACTTTATATACTCATAAAGGCTCTGTAGAGTAACTGTGCTAGGTCTACCTTTGGTAATCTTTGGTAGTTATGGTGAATTATTCATACTTGAAAATATATGAGCAGATATGTATTAGAAAAAGATAAGGAAAGTGTGCACCTGAATATCCGAAAAAAAATCACAGCAGACCCAAGTAGTAATGGAGAAATTCACTACAAAATTTTCACCGCAGACCCAAGTATTAATCTAGAAAATTCGTCGCCGACTCAAGTATTAATAAAAAAACCCAAGTATTAATGGAGAAAATTCACTGCAGACCCAAGTATTAATCCAGAAAATTCACCGTAGACCCAACTATTGATCCAAAAAATTCACCGCTGAATGTAATTCAATATATTATTTGAAACTAAATTAATTAATTAATTAATTAATTATTATTATTATTTTTTAACTTTTAATTTAAATAGATAAATCAATTAATTAATTGATTAAATATAAATAAATAAAAATGAAATTAAAAATAAATAATAAAAATAATAATGATAAAAAATAAATAATAAGTAACTAAATAATAAAGAATAAATAGATAAGTAACAATAATAAGGAATAAAAAACGAGAAAAGAAAAACGGGACGAGAGGAGAGGAAAAGACGAACCGAGGAAAAACAAAAGGGAAGAAACCCAATAACTAAGAACGAAGGGCAGTGATCCAGCATCTGCTCACACTCCACCCATCATCTCTGTTAAGGTTGACCGACCTCTTTTCCATTTCAAGGGCCTCCCTAAACTTTCGGTGGTGGAAATGGTCCACCCTCGCAATAACCTCAACATCTTTAATGCAAAT
The DNA here is from genome assembly GCA_034641835.2 of Pinus albicaulis. NCBI lineage: Eukaryota > Viridiplantae > Streptophyta > Pinopsida > Pinales > Pinaceae > Pinus > Pinus albicaulis. Next base: position 61,349,339 of record CM076574.1, read on the forward strand.
GTGATGCTTTGTCTTTTCAGCATGCTCTGCTAAGGTAGAGCAGCGATCCACCATCTGCTCACACTCCACCCATCATCTCTGTTAAGGTTGACCGATTTCTTTTCAATTTCAAGGGCCTCCCTAAACTTTTGGTGGTGGAAATGGTCCACCCTCGCAATAACCTCAACATCTTCAATGTAAATGTGATGCTTTGTCTTTTCAGCATGCTCTGCTAAGGCAGAGCAGCGATCAACATCACATTTTCATTGAAGATGTTGAGGTATCTCGCTGCTCTGCCTTAGCAGAGCATGCTGAAAAGACAAAGCATCACATTTGCATTGAAGAAGTTGAGGTTATTGCGAGGGTGGACCATTTCCACCACCAAAAGTTTAGGGAGGCCCTTGAAATTGAAAAGAGGCCGGTCAACCTTAACAGAGATGATGGGTGGAGTGTGAGCAGATGGTGGATCGCTGCCCTTCGTTCTTAGTTATTGGGTTTCTTCCCTTCTGTTTTTCCTCGGTTTGTCTTTTCCTCTCCTCTCGTCCCATTTTTCTTTTCTCGTTTTTGATTCCTTATTATTGTTATTTATCTATTTATTCATTTATTCTTTATTATTTAGTTACTTATTATTTATTTATTTTTCATTATTATTTATTTTTAATTTCATTTTAATTTATTTATATTTAATCATTTAATTAATTGATTTATCTATTTAAATTAAAATAAATAAATAAATAAATTAATTTAGTTTCAAATAATATATTGAATTACATTCAAGTAATATATATATATTTATTTTAATATATTATTTATTATTATTATTATTATTTATTTTTATATTTTATATTTATATTTATATTTTATTATTATTATTATTATTTTTGAATATAAGAACTTAAATTAAATAATAATAATAATATTTATACGACTATTATTTTTATCTTTATATTTTTATAGTCAAATTAGCCGTTATTCTACAACGGCTAATTGGAGTTTCATTATCTATTTAAGTTGAGTCTTTGATCAGATTTCTCATCTTGTCCTGATGATGAAACACGTGGACACAAATTTCTCGAATGTGATTTTCACGTAAAGATTTGATACATAATTTATGGACCATAGAAGTCAAATTCCTAATATAAAAATAAAATGTTAAAAAATTTAGATTAATCTCTTATCTTTCTAAAATTAATAAATCATACCAAACTTTATATATATATATATATATATATATATATATATATATATATATATAATTTATTTTTGAAAATAAAAATAAAAATCATTAATTATTAAACTAATATTAATAAAAATATTTTATTAAAAAAATAAATTTCTCTATTAACTTATTTTAAAAAGTTTAATTACTTGTGTAATATAATTTTCATAGATTTCAAATATTATATAGCAATTTTTTTTTCTTTTCAAAATATGATAAAATGAATAAAAAACAAAAAAAAGTTAGTATATCAATTTAGTACATAATTTATTTATTTTTTTTATTTTTTTTAATAATGTGGTTCACTTTCCTATGTGCCCGCACACACGTACTGGCTACATCCACGGTCTTAAGAAAACGTAGTACATCCTCCCGAGGGGATCTACTATCAGCCTAACACTGAGGCCTAACCCCGCAGGCGTCAACGAGATTTGATCCTCAATTTAGTACATAATTCAATTATAATTATTATTATTATTATTTTATTAAAAAATTGTTTGTTTATTATGTAATGTAAGCTTTAAGATAATTGGTATGTTAATTTGAATAACCAAAATTTAGAGATATCTAAGTGTTAAAACTATTTCGTGATCACATCTACCCTAAGCTACCCTTAGTATGGCTAAAATTTTGTCCACAAATTACCTTTTCACCACGATGTACCTTAATATAACGTCTTTAATTTCTTTTTCACCTAAATAAAATTGAATTACACATTTTTAAAATATTTATAATAACCACAATTTCAAAATAAATTTTAATTTTTAATTATAAATATTTAAATCCAATTTAATGCCAACGAGGGAGAGATATCAATAATATCACATGCTCCGGGTTTAAATAAATAATCATTAAAATATGATTAAACTAAAAAAACATATTTTAGTCAAAATTTGTTTACCAATTTAATTCGTAAATGCGACTTATATGTAACGTGATTTTTATTTTATTTTTTTACATCGTTACAAATCATCGCTATATCATTTTAAAAATGTGATTTCCTTTGAAGTCAAGTATACAAATAATAAAATAATTTATAATAACTACAATCACTCAATATTAATTACTAAATTATAATAAATTTAACCACCCTTACCAATATTATATTTATCCCCAAATATATTTTGACATATTTCTTCGGATACCTGCTTAGTTTTTTATTTATCGTGGTGACTCTTAACTGCTACGGTGGATTTCAAATATTGAAATTTCTACCCGTTGAACGATAACCGTTGAGGCTCCAGTTTAAAAATCCTTGTCCTTCCGGCCGCTATATATCGAGTGGTTGATCCCCTTACTGTGTAACGCAGAGAGCCAGGGCTTTGAAGCAAAGGACAGCAAAGAAGTGAGTTAGTGGAGGAACAGATGGCTGCCTGTGTAGAGAAAATGAGCGACGAGATTAAGCCCACCAGAAAGGGAGGGAGGAAGGCTGCTGTGAAGCCAAAAACTGTTCCAGTGATTGAAAACACCATTGCTTCTCCGGCGGGTAAGAAGCTGAAAGAGGACCAGAAATTTCCTTCTACTTCTTCTCCAATGGAAGATGAAGCACAGAAGGAGAACAGGGCCCTGGCTTCGACTCCCAAGCCGGTTGGGAGATCGAGGAAGAAAAGTGCTCTTCAGAATGTGTCAAACCTCATTCCCCCCCCTGTAACTAATTCATTGCAGGAGGAGTTGGAAGCAGTGCGTATCAGACTCCAAAAGCTGAATATGGAGAAGGAGAAGACTGACAAGTTGCTGGAGGAACGCGATGCCTTGCTTAGAGAGAAGGAGGCCGAGTTGCAGCTCAAAGCGAAAGCTCAAGAAAAGCTTCAGTTGGAGCTCAAGAAGCTCCAGAAATTGAAGGGATTCAACCCTGTCATGGTAATAGTTTTTCTTACTTTTATCTCCAACCCTTGTTCTAGGGTTTTGCTACAGAGCTCTAGGTTCATGCCAAAGATTTATCTAACGCCGAGGGTGTAGGTAGATTGACATAGTTTGGTTTGCCGGCTATGTTATGAGGTTGAAATTCTTGAAGGGTATGGTCTCTGTGTCTCCCAGCAAGAGGGTTATCTCATGTGCTGAATCTTGCTGTTGCCTAGGGCCAGGGTCTAAGAATTGCCTTTACTCTTCACCCTTTTACTATATCATCTATTTCCTATAAAGTGAGCCATGAAAGCCTGAGTGTGCTAAAGGCTTGTTTCCTGCTGTTGTTTCGTCTGTCCTGGCCATTGAATAATACATTTTCTATGCTTTATGATAGCTCTCCACGCTTTTTCTTATGTCTCAGCTATCCTTGAAGACAGTATAAAAATATCATTGTCATTTGATGGGAGTTAGCATTATATCGTTTCTGGTGAAGGGATTTTTGGGGAGTATTCTAATTAGTTGACATTCTCTTACTGTAATTACTAGATCCGAAATCTGCGTTCGCTGCTAGAGCAGAGTTTCTGAGAGGATTCGTTCTTTCTTTGGTTGTGTTTAAACTATGATGCACGACTTTCTGCTAATATAATCTGTTACTTGATTTTTTTTGGTTGTAACAGAGCCTTCCTTTGGGGCAGTCTCTACGCATGAGTGAGCTTGCAAAGGAGGAAGAGAAGAAGAAAAAGAAAAAGGATCCAAACAGGCCAAAGAAACCTTCTCCGGCATATATTTTATGGTGCCAAGAACAATGGAATCAGGTAGGTCTTATTGGCAAACAAATTTAGGAGTGGAATGCAAGCGTGTGCTAAGTGCTTTTCTTCTTGAGGGAAATGTCCTAAAAGTTCTCTGAGAACGGTGTTTGATTGACTTCCTTACAATATTTGGCCTGAAGAGAATTCAGATTCCTTTGCAACTTAAGTCTTCCATCTTACTGAATGTCAAAGACCATTTTGGTCTTTTCTAAGACAAATGGAATCTTTGATTCTCTTGTAATTTCTTTCTGCAAGTTGATTATGGCATTAGAAGAAAGGCCCTGTTTTTTATTATACGAGTGTTTCACATGTTTCTTCAGATTGCTCATTTTAATCATTTGCTCAAATTTGTTATGTTCTGCTACCAACAGGTGAAATCTGAGAATCCAAATGTTCTTTTCAAGGATATGGGAGCCATTTTGGGATCAAAATGGAAAGCATTGAGTGCAGAAGAGAAGAAACCATACGAAGAGAGATATGAGGCCGAAAAGGAAGCATACTTGCAGGTAAATTCTGGAACCATCAAAAGTATATTTACTATGGATCTCTGTTTTTCCCATCAGACGTTTAGAGGGCTTATCAATATTGTATTATTGAAGGTTGTGGGTCAAGAGAAGCGTGAGACTGAAGCACTGAAGCTTCTCCATGACGAACAGAAGCAGAAGACAGCACTTGAGCTTCTGGAACAATATCTACAATACCAGAAGGTAAGGTCCATTAACTTCACAGGAATTCTCCATGATTACAATTACGATAACGGACTGAAGACTACAAACTCCAACACCTCTCTAAGAAGCCTTGAAAAGTTGTTTTTAATTTTGAGCGGTTTAGAGGAAGGGCTCAAATTTAACTCCGCAATTGTTAGGTACCCAAATTCTCTTTGTGGCTTGGGACGTCGCCATGGCCGTGTGTATAACAAGCAACGGTCCTGGTGACCTGTTGCGAGAAGATGAACTGGAAAAATTGCCCATTAGTTCATTTGGGTATTGCCTTACACATTTTAAAATGAAAATCTAATATGCATGTGAACTGTTGTGTAAGTATGCTTATCAAAAACTTTCCTAACCATGTTGTGGTTATTGCAGGATGTAGAGGGAAAGGAGAAGAATAAAAGGTGGGTCTATTAATAGGCTTTTAACATTTCCCAGAAGTTACTCAATTACATTCTGTCTGTCTTGTATTTGAAGTAACATCATCACTAGCATCCTATTTTGGCAGGAAAGAGAAAGATCCATCAAAGCCAAAACATCCAGTTACTGCCTTCTTTGCATTCACCAATGAACGACGTGCCGCCCTACTGGCAGAGAAACACAATGTTTTGCAGGTGTGTATTCCTTAATAGCTGACACCACTTCTTTTTTCCTTTTGGTTTCTCTAGCTATCCTGTATTCATGGATGAGCTGCGGCAGATTGCAAAAATTTTGGGGGAGGAATGGAAAAACATGACCAAAGAAGAGAGAGCTCCATATGAACAGGTACATTCTCATTCCTTGTAGAATTAAGTTGTAGGAACTGAGGAAAATGAATTGAGTTGTAAGAAAATAGCATCAAACAAATTCAACCCGTAAGTCCAGGAAGAATGTTGGAGTTCAGCTCTACTGCACCAAACTTAAAGGTTTTGTTAAATGTTTCTATGAAGATTGCTACCGAGGCAAAAGAAAAGTACATGGGCGAAATGGAGCTGTACAAGCAGAAGAAGGTTGAGGTAAGTGGACGTTTTTACAAAGTGAAATTACAATTGAAAGCCCTATTGTCAAGATTGAAAGATTGATTTGAAGTTTACGTTAATATTGTCATTATAAATATTCTAAAAATGTTCCTTACGCAGTTAAAGATATGCTGAGGATAGCACAATGTAATTTTCATGCACTTATTCTGACAACCGTCAAAAAAGAATAGATTTTTGTTTATCCATATGATTGAAGATGGGTTTTGCCACACAGGAAGCAGCCTCTGCTTCCAAAGAGGAGGAGGAACTGAGGAAACTTGAAAGAGAACAAGGACTGCAACTGCTCAGGAAAAAAGAAAAAACGGAGACACTGAAACGGGTCTGTGTTTATGTCCATCCCATCATCTTGAATGCAGCTTAGGAAACATTTAACACTGTAACTGTCTATTTTATCTTTCCATTATTTTACTGCTGGGTATATGCATCATACTGAGCCACCTACGTCCTGCATTTCTCTGTGATGCAGACTATGAAGATAAAGCTCAACCAAAAGAAGCAGCTGAAAGAGAAAAACTCTGACCCCAATAGGCCAAAAAAGCCCCCAACATCATTCTTACTTTTCAGGTGCAAAAACTGATGCTGGCTAATGAGTTACTGCTCTCAGTTGATTAACTCACTTTTCCATTTTTTGCCATTTGATTGAAAGTGAAGTGAAGTTGGGGAAAGCGGAATGATTAAATCATTTCCTATGTTTTTTACAGCAAAGACACTCGGAAGAAGTTAGTGCAGGAAAGACCAGGCATCAACAATACAACCATTAATGCCCTCATTTCTCTAAAGTGGAAGGTAATAATAATTGGCTGTCCTCTTCGGCCTATTTCCTTTCATTAATAGTATCTGAAATTTGTTCTCCCTTTCTTTTCAGGAGCTGGGCACAGCAGAGAAGCAAAAATGGGCAGATGAGGCTGCAGTTGCCATGATGCAATACAAGAGGGAGGTGGAAGAATACAATAAATCACATGTGAAGGATCAGCAACAGCAAACACACCACATCTCCTTCGACCATGACGAAATTAAATTGGATGGATCTCTTCCCGCACCGACTACCACCTGATAAATGAATGCTCATTCATTTATCTAGGCAAGAGTTTTGTGAAAGAGTCCTGACAGCTAGATCTAGGCAAATGGGCTTAGGCATGTTCAACAGTATTAGTTGAATACTTTGTAATAGTCATTGATGGATGCCTCGAACGGATATATATCAAAAGTCTGGATTGGAACAAAATATATGTAGTCTTTTGAATCAGACTTATGCACTGTGACCAGGCTGTCATAATAAAATGTCTGTTAGCTTTTACTGCAAAATCTATAATTAAAAAAATAGCTGAACATAGTAATAAAAACTAAAATGAACTATAATAATTATAAACCACCATAGATCCTTGTTAATCCTATTGCTATTTATTAGATCTGGGACTGGGAGATGGACTTATGTTGGTATTGTCTGGATTGTGTGAAACTGGGTTACTTTTTTTTAGGACTGCAAAGTTAATTTCAAAGCCCTATTAGAAATGATTGAAGTTGCTCCGACTATTTTTGTGATGAATGGAAAGCAAAGAAACGATTGAAGTTGCTCCGACTGTTTTTGTGATGAATGGAGAGCAATCTCTTTTAAGCATACTTTTACAAAACACCGTTTAATGGAAATGCAGTAGAAAGGAGCTGAAGTGATGTTTTCAAACACCGTTTAATGGAAATGCAGTAGAGGAGTTGAGTTCTTGCTTTCAAACCAAAACCTATTTATTAATCTATAGGAAATGCAGTAGGGAAACCAAAACCCTATTTTTTTAATGATGTAGAACAAAGAGCACTTTTTTCTGAACTCAGACTTCTGTTATTCATATTGATTGGTAAAAGCTTTTTTTTGGAATAATCACATAACTATTTTCTTGGGTCCATTTATGTGATTATTCCGAAAACGGTTTTACCAAAAAAACACTTTGTCAAAACTTCATAAGAAACTTTGTCAGACACTGTAATCAGTGTCATATACAGTGTCATATGAGGTAACATCCACAAAATGTTATAAAGTGCCATTGAAAGAAAAGGAAACAATTATTTTTTCTGTCTGGCTTTTCCATTTCCTGAATGAGTCTTTATTAGATTAAAAGAACTAACTATTTTTATGCTTCTGCAATAGCTTGTGAGATTACCAGTTGCATTATGGAAAAACCAGGGCGAGTAAAAAGATTTGAAAGTAGTGCCATTATTCTTATCCAAATACGGGATTTTAAGTATGTATTCTAAGTATTTTTTATATTAAAAAATGCTGCAATTATTCTTATCCACAAAGAGGAAAAGATAATTCCGATTGCTATTATTTTTTATTATTATTCCTAAATGGTGTTTTTTAATTTTTTTTTTCTTTCTGTAATAAGGTATTTTTTTGTTATTCATAAATGTGAATAAAACAAAGTACATATTTACATATTTATTCCTAAATGGTGTTTAGATCAAAATGTTTTACTGGTTTTATACTTATTTTGATACGTAGATAGATGACTTATACAGTTGACAAATGGCATATAAGTTGGGAAAGTGCTGGCAATAAAGTTCCCATACAAGATGACCGACCCCTTCTTCTGATAAAATTTTAAATCAATTTTTAAAAGGCTTCAAACATATTGACCTAGTGGATGAAGTTCTCCCACAAAATACTTGGGATAAAAATTGTGTATCATATGTTATTAGATTTTCATAATGTCTATTTAACCTAAAACAAGATATGTTAAATCTAGATTCGAATATACACCTGTATTGTTGATTTGATTGGGAAAATACAAGAAATTGGCATTGTTACTTTGAAATGATTAATTAATAAAATTTATTGAATTTTCGTAGTATCTGTTTAACGTATAACTTAGATAGGTTAAATCTAAGTTTGAAAATAAATTTATTGGAAGTACATGTATATATTGTTGGAAAAGCAATTGGGATTGTGGCCTTGAAATAAGTTAATGCTTTCATTGTTTTGAAAGATTCCTGACAGCAAAGTATTACTTGAATACTTTGTGAGTGATCATCCTTTATGGATATTGTGATCATCAAAGGGAATCTTTGGGCACAGAATTCTGCTTTCCATGTTGTGTAAGAATCTGTTGTAAATCTGGTTTTTTATAGCAGATTTATGCACTCTGGATTCATTTGGAATCACCGCTTAGGTGCATCTATGTGCTACAGCTTAAGTAGTATCATGTTAGTAAATAAGTAAAATAACTTGGATGCCTCAAAGGATATAACTTTCCAGAGGCTTTTCAAGTGCAAGGAACCTTCTTTTCATGTGCAAAGAACCTTCTGTTTATCTGTATTTCCTGAATCAAGCAATAGTCTGGATTGGCACAAAATATGTTGATTTTGATAGCAGATTTAGGTGCTCATGAGTCATAACTAGTTACCGCTTAGGTGCATCTACGTGCTACAGCTTAAGTAGTATCATGTTAGTAAATAAATAAAATAACTTGGATGCCTCAAAGGATATAACTTTCCAGAGGCTTTCCAATTGCAAGGAATCTTCTTTTCATGTGCAAAGAACCTTCTGTTTATCTGTATTTCCTGAATCAAGCAATAGTCTGGATTGGCACAAAATATGTTGATTTTTATAGCAGATTTAGGTGCTCATAACTAGTTACCGCTTAGGTGCATCCACGTGTTACAGCTCAAGTAGTATCATTAGTAAATAAATAAAATAACTTGGATGCCTCAAAGGATATAACTTCCAGAGGCTTTTCAAGTGCAAGGAACCTTCTTTTCATGTGCAAAGAACCTTCTGTTGTTTATCTGTATTTCCTGAATCAAGCAATAGTCTGGATTGGCACAAAATATGTTGATTTTTATAGCAGATTTAGGTGCTCATAACTAGTTAAAAAATTAAATATAAAATGTATTATAATTAAATTCATTTTTCACACAAATTATTAAATGTAAGTGTAAGATAAATTTATGGTAATATCTAAATTGTAGAAAGAAAGAAAGAAAGAAAGAATTTTTAATGTCCACGAGGCTAAAAATAGCCTATGGGACAGATTGCTTCTCTATCTGACTCTTGTATTCGGCCCTTTTCCTGTGAAGTTTTACAATGAGCACTCCCAGCTTATCGACAAACTCTTCACTGAATAGATTATCCCAAGAATTAGCTGCCAGAATACCTGCATAGTTTTCTCTGGTGTCCTTGAAGGCCTCACATTCTAGAATGAAATGTTTTTCTGTTTTTCTGTATTAAAAAAGATGATGCTTCAAATATATATTTTGACTATAAAATCCTTTTGGTTGTTTATCTGTATTTCCTGAATATAAAATATTTTTATATTCTGGATTGGATAAAAAATAATAATGCTCACTTTTCATACACTCTAACCAAGCTGTCAATTAAGCAATGTGATTGTTGAGTTGTTGGTGCATTTTTACAACCTGTGTGAACCTGTAATTTAGAGACGATGCCTCAAAGAGATATTTTGGTTATAAAATTCCTTCTGTTGTTTATCTGTGTATTCCTGAATATAACAATATTTATTGGCCAAAAATAATGCTGACCTTTTATGTATCATGCTTATATGTTTATAAATAAAATGGTCAGAAAGTTAAAAGTTAAAATATTTTAATCATAATAAAAAAAATAGATGAATAATAATAATTATAAAATTTTATTTATGAGGTGTAAAGTAATTGGTCTAGTTTTCATTAGGTTTAGGATTCAAATCTCTTTGAGACTGGAGATAGAAACTATTTGGGGTAACTAAACTATCCTAAGGTCCTCCAGACTTGATCAACCTCACACAATCTTATTAATAGGCTACCACTATGGATTAATAGTTCTTTTTCCACCCTCACATCCCCAAAATGCAATGAAGTATGATACTAAGAGATTTCCTTTAAAAGAAAATGAAACAATTAATTTCATTGTTTGACTTTTCCTTCCATTAATATACAACTCGTGCATGGTTGATTTTCTTTTTCTTAAACAACTCTTTATTATTAGATTATATTATCTTGCTTTTACATCTCACTTTGTAGAACAAACTTATACTAGTGTGGGTAAAAATAATTATATTCACATAAAAGGCATGTTAATTTCTAATCTTGACCTTATTAGTTTTAAAAAAAAAATTATTAGATTATATTATATTAGAACAAAAGATTGATGGAATATTGATGTTGTAGCTTATTTTGATAGAGTTTACTTAAAGGAGTTGAGAAATAACGAAGTTGCGGTGTAATGAAATGACAAAATGAGGACTAAACCTTTTTAGCATGTTATGAGTTGGGAAAGAGATTGTAACAAGTTTCCATACAAAACTAACCCCCTTATGATAAAATTTATATCACTAGGGAAAAGGCTTGAAACCAGTTCCCAGATCAAAATTATTATTAGATTATATTATCTTGCTTTTACATCTCACTTTGTAGAACAAACTTATACTAGTGTGGGTAAAAATAATTATATTCACATAAAGGCATGTTAATTTCTAATCTTGACCTTAGCCAATAATCACGACTCATATGATTCTAAGCTTTTAAAAGTACATGTTCTAATTTCGTTGGAACACTTTTGCTTATCAGTTTTTAATTATTGTCTCTAAATGTTGTTTAGATCAAAATGTTCTTCCATTGTTATGTAGATGATGTAAAGTTCAGAAATGTCAAAGCTATGGTGTAATTAAATGAAAAAAATGGGGACTAAGGGCTTGCATGTCATGAGTTGAAAAGGGGTTTGTAATAAGATTGATGGAATATTGATGTTGTCGCTTATTTTGATAGAGTTTACTTAAAGGAGTTGAGAAATAACGAAGTTGCGGTGTAATGAAATGACAAAATGGGGACTAAACCTTTTTAGCATGTTATGAGTTGGGAAAGAGATTGTAACAAGTTTCCATACAAAACTAACCCCCTTATGATAAAATTTATATCACTAGGGAAAAGGCTTGAAACCAGTTCCCAGATCAAAATTGACCCTGGTCTCACATTTTGTTAAGCCCTTATTATATAAAGCCCCATGTTAACTGAAAAACCTTTTATTAAGCCCTACATATTGAATGATTACATTTCTATTGTTATATTGTTATGTAGGCTAGAACCCTTCATGGTCCCATTTTATTATATGAAGGAGATCTAGTTTTAGGATCATCAAATATGGTCTTATTTATTGTATTTATTGTGAAAGGATGGCTCCCCTTGATTTGAAGTGTAATTATTGGTTTCTCATCATTTTTAAGGTGCAAGGATCATAACATTTGGAATTAGAGCTCTTTAATCCTATGGTTTTGCTACTTCAAATAGGTCATCGTGGCATTTTTGCTATAACTTTTTTTCTAGGTAGTTTCAGATCGTGGCTCACTACATTTTTAGAGATATGGTCGAAGGAAGTTTTGGTTTCTAAATGCTCCTAAGTTTTATCTCAAACAGGGCAGTTCAATATTTTTTCTATTACTTTTTGTGAGGCTTCAAACAGTGAAACTCAGACCACGTTGAGGTGAAATCATGGTGAACATCTAGTCCAAGTTAGAAATTTTGGTTTGTTATATTTTCAGAGATATGCTCCAACGAAGTTAGGGTTTTAGTGTGTTCTAGAATTTAGTCTCAAGGGATTGTAACAAATTTCCATACAAAACTAACCCCCTTATGATCAAATTTAAAAGGCTTGAAACAAGTTCCCACATCAAAATTGACCACAATATCACATTTTGTTAAGCCCTTATATAAAGCCCCATGATAACTGAAAAACCTTTTATTAAGCCCTACATATTGAATGATTACATTTCTATTGTTATATTATTATGTATGCTAGAACCCTTCATGGCCCATTTTATTATAATTGTATCATGTCTCCTATATATACTAAGGAGACTTGGTTTTAGGATCATCAAACATGGTCTTATTTATTGTGAAAGGATGTTTCCTCTTGATTTGAATTGTAATTATTGGTTTCTTATCATTTTTAAGGTGCAAGGACTCGTGATCCTATGGTTTTGCTGCTTCAAATAGGTCAATTTGGCATTTTTGCTATAACTTTTTTCTAGGTAGTTTCAGATGGTAACTCACTACATTTTCGGAGATATGGTCGAAGGAAGTTTAGGGTTTCTAAATACTCCTAAATTCTATCTCACACAAGGCAGTTCAATATTTTTTCTATTACTTCTTTTTTTTGTGAGGCTTCAAACAGTGAAACTCCGACCACGTTGAGGTGAAATCATGGTGAACATCTAGTCCAAGTTAGAAATTTTGGTTTGCTATATTTTTCAGAGATATGCTCCAAGGAAGTTAGGGTTTTAGTGTGTTCCAGAATTTTTTGTTTTGTTTATAAGGCTTCATAAAGTGAAAATTGGACCATATTAAGAGGAAATCTTGGGGAATATTTGGTACCATTTTTAGAATTTATTTTGCTATATTTTGGGAGTTGAGCACTTGACACACAATACAAGTTTGCTCGTGGGAAGAGGCCAAAAAAATCGAGTTTTGGGAAAGTTACTGTAACTTTTAGTCGACACATCAGATTTAGTTCACACACTTGGAATTGCAAAAACTACATAACAGAGTATTGCAGAGAAAATTTTCATATCTAGAAGACCTCAAATCTCAGATATATTTCAGTAAAGCTTCATGCATTCTAATATTCTCCTAATTAAGGTATGCAACTTACTAGTGACCTAATTGTTCATTAGAATATCCCCTTTTTTGTTGTTGTAATTAAGATGCCTATTGTTATTTTCCAACACGCCTCCAAACTAAACTACAACACCAATTAAATATACTAAAATCCCATCCTTGACTCACGAAGGAAGTGAAGACTGAGAAATTAGGTTATCTCAATTAGAGAAGAAAATTAATGAAGTAGATGGTAGTATGTTAAAAAAGGTGGATTTCTTATGTTCTCAAGAAAAGCTTAAAATAGAAATGGAAAAGATGAATGAAAATAAGGAAGGAATAGAAATGAAGATGAATGAAAATAAGAATGAATAGAAATACAAAAATCTATGATTTACATGGGAAATATTCTCCTGGAGAGGCTTCCTAAAAGGGATATGGAGATCCAAGGAAATCAAAATAGAAGGAGAATCATGTTATTGAGAATCACAATTAGAGAACACAAATTCTAAGTCGTAAAAAGATAATTAAATTTTCAATCTAAGATCCACATCATCGAGGATTCAAGTCAGCACCAAGGAACTACTACATTTTGAAGTTTTATATGAGGAAATTTGATGGTAATGATCATGTAACATTGATATTTTAGATGGAATGATATTTTGATCTACACCATGTGGCATCCCTACAGAAGGTAAACATTTCATTCATGTTTTTAGAACAAGACCAACACGTATGGCATCAATGGCTTTGTGAAAGAAAAAATGATTCTGTTATATCTTGGTCCATTTTTATAGATGAATTGATAACACATTATGGGATATTAAGAGAACCACATTCTTTAGTCAATTGGTAAATCTTTGACAAAGAAGTGTTGTTACAGACCACATTCAAAAATTTCAAAAGTTGTGTTTCGTAGTAAAGAATATTTCAAAGTATAACTTGTTATACCCATTTATGGGTACTTTAAAAGAGATCATCTGACATGAGGTGCATCTCTTTGAACCTAATTCTTTAGAGCATGCTTTCAGTCTCGAAAGAAAATTTGAAAGCAAAAGTATGTCCACTAGAATATTGGTCACTAATAACTATAGAGAAAATCAAATGGATGAAAGAAGAGCAAAGGGACTATGGTTTAGTTGTGACAACAAGTATAATAAAGGGCATAAATGCAGTTTGATATGAGGAAATTTAATGGTAATGATCCTGTAACATTGATGTTTTAGATTGAACAATATTTTGGTCTACACCATGTGGCATCCTTACAAAAGTTAAATATTTCATCCATATTTTTAGAACAAGACCAACATGTATGGCATCAATGGCTTTGTGAAAGGAAAAATAATTATGTTATATCTTGGTCCATTTTTATAGAGGAATTGATAACACATTATGGGATATTAAGAGAAACACATTTTTAGTCAATTGTTAAATCTTTGACAAAAAGGTGGTGTCACAAAGCACATTTAAAAATTTCAAAAGTTGAGTCTCATTGTAAAGAATATTTCAAAGGATAACTTGTTATACCTATTTATGGGTACTTTAAAAGAGATCATCCAACATGAGGTGCATTTGAACCTAATTCTTTAGAGAATGCTTTCACTCTAGAAAGAAAAGCTGAAAGAAAATTTATGGCCACTAGAAAATTGGTCACTAATAACTATAGAGAAAATCATGCTCCCTTTCTTCAACTAACGAGGTTGACTCCTCAACAAATGGATGAAAGAAGAGCAAAGGGACTATTGTTTAGCTGTTACAACAAGTATAGTAAAGGGCATACATGTAGTGAGAAGAAATTATTTTACATAAACTATGAAGATGAAGAAGATGAAGAAGTGGGAACTTCATAAGATCTAGAGCTAGAAGAAACTACTCCAACAATCTCTTGACATGTATTAGCGGAAATCAATACTCCACAAACCCTCAATATTGAAGGATCTATCAAAAGGCAAAGGGTAACAATATTGATAGACTCAAGTAGTACTTATAACTTCATCAATTACAAATTGGCAAAACTTCTAAATTGCTTTGTATATCCAACACCATAATTTCAAGTGATGATTGCAGATGGAGGTACCATAAATTGTATAGGGAAGTGTAATAAGATTAAGTTGAATATGGGGGAGTATTTATTGGTTAGTCCGATGATTGCAATCCAAATGAGTGGTGATGATGTTGTATTAGGTGTCCAAAGGTTACAATCATTGCGAACAATGGCCCTTAATTTTCAAGATGTTTTCATAATTTTTTTCTTAGAAGGAAAGGAAATTGATCTTAGAGGTATCTAAGGGAAACCTAATAAAGTGATAAGTTATAATAGCATGACAAAATTACTAGAAAAGGAACACCAAGGTGTAGTTTCAAAATTGTGTTCATTAGATGTTCAAACATCTCTATTCTCTTTTCTAGTGGATCTTCAAAAAGTTATAAACAATCATGCTAAGATATTTTGATAAATTTCTAAGGGTCCTCCACATGTCTGAGAACATGACTATGATATTCATTTTCAACCTAGAAGTGTACCACCTAACAAGTAGGCCTTATAGATGTCCACATGCACAAAAGAGTGAGATTGAGTGTATGGTTCAAGAAATGTTAGAAGTGGGTATCATTCAACCTAGCTAGAGTGATTTCTCTTCATCAATGGTGATGGTTACAAAAAGGATGGATTTTTGTGCATGTGTCGATACTACAGAAAAATCAACAAAACGACAATCAAATATAAATTTTGATCCAGAATTCAGTCTCAAACAAGTCGGTTTGGAATTTTTGTTATAACTTTTTTGTCTGTAAGGCTTCATAAAGTGAAAATTGGACCATATTAAGAAGAAATATTGGGGAATATCTAGTTCCATTTTTTAGAATTTGGTTTGCTATTTTTTGGGAGTTATATCCTATGGAATTTAAGGTTTGTGAAGAGTCATGAAATAAAATTAAACAGTCAACTTGGTATTTTGCTATCTTTTCTTATCTGGAAATTTTTAGATCGTGAAATATTCAAGAAATTTAGGATACATATAGAAGTATATTAGGTACAAGTTCTATAATTATATTTCAAGAATTGAACACATGGCACACAATACAAAATTGCTCGTGGGAAGAGGCCGAAAAAATCAACCAGTTTGGGAAAGTTACTATAACTTTTAGTCGGCACATCAGATTTAGTTCACACTCGCGGAATTGCAGAAACTACATAACAGAGTATTACAGAGAAAATTTTCATATCTAGAAGACCTCAAATCTCATATATATATCAATAAAGCTTCATGCATTATAATATTATCCTAATTAAGGTATGCAGCTTACTAGTGACCTAACTATTCAGAAGAACATCCCCCTTTTTTGTTGTAATAAAGATGGCTATTATTATTTTCCAACGTGCCTCCAAACAAAACTACAACACCAATTAAATCTACTAAAAGCCCATCCTTGACTCACGAAGAAACTGAAGACTGAGAATTTAGGTTACCTCAATCAGAGAAGAAATTGAATGAAGTAGATGGTAGTATGTTCAAAAAGGTGGATTTATCGGATTCTCAAGAAAAGCTTAAAATGGAAATGGAAAAGAAGATGAATGAAATAAGGAAGGAATAGAAATGAAGATGAATGAAAATAATAAGGAATATAAAAGAAGATGAACAAAAATAAAGAATAAATACAGAAAACTATGATTTCCATGGAAAATCTTCTCTTGGAGAGAATTCCTAAAAGGGATACGGAGATCCAAGGAAATCAAAATAGAAGGAGAAGCATGTTATTGAGAATCACAATTAGAGAACATAAATTTTGAATCGCAGAACCATAATTAAATTTTAAATCCAAGGTCCACATCATCAGGGATTCAAGTCAGCACCAAGGAACTACTATATTTTGAAGTTTGATATGACGAAATTTAATGGTTATGATCCCGTAACATTGATATTTTAGATGGAACAATATTTTGATCTACACCATGAGGCATCCTTACAAAAGGTAAATATTTCATCCATGTTTTTAGAACACGACCAACATGTATGGCTTCAATGGCTTTGTGAAAGGAAAAATGATTATGTTATATCTTGGTCCATTTTTATAGAGGAATTGATAACACATTATGGGATATTAAGAGAAACACATTCTTTAGTCAATTGGTAAATCTTTGACAAAAAGGTGTTGTTACAGAGCACATTCAAAAATTCCAAAAGTTGAGCCTCATAGTAAAGAATATTTCAAAGGATAACTTGTTATACCTATTTATGGGTACTTTAAAGGAAATCATCCAACATGAGGTGCATCTCTTTGAACCTAATTCTTTAAAGCATGCTTTCAGTCTGGAAAGAAAAGTTGAAAGCAAAAGTATGGCCACTAGAAAATTGGTCACTTATAACTATAGAGAAAATCATGCTCCCTTTCTTCAACTAACAAGGTTGACTCCTCAACAAATGGATGAAAGAAGAGCAAAGGGACTATTGTTTAGCTTTGACAAAAAGTATAGTAAAGGGCATACATGCAGTGAGAATAAATTATTTTACATAAACTATGAAGATGAAGAAGATCAAGAAGTGGGAACTTCATAAGATCTAGAGCTAGAAGAAACTACTCCAACAATCTCTTGACATGCATTAGCTGAAATCAATACTCCACAAACCCTCAATATTGAAGGATCTATCAAAAGGAAAAATGTAACAATATTGATAGACTCAAGTATTACCTATAACTTCATCAATTACAAATTGGAAAAACTTCTTAATTTCTTTATATATCCAACACCAAGATTTCAAGTGATGATTGCAGATGGAGGTGCCATAAACTGTATAGTGTAGTGTAATAATATTAAGTTGAATATGGGGGAGTATTTATTGGTTAGTCCGATGATTGCAATCCAAATGAGTGGTGATGATGTTATATTAGGTGTCTAATGATTACAATAATTGGGAACAATGGCCCTTAATTTCCAAGATGTTTTCATAATATTTTTCTTAGAAGGAAAGGAAATTGAGCTTAGAGGTATCTAAGGGAAACCCAATAAAGTGATAAGTTCTAATAGCATAATAAAATTACTAAAAAAGGTACACCAAGGTGTAGTTTCAAAATTGTGTTCATTAGATGTTCAAACATCTCTATCATCTTTTCTAGTGGATCTTCAAAAAGTTATCAACAATTATGCTAAGGTATTTGGATAAATTTCTAAGCGTCCTCCACATGTCCGAGAACATGACTATGCTATTCATTTGCAACCTAGAAGTGTATCACCTAATAGTAGGCCTTATAGATATCCACATGCACAAAAGAATGAGATTGAGTGTATGGTTCAAGAAATGTTAGAAGCGGGTATCATTCAACCTAGCCAGAGTGATTTCTCTTCATCAAAGGTTATGGTTACAAAAAGGATGGTTCGTGGTGCATGTGACCAGACTACAGACAACTCAACAAAACGACAATCAAAGATAAGTTTTGTATTCTTGTCATTGATGAATTGTTAGATGAATTGCATGGACCAAATTTCTTTACTAATTTTGATATTTGTTTTGGATATCATCAAATTAGAATGAGGCAAGAAGACATTTCCAAAAAAACCTTTAGAACATATGAAGGTCAATATGAGTTTTTGGTTATTCCATTTGGACATACAAATGCACCTTCAACATTTCAAATCTTAATGAATTCTATTTTCAAACCTTTCCTTAGAAAATTTGTGCTAGTATTTTTTGATGACATACCAATTTAAAACAAACCTTGGGAAGAGCATGCACAAAATGTTGACAAGGTCTTGACACTATTCAAAGATAAAAAAACTATATGCAAATCCTTCCAAGTGTGATTTTGGGATTTAAGAAGTGGAATATTTGTGTCATATTGTATCACATAATGGCATCACGGTGGATCTTAACAAAATCAAAGCTATGAGGGAATATCCAATCCAAAATACCTTGAAGAGACTCAAAAATTCTTATGATTTACAAGATACTACTGCATATTTTTCAATAATTATGGTCAAATAACTGTACACCTCTAAAAAAATTATTGAAGAAGGAAGAATTTTCTTGGACTAAAGAAGCAACCAAATCATTTTAAGAACTTAAAGAGGCTATGTGTACAACTCCCATCTTATTCATGCCTCAATGTTGCAATGTGATGCCTCAGTGTTGAGAATTTTGAGGGCTAGTGATTAATTCAACTTCTATTCTTGATAATTACTTATGAGCTTACTTGAGTTACATATGTCTTCTATTGCTTAGATTATTTAGTCTTTCATCAAGTCAATTACCAAAATACAAAAGACACAAATTTAGGCTCTTCAAACCAGGGAAAAACCTCTCCCTCTTGGAGAGGAAAACCCACGAGAAATTATTCTTATAGATATTCAAATGACAAGTACCATGACCAAGAATTATACCCTTGACCTATGAATGCCTCCAAGACCTTGTCATTACTTATTTGACTGCCTTCAACATTGATCCTTCTCTTATGCTCCAATCTACACTGACCTGCACTAGTACAAGAGAACTCAACCTCTACTTCTTATTACTTAGTCAACTATTGGAGACTGAATATTATTCACCTTGCATACACTTGTAACTTTATTCCTTTAATACTGCTTTCTTCTTTAGGTCATTGTCTCAAATTCATGTATTGTAGGGTAAACTAACCTTGGCACATTTAGCAAGTCCTTCTTTAAACAGATCCACACTTATAGTACTTGTATACTACCTTTTCCTTTGCTTATGATTCAGGTTCCTTGCACTGCTTGGTGTCACAAAACGATATGCGATACTACTATGTGATATCCGCAGATTCTTCCTAAGATAAGATCCGAAAAAATAATGTTGTTATACCTCGGAAAAGTCCGCAGTATAACCCTATACCAAATCTCAACAATCTTCACTTATATCCTCTTTAAAGCCACACTTTTTCACCTTCTGAAATCCACACTTTTTTGTCCTCTGAAATCTGCACTTGATTACTCAGAACAGTCAACAAATATCTGTGTCAAATAAGCCGCAGGTCAGGGTATATATAGGGCATATGTCCCTCCTTTTAGGCTGATCATACAACAACATGTAGGCCAACATCATTACTGTGTATAGGACAACTTTATCATTCATCTCCAGCATTGAGCGAGGGTCATTTCAAGCCATTCTTCCACAAGGTTCATGAAAAGGTCTTGTTGCATTTATTGATGAGTAGTCTCTTCATATACATGACACTAATTACACTTATAAACAGAATACAAACCCTAATAAACATCAATAAGAAGTCTATTAACCTATAATAAAATCTTGCTCTTGAAACCCATGAGGAAAGTACAACAAAATACATTTTATTATCTTTGTCTTCTTCTTTACATAAATACATAATTACATAGTCAATATGAACACCGATCCTAGTTACACTTTTCAACACTCCCTCTTAACTAGGGAGGTATTCATACAGGTACATGGTCACTTTCAAACTGAAGAATCTCATAAGAAGAATTGGATTGGTAATCGCATATGTATATCATATCAACCAGCATTGTCCTAGTGCAAGGCCTTGACTAACAACCCCATCTCTCAATGAGACAATGGGCTACAATGCTGGCGAGACACGTGACTTATAGACACCATAGTAATTGTCTCTCCAAGGTACATACTCCACCCGGGTGTTCCCAAAGTATGACCTTATTGGACTATTCTTCCCTTGGGTAGCTAGCCCTCAGAGAATATCGGTCCCCGACTATTCTTATCTTGAATTCCCTAACCCATTCTCAAAGAGTATCAATGCCATATGATTACCCAATCCTCCATTGTATCTTCCCAAGTGAAGACCAGAATGATGTGTCTATCTCTCCCTCTCAGCCAAAGAGGACCTATTCCACAAGGGAATGTACTCATTCCTGTATAAGGAATCTACCTAAGATCATTCTTAGGAATTACCCAGTTTCTTCCAAGTAAGAAACTGATCATTAGGCTTCCTCTCAATCAGGGACTTGCAGTAGAAATGATGAGACACCTGAATTCTCATGAATAATTCCTCCCCTCGATGTCATGGATTTTGATATTGAGGAATATTCAAATTTAGCTCCATAGGGCACATATCGTTTATCACTTTAATTCATGAGTCATGTCATCTACCAGAAATATATTCATCTGTATTTCTTATCTGGTCCACCTTTTATGCCATGTTTCTTTCTTTCGAATCATCTCCAAGGATCTTTCATCCTTTCTAATGATTAGAAACCCTACACAAATTCATTTAGATAAACATATACGTGTGAAATTTTTAAATTTACCTCAGTGATGATATTTCACCATGACATCTTCTTGTAGGCATCATAATCCTTTATTAATATTGACACATCTCCTAATGATATGTTTTGTCAAGGGTCTTCTTCTTTACCAGACTTCTATTAGAGTTTACATATCCTCCCAGGAGATATTCTAGTCACATATTCTTGGCTTCTGGATGATAACTGCCTATTGACATGGTTGCACTTCATGATCTCTTCCTTTCTGCACATCTTCATTCCCAGGAACTGCCAATTTCCAATTCCTTGTTCATATACAACCACCTCATATTCCATATGAGGATATATTATGTTGATTTCATCTGTCAGTGCACTGTGAGAGATTCTCCTCCATAGATCATAATTCTAAATATAGAATTCCATTACCTGCAACCATATGACATGACTATACAACATCCAGTGTTAGCATATATATATATACACCTTTTTCCTTTCAGTCATCTTGTAGCAGTTTTCCTAGACTGAAGAGCTTCATTCCCTTGACCTGCTCCTTGAATATGTCATCACATCCCAGAATTCTATAGCATAGAATTCTTGCTATAACTAATATGCTTCCTTTCTAATCAGTGAATTCATAGAGAACTCCATTATAAAATGTCAGCACCAGTTTCCATGATTACCCTTGATCTTGATGACTGCCTTCCATCAGTAATGTTATCAGAGAGGTTTTCCCGAAGCTATTTCACCAAGAGCTCCTACCATGCTTTTATCATGATGCCTTAAATATACATTGCTTCCTTCTACTTTATAATCAACAAAAATATCTTTGAGGATAAATATGATCATAGAGATCTTTCACTTTCTTCTTTCTTATATTTCTTTGCATCTGATTCTTCCCTTTCATATGTGACATGGGCTTCTTCCATTTTCCTCTTGTCCTTTCTAAATTTAGGAAAATCTCGTTTATAATGACCAATATCATTACATCCAAATCATAGTGCTTTGTCCATATTTCTTCTCTTATTTCGAGGACCAAATTTACCGAATCTTCCTTTCTTCCTGGACATGGCGGCAAAGGCTTGATTCCCTACACTTGATCCCGCTTTCAATCTTGATTCTTCTATCTTACCTAGACCTTGGAATGTCATGGATTCTTCTCTCCCATCTATGCTTGAAGTGAAACCTCTCCATTCTTTCGGTAAAGCATTTTGTACCACATTGAGTATTTCTCCATCAGACATTACTTCTCCCAATTTTGTAGTTGATCTCGTATTGCGAAAATATCCATCAGATATGGAATTTTTCCTTCCTTTATTGACATTCTCAATTTGTATAGCTTTTGTCCTAGGGATATTATTTCCTTTGTAGAACCTTTCGAGAATAGTTCCACCAATTTATCATATATTTCTTTTGAGGATTCTAGCTTTGATACATAGGGAATGAGAGAATCTTTTATGGATTCTATAAGAATCCTTCGGGGTCTTATGTCTCCCTTCATGTATTTTATATGTATTTTATATATGCCAGAATGTCTTCTTTTTGAGGTTGAATTGTATTTCCTCCGATGAAGTCCATAACTTCATTTTCAATTAGATTCAAACCTGTCCTTTTCTTCCATGCATTAAAGTTTGATGACCCGACCAATTTGTTGTTCTCTATACCATAAGTCATTTTGACAGATTTAGATAAATTCATAGATACTTACTTGAGTAAGTGACTTTCTCCTTCAACAGCTTCCTTGATGATGATGAAGATGAAGTTAGGAACTTCTCCTTAGATTAAATTCTCCAATGTAGATGATCTTGAATCCTTGATGACAAGGGATGTTTCCAAATGATGATGTCTCTTCCACCAATGTCTTGAATAGAAATCTTTGATGGAAAAGATTATTTTCTTGAAGAGTGAATCCTTTGAATACTTTTATTTTTGCTTCCTTGAGTACCTCTTTTCTAAGTAGCCCTTCCTTTAACACCTTAGCACTGATACCATGTTGAGAATTTTGAGGGCTAGTGATTAATTCAGCTTCTCTTCTTAATAATTACTTGTGAGCTTACTTGAGTTACGTATGTATTCTCTTGCTTAACTTATTTAGTCTTTCATCAAGTCAATTACCAAAATACAAAAGATGCAAAGTTAGGCTCTTCGAGCCAGGAAAAAACCTCTCCCTCTTAGAGAGGAAAACCCACGAGAAATTCTTCTTATAGATCTTCAGATTACAAGTACCATGACCAAGACTTATACCCTTGACCTATGAATGCCTCCAAGACCTTGTAATTACTTCTTTGACTGCCTGCAACATTGATCCTTCTCTTATGCTCCAATATGCATTGACTTGCACTAGTGCTAGAGAACTCGGTCTATACTTCTTATTAATTAGTCAACTTTTGGAGACTGAATCTTCTTCACCTTGCATACACCTGTAAATTTATTCCTTTAAGAATGCTTTTTTCTTTAGGTCACTGTCTCAACTTCATGTATTGTAGGGTAAACTAACCTTGGTACAATTAGCAATTCCTTCTTTAAATAGATCCACACTTATAATACTTGTATACTTCCTTTTCCTTTGCTTATGATTCAGGTTCCTTGCACTGCTTGGTGTCAAAAAATGGTATGCAATACTACTGTGTGATATCTGCAGATTCTTCCTAAGATAAGATCCGAAAAAAAAATGATGTGATACCTTAGACAAGTCTGCAGTATAACCCTCTACCAGATCTCAACAATCCGCACTTATATCCTCTTTAAATCCACACTTTTTCACCTTCTGAAATCCACACTTTTTGTTCTATGAAATCTGCACTTGATTATTCAGAACAGTCTGCAAATCTCTGTGTCAAATAGGCTGCAGGTCAGGGTATATATAGGGCATATTTCCCTCCTTTTAGGCCGACCATACAACAACATGTAGGCCGACATCATGACTGTGTATAGGATGACTTTATCATTCATCTCCAACATTGAGTGAGGGTTGTTTCAAGACATTCTTCCACAAGGTTCATGAAAAGGTCTTGTTGCATTTATTGATGACTAGGCTCTTCATATAGATGACACTAATTACACTTATAAACAGAAGACAAACCCTAATATACATGAAGAAGAAGTCTATTTACCTATAATAAAATCTTGCTCGTGAAACCCATGAGGCAAGTACAACAAAATAAATTTTATTATCTTTGTCTTCTTCTTTACATAAATACATAATTACATAGCCAATATGAACACCGATCCTAGTTACACTTTTCAACACTCAAGCTATGGCAGTGGTGCCATTTTGATGCAAGAAAGAAGACCCCTTTCCTTTGAAAGTAGCAAAATTAAAGGAAAGAACTTACTCAAACCCATCCATGAAAAATAAATGCTAGCCATACTACATGCAATTAAGAAATTACATCCATACCTAATACGAAGAAACTTCAAAGTAAAAAAATATCATGATAGTTTGAAGTACTTCTTGGAGAAAAGACCATCTTCAAAAGAGAAACAAAAATGGGTCACAAAGATGTTTGGATATGGATTTAAAATTATCTACAAAAAGGGAAAACAAAATATTGTGGCAGATGCACTCTCAAGGAAATAGGAAGACACAAATGGTTTATTATGCACTATTTCCAATCCATAATCTAACTGTGTGATGCTCTAACTAGAGAAATACAATTAAATATCAAAACATGAACTAGCTACAACAAACAAATAAACATGCAATCTGAAACTCCAGAAGAACAACAAGTTTAGAACATTGTTGAACATAAATAATAGAGTTGAGCCATTTTATTAAATATACAATGAGAAGATGAGTACAAAAAATAGTGGAATATGTGTAGCCGGGCTTTCTTAAGAAATCATGTAAAACCTAGGTGAGAATGAAGACAAATCCATGATGAAATGGCTCATTGGCTGCACACTCTGCCTAGAAATTTACTGCTACTGCTACTAGAGGAAAACTAATATTTGAGGCCACAAATATGCTCCAAAAATTCTGAAAAATTAAGACAATGATCTCCAACCCATGACCAAAAAAACCAAGAAATATTTTGGGCTAATTCAAACCTCTTGGAATTACCCAAAAATCAAGTGAAATCAACCATTGCCTAGCTCCGCATCCCACTAGAAAATCTATAGTTTCTCCACCAAAATTCTCCACAAAAATAACTGAGAAATCACTGAAAGATAGCGCTGAAAATATAGAGTGAAATTCCAGCTATTTCATGTCATAAGATTGCAACAACTACTCCAACAAAAAATGACCTAGTTGTAGAGATTCAACTCATAAAAATAGAGGAAAAAAAATCCAATCAACTCCAAGTTCACCGAAAGAGAGTTGGGATTATCCACTTGGAAATCCTTGTGCTAAACAACACTGGTTGAATTAGCTCAACAACTTAAGCAAACCTGCCTTCAATTTCAAAATGAAATGCCAAAACCAGAATGATCAAAATGAGGCCTCAACCTTCCTTTTATTTTTTCTTTCACTTCCTCATACCATGGTTCGATTTTTCCCCATACCATGGTTTGATCCTTCCCATGGTTTTATTTCCATGCTTGGTAATTCCACAACTTAACTTTAATTTTTCTTCTTTTCCTAATTCTCAACCATTGTCTTTTCTCCAAAATTTATTAAATATCTCTACAACTTATTTCTCCTAATTTTATTTAGCCAAATATATATATTAATCACCAAAATTGCAAAATTTGGAATTTCCATGTCAAAATTTTAATTGGGGATAGGACAGTCCTTCCCTCCGAAATGTTGCTTGTCCTCAAGAAATTGTAGTGTTAGATGCTGCCAAATATGTTCTCCTTCCCAAGTGGCATATTCTTCAGGAAAATCCTTCCACTTGACAAGGAATTATCTAATGGTCCTGCTCCTCAGTTTCCTTTCCCTCTCATGTAATATGGCCTCTAGTATAAAAATCAAATGCCCCTCATCATCTAATGGCAGCAACTCAGTGGCAGTATGCACTCGTTGTCCCAAGGCCTTTTTCAGGCAAGGGATATGGAATACATTATGCACCCTGCTTCCTGGTGGAAGCTTCAACTCATAAGATACCTCTCCCACTCGTTGGATCACCCTATATGGCCCATAAAAATGAATCTGAATATTTTCACCTCCCTTCAGCTTCAGTGTGGATTGCTTGTATGGTTGTAATCTAAAAAAAAACAAATCTCCCACCTCAAAATGTTGCTCTACTCTGCCTATGTCCGCATATAACTTTTGTTGGTTCCATGCCATAAGCAAGTTATCCTTGAGTTCTATAAGGATATCTTGGCTCTCCTGTACCCAATATTTGGCCCCTAGATCTATGATGTATCCAAAAACCATATCAGCAAAAGTCAGTGCATCATAACCATATAAAGCATGAAAGGGTGTAATACCTATGGAAATATTATATGTGATGTTGTAGCAATACTTACTAAGGTGAAACCACTTCACCCATGCTCTTTGTTGTCTAATCACATGTTTACGTAGATATCCCTCCAACCACTTATTTACTATCTCCATCTGTTCATCTGTTTGAGGGTGGTATCTAGTGCTGGGAGTTAGCTCTGTGCCAACAAGGCGAAATAACTCTTGCCAAAATACTCCTATAAATCTGGAACCCCTATCATTGACAATCGTCTTAGGAAGCCCATGTAACCTAAACACCTCTTGGAAAAACAACTAGACTACCTATGATGCTGAATATCGATCTAGAATGGCGAAAAAGTGTGCAAACTTCGTCAGCCTATCAACAACCACATATATGCAGTCTCTCCCCTATACTGTCGGAGATCCTATAATAAATTCCATTGATATAATTTCCCACTTCCTCTTAGGAACATGAAGAGGTTGTAGTAACCCAACGGGATGTGTGTGCTCTCCCTTGTTCCTTTGACATGCATCACATTCCCTTACATACCTCAGAACATCCTCCTTAAGAACCCGCCAAGTGAAATGCTCCCTAATGGCCCTATAAGTCTTGTAGAATCCCTGATGCCCTGACAAAGGTGAGTCATGAGCTACATGAAGGATATTATCCCTCAATTATGATCTTGACACCAAATAAATCATATCTTTGTAATAGATAACGTCATCCATCACTCGGTACATATCATCCCCATGAATACCATCAAATATCTCACATGCATGTCGATCCTTGGAGTACTCCACCAAAAGTTGTGCCTTCCAATCCTTTGTGATATCCATCAAGGAGAGTGTCGCGGGCCTCTGTGATAATGCATCAACTACTATGTTATGCTCTCCCTTGACATACTTAATCTCAAAATCATATGTTTGGATTTTACTGACCCATTTTTGTTGTCTCTCTTGCAGGTTCTGCTGCTCAAAGAAAAATCAAAGACTGTTGTGATGAGTCTTAATCTTGAACATGTTCCCCACTAAGTATTATTGAAGTTTAGCCAACGCATGCATGAATACTAACATCTCTTTATCATATATGGGATACAATCTCTCATGTGCTAAAGTTTTTGGCTCTCAAATGCTATGGGGTGACCTCCTTGTGAAAAAAATGATCCAATGCCCTCCCCTAATGCATCACACTCCAAGACAAATGGGTGTGAAAAATCTGGAAGGGCCAAAACAGGAAAACTACTCATCACCCTCTTGAGGTGCTCGAAAGCCTCCTACACCACATCAGTCCACTCAAAAGCCCCTTTCTTTGTTAAATATGTAAGGGGTGCTGCTAACTAGGAAAACCCCTTTAGGAAGCTCCTGTAATATGTACAAATTCCCACGAATATCCTCAACTCTGTCACATTCTTGGGCGTAGGCCAATCTAGGATGGCCCTAATATTCTCCTGATGCACCCGTACTCCATCCTCCCCAA
Organism: Pinus albicaulis; assembly: GCA_034641835.2. NCBI lineage: Eukaryota > Viridiplantae > Streptophyta > Pinopsida > Pinales > Pinaceae > Pinus > Pinus albicaulis. The sequence goes on from CM076574.1 coordinate 61,377,528, forward strand.
TCACATGCCCAAGATATAACATCTTTGTCAATCTGAACTCACACTTGGACATTTTTGCATACAATTTTTACTACTATAGTATGAAAATGACTCCTCCAAGTGTTGGAGGTTCTCCTCCCAAGTCCTGCTATATATCAAGATATCATCAAAAAATACCAAGACACATTGTCGCAACTTCTTGTGGAAAACATGGTTCATGCAAGACTGAAACGTGTTTGATGCATTGGTTAGCCCAAAGGGAATCAACAAGAAGTCAAAGTTTCCATAATGACAATGAAAAGTGGTCTTGGGGATGTCCTGCTCCCTCACCCGGATCTGATGGTACCCTAAGCACAAGTCTATCTTAGAGAAGTATTGGGCTCATCTAAGCTCATCGATCAACTCATCAATGCACGAAATGGGATATGTGTTATTCAACGTCTTCTTGTTGAGGGCCTTGTAGTTTGTGCACATGCAAATGGTCTCATCCTTCTTCTTCACCAACACTAAAGAAGAAGCGAAAGGACTCGAGCTAGGCCCGATATGCCCCAACCTCAACAACTCTTGTATAGCGCTCTCCATATCATCTCGATATTCCTTAGGCTATATGTAGGGAGTGGTGATGACTGCGTGAACCCCTTCCTACAACTCAATGGTGTGCTTGAACACTCTATTGGGTGGCCTTCCTGGTGGAATCTCTCCAAATACCACCTGATGCCTCTCCAAGAGAGCCAATATGTCTGGATGTGTATGTTGCTTTAGCCCCCCAATCTTTGAGATCCTCAACTCTACAACCCACTCTATGTCACCGCGCCTTAAATATGCATCCATCCTATGTGCAGACACTGTTTGGAGTACATATGAATGCATACCCCTCAACACTACTAGCTTTCCATCCAGCCCTATGAACTCCATCTCCAATTTTCTCCAATAAGTAGTGACACACCCAATAGAATACAACCAATGAACTCTCATCACCACATTGGTGTTCATAACGTCCACCACGAAGAACTGGTCTGTCATTGAATAGTTCCCCATGGTCACTATCATGTTGGGAAGATATCGGGTACACTACATAGTCTTATCTCCCAGAAATGGTACAAAAAATCCCTCGAAAGCCTCTGTCTGAATGCCTCTATGCTCCACCAACAATGCATCAATAAAAATGTGGGTTTTCCCAATGTCTACCAACACAGATACACATTGTACATGCACTGTACCTCTGATCCTCAGTGTCAAATAATTCGTAACTCCTCGAAGAAAAGAAATAACTCCACCAGTGGGTAAGAAATGTCCTCCACTAGGTGTGGGTGGTGGGCCACCTCCTCCCGAGTTTTGAGGTCCATCCTCACTTGCATCTACCTCCTAGTCTGCATCCTCCTCCTCTGGATCACTGTTTGAAAATAACTCTATGTAGTGGGCCTTACCCTTAGTACACCAATGCCCTGGTGCCCATGGCTCCTGACAAGTAAAGCATATTTTCCTCCATTGGAGGTCCCTCTTGGTCTCATCATCCAACTGTCCCCTCCCTGTCCACTCCTTCTGAGAAGTTCTTATGTATTTTCCCTTCTGAGGGAAAGAAGGTTTAGTATGTGTTGGAACCCTCATCTTTGGAACAACAACTAGCATGTCCCACGCTCGGCTAATGGAATCCTGCAATGGTACTGGCCTATAAGCTTGTACCCAACCTCGCAGAGGCTTGGCGAAACCCTCAATAAACAACATGATTCATCATGCCTTAGAAATATATGAAACCATCACCACAAGCCAATGAAAATCTGCTATGTAAGCTTGTATGCTTCCTTTCTACTTCAGGTTATCCAACTCCCTAAAGTGCAACTCCAGATCCTTGCTATCAAATCTCTCCAGTAGCTTGCAAGTGAACTCAATATAGGATGTGAACTAGTTTGTGATACCACCACTTCTTTTCATCACCCTCCAAATTCAATGTATAAAATCTGACGGAATTTTCCTCTCGCATGGGATTCAAACTAAGGTAAGTGTCTAGTTTATGAACCCATCACCTCGCCAAACTCTTGGTTGAACCATCAAACACTAGCAATGTCACCTTCCCTACTAGCTTCTTACTATCATCCTCCTCGAAATGAGGGACCAAATCCCCTATATTTATCCTTTAGATGGAAATAATATGTAAAGGAGAGTGTCCTTCTGATACTGGGATCCAAGACCTTATACTCATCAATCTCGTCAGTGAATGATCTAATTAAATCTGTGAATGAATTAACACCTGTCTCTCACTTTGGTTCCTCCGTGAAGCGAGGCATAGTAGGCCTGAGAGTTTGGCCATATGTGTGGTTTGTACGTGGATGTACATGGATCCCTTCTCCTATTCCAGAACCTCCTTCTTCTTCATTGTTTCCTCCCCCACCACCTTGAGGTCCTCCCTGCATATTCTGCAATTGCAGATCCGACATCTGCCTCATCATCTCCATCATTTGTTGGTTGATCTTGCCAACTCCTCTAGTAGTGGGTCACACCCATTCTTCCTATGTTGATCTGCACCATTCTCCCCCATGTAGTATCTAGTGTTATCAAACTTTGTATCATAAATATGCTCAGGCTCATCCTCTATACCACGACTGCTCCATCTGCCTCTGCCTCTAAGACGATGAAAAAATCCACCAAACGGTCCAATCATGACATTCTCTAGAGCCCACAACTGGCCAAGAACATGCGCCGATGCCACTATAATGTTCTAACTAGAGAAATACAATGAAATATCAAAACATGAACTAATTACAACAAACAAATAAACATGGAATCTATAACTCCAAAAGAAAAATAAGTTTAGAACATTGTTGAGCAGAAATAATAGATTTGAGCCCTTTTATTAAATATCCAATGAGAATGTGAGTACAAAATATAGTGGAATGTGTGCCCATGGGCTTGCTTAAGTAAGAACGTAAAACCCAGGTGAGAATGAAGAAAACTCCATGCTGAAATGGCTCATTAGTTGCACACTTTGCCCAAAAAATTATTGTTGTTGCTGCTAGAGGAAAAATAATATTTGAGGCCTCAAATCTGCTCCAAAATTTTCGAAAAATTAGGACAATGATCTCCAACTCGTGACCAAAAAAACCCATAAATATTTTTGGCTAATTCTAACCTCCTGGAATTACCCAAAACTCAAGCCCATTGCCTAGCTCTACGTCCCACCAGAAAATATATAGTTTCTCCACCAAAATTATTCACAAAAATAATTGAGAAATCACTGAAAGATAGTGTTGAAAAGACAAAGTGAAATTACAACTATTTCCCAGCATAAGATTGATTGCAGCAACTGCTCCAACAAAAAACAACCTACTTGTTGTAGAGATGAAATAACTCACAAAAATGCAGGAAAATAAACATGCAATCAAATCCAAGTTTTCTCTCCTAGGATGACACTCTAAGTTCACCAAAAGAGAGTTGGAATTCTCCACTTGGAAATCCTTGTGCTAAACAACACTAGTTGACTTAGCTCAACATATTAAGCGAATCTCCCTCCCATTTAGAAATGAAATGCCAAAACCAGAATGATCAAAATGAGGCCTCAACCTTCCTTTTATTTTTGCTTTCACTTCCTCATACCATGGTTCAATTTTTCCCCATACCATGGTTTGATCCTTCCCATAGTTCGATTTCCATGCTTAGTAATTCCACAACTTAAATTTAATTTTTTTCCTTTTCCTAATTCTCAACCATTGTCTTTTCTCCAAAATTTATTAAATACATCTACAACTTATTTCTCCTAATTTTATTTAGCTAAGTATATATATAATTTCCAAAATTGAAAAACTGGGAATTTCCATGTCAAAATTTTAATTGGGGATATGAATAACTGGGTGGAAGATGCAAGGATATAATGGCAGCAAGATGAGAAAATATGGAAGATCATTCAACAACTACAAGAGTACCTTATTGTAGTAGAAAAATGTACATGGAAAAATTATTTGTTATGCTATCAAGGTCACTTATCCTTATGTAAGAATTCTCAGCTCAAACATAAGGTCCTATTGGAATTACACACTTCTCCTATAGGAGGAAATTTAGGGTTCTTATTGACATATCATAGGATCAAGAAAGATATTTTTGGGGAATATATTAAAGCATATGTGCAAAAATTTGTGGTGGAATGTGTGGTATTCCAATAAAATAAAGGAGAGACTATCATGACCCCAAGGCTCCTTTAGCCATTAGCCATACCAAGCTAGCATTGGGAAGCGATTTCAATGGATTTTATTACATATTTATTATGGATTTTTAAGTAAGTACTGTGGCAGAAGCATTCATGGAAACAGTCCAAAAGTTACATGGAACACCGAAGATTATTGTAAGTGATAAAGATCCAATTTTCACTATAAATATCTAAACTAAATTATTTTCTTGTTTGGGTAATTAATTGGCTCATAACTCATCTTACCTTCCTCAATCTAATGGACAAACCGAGATTGTGAATAAATTTTTAGAAGGATAGCTACGTTTATTTGCATTTGATAAACAAACAGAATGGGTCAAATGGTTTCCCTTGGTAGAATGGTGGTATAACACATCCATCCACACTTCATCGAAAATTTCACCATCAATAACACTTTATGGATATCATCCTCCATCCATCACATCACCCTTGAAAGGGACTATAAAGGCTCCAACAATAGAGTGTTGAGAATGCAGCAAGATGATGGAGATTAGTGAAATGAAGTCGCCGTCACTAAGTGGGCCCGCAGGCAAATTCTGGCGCAAAGTCTATTTTTAGACTATGTCTATTTTTAGACATACGGAGCATAATTTGGGAATTCAGGTTGAGGTGCAGTATGACATGTTGGTAAATAGATAGGATCCTTATTTTAAGGACCAGTGTATTTTTAATTTCTCCTAAAATAACAGAGTGAGTATTGTTACCCTTAGCCATGTTTTGACTATAAACATCGGTTTACTCTCTTGTGACACTTCGAGTTTGAGTCATGGAGGGTGACTCATGCAGTCGCTTGAAGGAATCACGTGGTTCCTAGGGTTTGATGGCATCTTGCATGGTTGACTTGATGACGAAGTTTTGGAGGAGTTAACGGGACAAATAGTGGAGTTGTGTTATATTTATTTCAGTTGAACTAGTTGAGATTAGTTAACTAGCTAATCAACTAGATATGAGTGGAGTAAATTAAATAATATTTAATTTACTAAATATTAACTCATTAGTCAACTCAAGAACACTTCAGTTCACTACAGTGCATGATCAGTTCAGTGGAGACCAATGGAAGAGGTAGATGAAAGGGTGAGTAAAGCTATCAGTTGGAGGATCAGTTTTGCATGGGATTTGCATTACACTTGGAGGAATTGTCCATGACAATTGCACAGTCAATCCAAGGGGATTCGAACCTTGGATCTCTTCATATACAGGCCATGATTGCGCAATAGTGGCAAGGCAATTGGCAGGGAGTTTTGAACCCGTGACTTGTTCAAAACTAAGCTAGATTGTGTGTGACTTTATGAGAAAGTACTGAGTACTTGTGAGGAGTATTGTACTTGGTTGGTTACATGATTTCTCCATTATAATATACACAATAGCTGCGGGGTTTTCAGCTATAGGCTTTCCCCATACATACTGAGTTAATGTGTGATTGATTTGATGTGAGATTGCTTCTATTATTTCCGCATGTGACAATTAATTGTAGAAGAAGGTTATGTGTTATGCATGCGATTCGAAATTGATGTATGATCGGGTTAATCTTCATTGAATAAGTGATTTATTCAGCTAATTTCTACATGGTATCAGACAGATTAATTATCTGAGATCTATTACGGTGATTGCAAACTTATTTCTGGACCAGTACATAGGCGAAGCCTCAGGTTATCTTTTCTTAGGAAAGTGAAAGGAGTCAGTAAAAGCCCCTTCATGATCAATCTCTGATTTGGAAATAATTTGTTTTCAAGTATAGATCGGAGGCGATAGAGCAGGTTTGGAATTGAATTTTAAACACTTTGACTCTTAGTTTGGTGTGTAGGCTCTCACATGGTTGACTAGAACCTGCTCTTGAAGGCAGTTCGAACTATGTTGCATGGAAGGATCGAATGGAGGCAGTGTTAGAAGATAATGGTCTGAAGGAGTTCGTGGATGCGGATGTCCCAAAGCCCACTGATGCAACTTTGGTCGATGCATGGCAAAATTGGTCGATGCATGGCAAAAGAAGATCGCGAAATGTCGAAGGATCCTGTTGGAGGGCGTCAAGGATCATATTGTATCCAGCCTGCATGGAAAGGCTACTCCATATTTAATGTGGAAAGCTTTGACGGATCTATTCCGGAGTAAGAGTGACCAAAGGAAGCTGGCGCTCAAAGACAAGCTCAGGAACATCAAGATGGAGAAGGGCGACAGTATCGCTAAATACCTCACGAAGTTCACTCAATGCAGAGATGAACTGGGAAGTGTGGGAGTTACTGTCGATGAAGAGGATATGGTCGACTTGGCTCTCCTTGGTCTTCCGAAGGCTTGGCACTCATATCAAGATAGTGTCAATGGTCGGGAGAAGCTGCCGGGATGGGAGCGCCTTTGGGCGGATCTCATGCGGGAGGAGATAAGGAGGACTACTCGAGATGGATCTTCATCAAAGGGAGCTGATGAAGAAAACTGCGCTTTGGTGTCCAAAGCTAAGAAAGGGAAGGGTAAGAAAACCTCTCATTCTGGAGCTAAGGGCAAGAAGCGGGATATGGCGAAAGTGAAATGTTTTCACTGCCATGATCACGGACATTATGCTACCAATTGTCCAAAGAAGAAGAAGAACAAGCAAGCGGGAAGATCTGCAGATGGAGAAGCTTTGGCTTCACAGTTCGAGCTTGAATTTTCACTGATTGCATGCTTGGTTTCAAGTGTGCTAGGATCGGTATGGTTCTTGGACAGCGGTGCGTCATTTCATATGACGGGAGATCGGGAGTTGTTCTCAGATCTGGAGGACAAAGATTTGGGTGTGCACATCGAGATGGGCGATGACGGTAGATACAGTGCATCTGGTATCGGTACCGTATCCTTTCAGAGGGAGTCTGGTAAACCCTTTGTCTTAAAGGATGTCATGCATGTACCTGGATTGAAGAAGAACCTGATTTCAGTAGCGATGTTGGAGGATAAGGGGTATGATGTGGTCTTCGGCGAAGGAAAAGCCTTCCTGCGCAGTAAGACTACTGGAGAGACCCGGAAGATAGGGGTTCGAACTCAGAACCTTTATCAGTTGCAGGTAGATGACTGCGCAGCTATGGCATGCAAGGCGGGAGAAGTGGTGAGCCGGGATGATGAGGGCGAACTATGGCACAAGAGATTGGGCCATCTTCACCATGGAGCTTTGAAGATTCTGCAGCAGATTTCTACTGGACTTCCTAAGGGCACTCTTGCGCAGTCAGATCAGTGCAAGAGGTGTACTTTAGGGAAGTATGTGAAATCCACCTTTCACGAGAAGGATAGTCGCGCCACGACGATCCTTGAGAGAGTTCACACAGACGTGTGTGGTCCTTTCTCAGTTGCTTCGACAGCAAAGCACAAGTATTATGTGATCTTTGTTGATGATTTCTCTCGAAGGTGCTGGATCTTCTTCATGCAGAAGAAGAGCGATACATTCGCGAAGTTCTGTGAGTTTAAAGCACTGGTCGAGAAGGAGTCGGGGAAGAAGGTGATTGCTCTAAGGAGTGATAACGGTGGTGAATTCATCTCGGCTGAATTCAAGGAGTTCTGCAGCGCAGAAGGTATTCGGAGAGAGCTCATCGCACCCCATAACCCACAGCAGAACGGGGTGGCTGAGCGGAAGAACAGAACGATCGTGGGTGCTGCACGGGCGATGTTGCATGATCGGGGCCTACCCCTTCACTTGTGGGCTGAGGCATGCAATACAACAGTGTATGTGCAGAACCGTTGTCCTCACAAGGTTCTTGGCATGAGTACACCGGAGGAGGCTTATTCTGGCAAGAGGCCTGATATTTCCCATTTGCGGATTTTTGGTTCTCCTGTCTACATGCATGTGACGAAGGATGCGAGAAGGAAGTTGGATCCAACTGTTGAGGTTGGAATATTTGTGGGGTACACTGATACACCTCACAACTACCAGGTGTATTTGTCAGACAGTCGCAAGACTGTTGTGCGACGGGATATAAAATTTTAGGAGGAGAAAGCCATGCAGTGTTCGCTTGAGAGGGAGCTACACTTGCATGCAGATGAGGAGCTGTTAGTTCCTAAGGAGGAGCTTCCGGATGTGGATCAGCCACAAGAGGAGGTTCGGGAGGTGGAAGAAACCACCCAGGCAGCGCCAACCATCAGAGGGCGCATGCGCACTACAGAAGCTGAGCGACTGGCTCGGGATGCAGAGAAGGTTGTAGGACCACCTACAGCACAGCGCAGACAGAGACAGTCACCGGATCGGTACACTGGATACATGGCTCTTGTGAGTCAATTTGTTGTGACGGAGCCATCCTCTTTTGAGAAAGCTGTGGAGGAACCCGCATGGGTTGATGCCATGATCGAAGAATATGATTCGATCATCAGGAACAGTGCATGGGAGATTGTCCCAAGACCGGTTGGGAAATCGGTGGTAGGTTCGCGATGGATCTACAAGGTGAAGCAGGCGGCTGACGGGAGTGTGGAGAAGTACAAGGCGAGATTTGTCGCCCGTGGCTTCTCACAGATCGAGGGGATTGACTATGAGGAGACTTTTGCACCTGTCGCAAGGTACTCTTCCATACGGACGATCCTTGCTCTCTCGGCGCAGATGGGGTGGCACATTCATCAGATGGATGTGAAGACTGCGTTCCTCAATGGAGTTATTGAGTAGGAGGTGTACATAGAGCAGCCTGAAGGTTTTGAGATCTTCAGCAGTGAGTCGCATGTGTGCCGACTCAAGAGAGCACTGTACGGGCTGAAGCAAGCACCTCGTGCTTGGTACACTCGGATAGGCAGCTACTTCACCGGGCTTGGATTCTCCAAGAGTGAGGCGGATCCAAACCTGTACCAGATGGTGGTGGAGGAAAGTGATCAATAAATGCTTGTATGTAGAATCTAGATTTTAATGGCGACGAGTTTAGTAGACTCCGAGATGATCTTGCACGAGAGTTTGAGATGAAGGACCTGGGCATCCTTCATTATTTCCTGGGATTGGAGATTTGGCGGCGCAGTGGAGGACTGTTTGTTTCTCAGGGCAAGTATGCCCGGGAGATTCTGGAGAGGTTCAACATGCAAGGCTGCAAGCCTGTTGATACCCCTCTTCCTGGAGGTTGGAGGAAGGGAGATGCTACTTCGGAGGAAGTAGTGGATGCCACTGTCTATCGACAGTTGGTGGGGTCGTTGATGTATCTGGTCAATACTCGACCCGATATATGCTATGCAGTTAACCAGCTTTCGCAAGCTATGGTTAAGCCTACCAAGCTCTTTTGGAAAGCGGGCAAGCATGTATTGCGCTATATCAGAGGCACATCGGGATATGGTCTATGGTACAGACAGGAGGATGGAGTGAAGCTTTCTGGTTTCACTGATGCAGATTGGGCAGGGAGCCCAACAGACCGGAAGAGCACTTCTGGAGGAGTTTTCGGCATTGGGTCGACAGCAGTTTCCTGGTACAGCAGGAAGCAGAGATCCGTGGCACTCAGTTCAGCAGAGGCCGAGTACATGGCAGCAAGCTTGGCTGCATGTGAGGCTATTTGGATGAGGAAGATCCTCGCAGGTTTGTTCAGGTTGCATTTGGAGCCTACAGTGATCTACTGTGATAACCAGAGCTGCATCAAGCTCTCGGCTAATCTAGTTTTTCATGATAGGTCCAAACATATCGACATCAGGTACCATCATATCAGAGATTGTGTTCAGCGGAGGATCATGATGCTTTCATATGTTCCCACGGAGGATCGGGATGCCGACATCCTGACGAAGGCGCTCACCAGGAGCAAGTTCGAATTCCACAGAGGCAGGATAGGGATTGCAGATAATCCATATCTTGCTGAGAGGGAGTGTTGAGAATGCAGCAAGATGATGGAGCTTAGTGAAATGAAGTCGCCGTCACTAAGTGGGCCCGCAGGCAAATTCTGGCGCAAAGTCTATTTTTAGACTATGTCTATTTTTAGACATACGGAGCATAATTTGGGAATTCTACTTGGAGATTCTTAAAGTATGCGACATGTCGGTAAAAATAGATGAGACCCTTATTTTTAGGACCTAGGCTATTTTTAGACTGATCTCCTAAAAATATGGAAGTCAAATATTATTTACCCTTAATAATATTTTGACTATAAACAGCAGTTTACTCTCTTGGCGCACTTCAGTTTGAGTCATGGAGGTGACTCATGCAACTGACACAAGGAATCACGTGGTTCCTAGGGTTTGATGACATCTTGCATGGTTGGCTTCAGTTAGACTTCAGTGGCAGGAGTTTTGGAGGAGTTAACGGGACAAGTAGTGGAGTTGTGTTCTGTTTGTTTTAGTTGAACTAGTTGGGATTAGTTAACTAACTAATCAACTAGATTTGAGTGGAGTAAATTAAATAATATTTAATTTACTAAATATTAACTCATTAGTCAACTCAAGAACACTTCAGTTCACTACAGTGCATGATCAGTTCAGTGGAGACCAATCGGTTCGGTGGAGACCGGTGGAAGAGGTAGATGAAGGGTGAGTAAAGCTATCGGTTGGAGGATCGGTTGCATGGGATTTGCATTACACTTGGAGGAATTGTCCATGACAATTGAGGTCAAGCAAAGTTGAACCTTAAATCTCTTCATATACGAGCCATGATTAACGCAATAGAGCCCAAAGGGAATTGGCGGGAGTTTGAACCCGATGACTTGTTCAAAATAGCTAGGTGTGTGACTTTATGAAGAAATGCGAGTACTTGTGAGAATGTGTACTTGGTTGGTTACATGATTTCTCCATTATAATATACACAATAGCTGCGGGGTTTTCAGCTATAGGCTTTCCCATACATCAGGTTAATGTGTGATTGATTTGATGTGAGATTGCTTCTGTTATTTCCGCATATGACAATTAATTGTAGATGAGATTATGTGTTATGCATGCAATTCGAAATTGATGTGTAATCGGGTTAATCTCCATTGAATAAGTGATTTATTCAGCTAATTTCTACATAGAGGACCACATCCAACATCAACAACAGGATTTCAAACTATTGAAGGACAACTTGGTTATGGCAAAAAATAGGATAAAACAACAAGCATATCAACATCACAATGAAAGGTAATTTGAATTGGGGGATTGTATATTTGTGAAACTACAACCATATAAACAAATGTCTCTCAAGCAACAAAAGAGGGAAAATAAATTACCTCCAAGGTATTATGGCCCCGATAAGGTGTTGTAGAGGACAGGAAGTATGGCCTACAAATTGGAGTTGCCTCCATATTCACATGTACATCCAGTAGACTTCCATGTTTCTTGCTTAAAGAAGGTTATCGATGATAAAATCCTAGTCCAAACTCTTCTACTAGAGATTAATGAAGAAGGGAAAATAATACTAGAGCCATAATTTTTTTTTGAAACAAGGACTAAGATGCTAAGAAATCGAGCAATTTTGTAGTACCTCATGAAATGGAAGAACCCACCAATGGAAGAAGCGACATAAGAAAATGAGTGTTTCATACAAAAACGTTCACAGATGGTCAAGTATTGAGGACAACACTTTTTTGAAGGGGAGTTCCATGTTAAGCCCTAAATAAGACCCATGTTAACCCAAAACTCCTTGTTAAGCCCTAAATATTGAGTGATTACATTTCTATTGTTATATTATTATGTAGTCTATAACCCCTCATGGTCCCATTTTATTATAATTGTATCCTTCGTCTCATACATATACTAAGGAGACCTAGTCTTAGGATCATCAAATATGGACTTTTTCATTGTATTTATTATAAAAGGAGTTTTCCCCCTCAAAGTGGACTGCAATTATTGGTTTCCTATCATTTTTAAGGTGCAATAATCATAGCATATTTTCATATTGTCTATTTAACCTAAAATCGTATTTGAAAATAAATTTATTGGAAATGGATGCATGCATTTAGAACCAATTGGGATTGTTTCTTTGAAATTATTAATTATTATAGGATCAAGGACATAATGATCAATTTGCAATACCAAAAATTCCCATTGATCCAAACTCAAAATAGCATGTTAGGGAATAAAAAAACTCATGGTAAGACTAGCACAAATGAGGAAGAATCCAAAGGAAACATTGGTGCCATTAAGTGCTATTTTTAGATAATTTTAGAAAGTAGTTTAATTTTTTTGGTAAACAACAACACCATCATGCATAGCTCAAATTAGATACCATTATCAAGTAGTTTTAACAACTTAAAGGATTATTAAAATCGAAGGGTGAGAAGTCAAAAATACCATAATCAAAGGCTCAATAGGGTGAAATAAGTCCACCATTCAATTGAAGGGAAATCCACATGGAGCATTCAATGCGGGTCTCCACGAAAACAACAGTGAAGGCCAAATTTGGCATAGTGGATAAGGGGATCCCTATGAACGTAGAAGAAATAAGGATCATTGTTGGAGTAAGACAATCAAATTAGGAGTCATCACTAGGAATACAAAGGAATTTTTTTGAAGGGGATTCAAGAGTAATAATTGATTTCTTTCTATGAAGAAAAGGATAATCTAGTGTGGTGGGTAATCAATAAGGAGGATTCAATTCCTCCATGATATTGGATCCAATATAACAAGGGTGTTTAAAGGTAAACTTTAATGAAGTGTATAAGGGAGGCCCTTAGAAATCATGAACATGTGATCAACAAAAATAATAAGAGACAATAATTCCTACTTCATGGTAATCTTCAGAAGGTTGTTTTGATGGGGAACTAACAACCAAGAAAAACTATGGTGGGAGCTAGGAATCCAAAAGATAAATACTAAAAGGGATTCAAATTTAGTTCTAATTCATTCCTTCTACAAAGTAATAAGAATAACATGACATCTATGACATATGGAAAAACAACTAACCTAGATAGAAAAGTGATCAAAATATTTGATGAGGTTTCAACATGCAAAATGTGAGGTGACTCATGTAGTATAGAATCTTCAATTGGGTCAAACATTGTTTTGATTCATAGCACCATCCATAAATCCCATGTTCCAGACATCCTTTGCACCAAAGCAATGAATAACCTGCACCACCTTAGCTCAACATGTAGAGGTAGTGTCCCTTCATAAACTAAATGTATAAATGCAATATGGCCTAAGTGATCAACTTAGATCTAGTCAATCTAGGGCAAGTTATCCTAATATGTGATCAAAGTTAATAAAGCTAACACATGAAGTCTAAGCTAAATCTATCATGACCACCTTATTGATACGTACACATTTTATGAATATGCATTCAAACATTATGAATAAAAAGAAGTTGGTAGAAGAAGAGTAATAGATTTGGAAATTAATTCTTCTAAATACACTCTTGTATAGAGCTCTTTTCCTAATTTTAAAGCACCACTCATACCACTGCCCCACTACATAATGTATATCTTGAACACAAAGTGTTAGTCTACAACTCTTCAACATTTGGTTAATTTTGTACTTACACTTTATGCAATTGCTAGATTATATAGGTTGAGCCATAACTTGTGTCCATTATCATCATTTGTATCTTGTGCAATGCTCATGGGTTTTTCTCTTTATATTATGATTAGCATACTATACACATGTATAAAAATATACACGTTCTCGCAATAATTATTTATGTATAAGGCACTTTATAGTTATGAAGCTTAATTAATATTCAATTTCTTGTTCTTTCTTTGCAACTAAACATTATTTTTGAAAATCAATTTATTTATAATCTGTTAAGCATTTCACATTTATTGAACATAGTTTTTTGAGAACATAGTGCATCACTTCTAAAAAAGCACAATATATTGCTTTTACATATAACAATTAAGTTCTTTGATACTTCTATATTATTGTAGCACTAATAGCAATCCCCTATTATACTTTTTTTAATTGTGGTTCACGTATACCAGAGATTGGTGGCTGCTACGTCCACAAAAATATCTGGGCAGATCCACCTGAGGATTACATCCTGTCAACTCATTAGTAGAGCCTAACCCCAAAAGCGTTGAGGAGAATTAATCTCGTGACATCCGATTAGCAAGGCGTTTTTAACGACATCCCCTATTGTACTAGAATGCTTCTCCTTCACTTACTTAACATCATACTATTTTTTCTACAAGTCATGGTCCCTTAAAATGGACCATGATGTAGGTTAGGGATTCATGGATACTTGTCTTATGCAATTCTTGATCATTGGAGTCAAAACAAAAATAAGCTAAAATAAGTTGGAAGCAAACATGCCACTGATATTAACCATTGTTTCATTCATCATTGCAAATATTTGAAGTCAAATTCAATAATCTATTGAAGTTGAATACTAGTCTAGACTAGATCAGAGTACAAAGGAAACAAATTCAACTAGGCCAAAACATTTTATGAGTCCAAGTTCAACCAATTGGGAACACCTTATTGATACTCGTACATTGTATGAATATGAATTTTCCAACGTTGTAAGTAGACAAAAGTGTTAGAGAAAATAGTAAAATTGGGAGCTAAATTATTCTTTACATACTCTTGCGTAGAGTCTTTTTGTAATTTTAAGGTTTTGCTCATATAAATTCCTTTCTTCACAACATATATCTTGAGCATAGTATATTTTTCTACAATGCTTCAATTGTTGGTTAATTTTATACTCACTCTTTGTGCAGTTGTGGAACATTTTATAAATTGAACCATTAGTTGTGTTCATTGCACTCATTTGTGCCTTGTGAAATTCTCATGGGTTTGATCTTTGGATTATGATTAACATAATAAATACATAGATAAATTATAAATATGCTTACAAAAAACACTTCTTTATAAGGAATTCTATAGTTATGAAGCATAGTTAATGTTCATATTTTTAACTTTCTCTTAATTCTTTGTAATTGAACTATTTTTTTTAAAATCAATTTATCTGTGATACATTAAGCACTACACACTTATTGAACTTAGTTTCTTAAGCATATAGTGCACCAGTTCTCTCTCAAAATATATTATTCCTTTCACATTTAATAACTAAGTTCTAATAATCTTTCCCATTACTATTGAACTCATAACAACATCCTATTGTGCCCCAACAATACCCCTTCTTCACTTGTTGTTTAGGATTGTACTACTTTTATACAAGCCCTAATACCTTGTAATGGACCATGTTGTAGGTTAAGGATCCATGGATATTAAACATACCCAAATATCAATCATTGGAATCAAAGCAATAAGAAGCCCATATAATTTGAAAATAAAGTTATCATTTGATACAAACTATTGCTTCATTAATCATTGTAGGTGTGTGTAACCAAATTCAAGAATTTTTTTATATGTTAAATACTATTATAGACTAGATTTGAGTACATGTGGAATGGGGTCTATCCATTTCCATCTAAAAACATTTTGACACACTCAATGCAAATCCTAAATGTTGAGTAACATGAGTTATATGTAGAAATGGCAAGAAATTTTCTACTACTGATGAATTTGAATTGAATAAAAGAGATATAAACTTCTTCTACAATCCACGAAATAGAAAATCACAATATAGAAACACATGCAATGCCATGCTGTAATATCCTGAATGGGAAATTATGGGTATTTTTCTGAAATGCCTCTTAGGCAAAATATTCACGATAAATTCTCATAAATTTAACAAAAAATTGTCATGTAAAATTATAATCAATATAAGACGACAAAATAACAGAAAGGTGAACAAGAACAATCTCAAATTTTATTATAATAGATTAACTAGGGTTATGTGCATATACAACCAAAATAGCTGAGATGATAAGTTGTCCTCCAAGATAATTTGTTTCACTACATCAGACCTCCAAATTGACATGAAATGCATTGCTAAGCTCGCTTGTGAATTTTGGTTGAATTCACCAAGGGGAGATGGGTAATCGCCCAATCTCACCGAATCAATTGAGGGCTTCTGTCTCGGGGCTACAAAGGAAGTATACAACTAGGTTCTCAAACCTCTCATACAAGAAGAAAGATCAAATCCAATGTCTTCCAATGGCTTCCTCTACCTCTTTTTATAGATTTGATGGACCCCTCTAGAACCTCCTAATTTATTATTATTTTAATTTTTTAGTACATTCCCTCTTTTTAATTCAATTAAAATATCTTTTTTAATGTGGAGAAATGGTAAATTGTCCACCATGCCTCCTTAGGCCAATGAAAATCACTTCTAACCATCCCATCCTGTATATCTTCTCGTTTTGGTTCCAACGAGCTATTACACTAAGGTGTTATGTCAAGTATTCCTCTCAGAATGACACCTTAAGCATAATTAATTTATTTAAGCCCATTAATAACTCTGTTTTTTTGAAAGATCTCGGAATGCACCAGAAGAAAATGAAAATTGTATGGATGATGGAATATACCAAGCGAATTCCATAATACCTCATAGAAAATCCTCAAAACCCATACAAAATCCTCTGGACCTGCTGATAGAGTAAACCAGCTCCTGTGATGTAGTTTCCTCAAACCCTGGAAGTCCATACTGACCATGTCGTAAGGGAAACCAGAAAGAGGAACATGACAAATCCTACCACCCCAAGATTTCCTGCCCTCAAGCAATCCAAACCTATGGACCAGTCTGGTGGCCCAATGCAACTGAGACCCAATTCCCAGATCCCATACAAAGCATTGGGTGATGTTATGGCTTTGTGTTAACCCACCATGAATGGACCCATCAGTGCTCGGATCCCAGACCAATTTCTGACTGAATCTTTCATCAAAAAATCCTCCTGGATCCCAATGCCACCAAGAAAAAGTATCAATGCTCCATGGCTCATGTTGGGATATAACTACGACTATGAATGTTGCTCCACCAACCGCGTACAAAATCATCACCTCTCTCCAATACAACCTCTGGCATAAACCAAGATTAAACCCACTATTTTGATGTTGTGATGGAATTTTGATGGATTACCAACCTACTCTTTGCTTCCAACTGGCCCATGCAGTGTCCCCTATCTCTAAGGGCCCCTGCTGTACCACGCTCCTGACTAAGAATGACACTCCATCAATAGGATACCAACTCATGATCTCGTGCCAATCCATCATGTTCGAAGGATAAAATGCATAGGCACCTGTATATGGAACAAGTACACTATGTTGCACCATGATCAAATCATGCAACTTTTCCCAACCAATCAACTAGATCTGTCTAAGAATCCCAACCTCTCTCCCTATAATTAGGTAACCCATGTTTCACACCCTGTCTTTGTACTCCTGGAGAGGGTTATTGCCTGGGAATACTGTAGCTTTGCTAGCTTCTACTACATCTACCTACACCTTTTCAATGGGTATACCTGAATATGGATGCACCACTGTCTCCAAAAGAGCCTCCCTCATCTGACTTGAAAATCCATGCTTTACCGGTCCACTTGTCACCTGTCAAATTGTTATGACAGGTCCCAATGCCTCTTGATGATCAATGTTTGTGAATACTACCTCGCTGTTGAAAACCGACACATCTATATGCCCTTCACCAATGTCTAATCCCAAGGACTGTTGCTCATCCTCCACCATGGGCTCAATATGAGCCACTAGATGAATCTCCAAAAATGGCCCATCACACATATTGTGTTGCACATACTGAATCATCGAACATGGATGTATATATGGGCTTCTGTCAGCATATTTGTAAGTCTGATCAAGCTCCTCTATGTGCTCACCATGTTGTATCACCACTCATAGCTCATCTACCCGGTCTCCTCCCCGCATAGGAATAATTTGTTGCTCATCAAACCTATCCATTAGATATTTATGCATATCAGGACTTCTACCATCATCCCCACATGCATGTCGATGCTCTGCAGAAGAATCCTCATCTGGAAGCCTGGAATGAGTCCCCTCCTAATCTACCTATGTCATCCCCTTTATTTCACTCAAGCATGAGTGGTCAAGTCCCTAAGGCTCCTTACAGATGAAGCAAAAACCCTTTCTACTTAACTCGTTCATGCTACATGTTCCCTAAACTCTAAGTTGCTTCACCTTGGTCAACTGCATCCTGTGCAGATTTATTTTCTTCTCAATCAACCTTTTAGCTAGTTCATAAGAAGCAGGTGAGACCAATTGTTCTCTCCAACAAACTGACAACAATTGATACTGCAACTCTCAACAAATGGCATCATGACCTCTCATACATGATGACAAGATGGATTTCATGTGTGTTTTGACTACGGTGAGGATGATGTCTCCTAATGTTGAAAAACAAATTGGAACATTTGCGGGATCAACTAATCACACTCCAGATCAAATATGATTTCATAAGTCCTAGTCATGGCCATAATTTCCAAACCTAAAGCTTCTTCCCAAATGCAAGACCCACAGAGT
The DNA here is from genome assembly GCA_034641835.2 of Pinus albicaulis. NCBI lineage: Eukaryota > Viridiplantae > Streptophyta > Pinopsida > Pinales > Pinaceae > Pinus > Pinus albicaulis. The sequence goes on from CM076574.1 coordinate 61,395,907, forward strand.
TATCTAAGTCTCACAAGGTTCCTACCATTAGATTGAAAACTCTCATCATAACATCATCATTGTAAGAAGCTATAGGGGTGGTTAGAATCACGATGCTACTAAGAAAAGAGGAAACTAGAAGTGTGACCCCTTCACAAAGGTGCTCCAAAAACTTGGGCTATATTAAAGTTAGCATAGCGGGTTTCAAATCACACATCAAATTCTTCCCTTCTAATTGGGCTATCTTGGAAAGGAGTTCATCCAATTCATCTAGTTTAAAAGGGAATTTCCATGTGACCCTCATGTGTTTCAAATCTGTCCCAAGTGAAAAAATCTTATGTCCTAATTCCTACCCTTTCTGTAAATATTTTTGGGGTTATTGTTGGAGAAGGGTGTGGATCCCTTTTGAGAATGGTTTGTTGTTTTGTGTGGGTTTTTGGTCCAATGTTGCATTATGGTTCCACGGGTCATTGTTTAATGTTTCCAATTTATTTAGGATTTTTGTGAGTTTCTCCATGGTATTAGCCTAATGAAGATAAGTACATAAAAATTTTACACAATACAACTATCTCACAACACGTTACTCTGCTACTCAAATATTTATAGCAACGATCCTTTCCCAATGTAATACTTTTGTATTAAATGTTGACTAAACCCTTGACTAAACACTATGTCCTAGCACTGTGTGGATCCCAATTGTGTGGATCCCTTTTGAGCACATTCAGGAGAATTGTTTGTTTGTTTTTTTTTTTTTTTTTTTAAATGAGTATTTGGATATCAGTTAGAAAAGCTGCAGATGCAGTGCTGGATTCGACATCGGCTGATGAAGTGATGTTTTTCAAAGATAGGTGAAAGCGCACATCTGGGAGGGGCGCAACACTTTGCATTCAGACATACATGGTGAATGTTGTCACGACACTACAAGAGGTATCTGCCATCATTTAAGGATTATGTTGCTTTAAAGTTTTCATAAACGAAAGGTTTCCATGTGACTGGCCTGGTGATTCCGAAGCAGAATAGAAATGTATGAGTGTATCCAGTTTTGATTTCATCAGAAGCAGCGGATTGTATATGAAGGCTGTAGTTTCGTCCCAAAATAACCTGGCTGTACAAAACTCCTCACTGCTGGTGGCCTCACTGGGTTTTTCGCAATCAGTCTCTGGTTTTGAAGGTGGAGCTGCCCTGTTTGTGGGTGCTGCGGCCATATCTGGGCCTTCAGTTCACACTGGACTGGTTTTTCCGGGCAACGGTCATCACAAACTTTTTCCGGGACATATACCTTACCGGTATTTTTGAATTTGATTTCCTTCTTGCCGTTTGAAATGACGTTAACTTTCTGATGTCTTGTCTGGCATGGGGATTTCATAAATTCTTCTGTAGCGCAAGTACTAATGCATCTCAATCGACGCCGGCGTCCATTTATGGCTGAATTTATGGAATGTCAATGTCGACTGTTTTTTAATCTGGTCGTAGCCATCTCAAGGCTTTTCCAATTTTGACTCTGACATTATCAATCCTTACGACAGGGGTTGCTGGGATTTTTTGGTTGACACGAACTCCCCCTCATTACTATCCATGTGACAAGCTGCTTTGCAACAAGGAAACCAATATTTATCAGTCTATTGGCCCATAAATGCACCTGGAAAGTAATTGCCCACCGTTGGATTAAAGCAAGTACACCATCCAACGGTGGGCATCTATTTCCCAGGTGCATTTATGAGCCAATAGACTGATAAATATTGGTTTCCTTGCAACAATCTGCATTGTAACAGGCGGTACTCCTGTTTCGGTTGAACTGGCCTTTACTTGCTTCGTTCCTGGTGGCATTTTTCTTAATGCCACCAGGAATGTGCTCAAAAGGGATCCTAGCACTGTTTTTTTTTTGACTAAACACTATGTCCTAGCACTGTCCTGTAAAAATTCACTATGTCCTAGCACTGTCCTGTAAAAATTCCTTCTTGGTAATGACCCTAAATTTTGACTGCTCTTGGGTTATTGGAGTTTTTATGTGTAATATTAATTTTTCAAACAGAGATTTTCAAAGTTTTGATACCTCAAAAGTGTCAATGTCCCGTTTCAACATATAACAACAAAGAAATGTGCATGAGAGTAAAATAACCCAAATGAGAATAAGACTGGCGCCATCCTTTATGAAAATATCAGTTCATGGCAATGGTTTAATTACTCATCAAAATTCAACATTTTACAACACATTAACAATCCATAACATAACTTAAGAAATATGCATACCGTGGAACCTGGTGACGGTGTGACAGCCCCTCCACCTATTCTTGTCTCATCCAATGACCATCTCACTGTGCACCGCTATACCAACAACTCGTTATACTCAGAACATTGCTACATGTGACCATCGCACAAGATGAAATTGGTATTATTTTTGTCCAACAAAGGAAGGTTCACAACCGTTTTGTGACTCGTGTCTCCCTCCTGAAAGACTCACGTTTTCTTTTTTTTCCAACCACAATAAACTATATATATCAGTCACAACGCAAATTCCTTTATGACTTAAACACACAAAGTAAACTCGTTTCCTGGTAGCAAAGTATTGATTTAGTTGCAAGGACACTCGTCTGGAAGCAAGGGTAAGGTTCTCGTCTCACTTCAAGTCTCATCCAACCTTGAACGCACGTGGCTCTAACTTTAATGAATCTAGAGATAGTTTTACGATAATATCCTTCACGACCAACAAGTAAACTTTCCCTATACAGGTCCAATCACTGCTCCCTCCTAGTGATAATAAATTCATTCCCCTCCCTTTCACAACTTGGCCCCTCGTTGTCGTGCACTTCTCCAATTCAACATTAAAGGAATGCGTCCCCTTCCACATACAAGAACTTGGCCAAAATTCAACGATCATTGACTTAGTATTTTAATAATTTTGGTTCCTAATGAAAAATCACTAGAACATTTGCAGGGTCAAGTCATCACACTCCAAATCAAAGTTGATTTCATAAGTCCTAGTCATGGCCATATTTCCAAAACTTGAAGCTTTTTCCAAAATGTAAGACCCAAAGAGTTATCCAAGTCTCACAAGGTTCCTACCATTAGCTTGAAAACTCTCCTCATAACATCATCATTGTAAGGAGCTATAGGGGTGGTCAAAATCATGATGCTAGTAAGACAACATGAAATTGGAAGTGTGACCCCTTCACAAGGGTACTCCAAAAACTTGGGCTATATTAAAGCTAGCATGATGGGTTTCAAAGCACACATCAACATCTTCCCCTCTAACTGTTCTATCTTGGAAAGGAATTCATGCAGTTCATCTTGTTTAAAAAGGACTTTCCATGTGACCCTCATGCATTTCAAATATATCCCAAGTGAAAAAATGTCGTGTTCTAATTGTTGCCCTTTCTATAAATTTTTTGGTGGTTCTTGTTGGAGAAAGGCGTGGATCCCTTTTGATAATGGTTTGTTGTTTTGTGTGGGGTTTTGGTCCATTGGTGCATTATGGTTCCACGGGTCATTGTTTAATGTTTCCAATTTACTTATGAGCTTTTTGAGTTTCTCCATGGTATTATCCCAATGAGGAAAATTACATCAATCTTTGAAAAAATACAACTATCTCAAAACATGTTATTGTGCTACTCAAATCTTGATAGCAACGGTCCTTTCCAAATGCAATTATGTTGTATTAAATGTTGACTCAACCCTTACTCACAACAATACTCTCTCAGTTTTTTGGCTAAGACAATCCGCCCTAATCATACAAAGGATGTCAGTAAGCCACTAGAATATGTGCTCAACCCTACATAAACAATTCTTTCACTACACTATGTCTTAGCACTGTCCTGTAAAAATTCCTTCCTGGTAATGACCATAAATTTTCACCGCTCTTCCCCAGATGCAGGTTATATGCGGGTTATTAACTTTGCAGATTTGGTAGGCCACATGGCACCTCTATGTGCGAGCAGTTGACCTCACCTCGGGGCTGCACCTGCCTCCAGCATGAGCGCCTTAAATTTCCTCCCTGGGTACCTGCTTCATTCACTCCCCAACACCTGCTTCATTCACTCATGCGTACTATGCCTCGACCTCAGTGTTCTATTCTCTCGCCATCTATGGCCAATGGAGCCAACTCCAATTCACATTCATTCTGTTTCTCTCTCCAGTTTTCTCTCCATCGTGATTTGCAAGTTGCTGCCTTCAGCTCCGCCAACCCCCGTATTGTCTCTGCCCTTCACGCTGCTCCTCTGCCTCCCTTTGAAATCTCATTCCCTGCCCTACATTCCTAGCATTCTGTCGACGCTATGCCTCACCGACACCACATGAGATGCCGCCGCGGAGGAGGCAGAGGATCACCCTCCCGCCCTCCAATTCCGGCCATGGCGGAGCGTACAGTGGCCTTCTCTATGGCTGTGGACATGCTAGAGGTCTCTGACCATCAATTACTTTTGACCCAACTTTCAATTCAACTCCCGGAGATTCAGTGCATCCATTCTAGCTCTAGAACCATGAAGCAACCTCGAAAGTCCACCCTCTATCGCTCCTCCTCCCCGCGACCAAGAAAAATAGTGGGTCTTCTAGTCAAAAGCATGGATGACGCTTCAGAATGTGGAGAAAGAAGCCTGCAGAAGGAGCCCAAAATTTTGATAATGAAGCGGACAAAGGAGCATGCTCTACCTCTACTCCAAAGCTGGCTCCCCAGATCTCCAAGAAGGAGGATACCCTGTCAGATTATGGTTGCTTCATTGTTGTAGAAACATCTCTCATGCAACACCATGATGCACAGAACCAATAGCTGTAGAGCCATGGCTGTCCTTTTTTCTAGTAGTTACATGCCTCTCTATCGTTTCTCTGTTTATTTTTCCATTGCACAACAAAATCAGTCTTTTGACTCTATGTTAATAGCTAGTTTCCCCATGAAGGGCAGCTCTTTTTATGTCATGCTGAATTATCTAGGGGTTGGTTTCCCCCCAAAGGGCAACCCAATTTTTGAAATTTTGAAATGTCTTCATCCAAAATGGGTTGGCTATGTAGGAATTATACAAACAATATGTATACCAATGGATTCAATTCGATCATGCGATATGCTAAAGAAAGATATTGAATCCTTCTACAAATTAATATCAGAAAATAAACACAATTGCCAATCACAACAAGTAAAGAAAGAACAAAATCAAACCACAACACAAATATTTTCCCAAGGAAATATTGCTGCTCAAAACCCCTTTATCTTCTATTTTATATTCACCAAGGAATCATGAAACAATTAAAATTCACTCTTCTCACAAGAGTCTCATGCACTCTCACAATTGTCTCACACTGATATGGACAAAATTAACCAACACTTAGCCAATTTCTAGCCTCTGCTCAGTTTGCCTTGCTTGTGCAATTCATGTGGAATGATATCCCTATTCTTTAGGAATTCCAGCCTTCCAAAACTGCACAATGCTCATGGGCAATCCTATAAGTGTTTTACTGCATGCAGGTAACTTACTAACAATACAAATGATAGTTAACATACCTTTAACCTCTGTCTCAACTGGGTTCCATCAAAACTGACATGCATGCAACTATTAATAGTAAATCGTCAGTTATTTGACATATCACTACATGTGAATTAAATCTAATTTAATTCACTTGACCTCTCACTAGTGCAACAATCAACTACAACTAGTTAAACTGATTTTAACTCAATTAATTGAGTTAACTGATTTCTCATGCATTAAACTAATGCACTAACTGCAACTTGGACTAAAAAACTAATAGAATCACTCTGCATGCCTCACCAACCACCCTCAACTTGAAATTCATGAGTTAACTAAGTTTATCACACTCATTTAACTATTACAAGTGATTATGAGATAATATTACAATTTATTGTCCAATTTAATTAAGGGAAAATTAAATTAGACACACATTTCTTGTTGAATTTTCAACACTCCCTCTCAACAAGAAAGGGATTATCAGCTACCCCGATACTGCCTATATGGTATTCGAATTTTCTCCTGGCGAGCGCCTTCGTCAGAATATCTGCATCGTGATCCTTCGTGGGAATGTACTGAAGTAACATAATGTGTCTTTGAACACAACCTCTAAGATGGTGGTACTATATGTCTATATGCTTGGACCTATCATGGAATACTGGATTAGCTAAAAGTTTTATGCAACTCTAGTTATCACAATGTATCACCGTCGGATCCATCCGATGACCAAACAAACCAACAAGAATCTTCCTCATCCACTGCCCTTACATGCATCCTGAGTGGCTACCATGTACTCTGCCTCGGTTGAACTGAGTGCCACAAATCTCTGCTTCCTGTTGTACCAAGAAACTGTTGTCGATCCTATGTTGAAGATCGCTCCTAATGTGCTCTTTCTGTAAGATGGACTGCCTGCCCAATCTGCATCGATGAAGCCTTGAAGCTTCACTCCCTCTGTTTGTCTGTACCATAATCCATACTTTGTAGTACCCCTGAGATATCTCAAGACATGCTTATACCGCCTTCCAAAAGAGCTTGGTCGGCTTAACCATAGATTGACTCGGCTGGTTAACTGTGTAGCAAATATCTAGTCTGGTGTTCACCAAGTACATGAGTGAACCCATAAGCTGCCTGCATCCACTACTTCACCTGAAGTATCATCCTCCTTCCTCTAGTTTCCTGCAAGAGGAGTCTCCATGGGTTTACATCTCTCCATGTGAAACTTTCTCAGAATCTCTTTGGCATACTTTCCTCGAGAAACAAATAGCTCCCCATCACGTTTCCATATCTCCACACCAAGGAAATAATGAAGGAGTCCCATGTCTTTCATCTCAAAATATCTTACAAGACCCTCTTTACAAGAAGTTATGAGCTGCTCATCACCCGTAAAAATAAGATCATCAACATAAAGTGCGATAATCAAAATCTGACCATTAACCACAAACTGGTACAGGTTCGCATCCGCTTCACTCTTTGTGAAGTCAAACCTGGTGAAGTAGTTATCAATCCTGGTGTACCAAGCACGAGGTGCTTGCTTCAGCCCATACAATGATCTATTGATTTTGCACACATGCGGCTCACTGTCAAAGGTATCAAAACCTTTTGGCTGCTCAATGTACACTTCTTTCTCAATAAATCCATTGAGAAATGTAGTATTCACATCCATCTGATGTATCTTCCAACCCATCTGCGCTGAGAGTGCAAGGATAGATCTAATCGATGAGTACCTCACAACTGGTGCAAAAGTATCCTCATAGTCAATCCCCTCAACTTGTGAGAATCCGCGAGCTACAAATCTAGCCTTGTACTTGTCCACACTCCCATCTGCTGCTTGCTTCACCTTATAGATCCATCCAAATCCAACCACTGATTTCCCGCCTGGTCTTTGGACAACTTCCCATGCACTATTATTGACAATGGAGTCATACTCCTCAACCGTGGCATCAACCTGAATTGGTTGTTGCACTGCTTCCTCAAAACAGGATGGTTCTGTCAAAATACAATTTCTCATAAGAGCCATGTATCCAGTAAACCTGTTTGGAGACTGTCTCAGTTTGCGCAGTGATGTAGGTGCTCCTACATGTTCCGCTACATCAAGTCTCAATATATCAACTTATGTGGTGCGTATTTTACCATGTCTGGTGGATGGCTTTGCATGATTGTTTTCTTTCACTCCATGATCCTTCGCATGTGGTTGCTCCACATCTTGAGGTTCATCCTTTGGAACCAAGAGTTCCTCATCTGCATGCAAATCAAGCTCCCTCTAAAGGGACAATCGCATGGCTTTCTCCTCATCAAATATTATATCCCGTCTGACAACAGTCATCCTACTGTTTGGAAAATACACCCAATAGTTATTGGGAGTCTCAGTGTACCCCAAAAATATCCCAATCTCAGCTGTTGGTTCTAGCTTCTTTCTGAAATCTTTGGTCACATGGCAATAGACAAATGAGCCAAAATTTTTAAAATATGAAACATCATGTTTCTTACCAGAAAATGCCTCCTCTGGTGTACTCATGCCAAGTATCCGATGAGGACTACGGTTTTGCACAAATATCATTATATTGCATGCCTCTGCCCACAGATGCAATGGTAGGCCCTGATCATGTAACATTTCTCGTGTCACACACACAATTGTTCTATTCTTTCTTTCTGCAACCCCATTCTGTTATGGGTTATGAGGTGCAATCAAATCTCTCTGAATTCCTTCTTTGCTACAAAATTTCTTGAATTCATTAGAGATGTACATACCACCATTGTCGCTCCTCAGAGCCTTCACATGCTTCCTTCTATCTTTCTCCACCAGTTCTTTGAACTCACAAAATGTTGAGAACGTCTGATCTTTCTTCTGCATGAAGTAGATCCAACACTTCTAGAAAAATCATCATTAAAAATCACATAATACTTGTTCTTTGTTGTCAAAGCTATAGAGAATGGTCCAAACACTTTTGGGTGAACTCTCTCAAGGATTTCCGCTACTCGGTTCTCCTTCTCATGAAAAGTGGATTTTGCATACTTCCCCATGGTACACCCCTTGCATGTGTTTATCTGTGCAAGAGTACCCTTTGGAAGCCCCGTAGAAATCTGTTGCATGACCTTCAAGGCTCAGTGGTGTAGATGGCCCAATCTCCTGTGCCATAACCTACCCTCATCCCGACTGACCAATTTGTCTGCTTTTCTCATCAATGTAACCATCTACATCAAGTTTGTATAGATTCTTCTCACGAATCCCAATCTTCTTGACTTGTATTGTGGCTTTGTGACGAAGGAATGCTTTCCCTTCACTGAAAACCACATCATATCCTCTATCCTCCAACATTGCAACTGAAACTAAATTCTTTTTCAAGCCTGGCATATGTATGACATCTTTTAATAAGAAGGGTTTACCTGACTGTCTTTGGAAGGTAACTGTACCAATCCTGGTAACGTTGTACCTCCCATCATCACCCATTTTGATATGAATATGGAGATCCTTCTTCTCCAAGCTACTGAAAAGTTCTTTGCCTCCCGTCATGTGGAAAGATGCACCACTATCCAAGTACCACACTGATCCCATCGCACTAGACGAAGTCCAACTCAAATTGTGAGGCTAAAGCCTCACCAGGTGCAGATCCTGAAGCCTTCTTGTTCTTCTTCTTCTGTGGAAAATTAGTGACATAATGTCCATGCTCGTGACAGTGAAAACATTTCACTCTGGACATGTCACGCTTTTTGCCTTCTTTTTCGGTCTCATATTTGAAATAACATTTCTTTCCCTTCCCCTTCTTAGCCTTACCAGCCAAGGCACAATTTTCCTCATCATCTATCTTAGATGAGGATCCATCCTTGGTATTCCACCTGAATTCTTCTTGTACCAAATCCGAACAAATTCGCTCCCAATCTGGTAGCTTCTCCCTCCCATTGACAGAGTCCTAATAACTATGCCAACTCTTGGAAAGGCCTAGAAGATCTAGGATCACCAAGTCATCATCCGCTATAGTAATTTTGACACTCCCAAGCTCATCTCGACATTGGACGAACTTGGTTAAATATTTTGGAATAGTGTCGCCTTTCTCCATTTTGATTTTTCTGAGCTTGTCCTTTAGTGCCAATTTTATGTGGTCACTGCAACTCTGAAACAGATCTGTCAAAGCCTTCCACATTTCATATGGAGTTAATTTTCCATGGAGACTTGCGACAATGTGGTCTTGTACTCCCTCTAATAAGATCCTCCTCGCCTTTGCATCCTTCTTTTGTCAAGCATCAAGAAGAGCGACATCTGCTGCTGCGAGTTTGGGAATGTCATTATCAATGAATTCTTTCAACCCGTTGTCCTCCAGAATTGCCTCCATCCTATCGTTCCACGCAATATAATTAGAACTTCCCTCGAGTGCATATTCCAATCTCAAGCCATTTAAAGCCATCTTGATCCGCTTATCACACCAAAGAATATTTTTGCAAATTCAAATGTTATTCAGCAAAAACTCAATTTCTTCTCCACTATAGTGATTTCCTGCACTCTGATACTAGGTAGAAATTATAAAAACAATATGTATACCAATGGATTCAATCCGATCATGCGATATGCTAAAGCAAGATACTGAATCCTTCTATGAATTAATTACGGAAAATAAACATGTTCGTCAATCACAACAAGTAAAGAAAGAAGCAAATCAAACCACAACACATATATTTTCCCAGGGAAAGCTTGCTGCTCAAAACCCCTCTATCTTCTATTGTGTATTCACCAAGGAATCATGAAACAATTACAATGCACTCACAAGAGTCTCCTGCACTCTCACAACCGTCTCACACTGATCCAGACAAAATCAACCAACACTTTGCCAATTTTCAGCCTCTTCTCAGCCTACCTGCCTTGCGCAATTCATGTGGAATGCAATCCCTATTCTTTAGGAATTTCAACCTTCCAAAAATGTGCAATTCTTATGGGAAATCCTATAGGTATTTTACTACATGCGAACAAATTACTAATAATACAACCGATAGTTAACATACCTTTAACCTCTGTCTCAACTGGGTCTCTATCAGAATTGACATGCATGCAGCTATTAATAGTAAGTCATCAGTTACTTGACAGATCACTGCATGTGAATTAAATCTGATTTAATTCACTTGACCTCTCACTAGTGCAACAATTAGTTACAACTAGTTAAACTTATTTTAACTCAATTAATTGAGTTCACTGATTTCTCATGCATTAAACTAATGCACTAACTGCAACATGGACTCAAAAACTAACATAATCACTCTACATGCCTCACCAATCAACCTCAACTCAAAATTCATGAGCTAACTGAGTTTATCACACTCAGTTAACTATTACAAGTGATTATGAGATAAGAGTGCAATTTATTGTCCAATTTAATTAAGGGAAAATTAAATTAGACACACATTTCTTGTTGACTTTTCAACAGGCTAATTCAACAACCCCTGTCACGAAGCTTGAATGTACTCTTTTTTGTACTATATAATAGAATTTAGCCTTACGTAGAAAAAAAAAAAAAAAAATTCACTACTCTTGGGTTATTGGAGGTTTTTGTGTAATATTAAATTTTCAAACAAAGATTTCAAAGGTCTGATACCTCAAAAATTTCAATGTCCAGTTTCAACATATAACAACAAATAAATGTGTATGAAAAATAACCCAAATCAGAATAAGATTGGCACCATCCTTTATGAAAATATCAGTTCATGGCAATGTTTGACCTTTCTTCTCTGTTGTTCTTCGATCTATTTGCAGAGATGGCAGCTCTAAGTATGAGCAAGGGATCTTAATATAGGCTATCGATCAAATTCAATCCCTGAGGAAAATATGCATTCAAACATTTTGAATATAAAGAAGTTGGTAGAAGAAGAGTAATATATTTGGAAATAAATTCTTCTCAATACACTCTTGTATAGAGTTCTTTTCCTAATTTTAAAGTGATCCGGGTAAATTTCGCTACCCTTTAAACCAAGACCTTTTACTTCGAATGATGTGTTAGAATTGCGTTAAAGCATTAATGAACATAAAAGAACACATCTGCATGTTGTAACAAAGAGGAACATAACAAGCATTAGCAACAAAAGAGATTGATAATGAAGTTTGTCCAGGAGGGACTACGTCTTCGAGCCTCGTTGTCAAGATGGTGTAGGCCGCTGCATTAAGTGCTGGAAAGAGTGATGATGTACGTGGATGGTATTTTCTCTGTCGTACAAGGAAAAATCCCTCGCACAGGAGTGGTTGGATCTCTCCATGATATGCTCCACTACAGGAACTCTCATTCACAAAAAGGACTCCTATCAGTATGACAATAACTCACACATGATGACTATGAGTATCTCGCCAGCATGGAAACAAAGGGATCTCAATCAAACATACACGTGACAATGAGTACCCTGCCAACATGGCAACAAAGGAATGTCAAACAACATAAACAATCCATGACAGAAATTACATCTCACATCAAGAACAAAACAAGATCCCACATCAAACATCAATAGGGATCTATACAACATAATGCATCTCATAGCAAAGAGACAAAGAAGTACATGATCACACTGCATATACCTCACATCTTGGGGCTATCTGAAGACAAGGATGCTGGATCTGGTTGTACCATCAATCTAGTGGCGTCGAATATCCTGAAATCGACTGCTCACTCATTGGATGTTGACACCTGCAACTCCACTTTGAAAAGTGGTCGAAAAACATAAGGCTCAAATGGAAAATCTGATTGCACCGCTGAACTCGTGTCACCGAGAGGTGTAGGATCGACTATCAATTTGTTGAATTCTTACAAAGTGAAAATCTGGGCCTTAGGGAATCTTTTAGATTCCTTCTAGAATCCTCAAAGATGCCGCTCCACGGGGAATTTGGAAATCTACAACTCAAAATAAGATTTTGATCTCACTATTGAGACCCTTGCGAAATTTTGAGAAGAATGAGTATAAATTTGATCTCATTTTGACACTGGCGAATTTCGGCCTCCAAGGAATCTGAAAGATTCTCTTAAGATTCCTAAAGATTCTCCTCCATAGGGAATTTGTAAAAACGTTGCTCAAAAGGCAAATCTGGACGCACCATCACGCTCCCTACAAAATTTTGGTTAAAATGCATATAAAGTTCAATACATTCTAACATAGGAAAATTCTACCTTCAAAGAAATCTTCATGAGCATCCAGCGATATTCTGACTCGAACTGCATGCCATCATTCTCTACCTCGCCTTGAAATTTGTGCCCACACTCTCTGCCTCTACACCGATGCATTAATGAAATGACGAGTTATATTAATGTTTGTGAGATAGAATTTATGAGAGAGCCCATTGGTAATGTGGCAAATAGGAAATTTGTTGAGGAGAGGTTAGGAGATGAAATCCCGCCCATCCCAACATGGCACGTACTTTTAAATTTTGTAGGGGTCGGGACCGCCCAACAACCCGGTCATTGTATTTTTATAACTATATCCATTTAAGAATTGATTTGACTTTGTTTTTTTATATATGGGATTTGTTATATGGTAATCACATATAATGCGTTGATTTTTTTGAACGGGCCCGAGACTATGGTTATTAATATGATAACCATTTTGTTTATTATAACATTTTTTTTTGAGTTATTTTAATATATTTTTGTTTTCTCTTTTCTAAATGTGTTTTGTTTCATGTGTCATTTTAACATTATTATTTTTTGTCTTTTTGTGCAAGGCAAGGAGCCAATTATGGAGTGTCAAATGTCAATTATTGATGGGCTGCCATGTATGTTGTAGGTTCCATTTGTTGACTGGGATGCACTGGGGTCTTACTTTTTCCTTGTCTTATCAAACTTTAAAGAGCCATAAGTTGATCATACAGACTCGGTTTTGAGTGCCGTCTGTGCCACCAGAAATCTCTCGCCGAGCTCTATGACTTGATATTGGTTTGATAGTGTTTTGAACACTTAGAATTTTGACCATCATTAACCCTCTTGGTCTCTTGAGGGTGTCTGGAGCCACCTGGATCATAAAGTGTCACTCATACCACTGCCCCACTACATAATGTATATCTTGAACACACAAAATGTTAGTCTACAACTCTTCAACATTTAGATAGTTTTGTACTTACACTTTATGCAATTGCTAGATTATATAGGTTGAGCAATAACTTGTGCCCATTATCATCATTTGTATCTTATGCAATGCTCATGGGTTTTTCTCTTTATATTATGATTAGCACACTATACAAATGTAGAAAAATATACATGTTCTCACAATATTTTTTTTTTTATGTATAAGACACTTTTTAGTTATGAAGCTTAATTAATATTCAATTTCTTGTTCTTTCTTTGCAACTAAACATTATTTTTGAAAATCAGTTGATTTATAATCTTTCAAGTATTTCACATTTATTGAACATAGTTTTTTAAGCATATAATGCATCACTTCTCATTTCTCACAATGTATTGCTTTTACATATAACAATTAATTTCTTTGATACTTCTACGTTACTGTAGCACTAATAGTAATCCCTTTTTTTTTTTTTAAATGTGGTTCACATATACTAGAGATCGGTGCTGCTACTTCCACAAAAATATCTGGGCAGATCCACTTGATGATCGGATCCTTTCAACTCATTAGTAGAGCCTAACCCCGAGAGCGTCAAGGAGAATTAATCTCGTGACATCCAATTAGCAAGGTGCTTTTAACAACATCCCCTATTGTACTAGAATGCCTCTCCTTCACTTATTTAACATCATACTAATTTTTCTACAAGTCCTGATCCCTTACAATGGACCATGATGTAGGTTAGGGATTCATGGATACTTGTCTTATGCAATTCTTGATCATTGGAATCAAAACAAAATTAAGCTAAAATAAGTTGCAAGCAAACATGCCACTGATATTAACCATTGCAAATATTTGAAATCAAATTCAATACTCTATTGAAGTTGAATACTAGTCTGACTAGATCAGAGTACAAAGGCAACAAATTCAACTTGGCCAACACATTTTATAAGTCCAAGTTCAACCAATTGGGAACAACTTATTGATACTCGTACATTGTATGAATATGCATTTTCCAATGTTGTAAGTAGACAAATGTGTTAGAGAAAATAGTAAAATTTGGGAGCTAAATTATTCTTAACATACTCTTGTGTAGAGTCTTTTTGTAATTTTAAGGTTTTGCTCATATAAATTCCTTTCTTCACAACATATATCTTGAGCATAGTATGTTTTTCTACAATGCTTCAATTGTTGGTTAATTTTATACTCCCTCTTTGTGCAATTGTGGAACACTGTATAAATTGAACCATTAGTTTTGTTCATTGCACTCATTTGTGCCTTGTGAAATGATCATGGGTTTGATCTTTGGATTATGATTAACATAATATATACATAGATAAATTATACATATTCTTACAAAAACCACTTCTTTATAAGGAATTCTATAGTTATGAAGCATAGTTAATGTTCATATTTTTAATTTTCTCTTAATTCTTTGTAATTGAACTATTTTTTTTTAAATCAATTTATATGTGATACATTAAGCACTACACAGTTATTGAACTTATTTTCTTAAGCATATAGTGCGCCATTTCTCACTCAAAATAAGTTATTCCTTTCACAGTTAACAACTAAGTTCTAATAATATTTCCCATTACTATTGAACTCATAACAACATTGTGTTGTGCCCCAACAATACCCCTTCTTCCCTTGTTGTTTAGGATTGTACTACTTTTATACAATCCCTAATACCTTGTAATGGACCATGATGTAGGTTAAGGATCCATGGATATTAAACATACCCAAATGCCAATCGTTAGAATCAAAGTAATAAGAAGCCCATATAATTTGAAAATAAAGTTACCATTTGATACAAACTATTGCTTCATTAATCATTCTAGGTGTCTGTAACTAAATTCAAGAATTTTTTATGTTAAATACTATTATAGACTAGATTTGAGTACATGTGGAATGGGGTCTATCCATTTCCATCTAAAAACATTTTGACACACTGAATGCAAATCCTAAATGTTGAGTAACATCAGTTATATGTAGCAATGGCAGGAAATATGCTACTACTGATGAATTTGATCTGAATAAAAGAGATACAAATTTCTTCTACAATCCACGAAATAGAAAATCACAAGATAGAAACACATGTAATGACATGTTGTAATATCCTGAATGGGAAATTATGGGTATTTTTCCGAAATGCCTCTTAAGCAAAATCTTCACAACAAATTCTCATAAATTTAACAAAAAATTGTCATGTAAAATTATAATCAATATAAGACAACAAAATAACAGAAAGGTGAACAAGAACAATCTCAACTTTTATTATAATAGATAAACTGGGGTTACGTGCATATACAACCAAAATAGTTGATATGATAAGTTGGCCTCCAAGATAAATTGTTGCACTACATTAGACCTCCAAACTGACATGAATTGCACTGCTAATCTCTCTTGTGAATTCTGGATGAATTCACCAAGGGGAGATGGGTACTCGCCCAATCTCACTGAATCACTTGAGGGCTTCCGTCTTGGGGCTACAAAGCAAGTATAGAACCAGGTTCTCAAACCTCTCATACAAGAAGAAAGATCAAATCCAAGATGTCTTCCAATGGCCTCCTCTGCCTCTTTTTATAGATTTTATGGACCCCTCTAGAACCTCCTAATTTATTATTATTTTAATTGTTGAGCATATTTCCCTCCTTTTAATTCAACTAAAATATCTTTTTAATGTGGGGAAATGATAAATTGGCTACCATGCCTCCTTAGGCCACCGAAACTCACTTCTACCATCCCATCCTGTAGATATTCTCATTTTGGTTCCAACGAGCTATTACACTAAGGTGTTATGTCAATTATTCCTCCCAGAATGCCACCTTAAGTGTAATTAATTAAGTCAAGCCCATTAATAACTTTTTTTTTTTGAAACATGTCGGAATTCACCAGAACAAAAGGAAAAATTGTGTGGGTGATGGAATATACCAAGCGAATGTTATCATACCTCATAGAAAATCCTCAAAACCCTTACAAAAGCCTTTGAACCTAATGATAGACTAAACCAACTCCTGTGACCTAGTTTCCTCCAACCTTGGAAGTCCCATCCTGACCATGTCGTAAGGGAAACGAAAAAAAGGAACATGATAAATCCTCCCGCCCCAAGATTGCTTTCCCTCAAGCAATCCAAACCTGTGGACCAGTCTGGTGGCCCAATGCAACTGAGACCCAATTCCCAGATCCCATACAAACCATTGGGTGATGTTATGCCTTTGTGTCAACCCACCATGAATGGACCCATCAATGCCCTGATCCCAGACCAATTTCTGATTGAACCTTTCATCAAAAAATCCTCCTGGATCCATAGTATTAAAAACCAAAACTGGTAACCAGACTGGTATACCTAATGAACCAGGTTTCAAACCGAAACCGGTCAAACCAGGGCTGGTCAAATCTCAATGAACCAGTTTAAAAAATATATATATATATTAAATAATTAATTTTTAATAAAAAAAATCATTTTAAATATTTCCAACCATGATTCCAAACCAATAGAGACAAAATATGCAAATTTTTCTCATTTATATACCATGTAAAGGTGAATATATCAAAATGACATCGAGTGCAATACATATCATCGACAAAATACATAAGCAATGAGGCTCTAAATTGCCTCTAGAGTTCAAAAACAAAGCCTGCAAACTATGGGGCCACTGGCCTACTACAAATCTACATATATGATATTAGTGATCAACATTATCACTTGAAACTTCTCATCATGATCAAACTCAGTTGGTTGAGTCTCGACTCCCAAACTTTGCAACTGCTCGAGTCACAAACTTCTCTATTGGTTCAGTGACTTGAATCTCAAACTTCTAAAGGTATTCTGCCCTAATATGCCCTATTACTTCATTCAGTGCTCCACATGGATTTACATGGCCTCCTATCCCAACCAAGTGTTGCTTGAACCTGTAAATATCCCCTCCTGCAATATATTTTTGGAAATATTTGCAAATCATTTTGCCATCAATCATATCACAATGAGCCCATGCAGTATCCTTGGCTTTTGGAGGCATGATGGCAACTACTTAGCTCAAACTCTATGTTGTTCCACTACTTCAGTAAAAACTCAACACTCTCCAAACTCTCAATCAAACTCACAAAAGCTCCAAGCCTCCAAATGAGATGTGTGAGACAAATGAGAGGGTACGCTTACTTTTAAAGGATTGGGGAAGGTATTTTTGGAGGGAAAAAAAACCCTCCTTTTCCCTCCAAAACCACCCATTACTAGCCAAATCAGCCTCTGTGGGTCCCCTTTGTGGTCGTGGCAGCTAATCGGTCGGTTAGCACTGGTCGGATAGGGAAAATTGATCAAACCCCTCCCTTAACCTGGTTTTCAGGCCGGTTTGACCCAGTTGGGCATCTGATCGCCCGGTTTGACCGGTTACCAATTTGAATCGGCCGGTTTTGAATACTATACCTAGATCCCAATGCCACCAAGAACAAGTATCAATGCTCCATGGCTTCTATTGTGCTATAACTATGACTATGAATGTCGCTCCACCAACCGCGTACCAACTCATCACTTCTCTCCAACAAAATTTCTAGCATAAACCAAGGTTAAACCCATTATGGTGATGTTGTGATGGAACGTTGATGGACGACCAAGCTATTCTATGCTTCCAACTTGCCCATGTTGTGTCCGCTATCTCTAAGGGCCCCTGTTGTACCACACTCCTGACTAAGAATGACACTCCATCAATAGGATACCAACTTGTGATCTCCTGCGAATCCATCATGTGGGAAGGATCAACTGCATATGCACCTATATATGGAACAAGTCCACTAAGTTGCACCATGCTCAAATCATGCAACTATGCCCAACCAATCTACTAGATATGTCTAGGAATCCCAATCTCTCTCCCTATAAGTAGGTAACCCATGTTGCACGCCCTATCATTGTACTCCTGGAGAGGGTTATTTCCTGGGAAGCTTTGCTAGCTTCTAATGCATCTACCTGCACCTTTTCAATTGGTATACCTAAATATGGATGCACCACTGTCTCCAAAAGAGCCTCCCTCATCTGACTGGAAACTCCATGCTCTATCGGTCCACTTGTTACCTGTGAAAATATTTTTTCAGGTCCCAATGCCTCTTGATGATCAATGTATGTGAATACTACCTCCCTACTGGCAACCTGCACATCTGTATGCCCCTCATCAATGTCTAACCCCAATGATTGTTGCTCATCCTCCACCATGGGCTCAATATGAGCCAGCAGATGACTCTCCAAAAATGGCCCATCACACATATTGTGCTCCACTGTGGGTTGCACATGCTGACTCATCGAACATGGATTTATATATGGGCTTTTGTTAGCATCTTTGTAAGTTTGATTAAGTTCCTCTATGTGCTCACCATGTTGTATCACCACTGATAGCTCATCTCACTGGTCTCCTCCCCGCATAGGAATAATTTGTTGCTCATCAAACCTATCCACCAGATAGTTATGCATATCACGACTTCTACCATCATCCCCACATGCATGTTGATGCTCTGCAGAAGAATCGTCATCTGGAAGGTCAGAATGAGTCTCCTCCTAATCTACCTTTGTCATCCCCTTCATGTCACTCAAGCATGAGTGGTCAAGTCCCCAAGGCTCCTTACAGATGAAGCAAATACCCTTTCTACTTAACTTGTTCCTGCTACATGTTATCTCAACTCTAAGTTTCTCCACCTTGGTCAACTGCATCCTATGCAGATTTATGTTCTGCTCAACTAACCTTTTAGCTAGTTCATAAGAAGCAGGTGAGACCAATTGTTCTCTCTTCCAAACTGACAACAATCGAGACTGCAACTCCCGACAAATGGCATCACGACCTCTCATACATGATGACAAGATGGATTGCATGTGTGTTTTGACTACAGTCGGGGTGATGTCTCCTAATGCTGAAAAAACATTGAAACGTTCGCGGGATAAAGTAATCACACTCCAGATCAAACATGATTTCATACGTCCTAGTCATGGCCATAATTTCCAAACTTGAAGCTTCTTCCCAAATGCAAGACCCATAGAGTTATCCAAGTCTCACAAGGTTCCTACCATTAGCTCAAAAACTCTCCTCATAACATCATCATTGTAAGGAGCTATAGGGGTGGTCAAAATCATGATGCTACTAAGATAAGAGGAAACTGGAAGTGTGACCCCTTCACAAGGGTGCTCCAAAAACTTGGGCTATATTAAAGCTAGCATGGTGGGTTTCAAAGCACACATCAACTTCTTCCCCTCTAACTGGTTTATCTTGGAAAGGAGTTCATTGAGTTCATCTAGTTTAAAAGGGAATTTCCATGTGACCCTCATGCATTTCAAATCTGTCCCAAGTGAAAAAATCTTGTGTCCTAATTCCTGCCCTTTCCGTAAATCTTTTGGCGGTTCTTGTTGGAGAAGGGTGTGGATCCCTTTTGAGAATGATTTGTTGTTTGGTGTGGGTTTTTGGTCCAATGTTGCATTATGGTTCCACGGGTCATTGTTTAATGCTTCCAATTTATTTAGGAGTTTTGTGAGTTTCTCCATGGTATTAGCCCAATGAACAAGTACATCAAGCTTTGACACAATACAACTATCTCGCAACATGTTACTCTGCTACTCGAATCTTGATAGCAACAATCCTTTCCCAATGTAATTCTGTTGTATTAAATGCTGACTCAACCCTTACTCACAACAATATTCTCTCAGTTTTCTGGCGAAGACAATCTGCCCTAATCATACCAAGGATGACAGTAAGTCACTAAAATATATCCTTATGAATGTGCTCAACCCTACATAAACAATTCTGCCACTACACTATGTCCTAACACCGTCTTGTAAAGATTCCTTCCTGGTAATGACCATAAATTTTCACCGCCCTTGAGTTATTGGAGTTTTTTTTGTGTAATATTAATTTTTCAAACAGAGATTTCAAAGGTGACCCCAAAAGTGGCAATGTCCAATTTCAACATATAACAACCAAAAAAATGTGTATTGAGAGTAAAATAATCAAAATAAGTTTGGCACCATCCTTTATGAAAATATCAGTTCGTGGCAATGGATTAATTACTCATCAAAGTTCAACATTTTACAACACATTAACAATCCATAACATAGCTTTGGAAATATGCATACCGTGGAACCTGGTGATGGTGTGACAGCCCCTCCACCTATGCTTCTCTCATCCAATGACCAACTCACTGTGCACCACTATACCAACAACTCGTTATACTCAGAACACTGCTACATGTGACCATTCGCACAAGATGAAATTGGCATTATTTTTGTCCAACAAAGGAAGGTTCACAATCCTTATGTGACTCATGTCTCCCTCCCGTAAGACTCACGTTTTCTTTTTTACCAGCCACAATAAACTATATAAAATCGGTTCTTTGTACAATATACCAGTCACAACGCACATTCCTTTATGGCCTAAACACACTAAGTAAACTCATTTTCTAGCATAGAATTGATTCAGTTGCAAGGACACTCGTCTGGAAGCAAGTGTAAGGCTCTCGTCTCACTCCAAGTCTCATCCAACCTTGAACGCACGTGGCGACCAACAAGGAAACTTCTCTCTATACAGCTGCACGCATTGCTCTCTTGATGAAATGAAATGTAAAAGACCAACAAGGAAACTTCTCTCTATACAGCTGCACGCATTGCTCTCTTGATGAAATGAAATGATATTTTACATTTATAAGACTAAAATATGGAGTTGTTTTTAGTGTGATTTTTTGGAGTTTAGGCGCAGAATTTCGGTGAAAAAATTTGAAATAAAATCTTGATTTCTGTTATTTAAATTGGTTTTTTTACTGTATATATGGATTCAGCACCCTAAAAAATTCCTACGGCACTTCGATTGTGCAAGGTTACCCATCAAACTTTTATTTTCAATGAATTCCTATTAAATTTTAAAGAAATTAGACCAGAAAAAACCACCGTAAAAGCCTTCAAAAAGTAGCACTAAAAACTACTCATAAAAATAGTATGTGTTCCTTGTTTCTTTTTTTTTGCATTTCAGTACTTTTTTTTATTCAAATTGATGATGAGCTGGCCCAACCTAACGGATGGTAACATATTCCCATAACTTTTTCTGATGTCTTTGAATTCATCACATTCCAAAATAAAATGTTTTTCCAATTCCATTGCCCCAATCGTGCAAAATGTACACACCAGTTCTTCCTAAGCTTCTTTAGGCCTTTTCCACCATCTTGTTTCACACGTAATGGGAGTTGGTTCTAAATTGAGCAATAAGAACTTTTTTCCTCTACCTATAAGCTCCAATATACTCTTTTTGTTGGAGATCATACTTAGGTTGAATTCTTCAATGTAGTTCTTCTTCTTTCTACCCAACTCTTTTCTTTAGCTCTTTGCTATTTGTGGGACAAACATTGAGGTAGATATTCTATTTTTTGCATCCATTTTATTTCTTTCACTCATTAGGCCATCTACTTACTCCTATATGCTCAATTCTTTTTAGATATATTATGAGCAGGCTGCCGCACAATAGCAATTTGCTCAACCATCTACCTACTCCCATTTGCTCAAATTTTTTTAGATATATTATGAGCCGCAGAATAGCAATTTTCTCAATTCTTTTTATATACATTATGAACCGCATCATAACAATTGTTTCAATGAGAATTACTCATTTTCACTCAATATTATGTCATAATTCCCTGTGATAAGAAATTCATTCCCTTCCCCTTCAAAACTTGCCCTCATTTTCACTCAATATTA
Organism: Pinus albicaulis; assembly: GCA_034641835.2. Classification (NCBI taxonomy): domain Eukaryota; kingdom Viridiplantae; phylum Streptophyta; class Pinopsida; order Pinales; family Pinaceae; genus Pinus; species Pinus albicaulis. Next base: position 61,418,071 of record CM076574.1, read on the forward strand.
TCTCATAATTCCCTGTGATAAGAAATTCATTCCCTTCCCTTCAGAACTTAGTGTGGTACGCTTCTCCAGCTCAACATTAAAGGAATGCGTTCCCTTCCAGAGACAAGAACTCAGCCATAATTCAAGGACAACAGACTCAGCATTTTAATAATTTCGGTTCCTAATGACTGCTCGATCTCACTGTGTGTGTCCCTAGGCTTGGAATTAAAACTCAGTGATGAAATGCTTCCTCAACTTCTGCTCAGGAACAAGATTTCACCCAGTGGAATGTTCGACCTTTCTTCTCTGTTGGTCTTCAATATTTGCAGAGATGGCAGCTCCAAGTATGAGCAAGGTATCTTAATATAGGCTATCGATCGACTTCACTCGCTGAGGAAAATAGCTCTGGACTTCTCATGAGACGAAGCTCGCTTTGCGTGCAACCGGTTTTTTCCATTTTTGTTGCCCTCCTCCTCAACAAGAATCTCGCAAATTCTGTGGCAGTCCCTCTGCCAAACACTATGGCTTCCGATTCTCCTTCATGTATTTGCCGTACAAATGATGTTCTGCTTGAAGGATCGAACCCTCTGTGATAATTGGCCCAAATAAATGATATTGTGCCCTTTTCAAAATCGTTAATCGATTTTTTACTTTACGAACCCTTCTTAATAATTTGCCCAAACAATAAAATTTCGACCCTTTGAAATTCGATTTACAAAGCGTCGTCCATTTTTGTTTATTGAATTTTTTTTTTTTTTTTTTAAATTGTTGGCGATTTGGAAAACATTGGCCCACGCTAATACTCATGCCTTCGCCAACATTTGTCCCTAATATTTACGGCCCCACTTAACATAATGTGCTACGGCTTAAAAAAAATTCGCACTTAAAAATAATTTGGTTTAATAAGCTTTGGCTTTTTATCAAGATTTTCTCACGGGCCTTTTGATAGTTTGATTTTGATGGACGCACCCAATTTGTCTCACACTTATTAAGTACAATACAAATTAGAAAATATTTCTTTAATGCTGGTAATGAAATCTAGTAGGATGGCTAAGAAAAATTTCTCTTTGAATTGTGTAAAAACACCGAACTATAATAGTTGCAATTGAAAATTGAAAACCCGCAGGATGAGCCAAGATCGTTGCTCTGATACTACTGTAATATCTCAGAATGAGAAATTATGGGTATTTTTCCAAAATGTCTCTTAAGCAAAATATTCACAACAAATTCTCATAAATTTAACAGAAAATTTCCATGTAAAATTATAATCAATAGAATAAGACAAAATAACCAAAAGGTGAACAAGAACAACCTCAAATTTTATAATAGATAAACTCGGGATACATGCACATACAAATAAAATAGTTGAGATGAGAAGCTAGCCTCCAAGATAATATGTTTCACTGCACCGACCCTCCAAATTGACATGAACTGCACTACTAAGCTCTCCTATGAATTCTAGATGAATTCACCAAGGCGAGATGGGTATTCGCCCAATCTCATTGAATCACTGAAGCATTTTTGTCTAGGGCTACAAAGGAAGTAGAGAACCAAGTTCTCAAATTTCTCATACAAGAAGAAAGATCAAATGCAAGATTTTCTCTAATGGCCTCCTCCTCCTCTTTTTATAGATTTGATGGACCCCTCTAGAACCTCCTATTTTATTATTATTTTAATAATCGAGCACATTTCCATCTTTTTAAATCAATTAATTTATCTTTTTAATGTGGAGAAATGGTAAAATTTCCACCATGCCTCTTCAGGTCATTGAAACTTACTTCTAACCATCTCATCATGTATATCTTCTAGTTTTGTTTCCAACGAGTTATTACACTAAGGTGTTATGTCAACTATTCCTCCTGGAATTCCACCTTAAGCGTACTTAATTGAGCCAGGCCCATTAATTACTCTGTTATTTTTAAGTTGTTCAAATGCATCAGAACGAAAGGAAAACTATGTGGATGATGGATTATACCAAGAGAATGCCATCAAACCTCATAGAAAATCCTCAAAACCCTTCCAAAAGCCCCTGGGCCCACTGATAGAGAAAACCAACCCTTGTGACTTGGATGCCTCCAACCCTGGAATTCTATCTTGACCATACCATAAGGGGAACCAGAAAAATGAACATGGCACATGCAACCATAAAACCACAAGGAACACAATGATTTTACAGGGAACCCAACTGGGAAAAACCCCTCTGCTTTTTTTCATCAATCAGATGAAAGTGAGAAACTATTACAATGTCTTGCTTCAACCCTGAAACACACCCTACAGTGTAAACCTATTCTCATTTTGACTGACTATCTTTGGCCAACAATTATCCTATTCAATCCCCCAACTTCCTTCTATTTCCTTGCACAATTTAGGAGAAATTGAGCTCCTAAATAATAGGGGAGTTCCCTATTTCCTTGTGCAATTCCAAGGGAATTGATCACCTGTTTAATTACCAAGCTTGTACACTGAACTAGTATGCAACTGATAATTACAATGTGCCTTTTCCTCCACTCCAGCTAGGAAATTCGAATTTCATGCATGTCTAGGCCATTTTTAGTTGATTAACTAGTTAACTAAGAGATCAATGAGTTAACAACGACCATAACTACTCAACTAACCTTTCACTGAATAAAATAATGACTAGAGCTCAGTTAACTGAGTTTAACTGAAAATAACTGAGCTAGATTACTAAATTTTAGCAATCACTACATGCAAAACTCTACTCCAAGCCTATAAAGTTGAATTTTCTGATCTAAGTGACAAGGCCATGTCATTCAAGCTAACTACAATTAAAGTCATCCTGATGATGTGGAAAATCGAATTTCTCCATTTGAATAAGGCACTCGTCAAATGAATCTTTCCTTGCTACATTTCTAACACTCCCTTTTTTGCATCGCCCCCTATCCTACAGCTGTGGAACTCAAATTTTCCTCTAAACAATGCCTTTGTCAAAATATCTACATCCTGCTCCTCAGTGGGAATTTACTGCAACATCATGATTCTCCTCTACACACAATCTCTCAAGTGATGGTACATGATATCAATGTTCTTGGACCTATCATGAAATAATGGATTCAAATAGAGTTTGACACAACTTTGATTATCACAATAAATCACGGTTGGATCCATCTCCTAACTGAAAAGACCACAAAGATTTTTCCTCATCCACGTGGCCTTGCATGTTGCTTGACTTGCAGCCATATACTCGGCCTCTGCTAAGTTGAGTGCCACAGGCTTATGTTTCCTACTATACCAAGAAATAGATGCAGACCCAACATTGAAGATAGCTCTTGAAGTACTCTTCCTATCTGATGGACTCCCCTCCCAATCTGTATCAGTGAAGCCTTGGAGTTTCACACCATATATCCTCCTGTACCACAACCCATAATAATTTGTGCCTCTAAGGTATCTAAGAAAATGCTTTTTAACTTTTCAGTGAGGCTTGGTATACTTCACCATAAAATAACTCTATAGATTAACTTCATAACATATTCCAGGCCTTGTGTTCACCAGATACATCAAGAACCCCACCAGTTGTCTATAAATGGTAGCATCTACTGAATCTCCTGAAGAAGCATCCTCCTTCCTCTAGTTTGTAGCTACAGGAGTGTCCATAGGCTTGCAGTCATGCATATGAAATCTCTGAAGTATTTCAGAGGAATACTTCCCCTGAGATGATACTACCTTGGCATAATGCACTACTTTCTGAGATTAGAAGTTTGGAAATGGAAAAGTCGTAGTGAAGTTCTTTGGCATGATGGAACGCAAATCCTTGGACACCCCGTTGGAATTTAATTTCAAGAAGTTATGTAGAGATATTGTTGAATTGGAAACCAAAATTTGATTAAGCATTTATTTTCCTGTTACCATTCTAGACATATGTTGATCTAGCCACGTGTCACCCTCTGAATGGGCCACATGGTACCAATCCATTGGTCCAAATTCCACCAACTACATAATGACACTTCTCAGTCTCTAGACGCACCACGTGCCATCAAGAACCATGAGCCTGGAACCTTGATAACCTGAACCATGAGTTGACAGTGTACTGTGGGAACCATGAACATTGACTGTTGACTTTTGACTTTTTGCCATGTTTGGACCTGAACTTTGACTGGTTTTAACTTCGTCATATGATGTCTTTTTTTTCCCGTTCAAGTTGCATTGGATTTAGAAAAATGAGATCTATGCAATGAATTTGGTTTGAAAAGCATATGAAAACTTTTAATTTTGAGCATCTTTTGGATCCTCTGGAACACTCCTCCCCATTGGAATATTTTGGACCACCAAAATTTTGGTACTACTTAGAAAATAAGTGACGGTAAAGCTCCCTCATCTTCCTGATCTTGATCCATCATGCTTTGCTTGTATTGGTACCTTTGAGCCCCATACAAAGGTACTCCACATCACCCCTACGTGAAGTCCTTGTCTTGTTGTCAAGAATGGTGTCTTCTTGTAGCTCATACATGTATTCAGAAGAAAAATGTTTTATGGAAGGTACTTGAATACATTCCTCTTGATCCATGATCATATGAGGCTCATACAATATCAAGTTTTAAACATTTACAACAAAATAGATTTGCATATAAGGAGGCAAATCTAATCGAAAAGCATTATTACCAATCTTTTCTAACATTTTGAATGGACTATACTGGATCGGTTTGAGCTTTTTACCTTCTCCTTGCAACCTTTCTTTGTTTATGTATAACCAAACTTGGCCTCCCACCTGAAAATTGTGATCAACATGATGCTTGTCATGCTTGGATTTGTAATTGGCTTTTCTCTTTTCCAAAGGTTCATGCATTGTTTGATGTACCAACTGGAACTATTAAATGAAATGTTTGAATTTCTCCACATCACTATGTCCATACACTTCAATATCTTTCCCAAAGATTAAAATATAAAGGAGATTTTGGAAAATAACCATAACATGCTTCAAATGGAGATGTCTGAGTCAATGAATTCTTGGCATATTTGTAGGCATGTTGAATGTAGTGTAAGTGCTCATCCAAAAGATTAGGATTTTTTCCACAATATCATCAAAGTATATGTACCATTGCCATGTTCACCACCTATTTTTGGTCGTCATTTTGTGGATGAAATGTTGTGCTCTTCTTCAACTTGGTTTCCATCAATTCCCATATACTTGACTGAAATTTCCAGAGAAATCGAGAATCTCGATCAGATACAATAGATGTGGGTAACCAAAAGTGAACCCATACATTTGAAAAGAACAATTGTGTTATTTGTTAAGCTGTGACTTGATTTTTACAAGGCATTAAGATACACATCTTACTGAACGTATCCACTACAACATACAAATAATCATGACTTTTCGTAGACATAGGTAATCCCCCCACAAAATCCATGGACACACTTTCCCAAGGACGCGAAGGAATAGGAAGTGGAGTATACAATCCCAATTTATTGTTACTTGGCTTACTAGTAGCACACATAGAACACCCCTTTACATATCTTGATACAATTTCATTCATACGAGGCCAATAACAATACCTATGCAATTGAGCAATTGTTTTGCCTACACCAAAATGACCAACAATAAGAGATGTATGTGCTTCCCTTATAAGATTAAATCTTTCACTTTATGGAATGATAACTTGCCAAGATGATATAATATGTTTTCATGAACATGATAATCCTATTCTTGAATTTGATTTCCTCTACTCAAAGTTGTATATAGATATTTAAAATCTTCATCTTGAGCATATTGTTCAATTTAGATTTCATGTGTGATTGAATTATGCTTAAGAATTGTAGAAGCATTGACTATAGGTATTGATAACATATTTGAAACTTTGTTATATATGCCTTTCTTATATCCGATGACCAAATGAAATTGATTTAAAAATCCCATCCATCTAAAGTTCCTTGATTGTTGCAACTTAGTTTATGATTGAAGATATTGCAATGTTTGATGATCTGTATGGATGATTGCTTCTTTACCCATTAAATAATGCTTCCATTTTTTCACACTTTGTACTATAGCATGCAATTCCTTATTGTTGAAGTCGAATAAGAAATTGCAGCACACACACTAGTGTGGGACCAAAAGGTCCTAGCGATACATTAGTGTGAAGGCCAAATTAATTAAATAATTTGGTGCAATGTCTAATTTAATTTTCCCTTAATTAAATTGGACAATAAAATGTAACCTTATCTCATGATCGCTTGTAATAGTTAAATGACTGTGATAAACTCAATTAGCTCATGAATTTTGATCTGAGGGTGGTTGGTGAGGCATGCAAAGTAATTCTATTAGTTATGGAGTTCGAATTGCCCTTAGTGCATTAGTTTAATGCATGAGTAATCAGTTAACTCAATTAGGTGACTTAGAGTTAGTTGAACTAGTTGTAACTATTTGTTGCACTAGTGAGAGATCAAGTGAATTAAATATTATTTAATTCACAATCAATGATCTTCCATGCAATTGATGATTTACTATTTATAGCTGCATGCATGTCAGTTCCAATGGAGACCCAGCTGAGACAAAGGTTAAAGGGATGTTAACTATTAGTTGTGTGATTAGTAGGTTGCCCACATGCAACCAGACATCCATTGGATTTCCCATGATCCTTGCACAATTTATGAAGGAAAAAATTCTTAAAGAATAGGGATTGCATTCATCAGGAATTGTGCAAGCAAGGCAGGGTGTTTAGAGGTTGATAATTGGCTAAGTGTTGGTTAGTTTTGTTCAGGACAGTGTGAGACAGTTGTGAGAGTGCATGAGACTCTTGTGAGAAGAGTTCATTTTTTTTGTTTCATGATTCCATGGTTAATATACAATAGAAGATAGAGGGGTTTTGAGCAGCAACCTTTGAAATTATCTGTGTTATGGTTTGATTTGATTCTTTCTTTGCTTCATGTGATTGGCGATTGTGTTTAATTTCCACAATCTATTTGTAGAAGGATTCAATATATAGCTTTAGTACATTGTTAGATTAGATTGAATCCATTGATATAAACATGTTTGTATAATTTATACATGGTATCAAAGCACAAGAAATCACTATAGTGGAGGAGAAGCTGAGTTTGTGACTCAATAGAATTCAAATTTTCAAAAGGTATTCTTGGTGCAACAAGCGATTCAAGATCGAAATGGCTTTCAATGGCTTGAGATTGGAGTATGCACTCGAGGGAAGCTCTAACTATATTGCGTGGAAAGACATGATGGAGGTATTTTTGGAGGAGAATGGGTTGAAAGAATTCATTGACAATGATGTTCCCAAACCCGTTGTAGCAGATGCTGCAAATATTGATGCTTGGAAAAATAAGGTTGCAAAGGTGAGGAGGATCTTATTGGAGGGAGTACGAGACCACATTGTCTCAAGTCTCCATGGAAAAACGAAACCATATGAAATGTGGAAAGCTTTGACAAATCTATTTCAGAGCAGCATTGACCATAGAAAATTGGCACTGAAGGAAAAGCTCAGGAAAATCAAAATGGAGAAAGGCGACACTATGCCGAAATATTTAACAAAGTTTGTCCAAAATCGAGATGAGCTTGGGAGCGTTGGAATTATTTTCACGGATGATGACTTGGTGAGCTTGGTTCTTCTAGGAATTCCCAAGAGTTGGCATAGTTATCAGGACTTTGTCAATGGAAGGGAAAAGCTGCCAGATTGGGAACGACTTTGGTCAGATTTGGTGCAAGAAGAATTCAGGCGGAATACAAGGGATGGATCTTCATCTAAGCATGATGATGAAAAATATTTTGCTTTGGCTGCCAAGGTGAAGAAGGGGAAAGGAAATAAATTTCATTCCAAATCTGAGTTCGACAAAGATGGCAAGAAGTGCGACATGTCGAGAGTGAAGTTTTTTCACTATCATGAGCATGGACATTATGCCACTAATTGTCCACAAAATAAGAAGAATAAGAAGGCTTCAGGATTTGCAGTTGGTGAGGCTTTGGCCTCAAAATTTGAGCTTGACTTCTTGCTCATTGCATGCATGGTGTCAAGTGCAATGGGATTGGTGTGGTACTTGGATAGTGGTGCATCCTTTCACATGACAGGAGAAAAAGTACTTTTCAGTAGCTTGGAGAAGAAGGACCTCCAGATGCATATCTAAATGGGTGATGACGGGCGGTACAATGCTACCGGGATTGGTACAATTACCTTCCAGAGACAGTCAGGTAAACCCTTTCAAATAAAATATGTAATGCATGTACCGGGCTTGAAGAAAAATTTGGACTCAGCCGCAATGTTGGAGGATAGAGGCTATGATGTTGTTTTCATTGAGGGAAAAACTTTCTTGCGACACAAAACAACAGGACAAGCCAATAAGATTGGGATTCGTGTGAATAATCTCTATAAAATTGATGTAGATGGTTGCGCATCATTGATGGGTAAGGTGGAAAAAGTGGTGAGCTAGAATGAGGGTGAGTTATGGCACAAGATATTGGGCCATCTTCACCACGGAGCCTTGAAGGTCATGCATCATATTTCTACGGGTCTTCCCAAGGGTACTCTTAGGCAGTCAAACACATGCAAGGGATGTACTATGGGGAAGTATGCAAAGGCCACTTTTCACGAGAAGGAGAACCGAGCCTTGGAAATCCTTGAGAGAGTTCACTCAGACGTGTGTGGACCATTCTCTACTGCTTCGAAAACAAATCATAATTACTATGTGATATTTGTTGATGACTTTTCTAGAAAGTGCGGGATCTACTTCATGCAGAAGAAAGATCAGACGTTCTCAAAATTTATTGAGTTCAAAGCACTGGTGGAGAAAGAAACGGGGAAGCATGTGAAGGCTCTTAGGAGTGACAATAGTGGTGAGTACGTCTCAAATGAATTCAATAACTTCTGCAACAAAGAAGGAATTCAGAGAGAGTTGATTGCGCCTCATAACCCACAACATAATGGGGTTGCAGAAAGAAAGAACATAACAATTGTGGGTGCAGCACGAGCGATGTTGCATGATCAGGGCCTACCGTTGCATCTATGGGCAGAGGCATGCAACATAGCGGTATTTGTGAAAAACCATTGTCCTCATCGAATACTTGGTATGAGTACACCAAAGGAGGCTTTTAATAGTAAGAAACCTGATGTTTCACACTTTAATATTTTTGCCTCATTTGTTTATGTGCATGTGACTAAAGATGCGAGGAAGAAGCTCGAACCAACAGCTGAGAGGGATATTTGTGGGGTACACTGATACTCCCCACAACTATTGGGTGTATTTTCCAAACAAAAAAATGACTGTTGTGCGACGAGATATAAAATTTGATGAGGAGAAAGCCATGCGATTGTCCATTGAGAGGGATATGGATTTGCATGCAGAGGAGGAACTCTTGGTTCCAAATAATGAACCTCAAGATGTGGAGCAGCCACATATAGAGGATCATGGAGTGGAAGAAAAAACTCATGCAAAGCCATCCATCAGAAATGGTAGAAGGCGCACCACGAAAGTTGATAGATTGAGACTTGATGCAACAAAGAATGTAGGAGCCCCTACTTCACCGCGCAGATAGAGACAATCTCTAGATAGATTTACTAGATACATGGCTCTTATGAGCAAGTGTATTGTGAAAAACCATCTTCCTTTGAGGAAGTAGTGCAACAACCAATTTGGGTTGACGCTATGGTAAGGAGTATGATTCCATCGTCAAGAAAAATGCATGGGAGGTTGTCCCAAGACCGATCGAAAAATCAGTGTTTGGATCTAGATGGATCTATAAGGTGAAGCAAGCAGCAGATGGGAGTGTGTATAAGTACAAGGCCAGATTTGTGGCCAGGGGATTCTAACAAGTTGAGGGGATTGACTATGAAGAGGCTTTCGCAGTAGTCGCGCAATACTCTTCCATTAGATCCGTCCTTGCACTCTCAGCGCATATGGGGTGGCACATTCATCAAATGGATGTGAAAATTGTGTTTCTTAATGGAGTTATTGAAGAGGAAGTGTACATAGAGCAGCCAAAAGGTTTCGAGATCCTTGACAGTGAGTCGCATCTGTGTCGACTCAAGAGAGCACTGTATGGGCTGAAGCAAGCACCTTGTGCTTGGTACACTCGGATTGACATCTATTTCACCGGGTTGGGCTTCACCAAAAGTGAAGCTAATGCGAACCTGTACCATATTGTTATTGATGGTAAGCTCTTGATTATTTTACTTTATGTTGATGATATAATTTTGACAGGTGATGAGCAGCTGATAACTTCATGCAAGGAGGATCTCGCAAGGGAGTTCGAAATGAAGGACATGGGACTCCTTCACTATTTCCTTGGTTTGGAAATATGGCAGCGGGATGGTGAAATTTTTGTTTCTCAAGGAAAGTATGCCAAAGAGATATTGGGTAATTTTCACATGAAAAGCTATAAACCAATGGACACTCCTCTTCCAAGAAATTGGAGGAAAGAGGATGCTAATTCAGGAGAAGTAGTGGACGCTATTATCTACAGGAAGCTAGTGGGTTCACTAATGTACTTGGTGAACACCAGACCAGACATTTTCTATGCAGTTAACCAACTGAGTCAAGCTATGGTTAAGCTAACCAAGCTCTTTTGGAAGACGAGGAAGCATGTATTTAGATATCTCAGGGGCACTACAGAGTATGGACTATGGTATAGACGAACATAGGGAGTGAAGCTTCAAGGCTTAATGGATGCAGATTGGGCAGGAAGTCCATTAGAAAGGAAGAGCACATCATGAGGGATCTTCAGCATAGGATCAACAACAGTTTCTTGGTACAGCAAGAAGCAGTGATCTGTGGCACTAATTTCAGCCGAGGTAGAGTGCATGGCAGCAAGTCAAGCTGCATGTGAGGCCATCTGGATGAGAAAGATCCTAGTTGGTTTGTTTGCTTCTCATATGGATCCGACTATGATACATTGTGATAACCAGAGTTGCATTAAACTCTCAGTTAATCTGGTATTCCATGATAGGTCCAAGCACATAGACATACGGTACCACCATCTCAGAGATTGTGTTCAAAGGTGCATTATGTTACTTCAGTGCATTCCTACGGAAGATCAGGATGCAGATATTCTAAAGAAGGCGCTCGCCAAGAGCAAATTCGAATACCATAGAGGTAGGATCGGGGTGGTTGATAATCCCTTTCTTGTTGAGAGGGAGTGTTGAAGTCCAACAAGAATTTTCAGCACACACATTAGTGTGGGACCAACAAGTCCTAATGATACATTAGTGCGAAGGCCAAATTAATTAATTAATTTAGTGCAGTGTCTAATTTAATTTTCCCTTAGTTAAATTGGACAATAAAATGTAATCTTATCTCATGATCACTTGTAATAGTTAACTGACTGTGATAAACTTAGTTAGTTCATGAATTTCAAGTTGAGGGTGGTTGGTGAGGCATGTAGAGTAATTCTATTATTTATGAAGTTCGAATTGCAGTCAGTGCATTAGTTTAATGCATGAGTAATCTGTTAACTCAGTTAGGTGAGTTAGAGTGAGTTGAACTAGTTGTAACTATTTGTTGTACTAGTGAGAGATCAAGTGAATTAAATATTATTTAATTCACAATCAGTGATCTGCCATGCAACTGATGATTTACTATTAATTGTTGAATGCATGTCAGTTCCAGTGGAGACCCAGTTGAGACAAAGGTTAAAGGGATGTTAACTATCAATTGTGTGACTAGTAGGTTGCCCACATGTAACCAAACATCCATTCGATTTCCCATGATCCTTGTAAAGTTTAGGAAGGAAAAAATTCTTAAAGAATAGGGATTGCATTCATCAGGAATTGTGCAAGCAAGGCAGGTTGTTTAGAGGTTGAGAATTGGCTAAGTGTTGATCAGTTTTGTCTAGGACAGTGTGAGACAGTTGTGAGAGTGCAGGAGACTGTTGTGAGAAGAGTGAAATGTAATTGTTTCATGATTCCATGGTGAATATACAATAGAATATAGAGGGGTTTTGAGCAGCAAACTTTCCTTAGGAAATTATCTATGTTGTGGTTTGATTTGATTCTTTATTTTCTTCATGTGATTGGTGATTGTGTTTAATTTCTGCAATTGGTTTGTAGAAGGATTCAGTATCTAGATTTAGTACTTTGTTAGATTGGATTGAATCCATTGATATACACATGTTTTTATAATTTCTACACTTATCATATGTTGGATAGTTAAATACTGCAGTTGTAAAAGTCTCAGAGTGAAATCATATAGGCTTACCGTGCTTCATTAATATTTCCCTCATGGCATAATCACTTGCATCTATTTGGATTTTGAATGGTTGCTTGAGATCTGGAAGTGCTAGAATCGGTGATGTATCGATCTTCTCTTTCAATGCATCGAAGGCTTACTGTTGTTTTCCTCCCCACTGAAAGACTTGTTTCACACTTGTCAAAGCGTGTAGTGGTGCTGCAATAGATGAGAAACCTGCAATGAACTTCCTACAGTATTTGGATGCTCCCAGGAAGCTTCTAACTTTAGTTACATTTTTGGGCTTTGGCCAATTTACAATAACCTCAACTTTATAGGGATCAATTTTCAATTCAACACCCCCTAGAATATGACCTAAGTTAACCAAAGATGTCTTACCAAATTCACATTTGGACATCTTTAAATACAACTTTTCACTTTCTAAGACATCCAAAACCTGCTTTACATGTTTACATGCTCTTCACGAGTCTTACTGAAGATGAAAATATAATCTAAGTAGAATATGACAAAATTAGCAAGGAATGGTCGCAATACATCATTCACCACCCTCATAAATGCTATGGGTGCATTACGAATCCCAAAAGGAATTACTAACCATTCAAGCAATCCTTGTTTTGTCTTAAACGCAGTTTTCCAAATATCACTTTCATCAATTCTAATTTGATGATAACTTCATCTTAAATCTAACTTAGTGAAATAAACAACATGCTTCTATTGATCTAGCAAATAATCAAAGAGAGGAAGAGGATAATGATTCTTTACTGTGATTTTTTTCAAAGCTCAGAAATCAACACACATATTCCATGTGCCATCCTTCTTTGGCACCAAAACAATAGGAGATCCACTAGGAGATGTATGTGGTCTGATGACCGCTTTGTCAAGAAACTCTTGCACCTAGTTCTTAATCTCTATGCTTTCCAAAGCTGACATTCTATACATGCGAATATTAGGAAGTGGAGCATCCTAGTGCAACTAAGTATCATGTTGAACTCCTTTTTTTGGAGGGAGTCCTTCAGGTTCTTGAAACATATTTCCATAAGTATCAACAACTTCAATTAATTCATACTTAAGTTTAGGATCACATCCTGAGAAGGATTCAGATTTATCAACATCTTTAGCCTTTACAATCAATAATACATAATTCTTGCTAGAATTAACAAGTCTGTTGTTTTTTCCTCCACTAACAAGAGTTAAATTTGTCTTCTTATGATGTGATCTTGCAATGCATTCAATCCCTCCTTTGAAGAGATGATATGTGTTCTCCTCACGATAGAATATGGTTTTTGAATCATACAAATAATGAATTCCCAAGACAATCCTACAAATTTCAAGAGGTACAACATCAAGTAAAACCTCATCTACAAAATTAAAAGTGATGGAAAACTTGAGTTTACATTTTCTTGTTACTTGTAGTTTTGCATCATCACATACCCAACCCAAAGGGTAAGGTTTAACATGAAGTTTTTTTCTAAATTAAGTTTCTTAACAATTACTTTAGAAATAATATTGACTTAAGAACCACTATCAAAAAGAGTATCAACTTTATTATGATTTATGACCACTCTAATATGAAAAATCTCATTCCTTTTCTTATCATATAGAGATTCATAGGACTCATTAGAAGAACTAGTACTTGCATTAGAAGCTATACCTTTCATTCCCATGGTTGTGATCTTTGTTTTGTCACATGAATTGGATCCCAAATCGTGTTGAGTTGTAGCAACAGTCTTTTGTTTCCCCTTATTGTCAAACTTCTTTGGCCTCAATTCTGGATGCAACTTCTAGCAATGGTCTTCATCATTACGATCCTTCTTAAAATTCTTGCAAGTGAGTTTCGTTTCCTCTTTCTTAACAATGGTTGTCTTCTTCCCCTTTTCTTTGCATTTCCCCTTTGACTTGTCAACAAATGGCTTGGATGGTTTCTTTGAAGTATCTTCTCGCGCATTCTTTCCTCGACTTTCAATATGCGTAGTTTGTACACACACTTCATCTAACTTGGTTGGGTTAAGCATAAGAATAGTGTGTCTAATATATCTATTTCAACCACCAATATACTTCATAAGTGTCTCTTTGGTATCTAAAGGAATACTCAAAATCAAAGCTTTATTACAAAATTATTGAGTATAACTTTGTACATTTTGACCCTTAGCTTGCCTAATAATTTTCCATCTCATCATTGATTTTTGTTTATATTCCAATGGATAATTTTTTTTCTCAAAGTAGCTACAAAATCATTCCAAGAAGAAATAATCTTACCACTTTTCTCGAGATCTTCTTGCATTTTTTCTTCCCACCATATGAGAGTTGTTGATCAGGTGTTTAGTGTAAAATCTAAAAAATGAAAGTGCTCAGAATTGATTGGAAACTTAATGACAGTGAAGAGCTCGTCGACAGGAATCCGACGCAATTCGTTTCGTTGAAAACAGAGTCTGGATGAAGAAGATAGAGCCCGTTGTTCGTTTTCCTAAACAGCTAAAAAATTTGCAGAACAGTGACAAGTTGATGACATGGCAGCCCAGTCAGTAGACAAGGTATATTCTGGGAATATTATTTACTTTTTTCCCAGTGAGACTGTGACAAGTGTCACTGCAGGATTCACTAGATTGGTTTGTGAAGGTGAAAGTTGTCCAAGTTTTCTCCAAGGTCAAATTTTAGTCATGGATGCATTTTTATTAATGGTGAATTAAATTTTTATTAAGGTTGAATATATTATAAGGTTTTTAAACATTATATTAAGGTGGAGAAACTATTATATACTGTGGCAAAATATTCAACACTGGAGGAAGGGCTCCCCCAAATAAGCGCCATGAACTACCATTATACCCGCACACGATCCTTGTTATATAAGGTTCAAAACTTATATTTAACCTTACCTTTGTATTATGGCGGGCAGAGAAGGGGGCCAGACCCGCAGAGCCAACCCCCTCTACCATACAACCTTATCACATAACCGTGGTGGAGGCTCTGAATAACTGCGTGCTTAGAGCGCCTAATCATTAATTAAATGATGATTATCCATTAATTAACTTGCAGTTATTTTAGCGGAGAAAACGACGGAACCACCACATTCGAAGCCACTCCCAGATGTAGCGGAGTTAACTGGAGTCTTCTCCAGATTTGGAGGAGATTTCCTAGGGAAATTAAATGAGGCATATCTGGAGCAATTTTCGACCAATTTTGGCTCAATAAGAGTCATTTTTGATAGATTTGAACGTTCTGGACTCATTGAAGCATTTTTCGGGAGTTTTAGGTGGATGCAAACATCAAATTTTTCACTTTTTAGCTAAAACATAGGCCCAAGCCATGGAAGTTGGACCAAGGAGATGTAGCCCATGAAGGGTGAACTCCTTCATCAAAACTCTATGTTGATGGATCAATTGTGATGGTTTGTTGTTCTTGTTTTTGCTATTGTTAAGCATATTTATTTCATGCTTTATGCTCTTGAATTCACTCATAAAAACTCATCTCATTTACCTGTTTGACACACATAAACACCAAGGAAACCTATTTACATCAAGCATAAGATAAAAAAATAAATTTTAAATCTGAAGATGAAATTAACACAAAAAAACTAGCATTCATACTCAGATCAAGTTGGTATCATCGCCAAGTTTAAAGGCAAGGTTATTTTCTTGATAGTTGCTTGAGTTTTGTGTTTTAATGGTTGAAAATTTATGATGCTGACAAGGTTAACATTGCATAGAGTTGAAGGGAAATTGTTGGTTGCAAGTCCTGAGATTAGGACCAGAAGAAGGAGTGCCACAAGAGCACCATCTCCACCCAAATTTCCACTCACAATTGCACTTGAATCGCCTCAAGTTTTATCTCAAGAAGTTGAGATTGAAGAGGCACAAGTTGCACCAGAAGTCGAGTTGATTGAAGAGGTACAAGCATCAGAAGATGAGCTTGAATCCATAGCCATCATGTCAGGTGTTGGATAAACTGAAGGTCATTCAGAGGAGGATGATGTCAAGAAATACTTCAATGACATAAAGAGGATGGTTAAAATGATTTTTGATGCATTTACTGTTGGGATGGCAGGAGAATGTTCTAAGCCTCCACATGGAGAAGGAACTTCAGATGATAAGAAGGATGAAAAAAAAGATTCAAAGGGTAGTGGAGGAAATCCACCTCCATCTCCACCATCTTAATCATCCTCATCATCACCATCAACATCATCTTCCACTTCCACCACAAAATCCACCCACACTCACTCAAAAGCCACAAGAGGAAAAACACCCTTACTCAAAATTGATGTCAAATTTGAGCTTCCAATGTATAATGGTGAGGTAAATGCAGAAAGATTGGACAACTGGATAAGTCAATTGGAGGTGTATTGCAGAATTCATAACCTTCATGAAGATGACATAAATATTCAATTGGCTTCTTTGAGGATGGAACAATCTGCACTTGTATGGTGGGAAGCAAGGACTCAAGAAGAGGTTAAAAGCTATGGTAAGATCTCTATGTCTTGGTCAAGTTTTATTTCTGCCATTAAAATACATTTCTATCCCTTAGCTTACATGCAAAAGGCCATTATGGAATGGCAAAATTTCAGACAATTGAAAGGGAAAAGTGTGCAAGATTATACTCATGAATTTAGTAGAAGAGCTCTTATTTTGGGTATTAATTTGTATTCTAAAGAAAATTTGTTAAAGTGCATTGGGGGTTTGCACAATTACCTTAGGCACACTATTCTCATGTTTAATCCCACAAACATAGATGAAGTTTGTTTCCAAGCCACACATTTAGAAGCAAGAGGGAAACAAAACATAGATGAGAAAAGTGATAGTGAGGGTAAACGAAAGGGCAAGTTTATGGAAGAGGAAAGAGAAATAGCTCTGTCAAAAGAGAGAAAGAGAAACTCACATGTAAACACAGTTTGAATAATGGCCATGATGAATACCAATGTTGGAAACTTCATCCAGATTTGAACCAAACAAACTGAAAGCCAAAGAAAAAGAGAAAATTGTTTCTATAATTGAACATGACTTAGGGTCAGATTCAGGAGATGAGACAAATATTGCAGCCATGGGTTTGAAAGGTAAGAACATAGCAAGAACTAGTTTTTCAAATTGTTCCAATGTCACTCAAGATGAAGATACAAGAATATAAATTTTCCATATTAGATTTGTCTCTAAACATACAAAGATAGACACACTTTTTAATAGTGGGTCAGAAGCTAATTTGATTTCCGAAGACTTGGTTAAGTAGCTAGACCTTGAAACTGTTAGACATCCAAGACCTTATCTTTTAGGGTGGATATGCAAGAATGCAAACTTGTAGGTTACAAGGAAGTGCATACTAAGATTCACCATCAATTCAAACTTTCTTGATCATGAAGTTGAACTTGATGTGGTGTCGCTTGAGATATCAGGTACTGTTTTGGGAAGTCCTTATCTTTATGATAGGAAAGCAGTATTTCATCACCATGAGAATAAGTATCACTTGTTTAAAGATGGTATTGAGTACATAGTTAAAGAACATAATAATAAGACAAGTTTGTCTCTTATACATGTAGGAAAAATGAAGAGGATAGTGAATTCAAGTCAGAATTTGACATTGTTGATGATCAAACATAGAGATGTTGTTGAAGATTGCAACAAGAAACAGTGAAGGAGGCATCCTAAAACATCATTCCTGATCCTAGTTGGAAAATAATCACCTAAACTAGGTGGGGCTCACACAGGTGATTTTTGTCGCAAAGTCTATTTTTAGACATGTTGATCATATTCTATGAGTTGCGGGATGCTATTTGTGGATGGTTGGTCAAGTTGGAAAAATAGATGGACTTCTATTTTTAGACATATTGGACAGAATCTATTTTTAGATTCCCAGTCTAAAAATAGATATGTCGAATATTATTAGCTCTTAATAATATTTGGACTCTAAACATTAACTTATTCTCTTGGAGCACTTCAGTTAAGTGCATAGATGTGGCACGGGAGCTGACAGAAGGAATTACGCTATTCCTGAGGGTTGAGTGGAGCTATTGGATGGATACTTCAGTTAGAACTCATGTGACAGAGTTTGGTGGAGTTATTGAGGTAGTTGGTGGAGTTGTGTTCATTTTAACTCAGTTAAACATAGTTGAGCTAGTTGTATCTAGTCTAACTGATTGATACACTAGTGAGAGTGGTGTGAATTAATTATTAATTAATTCACTAATTATAAACTCATTAATCAACTAAAGAATACATCATGAACTAAGGCATGGACAAATCAATAGGAGGATCAGTGAGTATAGTAGGTGAAAGAGCAAGTGTGACTACTGGTGCAGACTATAGTGTTGCATGATTTGCAACACACGTTGGTTGAGATGCCAATGGGGATTGCGTGGTCAATATTAGGATGGATTCGAACTCGTCCAGAGCCATTCCTTCAACAAGGATTGCGCAAAGAGAGGCAAAGCCACAAGAGGCAAAGACCTGGCATGGATCCTCAAGATCGTGTTCGATTGCTGCGTAGCAATTGGAGATTGTACCGAGAGCTTGTGAGGAGATTTTTATGATGATTGTTACATGATCTCTATGAAATATAATATAAAGATAGTTGGGGGTTTTCAACTTTAATCTTTCCCATAAATTACTATGTTCATATGTGTGAATTTTTATGGTTTTAATGTGTGCATGCAATTGATTTTATTTCTGCAAATAATGATCAATAGTAGAAGAGATTATGTATTTTGCATGAAGTCAAATAGTGTGTGATTAGGAGAATCTCAGATGTATAACATATCAATTATATGATTTTCTACATGGTATCAGAGTAGTATTGATCATTGGAGCAATTGCGGTGCTATCAGAAGCGGCCGAGTTTTGGTGCCTGTGAATTCAACTGTCATATGTTGTTTTCTTGGTGTCAAAAGTTGAGCATTCATTGAACAATGTCTTTCAACAGATTGCGATTGGAGTATGCCCTTGAGGGCAGCTCGAATTATATTTCATGGAAGGATAGGATGGAGGCAGTGCTGGAGGATAATGGGTTGAAGGAGTTCATAGATGTTGATATTCCTAAACCGGGTTCTAGCGATGTTGCCGCACTTGACGCATGGAAAAAGAAGGTAGCAAGGTGTCGAAGAATTCTGTTGGAAGGTGTGAAGGATCACATAGTGTCTAGCCTTCATGGTAAATCTTCTCCATTCTTGATGTGGAAAGCATTGACAGACTTGTTCCAAAGCAAGAGCGACCAGAGGAAGTTGGCGCTCATGGATAAACTCAGGAAAATAAAAATGGAAAAGAATGAAACTATTCCGATATACTTGACAAAGTTTGTCCACTGCAGGGATGAGCTTGGGAGTGTAGGAGTTAGTGTGGATGACGAGGACTTGGTGAGCTTGGCTCTCCTTGGGCTTCTGAAGAGTTGGCATTCCTATCAGGACTCTGTCAATGGTTGGGAGAAATTGCTAGGATGGGAGCGACTTTGGTCGGATTCTCATGTGAGGAGATAAGGCGGGATACTAGGGATGGATCTTACTCAAATAATCATGATGAAGAGGATTGCGCTTTGGCTGCCAAATCAAGGAAGGGGAAGGGTAAGAATAATGCTTCTCAATCCAATGCGGATGGTAAAGAGCGTGACATGTCCAAAGTGAAGTGTTTTCACTGTCACGAGCATGGGCATTTCGCCATGCATTGTCCACAAAAGAAGAAGAACAAGTAGGCTGCTGGAGCTGCAGCTAGTGAGGCTCTTTCCTCTCAATTTGAGTTGGAATTCTCATTGATCGCATACATGGTGTCTAGTGCATTAGGATCGGGGTGGTATTTTGATACATGCCTTCACACAGACGGGAGATGTAATCTTTTAGTGACTTGGTGGAGAAAGACCCCAGTTGCATGTTGAGGTCGGCGAAAATGGACAATACAATGCGACCAACATTGGTACCATTACGTTTCAGAGGGAGTCAGGTAAAATCATTCTTTTACAAGATGTTGTGCATGTTCCAGGTTTAAAGAAGAATTTAATCTCAGTCGTAATGTTAGAGGATAAAGGGTATGATGTTGTCTTTAGTGAAAGAAAAGTTTTCCTTCGGTACAAAGCAATAGGAAAAGTCAAGAAGGTTGGGATTGGAGCCAAGAATCTCTACAGACTTGAATTAGATGGGATTTCTATGGAGCTTCCTACTGTTGGCAAGTGTGAGAAAGCCATGCAATTGAAGCTTGAGAGGGAGCAAGATTTGCATGTAGGTAAGAGTGAACCTCGAGATGTGGAGAAACCACAAGATGAGGATCATGGACTGGGAGAAACCACTCATGTAGAGAAATTTCGTGCCAGATGGGTAGAGGGAGTGCATGCAGCTATACCACCAGGTGAGAGGTGGGGCGACATGCATGATTAATCCCAAGAGGAGATTTCTGGGCATGATTCATGGAGATGGTGTGGATCTCATGAATTGAACCTGGATACGAGGTGCCCATAGAGCAACAGTAGCGTGATCAGTTGGATTGATGCAGGCAGATCAAAGTGATAGTGTCGGATACTGGAGCGCGGATCAGAGTTGACAGCAAGTGCAGAGTGCATGGGTGCAGAGTTCAACAACGCAGTGGTTCCTGAAGACATGTGCAGTAGCTAAGCAGAAGTCGAAGACTTTGATGATAGATGCATCAGCCTGATTGAGTTTTTTGGAGCCTATTCAGTTTCAGAAGAGTTGCAGAGCAGATGCATGGAGTTGCATGGAACTTGTGACGGTTGCAGGGCAAATGCATGGAGTTGCATGTCGCATGCAAAGACAGTTCTTTCTTGTTGAGAGGGAGTGTTGAAGATTGCAACAAGAAACAGTGAAGGAGGCATCCTGAAACATCATTCCTTATCCTAGTTGGAAAATAATCACCTAAACTAGGTGGGGCCCACATAGGTGATTTTTGTCGCAAAGTCTATTTTTAGACATGTCGATCATATTCTATGAGTTGCGGGATGCTATTTGTGGATGGTTGGTCAAGTTGGAAAAATAGATGGACTTCTATTTTTAGAAATATTGGGCGAAATCTATTTTTAGATTGCCAATCTAAAAATAGATATGTCGAATATTATTAGCTCTTAATTATTTGGACTCTAAACATTAACTTATTCTCTTGGAGCACTTCAGTTAAGTGCACAGATGTGGCACAGGAGCTAACAGAAGGAATTACGCTATTCTTGAGGGTTAAGTGGAGCTATTGCATGGATACTTTAGTTAGAACTCATGTGATAGAGTTTGGTGGAGTTGTGTTCAGTTTAACTCAGTTAAACATAATTGAGCTAGTTGTATCTAGTATAACTGATTGATACACTAGTGAGAGTGGTGTGAATTAATTATTAATTAATTCACTAATTATTAACTCATTAATCAACTAAAGAATACATCAGTTAACTACAGTGCATGGACAGTTCAATGGAGACTAGTGGAGAGGTAGGTGAAAGAGCAAGTGTGACTATCAGTTGTGACTATAGTGTTGCATGATTTGCAACACACAGTGGTTGGAGATGCCAATGAGGATTGCGTGGTCAATATAGGATGGATTTGAGCTCATCCAGAGCCATTCTTCAGTAGGGATTGCGCAGTATAGGCAGGCTAAAGGCTGGCAAAGATCGGTGCATGGATTTGCAAGATCAGGGCCCGATTCGTGTGTAGCAATTGGAGATTGTACTGAGAGCTTGTGAGGAGCTTTGTATGATGATTTTTACATGATCTCTATGACATATAATATACAGATAGTTGGGGGTTTTCAACTTTAATATTTCCCATAAATTACTGTGTTCATATGTGTGAATTTTTATGGTTTTAATGTGTGCATGCAATTGATTTAATTTCCACAATTAATGATCAATGGTAGAAGAGATTTTGTATTGTGCATGAAGTCAAATAGTGTGTGATCAGGAGAATCTTAGATGTATAACATATCAGTTATATAAATTTCTACAGATGTTTTGAATCAAACCTTTCAAAAATATGCATTGAATGAACAAATTGATTTCATTAAGGTTGCTTAAGATTTTAATGAGATGTTTCAGGACTTTAACACGTTTCCTTTGAAAGAAGGTGAACAAGATGTGACAAATTTGTAGCAGTCAACATCAATGTTGAGCAGTGTTGGAAACAAGATGCTGGTGCAAGAGAGTGAAAAGGTCAAAGAGAAAGCGACAAAGCAATTTGACAAAGAAGGCATGGGTTCCACAAGTGCTTGTTTTTTGTTTCCAAAACATACATCGCAATGGTGAAGATACTTGGTCAAGAGTCGACGCAAATACAAAGCAAGAGAAACTAAGAATCACCATGGTGACAATGTGCAATGTGAGACAATTTTTAAGTTTCCTTTGATTAATGACCGAGGTAGGAACATGATGGTTTCTGCAAGAATAGCTTGATGCTCTGCAAATTCATGGAAATTGTAGCATGATGGTGTCAACGACAGCAAGATAAGGTCGCAAGAGTCAAAGAAAAAGTTAACTTTTTGTGAAAAGCTCAATTTGATGAAAATGGGAAATTTTCAGTGGATTAAGACTGGAAGGGTGAGGGAACTGTACCCTCATCCACATGATCAGTAATCAAAGAGATTGTTGGGTCAAAAATGCTTCTAGTGGGGAGGAATGATCAGGTGCTTAGTGTAAAAGCTCAAAAAATGAAAGTGCTCAGAATTTATTGGAAACTGAATGACAACGAAGAGCTCATCGCCAGGAATCCGACACAATACGTTTCATCGAAAACAGAGTCCGGATGAAAAAGGTAGAGTCTGTTGTTCATTTTCCTAAACAACTAAACAATATGCAGAATAGTGATAGGTTGATGACATGGCATCCCAGTCAGCATACATGGTATATTCTTGGAATATTCTTCAGTTTTTTCCCAATGACACTGTGACAAGTGTCATTGCAGGATTCACAAGATTGGTTTGTGAGGGTGAAATTTGTCCAACTTTTCTCCAAGGTCGAATTTTAGTCATGGATGCATTTTTATTAATGGAGAATTAATTTTTTTATTAATTTTGAATATATTATAAGGTTTTTAAACCTTATATTAAGGTGGAGCAACTATTATATATTGTGGCAAAATATTCAACACCGAAGGAAGGGCGGAGGTTGGGGTCAACCTCGCGACCTCCCCCTAACAAGCGCCATGAAATAACGTTATACCCGCACATGATCCTTGTTATATAAGGTTCAAAAATTATATTTAACCTTACCTTTGTATTATGGCGGGCGGAGAAGGGGGCCAGCCCCGCACTCTACCATACAACCTTATCACATAACCATGGCAGAGGCTCCGACTAACTGCGCGCTTAGATCACTTAATCATTAATTAAATGATGATTATCCATTAATTAACCCAAAGTTATTTTAGCGGAGAAAACGGCAAAACCACCACATTCGGCGCCACTCCCAAATGTAGCGGAGTTAACTGGATTCTTCTCCAGATCTGGAGGAGATTTCCTAGGAAAATTAATTCAGGTATATCTGGAGAAATTTTCGACCAATTTTGGCTCAAGAAGAGTCATTTATGATAAATTTGGACATTATGGACTCATTGAAGCATGTTTCAGGAGCTGTAAGTGAATTTAAACAACAATTTTTTTGAATTTTGAGCTAATACAGAGGCCCAGGCCATAGAAGATAAACCAAGGAGGGGTGAACTCCTTCATCAAAACTCCGTGTTTATGGATCAATTGTGATGGTTTGTTGTTATTGTTTTTTTTGTTGTTCATCATATTTATTTAATGCTTTATGCTCTTGAATTCACTCATAAAAACTCAACTCATTTACCTATTTGACACACCTAAACACCAAGGAAACCTATGTAAATCGAGCATAATAGTATCAAATAAATTTTAAATTTGAAGATGAAATTAGCACAAAAAAACGAACATTTATACTTAGATCAATTGTTACTTCAAACCTAAGAGAAGCAAGTTGTATTTTTGTGACATTATCATCAATTTTTTAGACCCTACAATATACTTTGATTTTCGTCACCCAATTATCCAACTTTTTAGCATTCAATTCTCCATCATATATTGGAAATTCAAACTTTACATCAAGCTTAATTAAAGGGGATTTAGCATGTCCTTTAGGTAATTTTTTTGAATAAGTAGGAGAATATGGTGAAGAAGGAGGCAAAGGAGGTGGGGGAGGAGGAGGATGCCCATCACCATCACCACCATCACCACCATTACCATTACCATTACCTTTTGGTGGCTTATGAGAACCAATACCTTCCTTTTTTGGTTGAGGAGAACTTTATCTTGCAATCACATTTTCCTCCCATCATACAATACTTTTACCATGTCATCCATATCAAGAAAATTCTTTATGAATTATCTCTTTGTTGGAGAAAGAGCATCCTCTTCTTCACCTGCCATGGTTTGAGAAGAATTGAAAGGTGGTCTTCTTGAGCCAATTTCATAATTGAATTATTCAAGTGATCCTTCTCCTTTTTTGAGCTTGGATCTTGTGAGAATATGGAAAAATGCAATCCTAGTCAACCCTTCACACAACCAAGAGCTATGATACCAAATTTGATCCAAAAATGAAATGAAGGTATTACTTAACGAATTGCAAGTTAGTTTTTGTATTCTTACACAACGGATCGAAATTGCGAAAACACATAAAGTTGATAAAATTTTGCAACAAAATAAAAGAATAGAGAATGAAAATAGAAGCAATAAAAAGAAGACAAGTTGATAACGTAGTTCACCCCTCCTTGAATACATCTATGGGTCCGAGCAAATTCCACCAGAATTCAACGCACTTCTTCATCCCGAAGGAGTGCGCTCAACACAATAGCATGCCTTCATCAACTTGAAGTGTGCATTTTCATTAAAGGGCACTTTTATTTTCTTTTCAAGTGTGTGCATGGCGAAAAGGCTAGTTTCTAAGTCAAGAAAAGTCAAGAGTCCACCTAACTGTGGGCTAGATAACACAAGTGCTTCTAAGGGTTAGGTGACGACACTTCGGAAACATTGACATAAAAGGATGCGACAGTAAGAGAAAACATAAGAATAACCAAGCAAACAACATGAAGACACAAAAGGGATTGAAACAACAATTTATGTAGGCTCCAAAATTGACTTAGGCGAAACATTTGGAGGGTCGTTGTCGCAGCGACACCATATATTTATCTTCCTTTTGGATTAATTTGGTGTTTTCTATGCAAATATGGTGAGATGAAGATCATGCATGTTCCGCAATATTTGATTTTTACGTCCTCTCCCTAACTATATTTGTCACATGTTCTTTTAATCTGGTGAGTATGAATTCCCTTGTCTCGCCTATGTGTTCTTTGCCACAGGAATAAGGTGTCATGTACACTCCTTTTTGAAGTTTGGGATCCATTGAGTATTTTACTGAGTCTATTGTCCTTCTTGTGGATTGTGGAGGAATGACTGCCTCTATAATGTTATGCTTCTTTAAAATCCGTACTGTTTGGTTTGTAGTGCCTTTGATATAAGGCAAGGTGATCTTGGGTACGTCTACAGAATATTTCTAGAATTCCTTTTTACAAATTGGTAGATGGCTTCACTTATAGTGAAACTTTGGTATCCATTTCTTACAAAGACATTATGAAGATGGGTCAATTATTGATTTATATGTTTCGGGTTTGATATCTCGGTTGCTCTGGTTGCAAGGGTTTTAATTAGACCGAACTTTTTCCTCAGATGGTGATGGGAATCCACGTGAAGGTATATGTCTATATGTGTTTATTTCTATATAACTAGTACCATATCTTGCCATTTTTATTTGTGGGGAGGACATCTAAGAACACTAATTGGTACTCTTTCTCGATTTTTATAGTGAACTTGATGTGTTCTGAAAGGCTATTGATGTGTGTGAGAGAAATTATTCTAAATTAATTTTCCAATGTTTCCATTTTCCAAATATGTCGTCAACATATCTTTTCCATTCATCCAGAGTCATATGGAAGAGCTAAGTTCTCTTGCTTCAAAATGCTCCATGTATATGTTGGCTATGACCGGGGATAATGGTGATCCCATTGCCTCTCCATGGGTTTGTTCGTAGATTTTCCTTTTGTAGCTAAAGTATGTTGATTTGAGACATAATATTATTAGGTCCACCATCTCAATATCTGTTATGGATTTCATTGCATCATTTACTTCATCAATCGGTATTTTTGTGTAAAGAGATACAATATCAAAGCTTACCATAATGCCTTCATTGTTGATTTCTAAATTCTTTATCGATTCAATTTAAGAAGATTAGTCTTTAACGAATGAGGAGGTATTTCCTGACATAGGTCGAATATTTTTTGTAAGGTATTTGACTAGAAGGTATGTTGGAGATCCTATCATGTTCACTGTCAGTCTCAATGGAATTCCTTCCTTATGTATTTTTGGTGATCCATATATTCTAGGGATGATCTAGCTACTCGGAGTTGTTTTCCTCTTTGTACATTCATCAAGAGATGAGTCTTTAATCTTTTTCGTTACTTCACGAAGGATTCTATTTCTTAGATCTTTTTCAATGAACCTATAGAAACCATAGTTACCAAATTCAATTGTATTAGCAAAAAGAATTCGTAAATTCGTTAATATGATTCGGTTTGTGTAATAATTCGTCAATTTTAATACGATACATAATTTTTGATTAATAAAAAAAATCTAAATTAAAAAAGTTATACAAATTGTATAACTTAAAAATTACCTAAAAACAATGAGTTTCATAATTAAACATTGTAGAGAAGAAGACAAAAAAAAATAACAGTCTTAGAAAGCAACCATTTTCTTATTAAAACATTCTAGAGAAGAAGAGTAAGTTTTATATTTAAAAAGTTGCAATTTTTTTAAACTATTTTTTTTACGCTTATTCTTTTGGATGATAGGGATTACAATGTTGGAAGATATTGTAGGTCACTAGAAAATAAGGATTATTGAAGTGGAATTTAAATAGAGGGGCTTATTTTCTATTGTTCACCACAAAGGTTAAAATGCACACACTTATTCTTGAATAAATCTTAGACTTGATAGAGATAGTGATTGACACATAAATTTCTTGGTATATGGAAGTTACTTGAAGTCTACTTTTAAAATACAATATTCTATTCTTTACATTGAACTCCATCATTCAATTTTTTAATTCTTATTATTAAACATTATTTTATTTTTTTCCTATCTACAATACAAATAAATTTGATACATTTTGTCCCTTATTATATCTGGATCATCTTAAATAGACAAAAAACATTAATGTCGGGCATAAATAAAGAAGAGTTGTGAGAAAAATATTTAATGAGTTTTCTATGAATTTTCAAACAGAATTGTAGTTTATTTCAAAATTTTCAAATTTTGAAAGAAACAATCAATATGCTAAAATTTGTAAGATGTATATTCTGGAAAATTTTCCATATTGAATTTTTTTCCACAAGAAAAATCATAATTTTATTAATGAAAACAAAATTACATGTTGTAGATTCTTACAAAGAATTCCATCAAGCTTGGTGATCACAGAGCCAATAAATAAAATACTTTAATATGATGAGAAACATGTTACCCTTTTATCCATTTCTTCTTTTCTACTTTCTACCATTCTCCTTGAGATGGAGTGGTTGCTACAAGTTCTAGTTGATTCTCAAGATATTTGTTGTTGATCAGTGGTTGTCATTGATGTCAACCCAAGCAGCACCAGGGGCTAATCCAATATTGCATGGGAATTTTGACCTACCAAATTACTATATTCTGGTTCAAGAATGCTTTTGATGGTTTCTACTTGTCGAGATGTTTCCGTTGATATATGGCATGCCACGTAATTCTTCACGATTTGAGAGATATTCATGTTTGAAGTTTATACCCCCAGTTAGTGGGCTAAAACCCCATAGGGTTGTGGCATGGGTCATTGAAAAGTCATAATTAATATTTTTTAAGCTCCTAAAATCCCACCCACGTTCACTTGTTGAAGCCCCTCTCAACCTAAGCATTTATATAAATTGTAATCCTCATTTCCTCCTTATGCAAGAGATTTCGCCATCTGAAACAAGTCATCGTGGAATTTTCGCTCTAACTTTTTTTCTACGAAGGTTCAGAAGCTGAAATTTTTATGAGGCGAAGCCGAAATCCTAAGGAAGCTTCTGTGAAAATTTAAAATCAAGGTGCGCAATATTTTCGGAGATATGATCTGTGGAAGTCAGTGTTTTTGCAGGCTCTTGAAATTCATCTCAAAGAAGTGACCTTGGTAAAATCGTCATAACTCTCTCTCTGAGTATCGGATTGGAATTCCGTAAAAAGTGATATATAGTGCATAGATGGTAGTTTTCTCTTATCAATTTCAGAGCCAAATGAAGGAACAGTGATACGTGGCATGCCGTAAAAGTTCACTCTGCTGAAACAGTCCATAATTAGGGCATTGTGAGATATTGGGTATAACTCTCCCTTGAAGAATCCAAATTGGGTTAGACATGTGGAATTGGAAATAAGACTTAGAGGACTACTTCAGGACCGAAAATCAGATAT
Organism: Pinus albicaulis; assembly: GCA_034641835.2. Taxonomy (NCBI): domain Eukaryota; kingdom Viridiplantae; phylum Streptophyta; class Pinopsida; order Pinales; family Pinaceae; genus Pinus; species Pinus albicaulis. Next base: position 61,446,621 of record CM076574.1, read on the forward strand.
TGGGGATCTGAAATAACAGAGATACACCATATTCAATATCGAGCTCCTAGAAGGCAAAGAAAAAGCTAGATCATGTGTTGTCAAGGGCTGCAAAGGACCAGACTTTCTAGGGAAGAAAAGAAAAGCAAGGTGCAGCAGAGGGTAGCATGACAAGAGCAGAAACCAAGGTGCATAACAACAACAATAATTTCATCACATGAAGTCTTCAAGTGGGCAACACTGCATACAATCATTTTAAAGGTATCATTGTACTAAGTTATTGTAAATACATTATTGTATAAATTGTACTAGTGTCTATCTGTCAAGAGTTGAAGAGGCAGTGTCGGGTGGTCTAGGATCATCATTAGGTGGTTGTGTCATATTTGGGGTTATGTTATAGTGTGTCTTCTTCTTCTACATCATTCTATATAATTGTAAAGTGAACCATTTTCCCTGGTACGGGAGTCCATTATTCTTTTATTCTTCTATAGGGTGGTAGGGTGGTGCTAGGGTGAGTTGTAGCTCATTGGGTGTTGGGGCATCCGTTCAGTTGAATACTGAAGAATCTCGGGCGTTGGAGCATCCATCCAGTGGGAGATGGAGAAGAATGATTTTCTATATTCTAGGAAGTTGGAGCTTTATTTTCAATTGGAGTTGAATATTAAAGAATTATTAGAAAAGCATTAGGTGGTGTTTGTCCTGGAGTGGGTTTCCACCTTAAAAACTATGTACATTTGTGTTTCTTTTTTTTGCTGCTATCATTTTACAAACACTAATAATAATTGAAGATTAACTAATGCTCTAATTGAAAGGAACACTGATTCACCCCCCCTCTCAGTATTTCCAACAATTGGTATCAGAGCTTGGTTCCTTCAATAGCAGTTTAACAGCTGGAAGGAGTTATGGAGCATACCAAGAATGGTGTACCTCTATTCAATGAAAATAATTATGCACTCTGGAAAGGAATAATGGAGGTCTATCTCTTGGTGCAAGGTTACGAAGTATGGGACACTATTCAAAATGGATTTACATCAACCGCGGATGAACAAGGTAAGAAGAATTTGGTAAATGATGCAAAAGTAAAGAATATTATTATTAGTGGACTTATTGAATCTTCTTATCATAAGGTGTTGGGTTGTAAAACTGCCAAAAATGTATGGGACAAGCTTGAGAATATATATGCAGGTGACTCAAATTTCAAAGAAGCAAAGCTTCAAATCTATAGAGCAAAATTTGAGCAACTCAGAATGAAAGAAGATTGCAACATTGCTGCATACTTCTAATACGTTGATGAAATAACCAATACTCTAGAAGGATTGGGAGAGCCAGTTGACGAGAAGACTATTATACGAAAGATTCTTAGAGACATTGCGAAAGGGAGATTCAACCCAAAGTATCGGTTTTATAATACGATTACAAATATGGAAAAACTACGACAAAAGAGAAATTATATGGAGTTCTCATAGCATATGAAATGAGACTTGATAAAGACGAGGTAATTGAAACTAGAAACTCCAAACCGTTGCATCTAAAGAAAACCAATAAGGACAAACAACCTTCAATTGAGCGACATATATGATGTGAAGAAAAGGGACTAGTTAGAGAAGGTCTTTCAGATGAAGAATATGCTTACTTCAAGAGAAAACTACAAATTGGTAAGGGAAAATTCAAAGGTAAACTTCCATTGATATGTTTGAGCTGTAATGAGGTTGGGAATTTTGCAGCAAAATGTCCAAACAAAAGTAATGGCAACTCAAAAAGAAAGAAAGGCTTTAAGAAATTCAACAAGCAAGGATCCAAAAGGAACTTTCTCTCTAAAGAAGATAGCTCATCATCTGATGAAGAAAGTGACAGCAAAGAAGAAGCCAATGAGAAAGTATTGTTTATGGCCAAGCACAATAAACAAGAAGTATCAAACAATGAAGAAGAAAGGTTGACCATAGAATAATTTTATGAGGAGGCAATCAAGCTTATAAAAGAGCTCAATGCTGAGAAGATCCGTTCCAATAATCTTGAAGAACAAGTTCAAGGTCTCAAAATTGAAGTTAAAGAACACAAATGTATTGAAGAGTCACTTCAAAAGAAGTTGGAAGAAAGCAACCAAGAAAGGGAAGCATTAGAAGCCGAAGTATTTTCGCTGCGTAAGAAAGTGAAGAAGGGAAAAACTGTCCAAAACTATGCCAGCAGCTCAAGGGCATTGGAAGAACTCATCAACAATCAACGATCTTACAACAACAGAACTGGCCTTAGTTACAAAGAAGAAGAAGCAAGACCTTCTACAACAAAATACAATGAACCTATGAACCCTGACATACATGTAGACTTCATTGGACAAGATTCGCAAGCACATCCTTGTAAGACGATTCCTCGACGAATATTTCCATCCAGGTACCAACATATTTTTCATGGCTATTGTTATTCATGTGGAAAATTTGGTCATAAAGCTGTAGAATGTCACACGTACCCTAGGAACCAATACAATTACAGGAGATCCTTCAAATATGAACCTCATAGGGCTCAACGAAACATCAATATATTTGAACATTTAAGAAATAATATGGAATGTTACAAATGTCAGAACTTTGGACACATAGCTAGAGACTGCAGACTTGAAAATCCTCCATATGAATCTTCGAAGCCACAGAATGAACGAACATGGAAGAAGAAGAAGATTGATAATTGTGCTCTCGCTCTCAAGGTTCAAAACAACAAAGATGTGTGGTATGTTGACAATGGTTGCTCAACGCATATGACTGGAGATAGAAGGAAATTTGTATCTCTGAAAAATAAGAAGGATGGAACCGTATCCTTTGGAAATGATGGATCTTCAAATGTTATAGGATCAGGTATCGTCACTCTCGGAAGCAAAGATTTTATAGCCAAGAATGTTCTATTGGTTGAAAACATGAATCACAATCTGCTCAGTGTTGGACAAATGTGTGATCAAGGACACACAATGCTATTCAACTCCACAAAATGTGAAATCAGGAAAGGCAGGTATGGTAAAATTGTGGCTACAACAATTCGAGCTCCAAACGACATATATGTTCTGGATGAAGCAACTAAAGCATGTCTACTAGCTAAAGAAGATGAAATCTGGTTATGGAACAAATGAATGGGTCACATAAACTTTGACAATCTTGTCAGGATAAGCAAAAAAGAAACAGTACGAGAAATGCCGAAAATCTCAAAACCTTCCAACACACACTGTGAGGCCTGTCGGCATGGCAAGCAGACAAAAGTCCAATTTAAAACAAAAGAACACTTTGCATCACATCCATTGGAATTGATACATACTGATCTATGTGGTCATGTGAGAACAAAAGGCTTAGATGGAGAATTATATTTCATGTTAATGATAGATGACTATACCAGGATGACAACTGTCAGTTTCCTAAAGAAAAAATATGAAGCAGTTGAGTGCTTTAAGATCTACAAGGAGTTGGTTGAAAATGAAATAATTTGAAAATAAAGTGTCTAAGATCAGATAATGGTGGAGAATTCACCTCCAAATTATTTTAGCAATACTGTGACGAAAATGGAATAAAAAGACAATTTTCAACAGCACAAACACCTCAGCAAAATGGAGTTGCTGAAAGAAACAACAAAACCGTACATGAAATGGGTAGAACAATGTTGAAGGACTCAAAATTGGATGAAAAATTCTGGGTTCAAGCAATTGATACGACAATCTTCATTATCAACCGAAGTCTTCTCAGAAATAATTGCAACAAGACTCCATATGAATTATGGAAAGGAAAACTAGCTAATGTAAAATATTTCAGAATCTTCAGAAGCAAATGTTATATCAAAAGAGAATATCAAAATTTGGGTAAGTTTGAATCACATGTTGATGAAGGTATCTTTGTTGGCTAATCACGCAAAAGAAAGGCTTATAAATGTTATAATCTAAGACAAAAATAGATAGTGGAGAGCATAAATGTTACATTTGACGAAGATGGTGTTCTAGCGAATAATGATGAGGATCTAGAATCTTTGAAACTTGAGACAGAGGCTGAAAAAGACAAAGATAAAATTGTAGAACAAGAAGCAACTATCAACGAGGAAGAAGTAAACAATGATCATCAAGATATACCAGAACAACAACAAGAAGCTCCTCCAAGGAGAACAAAAGAGTGGATTCAAAAGAACCATCCATCAAATCAAATCATTGGTGACATAAATGAAGGTCAACAACTTCGTTCATCACAACAAGCTCACGTTGCTTTTCTAGCAACCTTTGAGCCTAGTAGTTTTGAGGAAGCTAGCCAGAATGAACATTGGGTAGCAGCTATGAATGAAGAATTGGATCAAATTGAGAAGAATAACACATGGGAATTAGTTCCACGACCAAAAGATAAAAATGTCATTGGGACTAAATGGGTGTTTAGGAACAAATTGAATGAAGATGGGCAGGTTACCAGAAACAAAGCAAGATTGGTTTGCAAAGGCTATGCACAAGTGGAAGGAATTGATTTCGACGAAACATTTGCACCAGTTGCCAAAATGGAAGCCATCCGAATTTTTCTTGCCTATGCATGTTCAAGAAAAATCAAAGTCTACCAAATGGATGTTAAGTCAACATTTATGAATGGAGAATTAGAAGAAGAAGTTTACATCGAACAACCTGAAGGTTTTCTACTATCAGAAAAAGAAGACTATGTTTGCAGGTTAAAGAAGGCTCTATATGGTCTCAAGCAGGCTCCCAGAGCATGGTATGCTCATCTTGATGGATACCTACGTCAACAAGGGTTCAAGAAAGGTACTGTTGATAGAAATATTTATATACAAATAGATAAAGATAATTTAACAATCATTGAGGTATATGTGGATGATATAATATTTGGTATCAATGATGATCAACTAAGTAAGAAATTTTCTACAAATATGCAAAGTGAGTTCGAGGTGTCTTTACTTGGTGAGCTGACATACTTCTTAGGGCTTCAAATATCTCAACAAGAGAAAGGAATATTTATATGTCAAGCCAAGTACATCAAGGAAATGCTCAAGAAATTCAAAATGGAAGATTGCAAACATGTCCTTATAAAGTGTAGCAGTTAAATTGAGAATGATGACTCATCAGGATGTGGATCAAGGTTATGAGATCTATGATTGGCTAGAATATATATCATGACCTCTACATGATGTTTATACGAAACGATTGGACAAGTAGTAAGATTCCAAGCAGCACCAAAAGAATCACATATTATTGCCATCAAAATAATTCTTCGATATCTAAAGGGCACAGAAGAATATGGCTTGTGGTATCCCAAGGGTAACAATCTCATTATTCAAGCCTTTACAGATGCAGATTGGGCAGGAAGCATTGATGATCGTAAGAGTACTAGTGGAGCAGCATTCTATCTAGGTGGTTGTCTCGTATCATGGTTAAGAAAAAAACAAATTTCAATCTCGTTATCTACAGCGGAAGCAGAATACATTGCAACAGCATCATGTTGTACTCAAGTCCTTTGGATGAAACAAACTTTGCAAGATCTTCAAGTACAATTCAGTGAGCCTATTCCCATATTCTGTGACAACACTAGTGCCATCAACATCTCCAAGAATCCTGTCATGCATTAAAAAACAAAATGCATTCCGATAAAATATCATTTTGTTAGAGAACAAGTCGCTGAAAAGAATATCAAACTTGAGTATGTTTGTACAAAAGAACAAATTTCTGATATATTCACTAAACCTTTACCTCGTGAAGCATTTGAATATCTTCGTCAGAAGCTTGGGATTCTCCTAAAATCTCATTAGATTACAGGTCTGTAGGACGGTTGTGTGTCAGGGGGAGTGGAAGTGTGTACAGGTCCGCAGGATGGTTGTGTTTCAGGGGGAGTTACCCTTTGCCATTGATGTCAAATGGGGAGAGAATGTTGTAGGAAGAGGTGTCATGATCACAGGGGGAGTACTGTGTTGCCATCAATGCCAAAGGGGGAGATTGTGGATCAGTGGTTGTCATTGATGTCAACCCAAGCAGCACCAGGGGCTAACCCAATATTGCATGGGAATTTTTACCTACCAAATTACAATATTCTGGTTCAAGAATTCTTTTGATGATTTCTACTTGTCAATTTGTTTCTGTTGATATATGGCACGCCATGTAATTCTTCACGGTTTGAGAGATATTCATGTTTGAAGTTTATACCCCCAGTTAGTGGGCTAAAACCCCATAGGGTTGTGGCATGGGTCATTGAAAAGTCATAATTAATATTTTTTAAGCTCCTAAAATCCCTCCCACGTTCACTTGTTGAAGCCCCTCTCAACCTAAGCATTTATATAAATTGTGATCCTCATTTACTCCTTATGCAAGGGATTTCGCCATCTGAAACATGTCATCATGGAATTTTCGCTCTAACTTTTTTTCTATGAAGGTTCAGAAGCTGAAATTTTTAAGAGCCGAAGCTGAAATCCTGAGGAAGCTACTGTGAAAATTTCAGATCAAGGTGCGAAATATTTTCGGAGATATGATCTGTGGAAGTCAGTGTTTTTGCAAGCTCTTGAAATTCATCTCAAAGTAGTGACCTTGGTAAAATCATCATAACTCTCTTTCTGAGTATCGGATTGGAATTCCATAAAAAGTGGTAGATAATACACAGATGGTAGTTTTCGCTCTATCAATGTTAGAGCCAAATGAAGGAATAGTGATATGTGGCACGCCGTACAAGTTCGCTCTGCTGAAACAGTCCATAATTAGGGCATTGTGAGATATTGGGTATAACTCTCTCTTGAAGAATCCAAATTGGGTCAGACCTGTGGCATTGGAAAGATGACTCAGAGGAATATTGCAGGACCTAAAATCAGATATTGGGGATCTGAAATAACATAGATACACCAGATTCAATATCGAGCTCTTAAAAGGCAAAGAAAAAGCTAGATCATGTGTTGTCAAGGGCTGCAAAGGACCAGACTTTCTAGGGAAGCAAAGCAAAGCAAGGTGCAACAGAGGGTAGCATGACAAGAGAAGAAACCAAGGTGCATAACAACAACAATAAGTTCATCACATGAAGTCTTCAAGTGGGTAGCACTGCATCCAATCATTGTAAAGGTATCATTGTAAATACATTATTGTACAAATTGTACTAGTGTCTATTTGTCAAGAGTTGAAGAGGCAGTGTCGGGTGGTATAGGATCATCATTAGGTGGTTGTGTCATAGTTGGGGTTATGTTATAGTGTGTCTTCTTCTTCTACATCATTCTATATCATTGTAAAGTGGACCATTTTCCCTGGTATGGGAGTCAATTATTCTTTTATTCTTCTATAGGGTGGTAGGGTGGTGCTAGGGTGAGTTGTAGCTCATTGGGTGTTGGGGCATCCGTTCAGTTGACTACTGAAGAATCTCGGGCGTTGGAGCGTCCATCCAGTGGGAGCTGGAGAAGAATGCTTTTCTAGATTCTAGGAAGTTGGAGCTTTATTTTCAATTGGAATTGAATATTAAAGAATTATTAGAAAAGCATTAGGTGGTTTTTGTCCCGGAGTGGGTTTCCAACTTAAAAACTGTGTGCATTTTTTTTTATTTTTTATTTTTTATTTTTATTTATTTATTTATTTTTATTTTTATTTTATTTTTATTTTTATTTTTATTTTATTTTTTTATTTTTTTATTTTTATTTTTATTTTTATTTTTATTTATTTTTATTTTTTTATTTTTATTTATTTTTTTATTTATTTTTTCTGCTATCATTGTACAAACACTGATAATAATTTAAGATTAATTAATGCTCTAATTGAAAGGAATACTAATTCACCCCCCCTCTCAGTATTTCCAACATTTTCTTGGATTTTCCTTATTTGAGTCTGAGCTTTCAGATGCATGGTGGTCTTTGTTACCTCCTAAATCCTTTACTTCTGGAATCCTCTTCGTCCACACTGATGGATCTGGGAGTTCTGACGTTTCATGATTTGATTCCTCCTTTTCTGCACTTTCTTATGGATGTTGGACTTCTTCATTAGTAAGGGGATCAATTTCTTCTTCATCCTCTTCGTCATTAGGGAAATGCTGAGGAAATTGCCATCATTTGGGTTGATTTCCTGGTTTCTTCTTCCTTTGTGGCTCTTTCTTTGCATCGGGGCATGTAGATTGAAGATAAAATGTATGTCGACATATTCAACATCGAAAGGTTGTGTTCTCTAAATCAAGGAACTGTTTCAAACATTGGTTGTTGTGAGTCAAGAGGATGCGATATGGCAATCCTTTGCTAAGAACCAATTCCACACGGATTTTGGCGAAAGTGTAGATAATTTCTTCAACTCTTTGTGTATCTATCTTGATGTATCGTCCCAAGAGGTCGCCAATGCCTTCTAGAACTTTATGATGCCAAAAGTGTATGGGAAGATTATGTAGACTGGTCCATACCAACATTCTTGAGACTACCATTGTATTTGCATCAAATTATGGGAACCATGGGGTAACGAAATGTCCCGTACATCCCCAAAACTAAGGGCCTTCTCGCAATATATATTCTCGTTCTTCTGAATATGAAAAATTTACTATGAAGAAACCTTTGGATCAGAGGTGAATCTCACAATTTCTTGTCCAAGTTGTGAAGATCCAGTGAAAGAGATCCATCGATTTTGGCCAGAAACTATTGAATATGCATATAACGGCTTGGGCTTCATCTGTTGAGCGCAGATCATTTGTTTTTCGTTAGATCTACAGTCAATGCTGGAACTTGATTCAACTACTCCACAATATAGGGGATAGGAATGTTGTGTGTATGAAGAGGTTTTACAGAGGCAACATATTTTCCTTTAAGGATGTCCTTGAATGAAGGGCCTCCATTTTTCTATCCTTGATTCGATTTTGTTCCATTGGGAAGAATAGATTCAGACACACCCCCTGCCCCCTTTGTTTTGTTCGATCTAGCAGGTCTTCCCCACAATCTCAGATTTAAAATGATGGTAGATGACGGGATAAGTTGTATTTTTGTATGCTCCGAGAGTCTTATAGTGTTTTGCCTCTGCAGAGCATATTTTGTAGGCACATTGGGAAATCCAGATTATGAAGGATATTTTTCTTCAACTTTGAAACCCTTTCAGAAGCTTAGACCCATAAGATATTTGATTTTCCATTTGGGGATTTAATAAAAACCTGAAAGGGTGTCTTTGATTTCGGATCTTGTCTCATTCGTGGACATATTTGTATGTCAAGAGTCGGATTTATGCCAAAAGACTGATCTGAGAGCCATAGCAAAGGCTGTGACGGGAGGTATAACTTCATAGGAAGGAGTCGAGCCTTGGCTACCCTTCGATATGTTGAGAAAAAGATTCAATATGTCGGAAAATTAATCAAGTGGCTAAGATCCGGCCCGATCCGCCATATCGACCATACATAGTCCTCTGCGGGAGGATAGACGCCTAATCCGATGGTTTATTCCATGGTTCTTCTGATGGGGTCTCTCCAGAGGAATAAGCCTCGACTGCAGTCGCGTGCCAACTTCTCGAATTGAGAAATGTCTCTCCTATGGCGTAGGACGAACTAGATAACTTCTTCAGATCAAGATAGGTTACAGATCTAGGCGGATCCCGACCTTGCACATTATTGCGATGCCCTTGACCTCCGTTTGATCCATCCAACGTGAGGGAAATTAGAGCCTCTACAACACCATATAGTGAAACCCTAGCCGTCACTTCCATCTCTCCTCGCCTCTTAATTCTAATGTTGTGTTTCAACCATAAGTTTAATAAATTTGTTCCATATTTATTTTTGTAAACTTAGTACTATCTTGCTATTCATTCAAATTGACAAAAAACAGGTTACATCAATATGTGTTTCTGTTGACCTCAACCTGCTCATAGGAAACCAGGTCTGTTGGCCATCTTAGAGAGTTATAGGCAATCCAAAACTTATTGAGTTTGAAGCAATCTATTGCTATATTAATAGGCCTATTGTTTATCTTAACATATATAAACAGATAAAAAAAGTAAATGTTATCCGTAGTATGTATAGCAACAAAAAATTAGGGATTCGAAATATTCAGTCTTCAGATGATTCGGGTCCTTGACACTTGACCCAGGCATGTCAACCTGGTGCAGATCTGGTGTTGCCTATCAATTCGTCCATGGTGGACGTTCTGATGATTCTATTGTAGATGAATCTCTTGTATATCTCTACGTATTTCAGCCAGAATTGAGGCAGCCTCCAGATCACCCCAATCTCTTGCACTGTTATAACTGCTTTAGCCAATAAACACTTAAGGGTCCAGTAAATACGAATAGACTGTTCAAAAAGTGACAATCTACTTCTAGTATGACTAGGATCCATGTCTTCCTCAACCTTAGTTCTGACATCATGTTCCCACTCAGAAATCAAATATTTAACATGGCTGGGTGTTCCTTATGAATAAGCCTGAAACAAATTCTCCATAATTTCTTTCCAGACTTCCTTCCTCTTCTGTTTGTGTCTGCTTTAGCCTTCCCTTTATCAGGCTTACCTTCCTTTCTACCCGACTGTGCTTTAACCATTTTGACTTGAAACTATTCCCCCAGCAAATGTGCGTTCACCCAACTCCACACCGAGGTACTGACCCGACTTGCAATGGCATGCGGGTGAAAATTGCTAGGAAGACCATGGTCACGGCATTGCGCCACCACCTCCTTTGCAATTTACATGCCCAGAAGGTGAAACAAAACACAACTATCCAATTGCAGAGCTAAATTAGAGTCATGAAAATTAACCAAGACAAGCTTATGAATTTCAATTAAGACCCAGAAATCAGTCATGAAAATCCTATCAAGCTTGCCAAACCTCATCCCATTCCTCTTATCCAACCCATCTTTACTGGGATACTGGTATACAGTCATTCCAAACAAGGATCGAAGGACCATAGCATACAAACCAACAATTATCTTCATCTCAGAGGTAGATTTACCAAGGAGAAAACTAAATACATACAAGTGCAGATGACACGTCGTAGTTTCCAGAGCCCGTAGCTGATCCTCTATCTTCTTCCCAGTTTTCTGCGTTCCCTGATCTACTATAATCCAAAACCCGACAAAGAGAATGTTTTTAACGGGCCCCCACATCCTCCTGCACCGACGTTTTCCCCTAGACCCTCCTGACATGCCTTGTTGTCTGCCAACTTCCTTAAATGCAGTGATTACTCGGCGTGGGTGGAGCCGCCCACATTTGTCACCACACGTCATCTCCTTCCACCGTTTGGCTCGCACGTATGTTTGCCACGTCGCACCAAGCCTCTTGCCACTTGGCACCCTGATCAAGGGATAACTTTGTTCCATATTGAATTTTACACCAAAAAAACTTTTTTCCATACTGAATCAAATTCATATTCAATTTCGATAACTATGATAACAACCATCGATGCTCTTGTGATATTCTTTAATGCCATTCTTTCTTCTTTAGTTATAACTATTACTTGTCATCATTAATATATGTCTTAAATATTGGAATATGCAATAAAATGTACAATCAACATAGACTTTAAAACTCTAAATCAACATAAACTCAAAAACTCTATTGTCCCATGGATGTTAAAATTTACAATATATAAACATAGGACCTCTATCTCTTGGATGCTGAAATTTACAATCAATATAAACTTAGAACCTCATCCTTGTGCTCTTGACAACTTAAACTTAGAACCTCATGTGCTCCTCACAACTTCAAATTCCCGTGGGCCTCTTCTTCTCCCCGAGAATTTCTCGTAAAAATTTCAAATTCCGATGGACCTCTTCTTTGACCTGAAGATTTTCCATAAATTTTCATATTTTTTTATCACTCTGATTCGATTTGTACAATATTTTCCATAAAAAATTCAAATTACCATGTACCTCTTCAAATACATAGGATATCCCATAATTTTTTCATATTTTTTATTTGTCTGTTTCAGTTTGTACAATATTACTTGCCACAGGTTCACTGATTACCTTACACGGATTCACGGGTTACGTTAAAAGTATCAAAGTTTATGTTCATTTATTGGTTTAGAGATTTTTATTATATTTGTTTAGAGTTTTTAATTACAAATATTATATCAGAGTTTAATGTTCTTGTATCGGTTTAGAGATTTTTATTATATTTGTTTAGAGTCTGTTCTTGTCTTGGTTTAGAGATATTTATTATATTTGTTTAGAGTTTTAGAGTTTTTTTTTTGAAATATTATAATGTATGTTTAAAATTTATGTTGTTTTATTTAATATAATATTGTGAATAAATTTATTAAATTGTTTATTTTCATTTTCCAATTTGATGAAACCTGAATAAATTTATTAACTTACTTGCATTTTAAAAATGAGGATTTGTATATTTAAAATTTTCATAGTCACCATTTAATAAAACATTGTAAATAAATTTATTAAATTACTTACATTTTATAAACGGGAAATGGGGATTTGTGATTATTTGTGTTATAAAAAAAAAATTAACCATATAGTTAACTTCCAAACCAGAAATTTGAATTCTTGTCAACTCGTTGTCACAATTGTCTTTATTGCTTACATAAATATTCCTAAACCTATTTGCTTGCCATTCATCTACCATTTGTACTTTCTTATTCTTAAGTTTATTTTCATCTACCATTTGTACTTTCTTATTCTTAAGTTTATTGACATTTATCAACCATTATCAAAACCCTATTGACATTATTCAACCATAAAAGATTTTGACATTCATCAACTATTTATCTTACTATTTTTCTTTTGTCATTCATTGACCATTTATAATTTCTTATTCTTAAGTCATTATTAAACCCTATTGACATTCATCAACCATAAAAGCTTTTGACATCCATCAACATTTTTTTTTTTTGGGTTCACAAATCCAATGTAATGTGCCTGTCCACGGGAAAATCTCAGCAGACCCCCCCAAGGGGATCTAACTGTCGGCCATACACGCGAGGCCTAACCCAAAGGGCTTCAAGGATATTTGATCTTGGAACCTCCCAACTCGCAAAGTACTTAGCAGCGAAAACTTCCATCGACTATTTATCTTAAGCCTATTGCCATTTATCAACCATTTATATTAAAGCCTATTGACATTCATCAACCATAAAAGCTATTGACATTCATCAACTATTTATCCAAAGCCTTAGCATTCATCAAACATTTATATTAAAGCCTATTGACATTCATCAACCATTTATGCTAAAGCCTATTAACATTCATCAAACTACTTACACTCATCTTGAGCCATTTACACCATTTACACTAATAGTACTATTGACATTCATCAACCATTTATACTAATGTGACTATTGACATCTTGAACCATTTACACTAATAGTAATATTGACATTCATCAACCATTTATACTAATGTGACTAATGCCATTCGTCATTCATCAACTGTTTATACTAAAATCTATTAGCATGCATAACCTATTTATACTAAAGCCTATTGGCATTCATTCATCAGCCAACTTATTATTTATCACCCATTTATACTAAAGCCTATTAGCATATTCATCAACCAAAACCTATACTAAAGCCTATTGGCATTCATTCATTAGCCAATTTATTATTCATCACCCATTTATACTAAAAGACTATTGGAATTCATCAACCAAAACTTATACTCAAGCATATTCATTACTAAAGCCTATTGGCATTCATCAACCGAAACTTATACTAAAGCCTATTGGCATTCATTCATCAACCAACTTATTATTCATCACCGATTTATACTAAAGCCTATTGGCATTCATTCATCAGCCAACTTATTATTCATCACCCATTTATACTAAATCCTATTGGCATTCATCAACCAAAACATACTAAAGCCTATTCGCATTCATCAACCAAAACCTCTACATATTAAAGCCTATTGACATTCATCAACCAAAACCTACACTAAAGCCTATTGGCATTCATAAGTCAACTTATTATTCATCACCCATTTATGCTAAAGCCTATTGGCATTCATCAACCAAAAACTTATTATTCCTCACCCATTTATACTAATCACCCCTTTATACTAAAGCCTATTGGCTTTCATCAACCAAAACCTTATTATTCATCACCCATTTATACCAAAGCCCTTATTATTCATCAACCAAAACCTTATTATTCATCATTAACCAAAACCTATTAGCATGCATAATCCATTTATACCAAAGCCTGTTGGCATTTATTGGCATTCATCAACACCCATTTATATTGGCATTTATCAACCAAAACCTATTAACATGCATTCATCAACCAACTTATTATTTTTCATCACCCATTTAGCTTATTATTATTCATCACCCATTTTCATCAACCAACTTTTATTCACCAAAACCTATTAGCATGCATAATCCATTTATACTAAAGCCTACTGGCATTCATCACCCAGCTTATTATTATTCATCACCCAGCTTATTATTATTCATCGCCCATTTTCATCAACCATCTTTTATTCATCACCCATTTGCTTATTATTATTCGTCTTTCATCAGCCATCTTTTATTCATCACCCATTTGCTTATTATTATTCATCGCCCATTTTCATTAGCGAGCTTTTATTCATCACCCATTTAGCTTATTATTATTCATCGCCCATTTTCATCAACCTGCTTTTATTCATCACCCATTTAACTTATTATTATTCATCAACCTTATTCATCACCCATTTAGCTTATTATTATTCGTCACCCATTTTTATCAGCGAGCTTTTATTCATCACCCATTTATCCATTTATACTAAAGCCTACTCGCATTCATCACCCAACTTATTATTATTCATTGCCCATTTTCATCGGCCATCTTTTTTCATCACTCATTTGCTTATTATTATTCATCATCATGAGCCATCTTTTATTCGTCACCCATTTGCTTATTATTATTCATTACCCATTTTCATCATCCCACTTTTATTCATCACCCATTTAGCTTATTATTATTCATCACCCATTTTCATCAACAAGCTTTTATTCATCACCCATTTATACTAAAGCTTATTGGCATTCATCAACCAACTTTTATTCATCACCCAACCAGCTTTTAGCTTTTATTCATCACCCATTTATACTAAAGCCTATTGGAATTCATAACCCAGCTTATTGGCATTGGCATTCATCAACCATTTATACTAAAATGTTGTTCATCAACCAACTTTTATTCATCCAACTTAAAATTTTATTCATCAACCAACTTTTATTCATCCAGCTTATTCGCATTGGCATTCATCAACCATTTATTACTAAAATGTTATTCATCAACCAAATTTTATTCATCACCCATTTATACTAAAGCCTATTTATACTAAAATGTTATTCATCAACCAAATTTTATTCTATCACCCATTTATACTAAAATGTTATTCATCAACCAGCTTATTAGCATTGGCATTCATCAACCATTTATACTAAAATGTTATTCATCAACCAACTAGTGGCATTAGCATTCATCAAACCATTTATACTAAAATGTTGACATTGACATTCATCAACCATTTATACTAAAATGTATTGGACATGCATCAATCATTAATTAAATAATTAAAACATATTAACTTCCATTCATTAACCTTTTCATCAGCCAACTTTTATTCATCACCCATTTATACTAAAGCTTATTGGCATTCATCAACCAGTTTGTATTCATCACTTATACTAAAGCTTAAGCTTATTGGCATTCATCAACCAACTTTTATTCACCCAACCAGCTTGTATTCATCACCCATTTTATTTATCACCTAACCAACTTGTATTCATCACCCATTTATACTAAAGCCTATTTATACTAAAATGTTATTCATCAACCTGCTTTTATTCATCACCCATTTATACTAAAATGTTATTCATCAACCAGCTTTTATTCATCACCCATTTATAGTAAACCCTATTGGCATTCATCAACCAGCCCAACCATTTATACTAAAGTCTATTGGCATTCATCAACCAGCCCATTTATACTAAAGCCTATTGGCATTCATCAACTAGCCCATTTATACTAAAGCCTATTCATCAACTAGCCCAGCCATTTATACTAAAACCTATTAACATTCATCAACCAACTTATCAACCAGCTTATTGGCATTGGCATTCATCACAACCATTTATACTAAAGCCTATTGGCATTCATCAACCAACTTATCAACTAGCTTACTGGCATTGACATTCATCAACCATATATACTAAAATGTTATTCATCACATTTAATACTAAAATGTTATTCATCAACCAACTTATTGATATTGGCATTCATCAACCAGTTATACTAAAATGTATTGGACATAAGATGTATTGGACATGCATCTTGGCATTGGCATTCATCACAACCATTTATACTAAAGCCTATTGGCATTCATCAACCAACCCATTTATACTAAAGTCTATTGGCATTCATCAACCAACTTATCAACTAGCTTATTGGCATTGACATTCATCAACCATTTATACTAAAATGTTATTCATCAACCAACTTATTGATATTGGCATTCATCAACCATTTATACTCAAATGTATTGGACATGCATCGACCATTAAAACGTATTAACTTCCATTCATTAACCTTTCATCAACTATTATTAAAACATATTAACTTCAATTTATCAACCATACATTAACCTTTCATCAACTATTATTAAAACGTATTAACTTCAATTTATCAACCATAAAGGTCATTGACATTTATCAACCATACACAAATTTAGTACAATATACATTTATTTACATTATTGACATTTATCAACTCTACACAAATTTAGTACAATATATATCTATTTACATGATTGATGTTCAAATTTACAGTCATTTATACTAATTTCATAAAATTTACATTTATTTACAGTATTTTATTTACATTTATTGGTATTCTAATTTAAATTTATTTAACTTCAATTTATCAATCATAAAGGTTATTGACATTTATCAACCATACACAAATTTTGTAAAAATTTACAGAATAAGTTCCTTAGATCAAGAACCAAAGGTCACCGCTCACAAACAAACAGATCACAAATCAATACACCAATATAATCACATAGTTAAAACCCTCAAAGAAGAAAACAGTCCTATAGATTCAATACAATATACATTTATTTACATTTATTTACATTACATTATTGACATTTATCAACCCAACCCTACACAAATTTAGTACAATATACATCTATCTACATTATTGGTGTAAATTTACAGGATAAGTTCCTTAGATCAAGAACCATTATCAACCAACCCTACACAAATTTAATACAATATACATCTATCTACATTATTGGTGTAAATTTACATAATAAGTTTCTTAGATCAAGAACCAAAGGTCACCGCTCACAAATCACAAATCAGTACACCAATATAATCACATAGTTAAATCCCTCAAAAAAGAAAACAATCCTACAAATTTAATACAATATACATTTATTTACATTACATTATTCACAGTTATCAACCCAACCCTACACAAATTTAGTAAGATATACATCTATCTACATTATTGGTGTTCAAATTTACAGTCATTTATACTAATTTAATAAAATTTACATTTATTTACAGTATTTTATTTACATTTATTGATGTTCCCATTCATTTATATGACTAATAATTAGTGTACTAATTAGTACTGGTAGTGTAAATTTATAGTAATAAACTAAAGTAGCTATTGCTGGACTACTACTTCAAGTATATTATATCAACCTTCTCTGACATTACTTAGCTTTATATATATATATATATCACTTCTTTGATATTAGTTACCATATGTAAAGTTCCTCCAACTTCTAAGTAATTCCCTTATCCAAGAACTATAAGAACTAATTCATAAGTTGTGCTACGTGGAATTGTGTACCAAATTCTCTCTGATCGATCTCTCAGAGAGTTCAGGTTATTGACATTTATCACCCATAAACAAATTTAGTACAATATGCATTTATTTACATTATTGACATTTATCAACGGAGTTGTCTTTTTGAAGTTTCAGGTGCCGGAATCCGGTGAAAATTTTTGAGGTAAAATCTTGGTTTTTGTTATTCAAAATGGTTTTTTGACTCTATATATGGATTCAGCACCCTCAAAAACCTCTAGGACACTTCGATTGTGCAAAGTTAGCAATCAAACTTCTTTTTTCAATAAATTCCTGCCGGAATTTAGAAAAATTACACCGTAAAAAGTCACCGTAAAAGCCTTCAAAAGTCACACTAAAGACTACTAGTTTATCAACCATACACAAATTTAGTACAATATACATCTATTTACATTACTGGTGTTCAAATTTACAGCCATTTATACTAATTTAATAAAATTAACATTTATTTACAGTATTTTATTTACATTTATTGGTGTTCCAATTTACATTCATTTATACCACTAATAATTAGTGTACTAATTAGTATTGGTAGTGTAAATTTATAGTAATAAAAAAGGGAGGAGTCTTTCTTTCGACGAATCGAGAGCTGATGTGACAGATCCCGATCCACCCCTCCGGCAACCCCTCTCTTCTCCGACCTGATGGTGGACCCCGCCTCTCCAGCTTCCGACGACAGCGAACGACGAACGACGTTGGCTCCCACGCCTCCTCCACTACCGCTCTCCTGGCGCCGCTCCTCCCCGCAACCACCACCCTCACGACTCTGGCCACCTACCTCCATCAATGCTCCACAAATTTGAAAGAAGAATTCCGCGGGGGAGAATTTTCATTTTCAGTTTCGCGCGTTTCAGTCGCAATAATGCTCGACCAATCTTGATTTCCCTCTCCAGCTATTGCAAAGGAAACGATGGATCTCGCTTTCGAATCCTTGCAGGTCCTCTTACTGTCTCTGTGCTGCCTGATTTTGGTACCCTCGGCCGCAGGATGGGCTTGCTCCCCTTTTGGTACCCTTTGCGTAAATTGCGAGTAGAGCAAAGGCATCTGTAGCTTCACGGGGGTGTATAATGCTTTCACCTGTGTCTACAGGAATGGAGTCAATACCACCACAGACTATTACGGCCAAGGTATTTTATTTCTTTCCCTTTCATTCTCAGATTTCCAACTCGTCAAGAAACTCTATAAATAAAAGAAAATGTCAGATTTCGAAGCCTTCAAGAAACTCTGGAAATAAAATAAAATGCCAGATTTCGAAGTCTTCAAGAAACTCCGGAAATAAAAGAAAATGCTTATATAAGACAACAATGTGTATGGTTTTGTAGAGGACTACTGGAACGGAGCCCAGAGTCACAGATCTGCATCTTTTGGGCTCTAGATTGCAGGTCAATACAGGCATTTTCTTGTTTTTAGTTTATATTACGGTTATGCTTGTTTTATTCAGTAATTGATCCAGGTTTTTTGACTTGAGTGCAGGACTAGTACTGGCAATTGCAAGTTCTTTCTATTTCTGAACTATGAGTTTTGATTTGGAGAAACTTTGGCAGAAGCAAGCATTGCACTGCACTACACTGCCGAATGACAGTCCCAAGTGTTTAATCCTATCACAATGCTTCATTGTCACTAAGACTTGTAGCTACCCACATTGTGTATTCGATTCTTCACTACAAATGTCATTGGACTTGCAACTACCCAAACTATATATGGACACTAATTCATCACTACAAATGTCATGCCTTCAACACCTATAATTCACCAAGGTTTGGTCTTGATGATAATAATTATCAAAACCACTTCACATAATCTTTATTAGGTATTAAAAGATTAAGTAATCTCTAGAATTTCAAATGCATTAAATGAATTATTTGACCCAATCAATAAGAAAGATAATTCCTCACTTGCTAATGCTCAATCACCATATGCTCCACCACTTCCACTAGATGAATCTATGAAGTGTTGTTCATATCTTTGCGCTAGTCATAAGAGATATGTACCTTATATGACTATGAGTTCATGGTTTCTTTTTTAAGGAAATAATTTGATTATATTTGAATTTCCAATAGAAAATATTCCAAATAAGTTAAAAAACATAATTTAAAATTTTTCTATTTGATTACATAGGAACTAAAAAATGCTTTGTTCAACTCTATTTTGTTTGGAATTAAAATAAGTTATTTGAAAGTGAAATATATTATTCTTGGTGTTTGTTTTATAATTTATTAATTTGACTAAGTTTTGTTTTATATAGCTTTTAAATTTTTTCTATTTGATTACATAGGAACTAAAAAAATCTTTGTTCAACTCTTTTTTTTTAAGACTTCATAACTCTTATTTTATTATTTTTACTATCATTTTATTATCTTCCTCAGGAGGCCCATTTTAGACTTAAAAATTCCCTTAATGTTTAGCAAAAATCATTGGGTGGAGGTAGGTCTCTTCTCCCACAAACAGAGGGGTCTCATGCGCCAAATTGGCTTGACTACGACCTTAAAATGATATATAAGTTAAATATTGTGATTTTTTTTTTCATCAGGTTTAAATCACAATTAGAACAATGGGGTTTGTTTTTAATAGGTTAAATATTAGGAAAGTGTTAAAGTTACAAAAGTTAGGTGAGAAAGTTTGGATCATTTGGGAATGTTAATATTGAAGCTTATATTTATGAGGGTTTGTAAAAATGCAATGGAAGAGAGGCTTAAATAAAAGGAAGTAATCACAGTACAATGTGGTGTTCGAGACTTCATATTTCTCATTCTGAAAATGTTTTGTAATGACAGGCATTCCAGATATTTGGTTTTAAATTTTGAATCAACATTGTAAGAGGAGGATGATTAATGGAAATGCTTGTAAATTACACTGTATGAGTAAAATGTTATGTGTAAGCATTTATTGTTTTTGGCAACATATTTCCTTTGGCAATTTTAAAAAGGGTTGAACATCTATAATTTGTAAAAAATTGAACACCTATAATTTGGTAAGGGGTGAGATATTATTTTGTATTATTTGGAAACATCTTCATTAGAACTAATGATATGATATTTTTTGTTTGTTTGTTTTATTTAGGTATTGATGACATTTTATTTATTTATTTATTTTTTGTTTTATTTAAGCACATTAACTTATGAGGGAATATGTTATTATTAGACATCAAATTATGACAAAGAAAATATTAATATCACACATTCATCAACCTTACAAGTTCTTTGAAAGAATTTTAATTAACAATAACCTATTGGTATATAAGAAGAATATGTCACTTAAGAAGAATTGAACTATAATGAGGAAATAAAGGGTATATAAGGGAAACAAGTCATTTAAGAGAATTGAACCATGATAAGGGAATCACATTACCTTGTTTAAATTATTGACTGGACACATAGCTTTTGATGAACACATATATATCACAAAAATGTAAGTATCTCTAAATACCATATTTATAAAAATGTTACCAATATCTATACACTAAACAATGTAAATACTTTTAAATATTTACACTTGTATTAGAATTAACATCAAGTTTCTAATAACAAGTGTAATATGCATGGTCACTCTTAGTACTTGCTTTTACAAGAAGTAATTGCTTTTGCAAGAAGTATTTGATACCTAAAGTAAAAATAGTAAAGAGCTAAAATTACATAAATCTCATCTTACAACAATAAGACAATTGCATTTAGACCAAAGAATGTAATAGCTTTTGATGCATTTGGAAATAATTTTGCAACAAACATTTTGGTCTTGTGGTATAGACAAATGCTTTTAACAATGGATAAGGTGGGAGGTTTACCAACAATGAAAGTAAATATGATGCCAGAGAGAAACACACATTTTGAATAGTGAGAAGAAACACTTGGAAATGATAAATGCCCCTTTTTCAAGGAATTTTTCTCCAATTTTGTTCAATAGATGATGAAGCTTGGCAATGTTAGAGGGAATATTTGTTCCAAAAAGTGAAACACTTCGGACAATGCACCACATTCAATCATTCTCCTTTACATTGGCTTGATCCTCTTAACATTTATTTTCATTTATTCAATATCTGCTTATAAGATGGAAATATTTTCTTTATTAAATCATTATTCAAATATGGCTATTCCAATAATTGAAACTATATGAAAGAACTAAGGTTGGATTTGAATCATTATACGTTTTAAGCTCTCATTTTTTGATGCCATAATAAATTGATTAATTTATATATATTTTTAAAATTTCAACTTTTGTTATATGAATTATTGACTTAATTTTATTGTACATATATTGAGGTAGAGTGAAACAATTTTATTTATGATTTCAAAAATATTAATTGAAATATTAAATTTTGTTAATATATTAAATTTTAAAGGATTGTGTTTTATTTATCAAATATGTTGACCAAAAGAAAAAAATTAATTGCTTACTAAGGGGCAAAGACGTTAATAAATTTTGATGGATAGTAACTATTAAAAAGTTAGCACATTTATATTTTTTGCTCCTACTTAATAAAGCGCTGAAGAAAACATAAATAATGGTGGGTAGTAACAACTGTGGTAAGTGTTATGCAAATATTTGCTTAAAATATGATGGGTAGTAATTGATAGTAAATATGTTATTTACATGAATATGAACTATTTCAAAGGATTTTATTTTTTGATAGTTTCCTATGAAGCTTAACAATGAAAACTCCAAAAGTATCTAAAAATCCTTGGCATAAATATTATAACTGCATCAAAAAATTATGGCAAAAAATATGAGACAGTTATCCACATGGCATTGTGTTGTGCAAAGGCTTGTGACACTATTAGATTTTTTTTTTTAATATAATTTTTATATAACCAATTAGAAAAAACCAATTTACATTTAAAAAAACGAGTGGTCTTTAAGTTTCCAACGGATTTCAAATTAATCTTCTCCACCATCTAATGTTTCATTCTCCTCAAACACATTTGGCCAAAGGATGGAGATAAAAACGTTGCAGTGAAATTTGAAATCACAAAACAGTTTGAGGCATTTACAGAAAGCACACCAATTCTGCTTATGTACTATAGTACTATCAAGCAAATTTACTGTTTTCCAACATAACATTTAAAAGTAAACCACAAATATCCATTAACTGCATCATCGAATTCCTGATGTTCTCTTTTCATTTATATAGAAAAAATGAAGTACATGTACACACTTGTAGCTTATCAAAAGCTAGAATAATTGCATGATAATATGCCTCATTGTTTGTAATGTATTATTGTTCAAAAGCCTTGTTGTTCTTTGAACCTCCTGATCTCCATGATCGTGCAAATTGAAGGCAATTGTAGCTTTTCATGTGCTTCTAGTAAGAAATATCTCTATGTACAAGCACCATAATTTCACCAGTTAAGAATATCTGATGAACTGACAAAAAATAGCTACCTTCTGCAATATGAGTTGTTTAGGTACCTCATAAATGCAAACCATAAACCACACTTATCCTAATCTGGAAGCATACCTAATCTATCCCTTCATATCTAAAAAAATGTTAATTAAATCTATCACATATATCCCCATTCTTGATTTCTTGCATGAACCAGATGGGATTGGTATTTTAGAGGGTATATTTAACTATTCTCTAAATAGATTTATCATGAAAAAAACTCGAAACGTTCAATTTTTAAAATCCTACATGGGGTAGAAATGTTAACATATTATTTTCTTTACCTCTTTTACATGATTTATTTGACTTTTCTCCCCTCTTTATAGTCATGTGATACTAATCCTCGTTGTGATGTTTTTTCTTTTTATTTATTCACCATTTTATTTAGGTTAAATGCAATGCATTCTTATGAGAAATACTCTCATTTCAAAGGCTTTGTTTTTTTTTCTTTTTCTTTTTATTTATTTATTTATTTTTTAATTTTTTAATTTAATTTTATTATTATTTTTTTTTTCAGAAAAAGTTGTTTTTTTTTTTCAAACCAAAATGAGAAATTCGTATTACTAAAAATCTATGTGATGAGCGCAACAGGTACATTAAGAGAGGGTTGATTTAGGTAGTCTATTATAAAGCATTCAACCAAAAATTAGTTGATTCCTCAAAATTTCTAATGTCTAGTATATCTAAATTATTATTCCAGTAGGGCAGTATATGACAAAATACATTTAATTTTTTTACAATACTTGCAAAGCATATTAATTCGTTTGGGAAGGGGACTCATTCATGGAACTTGCACTCCCAAACTAGAAATGGGGAAGGAGCATTTAAGTTTAGAGTCTCTTGTGCACTAGAGTTTCTAGAGGAGTGTTCCATACTATAACTGCAATTCTTCCACTTACAAGTGGAGAATGGATACATCATAATCAACCCTCTGCATGGTCGTTATTTAGTCAATTAATAGGTCCATACATGTGGTTACATTGGCTATAATCAAGTTAACCTGGATTTGCATATTTTGAACATGAAATGTAGAAGAGAAACACGATCCATCAATAGTTATAACTCCTCATTGAAAGTTGCTATAATTATTTCTCTAAAATGATAAGGAGTAAAGCTGAGCCTTTGTAGACTGAAACTCCAAGTTTTCCTTCACCCAAACACAAGTGTTATGTCCCATCGGACGAAGTGCATTTATAACCAATTGATCTATTGTTTGCCTCAACCTAGAAACTATATGTATCCTTATCCAAATTATCAGAATTTTAAACCCAATACTAATATTATTACACCATATGCCCCTTGGAGAGGTAAGACGATCTACTTGAAAGGATAAGTACTCATTGTTGTATAAGAATATTGGGAATTTACCTTTAGGATGAATTAAAAAGAGTGTTTTAGAGTATGGGTTAGCTCAAAGACCGCTTTTCCCCCTTACATCCAACTGGTTAATTGCCACCCTAATGTAACCTCCAAAACTTTCAATACCATTCCCAGTATCATAACTCTTACTCTGGACTCCAAAAACTAGATTTAACCATGTGCTTACCTCAACCAAAATAAAAATCAACGCAATGTGAGAGACTGATAATGATCGAAAAAAAAAAATCACCATTACCACACCACCCTCCATGCAAATTTCCAACTTCAAGTGTCTCCATAGTTGGCAATCTCCTTACCCTCCAATATTTATAGGATTTGTGCCTAGCTTGCTACTTGTATGCATGATTACAAGCACACTCTTGATGTTCAACCATCCTGTTATTTGTTATGTGAATTGAATCACCCAAATTACCTTCACATTGGAGTGATCTTCCAAATCTAATCCATAAACCTAGAAACACAATGCCATTAAAACTCATTATCCCATTTGCTTTTTCAAAGTACTGAAGTACTTCCCAAATCTCATGTCTACTTAACATTCTCATTATCTCATATGCCAATTGAACAAAGGAAGGATCAAATCCATCTCCAAATCGTACATTCCACCTTGC
Organism: Pinus albicaulis; assembly: GCA_034641835.2. Classification (NCBI taxonomy): domain Eukaryota; kingdom Viridiplantae; phylum Streptophyta; class Pinopsida; order Pinales; family Pinaceae; genus Pinus; species Pinus albicaulis. The sequence continues at coordinate 61,471,713 of CM076574.1, forward strand.
ACCAAAATAACATATGAGCCAAAGGACCTTATTTTCTCTGCAAACCTTCTTATTTCATAATGGCCTATGCATAGACCAACCTCAGTTTGGGTGCCAAATGGCACACCCAACCCATAAGAAATTTTCCCATCAAAGACTATGGAAGGGACTTTAGGACTTGGACTTCATTTATTCTTAGTGTTCCTTACGCTAATTAGGTGTCAAGTCTAGCGAGGGAGTGAGATAAAGAATTATATTGTCTCAATATATGATGAATCTCATAATAATTTAATGTTTTTTATGATCCTCTAAATCTTCTTAAGGATTGCCTTTAAGATCAAATCTTTTGGTAGAGTTTCCTTAATTAAACAATGCATTATGATATGTGAATGTCCAATAATTGAAAGACTAGTAATTTGACTTTCTTGAGCAAGTATTAAGTCTCGAAGAAGGGTATAGGTTTCAATATGATTATTTGGTCGATGTTCTAGTGCCAAAGATAAGGTTAATTCTATTGTTTTATCAAGGTAGAGTATATCCCCTCTTGCTCTTGCCACCCCATTTTCATAAAAAAAAATTCAAACTATTGTTTCGTAGGTATTAAAGACCTTAATTACGACCTGACTTGTATGATAGCCTACAAAAATATGGTAAAAAATATTTGATACACTAAAAGGGTAAAAAAGATAATCAACTTTTGACCTAAACAAGTGAAAAAGTAATATTTGTGAGAGGTAAAGTTGAAAACTAACCTCATGCTCTAATGTAAGATAGGGGTTTCAGATGGAAATATATGTGGAGGTAAGTAACAACATTCGTTGAAACTTAGTAATCTCCCTAAGAAAAAGACAATGCACATTTACTTTTTAGAATGAATCTACAAGGTCATAGTGTGACAATCTCTAAATAAGTAACACAATCTATTATTGAACATAAGAAAACAACACATTTTTTTAATTCAAGCTTTTTGTTGCATAACTTACATATACATTAGTGATGAGGTATGTGATGGTGTCTTAATCATCTTTAGTTCTTCAAAGTTGAGGACTTTGGGCAATTTTCGAAGTTGTTTTCTTTTGTAGACTAGAGCTTTTATTGTTCAAATATGTGCCATTCATAATCAAAGTTGAGTGTTTCGCGTTATCTTCCCAACTCAGGTCCCCACAGTTATGACTTTTTCAAACTGTAACATGCCACAATCATTCAAAGTAGACTCATTTTGTACCCAAAATGACAACATTTTTTGGGACTGCTACACTCAAGCTTTTTCATATGTCTAGGAACTATTCTCGATCAAATCAAGCCTTAGCTAGTTAGTAGCCAATGTAGTGCATCTAAACATGTTGATGATATAGTTTTTATTTCCTATAATTATTTTGAATTATCAAATCTTGTATCTGGCTTTAAATTCAAGGAAGGATTTTTTTAGATGTTGCGCTGATATTTTATCTGGATGAGATTTTTGTATGATTGTTTTCAATTTCTATTATTGCAAGTTTATCAGGTTTGATCACAACTTGTTACTAATATCAATGCTTATGAAATCACTGTCAAATGTTGTGACTTTCACTATTGTCCACATATTCCCCTCGACATATAGATGTTTCTATTCCATGTTGGTAAGAATAAATATAAACACGTGTTTTATTTTTATTTATTATTTTTAAATTTTTAATTTATTTTTGTTCCATGTTGCCATGCGCCCACCCTCTAGGTTATAATTGAGAATGAGATCATTGGCACCTTACAAACCCTAATCAACAATTGATTTAATGAGAGTGTTTAACCTCCCAAAAATGGGATTTAATTCAAGTGGAGATGATAACTTCTCCAATCCACCACTTGATCTAAACCCAATTCATAAATAAGAAGTATTTATATTGTTAAAAACAATTCCAATACATGTATATGTTGGTTGTATGCGTTTTATTTTAATGAACATTTTACAAAAGTATGTGAAAATGATAACACGATAAACTATCCTAATAATGTCCACTTAAATCAATTTGATTTGTTAAACACATGTTAAATTCTTTTGATGAAAGAGAGAAACCAATCATGTGGCATAAAATGTGTTTCATCATATGTGGTACGCTGAAAGCTAACTACAACATTCAACATTTGAGTGGATTTAAAAAACTTGTAGGGGCTTCTTTTTCAAGTTGTTTTTTTCGTTGGAATTCAAACCCTACCATTTCATCACAAGGAAATTGCAATCTCATCCGTTTAGAATTGGAATTAAGAGGTTTTGGGAGGTGATTGAACCAATACAAAATTTCAAAAAATACAATATGAACATTGGGTTAGATCATATTGCAATTTTTTTTGCTAGTTCATGGGCTATTTTAACTAACATCTACACGATGCCCTTCACCCACATCTACACTACACTTGTGAGTGTCTAAAACTAAATAGTTTATATAGTGGCACTTTGTCCCAACTGCTCAGGCATAACCCATATACCACAAATAAGATATTTTTATTACCTTTAGTAGTGGTCTAGAACAATAAACACATCTTGAGACAAATTTTACAGTGTAATAACATAGTGAAATCACTCCTATGTAATTTGAAATAGACAAATTTATTTTTTTAATTTTTATTAATAAGATAAAATTCTATTTTCATTTATTCATCTTTTATATATTCTAGATTGTTTTAAAAAAAAACCCAAAACTGGTAAAAACTAAGTTCTCATTAGTCACATAAATAATTATAAAAAAGTCCCTATTAAATTGAAAGAGAATTTATTTTAAAAAGAGTAAAGGCTTATTTATTAATTTACTTAAATATAAAATTGTTTTATTAAAATATTATTATGAAAATGTTAATTATTATTATCATCATGTGAGTGTGTAGAGTTTGTTTAACTTACAGTGAAAGTGTTAATTATTAAGGTTTAATTATTAAAAATAACCGTTTTGGATTTCATAGTCAAATTTAGCTGTTATTCTTGTAGTTTTCTTGCCCCTTCTACATCTATTTATACTCAACGATTGATCTGATCTCTCACTTAGTCCTGATGATGAACCACACTGGTTGGTTCAAAACGCGTGATTATTACCGAAAATTTTCTTCATAATCTATTAATGGATCACAGAAGCCAAAAATCTATTAATAAGGTTTAATTATTATTATTAAACGAGTGTGTAGACCTTTACAGTTAATCATCATACAATTTAATATTCGGAATAAAAACGGTATAAAATATCTTGCTGATATTTTATGTGGAGAGTTCAAGATCTTTTACACATAGTGTATAAAAAAAATCAAAATTGAAGCACATACTGTCATTATTATTACTGGAATAAAAATAATAAAAATTTCACGGATGTGAACAAAAATCAAATTTACAATAAACTTTAAAAAAATCAAAATTAAAGAACCTGCTGTCATTATTATTGGAATAAAAATTCACGGATGTCAGGAAAAATCAAATTTACAATAAACTCCGGCATTGAGAATATTATTGTGAAGAGTATTTGGTAAATGTTTGGCATTATCCAGGCCCAATGTTTCCGCGTGACATTTCAATCGGATTCTATTGGTTTGTTCGCTCTCCCACGGATCGCGGGCAGGCCCATGACGACCGTCCGATGAAATTCCTCTCGTTCATACGTTAGTTATTTTTGTCAGAGTGGAGGCTCAAATGCATAAATAAATGGAGGAGTCTTTCGGGGCGAGCCTTATTTCAGCTGCCATAGGCCCATTAATGCGGCCCAGGCCGCTGATGCCCGCCCCACGATGGTCTACACTTTTAATCGGACGGTGGGCATCAGCTGCCTGGGCCGCATTAATGGGCCTATGGCAGCTGAAATAAGGCTCGCCGTCTTTCGGGGGGTCGTGGGGAGGAGCGGCGCCAGGGGGAGGGGTGGTGGAGGAGGCGCTCTCGGACGGTGGGCATCAGCTGCCTGGGCCGCATTAATGGGCCTATGGCAGCTGAAATAAGGCTCACCGTCTTTCGGGGGGTCGTGGGGAGGAGCGGCGCCAGGGGGAGGGGTGGTGGAGGAGGCGCTCGGAGCCACCGTAATGGGCCTATGGCAGCTGAAATAAGGCTCACCGTCTTTCGGGGGGTCGTGGGGAGGAGCGGCGCCAGGGGGAGGGGTGGTGGAGGAGGCGCTCGGAGCCACCGTCGTTCGCCGCCATCGGAAGCTGGAGAGGTGGGGTCCACCATAGGGCCGGAGAAGAGAGAGGTCGCGATTCGTCGAACGAAAGACCCCTCCCTAAAGTAGGGATCGCTGGACTACTATGGATTACTATTTCAAGTATATTATATCAACCTTCTCTGACATTACTTATAGATGCAAAGGAAAAATATATACACAAATTCAAGGAAAAATATATACACAAATTCAAGGCATAACATACAAAAGAAATATAGAAATATATACACAATTCCAGGAATTTAATGGAGGCATGTAAAATTCATGAACTTGTAGTCAAGCTCAGATTGGAGCGTTCTATTTTTATTTTTTTTGCTTGTTAAAGTTTTGAGCTTCCAAATCTTCAAGAGGGAAGATGGTGCTTTGAAAATACGCAACTTTTTTGTTTATTCATGTAGTAGAGGCATATAGTTTCACAGAAAAAATATATGCCTTGCAAAAATGTGAAAGCCTCTGGCAATGATTTTAAAATTTTGTTGAAGAGAGAAGATGGTGCTTTGCAAATATGCAGCTTTTTGGTTTATTCATGTAGAAGAGGCGTATAGTTTCACAGAAAAAAAAGTCTTGCAAAAATGTAAAAGTATCTGGCAATGGTATGAAAATTTTGTTGACTTCAAACTAACAAAACTATAAATTAACAATTTGGCCATTGTCAAAGAAAAAAATCCAGCAGGGAATGAATAATTTTCATGGTGAAATCACAAAGTAAATAAAAATCAATAAAAAAAACTGAAAATAACATCTTACTCTGCCTCAGTCTAGCCTACTGCCTCAGTCTAGCCTAAGAGGGTCAGAAGAGCTTCTGAAAGTAATCAGCCTAGCCTAAGAGGGTCAGAAGAGCTTCTGAGAGTAATTGGGTAAATTATACATTGAATCAGCTAAAAGAGAAGAGACTGCAATTTTCAATTTTATTAACACGAAGCTTCTGAGAGTAATTGGGTAAATTATACATTGAATCAGCTAGAATAGAAGAGATTGCAATTTTCAATTTTATTAACACATCATGAATGAATTCCAATCACTCACTCTAAATTTTTGCAATCCAATCTCTTTTATATTCAAACGCTGTAATTATTCATATTCATATTAGAGGTTTATGGCAAGATACTCATACATGAACAACATAAATTCTGCAACCCAACATGACATGAAAAAATCTATAGGACCTGAAGATCATATGGCCTTACTAATTTCACTGGTGGCATCTTCCTGATCATTATCATCTTTATGGACCAGAGAGGTGAATATCTGAGCAGTTCTGTCAAAGAGATGTGCTCTTCTGTAGTAATCACGAGGAGACCTTCCTTTGTCATCTGCTATAGTCTCCTCCTCCAAATTATAAAGCTCTTGTGCCTCTTTCTCTTTCTCACATGACATTTCTGCCAGAGAGGTGAATATCTGAGCAGTTTTGTCAAAGAGATGTGCTCTTCTGTAGTAATCACGAGGAGACCTTCCTTTGTCATCTGCTATAGTCTCCTCCTCCAAGATATAAAGCTCTTGTGCCTCTTTCTCTTTCTCACATGACATTTCTGCCATTAATTGACCACTGATCCCAGCTAATCTATTATTGATCTTCTGTTCAAGTTCCTCATAAACAGAAGCCTCTGATACCTTGGCGTCCTGTTCTTCAAACCCTGAAACTGATGATCTGTTTTTCGAATCTGTGGCCCTGCATCCTTGTGGCTGTCCATACAACAAAAAGATTTTGATAATTTACCAGTTAGGGCAAATAGCTAAGCCATCCATAATAAAAATAATATTACCATTAGAGCTCAAAAGGGCCAGCTTGATTACTTACCAAGAATCCCCTGCCAATGTATTTTCGGCAATCTGCATGCGTAGAAGTATTCTTCCACCAGGATGGGCATGAAAGGCTTGAGCTCCTTGGTGTCAGATGATAAGCTTTGCGCAGGGGAAATGATAAAGATAAATATGATAAAGAGACGGTGTTTGGACAGAGAATGGCCATGGCTACATCAATAGACAAAACACAAATTCATTCGCACAATTCACTTCATTCCGTTCACAGTTATAGGAAGAGAAGGGAACGAAAGTCTGGAAATAAGCAGGTATGATCAACTCCCTGTCACATGCAGATGCGGATAACATGCCACGTGTTCTAGCTCTGTTGAGAAGTTGACACCTAACACTACACGTTGGCCATTACTTTAGCTTTGGTACTTTACTGGCAAGTAACGTGACTGTTTTCTCTTTCTATTTTAAAATACTCAGGTGAGGGTTGTTATGAGCGGATATTTAATTATTAATAATTAATAATAATAATAATATATTTTTAAGATGAGCCTAAGTTATATATTAAATTGGTATACACATTTATTGCTAATTATTAAAGTCACTTGTTTATAGGATAAGGAATAAGGATTTGATTGCAAATAAGATAAATAAGATAAGGATTTGACTGCAAATTTGTACATATGCTATTTACTACTACTTAAAGATAAGGATTTGACTGCAAATTTGTACATACTCTACTTACTATTACTTATTAAAGAAGTTAAAGGATTTGACTATAAATGTGTACATACACTACCTACTATTACCTACTAAATTATATAAAGGTGTGCATACTCTACCTACTTCTAGATTTGAACTTGTGACCTATTAGAAGGAAACACGTACTCTTATTCTACCTACTACTACCTACTAAATTATATAAAGGTGTGCATACTCTTCCCACTTCTTGATTTGAACTTGTGACCTATTAGAAGGAAACACATACTCTTAATCATTAGGCTCACTAAACCTATATAATATGCACACAATGGTAATATAAATTCATAAAAACTGCTTATAACAATAAATTAAGAATTTGTTTGGTGGAAACACTGTTTCCAAATCATATTTGATTAATGTACTTTACAAAATTTATAACAATGATAATTTAAGGGATTAAAGGAACATGCTACATTGCCATTTTAGTACCCATTTCTAGATCTTTACATAGATAATGTAAGAATATTATTTTCTTACAACCAAGGATGTAAGTAATAGTGAACCAACAATTAGGGCTCACTAATGTATTTCACAAAATTAGTAGCAATGATAATATAAGTGATTAAGAGAACATGTCACATAGTCATTCCAACACCTATTATAAGAACTTGATAGAAGGTAGTAAACATGAAAATTATGAGTATTTGGTTGCTAAAATTGTGTGGGATTTGTCTTGTTTTCAAAAAATGAATGGTGTTTTGATTTTGCAATGTCAATCTCTAATCAACACAAAGAAATCACATGAATTTACTGCTTATCCTAAGCAACAAAAGTGTAAACAAATTCCATATCAATGATGAACATTTTTCCACATATTTTCCTTACTTATATAGTTCAATTTGTTATGAAACAGTTTGAGACCCCATATATTAATATACAAAGCCTATTGGAGAGTTGTGCTACTTCAAAAAAATCTTTGTAACAATAATCTAAACCCTAAATAATCTTTATAAAAGTGAATTTAGATGAATACCTTTCCACATATTTTCCTTACTTATACAGTTCAATCTGTTATGAAACAATTCGAGACCCCATATATTAATATACAAAGCCTATTGGAGAGTTGTGCTACTTCAAAAAAATCTCTCTAACAATAATCTAAACCCTAAATAATCTTTATAAAAGTGAATTTAGATGTGATGTGATGAGATGCCACAATTAATTGAACAAAATTATAGATGCTCTTTAAGAAGAGTATTCCATATTAAAATTTTACATGCATGTAAACATGACATTACACACATGTAAATGTGTAATGTGGTGATCCACATAAATGTTCCACTATTAGAGATTGAGCTCTAGTTAATGACAACATCATAAAAATTCTTACATATAACGTCTATTCACATATAAACTTATTGAGTGTAAGAGTTTTACTAGTGCCATAATATATTTTGATAAAGAGTTGCACACATTCTTATGAGTCTATATCAAACTATCTGGAGAAATTCATTTTCTTTCTTCTCCCACCTCATATAATATTATGAGGCCTGTTTACCTGTCTTCTTCTAGGTTCATGGGAACATGACTCTAGAAGCTCATATGCCATTAACCATAATGCATAAATTATAGTATGCTCATCTTTCACAACATATCAACAACTAGAATTGAAAAGAGTTGAGTTTGAATGCCAAATATAACACTTCATTCGTTCACTTATTTTAATCAATCATGATTAGTTAGGTTGGAAAGTGTCAAATTGAAGGAAAATTTGGTAAGGGAAGAGGAAAATAATTAATGCAATATAAATCTCATTATTCCTCTCAAGTATTTGATCCATTAGAATTAAAATAAAATAAACTATGTCAAGATGAGTACACAAAAATTATTCATAACATGTAGGCTTTATAATCCAACCTATGTCAAATCACATGTGGGCTAGGATCATTTTTCCAAGAAAAAATTCGAACTTTTTATATATATAACAAAAAGTTACATCGTATATGCCGCAACATTCCTTAAGTGTTCAACCACCACTAAAGTGAGAGAGACATCAGAAGAGTTTGTCCATATCAGGACAAAATCCAGAAAACCAAAAACTATGAAGCACCAAAAATGGTGAGTCATAAAGCCTTGGTGAGCAGCATAAACCATACTAGAAGTCGGGGCCTCCATATTGGAGAAACACCCCACAGTCATAACAAAAAGAAAATAAAATGGGCCTCCCATAGGGGAAAAATAACCCCAACAAGGTTCCAAGAGTAACAATATTATACATGTCATAGTGACAGCGTAAACAAAAATGATTATAACAGTTTTTCCGAACTAGTGATATATGTACAAAAAACTCCAGGATATATAGCATTTGCTAGAGTAAATAAATAAACAACCTGAAAAGTAGAAGGATGAAACATCAATACAGTCTGGTGTCTGACACATGGACAACCAACCCGTTTTTCTCCTATATTTTCCACATGCCCAGATTTTTTCGTAGACTGTCCTTAGATAAACAGTCAACGGTCCCGTTCTGTTCCCTGTAAATATGGCATACATAAATCAATATAAAATGTATTTTGAGAGCCTGAATCTCTTCAAGAATTGGAAGTAACAAAATGTTTTGACATTCATGGAGTCACCAAATATTTGAATCAAATCAATGCCTAGGTGAATGAGCCAGCAGATGAGGAGTTTAAGCATTTGAAGTTCAGAAAAGTTGTTTGTGCCTTCTCCAAGGCCCACAGAGGTGACCATGGAGACATTATGATTTTTGTGTATAATCACACCAGCCCCACAGGCTCCTTGGTTATCAACAACACCATCGAAATAAGCCTAAGGTGTATCAAAATCAATCTCTTCAATCCTTACATTCCTTGGAGTTTTGGATGAGACATAAGTGGGGAGAAAGGATAAAATGGTTGCACATTTGACCGCCACAAAAGAGGGGGATGAAGAAACCTCCCTAAAAATCCCTTTATTTCTAGCCAGCTAGATTCCCCACACAATTATGAGGGGAAGGCATCTGAAGTCTTGATCTTTGCAAGTTTTCCACCAATCTCCCCATGCCTCGCCACAATTTTCACCCCGCTAAATGGCCTTAATGTCACAGAGAGATAAGGTATGTCCCCACACTTTTTTAGAGAAACCACAAGAGAGGAAAAGGTGATCAATTTTTTCCTCTTCATTTTGGCATAAGCAGCACTAGCCCGGGCCATTTAAGAACCTTCTTTGTAGAATATCGCAGGTAGAAACTTTCCTCTTCAGAATGCACCAGAAGAAAAGTTTAGTTTTTTCCGGTCCTTCCATTTTCCACAGAGATTTGAACCACCATTCTTGGCCCCCTCTTTCTTTGTTTTTCATTATATATCCATAGCCTTCTTTGGGGGAGTAAAAACTCGATTTCCAGTGTACCCAACAGGGGGATTCCAGAAAATCTTTGAGACTGACTCTAGACCGGCCAAGTTCCAGAATATAGTCCTGCCACTCTTGTTCCCAATGGAGGTCAAGCCTTAAATCCTCCGCCGAAAGCCAAGCTTGAGCCCATATTGTTGTACCTCCCAGCTTAACAATTTGATTCAGGGTGTAGATTCTTCTATGACCAAGAGCCTCCTTGAGCCCTTCAGATAGTGTGTATCTATTGTTGCACCCCACCCATGGGTCCAAACCGATTCTGCACCGCTCGCCATTACCAATTCTCCAAGAAAGACCTTTTTCCACCAGGCCTAGTGCCATCAAAGTAGCTTTCCAGATCGTGGAGACCTTGTAAGTATATTTATCTGGGATCCTAATCCAATCATCCATGGGAATAGGATCAATATATTTTATTTTTACCACAGTTGTCCAAAGATTGTTCTCGGTTAGGATCTGCCAGCCCAACTTTGTAGCCAAAGACATAGCAAAGGTCCAAAGATGTTTAATGCCCCATCCACCCCACTCCTTAGGTTTTTCAATTTTATCCCATTCCACCCAAGGGAGAGTCTTCTTATCCTCCTTGTGAGACCATAAGAAACTGTTGCATATACTTCTAATTTTATTAATAATTCCTATTGGGACCCAAGCCAAGGAAATCCAGTAGACTAGGATTTCCATTAAGACACATTTTATGAGAACAATCCTCCCTGCCTTGGACATCCACTTAAAACTCCATTAGCTGATTCTTTTTTCAATTTTTGTGACTAACCAATACCAGTCCTACTTTCGGTAGGAGTCTGGCTTTAGATAGAAACCCATATATTTGATGCTTGAACCCAAAGTGATTTGGGAGAAAGGGAGCAAGTTATAGGTCTGTTCCAGGTCAACCTCCGAGATTCCATAGTGGGTAAGATTTGACTTCTGATTTTTTATTTCCATCCCTGTTTCTTTCATAAAAAGATCCAATATATTTTTCAAATTTTGAATTTCCATATGATTCCCATTACTCAACAAGAGAATGTCGTCCACGAATAAAAGGTGAGAGATGTAAAGGTTAGTAGCCACCTCAATGCCACTAAATTCCCCTCTTCTCCTTGCTTGATGAAGTAATTGACTTAAACCATCCGCGACCATAATTAACAACAGTGGAGATAGGGGCACCCTTGTCTAAGACCTCTTTGATTTTGGAAAAAATGGGACGCAACCCAATTGATAAGAATAGAAAAAGATACATTAGAAATACAACTCATAATCCAATTAATGAATTCAATTTTGAAACCAAGGTGAGTGAGAAGGAGCCTTAAATAAAGCCAACTGATACGATCATATGCATTTGATCGGTCAATCTTCACTATCATGCATTTTTTCCTTAAAAATTTAATGCTATGTAAAGTCTCTTGGGCAACACCGATGGCCTCATGAATCTGCCTGTCATCCAGGAAACCAAAATGTTCTTTAGAAATTTTACATGATAACAGAGGTTTTAATCTATTTTCAATAGTCTTAGCAATGAATTTGTATATACAATTACATAGAGAGATAGGTCTAAAGTCACCAAAGGAGGAGGGAGAGTCCTGCTTAGGTGTGCAAGCCAGAAAGGTCGTTTTAAGAGCACCATGTATATAACCCTTTGATCAAGATTCCTCCACCACGCTTGTAATATAGTCCCCCATGAGTTCAAAGAAATGTTGGAATAATTCCACCGTCCATCCATCTGGTCCCGGAATCTTGTCTTTTTGCATAGCCTTCAAGATTAAATCTAGCTCTTTTTTCTCCACAGGGGCCAAAAGTTGATTATTTTCCCCAACATATGCGTACCTAGGAAAGAGTTGAGCCACTAGAATAACTTCCCCTGTCGATACCCCTTCCTGATTCCCATAAATATTCTTGAAATGAATTTTCCCCAATGTAGAGAGATCTTGGAAATATTTTTCCACCCCTCCGTCAGGATGTTCAAGCTCCCAAATGGTATTTGAGTTCCTTCTTCCCTTGGCATAATTTTGTAAGATTTTGGTATTTTCATCACCAGCATTAAGCAATATAGCATGAATTTTTAACCTCCGTTGTTCTTCCTTATCACGAAGGATCTTCCTTCTCTCGAGTTCCAATTCCTTTATTCTTCCTCTCGAAGCCTCATCGAGATATCCCTCATCACCTTGGATATTCATCTTATCAAGGGACTCTTCAATATCCCTAAGAGCCTTGGAATCTTTTAAATCCTTTTCTTTAGCCCAAATGATAGTATCCCTTTTAATGCTTTTCATATTATCAAAAAAATCCTGGGCATAAGAGACACCTTCCTCCCTAGAGATTGGGCGCCATGTATTAGCAACTAGCTTTTGATAATCCTCCTCTTTCAACCATCCAGAATTGAACTTAAAAGGAGACCCTGGCTTTTTGTTCAGTCCAGCCAACTCCAGGAGAATAGGGTTGTGATCTGATTCCCCCCCAGAGCCCACCCACTATCGGAAACCAGCAGCCTTATTGGAAAGATCATCAGTAAGAAGGAAATGGTCCAGCCTCTTAGCTACTCGAGCCTCCCCCACTCTTTTGTTCCTCCGGGTAGGGGCGAACTTAATAAGATTAGAATAAATCAGGTTTCCATCCCTCGGTTTTTTTAAGAAAAATCAACAAGAGGGTCAACCCTGGCATTTGGACCCCACGTCTTGGCCCTCCCCAGAGAAAAATTAAAGTCACCCCCCACCACCAGGTTTAGGCCAGTCATATAAGATCTGGCTAGGAGAGTGTTCAAAAAACCCACCCTGTCAGAGCATAGGCCATAAACATTCACTAAAGTGATATCAACATCAAGTTCCATTGAGGAAACATCCACCCCAATCAGAATATCAGAGGTTCAAGAATTATTTAGCTTAATTATTCCATTCTTAACTCTGGTTTCCAGGCCTCCATATTTTCCCCTAACATCAGAAGTGACAAAAGACCACCCTGGGAGGAAAGAAGAAATAAAATTTGAAACCTGAACTCCTGAACCTAGGGTCTCTTGTAGCAATGTAATATCAGGATTGTAGTTGAAAATTAGGTTTTTTAGGGTTAGTTTTTTAGGTGCACAGGACAAACCCCTGCAATTGAAGGATAATACAATCATTTGGTCATAATGTTTGGGGATACCACTGCTTTAAGCGCTCCTTTAAGGGAGAGTTGTCTATCATCTGATATGTTGATCATATCTCTTAGCTAGGCTTTTGAGATGTCTGATTTCCTACCACTGTTCCTTCTTGAATTTTCAATAAGGGGAGTCTTTCCTAGCCCTCCTATCATCTTAGTCTACATCATATTTTTATCCCTAGGTCTCAGGTTATAGGGAATTGTATCAATGGATAATTTGGGAATAGTGGTAATTATGTTGTCCGTGGCCAAAGAGAGATTTATAACACACAGAGATGTATTTGAATCCAGCCTAGAGGACTAGGCATCCTCATGCATTTTAAAAAATGATCAAAAGAGTTTAAAGTAGGAGAAGAGGGACAGGGATCAGTACCCGCTAAATACGCAGCAGGATCAACAAGGACTGGCACAGTTTGTTCCTGACTGAGTTCCATTTCAACATTTAGCGCCACTACTCTATTTTGTGTTTCTGGAGCTTCTATAGGTGTCGTCTCCACTGCCTGTACAATTGTGTCCTCATCACCCTTATCCTTTTTTCCATCCATATCCTCCTGTCTAACCCCATATCACATGTGCCTAGGGATATGCTTGGATACACTTTTATGGCGCCTACTTTTTTTAAGGCCAAGAGGGAGATCCCGAGCCAAATGTTCATGTTTGTGACACCTATGGCAACGAAAAGGAAAGTGTTTGTAATCAACCATCTGCTCAAAGGAATGGCCTTCTACGTTCAGAACGATCTTTGGAATCAGTCCCTCCCTTATAGCTCACTTAACCAAGATACGGGTCGTATTCCTAGATCGAGTTTCTAAGAAGGTCATGTTAGCCTCCAAGAATGTACCCAAATTGTTCCCAATCACACAAAAAACATCCACGGTCCAGAAGTGAGGAGGGAGGGTCGAGAGCCTTACCCACACAGAAATTTCGTCCACCCGTTCTCTGTTAGAGTCGAACAATGGGGTCCATTTCTTGAAGAGGATTGGGGCAATGCCAAAACCCCATTGCCTCTCCAAGACCCACTCCAAGGTCGTCGAATTCTTAAAATTGACCATAAACCATCCTTTTGACAGGTTAATCACCTCCACATATTTGGCTGGTGCCTCGGCCCAACTCCTTTCTATCCAATCTGATATGTATTATGCCGAGAAGAATTTTCCCCGTGCTCTACCCACCAGGATCGATTCTGATGCTGCCATCACACTGTCGAATTGCAGGTCAACCCAAAACACCAGATTGGGGCATTCTAAACATTCCTTAATTAATTTACCCTTCTTTATGTTCACCCTTGCTTGTCCATCATGTTTCACAGATACCCTTGATGATTTATACCTTCCTCCCGAGACCTCCCCATGTTTGAAATCTGCAAAATCCTTCGCCACTTCCTCCAGATCACATTTAGCCCCTTCCAGCCTCAGGTATGGAGCCAAATCCCCTATTATTAGAGCCGAGCCGCCAACGTCCCAATTATTCGGACCACCCTCTGCAAAACTTTCTCGTTCCCTTTCTCTCATTACCCCTAGTTAGCCATATATACCACCACTTAGTCCCCCAAAGGTGAACTGCCGAAACCCCCTTAAGTTCCCCAACCTAGACCCTTTGCCCCAGAGTTGTCTTTCTCGCTTAAGCCCACTGGAAGAAAAGAGCCATCTCTTGCACATGATATTAGGTTCTCATGAACAACTTGCCATGATGACCCCCAACCTTCACTGCAAAATCATTCAAGCCCCCGCCTCCTATACCAGAACTGAAACCCACCTTCCCTTCGCATCCAACCCCATAAACTATATCCTCCAGATCCTCAGAATGGAACAATGTAGGGGAGACATAAATTTTTGGAGTATTTTTCCTTTCCACCAGGGATAATACCGGACTATCCCTTTCCACCCCCGTCCCCGTCGAAATAGGGAAAATTCACAACACCTGTCTGTCAGAGACCTGAGGAGTGAGGTTTTTAGGTCAACCCCTTTTAGCGAAGCAAACCCCTCCAATGGACTCCACCTTAGATTTTCTTCCCCATCCCACGAGCCAACCCCCTCCCCATGTGGCCAGAGCCCGAAAACCAGGCGCTAATCCAAACGAATGACGTGATTTGTTAATTGTGTTTAATTAAACTTTAAACATGGTTTAGTGACATTAAAACGAGATTTTCATTGAACGTGCTTATCCTAATTAAACCACACTTATCCACCCATAAGTGTGTTTAACACTAATTAAACCTAGAGATTAAGTTGGTGGGATTTTCGGAGGGCATGCCATTTTTGGCAGTCTTCGAAATTTAGAAAGTTAACTGGCAGTTCCTCTAGTTTTAGAGGAGAAATTGGGGAAATTTTTTTTTGGTCATAACTCACTCAATTTTTGACCAAACCTAGCTCAGGAAGAGGCATTTTAGGCTATTTGGCATGCTGGGAACTCAATGGACTAGGTTGCAGAGGCATAAAAGGTTATCTACAGGTGTTTTAGTTCATTTGAAGATTTTTGAAGGTCAGGGCCACCATTGTTGGGGTCATTGTGAAGGCATCCAGAGTCCAAATTTAGCAAAAAAATAGTCATTTTTAGGAGATTATGATGTTTTAAACTCATTGGAATAGGTTCCAAGAGGTTCTTAAGCTTGTAAAAACAATTTGAGCACACTTGAAGCTAATACAAAGGCCCACACTATGCAGCTGGACCAAGGAGATGTAGTCCAGGAGGGGTGAACTCCTTTATCAAAATTTTATGTGTTAAGCTCTATTATGTGTGTTTGATGTGTTTTATATTTCTTTTGTTATGTCATTTAAAATTATTCTTTTTAAGCTTATGATAATCTCATAACTTCACAAGTACATTGTTTAACAATCACATGATCATAAACAAACCTATGGATGATAAGTAAAACAAAGCAAAGAAAAGTTTGCATCTGATATGAAACTTGCACAACAATCACTAGCATTCATTTTTAGATCAAGTTGGTATCAGAGCACAAGGTTGCTTTCTTGTTTTACTTGAAGGGTTTTTAATAGTGAAAATTTATTGATGCTTACAAGATTGATATTGCAGAGAGGAGAAGGGAAGCTACTGATAGCTAGTCCTAAATTTAGGACAAGAAGGAAGAAGGCTCAGAAAGCATAATCCTCACCCAAAGGACCACTCAAGGAAACACTTGAATCACAAGAGGAATTAATTGCACAAGAGGATGAGGTCATTGAAGAGATATAAGTTGCAGATATTGACCTTGAATCTACAACCAAAATGTCAGGCTATGAAGGAACTCATAAACATTTTGAAGAAGAGGATGTCAAGAGGGAATCCAAAGAAATGAAAGGGATGGTAAAAGTTATGTATGAAGCTTTGTGAATTGTTGTGAAGCTCTTTAATTCATCACATTGTGATGGAAAATTCATTAAGTGGTGATTCTAAACCATCCTCCTTTGCAAGACTCTTTGATAGAGAGATGAAGCAGGACTTATACATCATGAAAGATATCGTGCAACAATTGTATGAAGATGTAAAGGAGAGAACTAAACTTCAAGAGCAGTTGGTTTCCATGAAGAAAGAGAAGCAATAAATTCTTCAAAAGATGCATGAGATGGAGATTCAACTTCATGATGCCAAAGAAGCCTTAATCAAGCATGTACTTGAAGAAGAGGTAAATAATTCAAGTTTTTCTTCAATTTCCTCTCAAGATAAATGTGTGGGTTCTTTTGAAAAACACACTAGAGGAATAAGGTCCAAATTGATGATGAAAATGGGCTATGAAGGCAAAGGATTAGGAAAACATGCACAAGGCATGGTTGAGCCAATTATGGTTGAGGAAAGGCCTAAGTATTTGGGTCTTGGCTATGGACAACTTTATGGAGAAAGCTCTAAATCCATCAAGGAACTTGAAACAGTTCCAAGAAGGAATTTTGTTGCAGGTTAAAACCCTCAAACATGTGAAGTTTGTAATCAAGATGAAAGCAATTGTTTGAAACCCATGTTGTAGCAAGATGCTTTTAGACATGCAGCTTATGGCGAACAAGAGAGTTGTGACAGCTCTAAGGATATGAACATTGTTGTTGGTCTTTAAAAGAGAGCTGGAACCTATTCAAGTGCATCTCCTAAATAAGGTGATAAAGATGAACATTCAAAGAATATTTCAAGGTATAATTCTTCCTATAATCATGTTTTTTATGATTATGTTAAGCATGAAAAATCTGCATGCATGAATGGGAGTAAAATTTGTTGTTTGATATTGTGGTTTGTATAACCATCAAGTTTCAAGATGCTGGAAGATAATTATAGCATACAGGAAACAATTCAAGCAAAGGCGACTTGAATAAAAGATGCAAAATATTTTCACTTTTTTTCAGAAGAAGGGACATCTCACTGCCCAACGTTGGACACTGAATCCAACCACTCATCCCAAGCATGTGAATCAAGTGGATAAAAATACTAGCGAGAATGGAACAAGAGATTCCATCATCGATGTGAGTCAAGGTGATTCACAAGAAGAGGATGTTCAGCAGGAAAAATCGCCATTGAAGTGGTTTGGTAAGAAATGGCTTGATTTATTGACCAAGTAAGGCATGCATTTACTTTGTACATAGATGCAAATTTCAGCCTTATGTATACATGAATTTATATTGAAAGTATGACAAGTTGCAGCAGATTATTACAACTTGTATGATGCAAGATTGCATGTGAATTTTGTTCGATTGAAGGCATTTCTATTTGTTGCAAAATTTCGCTAAGATAGTGTAAAAGATGGGTATGTCACTCATTTATGTTGCAGCAACCGATCATGCAGTTTAGCTCTTATGATCATCCATATGTTTTGGGTTTATGTACTTATTTGTACTTCAAAGAGAGAGTTGAAGAGTGTACATATGCATGAGATTTTGTATATGTAAATAGAGAACTTGTGATAGGTTCATTGTAAATAGATACATGCATGAGTGTTGTCAATATGTATCATGGAATGTCGACTTGTGTCAATTGTATTTCACATATGCTTATCAACTTTTTTCAATTATGTCACACACATTTCATATCGATTTATGTCGATTGTGTTGCATATTTAATGTCGACTTGTGTTGTTGATGCCACATGTTGTTTGTCGACTATGTTTGTCGATTATGTTGATAGAATTATGTTTTAGTCGATGGTGTTTGTCGATTGTGAGTCGATATTGGATACACCAATGGGAAAGAATATCACGATGTACTTGATGTTACAAGAGGTGACAACCATTGCTTTGAAGGAGAAAAAAAAAGGTGGTCGTCATTTCAATTCTTGCATAATGTTTTCTTTTCAAGATTGATTGTGTTATTGTGAAAAGATGTCGCAGGAAGTTAGAGGTCCATTCAGTGAGAAGTGGACGAGATGAAAAGTGTTTTTCAGCCATTGCATAATAAGCTGGTATTTTGTGTTGACACCAAGAGTATTCATATTGCAAGATTAATTTGGGTAAGAGGATTTCCAAGAAGAAGCTTGTATGCAATTATTGCAAGATAGACTTGATTCTCAGTGGGAAGGCTAACAACACATAGAGATCGATTTGGTACAACAAGGTATGTATTAGTCAACAACAATCAATAATGCTGAAGTGGGTCAACAACAACCAGAGAGCAGTGGTTGAGAGACGTAGCAAGTTGTAATGCAAGGCATGTCAATATGATTGTCAAAAAGACTTGTTAAGTAAAATCAGTTGATAAAACTTGAAAGCAAAAGGGTGTTGAAGCTTGAGAAGATAATTATCAGCTTTTTTGGGTCCAAAATCTCATCAGTGGGAAGGTGATCAGAATTTGGATCAGGGCCTAAAATTAGCTAAAATTTCAAAGTGCTCGAAATTTCTTAGAACTTGAACAGCCAGATAGAGTTCGTCATCGGGATTCTGGCGCAACTCGTTTCATCAAAATATGATTTCGTATGATTGATTTATCAACTGTTGTTCATTTTCCAAAATACGTACAGTGATGATGTGGCAGGTATAGTCAGCATTGCAGGGAATATTCACCAGATTGCAGCCAGTGGCAATGTGATAAGTGTCGTCTTCAGATTAGTCAGATGGGTTTTTTGGGCTTTATTAATCACTATTAAATGACTAAAACAGTACACATAAATTATCAATCCAGGGACGTATTTTATTTCAATGACAATCACATTGTCTGTGTCGATACATCAAACCAGAAGAAAATCCAAATAAAGGAAATCGTTGTTGAAATGTTGGAAGAAAATCACTCACGTTGAAATAAAATGATCTACAATACTATAATCACACCTCAATTAATTTGTCCTAGCGTGCCACACAACAATTATCCAACTGGTATCTCTGATCTCATATGTGTAAAAACATATAAAACATTGGAATTGAAGCAGATCTATTCACAGATAAAACAAAAGCAACAAAAATTCCACTGATACATAAACAAAATAGAAACACATACACACAACTACCTTAACCACTGCAATCCCTGCTAAAGAGGAGTGCCCTTCCTCCCTAGCAAGGCGCCAGTAGAGAAAGAACTTAACGGAACTAAATCAGATGATGCATGTAACAACAACAACAGGATGACTTGTATTAATATGAGCAAAAATTACAGAGCCAAAGTAATGATGTTCTCCGCTAACCTTTCGACCTCAAGGGCCGAGAACTATATAGTGGCTACATCTCAGAAAAATGAGGGATGGATCAGTCATGAGAATCTTATGATTCTCATGCTGATCAAAATAGAATACATATGGTTGCAACCACTTCTTAATAAAAGTATGACTGGAAAATTATAGATTACAATCAAAAACCGCCTAGAGGTCGTTATCCAAAAATACAATACTTAGTAACTTTTACAAATATCACGATAAATCACAACTATAGTGTAACATCTAGAGGATAGGTCAGCATCAGGAGTTGACGAGATCGAGTCAGCGGTACAGCTGTAAACAACATTTCGCCAGTGGGTTTGTAACATCATGGTGTAACAGCGTCATGGTGTAAAAAGCTCACTATAACATCACACCTTTAACTGCTCCTGTATGCCTCGTGCTTGAGATATTTTGTGCTAAAAATGGCATCTGGAAAGACAACAAAAGACCATAGATCTTCTCCAAACATTCATCCTCAATTAGTCATAAAAAAGGCACGGTGCATCATAATGATTGATGAAATGACAGAGTAATGAAAATAAGGTGAAACAACACAAGTTAAGATAGAATGGTAGGAAAAAGAGGCAAAGATAGTCCCAATGGTTATATTCATGAGGTAAAATAGGGGAAAAAAATGTAGAAAATAAGTGCAAAACTGGCACCCAACATCTCCCCCCAGCTGAAGCACTTGCATGTCCTCATGAAAAATCTTATCTCTCATGGGAAAATCTCTGGTGCAAGTCAGTGAGATCATAAGAGCCAGTTGTGTCTTCATCTGCAGACTTGTACCCCTAATTAGCCATTACCTGTTGTATCCAGGACTCTGATTCATACTTGCTCAATTCATAATTACTTTGATAATCCTCAATTGGCAGCCATATCAAAGGGAACTTGAATCTTAACCCGAGCCACAAACCACCAAGGGATTGTACTATCTGTGCATATGCTGGTACATGTGTAATAGCCACCACAAAATTCTGGAATGCAAATGGGTCCCCCTTCAACAGCTCAACACTGCTGGCTTTCGTGCGTTTCAAGCACCCAGTCAAGGCTCGACTCTTCATCACTGAGAACTGATTGAGGTTGAAGCTCACAATCCTTATTTTGTAAGTGGTAGAAGGTTCCTTATCCCATGAGTACTTAAAATTCTTCTAAATTAATGCCTTAACTTGGTGGCCCATCTTGGTTCTTCCTGGATGCACAATTCTATCTTCTCTTCATTAACATCCATGGATTTGATGGCCAAATGCCACTCAACCTGATTCTTCATGAAGGACACAAAAGCTCACAACTGCAGATCCCCCATATAGGAGAATATCGTCACCACCATTTGCATACTCACATGTTCACAAATGATATTGTGTAAGAATAACTCACACAATAGGCTTTGCTCATCAAAATCGGAGGCACAAAAGACACAAAAGACATCTAGGAATGTGCGAGTGGAAGAACATAGATAGGGTTTGTCCTCCATAATAGCTTTCATCTGGAACAGGAAGTAGTGTTCCCATAGAAAAATGGGGTAGGATGGGGAAGGCCGCTTGCACCCCAACAGATTGAGGGCAAAGTCATGAAGTTTTTGCTTGTCTATGGTAAGATCCTGAACCTGCTGCTATAATAGCAACAGTTGTTCCTCCTTCTTCTTCAGAGGTTCCTTTCTCTTATAATTCTCCCATCCTTTCTGCAACTCTTCTTTCATCCATCTTTCATGTAGGGTGTCTATCTCCCTTCGATGTTCTTTCAGTGAATTCGTCCCCTCCCGAAGGGAGATTGCTTCATGTTTCCACTTCTGTAATTCATAAATTAACAAGATTTTCTTATAACTCCATCCTGAGATGGGACCCGACGTTCTTCTGCATTCAATATCAACATCAATAATGGGTGTAACAACCTCTGTTGAATGGGGTTTCTCCACCTCTACTGCTGGTTCTTGTATAACAACAACTTCCTCAGTGGGTTCTTGTGTATCAACCCCTTCGTTTCCGACTAGAGTAGCCTCTGTGCCCATTGTTGTTTCTTTTGTAATAGCAGTGGCCTCCACAGGTTCTTGTGTATCGGCCTCTAGGTCAATTACTACAAGAGGCTCTACTTTAATATTTGGTTCTTGTGTAACAATAGTATCCTTAGCAGGTTCTTGTGTAACAACCTCCTGTCGTTTTGTTTTTGTTTCCATTGGGCTGGTGTTTTCCCCACAGACCTTATATCCTGCTGTTGTTAGTTCTTGAAAACATGTCGTGCATATAGACACCAAGATTTCCTTCCCCTCAGATAATCTTTGTTTCAATTCTTCATTTTTCTTTCTTATATTTTCAAGTTCTAAAAGTAGGACATGACTTTCTTCCTTACCTGATGAGGAGGGTTCTCTTTCTTCTTCTGCTACTTCTGCTTCTGTCTGCTTTCAGGCTGTGGGCGAAGTTTCTGTGGGCAAGTTAACTTTCACCCTTCGTTTTGGCCATCTATCCCCAATTGGTTCATCAATGGGTTCTTTTCCAATTATGACCTTGGCAGGCCGTGTTTGGGTTTCAGCTTCTGCCTGACTTCCTTCCGAAGTCGCGACCTATTTTCCCCAGCTTGTCCTCGGCCTCTTTCACTTGAATTCTTCCCAGGTCCTTCCCTACTGGCTTATGGAATCCAACACGATCAATTTGATGAGTTCGTGATTGGACACACATGCTTCCAGATGTGTTTTTATCTTTACTTCCGCCACCATATGCTTAATGTTCCCCAATAAGTAGAATGTAAGGTTAATATTTTGCTAGTGCCGAAGGTGATTGAATAGAGGGAAGTGATAATTAAACAAAATGGTGGATCTTCCCTCACAGGTAATGTATTTAATTAAACCCAAGGCAACATTAGCCCATGGCTGAGGGAATGATAACCTGTCAATTCCTCTCCCTTTCTTCTCCAAATTTTCTTCTCCTTCTAGGAAGTTTTCTTTCAAGGAGGGGTCATTGATTTTTTCTGTTAAACCACCTTCGTCCCTCTATTGTAAATGTAGTTACTCTAGAAATTACCTCTTTAGTCACCTCAATTTGCAGACCCCTGACTCGGGTCTGGTTGTTATTCAAATTCTGAGCGAATTTGATTGCAACCGCCTCGTACGAGCCTTCCAGCTTCTGGAAGTACTCAATCCACCCAGCGTCTCTGAATATCTGGTAGGCTTCTGGAAAGTTCTGCAAGGCGTCCATAGAATCCGGCTCGTGCCTGACCACTGCTCCACCCATCTTGCTGTTGTTTTTGAATTCGCTTCTTACTGTTCAACCCACTGTAATGTCACTGCACTGCTCACTTCTTCTCGGCGTCTCTGCTTATCCTAAATGATGAGTTTGCAATGAGGATACAAGGCTTCAGTCCAAGAGGTCGGTGGGAGGTGACAAGATTTACGGATTTCCGAATCGTACCTCACACAACTCTTCATAAATGTCCCGTTATGGAAAGTAATGGGTTCTAAGTACACACGCTCTTTCCAGCCGGATTTAATCATCATTAGCAATTGTGCTATTAATTGGGTGCATGCGGATTTGATAATGGTTTATGACTACAAATTTTTTTAATGATTTCAAGATATATCCCCCCCTGCCTTAATGGTGACGGTCATCCACGGCCATCACGGGAATACCATTACTTTTTACAATAATCACCAAATCATAAATGATGGCATTACATTTTGAATGACATACTTGAAGTGACGTGGAGAAGGATTTCGAATTGGCGACGTACTTCTGGGAGTGCTCGTGGTGGTTGCATTTGGCTGGCACAATTATTGCTGTTATGCGACGAAACATGAGAAACAATGTTCGTGGCTGTCGGTTGTTACATGTGTAACAACCAAGATAGCCTTTATATTATTCTTCAAAAAACATAATAATTAGGACAAATCGATACAGAAAGAAAATCAAATGAATAACATCATATTATAAAATGTATTAGGAAGGATGTAATATTCCCTATTAGCAAGAGCTAATTGGAAATATTAATTTTGACTATTTTGCCTTTGTAAAGTTAAGTTATAAATAAAGTGGGTAAAGAGGGACACTTAACTCACACTTAGGATAAAAAGTATTTCCTAAAGTCACTTAAGGGACATGACTAGTGGGCAACGTGGGGCCTAGTGGTCAAGTGGCAGCGTGGGAAAAGGGGCAGCATAGGCAGCGTGGGACCAAGCCAGCGTAGAGAGAGATGGACAACGTGGTTCAAGGAGACATTACAATTGATGGTGGGGCCTAGGTGAGGGCAAGGCTCACCAAGCATAAAAGGAGGGAGGGTCTCCTCATTTTGATTCATTCTAATTATGCATATTTGATATTTGTCTTTTGACATTGAGCACGCTTGCTGTTTAGCAAAGTCTGCATGTACTGTTTAGTACATCGGGTGTCTCCGTTCGGAGATCCCAACCTCAGCCTTAGGGGAATTCGAGTGCCTGCTTGGGTGAGGATTTTCATCCTTGTTTTTCTGGAGAGAGTTGCAGCAACCACATGCAGAGCATTCACTCAGAGAGACAGTGCAGTCAGTGAGAGGGAGGACACAGTCTTGAGAGGAGGTGGTTCTGGATTGAGGGTTTGTTGGTGGATTCAGCCCGAGATAGTGGGAGAGGGGCCAACCCTTCCCTATTGCAGTATTTTGGAGGAGTCAGGGACCATTATTCAGATCCAGCGTACCTCCTTGAGGAATAACGTAGTGCCTCAAGGGAGCCATTTTCAGGGGTCAGCCATTTATGGAAAGCTTTATGGGCTTTTACGGGTATTGGGATTAGAGGCTATTCCTGAAGTTTCAGAATTTTCTGAGGTGGGGAGCAGCCCCAAATATTCAGTTCATTCCAACAGTAAAAACAGCACAGTAGTAGTCCCAACAGCTCTGGAGATAATGCAGTCCTGAGGGAGCATCCATTCCGAGTCATTTCCTAAGAGTCTTTCTTGGCTTCCTAGTGCAAGCCGAGTTTCCATCATTATGATCACCTATGTACTCATTTCCATTTCTTAGTATTAATAAAATGCACAATGTTCTCCATATTGTTTGTTTTTCTTATGATTTGTCTCTAGTTGATGTATGTATTTGTTTATGTGCTTTATATTGCTTTTTATTTCCATTCGGGATATTACACTGGTATCAAAGCTCAAAGACTTGGCTTAGCCTGTGGAGCAGATTGTCTATGACACCAACAGGAAAACCATACATCACTTACTAGGGAAGAAAGTATAAAGACCAAGAACGGAGGTTAGAGCTCAATTTCGGGAAAGGTGACAGCGTTTTGGTGGTGGACGCAGAGGAAGAAGAACCAATGGCGGAGGAGAGATATGTCGGGAAGGAGTTCGGGGAACTCCTCCTCAAATCAGTGCAGGATTTGTCAAGGTGGATAGAAGAGATGGGGCAAAGGTTCACGACAGAGTCTAGACAATGTGAGACCCCAAGGGGTTTCCATGTTGGAGAGGGCTCGGGTACATCTCATCACTTATAGGAGCACCTCACATCGCAGCAGATGGCATCAAAGACACCTCCCCGTTCCAGGATGCCTACTTTTTTTTCTGCCAACACTGGGGCAAGAGCATAATAGGAGCAGGAACTGGCACACATGGGAGATTACTTTGCTGAGTACCAGTCCTATGGTCAGGAGTTCAGAGATGCCATCACATTCCATGATTTCGTTCAGCTCAATCGCGACAGCAGACCCCGCAACCATCACAGGGGGAACAAGCACTCACATGACGTGGATGTACAACGCACTATAGGCAGGTTCCATTTACCGACATTTGACGGATCGTCCAAGTGTTTGGCAAAGGCTTAGGTGTAGAAGTTGGATATATATATCCAGCTTAATCAGATGGCAGAGCTAGAGGCCATCAATGTGGCAGCACTGCACCTAGATGGTGAGGCCCAGGACTGGTGGTTTCACGGGATGGCTACGTTGGGGCACTGGGGAGTGATAGCATATGACGAGTTTACACGGAGGCTGGTAGAGCGTTTTGATCGGAGGGATCTAGAGGAGCATTTTGTTGAGATGATAAAGCTAAAACAGACCGGGAGCCTGGACATATACATCTCAGAGTTTTTGAGACTCTCCGTGATGGTACTTGACTTATCCGCAGCCTAGATGATCTATATGTTCATAGAGAGATTGGCAGAGCCTCTATGGGGATTAGTCAGATCGACGAGGCCGACAACACTCCATGATGCAGTCGGGAGGACTTGAGATTTGCAGGATGCACTACCCTGAACTAGAGCTCATTTTTCCCAGAGACCAGCATTCTAGCCGAAGGGGAAGGACGTGGGGGTTCCACCTCCAAGGGGGAACTAGGGCAGAGGGCCTGGAGATGATGAGACCATGAGAGATCTGAAGCAAAGGAGGTTGTGCTTCACATGACAACAACCATGGGTGCCAAGACACTATTGTGCCGTGGGGAAGGTACATTACATCGAGGTCTTCTCCGACAGTAGCAGGGAAGAAGAGGAGTATGAGGAGATAGAGGCAGGAGGCATCAGTACAACACAGAGAGGGGATCATCTGCCACCTCCACCACCAGGAACGGGAGGTGCAACGTTTGAACCTACCGGGGGAGCCCTTGCATCCTTGCAGGGAGTTCCCAAGTACTTCACACTGCGTGTCCGAGGCACAATGCGGGGACAGAGTGTTTCAGTGTTAGTGGATAGTGGGGCCACCCACAATTTTATTGATTCCCATTTGGTAGAGTGGAGGGGCATCCCGACGGAGAGCTTTGATGGATTTTTGGTACTGGTTCTAGGTGACCGAACCATGCAGTGTGCCAGGTATGTGCCAGCCTTTGCTGTGACTATGGGGACGTACACCATGATTGACCATTTCTTTGTGGTGGACATTCCGGACACCAACGTGATACTAGGAGTACAGTGGTTGATCACCCTAGGGAAGGTCACTAATGATTGGGAGACCTTGGAGATGGAGTGGACGGATAAGAAGACTAGGAGGCATGAGAATATTTGGGGTATGCACACCTACCCACCACAGAAAATTTGAGCACACCGGATGGAGCCAGATTTCTGGAAGGGGGACATAGAGTGGGCAGTGGAGTTGCGTGTTTCAAAGGCAGGATCTACAAGGCAGGCCATACACCCAGATGTACAGCCCATTCTCGATAGGTATGCTACGATATTTGGGGAGATAGCACCAAGGAAACCGCTAGATCGGGGGTTTAAGCACATGATTGAGCTGGAGCAGGGCATCCAGGCTGTCATCACTACACCCTACAGGCATCCTAAGGCCTATCGGGATGAGATTGAGAGGGATATACATGAGCTCTTAGCTCTTGGACACATCTGGCCTAGCACTAGCCCTTTTGCTTCTTTTGTAGTACTGGTGAAGAAGAAGGACGACACATTGAGGATGTGCATTGACTACTAGGCCCTAAACAAGAAGATCATGAAGAACCGGTACCCCATCCCATGGATCGATGAGTTGATGGATGAGCTGAGAGGATAAAATTTCTTCTCAAAGATTGATTTGAGATCCGGGTACCATCAGATTTGTGTGAGGGAGCAGGACATTCCCAAGACTGCTTTCAGGTGTCACTACGACCATTTTCAGTTCTTGGTGATGCCCTTTGGGCTGACCAATACTCCGGCCACATTTCATTCATGCATGAATCACATCTTCCGAAGTCACTTGAGGAAGTGTGTATTAGTGTTTTTTAATGACATCCTAATTTACAACAAGACATGGGAGAAGCACCTACAACATATAGAGGCTGTACTACGCATCTTGGTGGAGAAACAATTTTATGCTAAGCTCTCCAAATGTGAGTTTGGGTTGACAGATATGCTCTATCTAGGGCACATCATCTGGGTGGACGAAGTGAGGGTCCACGAGGAGAAGATCAGGGTCATCAGGGATTGGCCAGAGCCGAAGAAAGTGACAGAGCTTCGGGGATTTGTGGGTATCTGCACCTACTACCGAAAGTTCGTCAAGGGATTCTCCCAGATTGTAGCACCCCTTACGGATCTCACCAAAAAGGGGGAATTTATCTGGACTGATACAACGCAGAGGGATTTTGACAGGCTCAAGGAGGTGATGAGAAGCTGTTTGGTTTTGACATTGCCAGATTTTACACAACCTTTTGACCTGGAGTGTGATGCATCAGGGGAGGGGATAGGCATAGTTTCGATGCAGGAAGACCATCCCATCGCTTTTGAGAGCCAGAAGCTGTTGCCACATGAGAGGTTGTCTGCTATATACAACAAGGAGATGTTGGTCATCATGCATGCATTGGCCAAGTTTTGGTAGTACCTGGTAGGGAACAGGTTCAGAGTGAGGACAGACCACAACAACCTCCAATTCTTCTTAGAGCAGAAACAGTTGCAGGAGAGGTAGAAAAAGTGGGTCAGCAAGATCCAGGCATATGATTTTGACATCGAGTATGTCAAGGGGAAGAACAACGTGGTGGCCGGTGCACTTTCACGTAGACTGGCATCGTTGTCGTTGATGAGTCTGGATACGGACTGGAGGGCTCAACTTTTGGTGGAGTACTCCTAGGACCATTTTTCCTGTGAGATTTTGGATGGATAGGTGACATATGAAAGGTATAGAGTGATGGACAAGGTGATTTACTACAGGGATAGGATCTTCTTGATTGAGAGCTCCCAAATCAAGAAGAAGATATTGCACGCCTCACATGAATCTCCATTATCCGGCCACCAGGGGTTCACCAAGACCTATAGGGCCATCAGGGAGAGGTTCTCTTGGAAGGGCCTCAAGGAGGACGTACTCCAACATGTCAAGGAGTGCGAAGTTTTCCAGCATAACAAGGGGGAGATGAACCATCCAGCAGGATTATTGCAGCCTCTTTCCACACCCGAGGGGAAATGGGAAAGTATTTCGATGGATTTCATTATGGGGTTGCCCACTGTGCAGGGCAAGGATTGCATATTTGTAGTCGTTGATCGGCTGACTAAATATGCTCACTTCTTCACCATATTGGCACATTACACAACAACACAGGTAGCAGAGTTATTCTTCAGGGACATTTTCAGATTGCATGGTCTTCCAAAGACCATTGCCAGTAACATGGATAGCCACTTCATTGGCGGGTTTTGGCAGGAGTTTTTCCATTTGGTGGGCATTGAGTTGACACCAAGTACTAGTTACCACCCCCAGATGGATGGGCAGATAGAGATAGTGAATAAGTGGCTGGAGGGCTACTTACGTAACTATGTCAGCGGGCAGCAAAAGGTTTCACTTGGGGGAGTACTGTTACAACAACACTCATCATATGTCCATCGGAATGTCTCCATTTTATGCATTGTATGGGTATCATGATTTATCTTTTGCTGACATGATGTTTGGTGCTATCAAGGCTCCTAGAGCCAAGGATTGGATCCAAGAGAGTCAGGATATACTCTGAGCTCTCAAGGATAACATGGCTACAACGCATAATCAACAAAAGCTGTACGCCGACAGGGGACGTGTTGAGAGGAAGTTCGAGGCAGGGGATTTAGTCTACCTACGCTTGCAGCCATATCGGTAGTCCACGCTGAAGCAGAAGGGGGCTGAAAAGCTCAAGCCTCGCTTTTATGGACCATACAAGGTGACACGCAGAGTTGGAGGGGTTGCATGCGAATTGGAGCTGCCCATCGGTAGCAAGATTCATAACGTTTTTCACGTGTCATGCCTGAAGAAGGCACTAGTATAGCAGGTGACTGCAACAAAGGAGCTTCCGCCCACTGATGATGAGGGGCATCTGGTGCTCCAGCCAAAAGCCATTATTGATACCAGGGAGAGGCAACTGCGGAGTAGGATAGTCAGAGAGTATCTGGTGAGTTGGAGGAATTTGCTAAAAGAGGATGCCCCCTGGGAGAGTGAGAATATTCTGCAACATCCATCATTACAGTTGCTTGAGGAGAAGCAACGTTTTTCCGGGGAGGATTGTAATATTCCCAATTAGCAAGATCTAATTGGAAATATTAATTTTGACTATTTTGCCTTTGTAAAGTTAAGTTATAAATAAAGTGGGTGAAGAGGGACACTTAACTCACACTTAGGATAAAAAGTATTTCCTAAAGTCACTTAAGAGACATGACTAGTGGGCTACGTGGGGCCTAGTGGTCAAGTGGCAACGTGGGAAAAGGGGCAACGTAGGCAGCGTGGGACCAAGCCAACGTAGAGAGAGATGGACAACGTGGTTCAAGGAGACAACGCAGTTGATGGTGGGGCCTAGGTGAGGGCAAGGCTCACCAAGCATAAAAGGAGGGAGGGTCTCCTCATTTTGATTCATTATGATTATGCATCTTTGATATTTCTCTTTTGACATTGAGCACGCTTGCTGTTTAGAAAAGTCTGCACGTATTTTTCAGTACATCGGGTGTCTCCATTCGGAGATCCCAACCTCAACCTCGGGGGACTTCGAGTGCCTGCTCGGGTGAGGATTTTCATCCTTGTTTTTCTGGAGAGAGTTGTAGCAACCACAGGTGGAGCATTCACTCAGAGAGACAGTGCAGTCAGTGAGAGGGAGGACGTAGTCTTGAGAGGAGGTGGTTCCGGATTGAGGGTTTTTTGGTGGATTCAGCCCGGATAGTGGGAGAGGGCCAACCCTTCCCTATTGCAATATTTTGGAGGAGTCAGGGACCATTATTTGGATCAGATCATTCAGAGCCAGCGTCCCTCCTTGAGGAATAACGTAGTGCCTCAAGGGAGCCATTTTCAGGGGTCAGCCATTTCCGGAAAGCTTTTTGGGCTTTTATGGGTATTGGGAGTAGAGGCTATTCTCGAAGTTTAAGAATTTTCCGAGGTGGGGAGCAGCCCCAAAGATTCAGTTCATTCGAGCAATAGCAGCAACACAGTAGCAGTCCCAACAGCTCTGGAGATAATTCAGTCCCGAGGGAGCAGCCATTCCGAGTCATTTCCTGAGAGTCTTTCTATGCTTGCCTAGTGCAAACCGAGGTGCCATCATTCTGATCACCTCTGTACTCATTTCCATTTCTCAGTATTAATAAAATGGCTCAACTTTCTCCATATTGTTTGTTTTTCTTATGGTTTGTCTCTAGTTGCTGTATGTCTTTGTTTATGTGCTTTATATTGCTGTTTATTTCCATTCGGGATATTACAAAGGAAGGATGATGTTTTAGGAAGGGAAAACAATAGGTGTAACAGTCGCCACAAGAGTGGTTTTCAGCTGTTACAAATTTTCTGACTGCGCCCCAGAAAGAGGTTTTCACAGTTATATTTATTATTTTCTTTTTTTTTTTGTTATTATTATTATTATTTTTTAAATAGGTGTAACAGCCACCACAAGGGTGGTTTTCAGCTGCTGCACTTATTGGAATTTCAAATTTTAGGCTGCACAGGAGAATGTTCCCCTGCTGCTGTAACATGAAGATCGGAGTCTGCGACAATGTTAACAAATGATTCCTTCGAAGCGGGTTGATGATATAGCCTTAGACGGTGCCCATTAACTATTAACGATGTCTTAGCACTGTCGATGGTGACCAATTGTACAATCCCATTGTCAAAGACCGTGTCTACTGCGTAAGGACCTAGCCATCTGGTGCAGAGCTTGCCTTTGAAATCCTTGAACCTTGAATCATACAAAAGAGCCCAATCTCCTTTCTGGAACTTCTTCTTCTTAATAAACCCATCACGCCATCTAGATCTTTTCTGCTGAATGATCTCTATATATTGAATAGTAGCCAACCATTTCTCTTCCAACTCATTGAGCTGATTAAATCTTTGTGTCTGTGTTGTACTTAAATCCAGGTCAACCTGCAATGATGTTCTTAATGTCTTTATCTCGAACTCTATGGGGAATAAAATATTCTTACCATACACCAGTTCATATGGTGAGAATCCTGTAGTGTTTCTCCATGTTGTTCTGTAAGCCCACAATACCTCTAGAAGTTTCTCGGCCCAGTTTCTTCGGTGGCTGGCTATTGTCTTTGATAATATTCCCTCAATGACTTTATTAGTGCTTTCTACTTGACCATTTTCTTGTGGGTGATAAGGTGAAGTGATTCTGTGATGAAATCTATACTTTTCAACCAACTTCTTGATCAAATGAGATGTGAAATAAGGCCCTCCATCTGTCACTATGTATCCCAAAGCGTTACAAAAATATATTCAAATAGGAAGTCTGAAACATCCTGCTTTGTTGCTCTAATTAGTGCCTTTGCTTCAACCCACTTTGTGACATAGTCGGTGCAGACCAATATGTATGATTTTTGCTACGATGAAGGATTAATTGGCCCTACAAAGTCCAAGGCACATTTCTCAAATGGTTCTATCGCTATCTGAGGCTGTAACGACATCTCATTTGATTTTTGAGGCTGGCCCATCCTCTGACAGCTATCACATCCCTTCACAAACTTCTTGGCATCCTGGAATATAGTTGGTCAGTAGTATCTTGTTAAGAGTATTTTATATCCCTTCCTTTTGTCAGTGAAGTTCCCTCCATAGGGTTCCTCATGACAAGCCTTCAATATCTCAAATACCTCATCTTCTCTAACACATCGCCTAATCTGAAAGTTTGGTCGGGTGTGATAGATATTTCCTTCTATCCAGGAGTAGGTAGCACTCTATTGTATAATATTCCTCTTTTATTTGGAAGATAAATGGTGTGGGAATTTCCTTGCCACAAGGTAATTGGCTATATCTGCCTACCATTGTGAGTGAGTAGAGATGGCAAAAAGATATTCATCTAGAAACGAATACTCAGTGGTAATGCAGTCATCACTTATAGTTAATCTAGAAAGAAAATCAACAACTACATTATCTTTTCTAGGTTTATCTAAAATAGTAATATCAAATTCTTGTAACAACAATAACCATCGTGTAACTCTACCATTAGTAACAGGTTTGTTCATCAAAAATCGAATTGCATCATGGTCAGTGTGTACAAATGCTTGATACCCAGTGATGTAGTGCCGAAATTTGTTGATAGCATGCATTACTGCTAGGAATTATTTCTCAGTCACAGTGTAGTTGAGTTCTGCTGGAGTTAAATTCTTGCTGATGAAATAAATGGCGTAAGGTTTCTTCTCCTCCAGCTGCCCCAAAACAACACCCATAGTTATGTTGGATGCATTCGTAGCGATATGGAATGGAAATATCCAATTTGGTCCTCGTAAAATAGGTGTTGTTGTTACACAGTTCTTTAACTTCAGAAAGGCCTGCTCACCCTTCCCTGTCCACACAAATTCTGCATCTTTCATGAGCAACGAAAACAGAGGAGATGCAATCTTTGAAAACTTTTCTATAAATATCCTATCGTATCCTGCATGTCCCAAAAAACTACGTACCTCTTTCGGAGTCTTAGGAGTTGGGATTTTCGAGATTACCTCAATTTTTGTAGGATCTACCTTGATTCCATCAGCTGAAATGAAATGTCCCAGCACAATTCCCTCAGTCATCATCATGTGTAATTTCTCCGTGCTCAGAGAAACATTAGTTTGTTCACAACGTTCCAGCACTTTTTCCAAATTAGCTAATGCTGTCTCAAAGGCATCCCCGTAAGGTGTAAAATCATCCATAAAGATTTTAAGGCAGTCATTTAAGAGATCGGAAAAAATACCCAATATTTCCCTCTGAAAAGTTGTTGGTACATTACAAAGGCCAAAGGGAAGGACTCTGTATGCAAAAGTACCCCACGGGCAAGTGAAAGTTCTCTTGTATTGGTCTTCTGGGGCAATTTGTATTTGATTATAGCCACTAAACACATCTAGGAATTTAAAAAAAAAATCCCAGAGAGAGTATCCAGGACTTGATCAATGAATGGTAAAGGAAAATGGTCCTTTTGAGTAGCCTTGTTAAGCTCTCTATAATCTACACAGACTGTCCACTTGCCATTATTTTTGGAACTATGACAAGCAGAGACACCCACTGGCTGCCAAAAATGGGGTAGATGAAATTAGCATTAAGAAGTTTCTGTAATTCGTCTTTCACTATCTCCTTAAGTGCGGGGTTCATTCGGCATTGCTGTTGTCTAATTGGTTTGCAATCCTCTTTAAGATAAATACAGTGAGTGCATAGGCCAGGGTGGATTCCTTTCATATCAGTATAGTACCATGCTAATTCCTTTTTATATTTCTGCAACAGTTGTATCAACAATCTGTTTTATTCAACAATCAGGTTAGGATTGATGTTTAAACATTTCCTAGGTTCAATTTCAACGAGACTGCTAATAGTATGCGGAGTGGTTTTCAAATGTTCAATAATTGCATCATCTACCTCATCTTCTCTCCCCATATCTCTAATGGAGGCAACAGAGAGTGAATTACTAATAAAACCATTAATAATATCATCCTCTATTTCATCCTTAAATTATTGTGCTTTTACAAGCGTGAGGAGAGGTAGGGAAAGATCGGATTCAGGTTCAAATTTGTCCCACCAGGGACTACTCAAATCCATGTGAGGTTTTGCTGGGGGGTAAAGATTCAAGTTCTGAGTGGCCTGCCCATCTGAGATCACCATCTATCCGAACCTACATCTGATATATGCATCTGCAGTGGCTAGCCACGGTCTTCCCAAGATTAAAGGATGACCCCCCAGGTTGGATTTGGTTTGTAAAATGAGAAAATCAGCCGGATAATTCTAAGAAGCCACAATGATAACCAGATCTTCTATCATTCCCTCGGGCTTGACACGAGACCTATCTACTAATTCAAGCATTGTGGGTGTAGGTCTAAGTCCATGAAGTCCTAGGGAGATAAAGAGGTCTTTAGTCATGACATTAATGGTTGCCCCTAAATCAATCAAAGTGTTGGTTATGGGTCGATCGTCAATATGGACAGTCACTATAGGATTCCCTGGGTCATTATATTTAGTCAACAAAGGTTGATCAATCATGAGATCAGACAGTTTCCCCATGACATGGATAGTAGCAGGGTCTTTAGGTTTTATTCCAGGATTTTTTACGCACATATCTCTCACTGTTTTAGTATAGATAGGTAATTCCTTAAGAACCTGTAACAACGGAATCCGCACATACAAATTTTGCAGTTCCTTGAGGAATTTGGATTCAGGTTGTGAGGCTCGCCCAATTTCAGTTAATCGTTGAGGGTATGGAGCATTATGAATATTAACAACTGAGTGAGATATCACAGATGCACCAGCCTTGCTCGGGTTGGTTGTTGTAGAAACAACAGACCCTCTCGATTTGGCTGCTACAAGTGTAACAGTGGGTGTTGTATCAACTGTTACATGTGTAATGGCTGTCTCAGAATCACCCATACCCTTTCTAGGTGACTCACATTCTTCAGTAATAATGGGAGTATGTTCAGGTCTGATTACTTTCCCCGATCAAAGCTGAACCTTGTTAAGTCCAATAGGAGTAATAAGATAAGTTTGGAGGGTAACCGGAGCATCCATGCTCTGGGCTGCCTTACTATTCAGATTGGGGTTAGGCTTAACAGGTAATTGGGGTCAGACAGAAGGTGTAGGATTTTGAATAGGAGGAAGTTGTAACTATTGTTGTATTGGTAGTTCAGGGGGTACTAGACCTTGGCCATTACTTCTCCAATTATGACCCCAAGGATTAGGTTGCGATGGGGGATATTGCGTTGGTGGAGGAGACGGCCACTGGTTCCATGGTGAAGGAAATTGTTGAGGAAGGAGTAGGATACTGCCATGGATATTGCTGACTATTATAAACATTATTCCAAGGATAAAAAGAGGGAAAATCTGAAGGCATACCTGTAGGTCATGGTTTCCATGGTCTCTTTGATCCGATGAAATAAGAAGATTGGACATCCTCGCTTGATTCTTGAAGTACAACCTTCATTATGGCAAATTCAGGACATTGATTCGTAGAATGTGCCAATTCACAGATATTGCACAGGCTGACACTATTCAATCCACATTCTCTTTCCAAATGTTTCTTTTTGCATCGGGGACAGAATATTGCTAAGGCTGCTTCAGCTTCTGCTTGTGCTTTCTTAACTTGTATCGTAGTGATCTGGGCAGAGAGAGTGCTAAGGAGGTCGGTTTTAAAATCCTCAAATAGGTTTTTGATCTCTGCTCTAGTTACTCCTCCATTTGTGGACTTTTTTATCTGGACCGAAGGGTCCCGAACTGAAATTCTCCCCTTGACCGATCCTCTTGAGCTACGCAGGCAAAGCTTCATTATTTCGTGAAGCGGTTCTTGCGATATGTCTCCTTTTCCCAACATATTCAAATGCTCCAGACATTCATCTCTTATACCTCTTAAGAATATTGGCTTTATAATTTCCGGGTCTAAGTTACCGAACTTGGACCTTTGTAAATTGTAATGAAATCGCTCCATATAGTCTTCCGGGCTCTCTTCCTCCTTCTGTGAAATTCTAAAGATCTCTTCCTTCAAATAACTGGTTCGAAAATGATCCTGATACTTAAAGAGAAAGGCCTCCCTCATGTCATTCTAGGTTTGAATCGTGCCAACACCCAATCTCATGAACCATCTTAATGTTGATCCTTTCAGAGTAGTAGGAAATAATTTCAGCTTCTGGGAATCTGAAGTGTAGTCATAACCTCTACACAACACATCGAATTCGAACAAAAATATATCAGGATCTTCAACAACCATCCCTTGAAAATATGGTAGGGATGACAAAGGAATATTATTCATAGGAGCCCCATCCCATGTTACTACTATCAGGAATTCAAAAGTAATAGAGCTATTTGTCTTAACATTCTCGCCCCCCATGGCCGATTCTTCCTGATGGGATGAACTGACCTCGGGTTGTGCTGGAGATTGATAAATAAAAGGATCAGGTTGTTCCAGGACCAGCTGTTTGACGGCACTACCATCGTCCAAATGATGAACAATTAAATTTTGTTCCTCAGGTCCCTGATGCTCCCTACTAGTCTCTCCGTGTCCTTCAATTCTCAGATCCTGATCAATGATTTTCCACTGCTGTTTTGAATCTGGAGTCTTGATATCAGGAGGGGATATGTTGTTAAAATGGTGATGAGGTCCAATCACGGAAGGCACCGATGCCTCAGGCCTTGATATAGTAGCTTCTTTCTGTGGTCCTGTCTTCCTATTGTCTTTGTATGAAGTAAACTGTTCCTTTTCTACTCTTGAGATCAGACTCCAAAGAATGTCTTTCTTCCCAAGTCTGCACTCTTCTTTTCCTTCTTACGACCCATCTTTCCTATAGTTAGTAGAGTGGGGGGTGTTTGTGGATGTTGCTATCATCCTACTAGCACACATGGACCCTATGTGTATCAATTCATCCTACAAGTGCTTCAGTTTCTACAGTGGTGAGCCCGCTCAAGTTTGTTAGAGCGATGCATAAGTTCTTACCTCTCGTCGTAAAGCCCAACGACTGTATAGCTGAAGACACCCTAAAGAAACACCCAAAAATTCACACTTATAAGTGTCCCAACAAGACATTGGTGAGCCCGCTCAAGTTCGTTAGAGCGATGTGCAGGTTCTTACCTCTCATCTTACCACCCAAAAATTGTGTCGCTGGAGACACACTAAAAAACACATGGAAATTTCACCTTTAAGTGCCTCAGTGTAGCATTGGTGAGCTCGCTCAAGTTCGTTAGAACGTTGTGCAGGTTCTTACCTCTCATCTTACTAACCGACAATTGCAGACTGGGTACACTCTATCTTCTAACAAACAACTCTGGTTGATTGGATTGTCACTGCCATCCTCGGCAACAATGCCAAAATGTTGGGTTGTATTTATTAATCATTATTAAATGACTAAAACAATACACATAAATTATCAATCTAGAGACGTCTTTTATTTCAATGACAACTGCACTGTCTGTGCCGATACATCAAACCAGAAGCAAATCCAAATAAAGGAAATCGTTGCTGAAGTAAATGCTAGAAGGAAATCACTCATGCAGAAATAAAATGATTTACAAGACTATAATCACACCTCATTTAATCTGTCCTAGCGTGCCACACAACAATTACCCAGCTGGTATCTCTGATCTCATATGTGTAACAACATATAAAACATTGGAATTGAAGCATATCTATTCACATCTAAAACAACAACAACAACACTTCCACCGATACATAAACAAAATATAAACACGTACACACAACTACCTTAACCATTGCAATCCTTGCTAAAGAGGAGGGCCCTTCCTCCCTAGCAGGGCGCAGGTAGAGAAAGAACTTAACGAAATTAAATTAGATGATGCATGTAACTGCAACAACAAGATAACTTGTATTAATATGAGAAAAAATTACAGAGCCAAAGTAATGTTGTTCTCCGCTAACCTTTCGACCTCAAGGGACGAGAACTATATAGTGGCTACATCTCAAAAAAACGAGGGATGGATCAGTCATGAGAATCTTATGATTCTCATGCCGATCAAAATATAATACATATGGTTACAACCACTTCTTAATAAAATTATGAGTGGAAAATTATAGATTACAATCAAAAATCGCCTAGAGGTTGTTATCCGAAAATGCAATACTTAATAACTTTTACAGCTATCATGATAAATCAAAATTGTAGCATAACAGCTAGAGGACAGGTCAACATTAGGAGTTGACAAGATCCAGTTAGTGGTACAGCTGTAAATAGTAGTTCACCAGTGGGTCTGTAACATCATGGTGTAAAAAGCTTACTGTAACAGCACGCCTTTAACTGCTCCTCTACGCCTCATGCTCGAGATCTTTTATGCTACATATGGCATCTGGAAAGACAACAAAAGACCATAGATCTTCTCTAAACATTCATCCTCAGTTAGTCATAAAAAAGGCACGACGCATCGTAATAATTGATGAAATGGTAGAGTAATGAAAATAAGGTGAAACAACACAAGTTAAGATAGAATGGTAGGAAAAAGAGGCAAAGATAGTCCCAATGCTTATAGTCATGAGGTAAAATAGGGGAAACAAATGTAGGAAAAAAGTGCAAAACTGGCACCCAACAGTTTTGTGAAGAGAGAAATTGTCCAATGACCTCCAATATCCTTCCTAAGTTGGAATTTGAATTTTTTTTAAGGTTGGAATAAAACCCAACTAGAGGGCGCCACGTGTCCTCTCTGGTGGGCCATCTCCTAACCTTTGGGGTCGAATTATTTGTTATATTAATATTCGACTAAGGTTATGGTGTAATTATTTGAAATATATATATATATATATATATATATATATATATATATATATATATATATATATATATATATATATATATATATATATATATATATATATATATATATATATATATTAGTTTTAAAACTGGTTTTTCTATACTTTAACTGGATGAAGGTCCGTCAATTAAATTTTTTAAATCGTATGGTTAAACTGGTAGAGTGTTGACAAAGTATGGCAAAGAATCTACAAGTATGGCAGAGAAAAATTTATTGCACGAGGTCGGGCTCGAACCCCTGATCTCACGCCTACCATCTGCACGTCTTACCGTCTCTCCTATTGGGTGTTTCTTAACCCTTATGTTCTCTGCATATATTTGAAGTTAAGTCACCCAATAGTTCGAGGTTGGAGAGGGCCAGCCCCCTCCCCATGTGTCCAGAGCGCGAAAACCAGGCGCTAATCCAAACGAATGACGATATTTGTCAATTGTGTTTAGTTAAACTTTAAACGTGGTTTAGTGACATTAAAACGATATTTGTGCTAAACGCGCTTATCCTAATTAAACCACACTTATCCAGTCGTAAGTGTGTTTAACCCTAATTAAACCCGAAGATTAAGTTGGCGGGATTTTTGGAGGGCGCTCCATTTTTTGTTGTCTTCTAAATTTAGAAATTTAAATGGCACTTCCTCCAGTTTTAGAAGAGAAATTGGGGCAAAAACAATTTTGGTCATAACTCACACAATTTTCAACCAAACTAAGCTCAAAAAGAGGCATTCTAGGTTAATTGGCATGCTGGGAACTCAATGGAGTAGGTTACAGAGGCAAAAAAGGCCATCTACAGGTGTTTTAGTGTATTTGAATATTTTTGAAGGTTAGGGCCACCAAGTGTTTGTTAGGTCCCTATATTACTAGTATAGTTCCTTATTGTTGTTAGTGTAACCCCCTTATTGTTATTAATGTACCCATGTAACCCCCATATTGTCATTATTGTGCCCTTAAATTATTATTGTTAGGTCGACTAGGATTACATTGTGGCCCCATGGACTCCTATATATAGAAAGGAGGTTTTGTAATTTGTATCATCCAAGAATTGTTCATTCATGTAATGTATTGGAGATTCCCCCCTCGAAGTGGCTTATTTCTAAGGCATTGATATCTCTTTTCTTCTATTTTTGGAGTTGGTTTCACAACATTTGGTATCAGAGCTTTGAATTCTAGGGTTTTTCTGCTCCAAACAGATTATCATGGAATTTTTGCTATAATTTTTTTTCTACGAAGGTTCAGAAGCTGAAATTTTTAGAGTGCGAAGCCAAAATCCTGAGGAACATTTTCGCAAAATTTCAGATCTTGGTTCGCAATATTTTCGGAGATATGATCTGTTGAAGTTAAGGCTTTTCGCAGGCTCCTAAATTTCACTTAAAAAGGACATCGCGAATTTTCGCTATAACTTTTTTTCTACGAAGGTTCAGAAGCTGAAATTTTTAGAGAGCGAAACCGAAATCCCGAGGAACATCGTTGCAACATTTCAGAGCTTGGTTCGCAATATTTTCGGAGATATGATCTGGGGAAGTTAGGTCTTTTTCAGGTTCCCGAGTTTCATCTCAAAGAGGTGATCCTGGGAAAATCTTCATAACTCTCTCTCTGAGCATTGGATTGGAATTCTATAAAAAATTACTGGAAGCACACGGACTGTAGTTTCCTGTCTATTAATTTCAGAGCCAAAAGAGCAAACATTGATACGTGGAAAGTCATACAAGTTCTCTCTACTAAACGATTCCATAATTAGGTCATTGTGGGAGATTGGACATAATGTTGCCTTGAAGAATCCAAATCAAGTCAGACATGTGGCATTTGAAAGAAGCTTCAGAGGAATACTACAGGGACTAATTTTAGATATTGAGAATCTACAAGTATAGAGATAAGTCAATTTCAATATCGAGCTCCTCAAAAGCAAGTAAAAGGTGTGTATTTTTTTTCCGAATTGCATAAGTCTTGTTTGAAGAATCAAGTTGAATTGATTCCAAGGGCATATTGTAGAATATATTTCAGTATTGGGTTCTGTAATGCCTCCTAAAAAGAATTCAACACCCGTTAAGCCTTTGGAAGGCTCTACTATGACTCATGAAGACGAAGAATGGCAACATGACATATCAAATTTACAAGAGAAAGTGTAACAAATTTTGCTCTTGCAAAGAGAAACAAAAAATGACATGGAAGTTTTCAAGAAAGGTGTGGAAACTAAGATGGATGGTTTGAAGAAAGGCGTGGAATCTAAGATGGATGGTTTGAAGAATGGCATGGAAGCTAAGATAGATGGCATGGAATCTAATATGGATGACATGGAAGCTAAGATCAATGAAAAAATGGAAAACATGAAGAATGATCTAAAAGCAGACATGGAAGGTTTGACAAAGTTGATACAACAAATGTTTCCTATTGGTGAAAAGATAGTAGAGAAAACTCATGATGAGAACAAAATAAATGTTAATCGTGATTTCATATGTTGGGTATGTGTTATATTATTTCCATGACTAGCCCCACGCGCTGTACGTTGCGCCAGGCACAGCAAGGGGGTCACAGGGGGGGCGGCAGCGCCCTGGCAATTTTTTTTTTGGTATGCGGTCCCACTCATATGCGGACC
Source organism: Pinus albicaulis (assembly GCA_034641835.2). Classification (NCBI taxonomy): domain Eukaryota; kingdom Viridiplantae; phylum Streptophyta; class Pinopsida; order Pinales; family Pinaceae; genus Pinus; species Pinus albicaulis. The sequence goes on from CM076574.1 coordinate 61,513,089, forward strand.
CACCCATGTTTTGTGCATGAGTTTTCACATGGTTTTGGGGTACGATGGTTTTCGACCCCTGGTATTTTGTAGATCCAGTCAGGGGAACTACGATTATGTTATAATCCAGGGTTAATGGATTGTGGGTTTATGTATGCTTCTATGTATATATGTGTTGTAACACTAAAAGGAATATAATGAAAAATCAAGTCAAGTCATCCCACCCTGGGATCCAGGGAAAATCTCTGTGTTTATCTGTTTTATGTTTTATGCTCTCGCGATTGTTTATTTTTTGTTATAAGATTCGTGTGTAGATACTTTCTGTTTAGAGTTAAAACCTACATTTGGTTTCAGAGCTGTTTCGGCTTTAAGGGGATGCCTTTGCTACTGAGGGTTTTTTTCTTGGGCTTGAGGTAGACCCTGTTCTGTGGGAGATCTGCGGGATTGATTCTTGCGGTGAAAGAAGATGGCGAGCGGCATAAAGATAGAGATCGAGAAATTTAATGGTCAGAGTTTTGAGTTGTGGAAGCTCAAGATGGAGGATCTGCTGGTGGATAAAGATCAGTGGATCGCGGTAGATCCAGGTACTAAACCAACGGCAATGTCAGATGAAGACTGGAAGAAACTGGATCGGAAGGCTAAGAGCACAATACGGTTGTGTGTGTCAGATTCAGTATTGTTGAATGTATCTGGGGAAGCTACGGCGAAGAATTTGTGGGAAAAAATTGGGACTTTGTACCAATCTAAGTCTCTGGTGAATAAGTTGTTCCTGCGGAAAAAACTGTATAACCTGAGGATGAAGGATGGAGACTCGGTGACAGAGCATCTGAACGCCTTCAATACTGTGGTAAGTCAGCTGTCATCTGTTGATATTAAAATCTCGGATGAAGATAAGTGCATCAGTTTGTTGTGTTCTCTACCAGACTCGTGGGATAGTCTGGTTATTGCAATAGGTAGCAATACAACTACCTTGAATTTTGATGACATTGTCTCAGCCTTGCTGTCGGAGGAAATGAGACGGAGAAATATGGAGGGTCAAAATGGAGATGCCTTATCCGTACGAGGAAGGTCCCAGAATAGAAACAAGAATAAGGTTTCGAGTGGGAGATCTAAATCTAGAGGGAGATCTAAATCTCCTGGAAAGTTTGTAAAGGTGTGCTGGAAATGCGGAAAGGAAGGGCACTACAAAAAGGACTACAGATCTAAAGCTCCTGAGAAAGGAAAGGGATCTGATGATGCTCCTTCCGCAGAGGAAAAAACCACCTCGGATGAAGGTGGGGATGTGTATTTGGCTTCTTCTTCAAATACACATGTAGATCATGAGTCATGGTTGATTGACTCAGGTGCATCCTTTCACTTCACTCCCTATAGGGAGTGGTTCTGCGAGTATGAGAAATATGATGGTGGTGATGTCTTCCTAGGAGATGATAGGAGGGCTAGAATCATCGGACGTGGAAAGGTCAAGCTGAAGCTGCAAGGTGGAAGGATTAGAACACTTCCTGGTGTTCTGCATATCCCTGCATTGGCCAGAAATCTGATTTCTGTAAGCAAGATGGATGATGCAGGTGTAAAAACAGTGTTCGAGAAAGATGCCCGCAAGATGCTTCGGGGAACACTGGTATTAATGCGGGGAGTTCGGACTGGAACTCTGTACAAGCTACAAGGTAGTACTGTTATTGATGGGTGTAACAGTTCTGTGGTTCCTGAAAGTGGGACGAAAAGCCTAGTTGTCTCCGGAGAAAAGACCATGCTATGGCATCAAAGGCTTGGACATATTGGAGAGAAGGGCCTTCGGATACTGCATAGAGATGGTATGGTAGAAGGTATGTCTAATTGTTCTCTGGATTTCGATTTCTGTGAACATTGTGTATATGGGAAGCAGAATCGAGTGAGTTTTCCTTCTAGTGCTAAGAGGGCAAACAAGATATTAGAACTTGTGCACAGTGATGTGTTTGGGCCTGTGTCAGTTCCATCACCGGGAAAGTCTGTGTACTATGTTTCATTCATAGATGACTTCTCAAGGAATACATGGATATATTTCTTGAGGAATAAATCTGAAGTCTTTGACAAATTTAAAGAATTTAAGGCTCTGGTGGAAAACCAGACAGAGAAGAAGATAAAGGCGTTGAGGACAGATAATGGTGGGGAGTTCTGTAAGAAGGAATTTGAAGAGTTCTGTAAGAAGTGTGGTATAGCATGACAGAAGACTACTCCATACACACCTCAGCAAAATGGAGTTGCAGAAAGAATGAATAGAACACTGATGGAAAAGGCAAGAAGCATGCTCAATGGTACCGGGTTAGGACAAGAATTCTGGGCAGAGGCAGTGGAGACTGCATGTTACTTAGTTAACAGATCACCTTCATCAGCGTTGGAGGATAAGACTCCACATGAGGTATGGACTGGTAAGAAACCCTTTCTTTCACATATAAGGGTATTTGGATGTGATGCATATGTACATGTTCCAAAGGAGAAAAGGACCAAGTTGGATAATAAATCTGAAAGGTGCATCTTTATTGGGTATAAGGATGGTTTAAAGGGTTACAAGCTTTGGAACCTAGAAATAAGGAAGGTTGTGTACAGCCGAGATGTGGTGTTTAGAGAAGTGAAAGATGTTGTTAAACATGAAGTCCTACCAAAGGAACCTGAGAAGATAGAGTTTGAGCTAAAGGAGGATGAATCCGACTCTACAACAGAAGAAGACTCAGAAGATGAAGAGCCACAAACTCCAGCTTTGAGAAGATCAGTTCGGGAAAGAAGGCAACCAGAAAGGTATAGTCCATCTGCTTTCTGTTCAGGTTTTGCCTTAACTATAACTGATGATGAACCCAGAACTGTCAGGGAGGCAGTAGATTCAGAGGATGGAAAACTCTGGAAGGAGGCAATGGTTGATGAAATGGCATCCTTGCACAAAAATGATGCATGGGATCTGGTGGAGTTGCCGGCTGGAAGGAAGCCCATTGGGAGCAAATGGGTGTTTAAGAAGAAGATGAATGTAGAAGGCAAGGTGGAGAAATACAAAGCTCTATTGGTAGCGAAAGGTTATTCCCAGGTGCCGGGAATTGATTTTGGTGATATTTTTTCTCCTGTTGCCAAAGTTACTTCTATTAGATTACTTTTATCTGTTGCTGCTGCATTTGATTTTGAGATAGAACAGATGGATGTGAAGACAACATTTCTTCATGGGGATCTAGAAGAGGAGATATACATGAAGCAACTTGAAGGCTTTATGGTGAAGGGTAAGAAAGAACTAGTATGCAGGTTGAAGAAGTCTCTGTATGGGTTAAAATAGTCACCAAGGATGTGGTATCAGAAATTTGATACCTATATACGGGGACTTGGTTTCACCAGAAGCAAGGAGGATCACCGTGTTTATTTTAAATTAATTGGTGACCATGTTATTTATTTGGTCTTGTATGTGGATGATATGTTGTTGATTGGAAATGACAAAGAAATTATCCAAGATTTGAAGACCCAACTGTTACACTAAAAACTGTCATCCTAATATTTTACTATGAGTATGAGCTCATTATTACTCATACTTCCTCCTTTTGCAAGTCTAACATATCAGCTCCTCATGTCAAGCTTTCAAAATCAGAGAAAAGTTCCTAAAAATCCCCTAAACTTTGGTATCGCACTTTCTCTATTCATTTCCTGCGGTCCTGCACCTAAAGTTCAGCTTGCCTGCGGAACCATACCGCACTTTCTTTGTGTCATGGGTGCAGATCCCTGTAAAACTCAAAAAGGCGAGAAAGTAAAGATAAAAAGTTGATTTCAGATGAATTCTAGAAGATTCTAGATGGGAATTTTCGGGAATGGATACGCTTTGAGAAGGTTCATGCATCCCTCACTTGATGGAGCTAACCCCTTGATGTAAGGAGCTAATCCCTTTGAAGGAGGATTATATCCCTTCATATTTGGAACAAGAAACCTCCTCTTTTCCACTATAAAAAGAGGCCTTGGGTAGCCTCAAAGGGAGTTCAAGCTTAAGATATTTGAATTTAAATGTTGTTGAGATTCAGACTCAGTTAACTAAGACTTTCTGTGAGGTTAAATCACTCATCTCTATCTGTCTTGGTTCAAAGAGTGCAATGCTTGTCAAATTAGAAGAGATTCCTGCTTCGGACCCCGGGAGGACCTGTACAACATCAAGGCACAGGTTGTAAAGGTTTTCTTTATTTGAAGTTAATACAAATATACTCATTTCTCTCATTAAACTGTCTATTCATGGTTTATTTCATAAATTCCTTGATCATTATGATGAGTATGGTTTATAATAATGTCTATACAGGTGCGGTGTAATATTTTTGCTTGTTTGTAACTGCAGATTCACGAGGAACGTTCTTTCAGTGCACGGGAAGGACTTCAACGAGATCAAGCAAGCGTTGGATATAAGGTAGGCCTTACACCTATATAGTGTTTTTATGAATCTTATATGCTTAGAGAGAGATTAGTATAATTGGCTATTTGTTGCTAGTTACTTTTAGTACTAGAGAGATCGGTCTTGTCCGCAAGACAGATTAATCTACACAACAAAATGGCGACTCCACTGGGGAAGAACTTGTTGTTTTTGGTTCTCTTTTATTTTTGATTTGAGGAAACATTTTTTCCTGGTTTTTGATTGATACATATCTGTCTGGGTACTTTAGATTTTCCCTGTTTTTGAAAATTTAGAAATATTTTAAGTTTTTCTATAATTTTTCCTAAGACCGCACTCTGCCTTACTTTGACAGTGCGGGCAGGTTCGCACTTTCTGTAAAGAATACAGTGCGGGACCGCACCTGTCAATACTGGTTACCTGCGGACCCTGTAAAAATTTTAGAAAATCTCTAGATTTCTTTTTCTAGTTTATTTTTAGATCTTTGGTTTCTGCCCAGACTGATTATTGTTTCTATCAAGAATTTTTTGTGAATGAACTCCAACAATGTTGATGTTTTGATGATTTTCTAGAAGATTTTGCAGATTTTGTAGTTTGGATTGTTTTTTCCACTTGGTCTTTGTAGCGATTCGAACTTTCGACAATTTGCAGTATCTCAGATTACATTGATCTCTTTTTGTCCTTTGAATCCGACCTGATTGTGAAAACATCCTTTATTAAGAAATTGAGCCTTTTGTTTCTTTGCAAGTCTTCGAAAAAACTTGATTGAAAGTTTTGAATTTCATTTTTATAAAAAAAAACATATTTTGAGTGTTTTTGATCTGTTTGTTATTCTGAACGAATAGATTCTTAGTTCGCTGAACAACTAAGAAAAACATTCTTTTAAAAAAAAAATCTGAAAGCTTTTACTCAATTTATATTTTAGTTCTCAAGATTAGATTTTGTAGTTTTGAGTAGTTTTTACTTTTTATAGCTTTCTTTCGAAGGAAAATTGTTTTTGTAGCTTCAAGTTTGGAAAGGAAAAGGATTTTTCTTATGAGCTTTGATCATTTATCTCATTATTGAAAAAACAAGGTAGTTTCTTTCAATTATTTTTTATGTTTAAAGAAGGAATTAAAAGGATTGCATTCTCCAACTCTTTCTTTAGATAGAAAGTTCATTGAAAGAAAAAGAATTGATTATCATTCTAGGTGCATTTTAGTGTTTTTTGGAAGTCGAGTCTTCACATCATCCAAAGTTTCATTTCCGCACCCATTGACTTAAGAAATAGCTCCTAAAAGTAACGCTTAATTAAAATTCATCTAGTAATCTTTTTTCTAGGGCTCTTATCACCAACATAGCTTAGGCTAGTATCTTGGAGTAGGGAGTAATTAACTCTTCAAGATAGCTAAAACAAACAAGTAGACGAATCTTGCGGTAGGAAGAATTCCAATTGTTGCATGTATGCTCTGGGAAGCTCCTCTTAAAAGAGTTAAGCACGAGATCATATCTGAACCAGTGAGGTAATCAATCCTTCCTCATTGGGAACGATAGAAGATATACACGTATTAAAAGTGGTAAACCTCAGATAGACCATTGTCGAGGAGCCTGGGGTCACTTGTCGGTAAACCTTGGATTATTTCAAGGAGCCTTCAAGGGGATTGAGCTTTGTTACTCTGCCCTTGCGTGTGTGTCAGATCGTAGACTGTTCCCCCAGGTATATTTGTTTCAGTTGGTAACTTTAGTGGCCATAATCTTTAGGATTCTTTCCTAAGGTGACGGTGGAGGGAAGATCCCACTGTACCTGGAACAGACGTCGGCTAGACTCACTTGGACTCTCCGGAGGGTTATCTTCGAGATGGTATAGTGGAGAAACTTGCACCAGTCTGTTTCATTAAGCAGGTTGTCGGGGTAACTGTTCCAACCGCCCTTTTCGTGTTAAAATTCTACTAAGTTGGATTTCATCACCAACTAGTGTTTTTAGTACGGAAAGTTACTGTTTGTGTGTGGTTTGAACTCTTAGATTTTTTAAGCGAATGATTCAATTGTTTGTTTCTTAGAGACTTTAGGTGTTTTCATTGAAATTTTTCTTTGTTTGCGTGTGATTAGATAATTTTTAATCGTGGCGGAATTGCCGAGACAATCCTGGAGAATACAAGGGAAATCTTCTGTTTTGGAAACATCCTCAGGATTTATCACACCAACTTCTAGCGATCCAGGTTCACCTAGGGTAAGAAACATCATTACAGACAATCTTTCCTCTGGACTTATTTCTATTGAAGAACTTACTAATCCAGACAGAGACATATCTCTTCCCGACTCCCCTCAATCGTTAAACCTTAGGGAGCGTGAATCTATTTTCTACAGCCCCATTAGAAATAATCCTTGGTATCTCTCTTTAACAAACTTTTTAGAGAATCCGGGTCTTGATTTTTATCCACCTCGAATTCCATTTCATCCTACACCCAGAGGTTATTATCCGTCATCTTTTATGGCTGGAGAGTCATCCATGTTTTCTCAAACGCCGGAATCATTTTTACATGGTGGTCCTTCTGTTCCTTCAGGATATCAGTCTTTGTCTGGTACTTTCTCAGGAGCAACTCCTCAACCCATCGAAAACGTGTTATCATCTGGTCTTGATGGACTTAAAATTGAAACGTCGAACGCAGAGAAAATTTTTATGATGTCTGGTAATATTCCCAATCATCAAACTCAAGGCAGTCAGTTTCCTTCTGGGGGACAACCTCAGGGAACTCAGTTACCGCCTGGGGGGAAACCTCAGGGTAGTCAGTTACCGCCTGGGGGGCAACCTCAAGGTAGTCAATTACCACCCGGGGTACAACCTCAAGGTAGCTTTTTCCCAGGACAAACTGTGGAATCATATTATTTTGGGGGGCAACCCCAAGGACAGTACATACCTCAAGGGCAGTACATTCCTCAAGGTCAACCCCAAACACAATATGCTCCTCAGGGTCCTTATCAACCCCAGCTTCAGTACGCGCCTCAGGGTTATCAACCTCAAGGGCAGTACCCAATTCAAGGTTACCAACAGCCTTCTGGTCAACCATCTTTTACCGGAAATTTACCACTTACTAATCAACCCTACGTTCAACCAGGTTTTGGTCCTTACGTTCAACCTTCTATGGGACAATACCCCGGAACTATGGTGTTGGATCCATCCCAATATCAACAGCCTTTGCAGCCTAATGTGCAGTTACCTTATCAACCTGGCCAGCCATTGGTTTCTGGTTCAACCCAGCAACCTGTTCAGCCAGCTATTCAAACTCCTGCACCTAGTTCAGTTCAGCAGACTGGGCCTAGTACACCTCAGACTCCGCCTCAAACTGCTACAACTGCTGCAACATCTGTTCAACCTGTCACACCTGTTTCTGGAGTATCTGTAGCCCCGAGTTCGGCTACCCCTGTATCTGTGCAAATCCCTCAAGTCTCTGTACCTCAGTCAGGACCTTCAGTTCAGACTTCGGTTCAGATACCTATAGGACAAACCGGTACAAGTACAGTTGTTACAAGTCAACCTCAATTTACGTATCAACCGTACCAGGGACAACCGCAATTCGGTCCCTATGTACAGAATCCAAGCTATCAGTATCAACCGTACCCCGGTTATACTTATCAACAACCTCAGTATGGTCCGGTTCATCTTGGTTTTCCGGGAGGTTACACAATACCTAATGCAAATCCGATTCCTAGTTATCCTGGGTATCCGCCTCCTGGATCTGCTTTGGCTTCTCAAGGTTTTCGCGACCCTAACCGTCAATTACCGTTTATCACAACTTTGGACTTACCTGATTTGACACGCCTTACAAATGATCCCATTTTTTATTATTAGAACTGGCCGCCAATGCCTCATAAGTTGCCCAGTGATATACCAAAATTCGAAGGTAAGTCAGGAGAGGATCCATCGAATCATGTTATGACTTATCACCTTTGGTGTGCATCTAATTCAATCGTTGATGATTCGATTCGCTTACGTCTTTTTCAAAGAACCCTCATAGGTCTTGCTGCCAAATGGTACATTGAGTTACCACGCAGCTCGTTTCATAATTTCAGTCAGTTAGCAACAGCTTTCTTGACTCATTTTCAGTTGCCTGTCAGATACGACAACGACACAGAATTATTAACTTCGCTAAAACAATCTACGTCCACGTATATTTCTGATCATATTCATGAATGGCGACGTAGAAGACGTTTGGTGAAAGTTTATATTCCAGATCAAATTTTGGCAGAATGGTTTGTTAAATCATTGTTACCCAAGATCACTGAAGATGTAGCTAAGGCTGGTGTTGTTACTGAAGAGCAGGTAATTTCTCAAGCTCAGTACCTTGACCTCGTTTATACACAGTCAGGTACTCTACATGAAAAAATCCTAGACCTTCCAAAACAAGGTCAAATAGCTGCAGCTCCTTCAGGGTCTCATGCCGCTGATGGTATGATTGGTACAGTTAATTCTAAAAGTAAGAAGAAATCTTCAAAGAATTCTTCTCCAATTATAACTTTACCTGATTCCCCAAAAGGAGAATCTTCCCCCGAAGTTTCTGCCGACATTCATGTCGTTGAAACATCTATGACAAAATCAAAATCTGGTGGTAAAAAGAAGGGGAGGAATAAAAACAAAAAGAATTCGAAAGAGAAAACTGATAAAGATGAATCCAATGACGAAAAACGTAAACCTCGCTATCCTTGTTTCATTTGTGAACAAGATCATTTCACGAAAGAATGTCCATATCGAGACGAAGTTACGAAATTCGTTAAAGAATCGCAACAAACTGTTGTCTTGAAGGATCCTTTTCCAATTCAAGATAGTAAAATGATTGGTTCTTCCTCGACTACTTTAGAAGAGCCTATTATGATGATGTCTCATGTAAGGATTGCGACGCGATCGCAAGATTACGGTTCTAAGAATCCTGTTGATGGCAAAGAAGCATAATCTTCTAATGCAAATACATCAAACACACCTCCTCCTGTTTCCGGTCCGCTACAGATCGAGAAACAAAATCCAGACTTGATAATCAAACCGCCTGCTAAAGGTGTTCTTCGTAAATCAGCTTTCAATCCACATGCGAGAGCTTCTCAGAATTACAACATTGTTGAAGACTTAGTTGTTTCTCCTTCAGCAATGTCGGCTTTGGAAGTGCTGCAATCGTGTCCAGCACAACGTAAATTATTATTGTCTACCATAGGAGCTGTTGATGTTAAGGATTCTAACCTTATAATCTTCGATTTAGAAAATATTACACCACGTCTTCCTCACCAAATGGCTTTCCAGATTCCAGTGTTAGTAAAAAACAGACCAATTTTTCGGACTGTGATTGATGAGGGAGCTTCAACATGTATTATGTCGATTCAGTGTTGGAAATCACTTGGTTCTCCTACACTTAACCAATCCCCGACAATTCTAAAGGCTTTTGATGGTTGAGGTTTTCAACCTTTTGGTATTTTGCAGGATTTACCCATAGGGGTCGAAGGTAAAATCGTTAATGTAGATGTGGAAGTGGTTGATGCCCCTCTAGATTACAACCTTCTTCTGGGTCGTAGTTGGTCCTATGCTATGACTGCTGTTGTCTCTTCGGTCTTTCGACTTATAAAATTCCCATATCAAGGAAAGATCGTGACAATAGATCAGTTAACTTATTTCTCGTCCGACCCAGCCTCTATAGAAACAATCCAGCATGTTGGAAAAACGGCTATCCCTTATAAGGATGTTGGAGTAGGTCTGATTAAAGATTCTGGTTTACTAGGAACTTTTTCCTTTCCTCCTCCTAACGTATCGCCTTCTACTGCAAGTATTCATATTATTTCATCAGACACTGTTATGTTTGATGATCCTTGGATTATACCTTCAGAATCCGAGATAGATTCATTTGATGGCGTGATGCCTTTGAGTCCATTTGAAATTGCGTACCAGGATGTACAGTCTTTTTCCGACCCTTTTTTAACCAAAGTTGATCCAATGAATGGGATCCAAGAGGAATCACTTTCTATATCTACTTCAATTACAACGACATTTCCTGAACTTGTTCATATAGATGAGCAAATTCGTGAATTTTTGTCTGTTGATGATTTACCATGGGAAGATCTACATCACCGATCTTCATTTTTACCTGAATTAGATCATTTTGAAGATGATTTCGCTTCAATTTTTACTGCTGAATATTCCAAGGAACCTCAGAATCCATTGCAAAATCCTGATTCTGAGTTAAATTTGGAAAATATATCTAAAACGGTTCCAATTGACATTTCAGTAAAACCAGGAATAATTGAAAACATTCATATAGGTGCTTGTTGTACGGATGAAGAAATTCAGACTTATAAAGCCCTATTTCAAGAATTCCGTGACGTGTTTGCCTGGTTTTATGAAGAAATGCCAGGAATTGATCCATCAATCGTTTTTCATGAAATTAAGACTTACCCGGATGCTAAACCTGTTCGTCAACGATTACGTCAAATTCATCCTAGAAAAGCTGCTGCTATAAAAGCAAAAGTTGAAAAATTACTTCGAGCAGGATTCATTTATCCAATTCCCTTAACGGATTGGGTATCGAATATTGTTCATGTGACTAAAAAACAAGGAACGATAAGAGTATGTATCGATTATAGGGATATTAATCGAGCGTGTCCAAAAGATAATTATCCAACTCCCTATATCGATCAAATAATCGATGATTGTGCTGGCAGTGAATTTTTTTCCTTCATGGATGGATTTTTCGGCTACAATCAAATAAACATACTCCCTGCTAATCAACCCAAAACAGCTTTTATTTGTCCATGGGGAACATTTGCTTATTGTAAACTACCTTTTGGACTAAATAACGCTGGAGCAACTTTTCAACGGGCTATGTCTTACGCATTTCATGACATTAAGCACATTGTCCAGCCATATCTCGATGATTTACCTGCTCATTCATTACGTAGGGCCGACCATCCCACTCATTTACGAGCAATTTTCATGAGATGTAGGCATTATCGGATAAGGCTGAATCCACATAAATGTGTTTTTTGCGTAGAATTGGGTCGATTACTGGGATTTGTTGTCTCGAAAGCAGGCATTCGCGTCGATCCATCGAAGGTCGAAGCCATCGTTAAATTGCCTCCTCCTTCGACTTTACGCCAGCTCCAAAGTTTGCAGGGGAAAGAAAACTTTTTACGTAGATTTATTCCTAACTATGCCGAGCTTACAAAGGGTTTCACCCGGTTGTTGAAACAGAACATTCCGTTCTTTTGGGACGAGATTGCTGATCAATCTTTTGATGCACTTAAACACGCGTTGACCCATGCACCGTTATTGCATCCTCCCAACTACAACCAAGATTACATTTTGTACCTCGCTGCTTCTCATTCCACTATTGGGATGGTACTAGTTCAGGAAGATGAATCTCACAATGAACATGTGATTTATTATCTTAGTCAAAATCTGCATCCGACTGAAATCAAATACACACATGTGGAGAAATTGGCCTTGGCAGCTGTTCAAGTTGTCCAACGTTTTAGACATTACATCTTGTTACGTAAAACCACAGTAATTTCTAATTGCAACCCTATGATGTATATTTTGACCAAACAATTGCTAGGGGGCAAATATTCCAAATGGATAGTTATCCTGCAGGAATTTGACTTGGAATTTGAAAAATCCAAGGCAAAGAAATCTTTGGTATTTGCGGAATTGATGTGTGATTTCCCCTCTACTGATACTGAAACAGTGGCAGAAGAGTCCATTGCGGACGAATCTTTGTTTCTTATCAGTACACTTGATCCATGGTATGGGGATATTATTGTGTATCTCCAAACCCAATCTTTTCGGCCCGATATTTCACGAACTCAGCGACGGAAAATACGCTTCCAATCCCAACAGTATAATATCATTGGTGATACACTTTATCGACGTGGAGCGGATTCTGTTTTCCGACGTTGTCTAACTCATGAAGAAGCAGAAAAGGTGTTAAATGACTGCCATTCTGGAGCATGTGGCGGTCATATGTCTGGGTATGCCACAACCCAAAAGATATTGCGTGCAGGTTATTTCTGGCCAACGTTGTTCAAAGATTGCATTTATGCGGTTCGGAAATGCCACAACTGTCAAATTTTTGATCGGAAAATGTGCACGCCACCCGCTCCTCTTCACCCTATAATTGCTGTTGGTCCTTTTGCGAAATGGGGTATCGATTTTATTACATGTAACCCTCACTCGGCCGGGGGGCATGCCTATATTATCTTAGCAGTAGATTATTTTACAAAATGGGCCGAGGCGATGCCTACATTTTCAGCTGACGGCAAGACTGCTGCAACATTCGTATTTAATCACATAATTACTAGGTTTGGTGTTCCTCAAGCTATTATTACGGATCATGGAAGTCATTTTCGGAACATCATGATGACTGAACTGACAGACCAGCTTGGCTTGCGCCACGATAGTTCCACTCCGTATTATCCGCAAGCCAATGGTCTGGTTGAAGCCATTAACAAAGTTTTAGTCACCATGATTAAACGAATCATCGGTATTCACAAGACGAATTGGCATTCCATGTTATTTTCAGCGCTTTGGGCTTATCGAATCTCAGTCAAAACATCAATAGGTTTCACTCCTTTTCAACTGGTTTACGGTTTGGAAGCTATGTTACCGATTGAATGCGAAATACTGTCACTAAAATTAGCCATAGAATTACTTCCAGCTACGTCTGAAGAGGAGAAAAGTTTCTTGTACTTAACCCAATTAGATGAGAATCGACGAAATTCTGCAATAGCAAACGAGGCTCATGTTAAAAGGATAAAAGCTCAGTATGATAGAAATGTGACCCCTCGAAATTTTTCAGAAGGAGACCTAGTTTTACTTTATGATCAAGCTAACGACAAGCTAGGAGCTGGGAAATTCATGCCTATGTGGCATGGTCCTTATAGTGTTAAACGAAAGTTAGCAAAAGGGGCCTATGAGTTGATAGATTTTGACGGTGTCCCTTTCGAGAAACCCAGAAATGGGCTTTATCTAAAGCGATATTATGCTTAAATGAAGTGTGGAGATTTTTGTTAGTTTAGATTTCTTTACTGTTGGTGTGTTTTAGATTAGAAAAGTGTGCCTAGTTTTGAGAGTGTGTTTTGTCACTATTCCTGCTTATCTGAGTTTTACTCTTGATATTGTAGATGTCGACGTCTCTTCAAACCTACATTGGTTTTGCTGATGGTGCTTGTCGTAGTACACAGAACATTTCTTCCGCAGCTTGGGTTATATATTCACCCTCTGACGAGTTAGTATCCATGCATGGGGTAAGCCTTGGTCAAACAACAAATAACATTGCCGAGTATAGTGCAGTGATTGAGTTATTGTCTGAGTCCATATCATTTGGAATTCGGAGTTTGATTGTAAGGTTGGATTCTGAACTTGTTGTATTACAGCTTAACAGGGTTTATACCATTAGAAATCTAGTGTTATTACGGTTGTTTTTGAGGGTTCGTCTCTTGGAACGTGAGTTTTATTACATTGAATATCAGCATATTCCAAGACATTTAAATACATTAGCAGATTCAATTGCTTCTAGTATGATAAATAGACATTTGCAATAATTAAAAGCAGTAAAACAAACAACATTCACATATGTACACAGATAGCCGTCAAAATAGTGATATATCATAGTATAGGAGTGTTTTCAAAAAATATACATCGTCTTCGATCATAGGTTGGAAACACCTTATGATCGGCAAAAATGATAATACAAAAGTAAAAAATATGAGTCTACACAATCATCCCATCACTGATGGTGATCTCGATAAGAAACCACTGCTCGGGCTACCCTGCATAGGAACCTCCTAAAAGGTCCTGGAACTCCAATCACATATCTCTGCAGCCTGAGAGGAATGTCATCTATGCTGGTCTCTGGAATATATAGAGTCAAACGCTCTAGATGATGCTCCAAATCAATCAAAATCTCCACTGATTGGCCTGCTGGGGCTGGTGCGAGCGCAACTGGTTGTCTTCTCTCGTAAGGTTGGAGATGGGCTGGTCTTTGTGGACCCACATCTGTTTTCAAAAAAATTTTGGTTATTAGTTTTCAAACACGATAAAAAATTAAAAAATTAGGATTTAGCAAACGTTGAAAAATGATTTTACCTGAATCATCCCACTGTTCCCCTACAGGGAGAGCCATCTCTCTGTCACCGCGGAAATCTATCCCGGCATATGGAAAATCCTCTATCACAAAAAGTTGGCGATCCAGCCAACGAAAATATGAAGAAGGGAATCGCACAATCTCAGTACCCTCGATAGCATGACGAGCCATCAGCGCGGACCAACGAACCATTCTCGGTTCTCGAGGTCGATCGGCATCAACAACAATACTCTGTGGAGATAACATGGGGATCCTCTCCAGAGAAAAAGAAACAACAATGGATCCATATCCAAAGTTATTCAGTTTCCCATTTTTTGCTCTGGTTAGTTGGCCTTTTACATTGGCCAACACAGCTTCACGCCAGTTAAAGATGGTGCCGCGATAACAGTCCACGGAAATACGCATTTGGGAACCAGTAGCTACATGAAGCGCAGCACTCCCACACAGTTTGGTAACAGTAAAAGCAATAACTTTCAATTCAGGACGGATGATGTGTTTTATGTCAATCCGTTTGTCCCGAGGATTTGCCTGGTCATTGCATAATTCTAGTTGGAGACTAGCAACAGACTGGCCACCTGGCCTAGTCCCAAACAAAGAAACTTGTTTGCCCCTCTTGGACAAACCAGTCAAGAAATATATATCCTCCAGCTCAATTTCGAGCCGGTGGCCACCAATGAAGAAGCACTGGTCCTCCACACTCCATCTGTTCACCAACCATGTTAAGAGTTCTACTTGTGCCCTCATGCCTAAGATGGCCCAAAATTTGTACAAGCCACATGCTTTTAATGCCCGTTGTGTGGGAAAATGAAGTATTACGGCTTCATCCACTTCCTCATGCTCACGTTCTCGCCAGATCAGCATCTTGTCAATCCTACAATACAGAAAAAGGCAAGTTAGAATAATCTTATTTGAAAATTTTTGGCAAACAAATGAGAAATCAATGTTTTAAATCTAACCGCGCGGGTACCGCACCTGCTCTTTGTAAACAGAGCGTAGGTCCGCACGCATAGTGTGTGCCGGGTGCGGAACCCACGACTTTTTCTTTATAGGAAAAAGTCGGGGTCCGCAGGTAGCGTGTGTCCCACCTGCGGACCCCGCGGGCGAACTTTTTAACCATTTTTTGCCCCAAAAATTCAAACTAAAGCCTAAAAATAAAATTTGAAACGGATGAAAAACAAGATAGGGAGGTTGTGGATTACCTGGGACTGACGATTCTCGATTCCAACAGACGAATTTTCCAGAATCTTCACAGGAACTTTCTTACCCAAAAGCTTTTTACTTTTCACTCTGGAACTGAACGGTAAAAATGAAGTTGAAAAAGTCCTTTTTATAAGTTTTTTCGAATGGATGAATTTTTAATTTATTTATTTTTCACTTTAAAAAGGGTATTTTCGAAAGCATTTTTACTTATCTTAAAACAGGTATGTGTAATGTTTCAAGTTTTTGTGCAGAAACTGGATTTTTCAGGTAAACTGATCGTTTTTCAACAAAGAGCATACTTTTATCACTTTTTCGGACTCTTTCAAAAATTTTACGAAAAAGCGAAATCTTGGAGTCCTCTTTTAAGCCCTTTTCAGACTCTCTAAATATGAAAATATTGCCGAGTACTTGACTATTCGAACTCGTTAAAGTAAATGAATAGTCGTCCCTTCAGTATAAGTTTACCCCTTTTACGGACTGAAATGGACTATTTACGAAAAAGGTATACGTTGACTAAATACGGTCAATAGAGTTCTCTCCCGCATTATTTTATCCTTTTTCGGGCTCGAGAGACTAAATTTACGAAAAATTACACCCACGGAGTTTTCTTAAGTTTTTCTTCTGACTCCCTAAAAATTAAAAACACCGAGTTTCTCCTATACTAGACTCGTTAAAACTTAACAGTAAAGGACCTGTTTAATTTTCAACAGGAACGAACCACTCCTTCTTAGGGTTCGAATTTTAAACTAATTTGGACTCATCCGAAGGATGAGCTTATAACCAAGAAAATGTTATCCTCCTCAAGCTTGTCAAAAATAAAGAGGTACTTGCCAGAAATGGTGGGGGAAAAAGAGAGAAAAATGGACGTGTTTGTTGTATTTTAAATTTTTCGAAAATTCAGTCAACCACTCTTGAACACGACACTTTTATTCACCTGGGTTGGGAAATCCTTTGCCTAACAGTTAATCAAACCACATTGAAAGTCTTCAGCCGGTTTCTGGGTATTAGCTTTAGGTCAATTGTTACCAAAGCCATCTGCAGTGTCGTTATGTGTTCAAGAGGACAGTTCAAATAAACCATTCATCTGCAAAATATCTGTCATCCATTTTGACCATCCCTGAGTCAGTCCTTGCCAATATATTTTCAAGACTTGATCTATGATTTCGTGTTGTGGGATTGCCTACACAGATCACTTTCTATCGACATCAGCATATTATCTAGGAAATTGATCCAGAAATCGTCAGTACCTTGAAATATGCATGCCTTAATGGCAGGTTTCTCGCCTTCGACGACAGGTTGCATCATTGACCTTCGATCGAATGATTTCGTGACATGTTCGACTTCAACTCATTCATTCACATTTCATGGATTGTACTGAGTACTTTGAGAGCCATTGACATTACTGGTGGTTTCTCTCACACTTGTTAACAGTTCACATCATTGACTGGTAATCAAGTGGTTTCTACCATGTTCGACTTCAACACATTTATTCACATGGATAGAATCGTACTAGTTCGAGATGCGGAAATCAAGACCCTGGATCTAGTTTCCACCATCCAGGCTGCAAGGAATTTTGTTATCATCTATATAGCAGACTATTTATAAACAGATGGCTACGTCCATACTGTGTCTACATATATCTGTACTATGATGTATTCAAAATCATTCCTGTATTAGAACGATTTGAGTTAGTTTCTAGTTAGTTTTAATCTGAGTATGGGAATGCCTACCTCAGTGATGACATATATATGTATATATTTTGCATTGAATGTTTTTGCAGGTTCCGACTGGGGTGTCCACAAGATAATCTTTGAAATGATAAAGTACTGCACTCTTCATATATGACAGACTTCAGCGTCATCTATTCCAGACTTTGCACTTTAGGGGGCAATTTGTTACACTAAAAACTGTTATCCTGACATTTTGCTATGAGTATGAGCTCATTATTACTCATACTTCCTCCTTTTGCAAGTCTAACATATCAGCTCCTCATGTCAAGCTTTCAAAATTAGAGAAAAGTTCCTAAAAATCCCCTAAACATTGGTATCGCACTTTCTCTATTCATTACCTGCGGTCCCGCACCTAAAGTTCAGCCCTCCTGCGGAACCATACCGCACGTTCTTTGTGTCATGGGTGCGGACCTCTGTAAAACTCAAAAAGGCGAGAAAGTAAAGATAAAAAGTGGATTTCAGATGAATTCTAGAAGATTCTAGATGGGAATTTTCGGGAATGGATACACTTTGAGAAGGTTCATGCATCCCTCACTTGATGGAGCTAACCCCTTGATGTAAAGAGCTTATCCCTTTGAAGGAGGATTCTATCCCTTCATATTTGGAACAAGAAACCTCCTCTTTTCCACTATAAAAAGAGGCCTTGGGTAGCCTCAAAGGGGGTTCAAGCTTAAGATATTTGAAGTTAAATGCTGTTGAGATTCAGACTCAATTAACTAAGACTTTCTGTGAGGTTAAATCACTCATCTCTATTTGTCTTGGTTCAAAGAGTGCAATACTTGTCAAATTAGAAGAGATTCCTGCTTCGGACCCCGAGAGGACCTGCACAACATCAAGGCACAGGTTGTAAAGGTTTTCTTTATTTGAAGTTAATACAAATATGCTCATTTCTCTCATTAAACTGTCTATTCATGGTTTATTTCATAAATTCCTTGATCATTATGATGAGTATGGTTTATAATAATGTCTATATAGGTGCTGTGTAATATTTTTGCTTGTTTGTGGCTGCAGATTCACGAGGAACGTTCTTTCAAGTGCACGGGAAGGACTTCAACGAGATCAAGCAAGCGCTGGATATAAGGTAGGCCTTACACCTATATAGCATTTTTATGAATCCTGTATGCTTAGAGAGAGATTTGTATAATTGGCTGTTTGTTGCTAGCTACTTTTAGTACTAGAGAGATCGGTCTTGTCCGCAAGACGGATTAATCTACACAACACCAATTGTTCTCCAAATTCGACATGAAGGATCTTGGTGTTGAAAACTATATTCTGGGCATGGAAATTAAGAGAGATCAGGCAAAGAGGAAGCTCTGGTTAAACCAAAGGAAGTATGTCGAGACTATATTGCAGAGGTTCAATATGCAGGATAGTAAACTGGTGAGTGTTCATATTCCTGTAGGTGCAAAGCTGTCTGCTGAACAGTGTCCCAAGACACAAGAAGAAGAGGAGGATATGTCCCGTGTTCCATATGCAAGTGCAGTGGGTAGCCTGATGTATGCAATGGTCTGTACTAGACCAGACATTGCACATGCAGTGGGAGTATTGAGCAGGTTTATGTCAAACCCATGGAAGGAGCATTGGACAACAGTGAAGCGGGTTTTCAGATATTTACGTGGCACTAGTGATTATGGCTTGTGCTACCAGGGAAGACCAGGATTGGAAAAAATGTTGGACATTCGTGGTTTTTTTGATGCAGACTGGGCTGGAGATCTGGACCAAAGAAGATCTACAAGTGGGTATGTGTTTAGCCTATTGGAGGTGCAGTCAGTTGGATGAGTAAAAGACAGTCTGTAGTGGTGCTTTCAACTACAGAGGCAGAATACATAGCAGCCACTCATGCAAGCAAGGAAGCAGTTTGGTTGCAGAGATTGTGTTCAAGTATGGGGTTGGTACAACAAGCTATAAGGATAGACCGTGATAGCCAAAGTGCAATTTTCTTGGCTAAGAACCCTGCTTATCATTCAAAGACAAAGCACATTGATGTTCAATATCACTTTGTTAGAGATATGGTTGAGGCTAAAAGGGTGTTGCTGGTAAAGGTGGACACTTTGAAGAATGTTGCAGATGCATTGACGAAGTCCGTGAGCACTCAGAAGTTCTCTTGGTGTAGAGAAACAATGGGTGTTGAAGAATTGGCCCAATGACTAAGCTCTCCTGTGGCCCCCTGTGGAAAGAAAACAACAAGTGGGAGAATGTTGGGTATGTGTTATATTCTTTCCATGACTAGCCCCACGCGCTGTACGTTGCACCAGGTGCAGCAGGGGGGTTACAGGGGGGGCGGCAAGTAGATTCACCTAGAAATGACCCACCCATGTTTTGTGCATGAGTTTGCACATGGTTTTGGGGTACGATGGTTTTCGGCCCCTGGTATTTTGTAGATCCGGTCAAGGGAACTATGGTTATGTTCTAATCCAGGGTTAATGGATTGGGGTTTATGTATGCTTCGGCATGTATATATATGTGTTGTAACACTAAAAGGAATATAATGAAAAATCAAGCCGGTCGTCCCAATTTGGGATCTAGGGGAAAATCTCTGTGTTTATCTGTTTTATGTTTTATGCTCTCGCTATTGTTTATTTTTTCTGCTATAAGATTTGTGTGTAGATACTCGTCTTCGTAGGTAAAACCTACATCATAAACTCTAATGTTGTTAGGAAGAACCACCATATTCCAAAAATGGATATGAGGAAGTTTGATGGAAAGGATCCTGTAACATGGATACTACAGATGGAGCAATATTTTGATCTCCATAATGTGCAAAACACACAAAAGGTACGCATTGCAACTTTACATTTAGAACAAATACATTTGTATGGTATCGATGGCTTTGCTCCCGTAAAAAAATTGTCACTTGGTCAATTTTTATGGAGGAAATGATAGCACATTATGAGGATACAAAGAGAAAAACCTTCTTTAGCCAATTGATAAATCTCAAACAAAAGGGTTTAATGGGGGAGCACATTGAGGACTTCCAAAAATTGAATATAAGGGTAACTGATATTCTAGAGGAACACAGGGTTGATCTCTTCATAGGTACTTTAAAGGATAACATCCAACATGAAGTTCGCATTTTGGAACCCGATTCATTGGAGAAGGCATTCAGGTTGGCAAGAAAAATTGAATGTAAAATTATGGCGACAAGGAAGCCTACCACTCACTTCTATAAAGAAGGAAGTGTTGCTACGCCTAGATTTCCACAACCTACAAGGTTGACACCACAACAATTGGAAGAAAAAGAGCAAAAGGGCTTTGCTACAGTTGTGATAGCAAATACACTAAAGGTCATAAGTGTGCTGAGAAGAAATTATTTTACATAGATTGTGAAGATGAAGAAGAAAATGAACAAGAAGAGGATATACACCAGGAACCAGCCCTAGAAGAGGAAGAAATGAATCCGACCATATCGTGTAATGCACTGGCAGGAATTACCACTCCTCAAACTCTCAAGATAGCAGGACAAATCAAGAAGAAAAGGTAATAGTGTTGATTGATTCAGGTAGCACCCATAATTTTATTCATTGTAAGGTAGCCAAGGAATTAAATTGTTTCCTATACCCAGCACCAGAATGTCAAGTGATGGTTGCAAATGGAGGAACTATAAATTGCTCTGGAAAATGCAATAATATCAAGCTAACCATGGGGGAATATGTATTGACTAGTCCAATGCTTGCCATTCCTATGGGAGGTGCTGATGTTGTACTAGGAGTACAATGGTTAGAATCTTTGGGGACGGTAGCTTTTAATTTTCAAGAACTTTTCTTGAAATTTTTTTCAGAAGGAAAGGAAGTCGAATTACGAGGTATTGAAGGGAAGCCGGGAAGGATAATAAGCTCTAATGTCATGACAAAGCTTCTAAAGAAAGAACAACGAGGCGTAATTGCACAATTATGCTCACTAGAAGTTCCGACATCAAAATCATCTATTTCTGCAGATCTCCAACAAGTCTTGGACAATCATTCCAAGGTGTTTGAAACTCCCAAAGGAATCCCACCTATTTGTGATCATGATCATGCTATTCATTTGATTTCAGGAAGTGTTCCTCCAAACATAAGGCCTTATAGATATCCTTACTTCCAAAAGAGCGAAATTGAACGTATGATTGCAGAAATGTTAGAGGCAGGTATAATTCAACCTAGTCAAAGTTCTTTCTCTGCTCCTGTAGTATTGGTACACAAGAAGGATGGATCATGGTGCATGTGTCCGTATTATAGGGAGCTCAATAAGCTCACCATTAAAGATAAATTTCCCATTCCTGTGATTGATGAATTATTGGATGAATTACATGGAGAAATTTATTTTACCAAGTTGGATCTTCGTTCAGGATATCATCAAATTAGAATGAAGACCGAAGATATTCCAAAAATAGCATTTCGAACTCATGAAGGTCATTATGAATTTTTGGTCATGCCTTTTGGCCTTACCAATGCACCTTCTACATTTCAAGGGTTGATGAATTCCATTTTCAAACCCTTCCTTAGAAAATTTGTGCTAGTATTTTTGATGATATACTAATCTATAGCAGGTCTTGGAAGGATCATGTTGAACATGTTGACAGGGTGCTCAAACTATTGCAGGAGAAACAATTATATGCAAAAAAATCCAAATGTTTCTTTGGAGTACAAGAGGTGGAATATCTCGGTCATATTGTATCTCACGAGGGTGTTAAAGTAGACCCTAACAAAATTAAAGCCATTAAGGAATGGAAAGTCCCCACAACCATAAAGCAGCTGCGAGGATTTCTCGGGTTAACAGGGTATTATCGCAAGTTTGTTAAGAATTATGGGAGAATAGCAGCACCTCTAACAACATTATTGAAGAAAGATGCATTTTCATGGACTCCTCAAGCAACTAAGGCCTTTGAACGTCTTAAAGAGGCAATGTGCCTAGCACCGGTCTTAGCTACACCAGACTTCACAAAAACCTTTACTGTGGAATGTGATGCCTCAGGAAATGGAATTGGTGCAGTTTTAATGCAGGAAGGAAGACCCATTGCTTTTGAAAGTCATCCAATCAAAGGAAAGTATTTACAGAAACCTATTTATGAGAAGGAAATGTTAGCAATACCGCATGCACTAAAGAAATGGAGAACTTACCTAATGGGAAGACACTTCAAGGTAAAAACTGATCATGATAGTCTTAAACACTTTTTGGAACAAATACTATCTTTAGAAGAGCAGCAAAAATGGGTCACAAAGATGTTGGGTTATGACTTTGAAATAATCTACAAAAAATGGAAGCTAAATGTTGTTGCAGATGCACTCTCAAGAAAGAATGAAGAGGTGGAAGCATTGCTTTGTGCCATTTCTATTATCCAAACAGATTGGATAATCGAAGCAAGGGATGAATGGAAGAAGG
This sequence comes from Pinus albicaulis, assembly GCA_034641835.2. Taxonomy (NCBI): domain Eukaryota; kingdom Viridiplantae; phylum Streptophyta; class Pinopsida; order Pinales; family Pinaceae; genus Pinus; species Pinus albicaulis. Next base: position 61,535,828 of record CM076574.1, read on the forward strand.
ACAAAGAAGTGTGGACACTCATTCAAAAGTTGCAGCAAGATCCTAGTACATCTAAAACATTTAGTTGGAAAAATGATTCCTTATGGTACAAAGATCACTTATATCTTTGTAATAATTCCCAACTAAAACAAATGATTCTTTTGGAATTGCACACTTCTCCTTTAGGAGGACACTCAGGATTTTTAAAAACTTACCACAGGGTGAAGAAAGAATTTTTTTGGGATGGCCTTAAATCTAATATTCAAAAGTTTGTGGTGGAATGTTTGATTTTCCAGCAGAATATATTTGAGACAATTAAGACCTCGGGTCTTCTATAACCTTTATCCATTCCAAGTCAACGTTGGGAGGAGATTTCAATGGATTTTATCACAGGTTTACCTAAGTCCAAAGGAAAGTGTGTCATCATGGTGGTAGTTGATAGAATTACCAAGTATGCACACTTTTGTGCATTATCTCATCCATTTAAAGCAAGTACAGTTGCTACTACATTTATGGATACAATTCAAAACCTACATGGAAGCCCAAGGGTTATTGTGAGCGACAAAGATCCCATTTTTACTGGAGATTTTTGGACGAAGTTATTTTCTTGTTTGGGTACTTAATTAGCTCATAGCACATCTTATCATCCTCAATCCGATGGTCAAACTGAGATAGTAAATAAATGTTTGGAAGGATATCTTCGTTGTTTTGTATCTAATAAACAAACATAATGGGTCAAGTGGTTACCTCTCGCTGAACGGTGGTATAACACTTCCTTCCATACTGCAGCAAAAATGACCCCATTTATGGCACTTTATGGATATCATCCACCGTCCATCACATCATCTTTAAGAGAAAATTCGAAGGTTCAAGCAGTGGAAGATCACATCGAGCATCAACAAGAAGTTCTCCAACTCTTAAAGGATAACCTGAATTTGGCATAAAATCGAATGAAACAACAGGCAGATCATCATCACAACGAGATAAGTTTTGATGTAGGATACTGGGTATTTTTACGGCTACAACCATGCAAATAAATGTCCCTCAAGCAAGCTAAGAAGGATAATAAATTATCGCCAAGTACTATGGTCCTTACAAGGTGTTGCAAAATATTGGTACTATGGCATACAAATTGGAGCTTCTTGCTTCTTCACAAGTTCATCCAGTTTTCCATGTTTCATGCTTAAAGAAGGTTATAGGTGAAAATATTCCAGTTCAAACAATATTTCTAGAACTTGATGAGGAAGGTAAAATAATATTGGAACCTGAAGCGGTCACAGAAACAAGAACTCGACAGCTACGAAATCGATCAATTTCAGAGTATCTCATCAAGTGGAAGAACTTACCCACTGAAGATTCTACATGGGAGGATGAAAATTTTATACAAAAGCACCCAAAGCTACTCAAGCATTGAGGACAACACTTTTTTGAAGGAGAGGGGCATGCTAGGTCCCTATATTACTAGTATAGTCCCTTATTGTTATTATTGTACCCCTATAACCCCCATATTGTTATTATTGTGCCCTTAAATTATTATTGTTAGGTCAGTTAGGATTACATTGTGGCCCCACTAAGATTACATTATGGCCCCATGAACTCCTATATATAGAAAGGAGGTTTTGTAATTTGTATCATCCAAGAATTGTTCATTCATGTAATGTATTGGAGGTTTCCCCCTCGAAGTGGCTTATTTCTAAGGCGTTGATATCTCTTTTCTTCTATTTTTGGAGCTGTTTCACAACAGTGTTGGGGTCATTGCCAGGGCATCCAGAGTCCAAATTCAGCAAAAAAAATAGTCATTTTTGGGAGATTATGATGTTTTAAACTCATTGGAACAGGTTCCAAGAGGTTTTGAAGCTTGTAACAACAATTTGAGCACACTTGAAGCTAATACAAAGGCCCACACTATGCAGCTGGACCAAGGAGATGTAGCCCAGAAGGGGTGAAATTCTTTATCAAAATTCTATGTGTTAAGCTCTGTTATGTGTGTTCACTGTGTTTTATATTGCTTTTATTCTATCATTTAAAGTTATGCTTTTTAAGCTTATGACAAACTCATAATTTCACTAAGTACATTGTTTGACAATCACATGCTCATAAAACAGACCTATGAGGGATAAGTAAAAAAAAGAAAAGAAATTTTTATATTTGATATGAAACTAGCACAATAATAACTAGCATTCATTTTCAAATCACCTAGCCACGACGTCGTGCTTCCCCCCTCGCCTCAATTGCATACCTACTCCTTCACCATGCCCCGCCATCACCGCATGCATTGTCACAGGGGCGGTGGACGCAGGCTCCCTTCTCGGCCTCCCATTCATGCCACTATTAGTAGAACTATGAATTTCTCCGTCGATTGGGATGGGCTGGAGGTCATGGATCCCATTAGTCTCCTTGCCCGCCTGTCAATGCACCTCCCTGAGCCTTCCATTGAGTCCTCTGGTTCTGGCTCCCGCTCTAGGAAACGTCCTCACAATTCCACCATCTCCCCTACCTCCCCCTTTCCCCCTCGAAAAATGGTGGCTTTTCCAGTTCAGCAAGCCTCGAACAGTGACAGAAGTAGCAGCTCGGATGAGGACGACACCAATGCAAACACTGAAGCTCACGCAGAATCCTCTCCTTCGCTGAATGCCTAGGTGTTCAAGCTCGAGGACGATGAATCCGAGTACGTGTGCCAAATTGTGGAGGAGCCGCTTCAACCACCAATCTAGGATGACAAGAAACCGACAGCTTAACACCAGGTTCTTCTCTCTATGTTTTTTTTTTTTTTTTTTTTTTTTTTTTTTTTGGCAGTCAAGTTGCCTCTTTTATTATTTGGGTCTAGATATGGTATGAACATAGCTGGTTTCCCTAGATGGGAAGCTCACTCTAAGTTTCTTGAACAAATCTCATGGGTTGGTTTCCCCGTTTGGGGTAGCCCCTATTTTGCTAGTTTGAATTTGGTATTTCTCGCCGGAATTGGGTCGCCAACTCCGGAGGATGACGAGTGTAATATTGTGACCTGTATAATATAATAGAATTAGACTTATTTAGAAAAAAAAAACATGGGTATCACTTCACAAGGACAAAAGAAGCAAACTCAAAGACTAAGGTGAAATCCAATCATAATCTTTTAAAGAGAAACAAAAAAAATCCATGTTAAGACTTAATAACAAGTTCAACTTATAAATAACATGAGTGTATTACTACCTCTAATTTGCAGTACAAGCCACAAACAATGAGTACAAGACATGTTGATATGAGTGGAAAACACAAAGTAGAGTGGGTGTCAACCACTGAATTTCAGATTTTAAAATAACAACATTGAGATTGGAGCACAAAAATTACCTCAACATATAAGCTTTACAATACAACCTATGCCAAATCACATATGTATGGGCTAGACTCATTAAAGCCATTAATTTACTGGTTTAGTACAAGCTATTTGAAACTTGTCACATTCAACCATATGTGTGTGTTTGTGTGTGTGCATGTGCACAAGGATACTTTATCGCATCACATATATATATTATAAAGAAAATAAGTTTTATCGTTAAAAAGTTTATTTGGTCCTATATATACTTTATTTAGCATTCAAAAATACAATTTAAACAATAAAAAATAACAAATTGTATTTTGCACTTTAAAGAAATTTCTACGTAAAGAAATTTGATCCCTCTCAACTCATATTAGATCTATATTTAAAATGAACCTATATTAATATATAACATTACATACACAAGATTACAAACTACATAAAACCCTTGTCATTTTCCATATTCTTACTTTCTCCTACCACTCAAGTCATTTGGTAACGATCAGATATTAAACAACATATTTCCATCCCTCTAAATAATCAAATCATGTTTTCAACCTATATTTTTAACATTAATAATTTATTGTGTTTTTAGTGTTTTCAAATTTTATATTCTTATTATTCCAATTTCCCACTCCACAAAATATCTATTATAATAACAAATATTTCTAATCAACTATAATATTCCAAGGGTCAAGTGTTTCAGAGCATTTCGCCTTTAATCTCCACGTTTTAAATTAAGATTTCTCCTTACTCTTACATCACTCCAATTAAAAAAAGAAAGAAAATGACTCTAGCTTCAATTTTAGGAGAAAAAAAAACAAAATTAAATGAGACAATTATCCCATTAATTTGAACATTCTCTTCTGAAAAGGTTAAAAAAAACTTCAAAAAAGGTCGTACTTTGTTAGATATTTCTTTAAAAAGGTTTTTGTTGGGTTAATGCTTTATACTTTTTGGATGTTTACTTACGCACCAAGTCTTATGACCTTGATGTGTAATTTTTAATGTTATTGTTACGTATAATTAGGATATGTAATATTTAAATGATTATGAGTTTAAAGCAGTTATTTAAATATTAATTATATTATACTTTATAGTAATTTGTTTTAGATATTAATGTTTTACTAAACCTACTATGTGTCCGATTTGAGTTGGTCATATATTTGGATGAATATAATTCTATTTTTAAGGGAAAGATAGATAATATGAATGGGAAACCAATTGGTATTAAATTTCTAGGGGACAGGTTTGCTATAGTTAGAAAATAGTTTTGAGATATGAGTTATTTTTAAATAAGATATTAAATATAAATTGATTATTTTATAGTAGTTGGAAATATTATTTCGTTGATAAGTGTTTTGAAATTTCATTTTTATTTAAATTTATTAAATTATTTCTTATTCAAAAAGTCTATTTTGACTAATAGACTTTTTCCATATTTGATATAGAGAACACTTAAATTTTGAAAGAGAAGTAAAATTATGAAGATTAAGGGAGTTGATCATCAACATATAGTGAGATAGGGGTAATTTTAGTGTACAAGGGAATGTATATTTATTTTTATTTTATATTCCTAGTATGGTGAGATGATTATGAAATACTCACTAGTATGTTAAGCACATGAAACTTATATGTTTTAATTAATCATTCATATTCCAATTTTATTTTTGAATTTTTTAAAAGTTACAAGAAAAATATTTTTTGAGATTTTTATTTTAAATTTTTTAATACACTATACTATTTGACTTTTGTATGTTTCTAGAATTATGGGACTAAAATTACTCATGCATGAAGGAACTATCAATTCCCATGTCCATGAGAGAACGCATTGAAGCTAAAGTGTTATCTCAACCCAATGAATTTAAACACACACACCATTTGTTGCTTCCAAGCAACATGTCTATACCAAGTGTGATTGATTTTTTACTTGGCTTACAAACTATACTTTTCTTTATCCCATGTCTCCTCAAACAAAATATCCCTTATCATAAAATTTATATTATCCTCATTACCATGCATTAATGAGAATCATAAGAAGTCACAAGGAAAAATATTAATATTTCATTGCATAATAATATTTGGAAATAGAAAGTAGTGAAGGAATGCATGTAGATAACAAATATTCTTTCCTTCCTCTAATATTCAATAATGGAGATATCCATCCCCTCCTTATCTACACTCAATCAAATTCTCATCTAGAAGTTATGCAAATATTTTGATCAAAGTAGTTTCTTTGGCTCGTTATACTTATTTTTGTAGGAATTGAACATCTAATTCCCTAATATGCCATTTGTAGGTCCAATTTCATATAATTCCATTTTTAGGACATTTTGCATAGCATTGTTGTTATAGTTAGTTAGATTGAGGAGCATCTTAAGCATTTGTATTTACTAGAGGTAGTTGTAATAGTTGAGAAGTGGAGGTAATAGAACCAAGTTTGTTCAAGTTATCTAATCATTTTTATTTATGGGTTCTCCACACCTAGATTCATCCTTTAGTACAATATTTTCTCAATATGGGGAATGATTGCATAAGAATGAGGATCTATGGGATCCATACCAAAATAGATCTAATTAAGGTAGTCTAAGTTCTAAAAATAATATATTTGTATTGTAGTTTTATATGTTTTTAAAAGTTAATTTGAAATTCTTCTAGTTGAATTCAACAATGGGTGAACACCAAATTTATTCACTAAGACAAAATTAAAGGGTTGATAAGAAGTTTGAGTCAAGAAGTCTTGTTGAAAGGTAATGAAAATAGGATGATACCCAGGTCATTTCATATGAAAGCAGGTCCAAATGCAAGGATGACTGTAGAGATAAACATGTGATGCCTTTAAATAATTAATTAGTTCATGTTGAATATGTAGGCCATGAAATAGTGCTAGTAAAAAACCATGAGCTTGCCAAGGTTGCATTCAAGGTTTGCACACATTGGTGATAGCATGGAAGTTATTAGCTCAAGCTAAGCATAAAATAATTATGGGTGAATAATTAAACAACTAGGTAATGGGTAGGGTAGAACATACCACCTTTCATAAATGCCACAATACGAACTAATGGCCCAAATAAGCCAATGATAAGCTCCCACTTTCAAAATTTGATTAAGGTAAGGATGGTGAGACTTAGAAAGAAGAAAACAATAATTGGAACTTGTGTAGCCAATGGTCGAAGATAATACTAGAAATGCTAGTTACACAAGAATAAACCAAATCTTAAAATGAAATCCTTGGTATTTCCTTGTAGGGACAAAGGAGGAAAACTAAAATTTCAAGGTGAAATCCATTCATAGTCTTTCAAAGAAACCTAAAATATCCATGCTAAAACTCAAAAACAAGCTCAACTAAAAAAAACTTGAAGCATAGTATTACTTCGAATTTGTAGGAGACACCAAAAGAAATGAGTAGAATAATGTAGATACGAGTGGACAACACATGTTCTAAAATAATATAATATAAAATTGACAATTTATAATTTACCTCTTAGATGAATCTAACAAAATTATTCACCAAATAAATTCCTATCAATATAAAAATATTTTTCATAGTGTATATTATATAAGATATAGATTATACATTATTATTTGTTTAAAATTTCATTAGCATAGTCCATTGTGAAATTTTTTTGGACTTGGAAGTCACGCAAGTTGCGCAACATGTGAAAGTTTAAATAAAATTAGTGGTATACTCCAAGTATTTTTTATATGTGACACACGTTATTGCAAAGAAAAGTATCTTTAACATATTGTTTCTCATAAGATATTATTTTACCATATTTATTATAGTTTCCATGATAAATTATAATAAAGAAAAACATGTTTAAAGTGTTAGTTGTTGACATTTTAAATAATAAATGTTTCTCAATTTATTTTTTCAAAAGTTTTAAAATTTTAACAAAGCAAATTGCATATTTTGCAAATGGACTCAATTAAATCCTAGTGAAAATTCACTATAATCAACTTCCATATTACTTATTCCACAATGCAATGTTGTCATATATAATATTGTCACAAAATATGTTATATAATATTATCACAAAATGTGTTAAATACCATATGAATGTGTATAATTGTGATTCTTTATTTTCAATATACTAATTATCATATAAATATATAATTTTGATATTTTAACTTTATCTCGAAATAATTATTTTTTTAATAATTAAATATATAATTAATTTTAATTACTAAATATATATTATTTTTTCTTTATTTCTAAATGAAAATGCCAAAGCCTTTTTCTCTCAAATTCATTGATCAAATTAAACAAACCAAAAAGTGAATATCAAAATTGTTATAGGTACAACTCAATAGCACGTTAGAATAGTTCAAAGTCTCTTCCTTTGAGATTCATTGATAAGTTAAACAAACCAAAAAGTAAATATTAAAAATAGATAAATGTACAATTCAATAGCACGTTAGAGTAGTTGCTTTCTTTAAAGGAAGAAAAAAAATAAAACTCATGTTTTTTAATAATATAAAAAACCATAAATAACTTTGATTTTCCTTGTTCTCTTTTAGATTGTCATCCCAAGAGATATTATGATCTTTCATAATTGATAAGAGCACCTATTGTTTCTTCTGGATGCAGGTGTTTAATGGTAGGGGTAAGTTGGTTCGTTTGTGGACTAGCAAGTGGCTTGGCCACATGGCCACATGGCCACCCACATTCCCATCACGCCTGCACTTAATCAAGCGATCGCCACTCTTAAATGCGACTTAATGCAGCTCACTATTCAATGTTTCACTGTTATGTTTTGGCTCCTCATTATGGCTTTCTCCGGAAGTTTTCCTTCTGCTCCAATTCCTTTGAATTACAATTGTTGCCTTGCTATCGCGGAGCCAAGCTCACGCACGACAATAGGGAGACGTTTCCAGTTACCGTGTTGCATAGAGCTGGTGGTTGGCATCTATTTTTCGCAAAGTGTACTCTGCAGCCTGCGTTCTGAGCCGTTGTTTAATGAGTCCTCTGCCCACACTGAGCACCCCTCGAGTCTGTGCTCTGAGCCTCTGGTTACTAAGTTCTCCACCCCCATTGCGCACCATTTCTATGAGTATGTACCGCTTAGTCATTCCATCTTATCCAGGGTGAATATACCCCATTTACGCTAGAGGATGCGCTGCCGCAGAGGTAGTAGTAGAGGCAAAATCGCTACCCAATCATCTTCACCCTCGTCTCTCTCTGACTCGTCCTCCACCTCGTCTTTTCAATGCCCTAGTCGCTACTCGGCTACGCGCAGTGGTCGGGGGAAAGCTTGCACAGTGAGCGCTCGGTTGATTCAGTCCGACGATGTTACCCCCTAGTTGCAGGCTAACTTAACCTCTCCCCAGCAACCCTGTCAATCAGCCCAGTTTCGCTTCCATTGTTCCCTTAACCGTCCATGTATTACTGCGACCATCACTGTGGTGTTTAAAGAGGAGCCTCCCAGTGCTGAAGGATTCACCCACATTGTGAAGAAGACGAAAGTTTTGGCTCGCAAAAAAGGCAGTCCTAGCACTATTCGAGGCAAAACTCCGAATAATGGAAGCAACGATGAACATGACAACACCAAAATTGGCCGCCTCAACATAGGCAAGAACGAGGAGGACAACATTGATGACAAGCAGGATACAAAGGATGACATCGAAGCTTACATGTGCCTAATAGTCGAAGAACCTCCACCTTCTCCTCATGACACCTAACATGTCTAGTTTAATAAGATTTCTGGTTCCCAGCTCCCAATCCTATGGGTCTACTTCTGTGTTTTTATGTAATGTTTTTAGTTCAGATTTTATTTCAAAAACTGCTTCTCTCTGGTATAATAGGCTGGTTTCGCCTGTGAGGGCAGCAACTACTTTTTGGACTGGACTGGTTTCCCTCACATGGGCAGTCAATTTCATGTTTTTTCTGTTGAATTATGCCATAAACTCAGGCTAACACTGCAGAGGCCGGTGCCTCCATGTACTATTTTGTTACAGTAATATAATTTAGACTAATTTAGAAAAAAAAGAGCACCTATTGTTTCAATTGCAAATATGGTTGTGTTTGTCAAAAATTGTTTTAATGATATGGTTGGTAAATCTATATCTTTTGCAAATATGCATTGTTTTTTTTAGTGTATTATTCAAATATAAATAGGCATTGTTTTGTTTTAAGTGTCTTATTCAAGTATAAAAAATAAAAAATTACTTTTTTTATAATTATAATTAGTTTTAGAATATGTAAATATAAATATATAATTTTTCTTTATTTAAATTCATTGTTATTTGTCAATTTTAATTAATCAAATTAACATATAATTATTTTATTTTAAATTATTTGTTAATAACTATTTTGTATAACATGATTATATTTTTATAATATGAATTGTTAGATTGTATTTTTTCTTTTTCTTTTTCTTATTGTATTTTAATATTTAGTCTAATGAATATTCAATATTGGAAATTGTTTCAAAGTTGTGCTAGTTAGTGGTGATCTTTTAAGAAAATACAAATATGTTGTAAGTGCATTGAAAAAATCAAATAATAGTTAAAAAGGTGAAAATTAGAAAAAAAAATTGTAAGTAAATGGAATATTCAAGAAAAAAATACATTTCAAAATGGAAGTGAATTCATGGTTTTTTTTAGTGAAAGAAAGAAAAAGTAATAGTAAATAAGGGAGGCTGCGAAGCAGCAAGTTCCTGCCAAAAAAAAAAAAACCAGTTTCATCCATATGTTTATGTTTACTGGAATTGCAAATGCCATCATTCTTTCTTACTTCCGTTAGTTTGTATCTATTCACTGGTAATGAAATCGTGCATTTTGAACCCTTTGATCACAAACACTTAGATTCAATTTTCAGGATGACAGAAATCACTCACCGAGGCATGTGGAATTTTTTCAGGTTTGTAAAGAATGGAAAGCTTCAGTACTGATATTATAGTCATTTCTTTTGTTAAGAAAAAATATTGAAGTCTTGAAATTCTGTATAAAATTTTTCTGAATTATTGATTGTTTCTTCTCCCAAAAAAATTGTGCAGAATGCAAAACGAGCTCCTGAACAATACAATTAGCTTTGCCATTTTATTTTTCTGTTTCGGGGTTTGTAACTGGAAAGAAGAGTAATAATCTAAAGAAATGAAATGGAAAGAAGATATTTGGAACATTTGACTGTCTTTGAAAATGCTGAAAAAAATTAAATGGAAAGAAGATATTTGGAACATTTGACTGTCTTTGAAAATGCTGAAAAAAATTAAATGGAAAGAAGATATTTGGAACATTTGACTGTCTTTGAAAATGCCGAAAAAATTTAAATGGAAAGAAGATATTGGGCATATTTTGGCCAGTCTTTGAAAATGCTGAATAGTTTTAAATTCAAAGCCTAAAAGTTTACATTAATTTGGAAATCATTTGATTAGATTTGCATAGTTGCGGTTCAATTTGTGCAAGCTAAGGTAAAATGAAGTCCATAATGTATTTTATATGCACAACTTACATGAAGCTGAAAATATTTATAGTCTGCGGCGAAAGGAGCTTAGATGTGCGTAATCTATGTTTAGACGAGATATCTGCAATTTCTTGTTGGCATAAAAGTCTGTTAAAAGTCCCATGTGTTTGTTATTAACTGGAAAAAAAAATCTCCTAATAAATGAGAATTATACATGCTTGATTTCGTTTCAGGGAATCTGATCTAGTAGAGATACTAGATAAGTTGTATTCCCTATTATTTTCACATAATGAAATCAAACTATATGTAAACATTAACCATAAAAAATAAAGTTGAAAATGAATTAAAATGTATCGAAAGTAAAACTAAAAATGCGTAATTTTGTCATTTACAATCTCTGCATGGCTTACAGGTGCTTGCCTGCCTGCTTGCCTCGCTAGTTGTTCCCTCGAGAGGAGGGAGAATAAAGATGATCGTTGTTCCCTCCTAGAGGTGAGATAATAAAGGCAAGAGAATAATGGTTTGATACTGTCCATGGCGTTATTAACAAAGGAGCCATGGCGTTATTAAAAAAGGAGCGGGAGATAGGGAGAAATGCAGGGACTGTGGGAGAGGGCCACTTATTCGGTGAACAAAGTCAAAACCTAGTAAACAATGAGATTAGGGCGCTGCCTTTCTGGGCGAAGCAAGAAATGTTCTAAGTTGATATCTCTCTATAAAGCAGTTGCAGAGCCAGTTGACTGAATTGATCCGCTAGAAGTAGAGTGCCTAGTTTTCCTCATGGACACAGAACCGTTCATTTTAGATACTCCAGTTCCGAAGCTAGTTGTTGACCTTGATTTGGTAAATGATTTAGCGAAGGCAATGCCCTGCCTAGATACGGATCCAAAGCCAACACCTAACCTTTCTAAATATCCCATGATGGACCAAAGCGCATTTCAAGATATAAGTGCCCTGCGTCAGTCAAGAACCATCATGAACTCGAAGAAACTGCAACACTTTTAGAAGAAAGTAAACCATCATGCGTAAAGCATTGGAAAGAGAAATGTTGAAAGACCTAAGAGCCATTAATTTTCAGATCCAAGAGGAGAAGCAGTGCTTGCGAGCATAGCTTCCAAACCAGGTAAATTCCCAACTAAAAGATGCAGTGTTTTTGCTGATGCAAAATTTCATTAATTCGGGCTTAAAGCAGTTTAGAGGTTGCCATAAAACTTCAAACTACACCGTGAAATTTGAAGTAAGCTAGAAAATATTAATTACTTTTCCGAAACTTAGAACTTTTGTTTGGATGAGTTCTGGAAGTTGATCGGTTTAATAGGTGCAGTTAATTTTGCGTTGCCTTTTTCTTTTCAGTTTTCAGGCTTCTAATTGGAAAATGGTAACACTATAAAGAAATGGAAAGAAAATATTTGACATATTTGGTTGCTCGTAAAGCTACTGAAAATTGAAATAAATATTCGTTTCTTCTTCTGTCATTCTGTCATGGTATCGGAGCATTGGGTTTTTTCTTGGGCAAAGGCGAATTATTGGAGATTTGTTGCTGAAGACTTGCACTCGTTGTTTGAAGCTACCGTTTGAAGCTTTTGAAGCAGATTGCTATTGAAGACTTGCACTAGTTGTTTGAAGCTTTTTGAAGCAGAGAAGTTGTTGCTGCCTGCTTTTTCACTACAGTTCCGTCTTTGTTGTTTGAAGTTTCCAAGTCATTGAACGAAGGAGGCTCCAACGAGGAATTTGTAAGCTGTGAATTGAGTTCAGCCATCGAACGTGCATGATTCACAGTTTTAATAGTTGTGTAATCAGTGTTAGAGAAAGGCTGACAAGTGTTTTACTTGATTGGTTTTAATAGTTTGTCTAATCAACGTTAGAGGAAGGCTTCCACGTTTTTATTTATTTATTCACAATTTAAAAAAAAAAATGTGTAATTGGCTGCCACGGTTTTTTAGTTGATTGGTTTGGCTTTTTGGCCTATTAATGAGTTTGTTGAAAGAAAGGGAATGAGGATGTTGAAAGGAAGGGAATGAGGATGTTGAAAGGAAAAGAAATATGTCTTCAATGTTGGTGTGAATCTTCAATTATGGGATTTGTAAAATTAAGGTGTTGAAATTAAAAAGAGTTAAAAACAAAATAGTTTTTATTCACCTTCATCGAAATTATATTTGTGCTATCTATTTGGAATTGTTTTAAAAAGAGTTGTTTTCAGTTTTTTGATTACTTCAAACATGGCCTCGGCAAGTTAGTTTTCAATCCCTACGCCTCTATTTAGTGGAAAATATTATGATTTTTGGAGCCTTAAAATGCAATCATGCTTACAAGGCTTAGGTTGTTGGGAATCAGTAGAATTGGGGTTCACAAAACCTGACGCAAATACAATTGCCAGAATGAGTGCTGCTTAAAGAAAAAAATTTGATGAACTTAAACAGAAAGAAGGTAGAGCGAAGTCGTGCATTTTAAATTCCTTAGATGACTCTATTTTTCCTAAAATCACTGCTGCTAAAACTACTAAATCAATTTGGGATATACTTAAGGTTTCTTATTAAGGAAATGATAAAGTAAAAATGGTAAGATTACAGACTCTCAGAACACAATTTGAAACAATTAAAATGACTAAATCAAAAACCATTGATCAGTTTATGACTAAATTTATGGGTGTTGTTAATTAGCTTCGGATGAATGGTGAAGAAATAGAAGACCAAAGAATTGTTGAAAAAGTTCTTAGATGTTTGCCTAAAAAAATTGACATTATTGTTACTGTTTTTGAATCGAGAGAATTAACAAAATTATCTGTGGAAGAATTAACTAGTTCTTTGTTGGCTCATGAAGCAAGAATTAATTTAGATGTCAGTAATTTAGAGCATGCTTTCAAATCTAAAGCTTCTATGGATAGAGGTAGAGGTAGAGGTTTTCATGGCAGGAGAGGAAAAGGTAGAGGACAGTCTCAATCTGATGATAGATCACAGGTAACTCAAGCACATTTAGAGCAGTCTCAAAATGATCATGGTCGTAGGTGGATAGATAAATCAAAAATTCAATGTCACTACTGCAAAAAATATGGCCATTATAAGTCTAAATGTCGAAAATTACAGTATGTTTTAAGTAAAAACAAAGCCAATGTAACAAACAATGAACGTGAAACATCAGATGCTTTATTTTTGGCATGCCAAGTGACTGTGCAAGTACCTAATAAATATTTTTGTTTGGTAGACATCGAATGTAGTAATCATATGAATGGTCATAGTGATTTGTTTTCTCATCTTGATACATCTTTCAGTTCCTCTATTGGTTTGGGTGATGATCGCCAGGTTAAAGCTTCAGGAAAGGGTGTTGTGATATCTTAACCAAACAAAATGTTGTGAAGAATATCTATGATGTTTATCATGTACCCAATTTCAAGCATAATTTGCTGAGTGTTGGTCAGTTAGATGCACATGGTTATGATGTTAGCTTTCACAACACTACTTGCACGATTTCTGATAAACGTAAGTCTCTTGTTGTAAAGATTCCTATGACAAAGAATAGGTTGTATCAATTACAATTGAAAAGTGAGAAGTTGTATGCACATAATGTTTCAGCGAGGAATTTGTAAGCTGTGAATTGAGTTCAGCCATCGAACGTGCATGATTCACAGTTTTAATAGTTTTGTAATCAGTGTTAGAGAAAGGCTGACAAGTTTTTTACTTGATTGGTTTTAATAGTTTGTCTAATCAACGTTAGAGGAAGGCTTCCACGTTTTTATTTATTTATTCACAATTTAAAAAAAAAAAATGTGTAATTGGCTACCACGGTTTTTTAGTTGATTGGTTTGGCTTTTTGGCCTATTAATGAGTTTGTTGAAAGAAAGGGAATGAGGATGTTGAAAGGAAGGGAATGAGGATGTTGAAAGGAAAAGAAATATGTCTTCAATGTTGGTGTGAATCTTCAATTATGGGATTTGTACAATTAAGGTGTTGAAATTAAAAAGAGTTAAAAACAAAATAGTTTTTATTCACCTTCATCGAAATTCTATTTGTGCTATCTATTTGGAATTGTTTTAAAAAGAGTTGTTTTCAGTTTTTTGATTACTTCAAACATGGCCTCGGCAAGTTAGTTTTCAATCCCTACGCCTCTATTTAGTGGAAAAAATTATGATTTTTGGAGCCTTAAAATGCAATCATGCTTACAAGGTTTAGGTTGTTGGGAATCAGTAGAATTGGGGTTCACAGAACCTGACGCAAATACAATTGCCAGAATGAGTGCTGCTTAAAGAAAAAAATTTGATGAACTTAAACAGAAAGAAGGTAGAGCGAAGTCGTGCATTTTAAATTCCTTAGATGACTCTATTTTTCCTAAAATCACTGATGCTAAAACTACTAAATCAATTTGGGATATACTTAAGGTTTCTTATTAAGGAAATGATAAAGTAAAAATGGTAAGATTACAAACTCTCAGAACACAATTTGAAACACTTAAAATGACTAAATCAAAAACCATTGATCAGTTTATGACTAAATTTATGGGTGTTGTTAATTAGCTTCAGATGAATGGTGAAGAAATAGAAGACCAAAGAATTGTTGAAAAAGTTCTTAGATGTTTGCCTAAAAAATTTGACATTATTGTTACTGTTTTTGAATCGAGAGAATTAACAAAATTATCTGTGGAAGAATTAACTAGTTCTTTGTTGGCTCATGAAGCAAGAATTAATTTAGATGTCATTAATTTAGAGCATGCTTTCAAATCTAAAGCTTCTATGGATAGAGGTAGAGGTAGAGGTTTTCATGGCAGGAGAGGAAAAGGTAGAGGACAGTCTCAGTCTGATGATAGATCACAGGTAACTCAAGCACATTTAGAGCAGTCTCAAAATGATCATGGTCGTAGGTGGATAGATAAATCAAAAATTCAATGTCAATACTGCAAAAAATATGGCCATTATAAGTCTAAATGTCGAAAATTACAGTATGTTTTAAGTAAAAACAAAGCCAATGTAACAAACAATGAACGTGAAACATCAGATGCTTTATTTTTGGCATGCCAAGTGACTGTGCAAGTACCTAATAAATATGTTTGTTTGGTAGACATCGAATGTAGTAATCATATGAATGGTCATAGTGATTTGTTTTCTCATCTTGATACATCTTTCAGTTCCTCTATTGGTTTGGGTGATGATCGCCAGGTTAAAGCTTCAGGAAAGGGTGTTGTGATATCTTAACCAAACAAAATGTTGTGAAGAATATCTATGACGTTTATCATGTACCCAATTTCAAGCATAATTTGTTGAGTGTTGGTCAGTTAGATGCACATGGTTATGATGTTAGCTTTCACAACACTACTTGCATGATTTCTGATAAACATAAGTCTCTTGTTGTAAAGATTCCTATGACAAAGAATAGGTTGTATCAATTACAATTGAATATGGTCATTTACCTATAAAAATTATGAGTTTGTTGCAAAGACAATCTATGGTGAAATGTTTGCCTGCTTTGTCTGATCATATCTCTTCTTGTACAAGTTGTATAATGGGTAAACATAATTGAGATAGTTTTTCTTCAGCCTCTAATAGAGCCAAAGAAAAACTAGATTTAATGCATACAGATTTTTGCAGTCTAATGCAAGAAAAATCAGTTGCTGGCAGTCTCTATTTTCTTACTTTTATTGATGTTTTTAGCAGGAAAATTTGGATGTATTTCATCAAATACAAATCTGAAACTTTTTCCAAGTTTAAGGAGTTCAAAGCTAAGGATGAAAAAACAGAGTGGCAATTTTATTAAAGTTTTGAGGTCTGATAAAGGAGGTGAGTATGAATCTAATGAATTCCTTGATTTTTGCAAACAACATGGTATTAAAAAACAAACGACAACCAGTTATACTCCGCAGCAAAATGGAGTTGCGGAAATAAATAATCATACAATTATGAATATGGCTCGAAGTTTGCTTAAAACACGAAATTTGTCTAAAGATTTATGGGCTGAAGAAATTTCAAGTTCGGTATATATTTTGAATAGATCGCCAACTTCCAGTGTTCAAAGTTTCGTACCTGAAGAAGCATGGAGTGGACAAAAGGTAACTGTTTCACACTTTTGAGTATTTGGTTGTATTGCTTTCGCTCATGTTCTAGAAAAATTAAGAAAGAAGCTTGATGATAGGAGCGAAAAGTATATTTTTATAGGATATAGTGATCAATCTAAGGCATACAGATTGTTTAATCCTATAACTAATAAGTTTGTCATAAGTCGAGATGTGAAATTTCTGAAAGACAAGTCTTGGAATGAAATGGAGAACAATACTTTTCCTAATCCTTTTATTCTGTTAAACGAACATCAAGCACTCCAAGATTACAGGTTCAAGACAAAACCAGTAGTAGTTCATCAAGCAGTAGCAGTTCATCATCTTTTGAGTCTGATTCTGATAATCCTAAAATGACAAACTTAAGTGATATTTATGCACAAGACGATGCTGATGATATTGTGAATTTTGCATTTCTTTCATTTCAACCTACTTGTTTTGAAGAGGCTATAAAATACAAAGAATGGGTAGATGCAATGAATAATGAAATCGATGCTATTGAAAGAAATAAAACTTGGGATTTGGTTGATCTACCTGATGATAAAAACTCTATAGGTGTCAAATGGGTTTTTAAAACAAATTTAAATGAGAGAGGTGAAGTTGATAAGCACAAAGCAAGATTAGTTACCAAAGGTTTTTCATAGCAACCTGGCATAGATTATGGTGAAACATTTGCACCTATAGCAAGAACTGACACTGTTTGATTTGTATTAGCTATTGCAGCACAAAACAAGTGGCCGATTTACCAAATGGATGTAAATTTTTCTCTTTTTAATGGTGTATTGAATGAAGAAGTGTATGTTGATCAACCACCTGGTTTCGAAATCAAGAATCAAAACCATAAGGTGTATAGGTTGAAGAAAGCATTGTATGGCTTGAAACAAGCTCCAAGAGCTTGGTACAACCGAATAGACCACTACTTGTTGAATAATGGTTTTAGAAGGAGCGACCATGAGCCCACTTTGTATATCAAGAATGATCATCAAGGTAATATTTTGATACTCTGTCTTTATGTTGATGACATAATTTATACAGGTATCATGCAGTTAGATGAATTTAAAGCTGCAATGAAAAATGAATTTGAAATGACAGATCTTGGATTAATGAGATACTTCTTAGGTATCGAAGTGAAACAAACACACGATGGTATGTTTATGAGTCAACAGAAGTATGCTATTGACATTTTGAAATTTTTTAAGATGGACAAGTGTAAACCGGTATATAATCCTATTGAAGTTGGTACAAAGTTAAGTAAAGATGATGTAGGTACTATTGTTAATGCGACTTTGTATAAGCAACTTGCTGGTAGTATTATGCATCTTACTGCTACTAGACCTGATATAGCATTTGCAGCTAGTTATATTTCCAAGTTTATGGAATCTCCTAAAGACTGTCATTAGAAAGCTGGAAAAATGGTGTTAAGATACATTGCAGGTACATCTACATATGGTTTATTGTATGCAGCCTCTACAGACAGTAAGCTTGTTGGTTATACATACAGTGATTATGCAGGTTGTATTGATGATCAGATAAGCACTTCTGGATATGCTTTTCTATTTGGTAGAAACTTGATATCGTGGCCATCCAAAAAGTAGCCCATAGTTGCGCTATCTTCAACAAAGTTCGAGTATGTTGCAGCGAATTCAGCATCATGTCAAGAAGTGTGGCTAAAGAGACTTCTCACTGACTTCGGATATACAGAAAATGAACCAATTTCAATCCTTTGTGACAACACTTCCACTATTTCCTTGTCAAAGAACAATGTCTTTAATCAAAAGATCAAACATATTGACACTCGTTTTCACTTCATTCATTAACTCGTCAAGAATGGTGATATTATTCTCAAATTTTGTGATTCCAAGGAACAGTTTGCAGATATCTTCACCAAACCACTAGGAAAAGTTAATTTTGAATTTCAATGTCAAAAGTTAGGAATAAAATAATGTAACCCTCAAGATTAAAAGGGATTGTTAAATAATTAATCATTACGGTTAGTTTAGAATTAGTTTAGTTAGTTCAACTATTTCCTAAATGTTTTTCTATGTATATATATCTTTCATAATACAAGAATTAAGTGTGCTCTCCAACAATTTTTGTATTTGTTTCTTCTTCTATCATTCTGTCATCTTTGCCTTTTTATTTTTCTGTTTCAGGGTTTGTAACTAGAAAGAAGAGTGATACTCTAAAGAACTACAATGCAAAGAAGATATTTGGAACATTTGACCGTCTTTGAAAATGCTGAAAAAAATTAAATGGAAAGAAGATATTTGGAACATTTGACTGTCTTTGAAAATGCTGAAAAAATTTAAATGGAAAGAAGATATTTGGCATATTTTGTCTATCTTTGAAAATGCTGAACATTTTTAAATTCAAAGCCTAAAAGTTTACATGAATTTGGAAATAATTTGATTAGATTTGCATAGTTCCGGCTAAGTCTGTGTAAGCTAAGGTAAAATGAACTCCATAATGTATTTTATATGCATAGCTTACATGAAGCTGAAAATATTTATAGTCTGCGGCGAAAGGAGCTTAGATGTGCGTAATCTATGTTTAGACGAGATCTCTGCAATTTCTTGTTGGCATAAAAGTCTGTTAAAAGTCCTATGTGTTTGTTATTAGCTGAGAATTTTTTTTATTTTTTTAAATAAAATAAAATAAAAAAATTGCCTAATAACTGAGAATTATACATGCTTGATTTCGTTTCAGGCTCAAAATCTTGTGCTAGCATATAAAAAGCTAGATTTTCATACGTCATTTTTTAGTTTCGTCATATTCCTGCAATATTGATTCTGGATAGTCAATTTAGGGTTGGCTCTCTCAAATAAACTTTAATTGACAGTTGACTGTATATTTTTGCAGATGATATAGGAAGTTTTAAATTTATCCAGGTAAAAGAGCACCTTCTTGAACACCAGGTAAACAAAGTTCAGCACTTGCAATTGAGACGAGCATGGTAAGCTCACACTCAAGGAATTTTCTCCATTTGTTTTGAACGAGCCTTTTAGTAATTTTTAAAAACATACTAGAACGAGCCTTTTAGTAATTTTGGAAAACATACCAGAGGCATGGTATAAAACCTATGTTGCACTGCCTTTGGACACAAGCAATTTGGGCATAGGGGATGAGTTTTCGAGATGGATAGATTGTACCTTCACAGCAATAATATATGTGTAAAATTTTCTCAGCCACTTACCTTTAATAAGTCTCTGCATTCATCCTGGGCTCAGGTAAGCAAGAGAGTCTTCTGAGGTGGAAGATTGTCATCAATTTCTACTACATCGGCCAACCTCCACCATTTTCTGCCAGAACTCCAAATGTTGTAGCCATCATCTAGTGCATCCAGTGCGCGCAACCATTTTGAAATGCAGTCACTGGACGCAACCATTTTGAAATAGAAATGTATGGTTTCATGAGAGGTAGGCGCATGGTGGTGTATGTGTCACTTTGAGCGATGAACGTGGCAATTGGAGCGTAACTTTGATGGCTCTCTCAAACTTTAATGCCAGCGTGGCAACATGTATAAGCATTAAGCATTTAATGCCTTCGATTAATGCTATCATTAGTTAAGATAGCATTTACTTGTTTCAAAATATGAAGTAAATTGTAATTATAATCTATGTTTTTGCCTCCCCACCTCGGGAAGAGGAAAATAAGATGGTAAATTAGTGTCGGTTCAAAAACTTTCATTATAAATCATGAACCATAATGCTTTGTTTAAAAAGTTTGGTTATGGGTGATCAACATTGACAAACAAACAACATAAAATAATGCTAACTGCACCTTTTCGATTACAACAGTCCCACGCCTACGACCGGGACTAATAAGGTTGGATTGAATTTATGAAAATTCGTATGTAAATATTTGTAACTTTGAAGAATTGAATTATTTCTTCCATTTCAGTTAGAGTGGAAATAATGCAGAGTTTAAATTATATCATTATGAAACGTGAGAAATGCTTTTTGCAAGTTCTCGAATAAATTTTTTTGACAAAATATTATTGATCATATTTTTATTATTATAATTGCATTAATTACTATTTATATTAATTTAAATGATGTAATATATGTGGTTATTATTAAAATTAGTTGTTTAATATATATGTTACTTAGGATTAGTTAAATTTTACTATTGCAAAAAGAATCTGCTGCATTGATTAAGTGATTTGTAACCAAGGAAACCACGAAGATAATGTAAAATAGTGAAATTAATTTTGGTATTGATTGTTTTTTTATTGGAATGGCCAAATGAGTTTTTTTGAAGATGATGAATGACGTTTTTTTTCTAAACTTTGGATTCTATACATTGTCATTAATATGCACAAGTAAACTATGTGTATTTAAAGTTGCAGTGTCTAAACCATTTGTAGTTGTATTAATTTTCATGTGACATATTATATTTATGACATTTCATTTTATATTATTTTCTTGACATGAAAGCTTCTTACATTAATTTTTCAATTAAGTACAATGAATTGATAATTTGTATCCATGATAATGCAATATAGGTGAATCTATGTTGTGTAATATTCATTAGGTCAAATGCATCTCCATCTATGATCTAAATATATGATCTAAATTATGTTGAGAACAAAATGAAGATGGAAATAATAAGTGAAATAAAGTAGAGGTATTTCAAAGATAACAATAATACATGGAAACCCTCCCCGATGGGGGTGAGGAACGAGGCGCACGAGGCACCATGTGGTCCATGACAGTTAACATCTGGCGGTCGGGTTGAGGGTTGGCCTCCCTGTCCTCTCATAACACCTAGCGTACAGGAGGGAGTAATGACGTCTGTGTGAAATCCTGCATTACCTCAACCAGCGTGGGAGGAAAATTTCTAAGGCCAAGTATGGCATACAGAGAGTTCATTTGTATTTCTCTTCGTCTCATATCAAGTTGTTGGTCTTTAGCTTGATGGAGGAGGAAGTGTCATTGTTTTGTGTGGGAACGGTGGTGACCCCAGAGATGGCGCTCCTTCCGTGGATTTTGGCTTTGTAAGTTGGTAATTTTCCTATTACGGGTGTGGTATTAAATGTTTCTATGCAAGTGCGGAGTGTGGTTTCTGGAGGAGCTAGCTGTTTCGAGCTTTTGGTGGGTATGGGAATTTGTTTCTTCGTGTTACTGGTCCTTTAGAGGTAGAAGTGGGTAGCGCCAATGGCTTTGTGTCTGGGATTGGTGGTGGTTCTACTAGTGGCGCTCCCTCTACGACTTATGGGCCTGTAATTGGGATGCCCTAGTCTTTGGTGTGTGGTATCCTGTGTTTTCAAGGGTGAAAGGAGTGTGGCTCTTGGAGGTTGAAGTTTTCTCTTGGTTTTGTTGTGTTTGGGGAGGTTATTCTCAGTGTATGTTGGGAAACTATGTGTTTCCCTTGGACCTCTCATTTCCAGATTGTGTGAATTATAGAAGTTCTCTGTGCTTGAGCCGTGGAGGCAAGACCTGTGAGGTGGTGGGCTACCTGTAGTCATTCAGTGTCATTTCACGAGGGGTGGCGTGAGTACACAAACCCATCTAGGAGGCTGGAATTTAAGGAATTGGGTGAGGTTGGTATGGCTGGTGAGGGACGAGCGAGCCTAACACTGTGAGTGATGTTTGTGTCCCTTTTAATTGCATTTTCCGTGATGTTGTTCATCCTATGAACGTGCGCCCAACTTCGCGATGAGGACAGTCCTCCTTCCCAGCAAAGCCCAGCTTGACTGGCCGAGGGGACCAAGAATTTTAATTGCATACAATGGCAATGGAACTAGAGACACGGGGGGCTCATCAGGGTGGCAAGATGATAGGGTGCTCGAGGCAGATGGTGTCTAGGATGCGAGGTGGTCGAGGGTGTGGTGACTAGGTAAATGGGCGCGAGGGTCGAACGCAACAACCTCAACAGAGGGGCGGGGCAAGGCGTCGTGGAGGCACATGTCGATGAGGGAGTGCAAGAAGTGTGATGCCTGGTTCGAGGGAAATTCATCAATGTTGTCTGGAGAATTATAGAGAGTTGATTCAATCTCTATTGGAGCGGTTGGAAATAGCGGGTTGGCTCTGCCGGGAGGAACATGCTAAACTCGTAACTACTTTGGACAAGATGCACTACTTTCAGTGCCATGTTCTAGAATGATTTGTGGTGGTCTAACGAGGACAAAACCCGTTAATTGAGAAGGTGGAGAATTTGGATTCATATATGGCTCACTTTGAAGAGTATGTCCATTGCTCTTTTATCCCTCAACCTTCTCCTGGAATAGCACCAGACAACCCAACCTCAATCACATCGGATGATTAGCATGGTTACAAGTGTTCTCTTTGTGCTACATGTCTTCTAGTGTCTTTTGCCTTCTCGGTTTGGACGATGTCTTTAGTTTACTTTTTTTTTTGTCACATGTTGCATGTGGTAGTAAACAAACCTGGTCGGGTGAGACTACCTGCTTTTCGTTACTACTCATGATGTATATCTTTTTTGAAGAATGAATATAATCTTGACTTACAAAAAATAAAATATGTGTAAACCCAAATCCTATTAATGAATGAAATAGTGAAACACTACAATATGCAAAGCAATGCAAACAAGCTAGAATGGTGGCAAATTATCTTTGAGAAGAGATGTGTTGGCTACTCTCATTTATAAAACCCTTATTACAAGAGGAAAAAAGTACCTTCTAATAGAAAGTATAAAACTCTATGATCCAACATCTTAACCTTAGGAGATGAGGTGCGAAAAGGAATGTGGGCCTTTATGAACCTAATTGATACACCAAATTCTTGAAGCCAAAACTTTCACATATCAACTTTGTTTGGGGTGTCTCTTGGCCCATTATAAAGCTTATTTTGGACTCTAAGTATTATGTGAGATTAATGAACACAATTTTTAGGTCTCCAATTTTGAAAAATGCATGGAAAATGCCTAAAAAATGCACTAGAAGTTTAGGACCCATAGAGCCAATGTAAAAATTGCAAGATGTAGGAGCATTTATGGGATGGTGATAGATTCGGGTGGCCACTTGTATCCACTTGGATCAATGATTCTCATTTAGGAAGTAATTATATCCATTGCATTAATTTTCTCCATTAGATTGGGAAAATTCTACCAATTTTGATTACCAGTGAACTACTTTCCATATTGAAAAAATTTTCCTACTTAACAACTTGGTAGATTTGTATGTTCCATTGAAAACTGCCATTCATCTTGGTGTGCATTACTAAGTCAAACAAAACCTACTAAATGCAATCAAATTTGAGAACTATAGGGGCCATGTGCTCTACCACTTCTAAGGTTTCCAAAAAAGGTGGAAAATATAAGTGAAGTAACTCCACATTAAATGTAGGGTGTAATCCAAGGAAAGGGGGAATACTTAACTCAAAATCATTTTCACCCACATCCTTGGAGATAAAATGTAAGGTCCATATAAAATTCATATTATCTTCCTATGAGAGCATTTAAGTGACTTTTGTTGCAACTAAAACCATAACTTATCACTAACCTAAAACTTGTGTTGAACCTAATGTTAATTATGTCGCTTCTTGTAATTGCTATTGTTTTTTGTAAAATATAGCGAAATTTTTCTTGGATGTGTTGGATCCTTTCAAAAAAATTAGATACTTTGTACATAAGTTAGTATAAGCATGGGAGGACTCTTCTTATGTACAACTATGTTAATTGGGGCCAATGGCTGCAACCCTAGGCACACCTAAAAAGGTGTGTGGCCAAAATAAACATGAAGGGAATTTGTGTAGCTATGTTGAACATAAGGAAGGATTTCATCCCATTTGCATGGATTATTAGGGTCGCACATTATGAGGATATGCACAAAATATTGTTTCTCATACCTTTATCGATCCATCGATCTGAGGGTCGAAAATGGATAATTTTCTTAACTTGGTTTCTATCATTGATCATAGGTTAGACTATAAATTACATAGAAAACTAGTATCCCTATATAAAACAATGGTTCATGATAATAAAATATGAATCCAAATGAAGAAAAACTTAGTAATGGCTTTTACCATGACACTCTTCTTGTAAGGTACCAAAATGACCATCTTGGAGAATTGGTCAACAATGATAAATACACAATCTTTATCATATTACTTGGTTGAGATATGACTTAACATAATGGAGGCTAACTCCCTAAGATTATTCAGAGTGGGCAAAGGAGAATACAACCCCTACTTCTTGATGATTGGTTTAGCAATGACACAAGTAATGAAAATATGTATATACCTACTGACATATTATCAAACACTTAAATCTAGTTAAAGTATTGTTGTAGTACTACCAATGTTTTCTCCATGTCAAATTCCTTTACCATTGGATGGTAATGCACCTCCAAAATCATATTTTCATGTTTTTTCTAAAGGAACAAAGAGATGGTACTCCAACACTACTTGGTTTTTCTGCTAGCACAAAGTTTTCCATCTTATGTGTTGGTCATTATAGTTTCCAACATGGTAGAATTTTTCCTTGAGGCATTGAAAACAATTTCTCAAGTGGATTATGTCCCAAATCATTCAAATTAATCTTTAACATGTTGCACACATTATGTGTCCCACCAATCTTTGACATGTGAAAGTGACTCAAGGAGTATGAAGGTGATATTCTCACCATTGAAAAAATATTGAACAAAATATTAGTTGTCTACCTAACTTAACCATTTATCCAAATAATGTGTCTACATTAACCTCAAACAAAGGAAATTTAGAGTTAACTTATATCATGAAGGGAATCATACCTCAAAAAAAATTATTCTTAAAGATGCATTTATCACATTTGTGTGTCTTTGAATGATCTAGGAAAACTTATCCATCATCTCATTCCAATATGGCTAGAGGGATTCCTTGAGTAACATATTAACAAATTATCCTACTTTGTCAACCTTTTTTTATCTACCATGTGAGTTTGTTTGGGTCATCAAGGTAATTCCTCACTAGAATGATTTAGTTCAAGGCCTAACTCCCTATACCCTAACCTTGTACAAGATATGCATGAAAAAAATAGTAATGAGAATATTGATTATGCAATTTATGTTGTTGAAATTATAGCAATAAAATGCTTCATTTTACTAGTGACTTAGTCAAATGGAGAAAAATTGATTTGCCACATTAGCGAGATGACTTGGACTGCAATTATCTAGAGTGACATGGCCTTGTCTACTAGTTAAGTCAGTAAATTCGAGTTTGTAGGCTTGGAGTAGAGTTGTGCATGTAGTGATTGCCAAAATTTAGTAATTTTCAGTTGAACTTAATTAATTGAGCTCTAGCCATTAGTTGAGTCAGTTGAAGGTTAGTCGAGTATTTATGATTGTTGTTAACTCATTGACCTCTCAGTTAACTAGTCAATCAACTAAAAATAGACCCAGTCATGCATGGAATTTGAATTGCCTAGTTGAGTGGATGGAAAAGGAACATTTGTATTTATAATTGTATATTGTTGAGTGTACAATGATTTTTCACTGAGTAGGTGATTAATTCCCCTTGGATTTAAACAAGGAAATAGGGAATTTCCCTATTATTTAGGATCTTAATTCCCCCAGGATTGCGCAAGGAAAAATGAAGTTGTTTGACGCTTGAATTGGCTAAGTGTTGGCCAGAGCAAGTCAGGAAGCAGGTAAATAGTTTTACAGTGCAAAATGTTCTTCATAATTGAAGCAAGACATTTTAATTGTTTCTCTTTCTCATTTGAATTAATGAAAAGAAGAGGAGAGGTTTTTCCCAGTTGGGTTCCCTTTTAAAATCATTGTGTCCCTTATGTTTTTATGGTTGCATGTCATTGCATGTGTTTCTATCATTTGTTATACTTTCCGCAGAATAGTAGAAGAAATTTTGGTCTCTTGATTTCAGTTCGATTTCATTAGCAACAGAAAATTTCTTACAATTTCTACATGGTGTCAAAGCTATGGAAGACTACATAGAAACCTTGTTCCATATATTATCTCAAAGAAATTTTTATTTGCAGACTTTTTGGTGTAGACTCTCTTCAATGCAGGAAAAATGTCTTTCAACGGATTGAGGCTTGAGTATGCATTCGAGGGCACCTCAAATTTTTGTGCTTGGAAGGAAATACATGATGGAATTTTTCCTGGATGACAATGGAGTATGGTAATATACTTAAAATGAAATTCCAAAACTAGCAGCATTAGACGCACAATAACTTTCTTAGTGGAACAAAGACACAACAAGAGCTAGGAGGATCATTCTAGAGGGTGTTAGAGATCAAGTGGTTTCGAACTTGCATGGAAATGAGAACCCTTTTGCAATGTGGAAAACTCTCATAGATATATTCCAGAGCAACAACAATGCCAAGAAAATTCCATTCGTAGAAAAAATCAGGAGCATTCGAATGTAGAAAAATGAAACAATTCCTTAGTACCTATCCAGATTCACTCGGGTTCAAGATGAAATTGGAGGAGTGTGAGAAAATGTGCCATCATCTGAACTTGTGATCTTAGCACTCCTTAGCCTTCCAAAATCCTGGCACAACTATTACGATTCAATTAATGGAAGAGACAAGTTACCAAATTGGGAGAGAATTTGGTTTGATTTGGTGCAGGAGGAGATCAGAAGAAACACTAGAGATGGTATCACATCCATTGCTGATGAGGAAGAATATTTTGCTCTAGTTGGAAAAGGAAAGAAGGACAAAGGCATGAAGGCCTAAGGCGAGGCAGTATCCATCCAAAATAATGGAAATAAGAAGGAATTTAGTAAAATAAAATTTTTTCACTTCCATGAATACAGACACTATGTAACCAAGCGTCCACACAAGAGATCCAATAAGGAGCCTGCAACAAGAGCAGGAGGGGATGCTCTAGAATCTCAATTCGAGTTATATTTCACCCTCTTTGATTGTATGAAAATCATAGTAAGAGGGATTGAGTGGTACCTAGATTCTGGTGCATCATATCATATGATAGAAAACAAGGAATTCCTTAATAGCCTAGAGAAGAAGGATCTCAAATTGCACATAGAATTTGGAGATGATGGGAGGTATAATACTAAAGGAATTGGTATTGTCACCTTTAAGAGGGAGTCATAATCCCATCTTCACTTGAAAAATGTAATGTACGTGCATCGGCTAAAGAAAATTTTTATTTTCGTAGTTGTATTGGAGGACAGAGGTTATGATGTAGTGTTTAGTAAGGGAAAATATTTTTTGAAGCATGTTGCTACTAAAAAAGTAAAACATATTGGAGTTAGAGTGAAAAAATTCTACAAGATAGAGGTATATTTCATCATATATGCAATTATACCTCCATGAGTGAGGTGGGGCGATGTAGATCCTTAGTCCCAGAGTTGCAAATATTTTGGCAGGGTCCATAGGAGAGCGGTTGTAGTCGCAGTGTACTCTTCTCATGGATCATTACCCTTGCTACAGGGACCCATAGCATTTAGTAGTAGAAGGATCAGTGTCAGTCGATGCGGTTAGAACTTGAGCGACAGCTGCAAACTAGTTGCAATCAGATGCTAAGGATCACATAGCAATATTGATAGCAGTGCAGGAGGCACAATCCATAATAAAAAACAACACAGTTTTACCAGTAGACAGTGCAAAGACTAGTAGCATTCAAATGCTCAGGAGACAGTTGCATATTAGAGACACAAATGATTCAGTATTTAGAATACTTCTCAACTGCAATTGTTGTAGTAGCAAAAACAAAAGTGAGAGGGAGTTTTTTTATAGTACATTCCTACAAGAGCAAGATTGGGGTTGTGAATAACTCTTTTCTTGTTAAGAGGGAGTGTTGAAATTGTAGCAAGAAAAGGCTTTCATTTTACTAGTGCCTTAGTCAAATGGATAAAAATTGATTTTCCACATCAACAGGATGACTTGGATTGCAATGATCTTGAGTGGCATGGCCTTGTCTACTAGTTATGCTAGTAAATTCGAGTTTGTAGGCTTGGAGTAGAATTGTGCATGTAGTGATTGCTAAAATTTAGCAATTTGGTTCAATTATTTTTAGTTGAACTCAGTTAATTGAACTCTAGTCATAGTCGAGTCAGTTTAAGGTTAGATGAGTAGTTATGGTTGTTGTTAACTCACTGATCTCTTAGTTAACTAGTCAATCAACTAAAAATAGACCTAGTAATGCATGGAATTCGAATTTCCTAGTTGAGTGGATGGAAAAGGAACATTTGTATCTATAATTGTATATTGTTAAGTGTAGAGTGCTTTTGCATTGAACAGGTGATCAATTCTGTAGAAATTTGAATAATTTGTTGAGTTATTCACCGAGATTATCCTGATTACACATTATTTAAGCTTCATGCATAATACATAACTCTTCTACAATTGATCATCAATATGCGGAAATAGAAAGCAGTCGCATGCGCTCATTAAAACATAATCAAGCACACATATCAACACAGGATGTAATGGGGAAAGCAATAGCTGAAAACCCCCAACTATCTGTATATTATAATGATGGAGAACATGTAACAATACATAGCACAATACTCCTCACAAGTACTCAGTACTATCTCCAAAAACTACACACAAACTATATGAGATTTGAACAAGTCAGGGGTTCAAATCTCCTCCACAAGTCTACCTGCCTCTACTGCGCAATCCAAGTGAGTAATGAGTGAGATCCAAGTTCGAATCCCACTAGCTCCAACTGCGCAATCCTCATTGGCAATCTCCATCAAAGTGTGTGCAAATCTCATGCACAATCAATGGTCACAACTGATAGTCAATCAAACCCTTTCACCCACCTCTAACACTGGTCTCCACTGAACTGTCCATGCATTGCAGTTAACTGATGTATTCTTTAGTTGATTTATGAGTTAATAATTAGTGAATTAATTAATAATTAATTCACACCACTCATCACTAGTGTATTTATCAGTTAGATTAAATACAACTAGTTCAACTAAGTTAAACCGAACACAACTCCATCAACTGTCTCATCAACTCCACCAAACTCTGCCACATGAGTTCTAACTGAAGTCAACCATGCAATAGCTCAACTAACCCCTAGGAATAGCGTAATTCCTTCTGTCAGCTGCATGTGCCACATCCAAGCATCAAACTGAAGTGCTCCAAGAGGATAAGATAATTTCTATAGTCTAAATATTATTAAGGGTTAATAATATTTGACTGTTTTATTTTTAGCCCGGCAGTCTAAAAATAGAAACCGCCCAATGTCTAAAAATAGAGGTCCATCTATTTTTACCAACTAGACCAATCATCCATAAATAACATCCTACAACTCATAGACCATGATCCATATGTCTAAAAATAGACTTTGCGCCAAAAATGGCCTGCGGGCCCACTTAGTGAAAGCGACTTCATTTCACTAAGCTCCATCATCTTGTTGCATTTTCAACAAATTCCCCTTGGATTTATGCAAGGAAATAGGAAATTTCCCTATTATTTACGAGCTTAAATCCTCCAGGATTGCGTAAGGAAATATGAGGTTGGTTGAGGCTTGAATTGGATAAGTGTTGGCTAGATAAGGTTAGGAAGTAGGAGAATAATTTTACAATGCAGGGTGTGCTTCAAGCTTGAAGTAAGACATTGTAATTGTTTCTCTTTCTCATATGAATTAATGTAAAGCAACAGAAGGGTTTTTCTTGTTGGGTTTCCCTGTAAAATCATCATTTTCCTTGTTTTTTAATGGTTTCCTATCATTTCATGTGCTTCTATCATGTGTTTTTATTTCTGAAAAATAATTGAAGGATTTTTTGTCTCTTGATTTCAATTCGATTTCATTAGCAGTAGCAAATTTCTTGCAATTTCTACAAATTTGGAATATGTTAAGAACAAAATGAATATAGAAAAAACATGAGAAATAACACAAAGATATTGAAAAAATAATAGTAGTATATTGAATCCAAAACAACATTAATGAATGAACTAGTGAAAACACCACAATATTATAAAGCATTACAAATTAGCTAGAATGTTGGGAACTTATCTCTAAGAAGAGATATGTTGACTATGCTTATGCAAAAAAATCCCATTATAAGATGTTGAAACTACATTTAACATAAATTATAATACATTTAGATGAAAATACCCAAATATCAAAGGCCCTAACCTTGGGATAGGTGGTGGTAAAATTAATTTGGGCCTTGAGGAGCCTAGTTGACATGTAAACTTCCTGAGGCTACAACTTTCACATATGAAATCAATTTGAAATATTTCTTGGAATGTTACAAATATTATTATGATATTAATGTATTTGGATAGCCTACATGGAAACTTTTGAAGTATTTCTAGGCCATGTCAATTGGAAAAAATTGCATAGAATGTGACCCAAAATGCATCAAAATTTTAGGACTTGCAAAACTATTGTAAATTTGGCAAGGTGTATGACCATTTCTAAGATGATGGTATATTTTGATGGCCATTTATATCCACTTGGATCAATCATCCCCTTATAAGAAGAGATGGTCTCCATTGCATCAAATTCCTCCATCAAATGGGTAAACCTATGTTGAATCTAACTCTTAGTGAACCACTTACCCTAGTGAAGACATTGTCCTACTTTGGAAATGTGATAGAGTTTCATGATCAATTAATGAGTGACCACCATTTTTGGATTCCATGATCTGGTTGATTGGAGACTACTCAACACATTTGAGGTTGAGTTCTATATTATATAAGTACTCTCCAATTTTAGGTGTCCAAAATAAGTGGAAAATATGGTCGAAGAAACTCCACATTAAATACAAGTCATAGTAATCCAAGGAAAGAAAGAATACTCAATTCAAAATAAATCTCATCCTTAGACTTGATCCACACTAAAATGGTATGCCCTTCCTATGAGGGCCTATGAGTCAATCTTTCTAAAATTGTAACCATATTGTATCTCCAACATGAAACTTTGATGGAACATGATGTTGATTATGCTTCACATTAGTTCCGCACAAAATATCTTAACTTGTTTAATGTGTTGAGTTCTTCCAAAACATTTGGTTGCATTATTTGCCTTGATCTAAGCATGGGAGGAATCTTCATGTGTATATTAAATATGCATGGTTATGTCAATTAGGTCCAATGGCTAGAAGCCTAAGTACACCTAAAAAGGGTTGTGAGAAATAGAATTTTGGAGGACACTATCATAGTTATGATTAATATAAATAAGGATCCCATCCCATGTATATTGATGCTTGGAGTTATACATATTGAGGGTATGCATAATAATCATGTTAACTACCTTTATCTATCCATTAGTTTGGGAGAGAGGCAATTAATTTGACCATCCTCTAAGTGTCTTTCATTAGCCATATGCTAGAAAAATAATTATTGAGGAACCTATTGTCCCTACTTGAAAAAATGGTCCATGCCAATTGAAAATGAACCCAAACTCAATTGAAGAATAGATTACTATTGGCTTCTAGTATAGTACTCTTCTTGCAACTTGGTGTGAAAATGGTCATCTTAGAGAACCTAACAACTACTACAAATATACAATCATTAGCATGCTTGGTTGAAGGTAGCCCAAACATATAATCCATGGAGACTAACTCAAAATATTACTTGATGTGTTACCTTCTTAGGGCAACAACTTTCACATAAAAATATTATTTGGGGCATTTCTCGAAATGCTACAAATATTATTCTGAGCTCTTTGCGTTTGGTTGACCTACATGGAAATATTTGAAATATTTTCTATGAAATGTCAATTTGAAAAAAATGCATTGAAAGTGCTATTGTAAAACTAAAAAATTAGGAAGAAACATGTGAAATTGTCTAGTTACCCAAGGTATTACAATATCCTTGAGTTATTCAAAGGAGCCGATATTGATTTTTAGGTAACTGCTGGAGCTATTCCCTACCTACACAAGTTAAAAGAAAGAACAAATAAATTTTAAATTAAAATAAATAAAATTTAATTTAATTTTAAATTTGTGCACCCTAAAATCGCTATAAAAAGACACTTGAACTTCTCATTTTCATGCTCACTCATCACTCACATTTCGCTCTTTCTCTTTCTCTCTCTAATGAGAAGCAATCTGAAAAAAGGCGTCGAAATTTCTAAGGAGCCAAAATTTTTTGATAAACAATGTTTGAACAGTTTAATTTTGTGAGTGTAATTACTTAATGATGTTATAGAATGTGTTAAAGTAATATCCTATATCATTGGAAGTTATTTTCAGTTGCAGAAAAATGTGCTTATCTAATTAGTACTAGAAAATCAATATGGTATCAGAGCATAAATAATGGTGGGCAGTGTTAAATTTTTGGGGTTGTTATAATCTTTTATGTACAACCTATTTACTTTTACTCCTACTAAATTTATGCAGAGAATTTCATATGTCTAATTATATAAATATAAAGAATTAACTGCATATTTAATTTTTACTTCTACCCAATTTTATGCAAAATTATGGAGGAACAATTTAACGAAGTTAAACACTATGTGGGGTTGAATTATAGCCTAATTCAAATGGAGTAAATACAAATTTTAAATATGAGGGGAGATAAAACCTCATAGCATCGATGAGTAAATGGTTAGAGAATATGTGTGGGGTTAATGATGACATAGATCCACTAATGTTCATAAGAAATTAAACTAGGATAATTAAATGGAATCTTAGAGGATTCTCCTAGGATCGAGCATAAACTCAGCAAGAGTTATTTGTGTTCAAGAAGGAGAAATTATATAAACATCTAGAACCATGTCATATGAACGGAAGAGCTTCTAGTTGAGAGGGAGAAAATAGTCAAGTAGAATGAAAGGATGCAACCTACTGGAGATCCAAAGGGTCTCTCATGATGATGAGGAATAAGAGGCTCCCAAGGATGTGGGTTCAGGTCCTTTTGTACCTATGGAACATCCTTTATATCATCAAGAAGAACCAGAAGGGCCCATTGAGCTAATGGACCAACTTAGGGTCATTGTTCTAAAATCCAAGAAGAGGCCAGCATTGCTTCGAAGTACATTGAAGGATGCAGATGGGCATGTAGATCCTCGTGGCACCTTCAAGGAAATCAAATTTCCTAGGAAGTAATCAAGATACACAACACTATTGATTCACATCGTTGATTCCAAGCCATCCAATTGTAAGGAGGTAGTAGGCCGACAAGTTTGGAAGGATGCCATGATGGAGGAATATCAATCCATATTGAAGAATGATGTGTAGAAATTGTGTTGAGACCTAAGAGGAAGTGAGTGGTAACTTCCAAGTGAATATACAAGATAAAGCATGTGGTAGATGGAAACATAGAGAAGTACAAAGCGATATTCGTTGAAAGAGGGTTCTTCTATAAAGAGGGAGAGATCTATGAAGAGACATTTGTTCTAGTTACCAAATACACTTCTCGTAGAACTATTATTTCTATTCAATCTATTATGGGTTGGAAATTGAATCATATGGATGTGAAAACCACTTTCCTCAATGGAGTGATTATGGAAGAAGTGTACATAGATAAACACCACGGAGTTGAGGTACATGAGAAGGAGTCTCATGTCTGTAGACAAAAGAAGGATTTGTGCGGACTCAAGCAGACACGGTTGAGATTTTGGGTAGTATCAGATATGCTCTAGCTCCGAAACTTTGTGGATTGGCTATAACACATGAGATATCCAAGACCCAGAAATTGTTTGGATAAATTCCACCCGGTGTGAAAATTATTCAAATAATTAATTATTTTAATGGAGACCCTAAGTCTAACTAAGGGAAATTAAATAATTAAAGTGAATTAATTAAAATATGTGGATGAGAATGTTCTAAGTGGCATGGATCAAGTATTTTCTAATCTTAGTCGTTTATTAGAGATTAGATCATGGTCGTTGAATGTTCAACGAGAAAATTATTAAAGAAAGGCTTGGGGTCAGTTGGAGGAGGCACACAGAGTGGCAGAACTTGAGCTAAGTCGAAATTTTGGGGCGCGGTTTGCTTAGAATTTTCGAGTGAGCTTGCAGTGTAGTGAGGGGCAGATCGAAAATGGGATTTCAAATCTGAGGCCGATAATAAACTGGCAGAGAGGTAGATCCATACCAGAACAACGCAAAGACCCAGCAAGGGTGACGTTGCCCAGCCAGGCTCATGCAGAGGTAGTGCAAAGCCTCATGCAATCCAAAGAGGGTGACACAGAGGCTGCATAGGCCCAGCAAGGGTGACATAAGCATAGCTAGAGCAGTGCATAGGCTCACGCAGGGCTGGAGGGCTAACGTAGAGCTGGGAAAGGCAACACTGGGGTTCCAGTGGGCTAGATAGGGCTCATTTTCAGCAGATCCAGAAGGTGTGAAGCAGCCACACTAAAGGGTGACGCAGTGAATACATAGTAAACTGTGGGGTTCTTCATCCTAAGTTGAATCAACCATATTTTATACCTCTGGGAGATATAGGTACATCTGTCGAGATTTTCTCTGTTTGGGCAAACCATGTCTAGTGCCCTTGTTTGTATTCAAAATTCTTCATTTTAATAAAACCCTCAAGAGTTGTTGCACCGGTTTTCCCGCATTGGATTTTTCTGGGGACATTTGTTCGAAAAATATTGTGTGTCCTTTTTCATGTGTGCTTATTTATTCATTACTTGATCTGTATGTATGTGTAAATCTACAATTTGCTTACTTCGTTGTTTTCTGAAATTTCTGAAAGTAACTTGTAATGTAAAAACACAAGTAGGAGAAGTAAACCAGATTTATGTAGTAGAAATTTATGTTAAGTAGTTTCAGAAATTTTCACATGGTATCATATTTATTGCAGATCAGGGGCAGTTGAAGCCATCAACAAAGGGATGAAGTTTGTTGCTGCAGGAAGGCAACAGAAACAACACAGATCTAGAAAGAGGCAATGCAACACCTGAAGAACAACGCAGACCTAGCAAGGGTGACGCAGAGCCTGTCTAGCTCAAACAAAGCTGACGCAGAGGTTGACGCAGGCCCATAAGGGTGACGCAGAGCATGTCTAGCTCATGTAGAGCTTATGCATGCCCAAGAGGGTAACGCAATCCAAGGGAGGGTGACGTTGTGCCAGTTGTTGTGGCTAGAGGTGCAGTTTTTTATCTTCGAATTTGTTGGTGGGGCATTGTTTCTACCATGCAGAACAATGTCTATCAGGGTTGAGAAATTAAGGTAAAACAGTTCCTCAGTAGACTTTCTATCCAATAAGTCTGATATCTGATCATCGGAGTGATTGGAGAGGGTTGATTCAACAAAATTGGTGGAGGATTTCTGGGAAGGAAATCACTGGTTAGAGGGCGTGTTTTCTCTAGAGGTTTTCTATCGCCAAGAAACTAGATATGGTCTCTTGCTGAGAGAAACAACAAAAGAAGGGAGAATATCATTCGTTTCAAAATCATTGAGAAGATATGGCCTCTCATGGATTGAGGGATCAAGACAGATTAGATGGAGCATCTAACTTCATCATCTAGAAGGCCAGAATCTTGTCAATCCTTGACGAATATCACATCAAATGTTATGTCGAGAAGGTTGTAATTGTTCCTATTGACATTGATCTGTTGAAGAAGTATGAGGAAGTGAAAGCAATGGAAAAGCGCTTCATAATGGACGGGGTAAAGTATCATGTGGTCCCATGCATTGCGAGAAGAATACAACAAATGAGATGTGGACGACCTTGACCACATTGTATCAAGGTACTTTTGTCTAGAGGAAGATGCTTCTAGAGAATCAGTTGTGACTGTTTCATATGCATAAGGAAGAAGAAATTGATCCCTTTCTCATTCGATTGAAGGAAATTCGAGATCAACTGGTTGCTATGGGGTAAACTCCTGATGATGGTCTCATGGTGAGGACTGCTATTAATGCAGTCACTAATGATTGGGCGACCTTTTTCTAGAGTATTTTGGGCAGAGCTCAACTTCCAAATTGGGAGGACATGTGAGAAACTCTTCGTCAAGAGGAGATCAGGAGAATGTCCGAGATGGGCAACAACAACGAAGGAGCCAAGATTAAGAAGGAGGAGGAGGAAGATGCGACTCTCAAATCTAAGGGACAACGAAAGCAGTAAGGGAAGAAGAAAAAGGACCTCTCAAAGGTCTGGTGCTTCAAATGTGGCGAATTGGGAAATTTCACCAATACTTTTCCTCATGATAAGAAGGGCAAGAAAGATTCAGATTCCAAGGTTGCAACAGCTAAAGGGGATGATGGCAGTGATGATGATGTGGATACGAGTGCTCATGTACCTTGAGAGAAGAGGTGCGGTGACATAGATCTGTATATTGAGCTACATATGGTGGTGGGGTAGGATCCTTGAGGTGCCCAAACTCTTGGATCACATACGAGCTACGGGAGCCCTTAAAGATAGTAGCAAGATTACTAGAGTTAGTTGGTGCAAATGATCATGGAGACACTTTGGCAGTGAGGACGTTGAATACTGGAGCAACACAGTGCAGAGGCAACAGAATAGTGGAATCAACAGCGGTGAGGCTGATGGGACTTCAACAGTGCATAGGGGTAGTGCTTACGCGGTGCATAGAAACATCAATCTAGAGCTTCAGAGGGTCAGCGCAGTCCAGCAGCAGAGGTTGCTTCAATATCGAGATGCAGCCAAACTAACTTGTCTTTTAGTGTTATGGGTGAAGTCCTTCAGTTGCTTACTTCTCAACAACTGAGTTGCAGTGCAGCAGTTAGCAGTGGTAGTGTTATGGGCCACATGGTGCAACATTTGAGAGGAAGTTGCAGTATAGATGAGGCAGTGATTGTGGAAGAGTCATGGGTAGTAGTACAAAAGGAAGAAGCACAGTGGATGAGGGGAATCAGGCTGAGCATTAGCAGCACAGGGGACCAATGTCATGGATTGGAGTAACGCTTATTATTTGAAGCATTGCTAGAGCACATTCCTTGCTAAGTGGGAGTGTTGATATTTTGGGTAGCATCGGATGTGATCTAGCTCTGAAACTTTGTGGAGGGGCTAGAACACATGATATCTCCAAGACTTAGAAATCGTTTGGAGAAAATCCGCCCGGTGTGAAAATTATTCAAATAATTAATTATTTTAACGGAGACCCTAAGTCTAACTTAGGGAAATAAAATAAGTGAAGTGAATTAATTAAAACATGTGGGTGAGAATGTTCTAACTGACATGCATCAAGTATTTTCTAATATTAAACATTGATTAGAGATTAGATCATGGTCGTTGAATTTTCAACGAGAAAAGTATTAAAGGAAGGCTTGGGGTCAGTTGGAGGAGACACACAAAGTGGCAGAACTCAAGCTAAGTCGAAATTCTAGGGCACGGTTTGCTTAGAATTTTTGAGTAAGCTTGTTGTGCAGTGAGGGGTAGACCGACAGTGGGATTTCAGATCCGAGGACGAGAATACATTGGTAGAGAGGCATATCCATACCAGAGCAGCACAAAGACCTAACAAGGGTGACACATCCCAACTAGGCTCACATAGAGGCAGTGCAGAACCTCACGCAGCCCAGTCAGGGTGACGCAGAGGCTGCGTAGGCCTAGCAGGGGTGATGAAGTCCTAGCCAGAGTAGCGTAGAGGCTCACGCGGGGCTGGGAAAGGCAGCGTTGGGGTTCCAATGGTCCAGAAAGGGCTCGTTTTCAACATATCCAGAAGGTGTGAAGCAACCACACTGAAGGGTGACGTAGTGACTGCATAGGCACCTGTGTGTTTCTTCATCCTCAGCTGAATCAGTTGTATTTTCTGTCTCCGAGAGATAGAGGTACATCTACCGATATTTTCTCTATTTAGGAAAAATATGTCTAGTGACCTTGTTTGTATTCATAATTCTTCATAATAATAAAACCCTCAAGAGTTGTTGAACTGGTTTTCCCGTATTGGGTTTTTCCGGAGAAATTTGTCTGAAAAATCTTGTGTGTCCTTTTTCATGTGTGCTTATTTCTTCTGTACATGATCTATATGTATGTGTAGATCTGGAGTGTGTTTACTGTGACTGTTTTCTGAATATTTCTAAAAATAACTTGTAAATGTAAAAACACAAGTAGGAGAAGTAAACCAAATTTCTGCAGTATAAATTTACGTTAAGTAGTTTCAGGAATTTTCACAAACACCATGAACTTCATATTCTCGGATTGATGGATACCTGATGAGCCTTGGTTTCACCAAGAGTGATTTTTATCCCATTACTTACTACAAGGTTGTTAAAGATGAGCCTGTGGTCTTGTTTTTATATGTTGACAACTTGTTTTTGACAAGAGTAGAAAATCTCATTGATCAGTGTAAGAGGGAGTTGACCTCCGAGTTCGAGATGCAGGATCTAGGTTTAATGCATTACTTCTTGAGATTAGAAGTGCAGAAAAAAATGGATGATAACTTCCTTGGTCAAGGAAAGTATATTATTAATATAATTTAGAGATTTTGGATGATGGACTACAAGTCCATGGTCACTCCCATTGTGACCAATTTGAAGAAGCTGAGAGGCTTTGACTTAGATTTAGTGGATCCCTCTATGTATCGACAGATGATCAGATATTTGATGTATCTAGTTAATACCAGACACAATGTTTTCTTTGTAGTGAACACCTTGAGCTAGTTCATAGTGGAACCTATGTACATTGGATTGTGGAAAATCATGTGTTGAGATATATGCATGGTATAATTAGTTATGGATTGAGATATGTCTCAAATGGTGAAGTACAACTTCAAGGATACATAGATTCTAAGTGGGAAAAAATGTAGAAGATAGGAAGAGAACATTAGGATGTTTCTTCATTTTGGGTTCTTCTATGATATCCTAGATGAATAAGAGGTAGACATTTGTCACACTCAACACTATATAGGTTTAGTATATTGCAGCTAGTTTGTTGATTTGTGAAGCAGTGTGGCATGGGAAGTTGCTTGTAGGATTATTTGATCAGGTGTTGGAGTTGATCGTGATGATAGGATGAAGCACATTGAGATCAAGTACTACTACATCTGAGACATGGTTGATAAGGGAGAAGTGAGGCTCCAATACATTTCTATAAAAAAACAGGTTTCTAACATTCTCACAAATCATCTTCCTTGGGTGAAGTTTATATACTTTAGAGACAAGCTTGGAGTGGTTGAAAATTCCTCCCTCATTGAGAGGGAGTGTTGATGTTGTAGCATCAAGGCAAAGATTCTCCCTAGGTCAAGTGTATTGACCTAGTTCCATGTAATGTGACTAAGAATATTTCCCCAGATATCATCAGGGCCTAGAGTGCTCCCCTAGTCAAAAGGATCTGACCATATTGACAGGGGTTACTTAGCTAGTGGGCAGAGTGAGTGCCTCAAAGCATCAAGAAAATAGTTTTACCATTCAATTGTTATGTGACAACTTGGGAGGATGGTAAATAGGTCGAGGGTTTCACCATTGGTCAAGGAAAATTGACCTAGTTCCAAGTGATGACTTGGTTAGTTAGTGATCCAAGACTAGTTTTATTTTTAACCCTGTCAGGGGGTACTTGATCATATCGCCAAAGGGTATTTGGCTAGTGGGTGACTGGATCCTTTGCATGATGTTGATTTAGGATGATTTCCACATTTTTCTAGAATGTAACATGAAGTGGATGGATACATTAACATAGCGGGCTCATTAAATATTTTCTTAGGATGGAGAATTTTTTTATATAAGTGGACATATTAAGGAAGTCAAGGAGAATACCTCCCTAAATAAGAGGGAGTGTTTTTTTTTGGGTAGATGTAGGAGGTATTCCATGGATAGACAAGTTAAAATAAAGAAAAAATAAATTTTAAAGTAAAAGAAAGAAAAAATAATTTAATATTAAATTTAATTTGCAAAGAGACATGCCTTTTGGGCACCCTACAATCACTATAAAAAGACCCTTGAAATTATCATTTTCATAGCCACTCATCACTCACATTTTTTTGTCTCTCTCTGTCTCATGTGAGAAGCAATCTGAGGAAGAGGTTGAAATTTCTAAGGAGTCGAGTTTCTGAGACAGTCAATGTTTGGTTAGTTGAATTTTTTGAGTGTAATTACTTAATGATGTTTTGGAGTGTGTTAAAGCAATATCATATATCATTGGAAGTAATTACCAGTTGCATAAAATTGCGCTTGTCTAATTAACACTAAGAAATCAACAACCCACTTATTTATTGATTGATATCCATCCATTATAAAAATTTATCAAAATCCAATGTTTCATTCGAAAACGAAGTGTTTTCACACCAAATATCATTACATCGAGACACTCATCACAAAGGGAATCATCAAACCAAAGAATTGTCCATTTTTATGAACCCTGTATCTTGAAAATGATAAGAAATCATAATTACAGTCCTCTTCGAGGGAGGAACCTCCTTTTACAATGAATACAATGTAGAAGAGAAAATTTATTATCCTATGACTATATCTCCTTAGTGTATATATATATATATATATAGGAGACGAAGGGTACAATTATAATAAAATGAGACCAAGAGGTTCTATAATACGTAACAATATAATAATATAAATGTAATCACTCAATATCTAGGGCATAATAAGGGGTTTTATGGTTTACATAGGGATTATATAGGGATTAGCATGGCCCTCCCCTTAAAATAAGTGTTGTCCTCAACACTTTCCTATCTGCAGGTGTTTCTGCATGAATAGCCCATCTTCCGATGAAATTTTCTGAACACATAAACCCTATTGCAGCATATTGATTTACTTCTACTTTTTTGATTTAATTAACAAGTTATTTAACTGAATATTCAGAAAAATATCAAATCAAAAAAAATCTGCAACCTACACATATACAGATCATTTACTGAAACATAGTGCACATATGACAAAGGACACACTGACTTTTTGTACATATGTCCCCGGAAAAACCCAATGTGGGAAAACCGATCCAGCAGCTCTTTGAGGGTTTTATTATTAAGTAGAATATGAATACATCAAGGGTAGAATTAGTAGTGTTACCGACAAATAATTTCACGGCAGATGTACCTTATCACTCAGAGACAGTAAATATGGATGATTCAAACCCTCAAGGGAATTACTGAATATGAGCCCTTACTGGCCCACTAGAACCCCAATGTTGTCCCTCAAGCCTCTGAGTCAGCTTCTCCTGCCCAACATAGCCTCTGCACAACATAGGCTACCCCTACATCACCCTTCTGGGCTCTACGTTGCCTCTATGTCACCCTGAAGGCTCTGTGTCAGCCCCTGCGCTGCCTCTGCATCAGCTTGGCTAGGTTGTGTCCCTCATATTGGCCTTTGTGCTGCCCTGTACATATTTTCCTCTCTGATTTATGTATTCTCGGTCTCATATCAGTGTAATCCCTCATCGATCTGCCCCTCACCAACACTGCAACCTCACTCAAAAATTCTTAGCAAACTGCACCCCAGAATTTCGACTTAGATCAAGTGCTACTGCAATGTGTGTGTCTCCAACTGACCCCAAGTCTTCCTTTAATACTTTTCTTATTGAGAAATCAACGGTCGTGATCTAATCTCTAATAAATGGCTCAGATTAGAAAAGGCTTGATCCACATCACCTAGAATATTCTCACCACATGTGTAAATTAATTCGCTTTAATTTTTCAATTTCCCTAAGTTAGAATTAGGGTCCCCATTAAAAAAATAAATTATTTGAATAATTTTTACACCGGGTGGAATTTCCCCAAACGATTTTATGGTCTTGGAGATCTCATGTGTTCTAGACCCTCCA
Organism: Pinus albicaulis; assembly: GCA_034641835.2. Taxonomy (NCBI): domain Eukaryota; kingdom Viridiplantae; phylum Streptophyta; class Pinopsida; order Pinales; family Pinaceae; genus Pinus; species Pinus albicaulis. The sequence goes on from CM076574.1 coordinate 61,578,054, forward strand.
CAAAGTTTTGGAGCTAGAGCACATCTGATGCTACCCAAAATCTCAACACTCCCTCTTAGCGAGGAATGTGCTCTAACAACACTTCACTCCAGAAGCGTTACTCTGATCTGTGGCATCGGCCCCCTACGTCGTTGATGATTGGCTTGCTGCCCTCCATCCACTGCGCTACTAATTTTGTACCGATGCCTATGACTCTGCCACATCTATAGTGCATCTCCCTCTCAAATGTTTGCATCATGTTTCCTATAGCACTGCCACTACTAACTTTTTCACTACAACTCAGTTGCTGAGAAGTAAGCAACTAAAGGACAATCACCCAACAACTGACACACAATTCAGTCTGGTTGCATCTCATCACTGAAGCACCCTATGTTGATGCTCTGCGTTGTCTCTCTAAATCTTTGCATTGTCTTCTTCTCTGCACTCAGTAAGCACTGCCTCTACGCTACTAAAATCCCTTTAGCCTCTGCGCCACTGCTACCTCTCCTCTGCGCTACTCCAGTATTCAGCGTTCAAGCACTTCTTTGTGCCTTTCCATGATCCTCTGCATCCACTACCCTAGTCATCCTACTACTGTCTTAAGGCTCTCGTATCTCGTATGTGATCCAAGAGTTTGGGCACCTCAAGGATCCCACCATCCACCATTTGTAGCTCACTCTACAGATCTATGTCGCCCCACCTCTTCTCTCAAGGTACATGAGCACTCATGGCCACATCATCATCGTTGCGATCGTCCCCTTTCATTGTTGCTGCCTTGGATTCTGAATCTTCCTTTCCCTTCTTCTTAGGAAAAGTATTGGAGAAGTGTCCTAACTCGCCACATCTGATGCACTGGACCTTGGATAGTTCCTTCTTCTTCTTCCCTTGATGCCGCTATCCCTTAGATCCTAGCGTTGCAACTTCCTCCTCCTCTTTCTTAATTTTGACTCATCTGCTACTGAATTCCCTCTTGGTTATCCTCCTGACGAAGGATTTCCCACATGTTCCCCCAATTTAGGAGTTGTGCTCTGCCCAAGATGCTTTAGACAAAGGTCTCCCACTCATTGGTGATTACATTCAGGGCAGTCCTCACCATGATTCCATCATCAGGAGTTGCACCCATGGCAATCAGCTGGTCTCAGATAGTCTACACTCTAAAGAGGAAGGGATTGATCTCCTCTCCCTTATGCATCTGGAACATCCGCATCTGATTCTCCAAAACCATCTTCCTCTGGATGGAGCTACCTTGATAGAACGTGGTCAACGTTGTCCGCACCTCATTTTTCATCTTCTTCTCAGAAATATGCCGAACCACGTGATATTTCACTCCATCCATGATAAAGCATTTAACCCACGCCTGATTTTCATTGATCTTCTTCATAGCATCAACATTGGTCGACACAGCCAGGACAATGCCATACTCCTCAAGGATTGTCAGGATGCTGGCTTTCCAGATAGAAAAGTTAGACACACCATCTAACCTATCCTGATCTCTTAGTCCATATGGGGCCATCTCTACTCAAACTATCGAAGCAAGTGCTCTTCTCCCTTCTACTGCTGCTACACTCAGCAATAGACCGGATCTGGTTTTCTTGGCTATAGAAAGCCTCTAGAGAGTATGCTCCCTCTGAAAAATGACTTCCCTCCCGGAAATCCTTCAACAATTATGTTGAATCATCCCTCTACAATCACTCCTCCTGATCGAATCTTGGATTTCTTGGAAAGAAAATCTGTTGAGGGACTATTTCCCCTTACTTTGTCAACTTTTCTAGGAATTTTTCTGCACCGATAGAACTGGTGCCCCACTAGCAAATTTGAAGATCATAAACTGCATTTCCAGCCCCGAAAACTGGCACAGTGTCACTCCAACTTGGACAGTGTCACCCTCTAGGGCCCGTGTTAGCCTCTGCGTCATCTCAACGTGAGATTGACAGGCTCTGCGTTACCCACTAGGGTCTACATTAGCCTTTGCGTCAGCTCTGCGTGAGCAAACTAGCTCTTTGTCACCCTTCTATTGGGTCGGCACTATCCATCTAGTGTTGGACTGCCTCTTCCTAGATCTATGAGATTCAGTTGCCCTCCTGTAGCAAAAAAATCTTCAGCCTCTTGCTGATGGCTTCAACTGGATCTATAATCACTCTGATACCATGTGAAAATTTATGAACACATAAAACCTACTGCAAAATATTGATTTACTTATCCTACTTGTTTGATTTAATTAACAAGTTATTTAGCTGAATATTTAGAAAAATATCAAAGAAAACAAAATTTGTAGCCTACACATATACAAATCATTCACTGAAACATAGCACACATATGGCAAGGGACACACAAGATTTTTCAGAAAAATGTCCCGGGAAAAACCCAATGTGGGAAAATCGGTGTAACAGCTCTTTGAGGGTTTTATTATTAAGCAGAATCTGAATACATCAAGGGCACTAGTAGTGGTTTATCGATAGATAATTTCATGGTAGATGTACATTATCACTCAAAGACAGAAAATATGGTTGATTCAAACCATCAAGGGAATTACTGAATACAAACCCTTTTTGGCCCACTCGAGCCCCAACAGTTGTCCCTCCAGCCTCTGTTTCAGCCTCTCCTACCTAATGTAGCCTCTGTGCAGCATAGGCCACCCCTGTGTCACCCTTATGGGCTCTGTGTTGCCTCTGTGTCACCCTGAAGGCTCTGCATCAGCCCCTGCGCTACCTCTACATCAACCTGGATGGGTTGTGTCCCTCTTGCTAGCCTCTGCCCTGCCTCATATGGATCTGCCTCTCTGATTTATGTATTCTCGGCCTCATATTAGTTTAATCCCTCGCTAATCTTCCCCTCAGCAGCACTGCAATCTCACTTGAAAATTATCAGCAAGGCGTGCCCCAAAATTTTGACTTAGCTCAAGTGCTATTGCAATGTGTATATCTCCAACTGAACCTAAGCCTTCCTTTAATAATTTTTTGGTTGAGAAAACAATAGTCGCAATCTAATCTCTAATCAACAGCTCAGATTAGAAAAGGCTTGATCCACATCACTTAGAACATTCTGACCACATGTGTAAATTAATTCACATTAATTTTCAATTTCTCTAAGTTAGACATAGGGTCCCCATTAAAAAATTTAATTATTTGAATAACTTTTACACCGGGTGTAATTTCCCCAAACTATTTCAGGGTCTTGGATATCTCGTGTGTTCTATCCCCTCCACAAATTTTCGGATCTAGAGCACATATGATGCTACCCAAATCTCAGCACTTCCCATGTTTCTTCTTCCACTGATAGGTTCTTCTATTTGATGAGGTACTCAGTAATTGCTCGATTTCTTAGTTCTTAGTCCTCATTTCCAAGATTGTTCCTGGTTCTAATATTAATTTTCCTTATTCATTAATCTTTGATAGAATAGTTTGGAATGGGATATTGTCACCAATTACCTTCTTTAAGCAAGAAACATGGAAGACTATATGTACACGTGAAGATTAAGGAAAATCCAATTTGTAATCCATACTTCCAATCATTTGCAACACCTTATAGGTTCCATAATATCTCAATGCTAATTTAATTTCCTTATTTTGTTGCTTGAGGTGCATATTTTTATATGGTTGTAGTCTCACATATACCCAATTCCCCACTTCAAATCCCTTTCACTAGGATGTTGATATGTTTGTTGTTTCATCATATTTTGTGCAATAATCAAGTTGTGCTTTAATACATTTAGAACCTCTTGTTGTTGTCATATGTGTTCTTCTACTTCTTGAGACTTTAGAGTCCCTTTCAAGGGTGATGTAATAGATGGAGGATTATATACATCAATTGCCATAAATGGAGACATTTTTTATGAAGGAAGGGTGTATTTTGCCACCATTCTACCAAGGGAAACCATTTGACCCATTGTTCCTATTTATCATATGCAAATCAAAGTATATATACTTCTAAACATTTATTCACAATCTCAATTTTCCCATCATATTGAATGTGGTAAGATAAGATATGATCCAATTGAGTACCCAAACAAAAAAATAATTTAGACCAAAAATTTCGAAGGAAAATTGGACTTCTTTCACATACAATAATATTTGGTATTTCATGTAGCTTTTATATTGTTTCCATGAATACCATTGTACTTACTTTAAAAGGATGAGAAAGAGAGAGAAAGTGGGCATAGTTTGTCAATCAATGTACCACTACCATAATGACATTCTTTCATTCAAATTTGGGTAAACATGTAATAAAATCCGTTGAAACTTCTTTCCAATGCTTTCTTGGTGTGGCTAATGGTTGAAGGAGACCCAAGGTCTTTATTGTCTCTCCCTTATTGTGTTGGCACGCCACATTTTCTGCCACAAAATTTTGCATGTCTCCTTTAATATGTTCGCAAATAAAAATATTTCTTGATCATATGGTATGTCTTTAATAACTTTGAATGCCCTCCTATAGGAAAAGTGTGTAATTCAAAAAGGAGCATATGTTTGAGTTGAGAACTCTTATATAAGTATAAGAAATATTGATACTGCAACAAATCATTTTTCCACACTATTTTTTCTACTGCATCAAGGTTCTCCTATAGTTGTTGAGTGATCTTTCATGTCTTCTCATTTTTCTTCCATTATATACTTGCTTCTTCCACTCAGTCATATCATGAAATGAAAATAGTGCATTGTAAACCATTTGTATCTTCCTCTTTCCTTGAGAGAGCATCTGCCAAAATAATTTATTTTCCCTTTTTCTAGAAAGTTTCAAAGTCATAACCCAACATATTTGTGACCAATTTTTGTTGCTCTTCTAAAGATAGTCTTTTGTCCAAGATGTGACTTCAAACCATATTGATTTGTTTTAACTTTGAAGTGTCTTCCTATTAGGAATGGGCACCATTTATTAATTGTGTGTAGTATGGCCAACATTTATTTTTCATAGATGGGTCTGAGTAAGTTATTTCCTTTAATTTCACTACTTTCAGAGGCAAGGGGTGTTCCTTCTTGCATCAAAACTGCACCAATGCCATGCTCTGAGGTATCACACTCCACAATGATTTTTTTTTTGAATTCATGTTTCGCCAAGATGGGAGTTGTACACATATCCTCTTTAAGTTATTTAAAAACATTGGTTGGTTCTTTAGTCCAATAAAATTCTTACTTATTCAATAATTTTGTTAGAGGTGCTTCTATTTGACCATAATTATTGACAACTTGCAATAATATCATGCCAATCTTAAGAATCCTCTAAGTTTATTCAAGGTATTAGGGATTTCACATTTCCTCAAGTCTTTTATTTTTTAGGATCCACCTTGAAAAAATACTTGAGGAATAACAACTCCATGAACTACTCTTCATGGAGTTAAACTGAATAACAACTCCATGAACTACTCTTCCAACTCTGTCATAACTTTGCCACTTCAGTTCTAATTGAGTCCTCCATGCATGAACCACCAGTAAACCCTAGGAATTGTGTAATTCCTTCAACCCATTGATTTTCCAAATCTATATACTGAAATAAAGTGCTCCAAGAGAATAAGTTGATATTTAGAGTCTAATTATTATTAAGGGCTAATAATAATCGACACATCTATTTTTAGATCAACGATCTATAAATAGACTTCATCCAATATTCTAAAAATAGAATTTCATCTATTTTTCCAACTTGACCAACCATCCACAAATAGCATCCTGCAACTTCTGAAATATGATCACCATGTCTAAAAATAGACATAGTCTAAAAATAGACTTACACCTAAAAATAGTCTACGGGCCCACTTAGTGAAGGTGACTGATTTTCACTAAGCTTCATCATCTTGTTGAATCTTAACACTCCCTCTCAACAAGATAGGGATTATCCTTCACCTCGATCCTGCCTCTATGGTATTCGAATTTTCTCCTACCGAGCGCCTTCGTCAGAATATCTGCATCCTGATCTTCCATAGGAATGTACTAAAGCAACATGATCTTCTGCTGCACACAATTTCTGATATGATGATACCGGATATCAATATGTTTAGATCTATCATGAAACGCATGATTAATCGAAAGTTTATTGCAACTCTGATTATCACAATGTATCACTATAGGATCTAAATGTGAACCAAAAAAACCGACCAGGATCTTCCTCATCTAGATAGCCTCACATGCAGCTTGACTTGCTGCCATGTATTCTGCTTCCACTGAACTGAGTGCCACAGATCTTTGTTTCCTACTGTACCAAGAAATTTTTGTAGATCTGATACTAAAAACCCCTCCTGATGTGCTCTTTCTTTCTATTGGGTTGCCTGCCCAATCTGCATCCATGAAGCCATGCAACTTCACATCATCCGTCTGTCTGTACCATAAGCCATACTTAAATGTGCCCTTGAGATACCTCAGGACATGTTTGCCTGCCTTCCAAAAGAGCTTGGTAAGCTTAACCATTGCTTGTGAAAGCTGGTTCACCTCATATCATATGTCTGGTCTTGTATTAACTAAATACATGAGCGAACCCACCAACTGTTGATAAACAGTGGAATCCACTACCTCTGTCGATGTAGCATCCTATTTCCTCCAATTTCCTCGAAGAGGAGTATCAATAGGCTTGCAGCCTTGCATGTGAAACTTATCAAGTATCTCCCAAGCATACTTGCCTTGAGACAAAAACATTTCACCTTCCCGCTGCCATATTTCCAATCCAAGGAAATAATGAAGGAGGCCCAAATCCTTCATCTCAAACTCCTTTACAAGATCTGCCTTGCATGAGTGTATCAACTGCTCATCACTCGTTAGTATTAAATCATCAACATAAAGAACAATGATTAAAATCTTACCCTCCACCACAATTTGGTACAGGTTTGCATCCGCCTCACTCTTGGTGAAGCCAAGACCAGTGAAATAGTTGTCAATATGTGTGTACTAAGAATGTGGTGCTTGCTTAAGCTCATACAACGCTCTTTTGAGTCTGCACACATGTGACTCACTACTGAATATCTCAAATACTTTAGGCTGCTCAATGTACACTTATTCCTCAATGATCCCATTAAGGAACGCAGTCTTCACATCCATCTGATGAAGGTGCCAACCCATCTGCGCTGAGAGAGCAAGGATGGTCCTCGTGGAAGAATACCGTGCGACAGGTGCAAAGGTTTCTTCATAATCAATCCCCTCGATCTGTGAGAAGCCCCGGGCAACAAATCTTGCCTTATACTTCTCAACGCTCCCATCAGCAGTGTGCTTTACCTTGTAGATCCATCTTGATCCTACAACTAATTTACCCACCGGCCTTGGAACAATCCCCCAAGCACTATTTCTGACAATGGAGTCATACTCCTCCACCATGGCATCTACCCATGTGGGCTCCTGCACTGCTTCTTCAAAAGAAGATGGCTCTGTCATGACACACTTTCTCATAAGAGCCATGTATCCAGTAAATCGTTCAGGTGATTGTCTCTGTCTGTGCTGTGATGTAGGGACTCCTACATTCTGTGTTGCATCAAGCTTCAGTCTCTCAGCTTCTGTGGTACACTTTCTGCCTGTTTTGATGTTTGGTTCTGCATGAGTGGATTCCTCCACTCTATGAATCTCCTCCTGTGGCTGATCCACATCTAGAGGCTCATCTTTGGGAACAAGTAGTTCCTCCTCTGCATGCAAGTGTAGCTCCCTCTCAAGCGACAACTTCATGGCTTTCACCTCATTGAATTTTATATCCCGTCACACCACAGTCATTTGACTGTCTAGAAAATAGACACGATAATTATGGGGTGTTTTTGTGTACCCCACAGATATCCCAACTTCTGCAGTCGACTCCAACTTCTTCCTGGCGTCCTTTGACACATGAATGTAAACAGAAGAGCCAAAAATATTCAAATGAGAAATATCAGGCTTCTTACTAGTAAAAGCTTCTTCATGTGTACTCATGCCAAGTACTCTATGAGGACAACGGTTTTGCACATAAACCGTAGTGTTGCATGCTTCCGCCCACAAGTGCATTGGCAGGCCCTGGACATGCAGCATAGCTCGTGCAGCACCCACGATCGTTATGTTCTTCCTCTCCGCGACCCCATTCTACTGTGGGTTATGAGGCGCTATGAGTTCTCTTCAAATTCCTTCTTTGCTGCAGAAGTCCTTGAATTCGTTCGAGATATATTCACCACCATTATCGCTCCGTAGAGCCTTCACTTGCTTCCCCAACTCCTTCTCCACCAATGCTTTAAACTCACAGAAATTTGAGAATGTTTCGCTCTTCTTCTGCATGAAGAAGATCCAGCATCTACGAGAATAGTCATCAACAAAAATAACATAATACCTGTGTTTTGCTGTTGAAGCAACCGAGAAAAGTCCACACACATCTGTGTGATTTCTCTCCAGGATCACTGAAGCATAGTTCTCCTTCTCATGAAAGGTGGTCTTCACAAAATTACCCATAGTACATCCCTTGCACTGATCTGACTGTGCAAGAGTACCCTTGGGAAGTCCAGTAGAAATCTGTTACAAAATCTTCAAAGCACCATGGTGAAGATGGCCCAATCTCCTGTGCCATAATTCGCCCTCATCCTGGCTCACCACTTCTTCTGCTTTGCCCATCATTGCAGCGCAGCCATCTACCTCCAGCTTGTAGAGATTCTTAACTCTAATCCCTATCCTCTTGGTTTGACCCCTTGTTTTATGTCGCAGGAAAGATTTTCCCTCGCTGAAAACAACGTCATAACCTCTGTCTTCCAACATTGTGACCGAGACCAAGTTCTTCTTCAGACCTGGAACATGCATAACATCTTTCAACAGAAATGGATTACCTGACTCCCTCTCAAAGGTAATGGTCCCAATGTCGGTCGCACTGTATCGACCATCGTCGCCCATCTCTATATGCATTTGAAGGTCCTTCTCCTCCAAGTCACTAAACAACTCCTTGTCTCTCGTCATATGGAAAGACGCACCACTATCAAGATACCACACTGATCCCATATAGCTTGAAACCAAGCATGCGATCAAAGAGAAATCAAGTTCAAATTGTGAGGCTAAGGCCCTCATCATCAACAGACCGACACTTCCTGGGCTTCATCCCTAAGGCTGGACAAAATTTGTGGGATATTTTGGAATACTGTCGCCCTTCTCCATTTTTATTTTTCTGAGCTTATCTTTTAGTGCCAACTTCCTCTGGTTGTTGGTGCTGTGGAAAAATTCTGTCAAAGCCTTCCACATTGAAAATGGAGTGGCTTTCCCATGAAGGTTGGACACAATATGTTCCTTCACACCTTCCAACATAATTCTTCTTGTCTTTGCTACCTTCCTTTGCCATGAGTCAAGTAATGCAGCATCACTAGATCCCAGCTTAGGAACATCATTATCAATGAACTCCTTCAGTCCATTATCTTCCAGCACCGCCTCCATCCTATCCTTCCAGGCTATGTAATTTGAGCTGCCATCAAGGGCATACTCCACCGCAACCCATTGAAAGACATTTCAATGTATACTCAATCAAGCCGCACCAAGAAATGGATAGAAGAACAATTGTCCACCAAAGACAAACTTAACAATTCTTCACAATTGCAATCTCTAGTAATTAACATAGCTCCGATACCATGTAGAAATTATATGAAATATGCATGTATATATCTGGACTCTCCTGATGTAACAATATTTATCTTCTTGCTAAATACAGAATCCTTCCACTGTTAATATTTTGCAGAAATTTAAACTCAATTGAAAACACATGAAGCAATAAAAAAATTCGCACATAACACAGTTGTTTAACGAGAAATCCTGAAGCTAAAGACCCCAAATATAATATATTATGTATCATGGAGATCATGTAACAATCTCATACAAAGCTTAGTACATCAAGCTCTCAGTACAATCAATCATCACACACTAACATGAAGAAATCTGCAAATCCATGCACTAATTTCTTGCCACCTGATAGCCTGCCTCCATTTAGGATTATGCCAATCCCCGTTGACATTCACCAATGAATTGAATTAGCTCTGTTTCGATCAAGTAACTCTCATTAATAACTCCAATGTGTGTGTGTGATGCAATCAATGCATCACTATAGTCACAACAGATAGTCCTTCTCACCCTTTCACCTATCTCTCCACTGGGTCTCCACTGGAACTGACATGCACTGTAGTTAATTGTTGTTTTTGTTCAGTTGTTAGTGAGTTATTAGTTGTGAATTAATTAACTAATTAATTCACTTAACTCTCACTAGTGTATCTTACCATAGACTAATAGATACAACAAGAAGAAGCTCAACTCCCAGCTTAAGGCCAATAACTCCAGTTAACCAATAACAACTCCAAGGAACTACTCTTCAACCTCATAACTTTTGCCACGCCGACCGAGTCCTCCATGCATGAACCACCGCAAACCCTAGAATTGTGTAATTCCTTCAAATTTCACTGATTTTCCAAATCTGTATACTGAAATAAAGTGCTCCAAGAGAATAAGTTGATATTTAGAGTCTAATTATTATTAAGGGCTAATAATAATTGACACATTTATTTTTAGATCGACGATCTATAAATAGACTTCGTCCAATATTCTAAAAATAGAATTTCATATATTTTTCAAACTTGACCAACCATCCACAAATAGCATCCTGCAACTTCTGAAATATGATCGCCAATTCTAAAAATAGACTTACACCTAAAAATAGTCCGCGGGCCCACTTAGTGAAGGTGATTGATTTTCACTAAGCTTCATCATCTTGTTGAATCTCAACATTTCATAACCATCACCACCGGTAAAGAGAAAACACTTTGGCTAGGTTGAATGATGCCAACCTATAGAATTTCTTGAACCATAATCTCAATCTCACTCTTTTGTGCATGTGGATACTTTTAAGGCCTAATGTTAGGTGGTACACTTCTAGGTTGCAAATTAATAACATGGTCTTGAAATTGAATATGTGGAAGACCCTTAGGCATCTCTCCAAATATCTTAGAATGATTGTTGATAACTTTTTGGAGATCCACTAGAGTAGAGGGTATAGATGTTTGAATTTCTAATGAACAAAATTATGCAATTACACCTTGGTGTCCCTTTTTTAGCAAATTTTTCATGATATTAGAGCTTATCTCTTTACTAGGTTTCCCTTGGATATCTCTAAGCTCATTTTTTTTTCCTTCTAAGAAAAATATTATGAAAAGGTCCTGAAAATTTAAGGGTCATTATTCGTAATGCTTGTAACCATTGGAACCCTAATACAACATCAAAACCACCCATTTGGATTGTAATAATGGGACTATCCAACAAATACCCTTCCATATTCAACTCAATACTATGGCACTTGCCTAAACAATTTATGGTACCTCAATTTGAAATCATTACTTGAAATTATAGTGTTGGAAATATAAAGCAATTATGAAGTTTTCCCAATTTGTAATTGATGAAGTTTGTGGGAACTTCCTAAATCAATCAATACATTAAATTTTTTTATTTTTGATATATCATTCTATCTTGAGGGTTTATGGAGTAATGATGCTAGCCAATGCATTATAAGAGATTGTTGGAGTAGTCTCTTCTAGCTCTAGATCTTGCGATGATTTCACTTCTTGATCTTCAATATCTTCATATTCTATTCAAAATAATTTCTTCTCACTCCATTTATGTCATTCACTATACTTGATGTCATATTTGAAACATATTCCCTTTGCTCATCTTTCATTCATTTTTTTAGGAGTGAACCTTTTCATTTTAGGAGAGGGGTCGTGATTTTATCTATTGTTAATAATGATGAAATTTCTAGTGGCTATATTACTACCTTTAACTTTCCTTTCTAGAATAAAAGCATGCTCTAGATATTTAGGTTCAAAGAGAATTACTTCATGTTGGATGCTTTCCTTTAAATTTCCCATAGATAGGTCTAAAAAATTATCCTCTGAAATATTCTTTACCCTAAGACTCGAATTTTGGAATTGTTGAATGTGCTCTATAACTATACCTTTTTGTAAATTATTTACCAATTGACTAAAGAATGCATTGCTCTTAATATCTCCATAATTTGTTGTCAATTCCTCTATAAAAACTGAACCAATGTATAACAAAATTATTTTTCCTTTCACAAATCCATTGATACCATATATGTTTATATTATTCTAAAAACATGGGTGCAATATTTACCTTTTATAAGGTTGCTACTTTGTGTAGATCAAATTATTGTTCCATTTGAAATATCCAGGTCATAGCATCATTACCATCAAACTTCCTCATATTAATATTTGGAATGTGGTAGTTCATTGGTGCTAACTTGAATCCCTAATGATGTGGATATTGGATAGATAATTCTTGATTATGGTTCTGTGATTCAATGTTTGTGATTTTTGATGGGCCTCTAAATTAGACATAAATTAAGGCCCATATAACCTTTCTTAGGTACATAAAATATATATTAAATCTCTCCTTCTACACTTAATAATGTTTTTTTAAGCTTTAATATGTTCTTACGAATTTTTAGAGATAATTGCACATTTGTTCCTAATACTATTTATTTTTGAAGGATACTGTGAGAATATTGGGAATATTATGGAGATTTGGAGAAGGAGATAATTTGGGGACTTGCTCCCTACCACTGGAGGATCAAGATTAGAGAATAAATGAACAAAATATCATGAAATAATTGAGAAATTCTGGAGAGATTATAGAACTTCGGTGATTGAGAAAATCTAGGAATGTGTTTCGTGTCATTTACTGCAAACTCCTAGTGTTGGGAACCAGATCCACTATTTTAGGGATTTTGGAGGGGAAAGATTCCTCCTTTCAAGGATAATGATTCCTCGTCATTTTTTATAAGTACCAATTCGAATTTGCCTCTAGGGGCATGGATTTTTTTGTCTTATTGTGGAGAAAACTTGTTTTCTGGAAGCTCCACTTTCTTTTCTTGTAGGGATGTACTTGGACTAATTCAATAATGAAGATTGGCACCATTTTTAGCTTCTAAGGCTTGGTTTATTCCATATGACTCTGATTCCTCCTTGGGCTTGGCCATCCCAGGAGCCTTAGAGCCCTCTTGCACAATTTATTTATGTTATTTTCACTTCTTCTTCACATACATCTCGTATTTTTGTTTTGCATATTTCTATATTTAGTATTCTTTCATTTCTTGTTGTAGGATTGAGTTAAATGATTTAAGTGAGTTATTTTTCAGGTTTTTTATAGGTTCAAAAGCATTATTCATCCCTATAATAACTTTGGAAGGTCATCTTAATCATTAAGCTACTTGGATTTGGTTACTAGTTCACGAATATAAGATTTATGGAAATGATTTGTAGCGAAATAGTAGTAAATTTATGTTATTTTTTAGAAGGGGTTAATGAGATCCATTTGAATTTATTCCACTTGGATTACGTCATAATAATGTTAAATTTAATAACAAAATTAACCCAATTTTATTTTCACTTGATTAGGTTAGGCATTTGATAGATTAAACAGCTCACTAGTTCTTGAATTTCCATATTTTAGAGTAGTAATTTTCTGTTAATTTTAGCACATGTGAGAAGGGATATTTTGGAGTGATTACACTTGGAATGGAGACTTGATACATCATACTTGGTAAAAAAAAATTTCCCATCCCATTTTAATTTTATTTACTTAGTCATTCGGTGATTTATTTCCAAAACATACTTTCCTATAGCAAAAACAGAATTTCCTGTAGCATTCTTGTAGCATGTGTAAACTCGAATAGATTTACTCCCAAAGGTTGGTTTTTGTCTCTTAGGCTTGAATTATGACCCCTAGGATCTAAATGCATAATAGAGGAAGAATAAACACCACTTAGGACATTCATTTTTGCAAATTAGATTAGTTCTTTTTATTTGAATTCATGCTCTTAGGATTTCAATTACAAATTGTTGTCCTTGCCTAGGATTAATTTGTTTTCAAAGAAACACTTCCATTTATGCAATTAGTTTAGGCTTTGATTTCATTAAATTCATTCCATTACATCAGATTAACAAAATAAGGACACATTGTATGTTGCACATATAGTGTCCATACCACTTAAGTTTGTATGAACCCAGGGTTGATAATTAAAGTTGGTAGCCTTAGGAGTTGCAACATTCTTGTTGCAATATTGAGGCTCATCACTTTTTGGCGTCGTTACCAGGGAGGTGTCAAAGTATGCATTATTTTATTCCCTAGTTGATTCATTTCTTTTCTTTCTTCAAAAACAAAAAAATCTGCATTAGGCATATTCTATTTCAAAAACAAAAAATTGCATTGCATTAGCATTCTTATTATTAAAAAAAAAAAAAAATCCAACACCAACCCCCGCCCATTTGATCGCGTGGTGCAGTAAGAACCACATCACCATCCACTTTTGCAGGTATAAGAAGAAGAGGTGGGAGAAAAAGTAGATTAAATGGATCGAGATGATGACAATGAAGAAGATCTTTTTGGGTTTCCCATTCAAGATATTGATGTCACTGTGCATATGAAGAACATCCCTCCATATTTCCTTCCCAACTTCCATGCTATGAGGTCAGAGGATCCGGAAATATTTCTTTTTAAATTTTAAATACTTTATAGATATTATGGCTACTTATCACACACTCAAAAATTGAGATTGTTTCGTGCAACATTGAAGGATAGAGCTCTTAAATGGTTTATGAGTTTAGGTACTAATTCAATAATATCATGGAATGATATGCAAAAGTTGTTTCTATAAAAATATAAATATCATGATATTAAAGAAGAAATCTTTAGAATGAATCAAAAGCAAGATGAGAGCCTTGAAGATCTAATAGATAGGTTCATGTTTAATGTTAAGAGGGGAAAATTACAACATTTAGGATTTTACACACTAAAAACCCTTTTACTTAGAAAAATAGGGATGAGTGGATCGATCTCGTTGATCTCATGAGTAGAGGAGATGTATAAAAATTATCATTTGAAGAAATTGTGAAACATGAAAGCGCATATCAAGAGGAAGGGCAAGAGTAAGTAAATCAACATACATTGGTAAGTCAAGATGAACTTGGAAATTTTCTTGATAACTTTAAAACAGAAATTCTTAGCAATTTAAGTGAACAAGTAGAAATGTTAAGAATGTAAAATGAGAAAAAAGAAGATGTTGATATTTGTGTTATCCATGCAGAATCATATGCTACTAAATATTGTCTATAATTACCATGGTATAATGAAGTTTACCAAGAAGACAATGGAACAAGTCAATCACCATAGAAGCTATGTTATGTAGCTCCAAGAAGACCATGGTAGCCTAGTCAACTTGATATGATGCAAGGACATACTTCACAATTTCAATCTTATTCACTTCCATATCAAACTAATTGGAACACACTCCCTCCTTGGAAACCTTGGCCATCTCAACCCAAAAATTGATCTTGGAAACAAGGTTGGCAAGAACCTTATGGGATAAATCCACAATACCATCAGTATTTTCCTCAATATCTTCCATACCCAACTCCATGCTATCCCTACCATCCACCTCCACCAGAACCAAATCCATCTCATAGATCCACTCCCACTCAACTACTTGTACCACCATTTCCAAACCCACACAATGAAGTATCTCATCTCACTTACAATGTTGAGGTACAATACTACCAAACATATCCTCTTGATCTAAATGGTATTCATCTTAGTTTAAGAAAGGTATTGCAAAAAAGATATTTTCTTGACGTCATGAAGGAAAACATCTAGAAGAAGAAGATTCATGTGAGGAGATCAAAGAATCATGGGTTGCAGGTGATGAAGAGCATACATCAAAATCAGAGATTGATAAAGTTACACTATTAGATATCATTTTTGGGATTCAACTGCGTTAATTTAGTCATTCATCATATAAATTTATACGGTGTTCACCATTATATCCTCCACGTGTTCAAGGCCAAATCAACGAAAAGAAGAAGATTTGAATTTCATGGTAGAAGAGGACACAAAAAGAGATCCAAATGTGCAAGTGTACTAGGGGCATCACAACTATACTAAAATATGATTCCAGACAATCATTAAGTTGCAGCAACACACTCTTCTTCAACAGTACTTGATACAATCTCAGTCAAAGAAATTCATCTATCATATTCAGGTACATGTCAAAGCATGTATTTCAAGTTTACACATGATTTTATCTATCATATTAATGTGCACATGGCTCCATTGGAAGTATTCCTATAATTGAAAGAGATTTTGTTTTTTCAAGTAGATTAGGATAGAAAAAAAAAATTAAAATGGAAAAAGAGAAAAATAAAAAGAAAAAAGAATAAAATCTCAGGTGAAAACCTCTTTTGAGGTGCCTAAGTTGGTTCACTGATTTAAAACCTCCATGAGGTGGTTGAGGGGTTGGAAAAAAGAGAAAATAAGAAGATCCTAGGTGAAAACCTCCTTTGAGGTGCCTAGGCAGACCTACTAGTTGAAAACCTCATTGAGGCAGCTAGTAGGCCTAAAGAAAAAAGAAAAAAAAAAGTGAAAAAATGAAAAGTAAAAAATGTATTTTCTCCATGTATCTCTCTCTAATGAATGCAGGTGCTCTCCAACCTTTGCAAGCAGCCAAAAAAATGAAGTTGGCACCAAAATAAAAATTTGGTCAAAACCTTAGTCAAAGGAATTCAAAATTGGACTTCCTCCTACTTTTCTCATATGCTCCAAAAGGACCAAGGTCATGCCAATCCATCACCCTCATCCATTTTCAACATCCGCCCATCATTTCCAAGCTTTTCTCATTCATTTTCCTTGTTGTCCTAAAATGTTATAGGACACCTTGTTTTTGCTACAAGAAACTCCTATTTTTTAGCAGAACTTTTTTATTATTATATATAAAAAATTATGCATCCATTTACTGATCTGTTTCATGGGGATATGCATATATTTCATGGTAACATGCTCAAGAAATTTTAGCAATTTCTAGTGCACAATTTGTGATAAATCGACCTCCATCACCTATAACCATTTTTTAATTTTTCTCGAGATTCATGCATCCAATGGCTGAGAATTTTTATGGGGAGGTGCATAAGGATGGTAGTAATATTCTCAAAAAATTTCAGATTAATACGATCTACCATTTGAGATCTATGCCTAAATCAAGTATGCTACAAGGGGGTTGTCCTGAGGAGCCTGTATAGTCACATCAAAACTCATCATCTATTATTTTTTCACCTGTAGAGTAGAGGATCCAGAAACCTTGGGAATAATGAAGCCATTTTTTAAATTGAGAAGAGCACATCCTCCTTAGGAAGCATTCCATCCACTCCATCAGCAGAAGATTGAACATTAGGAGGAAGACTGCACACACAAAAAACTTTATCAGTACAAGAATATTCATGCTATCAAGACTTGTACAGAAGAAAATTAATCAACTACAACACTCACATCATGAACATATCAGTAGCATCATTTTATCCAGGGATGTGAAGCAGCAACAACAACAACAAAATAAACCCTAGAAGACCTCTAGATTCAAGGCTATCAACAATAGGACCTCCAACAAATTATCACATGCAGCTTTAGTAGCAGCTTCAGAACCACCAAAGGAAGCTTCAACAGTCATATCAACAACCTCAATATCACCTTAAAAAACCCATCAAGGGTAAGGCTAAGGTATGTAATCGTCTAAACCTTTCTTCGAATCTATTCTAGCTTAAGAAAACAGTAAAAGTGTGAGAAGGAAAGATTTTTTTTATAGCCAAAATCGGTAGTAGAGCAGCCTTGGCCTTATCTAGCAATTAGCTTCACTTTTCCACCAAGACACACACACATGTTCGAGAGGAACAATACAAAAGTAAAGAGGACTTGAGAAAGTGGGTAGTAAGCAGTTAGTTGTGATGGAAGACAAGGAGTGCCAAGGGGTAATTGAGGGCGAACTCAGTTAACAAAAAAATAACTATTAGTTTATTTTCCATGCAATAAAAAAATTAAAAGGTGGACCCACCCCCTCTTGGCATGTGAAATAGAGCTGCTACAGGCGAAGTAGGGTTGCTACAGGCACAAAATTTGTTACAGGAAGTTGCTACAGGAAAGACAAATTTGCTACAGGAAGTTAACCAGGACAAATTTTGTTGATCCAAGGGTGGTTTTATACACAAAGGAGTGGTTTTTTTCCTCTCTTCTCTCTCTCCTCTGCTCACACACTCCATGGACAGCTCCATCATGGACCCATTCACTCATTTCACCTTTAAAGTAGGCAGAAAACTCCATTTTTACTCCTAATTGTAATTGCTATAGGAAATTCCTAACATCTACAGGATTCTTGTAGCACTACATGAAACCCTGTAAATTCTACAGAAAAAATATTTGCAAGGAAAGTATCTCTCTCAGAGGTTTCTAAACTTCAAAAAGAGCATGATAATTTTTTTTTGCTTATACCTACTGTTATTACTCATAAGTTTTAACAACATCATTGATAGGGTCTTACATATCATTCACCTAGGTTCCATGTTGTTTTCATAGTCAAATTCATGAAATTTATAAAAAAACACATGTCACAAGGTCTACCCTAAGTCTAAACCCACCATCAGTCTTGTCATGTCAGTCATATCCATTCCATATCACTTAGTTTTCAGACCCATGCCTTCAAATAAAAAAAATGAGCCACTTGTCTATTTTTCACCTTTTCATAGCGAATACAATGGCAAAACAACGGATTTCACTACGACACTACCTGACACTTCCGTAGTGGATCTGTCAGAAATTTAACTGTTTTCACTAGAAGCTGTGTTTTTCTGCAGAAAATTCATATTAGTGTGAGGTTTCAATTTTTCGATGGCCAAGGATAGAGGTGAGGTCAGAAAATTAGTTATCATTATCACTAGGCATGCAAGATTGTATTTTATCTCATCATTACTTTTTGTGGTCACATGTGTCATCATTCTCCCTCAAGTTGTCGAATTACATTTTAAATATTTCCCCTAAGCTTATCTCTGTCATTCATCGTTCAAAATCTTGCATGTAAAGCATCTTAGTGTCATCCTTGAAGAGCTGGTTCACAGTGCAAAGCAGCTTGCCGTCTAGACTTGTTCATCTGCAGGTGTCACAGCTAGGAGGTGGCAAGGGTTTAAAAGAGCAATGGCAAAAAAGAAGAAAGTGAATAAAGGAGGTTACTGTGTGAGATACGAGCCAATGGATTTGAAATTGATGAATGAAGATCCCACTGTTATGGATGCCTTCAGGAAGGTTGGTTGTCTACAGTTCTTTCAGAAATTGCAGGGTTTTCATGCACAGATATCCAAAGACTTGACAGCGAATTTTGCAGGGACAGCCTCAAAATTTTGGGTATTGAATTTCACAGTATCACCTGATCTTATCTCTCAAGCTACAGAAATACCCAGAGGAGGTGAGGAATGGTTCAAAGGTAAAAAATTCAAAATGCAAAGTTCTGAAGAATTTCTCAAACAGGAGCACATAGGGGCTGACATGACAAGTGGCATCCCAAGGGTTTACATGAAAGAAAACTTTTCAAAGCTGATGTTTGTGGTTCAAAATTATTTTACCTGCGAGGGGAGGTTTCACATGGTCTACTCTTAACACTTCAAACTCCTTATGCATTTCATTGGTAAGAAACCACTTGATTTGCCTTTCTTTTTATTTAGAAGTTTGGGGAAGATGTCAGATACGGTCCAAGCCAAGGCTGAGGGTAGTGAAACATCATTTTTTCACCATGGCATGATCAAATTATTAGTGTTGGAGGAATTAAAAAGGTTAAATAGATATTGAGCATCTTTTCTCTTCCTGAGTGCATATGAGGTAGACTCAGTGACATCTAAAAATATTTCAAAGCCGAAGATCACTTCATCTCCAGCTATGATAGAAGAAATTAATGAAGAAGGTAGATAGCCTACTGTTGAACCAATGGATATGGAAGTTGAACCTCTGCAAGAGACTAATATCCCATAGCCATCACCTGCAATACAAAAACAGAAAATTAGTAAACACAGCAGCAGGAGGGTAACCAGGAGTCAAACCCTTGCCAAGGGAAATCTTGAAGACATCCTCCAGGCAATAGACATTGAATCATCTCCAATTTTCCAGGAAGAAGACATTGAAGGAGATAGAAGGAAGATGCAGAAAGGTAAGTCTATCAAAAAATTGGATTTTGCAGGAGAAGATGTTGGTTTCATTTTCTAGCCAAGGAAGAAAATGACCAGGTCACAGCTTGCAAAGAGTGCCATGGAGAGCAAGAGAGAAGAAAATATTAATGAAGGTAAGCAGCCAGAGAACATCATAGACCTATCTTCAGCATCAGAAGAGGTATTTGTATAAAGGAAAGGAAAAGAACAAGCTGAGGAAAAGACTGAAGTACAAATTTTACAGGAGCAATTGAGAGAGGCCAAGGAAGAAGTAATTGATGTCAAATTATAATGAAAAGAGGCCAAGGTAGACAGACAGCTAATGTCAGAATTTGAGAAAGAAATGAAGGATCAACTAGACAAGTATGAAAAAAAATTGTCAAATGCCAATAAGATGCTGAAGAGAAGTCTTCCTCTGAGGAAGGTGGTGAAAAACACAAGGAGGAGAAATTTTTGGTTGCAGTATGAGAGAAAAAAAGCTCAAAGGGTAGGTTAAAGAGTTGGAATACCAAATGGAAATGATCCAAGAAGAACTCAAGAAAAGAGGGTTGAATATTAGAATGTTAAATGAACCTAAGAGGAATAGCCTGTTGTTGCTAAAGATGAGATACCCAAAGTTTGAGGGGTTAGTCTAAAATAATTTTGATTAAGTTCACAACTTGCGGGAAACACAAATTTTGGTGTAGAAACTAAATTTTTGAAGAAAAGTGACAAATCTACACTTTCAACCAAGATTAGGTAGTTTCGTAACGAAGTCCGAGCTTGAGGGCTGAGATTCGCTACGAAATTTCTGTAGGATGATTTTTTTCTTAAAAAATCAGTTTTGATGGAGATCCAAGGAGGGAAATTGATGGTATTTAGCTCATATGACCTGAAAAACATATCTTGATTAGTAGAGAAGGCAAAAAGGGAGGTTGAATGGCAGAAGTAAACATGCTACTAAATTTCGCTATGAGACTGCCTAAGGTCACTCTATTTTCGTAGAGAAGTCTTTTTAATGATTTTTGAAGGTTTGAAAATCATGATTGAAGAACAGACGGCCACCTGGAGACACCCAAGCTGACAGTGGACCATCCCAGCATAGATTCATTACTTGACAAGAGTGGCACTTATCTAGCTCAGCGTGAAGACAAAGATTAAAGTGGTGTTTATCTTTTCCTAAAAAATACGACTTTTGTTTCCTAATATAGGGGGTATATTTATGTCTTAGTGATGGTGAAATCTACTCGAGAATCTTATCCTTATCCATGTAATTGTCCCATTACTGAATAAGTGAATGCAATAAATTTAAAAGTAGAGTCATATTAGGAGTGTAAGTCTTTAGAGACTAGGTGTCTTTTTGAGTTCCAAAAATGTAGTTTTTGGTTATGTTAGGTGTCAAAGCTATGGTTCGATGATCTAGCCATTTGGGCAGATCCTATGTAAGAAAAAAAGGTCTATTTAAGGATAGGAAATCAAATTAGAAAGGGTTGGAGAATGTTTCTTTGATACCACTATTATTGTAAATATTGAATATCAGTAATAGACATTGATGGTGTTTTTTTGCTCAACCTTAGATTCTTTGAATTTTGCAATGAGTTTATGCCTTATCTTTTTTTAATATCTTTTCTCAATGTCTTGATGTTAAATTAATCATAATTCATTCTCTCATGCTCTGACTTCCTTTTGACATTAAGTTATTGAATAGTTTTCTGTTGTTAGTATTATCTTTTTCCATTGAAACAGTAGAAGCCTCAACTTCCACAAGCGGAATTATTTATCAGTAAGTCCATATTGACTCCATGAGCCCAATGGTAGTGAAATTTATCCCATTTTCACCTTCAATCAAATACACTAAGACACTCACAGAGTTAGTCATCTTATTTAAGACCTAATTGAGCAAATCATTAGATAAATTGAGAGAGCCCTCTCAGGCTGAAGAGGCTAATCCTCAGTCAAAATTTGGTTTGAAAGAGTTAATCTAAGTTGTATAGTGGAGCATCCCATCAGTACCAATTTAGAGATAAAATTTTGGTGCATCTTTCGGGAGTCTAAAGACATATTTCCCGAAGTTTGTGCTCAAACAGTGACGCTGAACTATTGGAGGTAGCAGGAGCTCAGAACATTTCGAGGCTGCAGAAACTACCTTGGTGACTCCACTAAAATTCTTCATGCTTAAAGGTGGATTCGAGAAAAAGACACACAAGGAGAAATCCATATCCTAACCCACCTACAATTGTGGATAATCCAAAGAGGATTCTCAGAGGCATTAGAAGCATCTCTTCAAAATCAGGTATTCCATGACATTCAAGAGCTTGGTCCTCTGAAATTATTTGAATTCCTTAAGATAGGCAATTTGATGATAAAATAGAAGAAGTTTACTTTAGGTGTAAGACTGAAAATCGACTGACTAATATAATACTAAACCTACAAAGACTAGGTATTGACACATCATCCCTAGTATCTAAAGAAGAAAAAGAAGAATTCTTGAAAACAGTCACATCAGAACTGTTATTGGAGAGGGAGTCTTTTGAAAAATTAAAAGAATTAGATCCATTTAAGTTCCTGTTGAAAATAAAATGTGGTATACCTATGCCTGAGTGGAGTTCATTTATATATAGACTTCATATACCATCTACACCACCTCCTAACAACTCATCTTCACCTACTTTTTTCCCAAAAAATCAGAAATTAATCTCATTCGTTGTCCTTCCCCATACCACAGTTCCTGTCATCATGGCTAGAATTGTCCCTCCTCCTCCTCCTGTTGGACCTGCAATGTATGCTCCACTTGTCCTCCTTGTTATTCTTCATGACCTCCCAAATGGGTACTCAACTAGAATAAAAACCTTTGGGAGTGAAGAGGACATATCAGCTGAGGAACATGTGGACCAATTTAATGATTTCATTGATAAAGAGGAGGTAGACCATGAAGATGTAAAAATGAGATTATTTGCCCAGAGTTTCACTGGTGAAGTAAGAAAATGGTTTAAGGCCCTCGCTCCAGCAAGTTTGCAGAATTGGGACTAGCTAAAGGATAGTTTTTTGACCAAGTGGGGGTGTAAGGTGAATCCAGTGCAAGCCCTCACAGAATATAACAATTTGAAAAGAGATTTAGATGAAGTTGTTCAAGACTTCTCTAAGAGGTTTAACAAATTCTATAACTCCATACCTTCTCATATTAAACCTCCTCCGGGAGTTGCTCAATTACACTATGCAAAGGCATCTGATTATGAATTTTCCATCTTTCTTAAAAAGAGAGTCTGCTTCTCTAGTAGAACTATAGAATGATGCAGTAAAAGTGGAAGTAAACGTGATAACTACCAAGAGGTCTAAGATGGGAAAAAAAAATTGAAGGAAGTAAAAACCTTCATCCTCAGATGCTAAATTTGATTCTATGTTGAAGACTATGGAAAAAATCGTGGATAGACTTGTTCTTGGAGCCACTCTCTTACCTCCTACACAACAATATCCACGGATCATAAATCCACAATTTAGGAGGCCTAAAAATTAGCAAATACAAAGAGAAAGAAAAATCAACCTGATCCACAAGTGAGGCCTCCCTTTCAACAAAATGTGCTTGATGAAGAGGAAGCTTAGCCTGAGTTTCAAGAGGATATTATCCACTGTCTAGATGAAGATATTTCTGGGATGTTTCTAACTAAGGAAGAGCATGATGAGTCTGGTCATGATTTAAAAAAATATGAGGGACAATATGATTACCTAAAGGTTTATCAACATGCGATATTTGAAATGTAGAAGCAATAAAATTTAAGAAACAGAAATGTTCCCATCACCACAAACAAAACTCAACCAAAAAAGGATGTTCCTAAAACAATTGAGCAAAAGGACCCACCACCTCCACCTCCTGCCAAAGAAGTTGAAAAAGTCACATCTACTTTCAGTCTAGAGAATGAGATATCTAAAATTAAGATTCATGTCCCCTTTGGAGAAATTATCAAGGTCAATGAATACAGAAGCAAAATTTTCAAGATGTTGAATTCTCAACCAGGGCCTTCAGACATCCTAAATCTGCAAGAAGATCACCCTACCATGTTCCTAGGACCAAGGGTAGAAGATGAATAGAATGAAGAGGTTCCTCCCTTTTATGTCAGTCTAAATATTCATGATATGACTTTTCACAATGCCATGTTGGACTCAGGGGCTTCCCACAACCTTATGCCTAAAGTAATCATGGAGAGGATGGGTTTGGAAATCACTAGACCTTATAAAAATCTATTTTCTTTTGACTCCAAGAGAGTTCAATGCATAGTTCTTATCAAAGATGTTGTGGTTGGCTTATCACAAGTGTCTGCTAAAAAATTGGTGATGGACATAGTAGTGGCTGACATCCCTCCAAAGTTTGGTATGCTCTTATCCAGATCTTGGGGAGCTAAAATTAAAGGTACTATGCAGATGGATATGACATATGCCACCATTCCTGTTTTTGGTGAGCAAAGAAGGTTGTATAGGGAAAGTAGGATGGCCTACATGGTGAGCAGTAAAGATAAGCCTCAAAATTTTCCAATTTATGTTGTTGAGACAGAATTAGGATCGTCAATTTTATTCAATGAGCTAACTAATGAAGCATAAATTGAAGGAAAAAAAAGAAAATTAGCAAGCTGAAAATCAGGAAGGTGTTGAGGAAAAAGCAGAGGTTTGGTGGCTTTTTCACTTTGATGGCTCTACTGGAAGAGAGGGGGTTGGAGCAGGCACATGGATCACTACTCCTGATGATGAAATTAATTTTTACTCTTTTAAACTCAACTTTGATTGCACCAACAATATGGCAAAATATGAATCTATGTTTTTGGGTTTAGAAAATTTGAAGAAACTAGGTGCCAATAAGATATAGTATGTGGTGATTCAGATTTAGTAATCAAACAAGTTGAAGGGTCATACCAAACCAAGGATGTAAGAATGAGGGATTACATAAATCTGATTATGGAAATGCTTGAAATTTTTCAAGAATATGCCTTCATTGTGAAAACTAGAGACCAAAATTTAGTGGTTGATTCTTTAGCTATCTCTGCAAGTTTTTTTTTCATCCCTACACATTCTAATGAGGAATTATGAGGTTGAAGTTAGGCATAGGCCAGCAATTCTTGATAATATCATTCATTGGAAAGTGTTTTAGGATGATCAACAAGTCCAAAATTTCCTAGAATTGAAGGAGGAGTTTGAAAACATACAAGTGGATCAGCAAAATATGTTTGCTGAAACCAAGGTCAATTATGAAGTCTTGCAATTGAAAAACAATTGTATACCAAAGGGCCTTATTCCTCTTGAAATTTTTTTTTGATCAAAATGATGTTTTTAAATCTCCTAGAATGCAGGTTGATGATGAGGAGGTAGAAACTTGCAATCTTGGTACAATAGCAACACCTAAAATAGTCAAACTTTCTGAGTTCCTTTCTATGGAGATGAATCAGAAGTATGTGCAGATAATGAAGAAATATATTGATGTGTTTTCCTGGAGCTATGTTGATCTGAAAAGGTATGATCCTAGCATTATACAGTATGCTATTCCTATCAAAGAGAATGAGAAACGTTTCAAACAGAAATTGAGAAGCATTAATCCTTTTCTCATGCCTCTGATTGAGAAAGAGATTAAGAAATTTTTTTATGCAAAGATCATTGTCCCTATAAGGTTTTCAAAATGGCTTGCTAATCTGGTGCATGTTAGAAAAAAGAGTGGTGAGATCAGAATTTGTATTGATTTTAGAAATCCGAACAAGGCTTATTTGAAGGACAACTATCCTCTTCCCAAGATGGATCAGATATTGCAGAATATTTTTGGCCCTCAAATGATGTCCAATGTGGATGGATTTTCAGGTTATAACCAGATATTGGTACATCCATAACATCAAGAGAAGACTTCCTTTACCACGCCATGGGGAACATTCATGTATGCCAAGATGCCTTTTGGTTTGATGAATGTAGGAGCGACTTTTCAAAGAGCAATGGATATTTCCTTTGATGAGGAGAAAGATAAATCAGTTGTGGTCTATTTGGATGACATAACTGTGTTTTCAAGAAAGGAGGAGGATCACTTGAAAAATTTGGAGAAAATTCTGCAGAAATGCAGAAAGTTTGGTATCTCTCTTAATCCCACTAAAATTATTTTTTCTCTAACTTCTGGAAAATTTCTTGGACATATCATATCTAAGGATGGGGTAAATATTGATCCTAATAGATTCAGTGCAATTCAAAAGATACACCTGCCAAGGAATAAGAAGGAGATTCAGTCTTTTCTTGGAAAGGTAAATTTTGTTAGAAGGTTCATCTCGAACTTTATTGAGATTGTCAAAGACATTACTAAGATGCTAAAGAAAGGAGTTGATATTAAGTGGATTGTTGAAGCTAAGCAATGATTTGAAGAGATAAATAAATCCCTCACTCGAGCCCCAGTGCTTATTAGTCCAAATTTCTCAAGTGAATTTTTGGTTTTCACATTTGCCTCTGAAAATACCATTGCTGGAGTTTTATTGCAGAAAGGACAGCAAGGTACTGAACAACCTATTTCATTTTTTAGCATGACTCCTGCCAAATCTGAGTTGAAGTATAATATTTTGGAAAAATAGGCATATGCTTTGGTCAAAGCTCTTAAAGAATTCATAATTTGTATTTTGCATTCTCGTGTCATTGAATTTGTACCTAACACTATGGTTAAGGATATTTTGACACAAGATGATCCTGATGGAAAAAGAGGGAAATGGATAGCTACTTTTCTGGTGTATGACATATAAATCAAGCCTGCAAAGTTGGTGAAGGGACCAGGGTTAGCAAAACTAATGGCACAATCCAACTTTGAATGTCTTGACATGAACTTCATTGCAGAAATTCCAGAGCTGACAGAAGATACCTGTTGAAGAGAAATTCATCTTGTCTGAATGGTACAGAGATGTAATCTTTGTCCTACATCATCACAAATATCCTCTAGATTTGACCAAGTCTAAATCAAGGTTTGTAAATCTGAAATCATTAAGATATTGTGTTGTGAATAAGAATCTGTATTGGAAAGATACTGGTGGTATTCTTTTGAATTGTTTGTTGGAAGATGAAGCTGAAAGGGTCATTAAATAGTTTCATAAGGGATATTGTGTAGGACACCATTACTGGAAAGCCACAACCAACAAAATACTCAGAGCAGGCTACTATTGGCCTATTATGTTTAAGTATGTCTACAAGAATATCGTTGCATGGCATGAATGCCAAATTTTTTATGGTAAGAAGAAGTTAATTCCTTTACCTTTGATGCCAATATATGTTGAAGTGCCTTTCCAACAATGGGGGTTGGATTTCATTGGTGAAATACACCCAGCATCTTCAAGGTAGCATCGCTGGATTTTGACAGCCACAGATTATTTCACTAAATGGATTGAAGCAATCTCGACAAGGCAGGCCACTGATTAAGTCATCATTCAATTCTTGGAGAACAATATTTTGTCCAGGTTTGGTTCTCCTATGAAGATCATTACTGACAATGCACAATATTTTAAATCCAAAAAATTAATTGGCTTTTGTCATCAATATCATATCACAATTGGACATTCAACAGCCTATTACCCCCAAGTTACTGGTCTTGCAGAATCATCCAATAAAAGTATAGTGAGGATCATCAAAAAGGTGTTGCAAGAAAACAAGAGATCATGGCACCTAAAGTTGAAGTTTTCTCTTTGGGCTAATAGAGTTTGCACAAAGCGATCCATTGGTACATCTCCTTATGAAATGATGTATGGAGCTGAAGTTATTTTTCCCACTTCTTTGGGAGTTCCGGTAATGAAGTTGTTGCAAGGAATTGAAGAGGAGCCAAATTCTATTCAGAGAAGGATAAACCAGCTTATATATCTGCAAGAAAAAATAGAAGAGGTATATAACAACCATCAGCAATCAAAAAATAGAGTAAAGAAAACATTTGACAGAAAAGTTAAAGAGGAAAATTTCCTTCTTCAAGATGTAGTTTTGAAATGGGAAGCCATAATTGAAGAAAAGGGGAAGCATAGAAAGCTTGAGAATATATGGAAGGGACCATTTGTGGTAGTTTCCTATCATGGCAACAACACTTATGGACAGTTGTGTGCAGGAGGACCAGTCAATGGGAGGTTTATGAAACACTACTCCTCCTAAGGCTTTTTACTGAATTTCACTCCATTGTATATATTTCGTTTTCTATTATGATTTTTTTCTAATAAATATAAGCTCGTCATCAAGCTTGAGCATGAGGAGAAGGCCATAAAAGATTGAGGAAGGCTTTGTGAATTTCAAAAGTTTTTTTTTCATTAAATGAAGGCACTGGAACTACATGTTCTTTGTTGTACCACAGGGGCACACCATCCCTAGTCGAGCCACTTTTATCACTCATAAGTTTTAACAACTTCATTGATAGGGTCTTACATATCATTCACCTAGGTTCCATGTTGTTTTCATAGTAAAATTCATGAAATTTATTAAAAAAACACATGTGACAAGGTCTACCCTAAGTCTAAACCCACCATCAATCCTGTCATGTCAGTCAAATCCATTCCATATCATTTATTTTTCGCACCCATACCTTCAAATAAAAAAAATGAGCCACTTTTTTTCTTTTCACCTTTTCATAGCGAATACAATGGCAAAACATCGTATTTCACTACAAAACTACCTTACAATTTCGTAGCGGATCTGTCAGAAATTTAACTATTTTCACTACAAAATTGTGTTTTTCAGTAGAAAAGACAGAGTAGTGTGAGGTGTCAAGTTTTCAATGGCCAAGGATAGAGGTGAGGTCAAAAAATTATTTATCATGATCACCAAGCATGCAAGATCACATTTTCTCTCATCATTGCTTTTTGTGGTCACATGTGTCATCATTCTCCCTCAAGTTGTCGAATTACATTTTAAATCTTGCCCCTAAGCTTCTCTCTATCATTAATCATCCAAAATATTTCATGTAAAGCATCTCAGTGTCATCCTTGAAGAGCTGGTTCACAGCGCAAAGCAGCTTACTATCTAGATTTGTTCATCTGCAGGTGTCACATCTAGGAGGTAGCAAGGGTATAAAAGAGCAATGGCAGCAAAGAAGAAAGTGAATAAAGGAGTTTATTGTGTGAAATAGGAGCCAATGGATTTGAAATTGTTGAATGAAGATCCCAACATCATGGATGCCTTTAGGAAGGTTGGTTGTCTATAGTTCTGTCGGAAATTGCAGGGTTTTCATGCTCGGATATCCAAAGACTTCGCAACCAATTTCAAAGGGACAACCTCAAAAGTTGGGGTATTGAATTTCATAGTATTACCTTATATTATCTCTCAAGCTACAGAAATACCTTGAGGAGGTGAGGAATGGTCCAAAGGTATAAAATTCAAAATGAAAAGCTGTGAAGAATTTATCAAACAACAGTACATAGGGGCTACCATGACAAGTAGAGTCCCCAGGGGTTACATGAAATAAAACTATTCAAAGTTGTTGTTTGTGGTTCAGAAGTATTTTACCTGTGAGGGGAGGTTTCACATGGTCTACTCTTATCACTTCAGAATCCTTTTGCATTTCATTGGTAAGCAACCACTTGATTTGACTTTCTTTTTATTTAGAATTTTTGGGAATATCTCAGATAAGGTCCAAGCCAAGGTTTAGGGTAGTGAAACATCATTTTTTCACTATGTCTTGATCAAATTATTAGTGTTGGAGGAATTAAAAAGGTTAAACAAATATTGGTCATCTTTTCTCTTCCTGAGTGGATATGAGGTAGACTCAGTGACACCTAAAAATATTTCAAAGTCGAAGATCACTTCATCTTCATCTATGATAGAAGAAATTAATGAAGAAGAAGGACAGCCTACTATTGAACCAATGGATATGGAAGTTGAACCTCTGCCAGAGACTGATATCCCATAGACATCACCGGCAAGAAAAAAACAGAAAATTAGTAAACACAACAATAGGAGGGTAACCAGGAGTCAAACCCTTGCCAAGGGAAATATTGAAGACATCCTACAGGAAATAGACATTGAAGAATCTCCAATTTTCCATGGAGAAGACATTAAAGGTGATAGAAGGAAGATGCAGAAAGCTAAGTCTGTCAAAAAATTGGATTTTGCAGGAGAAGATGCTCGTTTCATTTTCCAGCCAAGGAAGCCAAATGACCAGGTCACAACTTGCAAAGGGTTCCATGGAGAGCAAGAGAGAAAAAAATATTAATGAAGGTAAGCAGCCAATGAACATCATAGACCTATCTCCAGCAGCAGAATAGGTATTTGTACAAAGGAAAGGAAAATAACAAGATGAGGAAAAGACTGAAGCGCAAATTTTACAGGAGCAATTGAGAGAGGCCAGGGAAGAATTAATTGAAGTCAAATTAGAATCAAAATAGGCCAAGGTAAACAGACAACTAATGGAAGACTTTGAGAACTAAATGACAGATCAGCTAGACAATTGTGACAAAAATTTGGAAAATGCCAATAAGATGTTGAAGAGAAGTCTTCCTCTGAGGAAGGTGGTGAAAAACACAAGGAGGAGAAATATGTGGTTGCAATCTAAGAGAAAAAAGTTCAAAGGTCAGGTTAAGGACTTGGAATACCAAATGGAAATGATCCAAGAAGAACTAAAGAAAAGTGGGTTGAAGATTAGAATGGTAAATGAACCTAAAGAGGAACAGCTTGTTATTGCTAAAGATGGGATACCCAAATTCTAAGCGGTTATTTTAAAATAATGTTAATTAAGTTTACAACTTGCAAGAAACACAAATTTTGGTGCAGAAACTAAATTTTTGAAGAAAAGTGACAAATATGCACTTTCAGCCAAGATTAGGCAGTTTCGTAGCGAAGTCCTGGCTTAAGGGCCGAAATTCGCTACGAAATTTATGTAGGATGTTTTTTGCTTAAAAAATCAGTTTTGATGGAGATCCAAGAAGGGGAATTGATGGTATTTAGCTCATATGACTTGAAAAACAAATCTTGATCAGCAGAGAAGGAAAAAAGGGAGGTTGAATGGTAGAAGTAAACATGCTACTAAATTTCACTACGAAACTGCCTAAGGTCACTTTGTTTTCGCAGCGAAGTCCTTTTAATGATTTTTGAAGGTTTGAAAATCATGATTGAAAAACAGCCAGCCACCTAGAGACATCCAAGCTGATAGTGGACCATCCAACATAGATTTTTTACTTGACAAGAGTGGCACTTATCCAACTCAACATGAAGACAAAGATTAAAGTGGTGTTTATCGTTTCCTAAAAAATGGGATTGTTGTTTCCTAATATAGGGGGTATATTAATGTCTTAGTGATGGTGAAAGCTACTCGAGCATCTGATCCTTATCCATGTAATTGTCCCATTACTGAAGAAGTGAATGTAATAAATGTAAAAGCAGAGTCCTATTAGGAGTGTAATTCTTTAGAGACTAGGTGTCTTTTTCAATTCCAAAAATCTAGTTTTTATTTATGTTAGGTGTCAAAGTTATGGTTCGATGATCTAGCTAGCTGCGCAGATCCTATGTAAGCAACAAAGGTCTATTTAAAGACAGTAAATCAAATCAGAAAGGGTTGGAGAATGTTTCTTTGATACCACTATTATTGTAAATCTTAAATATCAGTAATAGACAGTGATGGTATTTTTCTCCTCAACTTGAGAGTCTTTGACTGTTGCAATGATTTTATGCCTTATATTTGCTTAATATTTTTTCTCAGTGTCTTGATGTTAAATTAATCATAATTCATGCCCTCATGCTCTGACTTCCTTTTGAAATTAAGTTATTGAATAGTTTTCTGTTGTTAGTATTATCTTTTTCCATTGAAATAGTAGAAGCCTCAGCTTCCACAAGCATAATTATTTATCGCTAAGTCCATATTCACTCCATGATCCCAATGGTAGTGAAATTTAACCCATTTTTCACCTGCAATCAAATGCACTAAGACACTCACAGATTTATCCATCTAATTTAAGACCTAATTGAGAAAATCATTAGATAAATTGAGATAGCCCTCTCAGACTGAAGGGGTTAATCCTCAGTCAAAAGTTGGTTTTAAAGAGTTACTCTAAGTTGTCTTGTGGAGAAACCCATCAGTACCAATTTAGAGATAACACCTACCACTCCTAACCCTCACTTCACTCCTTTCACAAGGATTCACTATATCACCTATACCATGGCATGGGACCTCTCCCCTTACCTCTCCATCACTCCAATCATACCATCACTCCATCCCTAACCTACATAAACCATTTCCCTTCATCTATAAGCAATATAGAGCCCTAAGAAGTAGAAAGAAGACTGCTACAGGAAGTTGAAAAGTTTCTTGTAGCAATTATGTATATGGCACAACAACGTCAAAATTTGAGGATAAGTTGATGAATATGGCTTGAAAGGACCACCAGCAACGTCCAGGAGGATGAACACACCAGCAAAGGCACCTGAGGACCTCCACGCAACACCTGCAAGAAGAAAAAACAAATAAAAATGTTAAGCAGCTCACTCAGAAACAAGCTGCTAACTTAGAATATACATAAACACACACACACACACACACAGCAAGAGAAAGATAGCCATGGCTATCACCAAACTCCAGCTCCCTACACCAAATAATGTTTGCAACTCCTCAGCAATAGGTACAAACAAGGACCTGACTTTTCACACCAATGCAATTGAGGAATCACTTGAGAGAAAGAAGCAGCATGAACCTACGTTATAAGTTTAATGGGAAATTGATATAGGGGAAGAAATTAAAATAGAAGAATAGAAAAAAAATCAGCAGGAGGAATAGCACATGGAAAAATAAACAAAGAATGAAATAGGCCATCATACATGAAGAACAACAAGGTAAGGAGGATGAATATGTTGCTCAGAGGATGAGCAACAGTTTCAGTAGTGAGGTATGATGGGCCTCTAAATTAGACATAAATTAAGGCCCATCTAACATTTCTTAGGTACATAAAAGATATATTAAATATCTCCTTCTACACTTAATAATGTTTTTTTAAGCTTTAATATGTTCTTAGGAAAGATTAGAGATAATTGCATATTTGTGCCTAACATTATTTATTTTTGAAGGATATTGTGAGAATATTGGGCAGATTATGGAGATTTGGAGAAGGAGATAATTTAGGGAATTTCTCCCTACTATTGGAGGATCAATATTGGAGAATAAATTAACAAAATATCATGAAATAATTGAGAAATTCTGGAGATATTTTGTTACTCCAAAGATTGAGAAAATCTAGGAATGTGTTCCCTATCATTTACTGCAAACTCCTAGTGTTGGGAACCAGATCCACTATTTGAGTGATTTTGGAGGGGAAAGCTTCCTCCTTTCAAGGATAATCCTTCCTCATCATTTTGTATAAGTACCAATTCGAATTGGCCTCTAGGGGCATGGATTGTTTAGTCTTATTGTGGAGAAAACTTGTTGTCTGGAATCTCCACTTTCTTTTCTTGGAGGGATGTACTTGGACTGATTCAATAATGAAGGTTAGTGTCATTTTTAACTTATAAGGCTTGATTTCTTCCAAATGACTCTGATTCCTCCTTGGGATTGGCCATCCCAGGAGCCTCAGAGCCCTCTTTCACAATTCTTTATTTTCTTTTCACTTCTTATTAACATACATCTCTTATTTTTTTTTGCATATTTTTGTATTTAGTATTGTTTCTTTTCTTGTTGTAGGATTCAGTTAAATGATTTAAGTGAGTTATTTTGTGGGTTTTTTATAGGTTCAAAAGTATTATTCATCCCTATAATAACTTTGGAATGTCATCTCAATCATTAAGCTACTTGGATTTGGTTACTAGTTCACAAATATAAGATTTATGGAAATGCCTTGTAGCAAAATAGTAGTAAATTTCTGCTATTTTTAAAAGGGGTTACTGAGATCCATTTGACTTGATTCCACTTGGATTAAGTCATAATAATTTTAAATATAGTAAAAAAAATTACCCCATTTCATTTTCAATTGATGAGGTTAGGCATTTGATAGATTAACTAGCTCACCAATTCTTGAATTTCCAGATTTTAGAGTAGTAATTTTCTGTTATCTTTTAGCACATGTGAATAGGGATATTTTGGAGTGATTCCACTTGGAATGGAGACCTAAGACATCATTCTTAATAAAAAAAATTGTCCCATCCTGTTTTCATTTTATTTACTTAGTCATTTGGTGAGTTATTTCCAAAATATACTTTCTGATAACAAAAATAGAGTTTCTTGTAGCACTCTTGGAGCATGTGTAAACTCGACCAGATTTGCTCCCAAAGGTTGGTTTTTATCTCTTAGGATTGCATCATGACCCCTAGGATCTAAATACATGATCAAGGAATAATAAACACCACTTTGGTATTTATTTTCGCAAATTAGATTAGGTCTTTTTATTTGAATTCATGCTCTTAGGAATTCAATTAAAAATTGTTGTTCTTGCCTAGGATTATTTTGTTTTCAAAGCAACACTTCCATTTATTCAATTATTTTAGGCTTTGATTTCATGAAATTTACTCCATTACATCATATCAACAAAATAAGGACACATTGTATGTTGCACATATAGTGCCGATACCTCTTAAGTTTGTACTAACCCCGGGTTCATAATTAAAGTTGGTAGCCTTGGAAGTTGCAGCATTATTGTTGCAATATTGAGGCTCATCACTTTCCAATTGTGATAATATATTCAGCATATTTCATTGAGTATCAACACGATGGTTCTCCTTATTTTCAATATTTCCATGGATCCCCAAATCTCTTGTTCACCTTAGCTTTGAACTAGTTTCGGTCTTCATAATTATCAATGTACTCAAATAATTATGTATATATTATGTTACAATAAAAATAAGAAATAAAAATATTATTATCAAGCATGGGTTTCATGCTTCATTTTGGTGGTCATCTAGGTCAAGCATGTTCTTCAAGCTTCTAGGATTTTTTTATGTCAAAAGAATATTTTTCTTGAGTCAAAATAGTATTTATCATTTATATAAGACCCTATCGAGCAAGATGTAATATGTAAAATATATTTATTTTGTGTGTATAAAGTCCTAGAAACTTCCAAGCACAAGTTGGCCCAAAAGAAGGAATTTGAACCCCACAAATATGTATAAATAGAAGCAATATCGACCTCATTTAGCACCAGTTTGATATATCTCATCAAGAAGTTTGATGTGAAGCGGGAAACATCAAGGAAGAAAGTGTGAAAGTCTATAAGTGAATAATATCTCTAGAAGAATGAAGAAAAAAAAATTGGGCTTTATTCTCTCACACGTGTGAAGGTTAGGGTTTTTGTAGCTTCAAGGGAGGCCAAAAATTGCAGGTCTGAATTTCATGAGGCTGAATTGTAGATCCAAGTTGCAAGAGAGTCGAATACTTTGTTTTCATATATATTGACTTTGGAGACATTGGTCTATACGAGGGAAGTATTCTTGAAGAACTGACACATGATAGAATTTGGTTTTCTACAGCTGCTTCAAGGCTAAAGTTGTAGGTTTAAGTTTCAGGTCGAAGATGGGGCCAAAGTTGAAGCAGGATTGACTATTTTTCTCTTGGTTTATTTTTGACTTGATTAGAACAGATTCTTGAAGGACTGACTTGGTCTAGCGTTTGGGTCTTGGTTTTTTCATTTGAAGAAAATTATATAAGAAGAGAAGAGATTTTTTGGGTTTTCCCCTTGGAGGGTTTTTTCCCTAGCATGGAGCCTAATTTCTATGTCCATTATATTTACTATGTTTTTCTTTATAATTTTTTGATGAAGAATATCTAATACTGAAACACAAAAAGATAAATAAATTTTACAATAAATTATTAAGGAAATGAAAAATTGAATTAATAGTTTCCCTATTTCATTCTCCAACTTGGTATTGGAGCGAAGGTGAATGAGAGAAGGCAGATGGAAAGACACAAAGAAATGAAATCATTTGTAGAAGGAAACAAGGAAATAAGAATTCCCATTGATCTAGAAGGGGGGTTACTGCATTAAAAAATAACCCATCATCAAGTTCTCTTTTGAAGTTATCTAGTATACTTCATCATATTGAAAAAGAAGTAACAAGGAGTCCTAGGATCATCATTCACTCTTTGAATTTGTTTGAAGATGTCTTTGTTGAAGGCATATTAGAATATATCATTCTATGGCATATTTTGAAGTCTTCTTGTAGGTATTGAAGGCATCAACATAGTTGAATACATCATCTAGAAGGATGACTCTTGGGTGGAAAATAATGAAGTCATGGATTATGTCCTAGGAGAAGTAGTTGTAATATACAAAGAGAAGACTCCACAGTTATAAAATTACAAGAAGGGAGAAGTAATGACACAAAGGATCATTATTGAAGTCATTATAGATCATCTTGTTCCATTTTTTGTTGATTTGAAGACATCAAAGGTTATGTATGATAATTTGGTTAAATTGTACTCTATAAGTACACAAGGTCAAAATATTTCCTTGAGGAATAAACTATATAGAATAAGTAAACAAAAGGATGAAGAAATGACGACATAAGAGACTAGTTTCAAGGGCTTGGGGAGACTGTTCCATGATTTTCCACCTGATTGGATTAGTTTTGCAACTAGCATCTACTCAAAGAAAGATACAACACATTTTGATGAATTGTGGGCTCATTGTATATTTGAAGAAACTAGGATCAAGGAAAATAATGATACTGAATCAAATAAATATTTCAAGCCTTAATTGCAAGAACCAAGAAGTTAAGGAAAGGGAAGTTTGGAAAGTCTAAGAAGAACATAGACAAGTCCAAGATTCAATATTTTTGATGTGATGAGTATGGACACTTTAAAATATATTGTCCAAACAATAAATCGAAAACCAAAAGGAAGGAAAGAGGTGACTCTCACTTAGCTGAAGAAAAGGGAGAACCTAAGAAGAAGCTAAAAGGAGAAGATCAAAAATATCTTTATTATTGAAGGAAGTCTCATCTCTATCAAGTTATTTATAAATTTTTGTCTTTATTTTATTAAGTAGAAAGTAGTGTAGCATGCATTATTATCTAGAAGAGTATTAGCGTTATAAAAATCATCTCATCATAGATAGAAGCACATGAAAGTAGAAAAATTGGAATCTACTTGTTTAAATTTTTTTTTGGAAAGAAATTTTGGTTTAAAGAGAATGAGAAGTTTGAAACCATATTGCATATTATAGTTCATCCATGAATTTTCTAACATTATTTTAGAGGTATTCATTTTGCAAAGAAGGATCATAAATATCCTATAAGAATCATCATTATGAAATATTCTTGGAATCAACATTATGATTGGTATATATTCCATCTAGTTTGGAAACAATACTTCTAAATGATGAAGGAATGTAGATGGTCAAATTGCAGTGTCAAGGGAATAATGAAAGTCTTTCTACTCTTGGAAAAAGTAAATCTATGCAAGAAGCAAACTCATTCAAAATATGGATGGATGATTCTACAAAAGAAAAGGTATCTATATTTGAAGTAATTATTCCCTAATATATGGTTTGTATCTACTAGAATCATGAAGGAAGAATTTGTCACGAAAGTGTGCTTGGTAAGTCTTCCATATAGCTGCATGATTCTCGAAAGAAGAAATTTTACATGATTTGGAATGGGTGGAGATCAAAACGTTCTCACATAATTGCATGACATATAACAATGTTGATCAATATCAAGTATAGTCTCTGGAAGAAATATAGGATTTATCTATGACAAATCCAAGGAAGATATTGTAGCTTGGTAATCAAGTTTGGTCCATAGGAACTCTGATTAAAAGGAATGCATGGAAGGATTATTATATAATGTGGAGATGAATCATATGAAAGGATGTTGATCTCAAAGGACTCAAGTATGCAAATATTTTGATGAAAAGAGGCCATCATCATAAGGTAAATTTGGTATTAATATTTTGATATTGTTTATATGGTTAACATATTGTTTTTCTACTTGGAAATATGTTCCAGGAATACATACTGACAGTTGAGGCAAGTTCAACTATTGGTATTGTACTTGATTCAAAGAACATATTGATTGAGTAAATGGTCTTGACAATCCTTGGAGAGTTATGTAGTCAAGGTTTTCACATCATAACCTTGAGATTGAAAGGTAGAAATGTAAGAAGATAAATTGATTTTCATGTTCCTAAACCTACAAATATCACTTTCATGTTCAGAAGGAGTTATTATTATTTTAAATTTTAATAAGGATCGATATAATGCCTTAGTTAATAATGATCATAGGAAAGTGATATGAAATATTTATGGCATGAACCCTGACACAATATTAAATAAAGAGGATGGCTCCATAATACACAAGAAGGAATAAATTTTGATATAATGATGTGAAGGAAAGAGAGATCCATGCAACTATCTCCGTGAAGAATTTGTATTTGATAAATTTATGAAGACAAGTTATAAGCTTGTGGTGATGAGTGTTGGTGTCACAGAGGTGGCTTATTATAGGCAACCCTAGTGCTTTTCATTTAATTATCAACCCGAGGTAAGTCTTCTTATTTCAAGATTATCGGCACAATATATCCAAGTGAGATTGAATAATAGATACTTTATGTTGTTTATGAGAAAGGATTATTTAGCCTCCTAAATTCAATCAACTTAACGAGGAATGATTTGGTAGGTTATGGTTGGTTCTTCTGTCAAGCCTATGATTGAACAACGGTATGGTGGTTTGAGCAGCAACTTAATAAATTGAACAGCAATATAAATGAATTGATCTAAAGCAATATGAATGAATCGAACAACAGTCTAAGTGAATTTAACAGCAATCTTAAATTAATTAAACAACAATCGTAAACGAATTGAATAGCAATGGTAAACGAATTGAACAGCAATATTAAATGAAGCAATCTAAATGAATTGAACGACAATCTTAAATGAATTGAACAGCAATCTAAATGAATTGTACAGCACTCACTTATATAATTTTGCAATGGAATTCTCTTTGTAAACTAACTCATTGGAATTTACCAATAGATGCTTTACCGTGTTGACAGAACAATGTAATCCACAAAGATAAGTAACATCGAGAAATAACTATCTTGTGATTTGTAAATCGATTGCAAAGGCATTGAAAGGAACTGAAAACATCTACTGGAGATGAAGTATTACTATAAACCAGAAAATATGAAATGTGATCATTCTGAATCAAGAAATACAAATACTGAACTATTATAAAGGAAGAACAAATGTAACTTTATTGAGTAGAGAAGTATGTTACAACCGCATCAGATAACTGAACATGGATTCTATAACTAACGCGCAACACATAATTGACGCAGAAACTCCCAGAGGTTGGGCCCAGACCACTAGAAGTTCTAACACGATGAAAACCTCAAAAGGTAATTGTACAAAACATTAGAACTCAAAAGATAATGCAAGAATACAATATGACAACTTCTATCTTGACGCACTGATTACAGAGGTAAAATTCCCATTTAACTTCGACTCTCTATCTAGTTCGTCCCTGGCCCTTTTAAAGGCAATTTCACGCAATGAGGAAGTATTTTCCAAAAGACAGCCCGCTGCGCGTAGCTATTGTTTGAGTTCTTGGGCTTAAATCCGTCTATCTGCCTTCTGCCGGCTTCTGGGAGTTACTGAGATCCCATACATTTGTGTCTGTTAGTTGTCTTTCTGTTTACCATTGGTTCAGCTACTCTGCCTCCCTGCATATGGAGATACAATAAGTCAATTTTTTGTTATAGAAACATTCCTTTTTTCGTTAGTAGTATTGCTCTAGTTTTCATAAATCTTTTAATTCTTTATTGTTAAGATGAGGAAGAATTCCCAAAATTGTGACATAATTTGAAGTGATTATAGGGTGAAAACGTACCTCAATCCAGGCCCAACATACTCCCCTGCTTACCTCATTTCATGTCCTCATGCAAACAGATGGTTGAGATGCAACTGTGTTAAGGAGTAGGCAGGGTAGACCTTTTCCTTGTATGCTATGAAACCCTATTTTTGTCTTATTATTGCGAAAGCAGCACTTGTGTGCCCCTCTGGTAACTCATAATTATGATTATAGTCCTCAGGAGGATACCAAAGGAGAGGGCTTCTGTACCTACATCCCAGCCATGCAGGTCCCATGCTAAAGACCAGATTACTGTATGAAAGTAATCTGGAGGCAGCAGCCTTGAAATTCCTGTAGACAAATGGTTCCCTATACTTTACGTTATTCGTGGAGGCCATCCACCTTTGTTTAGCTGCGGCCAAGGCTGCTTCTCGAATGTCTTCAAAGTACTCCTGTCCATTTTCTATGATATCCTTATGGATGGGCCCCATCCAAGTCCTTACACCTTGCCTTCGCATAAATTTCTTGTGTTGGATACTCAGTTGTAGGGATTTGGTGGGTTCCCCTCTAACCCACAAGTCTAGGCCATGCTCTCTCTTTTGGAAGATATTATAGGCCTTGGCCCACTTAATCTGGTTCTTGGGGAATGAGAGGAAGGCTTGGAGTTGGACATCTCCTATAAAGGGACTAGGATTGTTGTCTGTGTCCTCTTCTAAAAATAAATTGTGCATGTAAAGTTCACATAGGAGGCGTTGGACTTGTTCATCTTGCTCATTACAGCAGTGGACAAATTCTTCTATAGTCCTAAAATTTGTAGATTTTCTTGCCCTGATGGCCTTGACTTTCAGTAGTAAATATTGTTTTGTTAAGAACAGGGCATAGTTAGTGGCTGGTGCCCTGCAAGATAGTGCATCGTTGTACAGAGAACAAATAGTGGTGCTTTGTTTCTTAGCTTTCTCCATCTGTTCTTGTGCCCTTTTTAGCATTTCTTGTTCTTCTCTGAGCTGGCCAAATGTTTCGTATTATGTAGAGGAGAGGTTTGTGAATTTCTTTAGTAATTCTTGGTATTCTTGTGCTGGCACCACCTCCTTCCTACATTGTGCTAGCTCATGTTGTGCTTGCACCAGTTCATTGTGTAATTTCTGATAAATAGCTTTCTCTACCAGGGGAGTATAGACAGGGGCTTCCTTTTTTGGGGTCTCCTTCTCTTGTGTAGTTTTAAGCTCAGTTTGTGTAGAAGCTTCAATGGTATTTGCTAGTTTTTCGGAATTTCGGCCTCAGAAGTACCTGCTTGGTCAGTCTGTACCCCAATTTCAGATGTATCGATTGAATTGATCTGCACCTCAACCTCTGTAGTGGCTACCAAATCGATTTGTACCTCGGCCTCAACAATGTCAGCCAAGTCAGTCTGCATCTCGGCTTCAACGGTGTTTATCAAGTTGGTGACTAGCTCTGTTTGAGTTCCTACATTGGTGGTTTCTTTCTTTGGTTTTTGGGCCCTTCTCTCCTCCTTAAGTTGTTTCCTCAGATATTTCACCATTTTCTTTAATCTTCTGCAGGCCCTTCTCAGTTTCCTAATTTTATTTTCATCTAAATTTTCACCTGTCCTGATTTCAGCAGGTGGTGGAAGAGCGGTATACCCATTTTCAGGAATGGTATTTCCAACCTCAGGGTTTCCTGTAATGGTGTTTCTTATTTGATCTTTAGAGTTTACTTCTGTATGAGGGTCTCGACTGGGTGGAGCAGTGCTACCTCCTGGTGTCAACGGGACTGTTTCTATGCTTTTTTCTACAGGGACAATGTTACCTGACTGATTTTTTGATTCCATTCTTTCCTCTGCCTGTCCTTCATTGTATACCTCATAATTCCTACGAGGGGAAAAAGTCTCATCGTCCTGTAGTTCCTCTTGGTTGGGTAGGACTACAATGTGACTAGAGATATTGGCGATGGCAGACTCATTTATGGGTTCCTCTTGTTCTTCTGCTCCCGATGGGTTTCTGGATTCGTAGTCTTTCCTTAATTGTTCTAGGACTCAAGCCATTTCTTCCTCGAAGTCTTATAAGGGTGCGTTTTGAGGGTGGGATGGCCCTGCCTCTTCTATGAGGTCCAAGGTTCCTTGCAACGTTTTGGACCGTTTTGTCTGCTTGGTTCTGAGGTTGCAGTTCGAGTCCTTTTTCTTCTTGGTGTATTTACCTTGGGGGGCTCAATTTCGGTTTCGTCAGGATTTATTTCTGGTTCCTATGCATCAGGGTTGAAAAAATTGTCCCAGGCTATCTGCTGCTTATCCAACTCATGGATGATGACTAGTTTAATTAACCCATGGTGGCTGACTACTACTTGGGGATTTTTGGCTTTTCTTAATCGAACAGAAGTATCATGAAATATGGAATTTAAGAAGGCAGGCAGATTAACTGAAATATTTTGCTTAAGTACAGCTAAGAGTTTGAGCTGACGAGGTTTTACCGTGGCCTGACTTCCGTCACATGTAATGAACTTTTGGATGAATGTCGCCAGTTCCTACCATGGCTGGTGTAGAGAGGTAGGGTTAATCCCTCTCCCTTTTCGCTCCAACGGTTCCTCCGGATCTCATAAGAGGAGATGTGTCTCTGTCCATCTTTCTCCTTCTACTGTAATTCCGGAGACTTCAGCAATAATCTCTTTTGTGACTAGTATAATTCAACCTTGATTCTGGTTTGAACTTCTTGCAGATTTTGCAGAAACTCAATTGCAATTTTCGTATCGGATCCTTGTAATCGATGTACATATGTCAGCTAGCCGGCTTGCTGGAGGATGGCACTAGTTGTATCTGAAATTGGAAAGTTTATAAGCTCGTTTCGAAGGGAATTTCCTCCCATAGCTGATATGCTTTATTCCTCTGATTGTATTCTTTCTCGGCTCTGTTATTTTGACTGAATGTTGTATGCAAGAGAAAGAGAAATTTTGGTTCCACGCTGTTAACTTCATGCCTTAATTGAAGTATTCCTCTGGTCTTATCGATGTGTCTAATGGGATTTGTGCCAAGATTTTGCATGGTTGCCAATTTAATATCAATTACACCCCCTCCATCGAAGAAAGGGCGCCCACGCCCTCAAGTACAGGAGAGATTCAGTCAATCATGAATTTATATAGGGGAATGTTAGTATTTGGTAATAATGACCTGTACGTGAAGGAGTGGTCGAACTTCAGGTGGTTGAGTAATTACTAGCATATGTAGTGTAAAGGTCAGTTTTGGAAAAAAATTTCATAATTGCATCTTGTGAAAAAAGTGACCAGAAAGGGAAAGGTAATAGTATAACCATTATTATGATATGATGTCCTTCTTTAATGAAAATTTATGATGGAAGCAAGACTGAGTCAAGTAATCTTTGGTGTTGTCATCCCGGGGTTCAAATATGTAAGCATATCTCTGTTAGTTATTCCTGTGGTAGATTATAATTCTCACTCATTCGAGTAATAACTTATGGAAGAAGAATGGAATATAAGGTGTATATAAAAGTAATTGGCTATTGATGAAGCATACTTTCATGCCACAAGCAGAGCCACTGCTGCCAGTAGGTGTTCATAGCCTCGATAGGGTTGTTATTTTAACCCGAAAGAATGAGCCAAGATCATTATGTAAAAAATAGTAATTCTCCCCATTTTGTGGAGATATCACCATGCTGGTATGGTAGCCAGATAACCATAGTGCCACTCACCAGAGTTGTAGCAAAGTGATCAAGCCAGCTCATGATGAGACCTCATGTCCTTCAAGTAGCTAAGAAGGTCATTACCCTGGTGTGGTGGCCATTGTGGGCATGTCATTTGCTAAGCTCTTATGAATGTGGTAGGTTGGCTCGTGATGAGACCCCATATCCTCTCTTGAAAATTTGCATGTGAGCATAGTACTTCTTTTTGAATCATAGCATCTTGATTTATAAGGAGGTCATTATGCTGGTGTGATAGCCAGATAGTCACAGTGCCATTCACTAGGATTGTAACAGAGTGATCAGGTTGGATCATGATGAGACCTCCTGTCCTTCAAACAGATGAGAAGGTCATTACCCTGGTGTGGTAGCCATTGTGGGCAAGTCACTTGTTAAATACCTATGATCATGGTAGGCTGGCTCGTGATGAGACCCCCTATCCTCCTAAATATTTGCATGAACACATAATAATTGATCTTTATATATGAAGGGAGGCTCATTAACTCCTTAAGAGTTAGGGATGGTGAAAGAAGTGAAAGAATGTCAATACAGTTAATACCCTTTATTCCCATTCCTTCATATTGGAGAGAAATATTACTCGAATAGTGAAAAAAGATATACCATGATAAGGACATATATTGTATAATAACATATTTGAACTGGGGATGACTTAGCCTTTCATTTCATGTATGCACATTGTCAGCTTCCTGTTTAGGATTATAGTTCCAAGGAATCATCATATTGGTAATTTTACCGTTTCCCTTTCTTCTTCAACTGCCATTTCCTACTCAAAGATGCTTTTAGCTGGACAAAGGGGATAATGGGATGAAAAAAAACAAGGTTATTTAATTTGAACAGCAGGGAAAAATAAAATGCAAAACTTGGTTGTTCAATCCGATGGAACAGCAACCTTTCAGATATTGAACAGCAACCATTCAGGTATTGAACGACGAGAAGAATAAAAACTCAAAATCATGGTTGTTCAATACGATTGAGCAACAGCCGTTCAAATATTGGATAGCAGTCGTTCAAGGTTTGAACAACAAGAAAAATAAGAACTCAAAAACGCAGTTGTTCGATCCGATTAAACAGCAGTCGTTCGAAGATTGAACAGCAACCCTTCAAGGATTGAACAGAAAAAAATAATAACACCAAAACACCGTTGTTCAATCTGATGGAACAGCATCCATTCAAGAATTGAACATCAACCGTTCAAGGATTGAACAAAAAAAAAAACAAAACAAAACATGGTTGTTCAATCCGATGGAACAATAGCCATTTTAGAATTGAACTGCAGTCGTTCAAGGTTTGAACATCAAGAAAAATAAAACACAAAAATATGGTTGTTCAATCCAATGGAACAGAAGTCATTCAAGAATTGAACAGCAGCTGTTCAAGGTTTGAACAACAAGAAAAATAAAAACATCGATGTTCAATCCGATTGAACAGCAACCGATCAAGGTTTGAACAACAAGAAAAATAAGAATGCAATTCACAAGAGGATGAGGAAAGAAGAAAAAAATTGCAAGTATGAATAATGTACATCAAAATAAGACATTTATATACATTATT
Organism: Pinus albicaulis; assembly: GCA_034641835.2. Lineage (NCBI taxonomy): Eukaryota > Viridiplantae > Streptophyta > Pinopsida > Pinales > Pinaceae > Pinus > Pinus albicaulis. Next base: position 61,622,961 of record CM076574.1, read on the forward strand.
TACAAATGATGCTAGAAAATCTCTCATGTACTTGAGTTTGTGGGGTTGTCACCCCCTTGTGCCACAACTTGGATGGTGGGATCGTTTCGTACCTGTTGACAAAAAGATTCTTTCGTGAGAGGTTTGTGATAGAGGCGCACTCTGTGTCCGTTAACTTGAAATGGTGAACCAGACCCATCTATGGTGGTCAATGTGAGTGTGCCATTCCTATGTACTTCCTCAATCTCATATGGACGGAGCCACCTTGTTTGTAGTTTTCCTGGAAAATCTTGGAATATGGAGTCATAAAGGAGTGCCCAATCTCCTTTCTGAAATACCTTCTTCTTTATAAGGTTGTCGTGCCACTTAGCTCGTTGTTGTTGGATGATCGTTGTGCTTTGCAGGGCTAGTAGTCATATTTCGTGTAGTTCGTTTATTTGTTGGATTCTTCTAGCTTGAGCTTTTGTTAAGTCCAACCACACTTCCTGGGTTGTTCTTAGAGTTTTGATTTCGAATTCAATAGGGAAGATAGGTTCTCTCCCAAATACTAGCTAATATGGTGAATATCCAGTGGTGTTTCACTAGGTTGTACGATAAGCCCATAAGGCTTCTGGTAATCTAGAGGCCCAATCCCGGCAATGTGTTGCTACTGTTTTGGTAAGGATTGCCTCCAAGACTTTGTTGGTGCTCTCGAATTGCCCATTTTCCTGCGGGTGGTAAGGAGACGTAACTCTGTGGATGATATGGTGATTTCTTAAGGTGGTTGTAATTTTATTACCTATGAATTGTGCCCCTCCATCAGTTATCACTTCTCGTGGCAACTCGTATCGCACAAATAGCTCGAAAATAAAATTAATCATCGATTCTTCCGTGGCTCTTGACAAGGCCACTGCTTCTACCCATTTGGTTACATAATCTATAACAACCAGCATGTAGACTTTCTAGTTTGATGGCGGGTTGAATGGTCCAATGAAATCCAGCGCCCACCGTTCAAATGGTTCTACCACCAATGTGGTTGCAGTGGCATTTCATCAGCTTGGCCCAGTCGGCCCATCCTCTGGTAGCTATCACAAGCCTGGACATATTTTTTTGCGTCTTTGAAAAACGTAGGCCAATAATAGCCTAATTGTAGCACTTTATGCCCGGTTCTGCGTTCTGCGAAATGGCCGCCACAAGGTTCATCGTGACAGGCTCGTAAGATGTCATATATTTCGTCTTCTCTTATGCATCTGTGTACATGCATGTCGACCCCTGTATGGAAGAGGTATCCACCAATCCAAGAGAATCTTGCGTTGCGTTGTACAATCAGTTTCCGTTCTCTTGATGTTAAGTGTCTAGGTAGCTTCCCTACTGCCAGATAATTTGCCACATCTGCATACCATGGTGTTTTTACCGCTACAGCAAACAGATGTTCATCAGGGAACTGATCATCAACTTTTAGGGTGTCCTCCGACTTTGCAACCCTAGACAGGAAGTCTACGACTACGTTTATTTTTCCTGGACGATATTTGATTGTTATATCGAATTCCTACAACAACAGCAACCAATGAGTTATTCTCCCATTCATGATTGGTTTATTGGCTAGATATCTAGTGGCAGAGTGATCAGTATATAGGAACACTTGATAACCAGTTATATAGTGCCTGAATTTATTAATAGCATAAATGACAGCCAGGAACTCCTTTTCGGTCATGGTATAATTTAATTCGGCAGGAGTGAGTTTTTTGCTGATATAATAAATAGCATAAGGTTTTATGTCTTCTTATTGGCCAAGGACTGCTCCTATTTTTATATCGGATGCATATGAAGAGATGTGAAAGAGCAGTTTCGAGTTAGGACCTCATAGAATTGATGTTGTTGAGACTAGTCTCTTCAAATCTGCAAAAGCGGTGTCACATTTGTCAATCCAATGGAATTCAACGTTTCCAGTTAATGCATACAAAGGTGAGGCTATTTGTGAGAAAAACTTTATAAATCTACTATAATATCCTGCATATCCCAGAAAACTGTGTACCTCTGTCTGTGTACAAGGTGTGGCTAATAGATGGATTACCTCTATCTTAGCCGGATCTACCTGTATTCCAGCTGCAGAAATGTAGTGACCTAGGATCACCCCCTCAGTCATCATCATGTGCCTATTTTCATTTCTTAGACATAACCTAGTAGCAATACGTCATTCTAACACCTTTTATAGCATTTCTAGAGCTTGATCAAAGTCTTCTCCATATGGTGTGAAGTCATCCATATAGATTTCCAGCCCCTCATTTATTAAGTCGGAGAAAATGTTGATTATGGCCCTCTGAAATGTGGCTGGGGCATTGCATAACCCAAATGGTAGAACTCTGTAAGCAAAAGTACCCCATGTGCAGGTAAAGGTCGTCTTATCCTGATCTTTGGAAGCTATTTGGATTTGATTGTAACCATTAAACCCGTCAATGAAGGAAAAGAATTGTTTCCCTGCCAATGTATCCAGGACTTGGTCAATGAATGGAAGGGGGAAATGGTATTTCTACGTTGCTTTATTCAATTCTCTTTAATCTACGTAGATTCTTTATTTCACATTATTTTTAGGGATGACTACCAGAGGGGAGACCCATTTGCTATCTGAAATAGGATAAATAAAATTTACATCTAACAGCTTTTGCAGCTCCTCTTTTACAATATAATTTAAGTGTGGGTTTAGCCTTCGCTAAGGTTGTCTAATGGGACGTGCTTCCTTATCGATATAAATGTGGTGGGTGCATAGCTGTGGGTCTAAACCCTTCATGTCTGGGTAATCCCAAGCAAATTCCCCTTGATACTTTCGAAGGAATTTTATGAGCTTCTGCTTTTGGTCATCATCCAAATTTCCATTAATATTCAGAACCTTCCCTGTCTCAACCTCAATAGGTATGCTATTACGTACATTGGTTGTGGGAATATGCCGATCCTCGAGGTTTGTTACAGGATCCTCTTGATCTTCGTTTTCAAGGACTGTTTTCAACATTTGACACTTTAAATTTCCAGATGTGGGTGGCTGACTCATAAAATCATTGATTATTTCGTCTTCAGCTTGATCCTTAAATTCAAGAGCTTCTACTAGCGTCAGGGGTGGACGAATGTTTTTCTCTCAGTATGTACATGGGTGTTTGTGAATTTTTACCGTGGGTAAGCTTGATTTGGCAGGTGGATAAATGATAATATTTTTTATAGAATCCCCTCTAGTGATAGTCATGCTGCCTGTTCGGCAGCCTATGTAAGCATCTGTTGTGGCTAGCCAAGGTCGCCCAAGGATCAATGGATGCCCGTCCATCCTATTATTTGGATTAATAACTAAAAAATCAGTTGGATATTCCCATGAGTCCACAGATACCAGGATGTCCTGCACTATTCCTTCCAGTCTGATAACAGACCTGTCAGCCAGTTCTAGCAGTGTAGTTGTATGTTCTAAAGCTGATATGCCCAGTTTTTCGTAGGCCCCTGTAGTTAGGATGTTAATGGTTGCTCCTAGGTCGACCAATGTGTTTGGAAATGAGTGGCCAAAGATTTGTACAGTCAGAATGGGATTTCCTGGGTCTTCATATTTCACGGGTGGCTCCTTACGTAGTAACAAATCAGATAGTGCCCCTACCACATGAACGGTGGGTGCAGCCTTCATTTTGTTTATTTTATTTTTCCCACATAGTTCTTTAATCATCCTGGCATATATAGGAATGTCTTGGATGGCTTGGAGAAGAGGAATTTTAATACAGAGGTTTCTCAATTCCCCCAAGATGTCAAAGTCTGCAGAGGTTATCGGTCTGGGCAGAGTTAGTCTCTCAGGGAATGGGGGTGGAGATATCCTAAGTTCTTCAGGTCCCTATTGGTTAACCTCTTTCTCTGTTATATTTTCCTGGTTAGGTTTAGTTTAAGTCTCAGTTCAGGATGGAGGTGGAGTTGTGGCTTCTATAGTTAAAATAGTACGTTCTAATCTCAACTTTAGTTCGTTGCATTGTTTCTATTCAATGCCGGAATTTGGATTTTCTATGATCTGGATTAATTACACCGGTCTATTGTTGGGATTAGGATTGGGTTGGGCTGGTAATTGGGGGCGTATGACAGGTTGCGGGTTATGCTGAACTGGGTAGGGAGCTGGTAACGTAGGTTGATTTTGAGTTCCTGCCCCCATTGGTAGGTTGGTCATCCCCAAGGGTCACTGCCAATTCCAATTAGTGTTTTGAGGAGGAGGGTTTGGCCACTGGGCTTGATATGGAAAATTTTTCCAATAAGGGGGAGAACAAGGAAATTTCAGCCAATTATTCCCTGATGAAGGTTGTGTAGGCCAGGGTGGCATAGGAAACAATTGGTTTGGCCAAGTAGAGAAGGGTTTTTTAGTCTGCCAAGTTGTTGCAGGGTTTTTTTGGTTAAACTGCGGTGAAGAAAAGAATTGAGGCAGGTCTTCTGGCATACTTGGTCGTGCTTGCCACTGGAGACGTTGATTCATTAAATAGACTAGTTCAGTCTCTTCCTCTACTTCCTTGTAAACTGATTTAAGCCCGGGAAGTGAAGGAAATTGGTCTGTGGTATGATCCTTAGTGCAGATGGCACAAGTTTGAACCATGTCTAAAGGACATTCCCTCTGAATGTGCTTCTTCCGACATCATGGGCAAAATATGGCCAAGTTTTGTTCTGCTATAGCTTGTTTCTGCTTGGCTTGTAAAACATCAAGATGTGTTTTCAAGGTACCCAGGATATCGGTTTTGAAATTTTCTAACAGATTTCCAAATTCTACTCTGGTTACATTGCCATTGTTCTGCTTAAGATCTTTTTTCATAGAATCACGCCCAACTGGCCTATTGTGTGTACTACCCTGAGAGCATCTAATACATAGGTAAATAATCTCGTCATATTCTTCCTGGTAAATATCTCCTTTCCCCATTATGTCAAGCATTTCAACCCATTCTTCCTTCATTCCTTAAAACATTGTGGCTTTTAAAACATCCTTGGATAGCATGGTATATGGGGACCTTTGTAAATTGTATTGAAATCTTTCTACGTACTCTTCTAATGTTTCATTGTCTTTTGCAGACATATTAAAGATTTCATATTTTAGTTCTCAAGTTCAGCAATAGTCTTGATATTTTCTAAGGAAAATGTTCTTTATTTCATCCCAATTATTGATGGTTCCCCCACCTAGTCCCATGAACCAGCGTAGTGTTGTTCCTCTTAAGGTAGAGGGAAATAGTTTCAACTTCTGAGGATCAGTGGTGTAGTCATACCCCCTACATAAGACATCAAATTCAAATAGGAATGCATCAGGATCTTCCGTAGTCAAACCATGGAAGGTGGGAATGTTGTGCAAGGGAATGGCTTTCATAGGGGCGTTTGCAGCATGATCAACAATGGGGTATTCCAATGTTGATGTCTGCCTCTGATTTTGATTTTGATTATTTTCCATTTGGTTGAAGAGGTGCCAGAAATCTTCAGGGATTTCTTGTTCTGGAGGAGTGATTCGGGAGGTCTTAGTGTTGAGATTCAACAAGATGATGAGCTTAGTGAAAAGTAAGCACCTTCACTAAGTGGGGCCGTAGGCTATTTTTAGGTGTATGTCTATTTTTAGACATGGTGAGCATATTCTATAAGTTGCAGGATGCTACTTGTAGATGGTTGGTCAAATGTGAAAAATATATGAAATTCTATTTTATAATATTGGGCGAAGTCTATTTATATATCATCGATCTAAAAATAGATGCATGTCGATTATTATTAGCTCTTAATAATAATCCGACAGTAAACATGAACTTATTCTCTTGGAGCACGTTATTTCAGTGAACAGATTTGGAAAATCAGTGGGCTGAAGGAATTATACAATTCCTAGGGTTTATTGGTGTCTCATGCAATGAGGACTCAGTTAGAAATGAAGTGGCAAAGTTATGACAGAGTTGGAAGAGTAGTTTATGGAGTTGTTATTTAGTTTAACTCAGTTAAGTGAGTTAAACTCAGTTGAGCTAGTTGTATCTAGTCTAACTGAAAGATACACTAGTGAGAGTTAAGTGAATTAATTAGTTAATTAATTCACAACTAATAACTCACTAACAACTGAACAAAAACAACAGTTAACTACAGTGCATGTCAGTTCTAGTGGAGACCTAGTGGAGATATAGGTGAAAGGGTGAGATGGACTATCCGTTGTGACTATAGTTATGCATTCAATGCATTTGAAACACATTGGAGTTGCCAATGAGGATTGCGCAGTGTAAGAAAATAATCTGAATTCATTCAATGGTATTCTTCACAGAATTGTTATGCAAAGGAGGCAAAATGTCAGAGGCAAGAAATTGGTGCATGGAGATGCAAATTTCAGACAATGTGTAATGAATCTACATTGTACTAAGAGCTTGATGTACTAATATTTGTATGATATTATTACATGATTCCATTGATATACATAATATATGATCGTTGGGGTTTTTAGCTTTAAGCTTTCCCATTAAACAATTGTGTTATGTCCGATTGAATTTATTCACATGTGTTTGCAATTGAGTTTTAAATTTCCGCAAATTTAACAGTAGAAGGATTCTGTATTTTGCAAGAAGATAAATATTGTGAGATCGTATAGATCCGTGTAATACATCGCATTAATAAATTTCTACATGGCATTTGGGTTAATTGATCATTGGAGATTGCAATTGTGAATAATTGTTGAGTTTTGTGCTGGTGGACAATTCGAATTTGCTACAGAAATTTCTTGGTGCAACAGTTGAGTATTCATTGAAATGTCTTTCAATGGGTTGCGATTGGAGTATGCCCTTAATGGTAGATTGAATTACATAGCCTGGAAGTATAGGATGGAGGCGGTGTTGAAGATAATGGGTTGAAGGAGATCATCGATAGCGATGTTCCTAATCCTGCTTCTAGCGATGATGCAGGACTTGACGCATGGCAAAAGAAGGTAGCAAAGACAAGAAGAATTATGTTGGAAGGTGTGAAGGACGATATTGTGTCAAGCCTTCATGGGAAAGCCACTCCATTTGCAATGTGGAAGGCTTTGACAGATATTTTCCAAAGCAGCAGCGACCAGTGGAAGTTGGCACTGAAAGATAAGCTCAGAAAAATAAAAATGGAGAAGGGCGACAGTATTCCAAAATATCTCACGAAGTTTGTCCTTTGTAGGGATGAACTGGGAAGTGTGGGGATTACTGTTGATGATGATGACTTGGTGAGCTTGGCTCTGCTTGGGCTTACGAAGAGTTATCATAGCTACGAAGACTCTGTCAATGGACGGGAGAAACTGTCGGGTTGGGAGAGACTTTGGTCGGATCTTGTGTAGGAGGAGATAAGGCGAAGTACCAGGGATGGCTCTTCATCGAAGAATTATGATGAAGAGAATTGTGTTTTGGCTTCAAAAGCAAGGAAAGTAAAGGGGAATAAATCCCATCCAGAATCATAGGCTAAAGGCAAGAAGCTGGATTTGTCCAAAGTGAAGTGTTTTCACTGTCACGAACATGGGCATCTCTCCACTAATTGCCCACAGAAAAAGAAGAACAAGAAGGTTGTTGGAGCTGCAGCGGGTGAGGCCTTAGCCTCGCAATTTGAACTTGATTTCTCTTTGATAGCATGCTTGGTTTCAAGCTCAATGGGATCGGTGTGGTATCTTGATATTGGTGTGTCTTTTCATATGACGGGAGACAAGGAGTTGTTTAGTGACTTGGAGGAGAAGGATCTCCAAATTCATATAGAGATGGGCGACGATGGAAGATACAGTGCGACCGGCATTGGAACCATTACCTTTGAGAGGGAGTCAGGTAAACCATTTCTGTTGAAAGATGTTATGCATGTTCCAGGTCTGAAGAAGAACTTGGTCTCGGTCGCAATGTTGGAAGACAGAGGTTATGACGTTGTTTTCAGCGATGGAAAGTCTTTCCTGCAACATAAAACAACAGGTCAAAACAGGAGGATAGGGCTTCGAGTTAAGAATCTCTACAAGCTGGAGGTAGATGGTTGCGCTGAAATGATGGGCAAAGCAGAAGAAGTGGTGAGTCGGGATGAGGGCGAATTATGGCACAGGAGATTGGGCCATATTCACCATGGTGCCTTGAATATTTTGTAGCAGATTTCTACTGGACTTCCCAAGGGTACTCTTGCGTAGTTAGATCAGTGCAAGGGATGTACTATGGGTAACTTTGTGAAAACTGCCTGAAGGAGAACCGTGCTTTGGTGATCCTGGAGAGAATTCACACAGACGTGTGTGGACCTTTCTCGTTTGCTTCAACAGCAAAACATAGGTATTATGTTATATTTTTTAATGACTATTCTCGTAGATGATGGATCTTCTTCAAGTAGAAGAAGAGTGAAACATTCTCAAAGTTCTGTGAGTTTAAAGCATTGGTGGAGAAGGAGTTGGGGAAGCAAGTGAAGGCTCTATGGAGCGATAATGGTGGTGAATATATCTCGAACGAATTCAAAGACTTCTGTAGCAAAGAAGGAATTTGAAGAGAATTCATAGTGCCTCATAACCCACAGCAGAATGGGCTCGCGGAGAGGAAGAACAGAACGATCGTGGGTGTTTCACGAGCTATGCTGCATGACCAGGGCCTACCGATGCACTTGTGGGTGGAAGCATGCAACACTGCGGTTTATGTGAAAAACCGTTGTCATAGAGTACTTTGCATGAGTACACCTGAAGAAGCTTTTACTAGTAAGAAGCATGATATTTCTCATTTGAAGATTTTTTTCTCATTTGATTACATTCATGTGACAAAGGATGCCAAGAAGAAGTTGGAGCCGACTGCAGAAGTTTGGATATTTGTGGGGTACACAGAAACACCCCATAATTATCGTGTGTATTTTCCAAACAGTCGAATGACTGTGGTGCGACATCATATAAAATTCAATGATATGAAAGACATGAAGTTGTCGCTTGAGAGGGAGCTACACTTGCATGTAGAAGAGGAACTTCTTGTTCCCAAAGATGAGCCTTTAGATGTGGATCAACCATAGGAGGAGATTCATGGAGTGGAGGAGTCCACTCATGCAGAACCAAACATCAGAACAGGCAGAAAGTGTACCACAGAAGCTGAGAGACTGAAGCTTGATGCGACACAAAATGTAGGAGTCCCTACATCACAGCGCAGACAGAGACAATCACCTAACCGATTTACTTGATACATGGCTCTTATGAGCAAGTGTATCGTGACAGAGCCATCGTCTTTTGAAGAAGCAGTGCAGGAGCCCACATGGGTAGATGCCATGGTGGAGGAGTATGACTCCATTTTCATAAACAATGCTTGGGAGGTTGTTCCAAGGCCGGTGGGTAAATCAGTGGTAGATTCGAAATGGATCTACAAGATAAAGCAAGCTGCTGATGAGAGCATCAAGAAGTATAAGGCAAGATTTGTTGCCAGGGGCTTCTCATAGATCGAGGGGATTGATTATGCAGAAACCTTTGCACTTGTCGCACGGTATTCTTCCATAAGGACCATCCTTGCTCTCTCAGCACCGATGGGTTGGCACATTCATCAGATGGATGTGAAGACTTTGTTCCTTAATGGGATCATTGAGGAAGAGGTGTACATTGAGCAGCCTGAAGGATTTGAGATCTTTAGCAGCGAGTCGCATGTGTGCAGACTCAAAAGAGCGTTGTATGGGCTGAAGCAAGCACCACGTGCTTGGTATACACGGATCGACTTCTATTTTACTAGACTTGGCTTCACCAAGAGTGAGGAGAATGAAAACCTGTACCAAATTGTGGTGGAGGGTAAGATTTTAATCATTGTTATTTATTTTGATGATTTAATACTAACGAGTGATGAGCAATTGATACACTCATGCAAGGCAGATCTTGCAAAGGAGTTTGATATGAAGGATTTGGGCCTCCTTCATTATTTCCTTGGATTGGAAATATGGCAACGAGAAGGTGAACTATTTGTGTCTCAAGGAAAGTATGCTCAGGAGATACTTGGTAAGTTTCACATGGAGGACTGCAAGCCCATGGATACTCCTCTTCCAGGAAATTGGAGGAAAGAGGATGCTACATCGGCAGAGGTAGTGGATTCCACTGTGTATCGATAGTTGGTGGGTTCGCTCATGTATTTAGTTAATACAAGACCAGACATATGCTATGCGGTGAACTAGCTTAGTCAAGCGATGGTTAAGCCTACCAATCTCTTTTGGAAGGCAGGCAAGCATGTCCTAAGGTATCTCAGGGGCACATCTGAGTATGGATTATGGTACATACAGACAGATGAGGTGAAGTTGCATGGATTCACGGATGCAGATTGGGCAAGTAGCCCAATGGACAGAAAGAGCACATCAGGAGGGGTTTTCACTATCAGATCTATAGCAGTTTCTTGGTACAATAGGAAACAAAGATCCATGGCACTCAGTTTAGCAGAAGCAGAATACATGGTAGCAATTCAAGTTGCATGTGATGCTATTTGGATGAGGAAGATCCTAGTCGGTTTGTTCGATCCACATTTAGATCCTACAGTGATACATTGTGATAATCAGAGTTGCATTAAACTCTCGATTAATCCTATGTTTCATGATAGATCTAAACATATTGATATCTGGTATCATCATATTAGAGATTGTGTGCAGCAGAAGATCGTGTTGCTTCAGTACATTCCTATGGAAGATCAGGATGCAGACATTCTGACGAAGGCGCTCAGCAGGAGCAAATTCGAATACCATAGAGGCAGGATCGGGGTGAAGGATAATCCCTATCGTGTTGAGAGGGAGTGTTGAGATTCAAAAAGATGATGAGCTTAGTGAAAAGTAAGCACCTTCACTAAGTGGGGCCCGCAGGCTATTTTTAGGTGTATGTCTATTTTTAGACATGGCGAACATATTCTATAAGTTGCAGGATGCTATTTGTATATGGTTGGCCAAATGTAAAAAATAGATGAAATTCTTTTTCTAGAATATTGGGCGAAGTCTATTTATAGATCGTCGATCTAAAAATAGATGCATGTCGATTATTATTAGCTCTTAATAATAATACGACAATGAACATCAACTTATTCTCTTGGAGCACTTTATTTCAGTGAACAGATTTGGAAAATCAATGGGCTAAAGGAATTATGCAATTCCTAGGGTTTATTGGTGGCTCATGCAATGAGGACTCAGTTAGAACTGAAGTGGCAAATTTATGACAAAGTTGGAAGAGTAGTTTATGGAGTTGTTATTTAGTTTAACTCAGTTAAGTGAGTTAAACTCAGTTGAGCTAGTTGTATCTAGTCTAACTGAAATATACACTAGTGAGAATTAAGTGAATTAATTAGTTAATTAATTCACAACTAATAACTCACTAAAAACTGAATAGAAACAACAGTTAACTACAGTGCATGTCAGTTCCAGTTGCATGTCGGTTCCGGTGGAGACCTAGTGGAGAGATAGGTGAAAGGGTGAGATGGACTATCTGTTGTGACTATAGTGATGCATTCAATGCATCTGACACACATTGGAGTTTCCAATGAGGATTGTGCAGTCAAGGAAAGGCCAATTCGAATTCATTCAAGGGTCTTCTTCAGCAGGGATTGCGCAATGGAGGCAGGCTGTCAGGAGGCAATAAATTGGTGCATAGAGATGCAAATTTCTGCATGACAGTGTGTAATGATTATACATTGTACTGAGAGCTTGATGTACTAAGCTCTGTATGAGATTATTATATGATTCCATTGATATACATAATATATGATAGTTGGGGTTTTTAGCTTTAAGCTTTCCTGTTAAACAATTGCGTTATGTGCGATTGGATTTATTCACATGTGTTTGCAATTGAGTTTTAAATTTCCGCAAGTTTAACAGTGGAAGGATTTTTTATTTTGCAAGAAGATAAATATTGTGAGATCGGGAGGATCCGGTAATACATCAATATTAATAAATTTCTACACTTAGGAGGCGAATGTGGTGGAGGTTTTACAACGCTTCCCTGGTCTGGGATCCTAAGTACCTCTGTCTCGACTACTCTTTCAGGTGATTTAGGCTCTGAAGCTTCTACTTGAATTATGCCACTAGTTTCTCCTTCCCCTTCTTGTAAATTGCAAGAACCTCCCTCTCTCAAAGGGTCAGTGCCTATATAATTGGCAGTTTGAGGCTTTGCTCAACTCCTTCTGTTTCACCGTGAATCTCGGCGTGGGCCACAGATGGTGAGGTTGCAGCTTGAGGAAGCGTGATAGGGTTTTGAATGGAAATAGTTCTAGGTCTTATGGATGCCTGAGATTCAGCTTTCTTAATGATTTTGTCTATATATGTTGCCCTTCCAAGGATCACCGGTGCTTGGGATTGTGAGGATTTTTTAGAGTTAGTTGGAATTGTTTCTATATTTTTCTTCTTAGTCATAAAACAAGAGCACCTACTCTACTGGTCTTTGAACAATTTTGCTGAGAAGCGGGCTATAGAGCAAGAATTTTTCTTGCTGGTACGTAGGTTCTTACCTCCCATTTTTAATACCCAATTCTTGACAACAATAGAGAAAGGTGAATAAAGGACATCACTCTTAACACTCTCCCTGGCAACAGTGCCAAAAATGTTGGTGTCACATAGGTGGCTTATTATAGGCAACCCTAGTGCTTTTCATTTAATTATCAACCCGAGGTAAGTCTTCTTATTTCAAGAGTTTCGACACAATATATGAAAATGAGATCGACTGATAGATACTCTACGTTGTTTATGAGAAAGGATTATCTAGCCTCCTAAATTCAATCAACTTAACGAGGAATGATTTGGTAGGTTATGGCTGGTTCTTCTGTCAAGCCTATGATTGAACAGCGGGATGGTGGTTTGAGTAGCAACTTAATAAATTGAACAACAATCTAAATGAATTGATCTAAAGCAATATGAATGAATCGAACAGCAGTCTAAGTGAATTGAACAGCAATATTAAATAAATTAAACGACAATCGTAAACGAATTGAACAGCAATCATAAACGAATTGAAAAACAATCTTAAATGAAGCAATCTGAATGAATTGAACGGCAATCTTAAATGAATTGAACAGCAATCTAAATGAATTGTACAGCACTCACTTATATAATTTTGCAATGGAATTCTCTTTATAAACTAACTCATTGGCATTAATCAATAATTGGACGCTTTACCGTGCTGATAGAACAATGTAATCCACAAAGATAAGTAACATCGAGCAATAACTATCTTGCGATTTGTAAATCAATTGCAAAGGCATTGAAAGGAACTAAAAACATCTACTGGTGATGAATTATTACTATAAACCAGAAAATACAAAATGTGATTATTCGAAATCAAGAAATACAAATACTAAAACGATACCCGAAACTCCCAGAGGTTGGGCCCAGACCACTAGAAGTTCTAACGCGATGAAAACCTCAAAAGGTAATTGTTTAAAACATCAGAACTCAAAAGATAATGCAGGAATACAATATGACAACTTCTGTCTTGACGTAATGATTACAAAGGGAAAATTCCCATTTAACTTTGACTCTCTATCTAGTTCATCCCTGGTCCTTTTAAATGCAATTTCACACAATGAGGAAGTATTTTCCAAACGACAGCTCGTTGCATGTGGCTGTCATTTGAGTTCTTGGGCTTAAATCCGTCTGTCTGCCTTCTGCCGGCTTCTGGGAGTTACTGAGATCCCATACGTTTGCGTCTGTCAGTTGTCTTTATGTTTACCATTGGTTCAGCTACTCTGCCTCCCTGCATACAGAGATACAATAAGTCAATTTTCTGTTATAGAAACATTCATTTTGTCGTTAGTCCTATTGCTCTAGTTTTCATAAATCTTTTAATTCTTTATTGTTAAGATGAGGAAGAATTCCCAAAATTGTGACATAATTTGAAGTGATTATAGGGTGAAAACGTACTTCAATCCGAGCCCAACAATGAGTTCCCAAATTGGAAGGAATTCAAGGATCTCCTATATATTTGAGAGGAAGTAATGGATTCTTCTTAAATCGGAGCAAGGGTATATTCCCTAATAAAGAGGGAATGGGGATATACTCTCTGGTTAAGAGGGATTGATGATGAACATCAAATTTGGATTCTATTCTCCATATGTAATGCACTTGACTAGGACTAATATTCATGATTCTAAATGAAGGCCATGAAGGGAGAATTGTGGAGGGTTAGATAAGCATCTATGATTTCCTTGAGGATGGAAAAAACCAAGAAAGGAATTGGACAGACATTCTTTGAGTATTGGACAGGTATCCAGGACACAAGAGGTTCTAAGAGGACATATATTCTTTGAGGATTGGCAATTCAAGATAAGAATAGTCCTAAAAGGACATACCTAGTGTGTTAGTGTCAATATTTTCATACTTCCATCAGTGATCAAAAATACTCTTTTCATATCATTTTAGGAGTCCCACTAAGAAAAATTTTTATCATTCCACTAGCTCATGCAAAAATTTAGTCACAGATGGTAGCCCTAGTCCAAAAACATTACTCTTCCTCAAATTTGATTACTTGTTGTCATAATTTCATACCTTGATGATAGAACATCATTTGTAAAGTTAATGTCATCATGCCATAATGTCAGTCATGTCATCTTTAAATTCAATCCTTCAAGGTCTCATTAGGTCTTTTAGGGTTTTTCAAGGTTTCACTAGGTCATTAGGGTTTCCATGATTCAATAAAACTCCATTCCATTGCATAAGACCAGAAAGTAAAGGGTGATCCAATAAAATTATCTTCGCCATGTGAAGATGACTTGTAAAGAAAAGTTCTTGTTTCAACATGTAATTTTTATATTTCCATTATGTCATTTTATGTCATTTAAATGTAATAAGTTCATCATCCCAAGCTGCTACCTCAGTGTTCCAAACATGCCAAAGCACCAAAAATTAAAATTCAAAAATTTCACAAAGACCCTCAGAAGATAAATTTGTCAAAGTAAATAGTCAAGTGAAAGGGTAAAATTTCAAAAGGTTAAGAGAATGCCAAAGGGAGTTGTCTTTTCCCAAGGGTGCCCAAATCATCATTTTCCACAAGCACCAAACCCTAATTTCCTCTCCCACTGAGCTAGGGTTTTCTATGGAATAAGAGACATTGAGAACAGGAGGAATAAGGGCGGTAATTTCATAAAGTATGAGGCCATTCCAACTCATAAACATCATGTCTCCATCATTTTTCAAGAATTCATTCCAAGGAACAAATCATTTGCCACACATAGGGCCATTTTTTCTTCAAACTGTGTTTCTGACCAAACAGAGATGAATTTGAAAAATGTGAGAGAGGTTTTTTTCCATTATAGGCAAAGGAAGGAACAACTCCTTCCGTTTTTACACAGGTGTCATGGTTTGGATAATTGTCAAAAATACATGTGCCACAGGAGAGTTGCTGCACTTCTGGAGCGACCTTGGTAAAATCTCATTTTCTCCTAGATGGAGTATCCAAATGACTTTCTTGATAATTAAAATGACAGCTACACTATAATATATTTCCAATGCGCTATCATGAGCTCAATTTGGAGTTGAGGAAGGCCTCCAAAATTTTCCTGCAAGAGCACACTTCATTTTTGCACCCTCATTCTGCACTTTTTTACCACTCTTGGGAGAATTGATTTTTGAGGGGCTATACTTGATTCTTTTCAGTTCTTGATAGGTTGATTGTGTAGCCAAGAGAGATATATTTCCAACTAGCTATCATGATCTCAATTTGGAGCTCGGGAAGGCCTCCAAAAGAGGCCTGCAATACGGCATTACGCACTTGTGTTAAGCAATGCGTGTTTCGTCTTTATGCTGCGCGTTTGCCTTATGCGTTGCAGGCCTACTTTATGTGTTGTGCACTTGCCCATTTTCCTCAGCAATTTCCAGAAACGCCTCAAATATTCGTTCCATTGCCTCCAAACTTTAGCAGTGGTTCCCATGGCCTCCAACAAATCAAGTAAGTTATGATTTCTCCATTCCTCTTCTCCATCAAGTTGATTTTTTGTTTTTGAAGTTTGTTAAAAGAAATTGGCGTCTTTATTCAAGTTTAAAACGCTAGTTTACCCCCAACTTCCCATAACATTCTCATTTCATTTCCTTCACTCCCTAATACCTTCACTACCCTTTGCCACATTGCAATTAACACTATCTCAATCCCCATTTTAGTGTAATCTCCTTTTCCCTTGAAACCCTAAGACCTAGGTGCTTCAAATGCCTAGGCTCCCAAAATCCCTAACCTGTAATAAAATTACCTATCCCAAACCTCATAACAGTTATACTCCATGTCACTCCCCTAAAATCATAAACCCCTTCCCCCATCTCCATAAATTTCCCTATCTCATTCCTCACTCCCCAAACTTCATTTCCATTCCATTACACATCCCTAGGGTTTTAACACCAATACACCATGGAAGAAGAACACAGAAACTATAGTGAGGAAGAAAAAAGAGAGGAGAAAATACACCACAAAGGAGGGAGATTCTCAAGGCTTGAGCCATCAAACAGCAAGGAGTTTATATCATTACCCCTATCAGTCAAATGTTTTAAAACATGTGGGTTATTATAAGTTTTGTGAAATGATCCAAAGAGTGGAGGAGGTAGGTTTTCATGAGCAGCTCACGGACATGTTTTCCACCACTTTGAAAGGATACAAGTCCATGATTTTAGGTGTTGATTTCATATTCTCATTAGACACCATATCTCAACCACAGACGTGCCCAACCAAGGTGAGAAATGGTTTAAAAACCTAGACCTTGATGTTCGAAACTACAAAACCTAATCAAGCAGAAAGAGAAGGGTAAGTTGGATTTGCTCATTGATGCATCCAAGGTAGCATAACATACCATATCAGGTCTCCATGAAGTAATTTTGAAACAATTTTGAGGAAATTTGAAGAAAATTTGGGAAAATTTGAAAAACTCTTTGAAGGCACATTTTCTAGAAATGTCGTGTTTGGTCACCTTTTTGCATAACATATTGTGGCCAAACAAAAATTAATTTTGGGAAACTAGAGGAGGTTTGTGTTCCAAAGATATCAAAGTAAAAAAACCTATCTCACTATTTACACATGTATTACATAATCAGATATTCATTCACATCTTCACAACCTATTTTTCTGCCTGTGCAAAATCCTATTTGAGACACCTTTTTGTAGAGAATATTGTCGCCAAACAAAAATGAATTTGGAGAACCTGGAGGGATTTTTTGTTCAAAACATGCCAAAGAAAAAAAACCTCTCTTCTGTTTTCAAAACGTCTCATGGTTAGTGAGATATCGCTCCATCTTGGAGGCCAATTTTTCCAAAAAAATCAGAATTTTTGCACAGCTGGAATGTTAGGCGTGCAACGCCCTAGGCACTGCGCTTTTTTTTAAGGCATGTTTTGGAAAAAATAAGACCACCATTGGATTCATAATGAAAAATACATGCAATAAAGAAAAAAATCTAGCCTTTTTTTGGACAATTGGCAGGTGAAAAAGGAGAAAAAAAAACACCCAAAAAATCATGTTTATGCCCTCTTTTTGAGCCTGGCGCTGCGCGTTTATCAGTCTTGGGAGAATCAATTTTTGTCAAGGAAAATAAACTTCAATCAGAAAACCAAAGGTATATTTGGGAAATAGACAAGATAGGCTTTCCAACAAGCCATCCTGAGCCCAATTTGGACATCGGGATGGCACCCAAAATCAAGTTGAACATGGATGGTGTGTTTAACAAAGGGATGACGCATTTGATAGTTGTTTGATTTTTCTGAGTTTTTCTGCAAATTTGACTTTTTATCTTGGGGAATCATGTTTTTACCTCTATAAATCAATTATTTAAATGTAATTATGGTATTTTTACTATTACCTAGGGTAAATAAATTAGTTTAACACTCATGATGAGATGTAATGAGTCAGTTTGCAAAAAGTTAGGATTGAGTCACTTGGACCTCCCTACACTTTAGCTTTCAGCTCAGCCTTTGGTGGAATTTCTCCTCCTCTCATGGATTCGACCCCTACGGCTAGGAGTATTTTTTTTTAGGCCTATATCATGTAATTTTTCAGTCATTTCATAGGTTGGAATCAGTTGGATTCTATTGTATTGATTAAGGACTGTGTAATCAGTTTGGCCAGAAATTAATGAAGAATTGCAACTATTTCTTTGGGATACCTGTGGTATGAATGTTTGGCATTGTTTTTTTTCCTGTATCATTTGTATGAATTTTTTTAAGCTCATAAACCACTTCATGTCTATTAAATGATTATTTTCAAGTTGATAGGCAGAATACATGTTCTTTCATGCTCTATTTTGGGAAAGTCTTCATAATTTGTCCATTTTCTTCAGTTTAGGAAGAATACATCTCTTATGCTCCGCCTAGCTCCTCATCAGTCTGAAATAGTCTCACAAAATCACCTTAAAGTGCTAATCCTTCTACCTACCTTGCCCCATCCTCATCCAGCAAACCCAATCAAAACAAAACAAACCCTTATGCATTTCATAGCTTTCCTAAAACCTTTTCATACATCCCTCTTGGTTCTGATTATTGTGGAGAGATCCCTCTCTAGTTTGGTAGGGCTAGATACCAAGCCAAAATATTGGTATGTGGTTACCTCTATTGGGATTTCTTCTTCAGCCTTAGAGATCTGTTGGAGTGATAACATAGTGAACATTCGGATAGGTTATGTGCCTTTTATAGGTAGTGTGTTATCTCGCATAAAGCCTCCTAGAATTATGCTCTAATATAAGAAAGAGCTTGTCAAGTTAATGCCTTAATATATTAACAATGTTAGTCATGATGTTGATACTTAAACATGGCTTACCAATCTGACTCTTCTTATGAGAACTCTTCAATTTGAGAATAACATTGTACCGGGTGTACAATTATGAATACCTCTCTAGTTAAGAGGGAGTGTTGGGAAATGTAACTATTTTAAGTCTTCATAATTGTCAATGTACTCAAATCATTATGTATATCTTATGTTACAAGAAAGACAATAAAGAAAAATATTACTATCAAGCATGGTTTTCATGCTCCATTTTGATGGTCATCTAGGTCAAACATGTTCTTCATGCTTCTAGGATTTGTTATGTCAAAAGAATATTTTTCTTGAGTCAAAAGAGTCTTCATCATTTATATAAGACTCTATCGGAAAATATGTAAAATGTAAAAGTTATTGATTTTGAGTCTAGAAAGTCCTAGAAACCTCTAAGCAAAAGTCAGCCTAGGATATGACAAATAATCCCAAAAGAAGGAATTTGGACGCCACAAATATGCATAAATAGAAGCAAAATCAACCTCATTTAGCACCAATTCAATCTCTCTCATCGAGAAGTTCGATCTGAAGTTGGTAGCATCAAGGAAATTACTTTTTTAATTGTATTTTTGGCTTATCTCTTCGTTATATGTGGAAACATACTTTTTTCGTGTATTTTATTTTATTTTTAATGTGGGTCTTCTCAGGACTATGCAAATTCGGTACTTGTTGGATGTGGAATTTAATTATGCATCCAATAGGCGTTTACACTTGACAATATAAAAATTAGTTTTCTTTACTTTTCTTTAAAAAATCATAACTCTTATTTTATTATTTTAAATATTATTTTATTATTTTCCTTAGGAGGCCCATTTTATACCTCAATATTCCCCTAATGTAGTATTATGATCTAAATCTTTTGTACAATTCACCCATCAAAGAAAAGGGATTTGAACATTGCATAAATCTTTCATTCCTTTAAATATGGCGCATGCTAGCTAAATTTCTAGTTTGTACAGTCCAATAGCAAGTGTGAATTATTCAAGAATAACATCCATTTAGTAGGTTTTATGATCAGTTTTTTATTTTTGGATATTGTTTATAATCTCTGGAAGCAGATATCCTACGAGCAAAGTTGTATAGATCAACAATAAAACTAAAATTAATAACTTTAAACAATTCTCTATTTTTACAAAATTCATGATTTACTTAACAAGTAACAGAGCTTATGTAATGGTGCAGGAAATAAAATCTCCATCCAGTGTTAACTAGTAATGATAAATGTCAATTAAATCGGTTTAAGAAATTTTTTCGAATACTTACCTAGTTGTTTTAAATTGATAGCTAAAATTATTAAATATTTGAGTTTCACCAATGATGATTTTGATCAGTGGTTGTCATTGATGTCAACCCAAGCAGCACCAGGGGCTACCCCCGACCTTGCATGGGAATTTTTACTTGAAAAATTACTCTATTATAAGTCAAATATATTTAGGATGGTTTCTACTTGTCGAGATGTTTCCATTGATATATGGCACGCTACGTAATTCTTCACGGTTTGAGAGATATTCGTGTTTGAATTTAGTAACCCCAGTTAGTGGGCTAAAACCCCATGGGGTTATGGCATGACACTAATCATTGGTTGTGGTCACTGAATAGTAAATAATTAATAAAAATTTTAAGCTCCTAAAATCCCTCCAACGTTCACATGTTGAAGACCCTCTCAGCCTAAGCATTTATATAAATTGTGACCCTCATATCCTCCTCATGTAAAGGATTTCGCTACTAAAAACAGGTCATCGTGGAATTTTTTCTATAAAAAAAAATTCTACGAAGCGTCAAATGTTGAAAAAAAACACCCACTTGGGAGAAATCCTGATGAAGCTCATGTCTAAATTTCAGATCTTGGTTCGCTATATTTTCGGAGATATGATCTGTGGAAGTTAGGGATTTTGCAGGCTTCCAAATTTCATCTCAAAGAGGTGACCTTGGGAAAATCGTCATAATTCTCTCTCTCTCTGAGAAGCGTATTAGAATTCTGTAAAAAGTGGCGGATAGTGCACGGAATTTATTTTTATGTATATCAATTTTAGAGCCAAAGGAGGAAACAGTGACACGTGGCATGTCGTACAAGTTCACTCTATTTAACTAGTCCATAATTAGATCATTGTGAGAGATTGGGCATAACTTTGTCTTGAAGAATCCAAATCAGGTCAGACCTGTGGCATTGGAAAGAGGACTCAGAGGGATAATACAAGACCTAAGATCACATATTGGGGATCTGAAATCACACAGATATATCAGATTCAATATCGAGCTCCTAGAAGGCAAGAAAAACCTAGATCATGTGCTGCCAAGGGCTGCAAAGGACCAGACTTTATAGGGCAACAAAGCAAAGTAAGGTGCAAAAAAATGATGTAGCAGAGGTAAGATCTAGGTAATTATCTTCTATATATGCATTTTCATGTCCTAATTGCATTAGTTTCATTGTATTCTAATTTTTTGTTTTTGTTTAGCATTGACATATGCTCTACGGGATGAGGTAAGTTTTGCTATTATCATGTCATGGGTATTTCCTTGAATATTTTTTGCAGGTACTATATATTCATCAAGATAAGACTCAATGCATGATCTAATGTTCTAAAGAGTGAGAAAGGGTAGCATGAAAAGAGCAGCAATCATGGTGCAGAACAGCAACAAGAAGTTCACCACATGAAGTCTTCAAGTGGGCAGCACTGCATACAGTCATTCCAAATGTATCATTGTACTGAGTCATTGTAGAAGCATCATTGTAAAATTTGTACAAGTGTCTATCTACCAAGTGTTGAAGAGGCAGTGTCGGGAGGTCTAGGATCATCATTAGGTGGTTGTTTCATAGTTGGGGTTATGGTCTAGTGTGTCTTCTTATTCTACATCATTCTATATCATTATAAAGTGGACCATTTTCCTTGGTACGGGAGTCCATTCTTCTTTTATTCTTCTATAGGGTGATAGGGTGGTGCTAGGCTAGTGCATGAAGTCACCAACTAGTTCAAGTCTGTGAAAAATTCGGGGTGGTAGGGTGGTGCTAGGATGAGTTGTAGCTCATTGGGTGTTGGGGAATCTGTTCAGTTGACTCTGAAGAATCTCGGGCGTTGGAGCGTCCATCTAGTGGGAGCTGAAGAAGAATGCTTTTCTATATTCTAGGAAGTTGGAGCTTTATTTTCAATTGGAGTTGAATATTAAAGAATTATTAGAAAATAATTCAGGTGGCTTTTGTCCCGGAGGGGGTTTCCACTTTAAAAACTATGTGCATTTGTGTTCCTTTTTTTTACTGCTATCATTGTACAAACACTAATAATAATTGAAGATTAACTAATGCTATGAAATATTAATAATAATACTAATTGAAAGGAATATTGATTCACCCCCCTCTCAGTATTTCCAAGAATTGGTATTAGAGCTTGGTTCCTTCAATAGCATTTTAGCAGCTGGAAGGAGGTCATGGAGCATACCAAGAATTGTGTACCTATGTTCAATGAAAATAATTATGCACTTTGGAAAGGAAGAATGGAGGTCTATCTCTTGGTGCAAGGTTACGAAGTATGGGACACTATTCAAAATGGATTTACACCAACCGTGGATGAACAAGGTAAGAATAATTTGGTAAATGATGCAAAAGAAAATAATATTATTATTAGTGGACTTATTGAATCTACTTATCATAAGGTCTTGGGTTGTAAAACCACCAAAAACGTATGGGACAAGCTTGAGAATATATATGCAGGTGACTCAAATGTCAAAGAAGCAAAGCTTCAAATCTACAGAGAAAAATTTGAGCAACTCAGAATGAAAGAAGATGACAACATTATTGCATACTTCCAACACGTTGATGAAATAACCAACACTCTGGAAGGATTGGGAGAGCATGTTGACAAGAATACTATTATATGAAAGATTCTTAGAACGTTACCAGGAAGGTTCAACCAAAAGGTATCGGTCTTAGAATACAGTGCAAATCTGGAAAAACTCGGCAAGACGAATTGCATGGAATTCTCATAGCATATGAAATGAGACTTGATGAATAATAGGGTACTTCGCATCTAGAAACTGTGTTCACTGCATCTAAGAAAACCAATAAGGAAAAACAACCTTCAAAGGCAAAAACCTGCACTTGCAAGTGTGAAGAAAAGGAAGATGATGAACAAGGTCATTCATATGGAGAATATTCTTACTTTACGAGAAATCTAAAAATTGGTAAGTGAAAATTCAAAGGTAAACTTCCATTGATATGTTTCAGATGTGGTGAGGTTGTGCATTTTGCAGAAAAATGTCCGAACAGAAGTGATGGAAACTCAAAAGGAAAGAAAGTCTTTAAGAAATTCAACAAATAAGGCAAGAAGAAATGATTCAAAATTAACTTTCTCTCTAAAGAAGATAGCTCATCATCCGATGAAGACTGTGACAACGAAGAAGAAACCAATGAGAGATTATTGTTTATGGACAAGCATAATAAACAAAAAGTATCAAACAATGAAGAAGAAGGGTTGACCAAAGAAGAATTTTCTAAGGAGGCAATCATTCTTATAAAAGAGCTCAAGGCTAAGAAGATATGTTCCAATACTCTTGAAGAACTGGTTCAAGGTCTCAATATTGAAGTTTAAGAACACAAATGTATTGAAGAGTCACTTCAAAATAAGTTGGAAGAAAGAAACCAAGAAAGGGAAGCATTAGAAGCCAAAGTAGTCTCGCTGCGTAAGGAAGTGAAGAAGGGAAAAAGTTTTTGAAACTATGCCAACAACTCAAGGGCATTGGAAGAACTCATCAACAATCAACGATCTTACAATGACAGAAGAAGCAGGACATTCTATAACAAAATAGAATGAACCTATGAGATCTAACAGTCATGTAGACTTCATCGGACAAGATTCAAAAGAACAATCTTGGAATACAATTCCCCGACGAAAATTTCCATGCAAGTACCAACACATTTTTCATGCCTATTGTTATTCATGTGGAAAATTTGGTCATAAAGCTGTAGCACATACCTTAGGAACCAATACAATTCCAGGAGATCTGTCAAATATGAACCTCCAATGGCTTAACGAAACATCAATAGATTTGAACATTTAAGAAATAAAATTCAATGTTACAAATGTCGAAACTTTGGACACATAGCCAGAGACTTCAGACTTTGGACACATAGCTACAAAACGAACGAACATGGAAGAAGAAGAAGACTGATAATTGTGCTCTCACTCTCTAGACTCAAAACAACAAATATGTGTGGTATGTTCATAGTGGTTTCTCAACACATATGACTGGAGATAGAAAGAAATTTGTATCTCTGAAAGAGAATAAGGATGGAACCGTGTCCTTTGGAAATGATGGATCTTCAAATGTTATAGGATCACGTATCGTCACTCTCGGAAGCAAAGATGCTCTAGCCAAGAATGTTCTATTGGTTGAAAACATGAATCACAATCTGCTCTGTGTTGGACAAATGTGTGATCAAGGACACACAATTCTATTCAACTCCACAAAATGTGAAATCAGGAAAGGCAGGTATGGTAAAATTGTGGCTACAGCAAGTCGAGCTCCAAACGACATATATGTTCTGGATGAAGCAACTAAAGCATGTCTACTAGATAAAGAATATGAAAGTTCGTTATGGCACAAATAAAAGGGTCACATAAACTTTAAAAATATTTTCAGGATAAGCAAAAGGAAGCAGTACGAGAAATGTCGAAAGTCTCAAAACCTTCCAACACACTATGTGAGGCCTGTCGGCATGCCAATAAGACAAAATTCGAATTTAAAACAAAAGAAAACTTTGCATCACATCCATTGGAATTGATACATATTGATCTATATGGTCCTGTGAGAACAAAATACTTAGATGGAGAATTATATTTCATGTTAATGATAGATGACTATACCAGGATGACAGCCATCAGTTTCCTAAAGAAAAAATCCAAAGCATTTGAGTGCTTTAAGATCTACAAGGATTTGATCAAAAATGAAAATAATTTTAAAATAAAGTGTCTAAGATCAGATAATGGCGGAGAATTCACTTCCAAATTATTTCAGCAATACTGTCACAAAAATGGAATAAAAATACAATTTTCAACAGCACGAACACCTCAGCAAAATGGAGTTATTGAAAGAAAGAACAGAACCGTACAGGAAACGGGTAAAACAATGTTGAAGGACTCAAATTTGGATGAAAAACTCTGGGTTCAAGTAATTGATACGACAATCTTCATTATCAACCGAAGTCTTCTCAGAAAGAATTGCAACAAGACCCCATATGAATTATGGAAAGGAAAACCGGCGAATGTAAAATATTTCAGAATCTTCGGAAGCAAATGTTATATCAAAAGAGAAGATAAAAATTTGGGTAAGTTTGAACATGTTGACGAAGGTATCTTTGTTGGTGACTCACGCAAAATAAAGGCCTATAAATGCTATAATCTAAGACCAAAACAGATAGTGGAGAGCATAAATGTTACATTTGAAGAATATGGTGTTCTAACGAATAATGATGAGGATCTATAATCTTTGAAACTTGAGACAGAGGCTGAGAAAAGAGACAGAGACAATTCTAGAACAAGAAGCAACTGTCAACTAGGAAGAAGTAAATAATGATCATCAAGATATACAAGAACAACAACTAGAAGCTCCTCCAAAGAGAACAAAAGAATGGATTCAAAAGAACCATCCATCAAATCAAATCATTGGTGACATAAATGAACGTCGACAGCTTCGTTCATCACAACAAGATCACATTGCTTTTTTAGCAACCTTTGAGCTTAGTAGTTTTGAGGAAGCCATCCAGAATAAACATTGGGTAGCAACTATGAATGAATAATTGGATCAAATCAAGAAGAATAACACCTGGAAATTAGTTCCATGACCAAAAGATAAAAATTTCATTGGGACTAAATGGGTGTTCAGGAACAAATTGAATGAAGATGGACAAGTTACCAGAAACAAAGAAAGATTGGTTTGCAAAGGCTATGCACAAGTGGAAGGAATTGATTTCGATGAAACATTTTCACCATTTTCCAGAATGGAAGCCATCTGAATGTTTCTCCCCTATGCATGTTCAAGAAAAATTAAAGTCTACCAAATGGATGTTAAGTTAGCATTTCTGAATGGCGAATTAGAAGAAGAAGTTTACATCGAACAACCTGAAGGTTTTCTACTATCTGAAAAAGAAGACTATGTTTGCAGGTTAAAGAAGGCTCTGTATGGTCTCAAGTAGGCTCCCAGAGCATGGTATGCTCATCTTGATGGATATCTACGTCAACAAGGGTTCAAGAAAGGTATTGTTGATAGCAATCTTTATGTACAAATAGATAAAGATAATTTAACAATTGTTGAGGTATATGTGGATGATATAATCTTTGGTAGCAATGATGATCGACTAAGTAAGAAATTTGTTACAAATATGCAAAGTGAGTTCGAGATGTCTTTGCTTGGTGAGCTGACATACTTCTTAGGGCTTCAAATATCTTAGCAAGAGAAAGGAAATGCTCAAGAAATGCAAATATGTCAAGCCAAGTACATCAAGGAAATGCTTAAGAAATTCAAAATGGAATATTGCAAATTTTTCCTTACTCCGATGATAACAGGATGCAAATTGAGCATAGATGACTCATCTAAGGATGTGGATCAAAGGTTGTACAGATTTATGACTAGTAGTCTTCTATATGCAAGCAGTTGGACAAGTAGCAAGATTCCAAGCTGCACCAAAAGAACCACATATTATTCCCGTCAAAAGAATTCTTCGATATCTAAATGGCACAGCAGAATATGGCTTGTGGTATCCCAAGGGTAACAATCTCATTATTCAAGCCTTTACAGATGCAGATTAGGCAGGAAGCGTTGATGATTGTAAGAGTACTAGTGGAGAAAAATTCTATATAAGTGGTTGTCTCGTATCATGGTTGAGCAAAAACCAAACCTCAATATCGTTATCTACGGCGGAAGCAGAATACATTGTAGTGGAATCTTGTTGTACTCAATTCCTTTGGATGAAACAAACTTTGCAAGATCTTCAAGTACAATTCAGTGAGCCTATTTCCATCTTCTGTGATAACACCAGTGCCATAAGCATCTCCAAGAATCTTGTCATGCATTAAAAAACAAAACACATTCCGATCAAATATCATGAATAATTTGAATATCTTCGCCATAAGCTTGGGATTCTCCCAATTTCTCATTAGATTTTCCTTATTCAGAAAATAGAGTGGGAGTGGAAGTGTGTATAGGTCCATAGGATGGTTGTGTGTCATGGGGGGTTACCTTTTGCCATTGATGTAAAAGGGGGAGAGAATTATGTACGAAGAGGTGTCATGATCACAGGGGGAGTACTTGTGTTTACATCAATGCCAAAGGGGAATATTTTTTATCAGTGGTTGTCATTGATGTCAACCCAAGCAGCACTAGGGGCTACCTCGATCTTGCATGAGAATTTTGACTTGAAAACTTCTCTATTCTTAGCCAAGGATATTTGGGATGGTTTCTACTTGTTGATATGTTTCTATTGATATATGGCATGCCACGTAATTCTTCACGATTTGAGAGATATTTGTGTTTGAAGTTAGTAACCCCAGTTAGTGGGCTAAAACCCCATGGGGTTGTGGCATGACACTCATAATTGGTTGTGGTCATTGAATAGTTAATAATTAATAAAAAATTTAAGCTCCTAAAATCCCTCCAAATTTCACTTGTTGAAGACCCTCTCAACCTACGCATTTATATAAATTGTGACCCTCATATCCTCCTCATGTAAGGGATTTCGCTACTAAAAACAGGTCATTATGGCATTTTATCTATAGCGGTTTTTTTTTTTTTTTTTTTTCTTCTGCGAAGATTCAGATGCTAAAACAAAAAACCCACTTGGAAGAAATCCTGATGAATCTCTTGTCCGAATTTCAGATCTTAGTTCACTATATTTTCGGAGATATGGTCTGTGGAATTTAGGATTTTTGCAGGCTTCTAAATTTCATCTCAAAGATGTGACCTTGGGAAAATTGTCATAACTCTCTCTCTGAGAAGCGGATTTGAATTTTGTAAAAATTGGCGGATAGTGCATGGAATTTAGTTTTATGTATATCAATTTCAGAGCCGAAGGAGGAAACAGTGACACATGGCATGCCGTACAAGTTCGATTTACTGAACTAGTCCATAATTAGGTCATTGTGAGAGATTGGGCATAACTTTGCCTTGAAGAATCCAAATTAGGTCAGACCTGTGGAATTGGAAATAATATTCAGATGGCTACTACAAGACCAAAGATCACATATTGGGGATCTGAAATCACATAGATACATCATATTCAATATTGAGCTCCTAGAAGGCAAGAAAAAGATAGATCGTGTGTTGTCAAGGGCTGCAAAGGACCATAATTTCTAGGGCAGCAAAGTAAAGCAAGGTGCAGAAAAATGATGCAGCAAAGGTAAGCTCCAGGAAAGTATCTTTTGTATATGTATTTTCATCTCTTAATTGCGTTAGGTTCTTTGTATTCTAATTTTTTCTTTTTTTTAGCACTGACATATACTCTGCAGGATGAGGTAAGTTTTGCTATTATTATGTCATGGGTATTTCCTTGAAGAATTTTTGCAGGTATTATATATTCATCAAGATAAGACTAAATTCATGATCTAATGTTCTAAAGAGTGAGAAAGGGATTTCCTCCTTATGTCAAAGCTCCTCCTAATTTCAATAAATGTCCTAGATATTAAATAAACATTCTTTTAGCACATGGCATAGGCTATGCACTAGGAAATTCTTTTATGATTACCAACAAAATGATGGGGCAGAACCCTATAAGTTGGAACTCAATCACCTATATGAGACGTCCATTTTGGAAACATTAAATCTTCCAAATTTGATGAAGCTCGTGAATGACTTAATGCTTCATTATTTTCAATGGCCCCTAGTTCCTACTAAAATTCCCTCAAAACCTTGGAGAGTATCCTAGGAATCATGTGATGAATGCTCTAAATCAAAAAAAATACCATTCACAAGTATAACTTATTTCCACCATTGTTGTGAGATTACATATTAAGCCTATAACCTTTGGTAACTTATCCATGTGTCTTACCTCTCCTATCACATCACCATGGAATGCATCTTCTATAGTTTTATGCCTTGATTCAAGGATAATGTTCCATCACAAATTTTAGAGAAAAGTTACATCCATCTTTAGAAGTACCTTGACCTTGCTTCATAGTAACATATTATAAAGTCATGCTTGAGTTGAATATTGCAAACCCACCTTGTTTTGGAGAGAGCATGTGTGTGTGCATAACATATGAAAATGGAAAGTGATATACATATATACATTCTTGTATGTATGTTTTTGTGTATATATATCATTTTCCACATGCATTTTGTTGGTGCTTCCTTTCTCTTTCACACAAGAATTCTCTTCACTTCAACTCATTTTTTCATAAAATGTTACAAAAACATGTGATTTATTTTGGCTATATGGGGCTCCTCTAACCGCACACATTAGGGATCATTTGTTATCAAAAAAAAATATCTACTAATGAGACTTTGAAACTTTTTCCAGATAAAATAGTAACTAATGTAGTTTATAAGTTGAAAACCATGGACTCCCCACTGCAAGTGAGCATGACAGACATAATGGGATGTGACAAGAATCAACAAGTGAGAAGAAAATGGGAGGCAAGAGAAACCCCCATCAAGAAAATTGAAATCAAGCCTAGTATGATGACCAACCAAGTTCATAACTATAGGTATAATGAAGAATGGTGGTGTTAGATGAGGGGAAGTTGGAGCAAGTTGAAGCTAACTCGATAAATGAATTCATTCATGACTATGTGTTGGGAATGTGTGATTCAGGGTAAATTCGTGAGGGGGGGAATTATTTTGGTATGATTTGACGCACTAGAAAGTTGGTTACATTCACATCCACTATGGAAGAGTGGTCAATTCCTACACGTCCTGTGATTTACCTTTGACATGCATCTTGTTTGATTTTATAGATCATTTTGGCTCATTGTCATCCAACAATTAAACATAGAAGCAAAGTCTCTCACTATCGTTCTCGTGCATAAAAATATTGAGAGATGAAAATTAGATGGGGAAACAATAGTTTTGAGATACTACATTTGGTTTTCCTGTAAGCAGGTTCATTACTGCCCTTTTTTTATCTATCATTATTTCTTAATTTGGTCTTAGATTTTCCCCTTTTGTTTTAACCCTCATTGGAAATCAAATAGTTTTATTTGGGCTTTTGCTAGCCCCTACCTCTCTATTCTCAGTTACAACTCCTTTTTGTTAGAGTGTTCTTCCTTTTCTGTGGGGGTTTCTCATTGGCTTATAAGATGGATTATAGTCTTTGTTTTTAATATTTTATCTTAGTTGGACCTAGGTTTTTTTGTACTCTTCTAACCCTAGTTTTCCCTCCCCTGTCTTTGGGAACCCTAGTTCAACTCTCCTCTAAATTTCTATCTCCCTCCCCTCGTCCTAAACTTGTGTATGCCATTATTCTTCCTAGTGTCATTCATCACCCCTTCAACACACCCAGGAAATATCATTATGGAAATTGAGAGGGGCACTACAATAGCTCCATCCCTTCTATATCTAGAGTTTTAAGTAATTATCTATGTTCTTTATGTTCCCCCTGCAATTCGAGTTGAGATCTAAGAGCTAGAATAGGAGGCAAGATTAGAACGATGTTTCATAACATATGCAAATGTGGAAGATAAGGTTATAGTGTGGATCTCTGATACAGGGAGCACCACCTCTAGAAACACTAGATACATGTATACAATCAATATCTATTAGTAGTTGAGGACAATAATAGGGAAGGTTTTAGTGGAATGAACAGAGGCTCAAAAGGAAATCATATTATGTATTAATGAACTCCAAAGTAGACAAACAAGCTCACTGATAGAATCTCAATAGTAGCAAAAAAATAGATGGTATGAAGTTCTCAACATCAAAGCAAGAAAAGACCTACCCTGATACAATTCAAATGGATTCATAGTCTAAATTGATGGTTTTTTATTTAATTTTTGTGTTTTCTTTCAATAGCAATAATGTTGCATGAATACTTATGATTTTTTTAGGCTCAATTAGCAGAAGATAAGTGGACTAAAACTTTACTATATGTTTACTTTTGTTTTCCATTTTAGATGATATATCATGGAAAAAACTCTATTGTTATTCTACTGGTCTAGTTTCCCTTGTGGCAAACCAGTAGAAATAACCATTTTTGTATATTTTGAAATATCATAGTAATACAAATATTTCTTTATTAACAACAACAAAAATTCAAATGTATGGAGGAGAAGCTAATTAAACAATGGATATAAGAGGTCAACTTCTAATTTGGCCATTTGAAGGCCTGTGTTCCCCTCCTTTGCATGAGGAGTGTAGTCGCACTGGGAATCCTTAAAAAAGCATGAAGTCATTGTTACATTGAAATTCTTAATTTACATGGCCCATTTGATGTGATGGTCACTTCAATATATTTCTTGGTCAAGGGACACCCATTAGTTGAAACACTTCATTTAGTTAAAGGGTACATGTCCATTCCTAGCATAAATGTTGTCACATGCATGAGGATTTGATATTCAAGCTCCATTTTCTTTTTAAAAGCTTCATGAATTGAGGCACCCTCCCACCATTTCACGAAGCTCATTAAATTTATTCTTATGCTATAAGAATTTCTTCAAGGATTGTGAAACCCACTTTCTTCAATGCTCCTTCTAAGGTTCATTGTGGTTATGGTGCCTAGTCCTCCCCTCATTTGATCATTTAACAACACAGAGTTTGGAAAAATAATCACAATGAGCCTTAGAAGAAGGATTGGATTGGGTTTCAAAATCCTTGAAAAATTACTTATAGAATAACATTACATTAACGAGCTTCTTGAAATGTTGTCAAAATCACTCCAAACTCTTAGAGATTCCTAAAGAGGATAAAACCCCCCAAAGAGAGAGCATTAGAGGCATCTCCATTACTCCTTAAGGTGGAATATTCCTTTTGTTTTCATTTTATCAATTGATGATAATTCAAATATTTCATTCCCTTCCCCCAATAATGCTTGTCAATAGTTTGCTTGTTTTCTTATTACATTTTGAGCAAATTGTTTGGAAAATATTTTTTGTTAAGAAATAATAGGATTGTTGCTCTTTTTGTTATTATATGTAGGTTCATTGCAAATTTGAATCTCCATATGAATCCTCCTCTTCTTTCTCCAATCCGAGTACAATTATACAAGGTGTGTTTCTTATTTCCTCTTTGGTTTTATATTCATTCGATGAATATACATGATTGAAGATATTTTCTATTGAATTAGTTCATGTGCACACTTTATTTTTCTTTGTGTAAATGGATTCAACCCAACATAAAGAGTTATTTTCTCACCTTGTGCATCAAAATACACACGTTAGGTGTTGGGCATATTTTTATGCTTTGCCAACTAATTCATCATTTCGCCCTTAACTGAGATAAGAGCAAATTCCCTGATGTATTTTTTCAAGTTCATAAATAGACCCCTTTTCAAGATATGGATTTAAAAACACGTATAGGATCGCAAAAATACCATTGAGACGCAAAAATATATGATTCAAATTGGATAAAATTACATCGGAGTGAAGAAAAACTCTACTCAAACTAGATAGGAAACTAGGAAATCCATTCTACTAAAAACACCTTTCTTCTTATGATGATAAACAAAAATAAGGTAGTCTTGCAATCCCATAAACCTCAATAAATCTTGCCATGGACACCCTCAAGAAGCAACACCACAAACATGGAGTTTATCAACAATCTAACTGAAAACATGGTAAGGCTTATAGTATGGAGGAGCCACCACCATGAGGTTCCCAAACCTTTTTGACCTAGGCTCCAAGAACAAGCTTATGAGAGGATTTACCTATAAAACACCTTAAAAGGGTTCACTTCTTAAAATAGCACATAAATGGTCATACTTAGAAACAAAAATAATAATGAGATTTCCTTGGATTCATAATTTCCTCATGATACATTTTGGGTAGAAATTTCCTGGGTTCCTTTGGTTGTATCATCACTATGACCAAATTTCTTGTTGCCAACTCTATAATAGTCAAATCAATAAATATGTCATAGGGTGGAGGGGGTGTCAATTAAAGCTTCCATAAGACCTTATGCCAAAGTTGATGACCATGTAATTCCTTGAAGATAAATGGAGGGAAAAGAAAAGTAATATATGTGACACATATAACATGGCAAGAAAATCACACTTGAAATCCAACTCAAACCCTAGGAACATAGTTGTAAATTAATATTGTATGTTTGATAAATTATCATTTTTTATATAGAATGATGTGGATTTTGTTTTGTTATTATTCCATTGTTGCGAGAAATTTTGTACATATGTGTGTGTGTGTGTGTGTGTGTGTGTGTGTGTGTGTGTGTGTGTGTGTGTGTGATGATGATGATGATGATGATTAATGTTATGAAACTAGCATTTATTTACGAAACCTTAAGAAAGGTAACATGTTACTTTGGATTCTTTAGAATTTTATTTTTGTGCTAAAAAGAATTAAGAGAAACATTCCAAGATCACCATATTTTTTATTATCTCGGAGGTTAGGAAGGTCAATATTATGATAGATGTTTTCAAATTGTAATGTGATTTAAGTATACATAGGATACGTCAAGTCCCACTAGCACAACTGGTTAAGGATGGGCCTCGTTAGCAAGGCAATCCAGGATCAAACCTCGCGGGGGGTGGTTGTGCCCTGTGTTAGGGGGAGGAGACATACTAAAAAATCCAATCATCTTATGGCTAGTGTGGCCCAGGCCAAGTGCGTTCCCCGGGTGATTTTGACATATTATATTCTCAGGGTCGTTGTTTCTCAAGCCACAAGTCAAGCCTGGAGGATCACAGACAACTTGACCAACAAAAAATAAAAAGTATGCATAGGGTACTCTAGGAGAATGTGATCTTCATCTTCAACCTTCTTAGTGTCACTTAGATAGAAAGCTATGTTGACTTGTGGTCTGTTGAGAATTGTCCAATTCTTAGTTTCGCTAAGTAACTCATGAGATTTGGTTCAAATTTTACAATTTTGATTTTCTTATTTGAACTAGTTAAAATCAAGATATTTTCATCTTCTTGTTGGGAAAGCATTCATATTATTTGCACGATTAAATCCACTTGTGATTCATTATGTTGGGTATAGTGAGGGAGTCACAGGGGAGGGGTGGGGGGGACCATATCCCCTACCAAGGGGGAATAATCCCCACATGGAGCCTCAAAGAGTCCCTTTGAGCGAAAATCATTGAGAGCATTTTATTGAGCATTTTTTCTCAGTGTGTTTTTCACCTTTGGTGGTTTTATGGCACATGGATTTGTTGTCCATGATAATGTAATTCCACATAAAGAACTACAGTTGTAGTCTAATCTAAGGTTAATGGATCGATGGTTTGTGGATGTTTCAAGATATACTTATTTTATTGTAACATTGTAAAGATATGATATATACTAAAAATATCTTTATGGTTTTCGAGGTTTTTGGGTTTCCAAGGTAAAATATCTATGCTAAATGTATGTGTGTGTCATTGCATCTTTTTCTATTTTTATAAAGAATTTGTTTGCAACAGTTAAATTAACATATAAGGTTAAAACCTTCACTTCTAAATTAGGGTTGGTTGCCTCCTTGTAGTTTCTTAATTTCCTTTTACCTCTAATTCTTTATTAGACGACAAATTCTCCTTAAATTTAGTTGTAATAATATTTTTAATATTATTGACAATGACATCTTCGTATACCACCTAATGATTTAGCTAAGGTTTGGCATCTATATGTCATCCCTACTTGAGTTGTTAGTGGTTTTGGTTGGAGTTTGAAGTAATTTTTGGGAACCTCTTGTCATCCATGTTATTTATCTTATTCTTATACTTTAAGTACCTCCTTGTGATCATGCTTTCAATGGAAACAATATTCGATTAGATCAAGTGAATAAGATAAGGTATATTGCCTTTAATTTTGAAATTATAAATAATAATAATAAAATTTGATTATATCTTTTTTATTTGTAAATAAGTTTTTTTTCTATTAAATTGATACTAGTTTACATAATATAAAAATCCTTTTGTCCTATTCTACCAAATTGGAAACCATACCAAAGGAAAAAGTTAATGGCTTTTGTCTCAAATGTCCATATTCTAACCAAATACATACAAAAAGGTCTACTGACTAAGACTTCATTATGTAAGGCATTATGCCATAGTATTAATAAATTCCAAGTGGAGTAGAAAAATCATAAATTAAATGAAACCATCAAGAGGACACAAAAATATCAATGGTATCTAGAATGACTGGATTGACTAAAGATACAGAAATTGGTTTATTGCATAATTGTTTCTCAATGCAAGCAAGTTCTTCATATTCTTCCACCCCCAACAGAATCGTTTAAATATAATTTATATATATACCATATTATTTAGTTACACTTTTTTATATATACATATATTACTTTACAAATATCATCTAAACCATTTTTATTTAGCAAAAATGAATAGGAAATATACTTTCTAATCTCTTTTATTTTTTTACATAATCCTAACCATCAATGTAATATTTAACAATATCATTCATTTATGAGAATATTGAAATAGGATTGAGATTTAAAAATCTAAATGCAACCGGTCTCATTATTGAGTCGAGATGCTCATTTCACAGTCGACTATGAGGGGGATGTGTAATTATGTTTGTGCTCAACATAGAGTTGACACGTGTCCCTCTTGAAACAAAAAAAATAAAAAATTCTCTAAATAGAAAAGTTATGTAGGCTATAACAAAAAACAAAAGCAAATATCTTATACATGTTTAGTTAGTTGTCCATATTACATACTATAATTTCATATAAATTTTAAAAGGAGATAAAGTAATTAGAAGTGAAAAAAAATGTGTGAGTAAAATGTTTAAAACTTGTATTTTTTTAAAATATTTCAACACAAAATTTAAATAAACTATATGAAGGTCTATGTTAACTATGTTGATATAACCTTTGTATATATATATAATGTTAAAAGAAAACATTTTAATGTTCTATTTTTTAAAATATTTAATGTCCAAAGAAAAAATAACTAAATATATATATATATATATATATATTTCCTAATAAGAATATTAACAAAGATAGGTGTAATTCATTCATTCCATTTAATATAAAATACATATGTGACATTTAAAAAATAATAATGTGACTTATCAATAAAATATTTTAATACATAGAATTAACTAATATTTGTGTATACTTAAAAATATATTAATAATAAAAAAAACAGTTTACTGTTTTCAATGTAGTTCATGAATAAAATGTCTCAATGTAAGCGTTATGTAAAACATTTTAATGTCAACTATGTGCATATTATATATTGTTAAGAAAAAAATATGTATATATCATATGGAAAAAATAAGTTTGTATAGTTTAAACCTTTGAAGTAGTCTTATCATTTTACATTTTGGTTTTTACTTTGAAGTAGTCTCACCATTTTACACTTTGGTCTTTTTTTAGGTATATATTTTTTTGTTTATTTTTCGTGAAATCCAACAAATATTTTTTGGACTTACAAGTTTAAGTTATGTATTCTATATAGCATTCAAAAATACAATTTAAACACTGAAAAATTATACATTGTATATATAGAGAACGACTACAGATTCATTGGGATCTATCATGAGATGAGGGGCCCAATTTTTTTTTTCAAATTTTAGACTCTAAAAAAATTTATACTTCCAAGAAATTTGATCTCTCTTAATTCATGCTAAATATACTCTTAAAATTGGTCTATATTATTTATATAAAATATTTTATTAAATTTTAATACAAGATAGTTATTTATAATTAAAAAAAAACAGTTTATAAACCCATGTAACATTAGGTGTATTAATTTTAAATGTTTTAGTTTTTAAAATAAAAATCAACAAAAACATATTTTTAGTTTTATCAAAAAAAACACTAAAAAAATTAAATATTATTTTCCCATATGCTTTTAATGGCACGTGAGGAGTTATAAATATGATGTTCAAAGTTCAATCTTTGAACATTAATCTTCATAATAACAGCCCAAATACTCATTGCCCCTTGTCAATTGAAAATATGAAATATTCATTTAATATTAATTTTTTCATTAGAGTGAAAACTTTTTTAATTAAATCATTTTTCTAAATTTAAATCCCAATATTCAGAATGGCAAGTGGGGAGAGATTCTTATTAATTTAGCAAGCAAAACAAAATTAAAGTTTTTATGAGAATTGGGTCATTCTTACCCAGATGTATGGCCTATTTTTTGGTCTTCAATAGCCAAAGAGCAATACATTCCTTCTATTATTATTATTATTTTGAGAGACTCTTGTCATCATCCAACTCCTCCAACTAAAATATTTTGTCATCATCCAACTCCTCCAACTAAAATATTTTCCTAAAAGCATTCAGCTTGCTCTCCTCTGAAGAATTTATAGCATTCTCGAGACAAATCTCATTTTCATATCCTTCATAGTCAAAATAAGAAGCAGGTCTTCAAGCCAACATTACATGTCAGGTGAAAGAAAAGCAACATGAAGTAAATGGTTCCCCGAATTGAATGGTTATCCCATGATGAGATTAATCCAAAATCTTCCCCCTGGGATCCAATAACCATATAATGGGTTAGAAGCAAGCCATCTCCATTAAATAAGACTCTACCTGAAGACGTTGGATTAAAACATAGTTGTATTTCTAAGCATCTCGGTGAAAGGATCTATGACATAAGGCATGGTCTAGTCGCTTCTCCTTGCATGCTGCCAGAGCAGGATAGGCAACTCAAATATCCAGTGCAATCTGGGTGGCGTACTCCACCAATCCTGTCGCAGGAGGTGGCAGGATCAATAAACTTAGGCTTGAGGTAAATAAATGTCATTGATCACATTTGGTCCTTTATATCATTCCCCTCCAGGCAGTGTACCATTCTAGATGGGTATCTCCAGGTGGAATTCTGCAGAAATGACATTGAGTTCAACTCTGAAAGCATGGGATCAGAAAGAAGTGCAGCCAACATTCACGAATGCTGAGGTTAGGAAGCACAAGTAGAACAGGATCTCTATCAGCTAAATTGACGAAATGGATTGGGTACACCGGAAAATGACAGATCTCCTTGCAACCAGGCTCATAGAGACAATGAAAACATCAGAAGTACTACTTGCAGTTGCCCCAGGCAACCCCACAAACAAAAAATGTCCATTGACCCTCCATAATAAAGCATGACTGTCCTTTGCAAATGCATTTTGTTGAACATATTGTAGAAAATATAGTAGCAGGAGCCTTAGTTTTGGTTTTCAGAAAGCATGTAAAGAAAATTTGAAAGAGAATTCCAAGCTATGTCTTACATTTCTTGAAGATGTATACTTAACAATATCTCAAACTCCCGAGTACTTTGTTGTGACTGAGCACAGAGTTAATAGAAATTTATCATTAAATCTGCACACTATTTAGTTTTAAAGCTCAATCTTAAGTAGTTGGAAACTCATGTCCGGTAACTTGAGTTGTGAATTAGTTTTGTGCATTCAAATAAAAGGATAAGACGATGTACATATATATATAAAAGGGTATAGAGATAAAATACATATACATTGTTGTTTTTTAAAATTATGTTTTAAGTTTAAATTAGAGATTACATCATGTATATAAATCTGGGATAAATTAAAAAGGGAGTGGATGGATTGGTTGGTTGGTAAATTTGTAGAAGTTTACTATAAGTAGTTCAAGTTCAATTTTTATTACATTTATATCTATAAATCTCTAGAGTCATATATATTAAGGTATTTTTCAATGTTTGATATTTAGAGGTGGTTAGAGGATTTTTTCTTCACTGATCTTAGCCATGGGTAATAGTTCCATTGATGAAATCCATGGTTATCTATAGATTTGACTGATTATACTTCCCAAATATTGCTCAAGTCACTCACATTGATTATTATAGTGCCTAACATTCATGAGGTGCGCTTTTTATTACTTCATCTTAAGTGTAAATTGCTTGTGTATTTGACACAAAAGTAGTGACCATTGGTTGAGTCAAACAATGGGTCATTAAGCTCTAAATTTGTGTCTTTTGATTTGTTTCACCTTGAAGTCCATCATCATCTTTTAGATAAGTGTTGTCACTCTTAGGTGTTGTACTACTAGGGAGCTTTGAGAGGCATATCATGTCCATGTCCATACTCAAGTACAATTATGAACACTGACACTAGTTACATTCTTCAACACTCCCTCTTAACTAGGGAGGTATTCATAATTACCTATATCTATAGAGATACATGGAATATCTCAAAAAGAACTACGAAGAGTTCAGCACACTCAATGCTACGGACTATATTCTTGACCGAGCTAATCTATCTAGGTGAGACTAAGATGGACTAAAGCTTTCAGCTAGTCTAGGTACCATCAGGCTTACTAACTAACCATCAACCCAGGGATCTAGGTGTGTATCCAAGGTCAGAGCTCCAAGACCAACGCCACCCTCCCTCTTTGCGATCTAGAAATCAAACACACATAGGCCAGCCCAATGTCCTCCCAAGCATCTGCCATTAGATGCTTCATTTCTCCCTAATAAACTAGATATATCCCTTTGTCCAAGCATGCTCCTACAGTGTTCAAACTGTTTATGGAGAGGCAAGAACAAACCCCAATTAGTAATAAACTTTCAAATATACATACACGTAAACACAAAATTTTGGGGTCTTCAATCATCCTGATGTCACTTGCAACTAATTAGAAGCTTTTCTTCTTTCATGTCTTCAACAACACCAAATACAACCTCAGTACTTCTCAAGTCTTTTGAATCACGAACATCCATTTGTAGTATTTTCATTCATTCTTCAAGGTATTTACTATAATTGTCATAACATGTTCTCCCTCTTTAATTGGGGAGATATACCCTTTTTCTATCCAATATCCCTCTCAACTTAGGGAGATCAACAACTTCCTTCTTTTATAACATCGACAACAAGGTCTTAATTCTTGCGGCTCCTTTTATCCAACATGCTTATCATCAAGTTGTCTTTAATTATGAATATCTTCAACATCTTGAAGATTATGTACTTGCAAAACTTAAACAACAAGTACAACCAAATACAAAAGCATGAAGTTAACTATATCATAATCATGTCAATACAATAATGGAAGCATTAGACTTTAGACATAAAATACCTAAACCTGGTTAGGTTCATAACCAGCAAGAGACTCGTACTTCTAAACTTCAACTTCTTGCTAGGGTTTTGTTACAAACCCTAGACTACAACATAAAACAACTTATTCAAGAAATCAGTCTCATTCTATCTAGGGTCTCACTAATATTTCCAGAGATTTATGACAGATTCTACTATGATCCATTACAAACCCTAGATTCCACCTTAGAGACACAATTCCTTAGATATCAGCAATTCAATCAAATAACAATTCTACTATACATTTTAGACTCTACTAGGGTTTGTTGCAAACCCTAGATTTTATATATCAAAAACAACATCATCATATTGTACTAGGGCTTTGTTACAAACCCTAGAATTTACAAACTATGAGCATCAACAATTAGGTTAGTGTATATACATATCTAGAATTTCATAATCATGCGTTAGCATATCCCAACAATGTCTACTAGGTATTTACCCAAGACACAAATATCAATATATTAAAGTTATACATACAACAATTTTGACCAGGCTAAGGTTTCGATCAGGCAGATGAATATACACCTAGGGCTTCTTTCCTAGGATCTTACAATAGATATTAAAAGAGTTTTGCTCATTAACCTTAATTCATCAAACCCTAAAGATATAGGGCTTCAATACAATACATAGATATTACCAGCAAACCCTAAAGGACTAGGGTTTCTATCATAACAATATCAAAACCCTGAACACAAAAAGGAATAGGATTTCTAGACTTCATAAATAACCCTAAGCAAACTAGGTTTTCAATATAAGCATTGACATACCCTTAGGTTAGGGTTTTATAGTGAAACTTTTAGGGTTCCACAAGAATGATAATATAATGAGGGTAGATTCAATCTAATGATTGATCACCCTAAAAAGAATCTTTGTGATTCAAAACCCGAGACATAACGATGTTAGTAATGTAAAACAAATTTTAAAAGAAGAATAATCATACCTTTTGTTAGGGTCATTAGTTTTCATCATCAAATATATTTTCCATGTCTAATTTTTCAGTTTTTGAATAAGTCGAGCCTATGACCACTGCTAATGTCATATCCTCAAAGTTCATTGTTCGACATCATCCAATTTTTGTCATAAAGGGTTCACCAAAGGCATGAAAGAGTGTCAAGTTAATGGGACTCATGTTCGTGCATGTTTGTATGGTTAAGTCGAAAGGGGTTATATGTGTTTGTCATTTTTCTATCAGAATCATCTAAATCTAGTTTATTGCAGTCAGAGTCTGATGGTCATGAAGTGTGGTTATTATAAATCTAGTTTATTGTAGTCAGAGTCCGATGGTCATGAAGTGTGGTTATTAAAAATATTCCACATTTCTATCCCCTATCCTTATCTATCCCATGCTTCCCTATTTCCTACCCTATTTCCCCTATCTCCTTTTCTTTCAAACCCCTTCATATATAACTTCCCTTCTTATATATCATTTGCTTAACATAACTTACACCTTATACTTTCCTCACATCCCATTTACCTATTATTCCTACTACATTTATTCCCCCCCCCCTCCCCACCCTTTATTCTAGACTTATTCCCCAAACATATTCCCCCCATAATATCACTACCATCACTCATGACATTAGACAACCCTCATTGTAAAACACACAACCCCCCCCTACCTAAGAGCTATTACATTCATCACATCTAAATGATTCCACCATACTTTATTACACACACCAAGTCTGGTGGATTGCTCCAAAACATCAGGTCAAAGCATCATAGCGCTACCCAGACAATGTGTTGCACAGCATTGCGCAGAATTCTATGTTTTTGACATCATTTTGAAATGATCATTCCGACCACATGAAGGCGAATTATGGAAAACTTAAAGAGGTTTTTCTCAAGAACATACCAAATAAAAATAACCTCCTTCATTTTTTCACAGGTATTGTATATCGGGAGTTTCAAATGCATATGTAAGGCCTTTTTTTTCGGACTGTGTAAATTTTATGTTTTAGACATTGTTTTGCAGAGCAGTTTCTAAGGATATGACGCAGAATTTGACGAATATGAGAGAGGTTTCTCTTCAAAATAATCCCATATACAATAACCTCCTTCGGGTTTTACATAGGCCCATTTTCGCAGTTTTCTATTGGCAGAATTATAAAAAAATGTTGGAATTCGGTTTGAGATTGTGGATGTTAATGGATATTTTGGCATTCTGAAGGTTGATTTTGTAGTTTGAAGCTTGTATTAAATAGTTGGGGCATCTTGCGTAATTTTAAGTGGGAAATAAGGTGCAATTAGTACTTTTGATATTCGTTGCACAGGCATTGCGCACATGTTCCACGCGGTTTTGTATGGTGTTTCAAGGTTGCCATGTGTCATGGGGAAAATGGAGGAGTTTTTTGCTTTTTTAGGAGCCTACTTAGTGCCCAATAATCAGCCAAGTTGTCCTCCAGCACATATAAAATCATGGCAACATGATTTGTTGCGCATCACAAATGCAATTGTTGTTTATATATTTTTCTATTTTGTAATCAGTTCAAAAAAGTGACGTTATCATAACTGTGGATAGATAAGATAGGAATGGATGAATAGATAGTTCAGAGATAAAGATAGCATTTTGATTTAGGATTAATTTTCCAGCTTTATATAGATTTTGTTTTTAAGTTTTTATCTCAAAAAACATGATGTTTCTAAACTAGGTGGATTCAATCCACTTGTTGGATAAAGATACACTGTATCTAGTCCGATGGACTTCTTTTGAAAATTTTGTATTTAATCCTAAAGAAAATATGAAGAAGAGGTTTGACTTCGGATAAATAGGCCTTGGTGTATGTGTTTGGAATAAAGATCTCAGAGCATACTTATGCCTCTGTTTTCATAAATTCATGTGATTTTTGGTTTCAAGTTTGTGTTTTCCTTGTGTTAATTTGATATCCATTTCTGAAAATTTTGTCTTGAATTCATCCTTAGATGCTCAAGATAATTGTGGATCTCATATATGATGGAATTTTTAATTTCTCTGTCATTGTTCTTCTGAATATTTGGTCATTAGTTTATGTAGCAGAATTCATAATCGTATGCTTTGTTTCATTTGACTAGATATTTT
This sequence comes from Pinus albicaulis, assembly GCA_034641835.2. Taxonomy (NCBI): domain Eukaryota; kingdom Viridiplantae; phylum Streptophyta; class Pinopsida; order Pinales; family Pinaceae; genus Pinus; species Pinus albicaulis. The sequence continues at coordinate 61,665,818 of CM076574.1, forward strand.
TATGTTTCCCTCATTATTCATTGTACTACAATCGATAATTGACTTGGAATATGCGACTACATTTCCTCTTTTATATAGATGGCTCATGCATGCCCTGATGTTCTATGATCTTATATTTCAGTGGCCATTTCTCCCAACAATTTTTCATTAAATCTTATGTCATGTAGCTTTTTAGTTTAATAACCAGTCTAAAATCCATATCCTATTGATCTTTTATTGATAGTTGATCCAGTGAGAGATCCCTTTCCAAGGTTAGGGGGGTTTGACCTTAACCTACAAGTGTTTTTTGGTTACCTCTGTAGCCCTTTACTCAACCTAAAGGGATTTACAGAGTGCTAACATATTGGCGTCGTTGTCAGGGAGTGAAAGATCACATTTTCCTTGGGTGTGAAAGACAACGACCTAGATATGGTTGTTGATGGTGGACAACAGTTAGACATATGAAGGCTGAATCATTCACCTTGCGACTCTGAAATTCAAAGGATGCAGAAGATCAAACGTTCACAATGACTTCATTGGTTAAAGGTCAGTAAATTTCATAATTACTGGTGATTTTTTAAAATATGGGTGCCAGAAGGAATGTCAGGTATGCTCCTATGGACAGATCTCATATTCCTAGCTTCCAAATCCAATGCTTCATGTTTATTGGTCAAGCTATCTCCCCATGTTCAGAGATCAAAAGGGAGAAGATGTTGCTCTGCATTTAATTAAATTCCCCATGCATGTGCGTAGACTTGAAGTTAATTTTCATGAGGATTCATTGATGAAAATGTTTATGGAAACCTTAGAGGATGAAGCTAGATCATGGTATGAAGGTTTCCCAACTGCAAGTATTTGTTCTCTAACAGATTTCTATTCAACATTTTGTGCAATTTTTAAACAAACTTAACCTTATACAGTGCTTATAGAAATATTTTGTGGAAAATTAAATGATTTCTTTCAACTCATGATAATTGACATCTATGATCAAGATATAATGATTGATGAAATTGAGAAAGCTTTGCTTGAGTTGTCTTTTCCAAAGGAGGAAATAGAAGTAGAAGAAGTTTTTTACCATGATATTCAGGTAGGTTTCCAGCAGGCAACAATTTTTGCAACTGAAGCTGAAACTGATCAACCATAGGATGATAAAGTGATGCAACAAGTTTGCCTTCATGAGCCTAATAAACATATTTAGTAGAATGTTAATGATCAAGAAGAGGAGAGCATCGAAAAAGAAGGGGTTGTTTTAGAGCCTCTTGCACATGAAGATCTTCCTCCAAGTTCAGAAAATGAAGAGTCTACTGAAGAAGAGCAGGTTGTACCGGATCTTATGGATGTGCACATTTTTGTTGTTGATAATATGCCTGCCTCAAATGCAGATTTTAGGGAACACGCTTTTCTTTTCCCTGATGCAAAGAATCAGCTTGATGAACCAATTGTTTTCTTTCATTCGGACAAATATTTTGCATTGGAAAATGAAGGGAGTGCTTGTATTTCTGTTGAATTTCAAGACATGGTAATGTTCCATATTATTGAAGACCCCTTTTCCAATTTGTTGCAGCCATCAAGGAAGATTAATTTTATTGTATTTATGGATCATGAAAATATTTTCAATGGACAATTTGAGTTGCCATTTTATGGACTTTTATTTATTTTTGGTGCAATTGAATCCAAGCATAAGTCAGACAATCATTTTCTTGGTTGGCTACACTAGAGGGATCATTTCGCATAATTGTATATATATCTTCAGCAGGTGGGCGGTTATCATCGGGATTTGAAGCTCGAGGTGAAGACCCTAAAATTCCAATGATTTTCTTCCATAAGCAATTTGAGTCAGTCAGTAGTTAAATTTCTGAGTTTGTCAGTTATATTTTCAGTTTTTAGCGTTTGACCCCATTGCCCAATGGTCTAATTAGGCTACTAGTTTGTGGTGTTTTTTCTTGGCACCTCACTAGGAGGTTGCCATCCCCATTGGAGCCAATGTTAGGGTCATTAGTTTTCATCGTCAAATGTATTTTCCAAGTCCTTTAATTTTCATTTTTTGAATAAGTTGAGCCTATGACCACTGCTGTTGTCATAGCCTCAAAGGTCATTGTCCAACATCATCCAATTTATGTCATGAAGGGTTCACCAAAGGCATGAAAGAGTGTCAAGTTAATGGGACTCATGTTCATGCAGGTTTGTATGGTCAAGTCGAAAATGGTTATATGTGTTTGTCATCTGTCGATTAGAATTGTCTAAATCAAGTTTATTTCAATCAGATTCTGATGGTCATGAAGTGTTTTTATTAAAAATATTCCACATTTATATCCCCTATCATTATCTATCCCATGCTTCCCTATTTCCTACCCTATTTCCCATATCTCCCTTTTTTCACACCCCTTCATATATAACTTCCCTTCTTATATATCATTCACTTTACATAACTTACACCTTATAATTTCCTCACATCCCATTACCTCTTATTCCTACTAAATTTATTCCCCCCCTTTATTCTAAACTTATTCCCCCAAACCTATTCCCCCATAATATCACCACCATCACTCATGACACTATACAAACCTCATTGTAAAACACACAACCCCCCCCCATACCTAAGATATATTACATTCATCAAATCTAAATGATTCCCCCATACTTTTTTACGCATGTCAAGTCAAGTGGAGCATTCCAAATCATCATGTCAAAGCATCATAATGCTACCCAGACAGTTCGATGCACGGTGCTGTGCGGAATACTCTGTTTCCAACATCATTTTGAAATGATGATTCCGACCACATGAAGGAGAATTATGGAAAATTGAAATATTTTTTCTCCAACACATACCAAAGAGAAATAACCTCCTTCATTTTCTCCACAAGTGTCCTAGAGCGGGAGTTTCAAATTCATATTTGCAGAGTCGTTTCTGAGGAGATGCAGAATAATTTGACAAAACTAAGAGATTTTTCTCTTAAAAACAAGTTCATCTACAATAACCTACTTCAATTTTTATACAGGTGCTACCGTTTGAGAGCCACATGTGTCTTTTAGAAGCCCATTTTCGCAGTTTTCTGTTGGCAGAATTATAAAAAATGTTGGAATTCGGTTTGAGATTATGGAAATTCATGGATATTTTGGAATTTTGAAGGTTGATTTTGTAGTCTGGAGATTTTATTAAATATATAGGGCCATATTGTGTAATTTGAAGTGGGAAAGTAGGTGCAATTTGTATTTTTGAAATTCGTTGCGTAGCGCTGCGCACATGTTGCACACGGTTTTTATGGTGTTTCAAAGTTGTCAGGTGTCATGGGGAAAATGGAGGAGATTTTGCTTTCTCAGGAGCCTACTCAGCGCCCATTCATCAGCCAAGTTGTCCTCCAGCACATAGAAAAGCATGCAAGATGAGTTTTTGCGCAACATAAATGGAGTTATTGTTATACATATTTTTCTATTTTGTAATCAATTCAAAAAAGTGACATTATCATAATTGTGGATAGATAATATAGGAATGGATGGATAGATAGTTCAGAGATAAAGATAGATTTTTTCTTTAGGATTAGTTTGCCAACTTTATATATATATATATATATATATATATATATATATATATATATATTTTAAGTTTTTATCTCAAAAAACATGATGTTTCTAAACTAGGTGGATTCAATCCACTCGTTGGATAAAGATACATTGTATCTAATATGATGGAATTATTTTGGAAAATTTGTTTTTAATCCTAAAGAAAATATGAAGAAGAGTTTTGACTTGGGAGAAATAGGCCTTGGTATATGTGTTGGAATAAAAATCTCAGAGCAGGCTTGTGTCTCTGTTTTCAAAAATTCATGTGGTGTGTGGCTTCAAGTTTGTGTTTTCCTTGTGTTAATTTGATATCCATTTCTGAAAATTTTATCTTGAATTCATCCTTAGATGCTCAGGATAATTATGGATCTCATATATGATGGAATTCTTCATTTCTCTATCATGGTTCTTCTGAATATTTTTTCATTAGTGTATGTAGAAAAATTCATAATCGTATGCTTTGTTGCATTTGACTAGATATTTTTGTGTTTCCCTAATTCTTCATTGTACTACAATAAATAATTGACTTAGAATATGCACCTACCTTGCCTCTGTTATCTAGATGGCTCGTAAAAGCCTTGATGTTCTGTGATCTTGTATTTCAGTGGCCCTTTCTCCCAACATTTTTTCATTAAATCTTATGTCATATACCTTCTGAGTTTAATAACTAGTCTAAAATCCATATCATATTGACCTTTAATTAATAGTTTTTCCAACAAGAGAGCCCTCTCCAAGATTAGGGGGACTGGACCTTAACCTACAAGTGGTTGTTGGTTACGTTTGTAGCCGTTTCCTCAGCCTCAAGGGATTTACGGAGTGCTAACACCTTTTATATGAAGAGAACATTATAACAAAGCTAATAGTCTTAAGACATACCTTGAGTTGTTCATTAACAAAAATTATAGGACATTAATTCTCAAAGGGAATAACTTCTTCCATGCTTCAAGTTTATCCTTTTAAGTCTCCTCCATAAGTCTTGAACATTCAGCAAGCTTTCCTAATCATGGAAAATATAAGGAGAAGGTCATTAGCATATAATATAAACATGTCTTTGATATGAGGAGGAAACTAAAACATGAAACTAGGAACAACAAAGAACATAATACTTATATTTTACTAAATTGGTGGAGGTTCATTCTTAATCCAACATTGAGGGATACCTACAAGCAGGGCAAATTTTAGGGGCTAATATTCGCAGGTGGGCTAATTTTCCATGTTTTTTCCAAAAAAAAAGGTTCGCCATTTTCCATTTTTTTTAAATTGATTCGCCCAAATTTTATAGTAGAAAATTATTTTACCCTAAAAATCACCAAATTTATATATATACTAAGATAAAATGATTAGAAAACTATATAGTTTTGCAAAAATAACAACCAAAATTTTACAATCGACATATCGAGGACTACTAAGATTCGCTAAGGTTTCTAAACTTTAAGATAAATGTCCATCCTTAAAATTTTCCCTGCCTACAACTTATATAAAAAAATGTTCTTAACACGACATGTTAGATCTACAAATTCTAGAAATCAAAACATAAAGAATCAAAACTTAAAGTAGAAGGACATGTAAGGGATAGTGTCCCTAAGAGTTGCTAGCAAATAAGTCTTTGACTTTGGATTCCTCTGTATTGTTCTTCTTTGGTGGACCTTCGTCAACAACATTTGTGTGTTCTCTTTCTCTCTTCTTATTCCTTGGACTCACCAGACAATGACTTTTGTAGTGACCCATCTTGTGACAATTTTAGCATTCAATATTTGATAGGTCTACTTTCTTCTTTGGTCCTTAGTACTTCTTGAAGGTTCCCTTTTTCTTGTGATGGGAGGAATAGGAATTAGACATTTCTTCTTCTTCATCCCCATTCTTATTGTTAGTTAACGATACTCAAGCCTCTTCTTGACTGCATGCATTCCACATTTTCCCAAATGTTGGTGTATCCTTCCAATTGTTAAGTCTTGATGCAAAGGCACTCCAAGGTTTTTGTAGTCCTAGAAGGGTAGTAATTACAAGCTCCTTTTCTTGGACAACTTCATCTATTGCTGGACTTCACCTATGATTCTAGATATAATTATAAAATATGATGAGAAGGTATCATCATTCGTCATCTTAATAGTTCTTGGTTCATTCTTGAGGTTTTCTATTTGTCCAATGTTCTTGATGGTGAATAATTTAGATAGGGCCTCATACATTTATTTAGCGGAATATATGTTGGATATGTATGGAATAAGGTTTCCATTTACTCCATACACTATTAGGTTAATAGCCAATATTCCAATTTATCTAAACTTTTCTTTCTCCGCTTCACTTGATTCATCTCTAGGCTTCTTGATTTTTCCTTGAACGACATTCAAAATTTTGTTCTTTTCGAGAATGAGGTCTATTCTCTTTTTCCAGACCCTCTAGTTGGAGGATCCTTCTAATTTCTTTTCTCCCTTCATTGAGTTTTTCATATCTTCTGTAGATAGTAGACTTATCTCCTTATGTTATCCCTTTTTAATGATATTTTTCTTGATTTCCTTTTTCCTCAATATATCCTTTAACCTTCTTTTTTCTTCCTTCTTCACCTTAGCTCTGATACCATGTTAGAAAATTGGAAAGGCAAAAATATTTTCTCTTGTTGATAATTACTTGTGATTTCTTTGAGTTATTATTATTGTTCTTAAATTCTTCTTTTATCTTATTTCATCAAGCAATTACCAAGAACAAAACACGAAGATCAAGGACACCAGATGTAGGCGCACAACTAGGGGAAAACCCCTATATAAGGGAAAACCCAGTCAAGACCTCTTCCTTAAGTAATTCAAATTAGATAGACCAAGACCCTAGACCAGTAGACTTTCCTCCTCCACCAATTCATCCCAAAATGTTCTTCCAAGCTCCAAATATCAATTTCAACAATACTGCATCAACCCTACTTCAATATTGCATCAAGGACAGATTTTCAACCCTATTGCGTCAGAATTTTGACCCGGCTTCAAGACTACAATTTTGGCCCTCCTGCAGCTTTAGTTCCTTCACACATGTGATACAACAAAGAGAGAATTTTGATTCGTTATCCCTTTTCTTCTTCTTCCTTGGAATTTGTACCTTTTATTACATCGAGCTACTGTAATTCGAACTTGTTGAGTGATATCCTCCAAATGAGTTGATTTGTTGGTTATATATAGTCCTTCTAGGTGATTGAATTCTTCCCTTGTGGCCGACTTGGTGGAGGAGGCCTAATTGACCTAATTTACAATCAAATAATTTTCTTTCTTGACAAATAATTCCCAAGGAAGGTTCTTTACATTGTGACATTGACAAGGACACTTGAAATAAACCCTAGAAGTCTTCAATGGATACTTTGACCTAAAAACAATTGACCCAAGCATGAAACCCATGATTTAATAAGTCAATTTATTTAATAATAAAATTTATTTTTCTTTCTTTTGATAAATAAATTTCATTATGACTCAAGTACAATTATGAAGACCTACACTAACTACATTCTTCAACACCTTCTTTACCCTTGCATTGATGAGTGAAGTTTATATGCTTCGCTTACAACACCCTCAAATATCATAGGGAAGGTGAGATAATGGAACAAAACTTAATGCCTTAAGTGTGCCAATCCTAATTATGTACAATAACCTAATTTGTTGAAATAAAAGAAATAAACTATGTACAACATCAAATAAACTTAAAACATGAATGTATACGAAGTACACACTGTAGAACTAAACAAAAATTGTACTTTGTTATCCATAAGACTGCATGAGTATATTAAGAACTAGCACAAATTAGCCAACAATTTCAACAATATATGCCAACAATTCTACTCATAAAATTCAGGAAATCAAATATATAATTTTCATAGATGTATCCCAAAATAATAGAGATTGTCAAAAGTTGATTTTTATTAAAAAGTATTAGAATACAACAAATTGTTTTGTCAAATTCCTACAAAAATATGGACCATAATTTATTCTATATGCCTACGATATTACAGACTCATACATAGACAACTGAGTGCCAAAAATAAGCAAGATCGAGTCATTGGAAAGACTTATACTTCTATGATAAGATTGAATCAACAAATAAATCTGCAAAAAGTGTAGCAATTAGAATTGATATAAAGCATAAAAAACCTTCTAACATCACAAATAATGCAAGAAATAAATAACAACCTTGCGTAAATTAATCTATGACTAATGTGCTTAATTCCTTCTTATCACTTCTCAAATGATGTTGTTGTCACCAAAACACGTAAGCCCTTCTACTCAAGAATAACATTTATTAGGGGAAAACAACAATTCTTAAAGCTTGAACCTACCTCTCCTCATTCTTATTTTTCATCCCCTACTTCTATGCCCCTAGTTGGTTTTGTATACTTGGGAAATCAGAGAGATTAATTTCTTTAAAACTAGCCTTCTTTCACTAAGTTAAACTCTTTTTCCCTTCAAATTTGATATATGATCGTCTACTAAGACTATTTTTATTAATTTAATTTATGTTCGTAGGTTGGTTCCCCGACAATGTCAACTCTTATCAAATATTCTTGTAAACCTTGTGATTCCCATGAAAATAAATAATGTATAACTATGACATCATAAAACAATATCATCATCAAATATCCCATGAACCATGCATACAGAACATCATTTATCATCATATAAACAACCATATAAAATAACCCCCTTGCCTCCCATGAGTAGCAATGTCATAAAAAATATGGCATGATAAAAAATAGCATGTCGTCCAAAAAATATAACATGTGCTAAAAATTGAAATATGTCCAAATAAAGTCAAATAGAATCATAATGATAAGATAGAGTTAAACATCTTATGACAGTTCAGGATGTCTAAAAGAAACAATCACGTGCATTTTCCCTTCACTATTTGCTTCTCCTTGTACCTTACGGTGCATATTCTTGAAAGAGATTCCTCTCTTTCCCCCTCCATTAGCTCTTGATGTGATAGTACGTTTCTATTTTGACGTGGCCTCGGAAGGGGAGTGTGCAGGCATAGAGGACAAATCAAGCTTTCCTACCATAATGTGATGAGGGGAGTTGATGTTTATTTTTGGGTAGCATCGGATGTGCTCTAACTCTGAAACTTTGTGGAGGGGCTAGAACACATGAGATCTCCAAGACCCAGAAATCGTTTGGAGATATTCCACCCGGAAGTTAAGTTATTCAGATAATTAATTATTTTAAATGGAGACTAAGTTAAAACTTAGGGAAATAAAATAATTAAAGTGAATTAATTTAAACATGTGGGTGAGAATGTTCTAAGTGACAAAGATCAAGTTTAATTTAATCTTAGACGTTGATTATAGATTAGATCACTATCGTTGATTCATCAACGAGAAAAGTATAAAGGAAGGCTTGAGGGTTAGTTGGAGAACGCACACACAGTCTGAATCTAGAGATTGAATTCTTCTGACGGGGCAGTGCTCGAACGAATATCAGATCTGAGTAATTCATTGTAGAAGTGAGGGGCAGAAGTAGTTGTTGGTTGGAGGACGAAGAGTACAGTGTAGAGAGGAAGAAAAGACAACAAAGGGACCAATGCAGCCACCAGTAGAGGTGACGCAAACCCCAGAGAGGGTGAGGCAGGCCCATGTAGGGGCTACACAATGCCTCCAAGGGACAATCCATAAAATGTTGGAGATTGGGGTTCCTATGTCGGAAAGGTTGAAACTCTATTTCTAAGAGGCAGATTAGCGCAGAGAGAGGGTGATGCAGTCTTCAGCCGGACCCACGCAGACCTACGCATCTATTGCACAGAAGCAGTTGGGGTTTCACCAGTTTCTGATCAAGATCAGCTAGGACTTGCAAAGTGAGGTAAAACTCACAATTTTTTTGTCTACCAAGGATATTCTCTATTGGGTGAGCTGGATTATGGCAACCTATATGTACTCATATTATTGTTGCTTAATAATACAAAACCTCAGAATTGTTGTACCGGTTTTCCCATATTGGGTTTTTCCGGGGACATTTGTCCAAAAATAAGAGTGTCCTTTGTCTGAATTCTTCATTTATTTTTCAGTAATTGATCTATATAGTTGTGTAGGTTGTAGTGTATTTACATTACTATTTTTTTTATGTATTCAGAAAATAACTTGTGAAATCAATGAAAACAAGTAGGTAATGTAAATCAGATTTCTGCAGTAGGATTTATGTAACTTAGATTCATAAATTTTCACATGGTATCAAAGATGTTGCAGATCAAGTAGAGTTGAAGCCATCAACGAAAGGACAAAGAAAAATTTGCTGCAGAAAAGCAGTTGTCCAGAGTGACAGCGCTGAACCAGAAAGAGGCACAGGAAGGGGTGACACAGTCACCAAATGGGCTCACGTAGAGCCTGCATCAACCAGCTAGGGTGATGTTGTAGCTGTAGCATAGGCAGCGCAATGTTTTTTGGGCCAGTGCAGAGGTTTTGAGACTCAAATTTTTCCGGTTTTCGTGACTGGAAGTGTAGTTCGATTTTATTCTGGAGTTGTTGGTGGGGCATTGTTTTTGTTGGTGAATAACAGTGTCTAGTGGGGTAGTGGAAAAGTAGAGGGAAGTAGTTCCTCAAAATAATTCTTTCCAAGAAGTCTAGATCTAGTGATTCTTAACAACAAAGAGTGATCAGAGAGGAGTGCTTCAACATTAGTTGGTGATGCCAGGATACTGGGTTAAATCAGATCCTAGCATGTACAAACTCTTGTGCTACCACCGAAATTAAAATTCTTCGTTAAAACCACAAATATGTTCAGCTCAAAAATACACATGAAGGAAATAGAGCCACATAAATAAAATACTGATATAAAAACATTAAAAAAAAAACTCTTTGGCCAAATATTACAATGGGCAGCCTCTTGGCTCTCGGCCCTTCAAACCATTTCTCTTACTCTTTGTATTCCTCACTTCCTCACTTTCTCGCCTATCTCTGTGTCTTTTCACACTCTCACAGGTTACATATTTATACATAAATATGAATTTATTCCACTCCATAATTTCCTCCACACAAATCTCAACTTAAAATCTACTTTAGATTTAACTTTTTTTGGACTCAACTAAGTCCCGTTTATGGAATTCCTAATCCCTAGATTATCTGCCTAATTCAACTCCACTCATATCCTTAATTATTTAAGGAATATTTACAATAATCCTCACATTTATAATTTCTCTCCTAATTTATTAATAATGAGCAAATTAATTAATAAAATAATTAAAATATCTCACCCCCTTAATTACAAAATTGAATAATTAAAATTTAACTTGATGCTCCTGCATCAAACTCCCCATGTAGAGAAGTTTCCATAGACTCCTTTCTATGAGGTCCGTCGCTTTTTTGCAACAATGTGACAGCCACAAGTCCTGATGACTTTCTCCCTCCAAGATTCCAAACTTTATTCTGCCACTGGTCCTTCAAAGTATCAACTCGATTTGGTAACTCATCGCTCACTTTGTCGATCAGATTCCATCGACGTCTCCAACGCTTTATTTCACCAATTCCTTGGAGAAATTCCTCTTTATCTAAGGCTTTCATCTCCAACTGAGCTGAACTCTCAACTTCCTGTAATGGAGAATAATCAAGAACTCTTTCTTGATTACAACTATAGTCTTTGATTGCTTTTATAGCAACAACTCTCTCGTCTAGTGTTGTACCTGCATTCACCAACAAACTATTAGTTTTAAAAAGATAAGACCTTTTGGTCTCTTTTGATGCTTCAAGCATCAATCTCCCATCATCGACTTTCTGGACTTCAATAGATTCTGTTTCGAAGTGCTGGTTGCTTCCATCTTCATCCTGCTGGATCAATATTTATGTCTCCTTTTTGTCTCTATGGACACAACACCCTTGTTGTACCTGATGCTCAACTTCTCTGACTTCGACATCATATCTGTTAATGTCGCTTTCTGTACATACATTTACATCATTATCTAAAAAGTTATAGCATTCATTCAACTCTATAAACATTTCATCTCTATCATGCATAGTAACTGTAATTTCTTCTGGATCAGGTTCTGCAAGTTTTACTTCTCCATCAGGTTCCTTAAGCCATCATTCCAAGAACTCGATTTTCCTATGAAATTTTTCAGCACTTCGTCACAACCTTCATTCTCAGCTTCATCCTTCTTCTGGCAATCTTCCTGAGTTGTCCCAGTTTCTATTCCATCACATTGTAAAATTCCATTAGCAAATTCACCAAACAAATACATTTGTTTACCTCCTTGGAATATCTCTTTGGCATTTCTACTGTACTCCTGCTCCATGATAGTTTCAACTTGTTGTCTCACACCAAACAAGACTTCATTTATGATTTCTTCCTGCTGCAACAAATCAATACCTTTTTCTTCTAAAAGGCATTTTCCATCACACTTATCCTTAAGAGTTTCATTCATCTCTGTGATAGTTCCATCAAACTGCTCACCCTCTTTCGCACATCCTGCAAATATACATAAACTGTGAGATTTAAACATGTAAGGCTTCATAGCCTCGCCTGCTTCTCTTTCCAACACATCTTCAGCTTCTTCTGAACTATCCCAATAGTTCATGAGATCTTCCTCGTTGATCTCTTCACCCAAAATTTCACCCTGTTCTGGGCCACAAATGGAAACATCCATTTTTAACTCAGCCTCTCTGAGTTCTTCACACCTCAACATCTGCTCGAGCTTCCTCAGCTCTTCCGTCAACTGTATGTTTACCTGCTTTTCCCTCTTTGCATGTAGCCTCTGCCACTTCACTTTCTTTCTCATGGTCCAACCATGTGTCTAGTCTTTAACATTTTCCTGTAACAACTCCATTAACAATTCAAGGTGAATTTTTATCTCAGCCTTCTCCCACTCGTACTCTACATCCGTCAACTGCTCACATATGCCACTTACCTTGGAATTTTCCTTCTTCTTCCTTCTACTATGGTCTTCATCAGATCTTTGGAAATGACTATCAACAGTCATCTTCCCCTCCTTTGGGAACTTCATCTGTTCACGTGTGGATTTCATTCAATCCTCCTTTCAGTAATCCTTCACACTTTCCATTCATCAAAAATGCAAGCTCTCCTCCTACGCTTGGCTTCTCTTGGTTCTCTGTCTTGGAACCAATCTCTGGCAACTCCCTTGCTTCTCTCTACTGCAAAATAGCAACTGCAGTAATGCATGGTTTACAATGACCAAATCTTTGGGTGTCGGGCTCTGCCGATCATGCACCCCATTACATTCAGGCTTTTTACTTAGCTTACGACTCTTTGACTTCAGACTTACACCAATTCTTCATCTTGGATGAAAATACTCAATCTTAACTCAAACTATCCAAACTTTCATTTGACTCTAACATCTGTTTTGACTTCAAGCTTTGCCCCAATAATTATGATAGTGGATATTTTGACTTAATTCAAGTTATACAATCCTCCAACAAACATACACCCCTAATATATTTTTAGGATGTAAAATCTTCACTCTCTTTCATACTTCATCCTTGTGAAAAATCATCAGTTTGCCCTTATCATTTCACATGATACTGAAGTCTTTAGTCGAAATGCAATTGAAGTTTTTCAAGATTTATTTTAAGGTGAAAATAAATAAACCATTCAATCTTCAATGTTCAAAAGTACCTTCCTGAATGATCATACCTCATGCTCATGTTAAGGTTATTAATAAACCTTTCTCTCTGCAATCTCAATTCCCTCGTTTCCATTTCTCTGTGTCGTCTTTTTCACTGTAAATACTCGCATGCCCATAAGCTCGTCATCTCAATGCAAACATTTCAATGCACTTTTATGCACCATACAACATCAATTCACATCTCTTCACCTGTGTACAGAGAACATGTTTTTAACCTCTTCGATGAATAATGTACAACTTGTACATCATGTCCATCCTGAATAACACCTCTTAGATGCTGCCACATGATGGTAAAACAAATATTTTACAACATCAAGCAATTATGTTTTCAATCACAAATCAAAAGAATTCTCCTTTTTCCAACTACAAGCTTTGGTCCAAAATGACTTAACCAAAACTACGAAGAATCCACACTATGCATAATAAACCCTCTCACATAAAAATGCATGCTTCTTTTTATATCACCCAGGATAGCCCATTCCCCTTTTCCATTCATATTCATTTATACCCCCGCATTTGCAAAATTTTCACTTTAATTTTTGAAGAACATGTTGACATATCTATAAATCATTCCTGCAAAAATACTTATCTATAAATTCGATTTTGATTAAACCAAAAAAAAATGTCAACATATAATATGCTCGCCCCGCAATTTTACTTAACATACCTTTCCAATTTTCTGCGCCCTTCTAATTTGTCTAAGTGAAACCTATTCTCATCCCATTGACTGGTTACAAGCAAGATCTCCAAAAATATCCCGAAATATTACAAACAACCACATCAAAACATCTAATTTGAAACTATGGATCTCATCCACTTACCACGTCCCTTAATATTTTCTTACCATACTTTCATATAAGTTTTGTGCATCGATACTAACATCCCCAAATGATCCACACAGACATTTTACTCATTCGTTTGCCATACCCTTTATTTATTCTTCATCCTTACCTTCACCTTCAGCCTTCTTTTCAGCGGGAACTGATTCAACCAGCTTTTCTTCTTGAACAACACTCTCTCCCACCAATGCTATTTTTTTCTTCTGGAACTTCATACCAAAATATCCTCCTTGTATTTTTCTATAAGATTCGGCAGATCAACCACAACTCCAGGAAAATTAACAATGCCTTTGTAACTTCATTATACAAATATCATCTTATTTCAAATGTTGATATAACCATTGAATAAATTGTTACCATCTGTAACAGTGTGGACATAATAAAGTGGCTATGTTGAGAACGTATTACCAACCATGGAATCCACCCTAAGAAAGCACCTGTTGCATTTTTCTTTTTGAAGTCTCGACCGCACAAGCCATTACACAACATTCAAAATAATCCAACCGAGGTCAAAAGACTGTGTAGACATATCGGAAGGTGTTTGTATATATATATACCATTTTGTTAACACATATATCAAATGCTGCTTATACCATACCTCCACGGATTTGTTTAAACCTTCAGCAGACTCCAAGACTAGAACCACACACCCAAAATCACAGTAGATAGATCAGGCTATGGGTTCAGATCTCAATCTTTATATGGGAAACAACTACAATTGGACATGGAATTCAAACTACGCTTGATGGCATGGGATCCATAAAAAAAACATTCAACTCAGCATTGAGCCAACGCTCATCTCACACAAATCTGACACGAAAATTGTCAAGCCCGTTCACGGCATTGACCGTCGATCTTCCACCCAACGATGGCCAAGACGTAGCGTCGAATCTGTAGCATAGTCTGTTGTGTGTGGTCATATGTCACACGGCTTAACCAACACCGCAGACTCAAAATGTTGCTACAACCCATGGGTAGTCTGTTGTAAATGGTCACATGTCACACGGCTTAACCAACATCGTGGACTCACACCTACAGTAAACGTTGCAGCAATCCAAACGCTACAATCGCACGAGCTCATAATCACATACTCGTCACATGTGATAATTCCTCTGCCCAAGTGCGTTAAGGTCCCCACACAATGGTGCACTTCACACTTGCCGCAAGCTATGATTTCAACCGGTGGCTTGTCAATGCTGTGATGGTTCCCTATTGTAGTGTCGACGCTCCCCACATGTTAACGTTGTAGCTAACACACGATCATTTGCATTCTTGTTTCAACGTGTTCACACTCTCATTTAACCACGATCCATAAAATTCAATACAGATTACATGGCATCAATTGGCCCCAGCGTAAATGTTTACGCAGTCTCAAACGATGTCGAAAACACAGTTTTTGCTAGCCAAAATGAATTGACTGCATATGAATTTAATTCAATGTGATTGAATCCTTGCATTGCAGAGCTGGAAGTAGTTCATCGCAGGGCTACTATGCATCATCGTTTGTGATTTCCGCCTTCATTCTTACAACGCTGCAAAATCACCGACATGTGATGAATTAATAACAGAGCCATGAAGGACTATAGTATGAGTTCTTGAAGCACCTGAATCTGCCAATTATTCTCTGGGATTAATTGGAATCACAATCCCTGATGTCATTGAACACGGGTTCTTGAATGAAAAACTTGAAAATGACAGATGGAGCACTAGTCATCCATGTTCAAATGCAGATGATGGGTCTTATGCCACCGATCCAAGAGCTTATACCATTCATGAGGTGGGGATTAGTACCGTGGAAACCTACAAGAGCGCCATGTTTGAGTAAACTACCGAACAGTCATCTCCTCCACTTAGTTTCTGCTCCCAATTTGTTAGACCAAAAATTAAATGGCCCGCTGGGCAGTCTAAAAAATTTCAAGCAAAGGATAATTGCAAGGATGGCTTCGATACCAAATGATGCCAAGATATTAGGTTAAATCAGATCCCAGCATGTATAAACTCCTGTGCTACCACCGAAATTAAAATTCTTCGTTAAAACCACAAATGTGTTCAGCTCAAAAATAGAGAGCCACATAAATAAAAGACTGATATAAAAACATTAAAATAAAAAAAAAAACTCTTTGGCCAAATATTACAATGGGCGGCCTCTTGCCTCTTAGCCCTTCAAACCATTTCTCTTACTCTCTGTATTCCTCACTTCCTCACTTTCTTGCCTGTCTCTGTGTCTTTTCACACTCTCACAAGTTACATATTTATACATAAATATGAATTTATTCCACTCCATAATTTCCTCCACACAAATCTCAACTTAAAATCTAATTTAGATTTATCTTTTTTTGGACTCAACTAAGTCCCGTTTACGGAATTCCTAATCCCTAGATTATCTACCTAATTCAACTCCACTCATATCCTTAATTATTTAAGGAATATTTACAATAATCCTCACATTTATAATTCATCTCCTAATTTATTAAAAATGAGCAAATTAATTAATAAAATAATTAAAATATATCCCCTTAATTACAGAATTGAATAATGAAAATTTAACTTGATGCTCCTACATCAATTGGCAGAAGGATTTCTGTAAAGTAAACTGATTTTCAGAGGGAGCTTGTTCTTTAGAGGGTTTCTAGCACCAAAGAAACCCAAATCCGAGTTTTTTTGGGGTAGCAACAAAAGAGGGAGAAGAGAACCAGTTCGACATTTTATTTTTTATTAGAGATGGCCACACATGGACTGAGGGATCAAGACAGGTTGGGTGGAGCCCAAGTTTGTCATCTGGAAGGCCAGGATCCTATCAGTTTTGGATGAACATCACATCAAGAATCATGTCTTGAATGTGTTTATTGTCCCTATTGATGTTGATCCTCTCAAGAAGTACGAAGAGGCTCAAGTGCAGGCAAAACACATGATCATGGATGGAATCAAGGATCATTTAATCCCACATATTGATGAGAAGAACACAGTAAGGGAAATGTTGACTTCCTTGACCACTATGTACGAGGGAACTTTCCTCCAGCGGAAGATGTTGCTTGAGAATCAGCTGAGACTGTTTCAGATGCAGAAGGGAGAAGAGATGGACCCCTTCCTTATCAGATTACAAGTGATCTGAAATCAACTAGCTTCTGTAGGGGCGACACTAGATGATGGTCTTATGGTCAAGATTGCCCTGAATGCGGTCTCTAAAGACTGGGAGAACTTTATCCAAGCTATTTGGGCAGGGATGCTCTTCCAAACTGGGAGGAGATGTGGGAAGCTCTTCGACAAGAAGAGATCAGAAGGTTGACCAAGGTCAGAAGCAGCAACACAGGGATCAAAATCAAGGAGGAAGAGGAAGATGTGACTCTCGCATATAAGGGACATCATGGGAAATAGAGAAGGAATAAGAAGCACCTCTCGAAGGTCATATGCTTCAGGTGTGGAGAATTGGGACATTTCACCACACAGTGCACTATGAAGAAGAAGGGCAAAGAAGAATCTAACTCGAAGGTTGCTACAAAGAAGGATGATGATGATCGTGCCATGAGTGCTCATGTGCCTCGAGAGAAGAGGTGGGGTGGAATTGATCTGTAGTTCTTTGAAATTTAGTGGAAAGGGCCCAAACTCTTGGATCACATATGGCTACGGGAGCCCTTAATGACAGTAGCAGAGTGACAGGTGTCAGTTGGTGCGAGAGATGATGGAGTGATAGTGGCAGAACTAGAACGCTAAAGTCTGAAGCAGCAGCAGCAGCACAGTGCACAGAGGTGCAGTACAGTGCACAGAGGTGCAGCGCAGTGTGTTAGCGCTCAAATCTACCTCAGGCTGAAATGAGGTAAAACTCAAGGCTACATCAAACCACGCTCAGCCTCGTAGCTAGCCCTACGAGGACAGGAGAGGGCTCTCTCCGTCAATCTCAATAAAATGAACAATAGGGTGCGAGATGACTTTAAAAGGGAACTGATTTTAGGCTAGTAAAGAGATAGGTATGTTTGATTTTTGATTTTTTGGTTTTTCGCTGGAGGAATGGGGAAAACAAATTTTGGGTCCGGGGATAAGGTCAGACCTCTGCAGATTTCGAGTTGGGGCGAGGTAGGTGATTGTTTTGATGCTTTTGATTGGATATATGGACAGATTAGACCGACGAGGAGCTGAACAGGGCAAAGAAGAACTTGGATCCTCTCCAAACAGTCGAAAACATATAGAACTAAATGAATTCAAAGGCAGAGCACGGTAAACAATGGATTCAACCTCATCTACTCATTCAATTTAGTTCAGAAGCATATGAAAGGAATGGCATAAATTAAACATGAAGAACTTACAGTAAACAGAGAGAAAACACCATCAAGAAAAAAACACCACAAGGATCCCAACAAGTGCCGCAAAACCTCTGATCTTTCCTTAGCCAAAATATGAAAAAATATGTACAATGGTGCCAAAAGTTTCCCAAGAGTCCAACCTCTCCAACCTATGAAAATGATTGAGAAATTACATCATATAGAACATCCTAACCCCTTCCCACACCTCTAGGGGTCGAATTCCTCCTTCAGGGGTCAGTTTCAACCAAATTCTAATCAAGGAACTAAAATCTAGGCAGCTAACAACTTGCCTCTAAAAGAGTGGAAACTAATTCATTTACATGATTTTCACTTTTTTAAGAGTGAATCTTCTAGAATAGGTAAAAATAAGCCAAAGTTACATGCCAACCATCAATTTACATCATGAAAACCCAAAAATTTCATCCACAAGCAAAACTGGTCCAAACTGGCCGAAACTCTGAGCTGGAAGTTGAAAATTCAGCCAAAAATTTAAGTGGGTCTCACCCCTGAAACAAGTGGGTCGCGCGCCTTTCAACCTGATTTTGAGGTACTTCTCGGCATCCAAATTGAGCTCATGATAGCTCGTTGGAAAGCTCTGGATGTTGGCTATCCAACCCAAGTGGAATTTCACAATTTGGATCTCATTTTCCCTGTCAAATATCAAATCTCCCAACACTACTCCCAGCAGGTGCATCAATTCTCTTGAGACAACGATATTTTTGACATTTCTCTAAAACCATGACACCTGTGTAAACAGTGAAGGAGGTTTTTCTTCCTTGGCATGTTTTGGACAAAAATCTCTCTTAGTTTTCCAAAATTCATCTTTTATTTCTCTGAAACATCTTTTGAGTGAAACTTACCCCGATGTGTGAAACAAGGAATTTTGTCGAAATGAAGCGAAATGAAGGGGATAAGGGGCTTCTAAATTCTTGGGGAAATTTTGGGAAGTACGGAGGGATGTTAGGAAGTAGGGGAAAGTGGAATCTCAGAGATTGAGTGAGGGGAAGGGGTCCAAAAGGGAAAAACACAGGCCTAGCCTAGAAAATTGCCAAGTTGTGGCAAGAAACTAGGGTTTGTGGAAAAATGAGGAATTTGGGGAATCTCAGTGATGGGAAGTGTTTAATGAGGTATATTAAGGATAGGGGAAGGTGTGTGAACATCAGGATACAATTTTTTCCGATGATTTGACCATCCAAGAGAAATTACCTCCAAAACCCTAGGAGAGGGAAATGGACCTTACCAAGGCACAACTGAAGCATGAACAAGCTGTAAAATGACCCAATGGAACTTGACATGATGATGAAAACCCTCTGAATGATGGCACACTCAGCTGAATGGTGACATGGATCAACATTTGGACAGCTTTGGAAGGAGTGAAGCAAACCCTAGACCTAATGCCTAGTGACCAAATTTTGCTTGAAAACTTTTTGAAATGACAAAATTTGACCTTGACACATTAAAATCACTTTATAAGAGCATGTTTGATCACTGAAGGAAGGCTGCAAAGGCTGACACTAACACAGTGCAGAGTAGTAGTAGCGTAGAGAAACAGAGGGTCAACGCATATTAGAAGAAGAGGGAGCTTCACCATCGAGATGCATCAAGACTGATTTGTATGTCAGGATTTTGGGATGTCTTTTCAGTTGCTTAACTCTCAGCAACTAAGTTGTTGTGCAGTAGTTAGCAGTGGCAATGCTATGTGCAACATGATGTAGTATTTGAGAGGGAGCTACAGTACAGATGAGTCAGTGACAAGTGGCAGTGTCATGGGCAGCAATACAGAAGGAAACAATGCAGAGAACCAATGTTGTGGATCAAGGTGATGCTTCTGGTATTGAAGTACTGCTAGAGCACATCCATCGCTAAGAGGGAGTGTTGATTATTGGGGAGCATCAGATGTGTTATAGCTCCAAAAAAATTTAGAGGGGCTAGAACACATGAGATCTCCAAGACCCAGAAATCTTTTAGAGAAATTCCACCCAGAAGTTAAGTTATTCAAATAATTAATTATTCTAAATGGAGCCTAAGTTAAAACTTAGGGAAATAAATTAATTAAAGTGAATTAATTTAAACATGCGGGTGAGAATGTTCTAAGTGACGAAGATCAAGTCTAATTTAAACTTAGTCGTCGATTAGAGATTAGATCATGGCCATTGATTCATCAACAGGAAAAGTATAAAGGAAGGCTTCAGGGTCAGTTAGAGAACATACACACACAGTTTGAATCTAAATATTGAATTCTTCTGACGAAACAATGCTCGGAAAAAGATCAGATATGAGTGATTCAGTGCAACAGTGAGGGGCAGAAGCAATTGTTGGTCGGAGGACCAAGAGTACAGTGTAGAGAGAAACAAGATACAGCGCAACCACCAAGAGAGGTGACGCAGACCCCAAAGAGAGTGACGCAGGGCCACGCAGGGGCTGCGTAGTGGCTCCAAGGAACAGTCCAGAAATTTTTTGAGATCGAGGTTTCTATTTCGGCAGAGTTGAAACTCAATTTTTGAGAGGTAGATTAGCACTGAGAGAGGCTGACGCGGTCTTCAGCCAGACCCACGCAGGCCTACGCATCTACTGCGCAGAGGCAGCTGGGGTTTCACCAGTTTCTGAACAAGATCAGCCAGGACTTGCAAAGTGAGGTAAAACTCACAATTTTTCTATATGCCAAGGATATTCTCTGTTGGGTGAGATGGATTATGGAACCCTAGATGTACTCAAATTACTGCTTCTTAATAATATAAACCCTCATAATAGTTGCACCGGTTTTCTCGCATTGGTTTTTTTGGGGGACATTTGTCCGAAAATAAGTGTTTCCTTTGTCTGAATGCTTCATTTATTTTTCAGTACTTGATATGTATATTTGTATAGGCTACAATGTATTTACGTTAATATTTTCTTTATGTATTCATAAAATAACTTTTTAAATCAATGAAACCAAGTTAGGTAATGTAAAACAGATTTCTGTAGTAGGATTTTTGTAACTTAGATTCAGAAATTTTCACAGTTGAGGGGTTGATGAGAACGAGAGTACATGGTTTGTGAAATTGCTCAAGGTTCCTAAGGTGTAACAATCAATGGAGGAATTGAATGATGTGAAGCAAAAGGCCAGTGAGCAAAACCATATGTGGGCCTAGCGGGATTCGGCTCCAAAACATCATGTTGCAATGGATGTTGCTGAGGGAAGTGAGGTTTATGGATCGAGATGATACTTGTTTGTGGTGTAGGTGAATTCTGGGAGCCATGAGGGTAGGAAGAGGAGGAGGACCACCCAAGTATAGGTTCCCTATCTGTGTTAACTGATTAAGATTTTCATAATTTGCATCAAAATGTATAGATAATCTGATTTGTTTGTTTATGTATTGTCTCCATGTCACATTAATGCTTCTGCCTCGGCCTCTTTGGTTACCCCAATATCCTCTACAAAAGAAACTCATTATGTGTTGCGACCAAAATAAATGTGTTATGATACAATTTATCTCAAAGTACAAAAATTCAATCAACAAAGTAAACATTTTTATGATATCATTTTTAACATAATTGCTTGGGTGCTTTGAAAACACAAAGGGGGAATGAATTACATGAGGAATGGGACTATTTATACATGCAATCAGAAGGAATGTTGTGAGCAACATGAAATACAGATAAAATGAGACCGACGGCAAGAATTACACATCCTTATGCCCATGTAAATTATTTAAGATAGCATAATAAAATCACCCAACTATGTAGAGAAAACAAAACAAATGGTATTGTGACATGCATGTAGGATATTTTATTTGTTTAGTACACAAGGTGTAAAATATGTTAGGAAATTAAACTCTGAGACATTTTCCATTCGCTTGTATTACAATACATAGTCATGTGTGAAGTATAGCTAGACAAATTTGAATGTGAGGTATGCAGGAAACATTATTCATGAATTTAATAGTCAATGTGTTAAATGGGAATGCCTATGTACGTGAAACATGACAAGATACAAGGCCAAAATATTTGGATGACTAGTCATTATATTATAGTGAACAAACCATCATGCAGGATATATTTCAAGCCCCTTTAATTTATGGACACATGGCAATGTGACAATATGAATATCATAGAGCAACATCAAAAAATTATCGGTTAATGATTGAAAGAATACTTGCAAGGATAGGGAGCTTGTTTTAGATATTAATTTAAAACATATGGGAGTTGTGTAAAGGCTGTAAAGTGTATCAAGGAGTTAAGTAATCGACATTCAATTGTAATATAAACAATAGTAGTGATAAATTCTCATAACATGTGGAATGGACTTGTAGCTAGCAGTGACACATTTTTATCGACTATGTAGCAGCGAAGAAGGAGAATATTCACTATATCAATATATGGAAATTGTGCCCAAAATATCCTTTCAATTCTCTAAACCAAAGGGATTCATAGCTAATACATGGCCTTTTGCATGGAGGGAATGCAGATATATATGTATCATGTAAAAAATTTCACTCTAACTACTTTAGGCAATACACATACATCCATTGTAATCGATACTAACTTTCTATTTTTTTAATTTTCAATCAGACCCTTCTAGTATGAGACAACGAGGTGCCGCATTCCAAAGCTTCTTCTTTCATTACACAGTTGCTTTAGTTGAGACGAGACAAAGCTTAATAATATAGTGAAGGTCAGAGGAGTATACCAAAGGGTAAAGATGCAAAGTGTTTGAAAAAAAGTGAGTATCAACTTTAATAACCAGAAATAGAGTTGAGCAAATTTGCATGCAGACAACCTGCAAAGGCAAGTTTCTCCATTCTTGAAATAAAATGGACATACATTGGTTGGGTATTATACCTTAAACTAAGAAAAATTAATTCTAATGAATAGTGACCCATTTTCCTCTTGCATTTATATAAAAAAAAGAACAACACGGGGAATAAATGGCAGGGAAATAGACATTGGAAACAAGATTAACCCATAGCAAGAATGTTTAACAAAACCAAACATAAATAAAAACTTGCTAGCTAAAACCATGCATGTGTAATCTACTTAAACCGATCTAAAAATTTCCCCATACCTATGAGCCAAATTCTTTATGTTGCCAGAGGAGCCTTGAAACCTTTACTAGCCATTTCTTCTAGTTGTTCAAAACATCAAGCTTATGCAAACCGAGTTTTCAATGAAATATCAATGCCAATTTTACTTGAAAAGTTGTAAGACTAGTGATAAGAATGGTGGAAAGTTAGCGAGTTGCTTTCCAACTACCGCAATAGTGTTTGGAGTCCCAAAGCACACCTCAGGATTTAGCACATTAAACATGTGTTACATCACCTTTCAAACTGTCATACTCGCCACCCTCCATGCGATACATTACTTCTCAAGTTTGATACCACATATATTATACGTTATACCATGAAATCATTATATCCATACCACATTTCTCATGTTGTTCACAAAGGAGACCATGATATGCCTTGCAGATAGGTCGTAACAAATATATAATTGTGCAATGCATAACAATTCATGACTTGTGTTAGATTCACTCAAAACTTGTCAAATCATGCGATATAACCTTGTTAATAATGCGTGAGTGTTTTTCAAGGCTCGAGAGTTAATTTAGCCAACCATTGAATCAAACCTCTACACCTTCAACCTTATATTATCCATTACCTTTCATTCCTTCAAAATAATTATTAATCATTACTTTTGTTCCAAGGTTTATTGCATAACATTGTTGCCTTATAAGGCATTGTGCCCTTTTTTGTTCATTATTTTTAACAAATAAGGATAAAAAACAAATGTGATTGATCATGCAATGTTTTTAGAACCTCTGCAATAAGAATCTTATCAATCTTGTAAGTACATTGTTGTCACCAGCTCGTTATGTTGAAAATAAACATTTTAATATGGTAATTATATAATAAAATGCATATCAAAGATGCTAAATGTACAAGCATATTTCAAACTTTTCACCACATCTAAACACACATACAAACTACCATCACACATATTACTCCTTGTGTCACTGAGAAATTTTTCAAATTATTTTGTGAAGATATAAAATCATGGAGAAAGGAATCAAATGATGTCAAATCCTTATTGCTCCGATGGACCCTACCTACTAAAGCTTATGCATTTTTTCTTCTTTTAATATATTGTTATAATATCTTTTAGAGGAGGAAACAAAATCAAGTGCAATGGTTTTCACATCTTTGCAGGGGTGGCTCATGAACCAGTCATGAGTCAACATCCGGTGACTCCACAGGGATGGTTATGTGTAACAAGATAAAACTCAGAATCTCTCGAACTTTATATAAATAAGGCTTAAAATAATGAGAGAGGGTAGGCTAGTTTCCATGCAAGGAAAGGAAGCAAGGGGGACAAGAAAATGAGACTAGGCATCACCTGTTAAGTTTCCAAGCAAAGTAAAAATTAAGGTAATGATGAGTATTGTAGAAACATCATCTTGCAAACCAACAAAAAGTCGCTCTACTTTCATAAAAAAAATTACAAATTAGTTAGTCAAAAGGTATTAGTATAAAATTTGTAGAAATAGTAAGATCTAAAAATCTTATCAGAAACAGTCCTGACATAGGAAATACATTGTTGTACTTAAAACATAACTAATAAAAGAAAAACCTAAATAAAATAACTCAAAAGAAAGCAATGGAGAAATAAAAACAACCAAAGGAAAAAGGAAAAACAAATTGTATGTACAGAAAACAATATGAAATCATAATACTTCATCCTTTATCAACCTCAATATAGGGCTTGAGGTGTGAACCATCATTGACATAAAAAAACAATCACTCATTTTCATCTTTGAGAAGATATGAATTTCTCCTGACAATGGAAACAACTACAAAGGATCCTATCCACAATTTTTGGAACTTTGTGCATTTTCCTTTACCAATGTGAGTAGAATCCCACAATAGAACCTTTTGTCCAAGATAGAAATTAATGTTTTTTGAATTTTTATCCAAAAAAAAATTAATTGTTTGTTTTCTACACTTCAGGTTGTTAAGAGAATAATTCCTTTGCTCTTCCAAATCCAACAGAGTGAGGATTCGTTGAGGGGCATCAATAGAATTCAACTCTTCAGCCTATAATGTTAAATGTAAAGAAGTTAGTTGAATTTCAATAGGCTCGGCCATAAAATATTTGAAATGGAGGTAACCCAATACTTGACTTTATAGTGGTTTTTTCTGCCCATAAAACAGATTTTAAGAGAGTATGCCAATTTATTAGCTTGTCATTAATGATTTTCTTGAATATTTTAATCATATTTTTGTTGGTATAATTAGCTTGGCCATCGCCCTGAGGGTAATAGGTCGAGAAAGTGGAATGTTTGATTTTGTACTTGGCACAAAACTGATTAAATTATGGAAAGATAAAATTTGGTCCATTATCAGAGACTACTTCAAGAGGCAAACCAAATTTTGAAAAAAATATAGTCTCGATAAACCAACTACATGTTTGTCCCTGACATTTTTAAACATACCACTTTCATCCGTAGTGTAAAGTAATTAATAGTATTCAAAATGAAAACATTCCCAGTGGATGAAGGTGGACTAATAGGACAACTGAAATCTAATCCCCATTGAGAAAAAGGAAACTTTGGTATGATAGGTTGCAGAGGTAGAGCATGGAATTTCTCTCTTCCTGAGGCTTTCTAACATTGCTTGCAGCTTTGGAAAAACTTGTAGTTGTCCTTAAATCTCAATGGCCATTAAAAATTATCCATCAATATTTTGTGTGTTATATACTTTACAGCGAAGTGGCCACCAATGTGCATATCAGAATCGGTAGACCAATGCAACTCTTACAAAAATTTGTTCGCGGATATATCATCCGCACACTGTAAGCGAATAATGTAAAAATACCTGCAGAAAACAATAGTATTAAGAATTAACTGATTAGTGGCTTCAAGCTACAGTCTTCTTATTATATACTTGTATAAGTTGTTAGTACACCTTTGATTTTGCAGATATAAAACAATATATGTGTACCATGAGTGTCCTACAAGGTAAACTTGATAATCATTAATTGAGAATAAAGTTGATAAAGAATCATCTTTGTCAGTACCTCCATTTGGCTTAGGGTGTTGGTCCAAATGCAGGTCGAGGTCATTTCCCTTGATTTTTTTAATTTTTAAAATCGCTAGATCATGTTCTTTTATTTTTACAAGCAAGTGGCCTAATTTCCTAGACAGCAAATTCTAAGATAGCATAAATTTCACAACATGTAATGGGACGTTTTCATTTGTGTACTTGCTAAGGATATATTGTCAAAATTTCTCTATAGATTTGACTAGAGTGTAATTATGATTATCAATTATAGAGTACTTTAATTCATCATTATATAAGCATTGACTCATGAAAGTTATAGGATGTTCTTTATCTTGATCATCTTTCTAAAGAAGAATGCTCAAAATAGCTTCCTCTATGGCATTGGTATATATAATAAAATATTTGGAAAATTTTGGTTTTTCCAAGACGAGGACTGATATTATAGCCTCTTTGATAGCCAAAAAGGATTTTTGGGCCACGTCATCCCATCGAAAGGTTCTAAATTTCTTTAGACAATTATCAATGGGCTTGAAAATTTTGGGGAAATCGCATATAAATTGTTAGACAAAATTTATTGTGTCCATAAAATATTGAATTTCTTTCTTGGTTTTAGGTGTTGGAATATTTTAGATGGCTTCAATTCTTTCTTGGTTGATGATGACTCCAATTTCAGAAATAATGTGTCTGAGTAACTTTCCTAAGGTCACAAAAAAATAGAATTCTTTGGATTCAAAGACATGTCGAAGTTTATACACCTTTGAAACACTTGTCTCATATGATCAAAATGATATTTACGAAACTTAGAATATACAGTCAAATCATCAAGATAAACCTAAATGATTTTATCGATGATATCATCAAAAGGTATCTGCATAACTCTCTGAAATGTGGCAACTATGTTTATAAGCCCAAAGGGAATGCGTTCATAGGCAAAGGCAAATGTGGTTTATATTTGTCTGCTTTCTTGAGGTGTATATTGTTGTAACTAGAGAATTCATTAAGAAGATACATCATCTGGGATCCCACAACTTGCTGCAAAATAAGGTCCGTGTTAGGGAGCGGAAAATTGTCTTTCCCACTCATCTTATTCAAAGAGAGATAGTACATACATAAATGAATATCACCATTTTATAGAAAAAGGACGAGGTTAGCTACCCATTCAATAAATTTTACAAGAAAAATTATATGTTCAATTAGAAACTTCTTGAGCTCATTCCTAAAAGTAGATTAAAGGGCGAGATTGATGGGTATTTTCGTTTGCCTGATAAGCTTCGCATCTTCCTTGATCGAAATGGAGTGTTGGATTATGCCAATATTGAAACCACATAAATCCTTTTATGACTAGGCAAGGACATCACATAATTCAGGGGAAAAGTTTCGAAGACCTCTTCTTTTCAATTTCAGAACACTGGGCCTCGATTTGTAAGATATTTGGATCTTTTGTGGTCCCAGTATTCACGGATATGGTTTCACCAATATTTCTTTTTTATTCATCTTTATGTCCCTCTTTATTATTTGATACATCACTGGGTGAAAATGAATTTTCAAGAGGAGAAAGTCCTTTAGGATACCTATTGTCTCAAAGTGAAATAGTCTCTTTCTTATTAGAAGGTTGATCCTAGATGAAATAACAAAAAATGCTTTCGTCGTTAGAAAATTAATTGCCAATCCTCCTCATTATTTGGGAGACGATACTGATATAATTATTGTAAAATGCAATAAGGCATTTTAGAAATAAGTTGTCTTTAAGGAATAGCAACATATACAACCAAGTGATCGGCCAAGGCGTTTAATTCCTGTGAACATGAATAATGTTAAAGGAAAGTAATTCATAATTTTTCTAATAGGTGGCTTGAGTGTAGTGCTTGATCAGCTTATTTATAGGAGAATACACTTTTTTAATTAGATTGACAATGAGCTCAAATTCATTAAAAGTGGTATGGTGTTTGCAACCTAAGTTGAGGGATTGTTCAATGCCTAAAATAAATGCCTCAAACTCAAAAATGTCATTTGTAGAATCAAAATGAAGCCCAAAGGCATATTGATTCCAAGGGGAGAATATAATACTATCATAACACAAAGTGCATGTGCCAAAATCGATCCTCCTATCCAATAAGAGGAGGAGGATGAAATTATTCATCCATGGAGAGGGAGTAAACTCCTACATCTTCCTCAACATAATTCACATGGGGTTGGGCTATATTTTCAATATAAGGTGAGATCCTTCCCTCGCTCAAAATGATCATATTCTTGCCATATTTGGGCAGTTTCATATGAGTTCCATATAAATAAATGTATATGACCGTCATGGTTTGCCAATATCTACCCAAAATAGTGGAATAGTTATTTAATGGCATATCCATCACTTGAATGTACAAGTGGTTCTAATTTTGATATGGGCACACAGGACTAATGTGGCATTCTTAATTTCGTTGATAGTTGCTTGTTGAGTATTATTGTACGCTAGAATTTTCCTAGGTACTTCCTTACTGTATTGCAAGCATAAATCCTCCACTATTATCATAGGCGTGATGTTGGGACTTGACCCATTGTCTACTAGATAAAGTGAGAAATATTATCATAGAATTTCACGGATGCATAAAAAGCAGGATTTTTAACAAAGTGCTTTGGCTTATTTACAATGAAGACCTTGTCTTCTGGAGAATCCTCTTCTACTTGTACCTCTATAAAATGGACAGGAGCAAGTGTTTTTCCTTTGAGAAAACTCCTTAGATGTTGTTTCTACTCAGGAATGGTGGCCATGTCAAGCAGTGAAGCATCGACTTTAATATTGGTCATTTATTTTAGGATGTTAAAATGAGACATAGCTGGAGAGGGATAAGAGGTAGAATTTACATTTGGATGCTAGGGTGAAATATCATGGGTTTTTCAGTACTCGGCCTCCTTGAAGGGCTGATTTTTAACATTTATGGCTCTGTAATAATTCCTAGTTTAAGCCATCATTACTTTGTTATCATTTACCCAATATAAGGTCGTAATAATGGAATTAATCCTTTTATCAAAGATTCTTTCCTGGGAATTATTTTTTACTTCACATGCCTTTTCATCATGGTACTCCTCGTAGAAGTTTCACCGTGATTAAATAAGAAGGGAATTAGGTTGGGCCAAGGTATAACCTTCGATGTGAGGTTGTGTTTCTACCTTCTTTTCAAGGAGATTATGCAGTTGCTCATGTCCTACATGAATTGAAGTACATAGGACATATCATATTGATTGGTATAATATTCTAACGGAAGACCGGATTTGCGTAATTGTTATTCATACTCCAAGAATATCTACAAAGCATACCCTAGATTATTCACATTTTTCTCTTCTAACCTATGGTGGTAGGAAAGAAGCAATGTATTGTAATAATGCATCATGTCTACCTGATTTTGTGGTCGGATAATCTCAGGAATTTGATTATATAATTTAGTTAAGTGAAGATTGAATATTTTAGTAGTTTCACCTTTTGAAAAAGTAACATTAATATTCTCGTAGGAGATCGACAAGACTCTAGGATTGGCCATAGGTTGATTTGAACTAGTAATAGAATTCAACCCAGGTGGATAAGGCCTTAGGAGGTAGCTTGAAAATTTCGGTTGTAGCCTTTCCTTCTAAAGAGCTAAGGAACATACATATTCAAGTGTCATTTTCATTAGCACCAATGTTGTGACACACATTTGAAAAGAAAATTAGACGTTTATTCATTGTAAGGGTACCATTAGTTGAGAACTTTGCCAAATTATCTTTGAAATTAGGTGAAGTAACTTTGGTAGGTGTTAAATTCAACAGAGAGGGGGCATGCTAAAGAGTGGCATTTGCACCTTCCTAAAATTGAAACATACTATATTTTCTAATTACTCTGGCAAGGTTATTAATAGATTGTACTGGATTGAAACATGATATAAACTGCCAATCTAGGATGATTATGACAATATTTATGAATACTGCACGGAAGAGGAAGAGGATTGGGTTGAACATTGACTCTTTAGGAAGGGGAATTTGTTTTGGAAGAGTAGGTATCATCTTGCTAAAACTTGATACGGGCTTGAGTGCCAAGGATAGCTTTTTGTCTTCTGATTTCGTCTAATGGTTCAGATTCTGGGCTTAAACCACTGATTCTCCTAGAAGAAGAAGGTTCATTGGACATAATTCAATCACCTTCAGGCAGGGTGATAACAAAGGCACCCTTCAAGGGCTTCTCTTTAGTCCTGCAAATCTATGTCATGGACAATAATGACCTAAGGTTACTCCAATTCAGCGAGAGATTTAGAGTTATCGAGTATGAAATTGAACAAAGAATGTGAAATATTTTTTTGATCTTATAAATGATATTAATTGTCAGACTAATTATCGTATGGTAGTTTCATTTGCAAGGGAAAATTAGAGAACTACAGATGAATCAATCGATCCTTACGTTTTGTCGCCAAATAGTTGTTGACGAGCGAACTTTATATGCTTCAATGATAACACCCTCAAATCTCATAGGGTAGATGAGATAATGGGACAAATCCCAATGCTGACTTCCCCAAGTGTGTCATCCTAATTATGTACAATAACCTAGTTTGTTGAAATAAAAGAAAGAAACTATGTACAACAAATAAATAAATTTAAAACAAGAATTTATATAAAGTACACATTGTACAATTGAAAAAAAATCGCATAACATAAGGTGTATAACAAACTAATAAGTAAATTATTTGGTGGTTTTATAATTGTACTTCATTAGCCATAAGAATGCGTGAGTAAATTAAAAATTGGCACAAATTAGCCAAAAATTTCAACAATATATGCTAGCAATTATACTCATAAAATTAATGAAATAAAGCATATAATTTTCAAATATGTATGCCAGAATAATAGATATTTTCAAATGTATTTTTTTATTAAAAAGTATGAAAGTACAAGAAATTGTTTTTTCAAATTGCTACAAAAATATGGGCCAAAATTTATTCTAGATGCGTAAGATGTTAAAGAATCATAAATAGGCAATCGAGTGCCAAAATAAGCAAGATAAGATGGTTGGAGAGACTTGGACCTCTAAGATAAGATTGAATAAACAAATAATTATGTAAAAAATGTACCAATTAGCATTAACATAAAGCATATCAGAACTTATAACAACACAATTAATGCAAGAAAGAAAGAACACCCTTGAATATATCAATCTATGACCATTGTGCTTACTTCCTTCTTGTCACTCCTGAAATGATTTCTTTGTCACTAAAACCAGTAAGCCCTTATTGTCAAGCATAAAATTTATTAGGGGAAAATGGAAATTTTTAAAGCTCGAGCATACATCTTCTCATTCTTATTTTTCATCCCCTCATTTTATGCCCTCTGGCTATTTTTGTATCCTACTTCGGCAGTTGGAGAGAGTAACTATTCTAAAAATAATCTTATTTCGTTAAGTTAAAATAATTTTCCTTTTAAATTCGGGAGAGGGTCATTTAGAAGGAGTGTTTTTATTAATTTAATTTATGTTAGTAGGTGGGGTCCCCGATAATTTCTACTTTTATCAAATATTATTGTAAACCATGTGACTCCCATGCAAAAAAAAATGTATAAATATGAAGTCATAAAACAATATCATCATCAAGTATCCCATGAACCATGCATATATAACATCATCTATCATCGTATAAACAACCATATAAAATAACCCTTGTACCTCCCATGAGTAGCAATGTCATAAAAAATATGGCATGATAAAAAATAGCATGATTTCCAAAAAATATAACATATGTTGAAAAATGAAATATGTCCAAATAAAGTCAAACAAAATCATAATGATAAAAGAGATTTAAACAACTTATGATAGTTTGGGATGTCTAATGTAACCAATCATGTGCCTTTTCCCTTCACTGTTTTCTTCTCCTTGTACCTCGGGGTGCATATCCTGGAAAGATATTTCTCTTTCCCCCTCTTCTTCTGCTCCTAATGTGCTAGTATATGTGTGTGCTAAAGTGGCCTTAGAAGGGGAGCATGCAGGCATAGAGGAAATATGAGACTTCCCTACCACAATGTGAGGAGGAGAGTTGAGGGGTTGATGGGAACAAGGGGACATGACTTATGAAAGTGTTCAAGGTGTCTGAGGTGCAACAATCAATGGAGGAATTGAATGATGTGAAGCAAAAGGCGAGTGAGAAAAATCAGAAGTGGGCCTAATGGGATTGGCCTCCCAACCATCATGCTGCAATGGTTGTTCTTGAGGCAAGTGAGGTTCAGATATCAACATGATACATAGACGGGTTGGAGGTGAATTATATGAGGCACAAGTTGTAGGAGGAGGAGGAGGACCCCGAAGTTATAGGTGCATCGTATGTGTTAATTGATTAAACTCTTAAGGTTCTGCATAAAAATGTATATTTAATCTAATTCATTTTTTTTTCCTCTCCATGAAAATTTAGTCCTTCTGCCTTGACCTTTTTAGTTACCACGAGATTCTCTACTAAAGAAAATCATTATGTGTTATGACCAAACGATATTTGGTAATTGTTACACAGTAATTTGTCACCATCCCTGCAATCCCCATCTCGCCCATTGGAGGGTCGTTTATGTGATCAATAAGCAGTGTCATGCCTTGCAAATACCATCATTGCATCCCTTTCCATGAGGACAACATTCCTTCTATTGATCATTTCCTGAGCAAACCCCTAAAAACACATGTTTTTGCCTTGGCGCTGGTAGCCTGTTATGTCCTCGCGCCAATGAGGAAAATTAACACTGAGCCCGCGCCAGTTGGTGCTCTGTCCCAGTTAAGCACCCGCACCAATCTGCTTATGGAATTTTTTTTTTAAAAAGAGGCGAAGTTTCGATTACAACAACTTCGTGGATGAGTCATGAGGAGTGGTTTCGACTGAATAACCACGGCCTTCCTCCTTTGGCCTCTTGTTTCCACCTAATGGGGAAATTCCCAAGGGATAAGGCCTCCCTTCCACTATTGTAGGGATCCCAACCTCCTCCTCTCCTCTATAAATATAGCCATCTTCCATTGATGAAGGGGCTAAATGGTTGAGCCTTAGTAGTCTTAGTAGCCTGAATAGAGCTGAATCAATTGTAAGGAGATTATCGTCAGACAGCCGAAGAGAGAGAGACTTGTCCTTTTCCCAACGAGCTTTACCCAGACGTACTTCTCTGTCGACCCGTCGAAGGAAGATCCAGCGTCAGAGCTCGGGTTGTATCTTTCTTTGTTTTGATTAATAATAAACGACTTTAATTATGGTTCCACTCAGATGTTCATGTTTTATGTTATGAGTTGTATCTTCTCTGACTGATACATAATTGCATGTATTAGGTTTTACGCTCGTTTGTTTGATGTTTCTTCTTGTACGTGCAGGTGTTCGATCGCATTGAGCGAGACAATTTTGATCTGCCAAAGCAAGGGACGAAAGCGTTGTCTTTTCCGCAAACGACAACAGCAGCGTAGGACTTAAGGTAGGCCTCTTGTCGCGTCTTGGTCTTTTGCAATTAGGAACTTGCGTCTTAGCGTGACTCGGTTGTTGCTAGACCCGATCTGGGCTAGTAGGGATCGCCTTTGTCCGCAGAGGGGATTTACCTCTCCAACAAACTGGCGACTCCACTAGGGAAACATTGATTGGAGTTTGTCTTGTCTTTTCGGTTGATTTTGGTCTTTGTCTGCTTGATCAGCTGTTTTCGTTCGTTTTTTTTTAGTGTAAAACCTCTATTCAGCCCGAGAGGATCAGATCTGACCTCTGCTTCTCCGAATTTTCATATTTTCATGGTTGGCTTGATTGGTGCGGTTTCCACCCTGACAATCGCGCCCATTGGCGCAGATTGCCAGTTCATCACTCGCGCCATCCCCTGTCTGGCGCGGATTACAGCTAGACAGTCGCGCCATCTCTTGTAGGTGCTAGGGTTTTCCCTTGTTCGGAAGTTTCTTTTGGTCAGTACTTTGCTTCTGGGTTTGTTTTAGATTTTGCTTAAAGTGGTGAGTCTAGTATTCGTTGGGAGAAATTCTTTATTTTTTCATTTTCAGGCGTTGGCGCTTGTTTTCAGTTAGCAACCCGCGCCATTTTGCATTGGCGCTAGTTGTCAGTGAGCAAGTCGTGCCAGTTGGCGCTAGTTGTCAGTGAGAAAGTCATGACAATTTCAGGGTGTGTGAAAATTGAAACTTTTCCCTAAATACTTCACCAGTGTGTCTTTCCCTTCCGGTCTTTTCTTTGTATGAGCATAGATTACATTTCTCATTGTTTGAAATTTCTTCTTTCTTGATTGCTTGATATAAAAGGGAATGAATGCCTTGTTTTGAGCTCATGCTTTGGAAGTCCTTTTTGTGCTTGACGTCATATGTCTTGTAGCCTTTTGAGGAATTTCGTTACAAAGTGTTTAAAACAGTGATTGCATTCTTAGTGTTTGTTTTCATCCCTTTTTCCTTCATCCTTCATTAAGAAGATTTGTGTTTATTTAGTTTTCATCTCAAAG
Source organism: Pinus albicaulis (assembly GCA_034641835.2). Taxonomy (NCBI): domain Eukaryota; kingdom Viridiplantae; phylum Streptophyta; class Pinopsida; order Pinales; family Pinaceae; genus Pinus; species Pinus albicaulis. Next base: position 61,700,570 of record CM076574.1, read on the forward strand.
TTTACTTTTGTTAAAATGCATTAGATCACATTTCATTGAAAAGTGTTTTTTGAAATTTATCGTTGAACTTAGATTACATTGTTTAATGATTGAAAACTAAAAATCGCTTTGAGTGCATTCTCTTTCATTAAAAGCATGCATTAAGTAGATTCTCATTTCCTCGAAAAATGCATTGAGTGCATTCTTATTATTTGAAAAGAAAAAGGAAATTGTGCATAGATTACAATTGCATAGTTTTCAAAAAGAGGATTTTGCATAGATTACATTGCATTATTCCCATCGTTGAATGTTTGAAATTACTTTTGGGTAGCGAAAGTCATCTAGTTTGGAATTTAGTTTGCAGTGTTGTTGTCTGTTGCATCATTGTTTGAAGCTCTTCCCTTTACTAGATAGCATTCATCGAATTAAAAGTTTTCTTTTCTCATATAGCTGCATATAGGGGATTGTCAGATGACATACGGTAGGGCCTTGAAACCGAGACATAATTGAAGATCAACACTAAAATTTATTCAATCAACCTAAGGAAGCATTGAAACATTAACAGAGCATTTAGAGGTCTAGGCTAGTGACGTGTTCCGGCGTCGTTAAACCTAGTAGCTGTCGTTCGCCTCATGGGTTCAGACAGCACTAGTACGGACTTGTGCTCCCCATACCGTTGCGTATATAAAGGGAGACCCCACTAGGTTGCTATCCTTTATCCGTAGGAAGCCGAGTCTACCGCCTTATACCCGTGATACACCAGACACATCATTCGAGGAGATTTCCTGCACGTACGTCAAGTCCTTGGTTGATTTCTCTTTCATTTTTTTTAACCAAGGTGTATATTGCAGTTCACAGATATCTGGTACACCCTTTTGCCTAGAATTCTAGAGTATTCATTTTGATCTTTTCTAACTCATTAAATTTGAAAGGATAATCAAGCGCTTGTCCTTTCACGCTTGTTTCCAATTTGAAAGCGATAGAGTCATCTTTTGCCTGTTTCTCAACTCTTAAAATATGAAACGGTAGAGTTTTGTTTCAATGTTTTAAAAATTAACTCCCCATGAAATATTCCTGGTTAAAGTTAGTTTCCTTGAGGTGTTGTTCTTAAATTGTTTCTGATGGCAACTTTTCCGGAGTTCACCAACCAAGGAATCCCTTCCGATGGGAATCCGGGTCCTTTTCCTCCTTTTGGAAATGTTGGCGCTCCTTATATGGCGACGTTGTCCCTTCCTGGGTTAACTGTTGGGTTGCCTGTTTGGTTGTTTTCAACCTCTGTGGTCTCGAATGTCTCGATCTCTTTTCAACCATCTCCTCCGCCTGAAAAACATCATGTTGATTCCAAGGTGGACCTCTCCCCTTCTTCGCCTGTTTCTGCGTCCTCCTCTTCTACTTCGCCTGGTGAAAGTCTGGATTCGAGTAACCAGGTGGCTGAGAAGAAGAAGAAGAAGACAAAGAAGAATAAGTCTGATAAAGGAGAGGCTAGCTCTGCGTCTATTGCGCCTAAGAAGCCTTCCATTGATAAACCTTCCAACCCTCCACGGAAAGTCAAATTCCCTTGCATGTTGTGCACGGGAAACCATCTTCTTCGAGACTACCCTGGAATTCCCAAGGTGCTCGAAGCATGGTTCAACGGTCGTCCACCATTTCCTTTGGCTTCCGGGAGTCAGGTTGGGGGCACATCTTCAACTGGTGTTGGTAAGGCTCTTAAGAAGCAGGGTAATATTACCAATCCCTGTAAGTTGTGTAGGGGGCACCATGCCATTCACCTTTGTCCGTATATGGATGAAGCCAAGAGGGTTTTGGACAACTCGAATGTCTCTGCACCATGCTTTCCGACTGGTTACAAACAGCTTTCTTTGAGTTCTTCACCAGCTGATCCTACGATTGGTCAGGAGTCATCCTTGGTCAATCTCGCTCCCCCGGAAATTCAAATTCAAGAATCCATCCCTGACCAACCATTGGTCGTGGGATCAGTTGAACTGGCCCCGTCTGCGGTGCACCAGGTCTTTTCCGTTGGGAGAAGACCTCACACCCCTCAGGTTCTTCTTGTTTCTTCAGATTCCTTGAAATTGGAGAAAGATTCTCCTATCTCTATACCTCGAGAAGTTGCTCCTTCCCCTCCCGTCATGGAGGTCCCGGAGGATACCCCTCCCACCTTCGAGATGGAGGTTGTGGAGGATGCTCCTTCTTCTTCCGTAACACCAAGGGAAGACCATCTCAGTTTGATGGTAGCCCCTCCGAGTATTTTGGTCGCTTCCTTTGATTGGAATCGATTTGCAGGATAACTCCTTCCATCCTATGTGCCTTTCGAGATAACAGTACAAGCTTTTGGTTTGGTCGTACCCAGCACCATTATAGATGAAGGTGCGTCTGTTATTGTTCTATCCTCAACTACTTGGCAAGCTTTCGGTTCGCCGCCGCTTGTGCCTGTTACGTAGAATCTGTTGGCGTTTAACAGAAGAACTAGTCAACCATTAGGGATCCTTCCAAGGTTACATGTTACATTGGGAGGTAAAACCGTCCATATGGACGTGATGGTTGTTCCAGGCCCCTTGGATTTCAATCTGCTTTTGGGGCACAATTACACCTATGCCATGGGAGTGCTTGTCTCCTCCCTTTTTCGTGTGGTCTGTTTTCCACATGAAGGACGGATCATGACCATTGATCAGCTTTCGTTCTTTGGTCCTGATGTGGCGGTGACGCCATCATCCCTTCCTGGTTTTTATCCACCCGTTGTATCTGCCCCACCGCAGGTCAACTATGTGGCTACCTACCCCGTGCCTGTACTCAGTGATGATGCCGTCGTGCATAGTGTGCTGGGGGCATTGGGTCCAGACTTCCAGGATGTTTTCCTTCCATCGGGAGTGGAACTCTTGGAAGCGATGACTTCTTGTTCATTATGATGAGGTCTGTTGGAGCAAAGTTCCTTGTCTCGTGTCAAGCTCCTTAAAAAATGAAACAAGATTGTCAGAGCAAAGTTCATTTTCTTGTGTCAAGCTCCTTAAAAAATGAAACAAGCTCTCTAGAGCACAGTTCATTTTCTTGTGTCAAGCTCCTTAAAAAATGAAACAAGGTGGTATGAGGATAGTTCTTTTAATGTGTCAACCTCGTTAAAACAATGAAACACGTTCCCATTCAATTCGAGTCTTTGATCAGATCTCGTAAAATCCTAGTCGAGTCTCTCTCTTGATCTCGTAATTTGAACCTTCACTCCATCTGTCTTTCATATGGATTGAAGCTTGGGGGACATGTACCTCGAATTGAGTCACCATGCTGGGAGCATGCTTACTATTTCAAGCATAGTTTGTTTCCGTTTCAAGCTTGTGTAAAAATCAAACCGGTTTCAAGCATAGTTTATCTTTGTTTCAAGCTTGTGTAAAAATGAAACCAACTTCAAGCAGAGTTTCTTGATTTCAAGCTTGTGTAAAAATGAAACTATTCCCATTTTACCTCTTGTGATTGCCATTTTATCAGCCTGTTTTTGCCAGATCAGCCTTGGTTTTCTCACTCCATCGTCACTATCTGCTTGGCCGATCATATGCCTTCACTTGGTTGTTTTACCCGTTCCTGAGGAACCGCTACGATGAGTGGTCTTGTTAACCGGCCTCTTGACTTTTATCATGTTTTGAGCAGTTCCACCATTACCGGAACCAGTTGCTACCCTTTATACCACTCGTTCCTCCAGGAGGAGTCAACTTTCAGCTCTTTTATGACTCTCTAAACGTGAAAAGATTGCCGAGTCACTTGTCGTTTTGATCTCATTAAAATGGCTGCGAAACGACATTTACCTAGTATACGTTTACCCCTTTTTCGGGCTGGGATAGATTATTTATGAAAAAGGAATACCCTAGCCGATCGCAACTAGGAGGTTTTCTCAGACATAGTTTTCTACCTTTTCGGATCTGAGGAAATATTTACAAAAAGGGACTGCTAGAGTTTACTTTTCTATTGTCTTTTCAAACTCTTTAAATATGAAAAGGCATGAGTTTCTCTTCCTAGGGCTCGTTAAATGCTTAGGATGGATTCGTCAGGGGCCAATTATATGATAAATATCTGTCCTCTTCAATCTAGTGTAAAAATAAGGGTACTCACCGAGAAATGGTGGGGAAAATGGAACCGTGTCGTCGTCATTAATAAATGGTATGTCACTCTTGAACACTTGGCACTTGTACGCATTAGGTAATGGGTTGGGGACATCTCATCTCATTCTCTGTTTGCCTCCGTGGGTTTGGGTAATCCCTTTTTGACCTCTAATCTTCTCTTTTCCTCTTCATCATGACCCCTGATCTTTTGATGTCAAATACTGCCAAATCCACTGTCGTGCTGCCGATATGTTCAAGAGAAGTTGACCTCTGCAAGTTTCAATCTTCCTCTGATTCTCATCTGATCCTGATTCACAAACATTATGTTCCTCTGTCTCGTGTCGATGATGTGGGAAACACAGTGGCCCACCTTTGATCAAGGTCACTTCCTGTCAACTTCAGCTCATTATCCAGGAAGCTGATCTAGAGACTCCCTTCCGGTACCTTGGAGCTTGCATACCTCAATGGCAGGTTCTTCGCATTCGACGCAAGGCTTTCATCATTGGCCTTCGATCGGATGATTATGTGGGTGTTCGACGCCAGCTCATTATTCACATTCTGTGGATTGTACCTATAGTACCTTGAGGGCCATTGTCACTATTGGTGGTTCCTCTCGCGTCTGTTAATAACTTTCATCATTGGCTGGTAATCAGACGATGTTTTTGCATGTTCGACTTCAACTCACTTATTCACATGCTTGAACTTGTACTTTGTTCGGGTCGAGATGGAGCGCAAGACCCTGGGTTTTGTCTGCTAGAATCCAGGCTGCGATTTTGTGGATTATTATGATTGGTTACATGACTCATTGATTGGATGGCTGCGACCATACCTAAGTCTATTTATCGATCCTTACTGGATGGCTGCATCCATGCCTTGGATCTTGATTATTGTATACTCTTTTATGGATGGCTGCACCCATACCACATATATATCATGTATTTGAGATATCAGTTGTACTTGTCTACACAGATTTTTCGACAGCAGTGTTTTCAGTTGGGCGCGTTCTCGTAAAGCATTTCACCCCTCTCTCTCTTTCGGGCCTCATGCTTTAGGGGGCATCTGTTACACAATAATTTTTCACCATCCCTGCAATCCCCATCTCGCCCATTGGAGGGTATTTTATGTGATCAATAAGCAGTGTCATGCCTTGCAAATACCATCATTGCATCCCTTTCCATGAGGACAACATTCCTTCTGTTGATCATTTCCTGAGCAAACCCCTAAAAACACATGTTTTTTCCTTGGCACTGGTAGCCTGTTATGTCCTCGCGCCAATGAGGAAAATTAACACTGAGCCCGCGCTAGTTAGCGCTCTGTCCCAGTTAAGCACCCGCGCCAATCTGCTTATGGAATTTTTTTTTTAAAAAGAGGTGAAGTTTCGATTACAACAACTTCGTGGATGAGTCATGAGTGGTTTCAACTGAATAACCACGGCCTTCCTCCTTTGGCCTCTTGTTTCAACCTTATGGGGAACTTCCCAAGGGATAAGGCCTCCCTTCCACTATTGTAGGGATCCCAACCTCCTCCTCTCCTTTATAAATATAGCCATCTTCCATTGATGAAGGCGTTGAATGGTTGAGCCTTAGTAGTCTTAGTAGCCTGAATAGAGCTGAATCAATTGTAAGGATATTATCGTCAGACAGCCGAAGAGAGAGAGACTTGTCCTTTTCCCGACGAGCTTTACCGAGACGTACTCCTCTGTCGACCCGCCGAAGGAAGATCTAGCGTCAGAGCTCAGGTTGTATCTTTCTTTGTTTTGATTAATAATAAACGACTTCGATTATGGTTCCACTCATATGTTCATGTTTTATGTTATGAGTTGTATCTTCTCTGACTGATACATAATTGCATGTATTAGGTTTTACGCTCGTTTGTTTGTTGTTTCTTCTTGTACGTGCAGGTGTTCGATCGCATTGAGCGGGATAATTATGATCTGCCAAAGCAAGCGACAGAAGCACCATCTTTTCCACAAATGACGACAGCAGCGTAGGACTTAAGGTAGGCCTCTTGTCGCATCTTGGTCTTTTGCAATTAGGAACTTGCGTCTTAGCGTGACTCGGTTGTTGCTAGACCCGATCTGGGCTAGTAGGGATCGCCTCTGTCCGCAGAGGGGATTTACCTCGCCAACAATAATCAACAAAGTAAAGATTTGTATGATATCATTTTAACATAAATTCTTGGGTGCTTTGAAAACAAAAAGGGGAAAAAATGAATAGCATGAGGAAAGGGACTCTTTATACATGCAATCAGAAGGAATGCTATGAGTAGCATGAAATACAAATAAAATAAGATTGACGGCAAGAAGTACACATCCTTATTCCCATGTAAATTATTTAAGCTAACATCATAACATCATCCAAATATGTAGAGACAATAAATAAAAAATGGTACTATGGCATGTTTGTGGGATATTGTCTCTGTATTGTACATCAAGGTGTAAAATTGTTAAGAAATTAAACTCTAGATATCTACCATTCACTTGTATTACAATTCATAGCCATGTGTGAAGTATAATTGGATAAATATAAAAGTTGGGTGTGCAATAAACATTTATATGTGATTGCAATAGTTAGTGCCCTAAATGGGAATGACTATATATGTGAAACTTGACTAGAGATAAGTCCAAAATATCTATATGACCGGTCATTATATTATATTGAAAAAAACAATAATGCAAGAGATATGTCAGACACCTAAAATCTATGGACACGTGGGAATTTGACTGTATGAATATCATAGAAAAATATCATAAGAATATCGGTTAATGGCTGAAAAAAAAAAGACTTGTGAGGATAGGTATCATGTTTCAACTATTAATTTACAGCATATGGGATTTGTGTAAAGGGTGTAAAGTGCATCAATGAGTTGAACCAAAGTAATTTACTTTTAATTGCAATATAACCAATACTGATGGAAGATTCCCGCAACACATGGAATGGACTTGTAGCTAGCAATGACACATTTCTATCGATTATGTAGAGGAAAGGAAGGAGAATATTCACTATCTCAATATATGGAAACTGGGGCCCAAAATATCTATTAAACTCTCTCAATTGAAGGGATTTCACAACTAATATATGACGTTTTTGCATGGAGAGAATGCACACACAGATATATATATATATATATATCATGTAAAATCCATCATAATGAGTATTGTAAAGAATATGCAAACATCCATTATAATGGATACTAATATGTTATTTTCTATTTGTCAATTAGACCCTTCTAGTATGATCCAACAGAGCACCACATTCCAAAGCCTCTTCTTGCATTACACAATCCTTTTATATGGGATGAGACAGACCTAGGTAGTATACTGAAGATTGGAGGAGTATATTAAAGGGTAATGAGGCAAGGTGTCCGAAAAAGGGAGAGTATCAACTTTAATAACCAAAAACATATCTAAGGGGATTTTCATGATAGCCTGCAAAAGCCAAGTTTTTCCCTTGTTGAAATAAAAGGGACATACATTGATTAGGTATTATACCTTAAGCTGAGACAGAATTCATTAGAATGAATAGCGACCCATTTTCCTTTTTCATGTTAAAAAAAAAACAACATAGGGAACAAATGCTAGGGAAATGAACATTGGAAACATGATTAACCCACAACAATTATGCTTGAGAGAACCAAAAATAAACTAGAACTTGTTGGTAGAAACCATGCATGTGTAATCTACTTAAACCAACCTGAAACTTTCACCATACCCGTGACTGAAACTCTTTATGTTTCCTGGGGAACCCCGAAACCATTATCGGTAATTTCTTTCAGTTGTTCAAAATGTCGAGCTTATGCAAACCATTGTTATAATTAAATCTCGATGCCAAGTTTACATGTGGAGTTGTAAGGCTAGTGGTAAGAATGGTGGAAAGTTGGTGTGTTGCATGCCAACTACCACAAAGGTGTTTGGAGTCCCAAAGCACACCTTGGTATTCAACACATTAAACATGTGTCACATCGCCTTTCAAATGGCCATTATCACCACCCTCCATGTGATACATTATTTGCCAAGTTTGATACCACACATAATATATATTATACCATCAAATTTTTATATTTTTACCACATTTATCATGTTGTTCACAAAGTAAACCTTGATATGCCTTGAAGATAGGTCTTAAGAAATATAAATTCGTGCAATGCCTAACATTTCATGACCTATGTTATATTCATTTAAAACTTGTCGGACCATGTGATATGCCCTTGTTAATAATGCATGAGTGTTTTGCATGGCTCGAGAGTTAGGCTTAGCCAACCATTGAATCAAACCTTTTCACCTTCAACATTATATTATTCACTACCTTTCATGCCTTAAAACTTATTAAAAATCATTACTTTTGTTCCAATGTTTGTTGCATAACATTGTTAACTTATAAGGCGCCAAGCCCTTTTTTGTTCATTATGTTTAACACATAAGGATTGGAAAAAAATGTGACTAATAATGCAATGTTTGTAAAACCTTTGCAATAAAAATATTATCAACCTTGTAAGTAGTGGGGGAAGGCACATTGTTGTCACTGACTTGTCATGCTTAAAATAAACATTTTCATATGGTAATTCTATAAGAAAATACATATCAAAGATGTTGAATGTACATGCAAATTTTCAAACTTTTCACCACATCCAAACACACATTCAAACTACCATCACACGTATTACTCTTTGTGTCCTTGACAACTTTTTGAAATTACTATGTGAAGACATAAAGTCATGGAGAAAATAATTAGACGGTGTTAAATCCTTATTGCTCTGGGGGACCTCACGTGCTAAAGCTTACATATTTTTTATTGTCTTAATATATTGTTATAATGTATTTTAGAGGAAGAATTAGAATCAAGTACAATGGTTTGCACATATTTGTGGGGGTGGCTCATGAACCAGTCATTAGTCAACACCTTGGAAGATCGTTAGTGGAGTATCTTCCCCTGAACTATCTTGAATTTTGTAAGGCACTAGGTGGATTGAATATTATTTGAGTAGACAAACCTATATACTTACATCCCCTCAAGGGATTCCTTAATTGATCCCATATGTCTGAAAAAAAATAATAGACACTAGTCTTCTTCAATGTATTCAATCATGTATTCAAAATCTCAAGTTTTATAGATGTTTGAGGGTAAAGTTAGGTTTTTTTTTTTTTTTACCTAGGAAAAAATCATAATTTCCGTTATCAAAATATTGAAAATTACATGTTGTATAGGCTGCATAAAGTGTTATGTGTGTATCAGAGATGGACCAAACCATCCATTCAGTATCAGCTCAGAGTTCAAGCAAAAATTATCCATAAATATATACATGATAAGTGCTAATATATATAAGCATGTGGTACATCATATCACTCATAGACTTTAAAAAAAAAAAAAAAATGCTATCGAAAAATCATGTGGCTCATCTTCGATTCAAAATGTTCCAGAATCCTCTATAAAAGGCATGTGATAGTACTGGTATTGTTCTTTATCTTGATGTTCCTATATCATCCATTGACCCCTGGGTTTTTGCGTGGCTTCCTTGGAAAAGCGGTCAGAAATCTGGTTCCTTTCCCTATAAATGTGAGAGAAAACAATAAAATCAAAGAGTGATTTTAGAGTTATAATGTCATCCAGTAAACCCCTGAGTCTTTGCACATGACATTGAGATATAGTGTCGATGCAATTGATGACAATTTTTGAGTATCCAAAGATCTGAATCTTGTTGCAATTTTCTCAAATGAAAATATGAGAAGGAGTATGAGGTTGTTTAATTCTGCAAATTTGTTTGTGCCCCAACCTAAACCCATTTTGAGCATGTAATAATGTTTTTCTGATATATAAGATATAACCTCCACCACAGCCCACTTCTTGGGCAGATCCATCAAAATATTCCCATGGATAGAATTTGTCGATAACTTTAGGGGTTATGATCCGGGTCTGATTCTTGGGCTCCTCCTCGAGTACCAATTGATACAAGGCTACTATGACGTTGCAAATGGTATACCCCTGAACAGGGGAAAATGAAATATGATTATGTTCCTTGCCAGACATATGCCCTAGCAAACTAGCACGGGAAGATTTCAGATTTTAGTGACGACGCAGAGTTCCACCAAGTTTTCCAAGCTATGGTGAGTTGTTCCCCATGCCATCTGATGATGATGTTAAGAGAAATATATATATGTTTCCAAACCAATTTGGTGGTAGGGCATAATAAAAATAGGTGTTCAATGTATTTATCATGTTCACTGCATAGACAACATTGTGAGGGGCCATGAATGAATCATTTTTAGAGATTATCATCAGTAGGAACTTTATTTGATAATAGGCACCACCTGAATTGGCGAGCTTTAGGAGGTGCCTTAAGTTTCCATAAAGGGCATCACCACCAATCAGCAATTGTAGGATATTGTTTGGATATTAGTAAATTATAGCCGCCTTTGGGAGTGTATCATCCTCGCGGGGGAAGCAGCCCATATTAGCTCATGTTCTCTATCAGATATTCATACATGTGATTCCTCAAGGGCTCCAATATATCTAAGCCATACATTACACCAAATTTCATGGGTCCTAAGAACATGTGTCGATTTTCATGCCTATGAGAGCCAATTGGAATTCTCATCATCTACAATCTGTGAAAGTTGAGTGATCCCCACAGTTTCGAGAAACTCCTAGAGCTCCCGAGGTAATATGTGGGCATTCCCACATCCCAACCAAGCATACTTGCCGATAAAAACAATTTCACTAGATCCAATTCACCAAGCCAATCCTATTTTTATGACTGAGATGGATTGTGTGATGGATCTCCAAATGGTAGAGGAACCAGGTATGTTCATGCTCGGGCATTGAATCCATTCCAGAGTAGTTAAAGGGGATATGTATTTGTGATATACCACCTCGTGCCATAAGTTGTTTGTTGTTAAAATTTGTCATCCTAATTTAGCAGCAAGGTCTATTACAAACTTATTTAAGTCATGTATTCCCCAGCCACCCCATTGTTTTGGTTTTGTAATTATCTCCCATTTCACCCAAGAAAAGGTCCTGCCATCCTGATTTCCTCTCCATAAGAATCTACGAAAATCCTATTTTATTCTGGAAGTAACACCTTAGGGATCTAGGCCAAATCCATCCAATATATCGGAATAACTTCTAGCACCGATTTGATCAGCACTAATCTGCGAGCTCTAGATAACAATTTTTGTTGCCAAATGTTAATGCCTCTTTCAATTTTTGCAATGAGTCAGGTCCAGTCCGCAATATGATAATCATTTGGCTTAAGTCTATAGGCTAGGTACTTGAGACCCTCCTCAATGTCGAGTTGGTTGTATTTAAATTGTAGAAGAGTGTACCTTTGTTCATTGAGGGAACAACTAATAGTCACGACTGTAGATTTGATGATATTCGGCAACAATCCTGTAGCTTTACAAAACAAGGACAAAATATGCTTGAAGCATGTGGTATCCTGAATGGATCCATATAAAAATATTAGTACATCATCAACAAATAAAAGATGCATAAGATAGATTTCATAAGTCAGCTTGACCCCTGTCAATGCCCCTACAATTCGAGTTGAGGTTATGAGCTTGCTCAATCCTTCCATGATTAGGAGGAAGAGAAGGGGTGATAATGGGCACCCTTGTCTGAGGCCACGCTCAGCATGGAAGAATTCAGATGCAACCCCATTGATTAGATTGCTATAGTATGCGGATGTGATGTAGCACATGATCCAGTGATGAAAGGGGGAAGAAAGCCAATCTGCGTAAGAATGGGTTGAAGGTATGTCAAGCAGGTTCGATCAAAATATTTTTCCAATTCAATCTTGAGAATAATGCTTTTAAGGATTTTGAGTTTAATAGAGTGTAGGCCTTCTTGAGTAGTGCCAATGGCTTCATGAATTTGTATATGTTTGAGGAAAGCGAATTTTTCCTTGGATATGTGCTCGGATAATATAGGCTTAATGCGGTTAGAAATGATCTTGGAAATGATTTTGTAAATGTAGTTACACAAGAAGATATGCCTATAGTCATCAAATGTCAAGGGATTTTCATATTTGGGGATGAGAGCTACAAATGTGGAGTTGAATCTGATCCAGGTGGATATCGGTGGCCACCCACCTATTCCATTTGGACTAGCACCATCAATTCTTGCAGTTTTTCACATTCAACACAACTTACTATTTTTAGCAGGTTTTCGGGTCCTCTACTCCCGAAGCCGTTTTGGGGCCTTAATGATCCAGGTGGATATTGGTGGCCACCCACCTATTCCATTTGAACCCCCACCATCAGTTCTTTCAATTTTCAAGTTGCAACAAAACTTACTATTTTTAGTAGTTTTTCGGGTCCTGAACTTCCAGAGTCGTTTTGAGGCCCTAAACGATGTTGTTGCTTGTTCAAAAATTGTACTCCTCGGAAAAATATTTCTAACGATCTATGGAGCGCGTCAAACGAAGATCGGATGCCAAAGTTAGGTCCCCGAGAAGTTGAACCACCAATTTACCTAAACGGGGCCCATAGTTTTGGCGCTTCATCTCCTAGGGTTAGGCTTTTGGAATTTTAGAGTTCTCCATTGTTTCTCAATAATAAATAGGCCCTCGAGCATCATTGTAACATAGTTCAGAGGTTTGTAGCCATCACATCTCTTCTCAGAGATTCACTACCAGAACCCTAGCTATTTTATTTCCATTATGCCTGTAAGCATATTTCTGTTATTTGATATTAATGAAATGAAGCATTATTTCCGCTGCATCTTTATGTTCATGGTTATTTTTGTATTCTGTTACGTTCCTGCATAAATCCGGATCAGAATCCCTCATACATCTTCTCGGACATTCTGCAATCTTCGATAACCTATAGTAGATCCTTACCTATTGTGTCCAAAAAGGTCATATAAAATTCAATAGGCCAACCATCTGGTCCGGGACTTTTGTCTCTTTTGAACCACTTCAATACAACTTCAATTTCCCTGAGCGTGACCACTTTGTTAAATTTCTCCACATCATCCTCATTCATAAATATAGGCATTTTCCTCGCAACGCGAAGCACCTCAGTTATGATGCCCTCTCTAGGAGCACTGAACAATTGAGAGAAATGTTTGATGCCCATGTCCGCTAGCTGACTGTGGGTGTTGGCCACCCTACTAGTTTGATCTCTTAGCTTCCAACTAGTATTGGTTAGTTTCCTTCCTCTAGAAAATTACTGAAAGAACTTAGTATTTTCATCCCAACTTTAAGCCATATTTCATTGCTCCTTAACCTCTAGGCCTCCTCTTTCTGTCTCAAAAGTTTAATATTTTTTTCTTCCAATCGAATTAAATGACTTTTTCTTTCAATGTTTTGAAAAACGGAATTGCTAGAGTCCACCAACTCTGCAATTTCATCTTCAATCATCAATAGAGTAGCCTAATCTCTTTTCTTTTTCTCCTTTTCCCATATAATCGTCCTATGTTTGATCCGAGCTAGATTGTTTGAAATGACTACTATCGGTGCAGATTTAGGAACAAGAGAGCAGTGGGTCCTGTTATCACCCTAGTAATTCTCAGGTTGTGGGATGAGGATTTTTGTAGTTAAGAAAACCAGGGGTAACCAAGAACCGCTTTGGGAATTTAGGATCTAGCCTTCCTAAGCTCCGGAGAGGGATCTCTCCTAAAAATTTAGCTTTATTTTGGTAAAGTATTTTAGGCTAGCTATAAGTGAGCAATAGGATTGATTTTTGAAATGTGGTAGGAATAAAAAGTATTTCAAGGTGAACCAGAGGGATCTACCAGAACATTGGGAAATGGAGTCAACTCTCTAGGCAAGCAGGGCTAGGAAATAAGACTTAAAGATGCAAATGTACTAAGGGCAGGATAAATGACCTTCTAAGGCTTTGAATAGGTTTTGAGGATGGAATGGGTGAAATCTGAACAAAAAGGCACTTAAGAATCCTTAAGTTATAGATAAGAGGATTTGAAGGAGGGGATCAAACTGGGACCTAGAGCAATTAAGAATTCTATGGTCCGGTTATCAAGCAGAAAACATCAAAATGCCAACTAGTTTTAAAAAGAGAGCTTATTATTACTAATTCTGTTTAATTTCTCCTTAGTTGATCATTACAGAATAGAAACACATCAAATGAATGTTTGTAAACTTTTTAGAATAACACTGAAAACAGGAAAAAATACGAGACTTATCTTGTCACCACGAGAACTCTTAGTTATGATGTCTCTAAACTTGTTTCCAGACTGCTGCTTCGCTAATTGACTCACACCAAATTCAATATGTCCAGCAAAATGACTATAATTGTCTTGAGAAATTTTATTCCACACTGAATACTTTGAAATATGAAGTATTTATACACAAAATGTTTTTACAAAATATCTCAGAAATTGAGATAATGTTTTAAAGAAAAATAGGAAAAAGAGCATAAGAAGAGGGACAGCAGCAAAACAGTTTGCAAGTTGTCCTCTTTTACAAGGGAAAGTAGAACAATTTTATCTTATCTAAATTAATTTTGATATGCTGTGAGTATTTGTTGGCAACAGGTACATCTTTACGTGGATGGTAACTTGTGGAATACTTTTCTTTTTCATCTTCTGATTTGATACTCTTTATCTCTGATTTTGACTGTTTCATTGTTGTAATAAAAAATGACCAGCAGTAACAATTTGATTTAATTGATACACTTTTACCCTGATACACTTTGACACTGATTTTTTCACCATAAGGTAAAAGTAAAATATGAATTTCCAAGTAATTTTTCTGTCCTTTATCTGTCAAATTCACAGCAGATCTGTGAATTCTTGCCATTGTTCAGTAGTGGGGATCTTCATATTCTTCAGTTTCCTGTAACTTTTATCAGCTTCAGTATATTGGCAAAGTTAGGCTTTACAGTGAACATATGCTTGATCTCATTTTCCAAAAAGAATAGATTTTCAAAATACTGAAGAAGTACTTTGCCACTTGGTGATCCTTGTGGAAGTGGTTGTTTAGCTTGCTCTTTTGCATGAGTTCTGATTTTCTGATCATAATCTTTATGTGGCATCAATCTGTCATTTAACGAATGAATGTCTGGAAAACCTGCTTCTGATAATAATTTGTATTTGGCCCAAAATCTTGAGATGCTCAAATTCATGTCTTTACACCTGTCTTCCAAGTTATTCATTATGTTCCTCTTATTCAGGACTTTCTTAATTTGAAGGATGGCCTCTGTCCTGTCCGTAATTTTCAACTCTTCTAACTCTTCCCTATTTTTGTTTTTCAAAAATGCTATGAGCTGAACTGCTTGAGCTGGCTTATTTACAATCTCTTTCTTGGTTTTGTCAATTTATGCATTAGCCGCATGTAGTAATTCTTTCTGCTCATAGATTATTTGAATTGAAGGCCATTGAGAGCGAATGCCTTCAATGATTTTTTCCGATAAATTATTTTTTATATATGCAATCTTATCTGTAAGGTTCACCTGTGCTTGAAGAATTCTCACATGCTCTTGCAATCTATCTGCCCTCTGTTCATGCCCTTTGGAAGTAATCAAGGCATCTCTTCTAGAAGTTTCTAGATTTTTAATAGTGCCTTTCAAACTAAGTATTTATTTCTCTTTAATGGACATGTCTTCCATGGCTCTGATTATAGTAGCTTTATCTTGTATTGTGTTTACCTATGAAGTTGAGGAAGAAGAGGTAGAGATTTCATGAGAAGTTATTGGCACTGCAGTTTCTAGTACTCCTTGTGGCGCCAAGTGTTCTGCTATTGTGGATGGAATAGTTGTGCTTACAGTTGGGATCACTGTAGGAATGACAACCTGTTGAGATTTCTTTAGTTTTTCATTCTCTTGCATGAAAGCTTCTATTTGGCTTTCCATTTCTTTTATCTGACCTGTCATTTTAAGAACAATCTGTTTCAATTCATCATTCTCTGTTTTCTGTTGAAGAATTTCTTTTGCCTGAGAATTTTCACTTTGAGGAAATTTTAGTTGTTTTCTGAGGGCAGCTATGTCTTCATTTTTTTGTTTAATTAAAGCCTTTGCAACTTCCATGTTAGAAGGATCAGCTCCTGCTTCAATCACCAAGTCTTCTAATGCTTTGATCTTCAAATTGTTGGCATAAAGTGAGGCTTTATCCAATTTCATTTGAGTTTGAAGATTTATCAATGTTTTTTCAAGCCTGATAGAATTCATAGTCTTATTGACTATCTTAGAATATAGCATCTCTGTGTTGCTTCTATGAAATTCTATTTGGTCCAATTCATGGACATCATCTGCATCAACCTCAATATCTGTTTTTGAATAGTTTGCAATAGATTTAGGATCAGCCAATGTAGGTTTGAGAAATGACATCATCAATTTATTAGAGGAATAGTCAAAAGCCGAAAGGAGCCTATCCTTATTCCCAGGCTTTTCTTTGGGGAACTTGGAATATGCTTCATTTTTTATTTCTTCATTCTTTTCTTTTATTTGCCTGAACCTGATTTGAATGTCTGACTCTGTATTGTCAGGTTCTTTAGAAGAAGATGGCTTATCAACTTTAGATTGTGTATCCATCATAACTGTATTTTTCTGTTGGGCTCCAATTTGAACATTTTGAAGCTCTTTGAGAGTTTCAGTTACTATCTTTGTAGCTTCATCATCAGTCTCATGACCATTATTATCTTCAACATTGATGGCTTTGTTCCTTTCTTCAATGGTCAATTTTCTTTTCTTATTATAAGGAATTCTGAATATTTTGTCTTGAATAGTTTCAGCAGTGAAACTATCTTCCTAACTGCTTCTCTTATGAAGAATGTCAGATTCTTTATTCACTGTTAATACCTGTGTTTGATCAACTTGCTTACCTTTGCCACTGTTTTCCTGCATTTCCTGTGAATCATCATCAAATAGAGTGTTGGGCTCCCATTCAAGTTTGTTGGCATACTTTTCAATATGGGGCTTGGAATCATGCAAGAAGAAAGGCAACTTGCATTTCACTCTCATTGTGCTTAAAATACCTTGTGGATCATAATTCCACATGAAACTATATGGGAATTTATACTCTTTCAACTTGACATTGATTTCATTGGCCGCTTCTCTGTTATTTACAATAAATGGGCCAATTTGATTTTTCAGCTTAAACTGAGTATTTTTCCTGGAAGCTATGAAATTGATTTCATCTGCATTTAATGGTTGCCTCAAATACTCCAAGGAAAATATCCTTGTTGTAAAAAATCTTGGTAGTTTATATGGTGCCAGGAGCGCACCATATATTCTGATTTCTGTGTAACTTTTATATAAATACTAGTCCCTTGTTTTACAGCTCTCAGATAGCTGTAAAATTCTCTTTGTCTCTTCATTGATTCTAGGGGTCTGCTCTTGGTTCAATAGATTCATAGCAGGCACTAAAAATAGGTCATTGAAATCTGCAAAGCTATATTCTCTGTTCCATTTTGTTAGAATTGTTGACCAAAACACAACTGAAAGAACATTTCCTTCTGGATCCACTTTCTGAAATTCAATGGGAAACTTATCTGCTTGATAATATAAAAAGAGGTGAAGTAGATATGATGTGTATCTGAAGACTCCTTCTTCTGACAATCTGGATAACTGATAATGCATGTTTTCTGCAATGAATTTAGCAAAATTGTACACTATGGAGGGGGACTGACCAGGACTCAGAGTTGAGAAAAAACCTAAGATAGCCACATCAGTGAATTCATCACTGGTGTATCCTAGTATGAATGATAGCATTAGGACAAGCTGTCTGGTTTCATCTGGAAAATCAAAGGTATCAAATGGAGGATTAAGCTTGGGGATATCAACTTGCTTGGGACAAAAAGTCTGGAAGACTTTGAACTTAGAAGTGAAATCAAGCTCTAGGTAATTCTGAGTTAACTCCTCTATGGATAATGAAGCAGCATTGGGATCAAGGTTCAGTTGTAGCATAGAGTTTATAGATTCTTCATTGATGTAAAACAAGACCTCTCTGTCTTTATTCACAATGCATCTTTGATCTAGAAGATAAAAGGATTGACACAATCTGACAAAATTAGGGGATGGATGAGTTTGAGGAACAATATATTTTGGCAAATTGGAATCCCAGACTGGTATATATTTTTCATCTTTCTCTACTGATTTACCAAAACACCAGTTATATACATCAAGCAAGTTGAACTCTAATGAAGGGTCCATTATTCTGTAGTCAAGGTCAACCAAAGAGCTATTTTCTTGTGAGATAACTGGAGGTTGAACAGGTCTAAAAACTTCTATTAAATCAACAGTGAGTACAGGGGTAGGTTTATCAATTTTGGAAGATTCAGGCTGAGAATTTTTAGCAGAGGGTGTCTTTTGAGGCTTTGGACCTCCAGCTTCAGGGGTTACTTGTTTTTTTGTCATTTTTAATTGAGCAAAGCAAGCTTAGATTGTTTGTTGAGCTCTTTTGTTGGAAACAAGGGCTTCTTGGAGAATTTCTCTGGTAAAATAGGGTTCTGAGCAGGGTTTTGGATTGAAAGAAGGTTTTAATGCTCAGAAAGTAGGTTACGATCAATTCCAACAGTGGAAATGACCAGGGTATGGATAAAAGTTGCAAAAAACGGCAATTAGGGATTCTGGGGAAAATTTGACAGAGTTTCCCCTGTACTATGGATGTTTTTTGCAATTTCTATATAGGCAATTCAAACAATTACAGACAATAGCAGGAAATTTGGTGCTTTTTCTTTAGAATTTGAAGTTCAGTGGATAAGTTTTGACGAAAAATACCTTAAAACAGGTATAATCGAGGTTGAAGTTATTTCGCAGTCTTCAATTCTGCAAAATTGGTCTTTCAAAGGGTAATGTGGCACTTCGTGGTTGAATTGCAGGGCAACTGGATCGAAAATGGCGCTGGTAGGTTTTAAAATGATGAAAGGCTCTGCACATGTTCTCAGGGTGTTATGGCGCACAAATGGTGAAATTTCGACGATAATAGGCTTTGCAAAGGATTCACAGTTTAAAGCAAAGGTGAAAGATTCAATGAAAAATTATAATTTTAATGTATTAAACCATAGTGGAAACCATAGTTAACTTACATTAAATCAAGGTTAAACGGGAGTGGTTTTGGAATACCGGCGATGGTATTCGCGTGGCTCAACAGTGGTAAGCGGTAATACGCTTTTCGAACGCGATACAATAAGATTGCGACACGTCGACGCGGGGTGGTTTGGAAAAACCACCCATTTCGCGTGACTTTTCTAAAATATCCATTGATTACTTTATGAGCACGAAAATGCATTAGCGCCGTCAAATCTGACTTTGGGAAGCGAACGATCGGGATTAAAAGGGAAGGTGCGGGGGAAGATCGGTTATTGGGTTCACTTTGAGCCGTAGATCTTGGAAACAAATGAGGATCGGACGGTTGTTATCAAGCGCGAAGGGGAGGGATAAAAATGTATTAAACTATCGTGTAGATTTCTAACCGTTGGATTAAACGGATTTTGGGGATCGGAGGGTTGAAATTGAATCTGATGGGAAAAGGGTTTATGATGGATTTTATCTATAAAACGTGACTTTTCCAATGGAAAAGGTGATCGGCAAGGTTAATTAGGGTTTTAACCAAGGTTAGGGACTGATATAATGGAATATACATTGTGGGGAAGGGGTTAGGTTATAAATTTAACCTTAGATTAGGGAGTTGGGAAAGGGAAATATCTAAGGAAATGGGTTTATTTCTTTGAAGTTTGGTTTAAACTAAACTTCGATATTTTTGTTTAAAACATATATAAAACATGTTTAAAGGTTTTTTTTTTCCATATATTTTTATTATATGGTTAATTAAGCCAGGGTGATTTAACTACTATAGGGGCGGGATATATATATATATATAAGGACAGTTTTAGCCAAAGGGGGTTATAATGTGGGTTTTTATTAAACATGTGGGAATTATAAACTTCGGCTAAAATTATAATAAGTGGGTTTTGGGTTTATTATATAAAATGGAGTTATATATAATAGGAGAAGGTCATTTCTATAGGGAATTAATACATAAATTAAAGTTAATATGAAAATAGGATAAGGTATACTCAAAATACATAAACATAATAAGTAAAGTGGAGTTTAAAAGACAATTTGTATTAATCTTATCACTTTAACTTAAGATATAATGTAATTTTGAGGGTTTATTGTTTTCAAATGATGTAGGAAGTTAATAAAATGGTAATTGTAATGCCTTTAAGTAAAATTGGTGCTTTACTTAGGATTATTCAAGGGGATGAATGCATGAATGGTAAATGATGTGAGTTCAGGGATTAATATAGGCATTTCACACTTTTAACTGATCAGTCATAGAGCCTTGGGTCCAGTCCCAACAAAAGTCAAGGAAATGCCTTGAGCCTTTCTAACTGATAGTCTAGAATGTTTCATGACTATGGGAAGGGGAAGTTAGTTATTTTGCAACCCATGAAAAATGATATTTACATTGAGAATTTCACCTTCTTCTACCTACCCATCTTACCATGCTAACATTTTTTTCTTCCTTTATAGTAAGGTGCATTTAAGCTAGCAACCTTCACAACATTATTTTTTCTGAAAGAAAGTAAAACTATCTATTTCTACACTTATTTCATCCATGAATCCAGTTTAAACTGTTGGATTCATTAATTTCTCTACCTAACTACTGAATTGTCAAGATTAAGCAGTATGACAACTCATTATTCTCTATCTACAACAAGTGAAATTGAAACAATGACAAGTTAAGATTAAATTGTTTAACTCATCATGGACTATGGCATTTATTGACACTATGCCATAGTCAAAAAGTAAAAATTAGTGGCATTTATGCTTGCTCACTTTCATGTTTTATTCATTTTTCTTTTGGGGTCTTTTATTTTTCTAAGTCCTTTGATTATTCTTTTAGGACTTTTTACCCTCTTTTTGATTTTTTCATTTTTTTTGAATTTTTACAAAATATGTGAATACAACTTGCGGAAGGCAAAGTATGTACAGATTTACAATATTATCAATAGTCAAGTCAAAATTATGACCCCTATATTATAGGTTTTTAACAGGCCCAGGATTCCTTACCAATTTTATGGAATTCATCCTCTACAAGCCATGTAGAATTGAATTTGAATGGTGTATTTGGCTTGCAATTTGTGTTCATTACTTCAAAGAAAATGGGGGAGTGATCAAATATACCCCCAAAGCCCACCCATTGTCTCATTATGTCCAGTCATTCCACCAATTGTGCTTTAATGAGAAAGCAGTCCAACATGAAGGCAAGAGCATCATCCCTAGACCTTCTATTATGCCAAGTAGGTAGAAATTTAGCCATGTCTATATCCAAAAGGCTATGTGAGTCTAGTAGGTTCTCAAAGTAATCAGTCAGGGGATCTGTTTGAGCCCATGATCCCCACGATTCATCATGTCCCAAAGAGAAGTTCATGTCTCCTCCGATGATGATGTTATCCCTATTCATGAGTGTTGAGTCCAACATTTTTTCCCAGAAGTTTACCTGATTATGACATGGCCCATATATGTTGATCATACGAATTGGAATATCAAGTTCAATTGAAATGATGTCAGCCCCCAAAACTCCCTCTCTTCCCCACATGTTCTCAACCTTGATAGTTCTGTTGTAGAACCCAAGTGCACATCCCCATACTGACCTCTCACATCTAGGGTTTGGAAGGTCCATCCCAGTAATATGGATGATAGTAGTGTGTTAATTGTAGCTCCATCCCCCCGGGTCTCTTGTATGAAGATGACATCTCTCCTATCTAATTCAAATAGACGCCTAAGAGCCAAAAAAAAAATTCAGGGTTGGCCAGACTCCTGCAATTGAAAGATAGGCATTTCATGAGGTAACCAAATTAGGGTTGCCATGTGCTCTAAGAACCCAATTGATGGAGGGTTTTTTTCCCGATGCCACTTCTAGCCCATCCCGAAGGATGACTTTAGATATATTGGTTTATCTGCCCCTCATAATTTTTTGATATTTGGGAGAAGGATCATCCCCAAGGCCAAAAGTAGGGAGAGGCTTAAGGTGATCCAGGGATATGAGATTATACCTATGGAAGGATTTGTTATCCGAAGAGTCTACCCTATTAGTATGAGGGGAGTGGACACCCTCCATAGTGGTTAGATCAGGTGCAGGGCAGGAAGGGGGGGTCAATGCAGCAGGAAAAGTGATGGGGCTAAAATTAAATGCAGATAAAACAATACTAGTTGCAACAATAGATAAATTGGTACATTCAGAATTTAAAAAAATATATATATATATATATATATATATATATATATATATATATATATATATATATATATATATATATATATATATATATATATATATATATATGTTATGGGGAGAGAGGATGAGAGTGAAGTACCTAGTATCAGACCAGATTCGACAGAGTGTGATCTTGTGACCCTTGTAGAAGGTGGTCGATCCATTTATTGCGAAGTCTTCCTTGTGTCCCACTGTCTTCCGGGTTGTTCAAAAGGAGATATCGGTCCAGGGGTCGATCCATTATCCTCTTGAGTTTGGGTACTCGTGGTCTCTTGTGCCTTGATATACACCTTTTTTGCAGCTATTATTAGTGGGAAATACTTATATAAATGGAAAAATTCATGGCATCTTCTGTAGCGAAATGGTACCCCCTCGTAATCCAAATTTTTTTATCTAATGTGTTCCTGATATGGAAAGCAGAGACTTTCCACCAGTCCTTCTCTGGTGTCCAAGTGAACCAATATTCTGGCTATGGAAATATTTCTAGATTCAATGTATGATTTTTTCATGATCCAAGTATATCCCCAAATCATCCCTAATGCACCTGAAGACATCCTCTGGCCAAAATTGAAGGGGGAGTCTTGGTAGTCTAACCCAAACAGGGTAGGTCCCAAATTTCTCTTTATCTGGATCGAAGAGAGGCGTCCAGCATTTAAGTAGAACCGAGGTCATCTTAATGTGCCAGAAATTTGAGAGAACCCAATTCTCATGTTAGGGGTGTGGGAAAATAAGGGCAAACCACCCGTGAGTCATTGTGAGGACCGTTGAAAGTTGTTCAAGGACATGTCCCCAAATTTTCTGCATCCATCTCTTTAGCCTGATAGTGGAGTAATTTCGGCCTCTGACCCTGTCGACAACCACCGTACTTTCAGTTTCTGCCCCCTGAGCCATGTTGATACCTTCGCCGAATACTAATAAACATCCCCCCTCCCTAAAATTGGTAAACTTAGGATTTTTTACCACTTCGTCTCTGGGTATGTTTTTCTTGCGTTTGCTCATTCTCCTCAGGCTAGGTTTCATCTAAATCAGAAACCCTAGTCTCGTCTTGTGCAGGTATATGTTGCCATATACCTTCAAACATATGGATTTTTTAACGGTGGGTAGTGGGTGATATGTCTTGGGTTCGTTAATGGTGACTCCTGGTATATGCAACCCTAGGTTTTCAAGCCCCAAGTGTGACCGCTTCAGGTTTGATGAAATCCCTTGTAGCCACGGATGTAATGCATGGTCGAGCTAGCGGGTATGTATTTTGTTCAATTTCCCATAATTGAAATTTTGATGGGGATGGAAACTTATATGTCTGATGTTGCCTGTTTTCCAGAGGAATGAATTCAATACCCGACGAAACTGTAGGGGACGATATTGTGAACCCTAATCCACTGTGTGAGGCCACACCTTCCTCCATTGGGGATATAAATGTCTTTACCTGGTCATCTGGTTCCTGGAGGGTCTCTGGTATTTGCCTGGCTGGCTGGTGAGGTGTATAACTTGTCCAAATTTGTGATGCATCCATCGAGTCTAAGGAGTAGTCAACTAGTTCCTCCATGAACGACGTTCAACAAACCATGTTGTAGGGTTCCTATAAATTCGTTGTTCCCACCTGCTACCACCTGCCGACACAAATGGGGTCTAATGATATCCACATCCTTATACAATGTCGACCAGATGTGAGCATCCACACCGTGTGCTCCCCATCTCTGCTTTTCCCGGTTTCTATCCCGTCCCTTAGCAGTCAAATGCCCATGTTCCTTCATCGCCGGTTTGCAGAGCCATTGTCACCATCTTCGCTAGGGTTTCAACCAACTCCATTTTCATGTCTTGACGGGAGTTAAAGGAAGAGGACACCATGTATTTGTTGGTTGAAGATATTGGGGGTAAATTTAGGTTTTTTTAGCTTACATTCAAATTTATATCTAGGGTTTTCTTGCATATTTTTTACCTAAATTCCTATAGTCTTCTTGCATGTTTTTGACTGAAAGTCCCAGGGTTTTCTTGCATGCTTTTGACCTAAAACAATTCTCATTGCCAAAAATATCCTTACTGATTTATATTTTTACATATTTAGAGTTATATGTCTTGTTTTGATTGGTTGTTACATGTACTTTAGTTTTCAAGATTTATAAGTTATATAAACCCTAGATCTATCCATTATTTTGAGCCCTAATTTTTACTTCTTGATGAATTGTTCAAAGGGATAAATTGTAGTATTATTGTAACTTGATTACCATTCTAAATTTTACTCTTTTATACAAGCTTTATAACAAACATTGGTAATTTTCATATTTTCATTGCTTGAGGATAATTTTAGATTTGATATTAATTTGATAAACCCTATAAACAACCCTAAAGACATTATACCAAATATGAAATTTACTTTGAATAACCACCTCATCCATTTCTTGATCACTATATTTCATTGGTGATAAAGTTGCTACTTGAGAGACCTTAAACTTGATTATGTTTTCCCTTAGGAGCCTTTAATCCTACTAGGGTATCTTCCCTTATCTTGGACTCGTCAATAACTAAAATGAGGGAAGGCGTTACTTGGGTGACAATGGCAACACTTATAATGTTTCCCTAATATTTATGCCTTGTGAAGGCTTTGCACTAATGTGAAATATTTTGATCTAGATTGGATAATTATATTGTTTGATATTAATGCTTTTAGAGTGGAAAAAGTGGAGGAATTAGTTCTCAGGACCATTTTTACCAGCGCGCCCCAATTTCGAAAATTAGGGTTTGAAACTTTCCAAGAGAATTTTGAGACATCAAATGAAGTTTTTTGGGGGTAAAAATTTGTCACTTTAGCACCACATATTTCTAAAGTATTCTACACAAAAATACCTTTTAAATGGCGCAATAATGACGTCAATTGGAGTTTGTAAGCGAATGTTATGCCACTGAGAAGTTGACCTTCCCATTTTCACCACCATAATTTGATAAGATGCCATGTCAACCCCAATTATTCATGAAAAATGGGCTATCCATGTGATAATGATGTATAAGACTCTATAGTTTAACTTTGGTTAATATTTTAGGTAGTCAAACCTAACCATTAATAGGCTATCGGGTTGTCATAACCATGCCATTAGGAGGAAAAGGGTTTTGATTCTTTTGAGTGAATTTGTTCCATAGCTGAGCAAAAATAACTAAGAGGGATAGGAGATAGAGAAAACAAAGAGGATTTATGCATTGTAGCATCCCATGGACCATAGGGCATACTTCTTTATACTCGCATCCATATTTCCATTCAGAGAAAGAGAGCTAAGCGACCTCACCTTCCAGCTGCATTTTTCTCCCTAAAGGGTTTCCCAGGTCATATCGTGTGTCAAATTTGTGTGTGATATTTATTTTGTTGTTCCCTATTTTCTACGTAATTTCAAATTTACATGAATTCATTATTAAATGTAAATTTACAAATCCATAATTCTAATAAAACTGTAATAGTGTAGAATTTCATATTTTTAATCTAATTTTATTACATATATTGTGACGATCTGTCCTGTGGAATATACACAACAATTTACAGATCATATTGGTATCAAAGCAAAAAAAATTGGGTGTATTGTGGATATGTGTGGGGGATGTATATTGGCTAGTCCAAAAGTTGTAAAACCCTAATCGTGGTCGATGAATCTATGAATAACCCTCGTGATCCTACTGAGGAGAAGTTTTCAAAACTGGAAAAACAAGTCACTAATATAAATCACAATGTAAGACTCCTCATGGAAGCCATGAGAAATAATCTTAGGATATTTGGAGAAGATGGGGGTTGAAATGTAGACGATAAATCATAAGGGGGATCAGGAGATCGGGAAGAAATGAAGAACTATCCGAAGAAAGAACCCGGAAAAGATCAAACCAGTTCGATTGTCGTGAATCAATCACAACCCCTGTTTAAAATGGAAGAAAAGGTCGATAACAATTCATACCAGAGTGAGATTGATGCTTTAAAGCTAAATCACTAGTTGCAACAACTGGAAGTGTATTTTAGTGTCCATAAAATTGAGGAAGAATTGAATATTTCATTTGTGTGATTGAAATTAGAGGACCATGCATTAACTTGGTGGGAAAGCCACACGAAGACCCTGAGGTTGGAATGAGATCCTCTAGTGACTAAGTGGGAGGATTTAAAAACCATCATTAAGTCACAATTTTACCCTATTGGGTATGTAGAGAACCAATGGATCCAATGGCACTCCTAGCAAGCAAAAGTTTTATAAAAGTGTGCAGGAGTATTTTTCAGAGTTAAAAAATATGGGCATAATTTTGGGTATCTCCCCAAATAACCCATATGTACTCCTTAAGGATTTGGGGGGTCTACACCGCCATCTACGAGAGAAAGTGATGTTTTTCAAGCGCAAAATGGTAGATGAGGCTTATGTATAGGAATAATACCTTGATAACATAGGCATCAAGAAAGCAGAATCAAGTGGATTGAAGCATAAGGAGAAACAACACTCTTCTAGTGAGGGGAAGAAGAAGCATAAAGGGGGGAAAGACAAAAATATGGCAACCACAACACACCAGTACAAAGATACCAACAACCACTGCAACATTGGCGACCATACAAAGGAGAAGTGTTGGAAGTTACACCCATAGATTAACTCGAAGAACAAAAATAAAGATAATAGGAAAAATAATCTCATGGCCACTGATTCAAGCAATCAAGTTGAAAGCAACTCGACCATGGATGAGGAGATCGTTTGTACATAAATGCATAAGGAGGTAAATTTGAGTGGCCTTCAACAATATGAAGATAAATAAATGACCAAACTCTTCCATATAAATATATAGGCCAAGAAGACCAAGATTGATGCTCTATTTGACTCGGGATTGCAGGAAAATCTCATTGCAGCAGAGCTGGAAAAAAAAAATTAGGATTGGAATTTCATGATCATATAAACCCATATCCATTGGAATGGGTAAATAAGGATGCAAATTTGAAGGTAAAAAAACATTGAAAAATTATATTTTTCCATCAGTGTTAATTTTATTGATGAAGTAGAACTAGATGTGGTTCCCCTTGATTTATGTGGAGTCATGTTTGGGAGTCCCTACATGTACATGTGAGACACAATATCCATGTAAAGAGCCAACTAGTATTGGTTCCTCAAGAGTGGAAAATCATTCACCATCAATGCGCACAATGGCAAGTCAAAATATCACTAGTAAGTGCCAACCAAGCCAAGAAATTGATGAGTTCCAACAATAATATGTTTTATTATTTTTAAGAGAAAATCAATTTGTAGAAGAGTCAGTAAGAGGCAAGGCATCCTTGGAGGGTGTACTAAGAAATAGAAACAACAACTGGAAGAGTTGCTACCAACATACAAGGATGTGTTCCAAGAGCCTAAAGGATTACCACCTGAGAGGAAAGTGGAGCACGAGATCCAACTATTTCCGAATTCCCCATTTCCAAACATTGGGTTGTATAGCCAACCTATTTTAGAAGAAGGTGAGGTGAATAAATAGTTGCAACAACTGCTGGAACAGGGTGTAATTTGAACAAGTACATCACCATGTGGGTCACCCATCATCATTGTGCCAAATAAGGATGTGACTTGGAGTATGTGTATAGATTACAAGGCATTGAACAAAATCGCACTCAAGAATAGGTACCCTCTACCCAGGATAGATGATCTGTTGGATCTGTTGCAACAAGCAAAATACCTCACCAAGCTAGACTTAAAGTCTAGATATCACCAAGTGCGAGTGAGAGAAGAAGATACATGGAAGACCGCCTTCAAAACTAGGAAAGGGTTGTATGAGTGGTTACTCATGCCATTTTCCTATGTAATGCACAAACTACATTTATGACATTGGCGAATGATGTATTGTTAAACTTTATAGATTCATTTTTTATTTTTTATTTTCATGATATATTGGTATACAATGCTACCTAGGAGGAGCACATCTCACATTTGAAACAGGTGTTGAAGACATTAAAGAAGCACCAACTGCTATAAAATCTCAAGAAGTGTGAGTTTGCACAACAGTATTTGGTGTATCTGTGGTATGTGATAGGTGCAGGATAGCTGAAGGTATATCCTTCCAATATGGAGGCCATCATGAAATTATTGGTGCCTACTAATTTTTTTAAGGTCAGGAATTTCATTGGGGTAGCACAGTACCTGAGGAAATTCATAGCCTCATTTTCAGTAGTAGCAGCACCGCTCCATGCCATAACAGCGAGTGACAAGAGTTTCCAGTGGGGAAAGGGTCAGCATAGAGCTTTTGATGAGCTAAAGAAGAAGATCAATCAAGCACCCATTCTGGCATTACCAAAATTGTAGCAACCCTTTGAAGTGGAGACAAATGCGAGTGGGTATACTATGAGAGCGGTCTTGATGTAGGGAGGAAGGCATGTATGTTACCATTCTGAAGTATTTCATGGGGTATTTCTTAACTACCCTACCTATGGCAAGGAACTCTATGCCCTGGTGTAAGCTATGAAGAGGTGGAAGAAATATCTGATGGGAAAGGAGACAACAATCCAGACTTATCACCACCCACTACAGTTCCATTTGGTGATCAAGTACAAGAAAGGAAATACAAACAAGTTGGTCAACATGTTCTCAAGGCTACCCACAACAAAGATCACAACATTGGGGATTTTTATGCACGTGGAGCCATTCACCCATGATGCATATAGAGAGGCATATTCAAAGGATGAAGGCTTCAAGGAGTTTTTTAGCAGTTGTAGAGTCATAGTCATGTGCACAATGGTGACAACATCATTGACTATCATCTCCAGGATGGGTTACTTTATAGGTTGGATAAGCTATGTGTTCCTAAAGGTGAGCGATCGCAGCTGAGTAGAGAGGCTCACACCTCCAAAGGTAAAGGGAAGTTTGGTGTAGGGAAGACCATGGCCAACTTGCAAAGGTATGTATATTAGCCCAAGATGCAAGATCAGGTAGTTAGGTTCATAAGAGGATGCATGCTTTATTGTACCAACAAGCCTAACAATAGAAAATAGGGTCTATATCATCCCTTATACCCACTCTTCCTTGGGAAAGAATTTCCATGGAATTTGTGTGATCTTTACCAACAAGAAAGAAGGGACATGAGTACCTATTCATGGTAGTTGACAAGTTCAGCAAGATGTGTGTTCTGATGCCCTATAAGAAGACCATTAGTGGACAAGAAGCAACAAACTTGTTCTTTGGATAGGTTTGGGTACACTTTGGGATATCAATGAGCATTGTTTCAGACAAGGACATAATATTTCTCAGTGCATTTCAGACTACATTATGGGAGAAGATGGACACGAAGTTGAAAATATATACAACATTCCATCCACGAACAGATGGGAAAGAAAAAGTAGTGAATAGGACTTTGGTGCAACTTCTAAGGGTATATAACCAGAAGCATCTAAAGACCTGGGATGAAAATCCAGTATATATACAACATTTCTACAATAGAGAGGTCCACACTTCTATCGGAAAGTCCCCATTTGAAACCTATTTTGGATATTTGTCGCCTTCACCTTTAGATATTACATATGGACAGTAAGGAGGAGTGAGCGAATATCTAACAAGAGATGCCTTGATGGCTGGAAATTTTATAGATAAGATTAGACATATCCATATACAGGTACAATAGACACTACAAAATTCACAGGAGAAATATAAGGCCAAGCATGATCAACATCAAACAAATAAATTTTTCAAGGCGGGAGATTGAGTATGCATATAGTTGAACAAGGAGAGACTACAGGGTCCTCGTAAGAAAATCAAGGCTCTGAGGCATGATTCCTTTGAGATACTGGAAAAGGTGGGTGTTAATGCATATCAACTTAGTGTACCACCATATATTCTCATTTACTAATTTATGAATGTAGAAAATTTGAAACTCTATGAGCCTTCCATGCTAGATCAAGAAGAGGAACAAGTCCTACCTTTTGTGGAGGATTTGGCACCAGATGCTCAAGTAGAGTTTAAAGAAGATACAATTTTGTAGAAGAGGTCCAAAACTATAAGATAAGGGCAACACGACCTTTGGCAGATTGGGTTGAAAGGACAACTTCCAAGCAAAGCTAAATGGTACACCAAAGAGAAGGTGGAGGAAAATTTTCCTCACCTCATTCAGTAGAAGCTTTTGGGGACCAAAAGATTCCGAAAATGTAGAGGTGTGATCCATATTGGACCATTATATTGTTTGTCATCCATATCGATGCTTTCAGAGTGGAAAAAGTTGAGGAATCAACTCTCAATACCATTTTTATCAGCGAGGCCTAGTTTGGAAAGTTAAGGTCTGAAACATTTAGGGAGCGTTTTGAGGCATTGAATGAAATTTTTTGGGGGTAAAACTCTATTTCTTTAACACCACATGCTTTTCTCCTATTCTACACATACAGACCTTCCCAACAACACAATAATTGTGTCAATCAGAGTCTGTATGCGAAATTTATGCCACTCGGAAGCTGACCTTCATGTTTTCACCACCATAACTCGAGTGGATGCCACATCAACCCCCATTATTCATGAAAAATGGGCTAGCCACATGAGTATGATGTAGAATAATTTAGAAGATTATATATTGTAACTCTATTTAAGAGTTGAGGTAGTCAAACCTAACCACTAGTAGGCTATCGAGTTGTGTTATAGTCAGGCCACTAGAAGGAAAAGGGGTTCCATTCTTTTAAGCGCATTTGTTCCATAGCTAAGAAAAAATAGCTAAGAGGGATATAAGGTAGAGCACATAGATATGATTCATGCACTGTAGCATCCCATGGGACACAGGCCATACTCCTTTGTACTTACAACCATATTTTCATTCAAAGAAAGAGAGTAGAGTGGCCTCACCTTCTAGGTAGGATTTTCTCCCAGAAGCATTACCCAGGTCATGTTGTGTGTCAAATGTGTGCGTGATGTTTTATTTCATTTTTCCTCTATTATCTGCATAATTCTAAATTCGCATGGATGCACTATTAACAGTAAATCTTCATATGAATAAATATTATAGAACTGTAATAGTGTAGAATTTCATATTTTAAATATAATTTAAGAGATATTTTGTGACAAACTATCCAATGGAATATTGGCGACAGTTTACGGATCATATTTTGTGATAATAATACCCTTAGGGAAAAAAATTTGGATGGTACTTGTTAAAAACAAAGATTATTACACTCCAAATGTGGGTCTCCATAAATATATAATCTATGATCTATAATATGTTCAATTTTATCGTTACTGTTTCTTTCTTTGTTTCTTTGATCTATGGAAATGCCTATAATTTTAGATGATATAAATTTGGTCTGCAAGGCTAATGCTTTGGTCAAGATTTTATACAAAACACAAAATAATGTACTAAGCATTGATTGTGATAAGCTCAAGGTTACTTGGAATGAATCTTATGAGCTCTTGGTCAATACAAGCTCCTAAACTAATTTAAATTCTTTCTTGATATACATGAAGGATTTTTGGGCTGAAAAAATCCCACGTTGATTTATAAAATTCATTTAGAACCTCATTAAACCCACTAGCCTTTCCATCTACAATTTTTTATAGAGTCATTGTTAACTCATTTAGGGTTAATGTTTTGTTGTAGGCCTTCAAGTGTACTTATGCAAGGTAGCATAATAAAATGTTTAAGGATATTTGCATGGATTATTTACACTATTTAGTGCACTTTTTAGACTTCAAGCACCATTTTGTAGTGATTCAATAACTTCTTTTCAATCTATTCTTAGTTATTCAAGTGACTAACTATAGTTTTGGTTGTTGCGATTATTTCTCTAAGCACCTTAATGGTTAACTGAATGGATGCCCTGACATCCTAGACCGACCTACCACCCTGAAGTGTTCACAAGCTCCAACCCGTAGGTGACTTCATGCACTAACCTAGCACCTCCCTGCCACCCTATAATGATCAGAAATAAGACAAGAGTGTGGAATCCCGTACCAGGGACAATGATCCATGATACAATATGATTCACAATGATTTTCTTGAACTAGACCAATCACCGAATCACACTATGACCTGCAACCCAACCATAACATTATCCAACAATGACACTTATACCTCCCAACAATGCCTCTCCAAATCTAGGCAGATTATCTCTTTTATAATAATGACTCTTTTACAATTTTACAATGATGATTTTTACAATACTGAGTTTTGAGACGACCTCATACTTGACTTGACACTGCTTCTTTGAACACTAGCAGCTGCTGAGGTATTGTTGTGCTTACTTCAAGTAATGGTACTTTGTCGTTGCATTGTCCTTCTAGTATGTGTCTGAGTTGTCCTATTGTGCCCTCCTCCTTGCACATGCATTAATGAACAAGACCCAAACCAATATACAAACAAAATACTTACATTGTCCTGCAAACCATATGTCAGAGAAATATTCAAAATTCAAATGTAAATATGTTCAACATTTATGAACAAAACCCAATCAAACATACATAAAAATAATTACAATGTCCTACAAAAACACATGTCAGAGATGATACTCAAATTAAAATTCAAACACTAATCATACATACCTTGTTGTAGCAGACTTAACCTTGACTGTTGATGTGTTGTCCTTACTGCAGTGAGTGAATGCACATTTTTTCTTCGCTTTTAGAAGCTCAATATTGAATCCGCTGTATCTATGTAATTTCAGATCTCCAAGGTTTGAAATTGCATCTTGTGGTAGCCCTCTGAGTCCTCTTTCCAACCCCGTCGGTGTGATCAATATTGGATTCTTCAAGAATAGTTATGCCCAATCTCCTACAATGACCTGATTATAGATTGGTTCAGTAGAGCGAACTTGTATGAAGTACCACGTGTCACTGTTTCAACCTTTGGTCTTGAAAACGATACCCAACAAACTACAGCCCGTCCTCTTTCTGTGACTTTTTACGAAATTTGAATCTAATGCTCAAAGAGACAGTTTGGGAGTCTGCAAAAACCCTAACTTCCTCAGATCATATCTCTGAATATATATAGAACCAATATCTGAAATTCAGACACGAGCTTCCTCAGGATTTCAACTCAAATGGGTTGTTTTGTTAGCATATGAAGCTTCGCAGAAAAAGAGTTATAACGAAAATTACACGATGCTCTGTTTTAAGTAGCGAAATCCTTACATGAGGAGGATATGACGGTCACAATTTATATAAATGCTTAGGCTGAAAGGGTCTTCAAGAAGTGAATGTTGGAGGGATTTTAGGAGCTTAAAAAATTATTAATTATTGATAATTAAATGACCACAACCAATGATTAGTGTCTTGCCATAACCCCATGGGGTTTTAGCCGACTAACTGGGGTTACTAACTTCAAACATGAATACCTCTCAAACCAAGAATAATTACATGATGTGCCATATATCAACGGAAACATCTCGACAAGTAGAAATCATCCAAAACATCCTTGACTTGGAATAGAGTAAGTTGTCAAGTCAAAATTCCCATGTAAGATCGGGGAAGCCCCTCGTGCTGCTTGGGTTGACATCAATAATAACCACTTATCAACCGAGTATCTTGAGATTTTATGTATCCTATTTCAACAAAGTGATAGTCAGAAAGAAAAAATTGCTCCAATGAGCCTAGAGATACATGAAATAAAACATATAAAAGCTCTGTTTTCCAGAGCTATTATGGCCTAGCCAAAACAAAATTTCACTTAACATTGACTATTAAAACATAAAATTGGAGTGCCTGGGAACTTGGAGAAGCCATGGAGTAGGCCATGGGTGCCAAGCCCCACTGAGAAGGACAATGTTCAAACTGCCATCGAGCCACAAGCCCGTGTAACCACAATGAACCACCATTGGACTATCATAGCAAACCATGACTAAGCATGCTCAACGAACCACGATGAAGCCTTCCCAATAAACATAACTACGAAGGGTGAAATATAACAGAGCATGTTCAACGAACCATGATGAAGACTCCCCAACAAACATGACCACAAAGAGCTTCCAAGAGAGCAGGAGAAACGACTACATTGAAAGGCTTTCAAATCTTGTGCTACTCGCCACTAACAAGGTAAAACCATTACCGAGATTGCGTATGAGAAGCCACGTGATCCCTGGATAGGAGAGACTAGAAGACTGTGATGAGATTAAAATCGTCTGCTGATCAAAAGGAGGCAGAGCATTGTCCTAAAGAGCTGAATTGTCACTGAGAGCCTTGGTGCTCAACTGAGACCCCATATCCACCATGCACGCTTGGGTGGATGTAAATTGCCAATCTAGTGGAGGATGGCAGCAAAGACCCTCCAATTTTGTGAAGTCCAATGCAGACCAATGTATAGGCCAACAATCGAATGCGTGGACAAAATTAAGATCGCGGCATGACGACCATGAATCGACAGCTAGGAGATGTTGAGCATAGCTAACATCGATGATGAATTAGGATTGCACGCACCATGTTTGGAAGCATGTTTAAAGAAGACTACAAGCGAACCATGACGCCACCACAGGACAACCTTAATGGTAGCCGTTGCGGACAATGATAAGGCTGCATAATGAGATTACAAGCAATGAGAGTGACAATGTACAGAATCTAGGAGTAGGTAATAACTTCCATCACACCAAAATTAATCCAAGCATGCCGACCTGCAAAGGGATTTATGCCATGGGCTTGATGACCATCTAATCCACATGTTCTCATCATGGCCAAGAGATGACTGAACTATGCAACCATCGTGAGAGAATGGATAAAAAGTTATTCAAAATAATCCTCTTATATAAATTTAAAAACATAGTAATATAACATATGCTCTTCGAAATATGGTTATTTCATTAAATCAACCAAAAAATGTAATTAAACAAATGAAATGTGAATGAAATTAGTTTGTAGCCAATTGTTAACCACTTTGTGGTGTGCTTTTACTGTCCACTAAATTATAAGTATCTTCAATAATATATTCATTTTTATATTTGGATATATGTTTGTGAAAAATGAAGAGTAAAGGTAATTTGAAAGCTGGGTAGAATATACTAAGTGTGATTTGTAACTGATTTAAGTAAACTAGATGCTTAACTCTTAACTAAAGCATTATTCATCAATTTATTAAATATCCAAAATATAATAATCCCTAGTTGACCTTTTTGTTATTATAATAAAAAGCTACTCACCTCTCAAACAACGCAATTTATTAATCCATATTCATCATAGTCATTGTCAATTAACTCGAATCAGTAACCTATTCATGATAAGTATAATTAATCAGAAATAATTAATATTGCATTTCTCAAGCATGGCATTCCTTTTCCTTCCAAAGATCTACCTACTCTTAGTGGTTTGAATAGAAGTACGATAAGTACTACCACCAACAACTAGTGATACAGAGTTCTCCAACGATTATCAAAACTCTGAACTGAATCGTGCTCGGGTCCACTGCCTCACATACCTGCGGCTTAACAGCCCACCGTTGCCACTTGCATCAACATGAATTGGTCAAGTTATAAATTGACACAAGGCTCCTGAATGTCTATTACAAGTAATTCAAGTTCTATTTTGACTTTATTTGTGCCCCACCCATAAATTGGAAAAAATTGGTTGGTTGCAGTTAAGGGGTATACTCGGTTGCACCCCAAACGTGGTACTCAGACGATCCAACATTTAAAACCGATAATTGTACATTATTACCCCTTGATATATTCTTTTTGCCCTTTTTCTGAGCTCGTAATCAGGCCATGCCCGACCTGCCCAATTGAAGTCGCAACTCTAATAGTGAAATGGCAATGATCAGGCGGGGTGGGTGGCTTTTGCCATCACAGTTACACGGCACTTCTTTGCAAACTAAGGTTTCGCCCTTCTCCTACTCCATGTGGAAATTCGCTAACAATTTGTTATTAATGTTTTTATTACACTTGGCAGATGTTTGGCGTGAAAAATGGGGCTCGCCCACTGAAATGGGGCTCACACTCCAAGCGCCTAGCAATATCTGCTACCTATTCCCAAACCCGAGACATATCGGACGAGATACAAGGTCAGACTTCCTTTAGTTTTTTGTTTGTTTGTTTATTTGCCTGTCACTCGGTGAATTCTCTCTAAATTCTCAACACATTTTTCTAGAGAGAATTTGAAGCTCACTAATTTTAAAAGGCTGTTTCAGTCAGACTTCATAGATATAACAATTTCCCCACTCTTTATCATCTACGCAAGCCCAAATTAGTCTATCGGAGTTCATTATAAAGCTTACTCTATTATCTAGATTTCTTCTATTAGATTCTCTAATGCAATGACCATTCCTGTCGAGATTAGTTGACAAAGTGTATGGTGGGTATTAGCTACCTTGTCTTTTGATGTCAATATTGCTCTATTTTGGGCATTTCAAGAGTGCTTGTGCTTCATCTTTAATCATGTCTTGCTTGTAATAACTTGCATCCGGTTTCATCCCGTGGGTCAGTGGTGTGCATCGTCAATTTCTTTTGCAGTAAGGATGTATAAACTAGTTCTATTAAACTGATTTCCTTCCAGAACTGTCAATACTAAGAGTTGAAAATTGATTCAACTAGTTCTATTATACTGATTTCCTTACAGAACTGTCAATACTAAGATTTGAAAATTGATTCCCTATGGGTTTAACTGGTCAAAGGATGATACAGCCGACTTTCTTGTATCCGTTATTTAAACGCTCCGCTTTTAGATGTTGTTTATGCACCAAAATGCAAGGATTTTCACAATTTCAAGGAAGGTTCCTTTGGGGAAATGTACATGTTTTAGGGGACTTCCTCAAACCTTAAAATGCATGAACAAAGAGAGAAAGAGTTCAAAGATTAGTATAGATGCAAGCATACTCAATTACTATGGGTATGCTATGATCAGGTCCAACTTTTTTTTTTCACCATGGTGAATTGATAACTCATTGGAGTAATATGGGCGAGGTCCAAGATCAAACCTAACTGCCGTCACTATAACACCAAGAGTATATCCAACAACCCATAAGCTATGTATGCAAGGAATTTATGACTTAGCAAGAGCTGAGACTCCATGAGGGTGGGGGAGCCTACTCCTTGAGTGTTAATTTTAGTTAACGATGATATGTTCTATGCTTAGAGCAATTTACTTCAATCTTTCTTATTAGCCCAATTTAATTACCTGTTTAGCAATCACATTTAACATTGATGGTAAATGCTGATATAACATAAACAAATAACCAGAAGACAAGCCAAGACAAGAGGACACAATAATTTGGCGGATGCCAGGGAAAAACCCCAATGTGGGGAAACCCTTTGATCAAATCTTCTTATTATTCTTCAAATTCAACAAAGAGAGAAAGTACAATTTTTAACTTGATCAGCGGATACTAATAGCAAGTCATGTTTGGTCAAACAACAAATTCATCCAGTAGACTTGGTCAGCTAAATCAAAGCTGTTTATGCATTAATCAAATCAACAAAGCAGTCTGAATTTCTCGGTTAGCTTGGTGCTTGCTTTAGTCAAACACAGCAGTCAGCTGCAGTGAACGTGATCAAACAACCCGATTTTATCGGTTTTCATTGCCACTCAAACTTGGCCATCCAAACTCAGTCCCAATCCCAAAAGTAAAGAGTCAGAAACTTGAGAAGTTGACCCAAGGTCAATCTCTTTGCAAAAGCCCCTTAAACAATCAAAGAAAATCACAAGTGCTCTTTCATGTGCAGAGGAGAGAGAGTGTCTTCTTTAGGCTGTATGTACTATGAACCAATGAGAAGGAGAGAGAATGTGAGATGAGATGATGTCCAAACAAAGTTTGAGTCTCTCCTTTTTATACCCATCAATGAGGGGTGGTGACACGTCTTTTGGGGCTTGTGAGCCTACATAACAATTCTGGTCGACCCTGACAATTTGCACATGTGTGAGAAATAAATTCAAAATCCAACTTCTGATCATCCAAACAAAATGATCTTTAGATCATCAATCGTGCAACTCTCCGAAAGAGGAATCCAACAAAAATATCATCTCCATCATATGAGCAGTGCAGAAAATTGAGTTTGTACAATTTCCATTATTATTGGCAATATAGCGGGCTGATAATACCCCTAGAGTTTGAGGCTAGGTGGAGGGAATAACATCTCATTGTACCCGAAAACCATAGGTCATCACGGAATGATCAGTCAACATTATTTGCCTCAGTGAAGGAAAATTTCTTCTAGGGATGAATTATATTCCCAACCAATCCTTCTAAGGGGGCAATGCTATAGTGGTCACATGGTTCTAATAAATAACATGGAAATGACCATAGAAATGCCTAACATGTGTTTGCACCTCTTGGCCAAATAACATGTGGTACGAGGCTTTACCTTAGCCCCTTGGATCTTCTTACCTAAAGGGTAAACAAGAGGATTCATGCGCAAGGCACAACACCCTCTTAGCTAGTTTTCTCATTATCTAGACATCATTAGTGAACACAATGTCATCAAGATAGATAAAGATGAAGTTACCCAAATAAAGTTTGAGTGATTTGTTCATTTCCATTTGGAACACCGTTAGTGCATTGGTGAGTTCAAATGACATTACCAGTCATTCAAACAACTCTTGTCAAGTGTTCAACGTTGTCTTCAAGTCATCTTCTTCCTTCATCCAAACCTAGTAATATCTCAACTTCAACTCAAGTTTGGATAAATCTTTTATTCCATAGAGCTAGTTGACCTAATTATTGATGATCACAACTACTTGGTTGGACTTCTTTCTTGAATTGATTAGAGAGAACTTACTAACTTTCACAATCTTGTCTTAATTTGGTTTCACTGAACTTCATATGTCAATCCTATCAACAAGGACTTGTGAGAAAAATCCCTCAAAATTTAAGTGGCACAACTCTAAACTCAATTTTTAGTAACATACGTAGGTGCAACTAAAAATTGGAAATTGCATTTCTCGGTGATGGACAACTCGATATCTTTGGATAGCCATACCAAGGAATGTCTATGTCTAAATCAAGTGAAAAAGTGAGTGAATAAGAATGTTCTTTGAGGGGGTTTCTTCCTCTCACAATATATTAGATGCACAAGATGAAATGATTATTCAAATGAGTCTCCTTGAGGTATATACATGAGACAAGGAGTTCTAGAATGCAATAATAGTGTGTTGACACAATTATAATTAATGTAAATACAATGAATAATGTTATGGTTAGAGGCTTAACATGCCACTCCCGTTAAAACCAATGTTGCTCGAAATACTAATCAGTGGTGGATGTCTTTGTATGAAGAACTCATCTTGCCATGTTGCATCTTTTGTTGGTAGGTTCTTCCACTTGAGGATGTACTTGGTATTTGCTTAGTTTTATAGTT
The DNA here is from genome assembly GCA_034641835.2 of Pinus albicaulis. Classification (NCBI taxonomy): domain Eukaryota; kingdom Viridiplantae; phylum Streptophyta; class Pinopsida; order Pinales; family Pinaceae; genus Pinus; species Pinus albicaulis. The sequence continues at coordinate 61,740,034 of CM076574.1, forward strand.
GCTTCATCTTTTTTTCAATAGCTGTTTTATCTTCTAGTATGATTTTTCCTTCTTCACGTAGTTCTAGCAAATAGCAAATAGTTTGAATTGGGATCTTGTCACCAATTACCTTCTTTAAACAAGAATGTCAAAAACCAAATGTAAGTTAGATGCAACTCCACTTTGTAAACCATACTGCCAATCCTTTGTAACACCTTATAGGGACCATAGTACTTGTGAATTTATTTCCCTTCTTTTGTTGCTCGAGGGAATTTGTATTTATGGTTGCAACCTTACAAATACCCAACCTCTTGCTTCTAAGTGCCTTTTATTGCAATGTTCATCTATTTGGTTGTTTCATCTTGTTTTGTTCTATAGCCAAGTTGTCCTTCAATAGTTGGAGAACCTATTGTTGGTGCTTGATGTGATTTTAGTTTCCCTTCAAGGGTGACTTATCCATCCTTGCTCACATGTTTTCAATACATTGTGGGGTTTTATTCCCATGGTTTAATATTGGTTTGAACCCCTGGTTTGAGTGCTCTAACTTTATTGGGGTTTTAAACTTTTTTCACACATGAAACACCTTTTGATGACATGGAATATCTATCCTAGTAGAGCGCTCCTCTTGTTCACACATGTTGAGTTGATTCTAGTATTTTCAACTACTAGTTTGACCTATTTTTTACTTTGATGGAGCTTGGTTGCATAAGCACCCTAGCTCATATTGTTTGTATTGACATTTAGAGTGGTTTGTTATGATGTGGATTAGGGTTTAGGATGGAGCACTCAACCCCATTGGCACACATGTTTAGGCATATTCTCACATATGATATTCTTTTATTGCTGGAGATGCGGTTGACCCCTTCATATGAGGAGTTAGTTGAGTATGAATGACTTTGACACACGGTTTCATGACATTATCTCGTGTTTTGACCTTATCCTCCTTGTACCTATCCATTTGCACACTTTTTAAGGAGTGGTTACACCTTGGAAACTGCATTGAGGAGGTCATTGAGGAAACGACCTAGTCTTGAGGGCTATTTTTAGCATTTGTTCACTCTTGTAACTTTCTCATACATCTTTACTGAAGGTTGAACCACATATATGTCCATGCCTTACATGGTTTCATAACATTATCTTGTGTTTTGACCTTATCCTCCTTGTACCTATCTATTTGCACTTTTTTCGAGTGGTTACACCTTGGAAACCATGTTGAGGAGATTTTTGAGGGAATGACCCAGTCTTGAGCGTTATTTTTAGCAATTATTCACACTTGTAACTTGCTCATACACCTTTATTGAGTCTCGATCCACTACTTGAGGACTTAGTGCACATATTTCTATACCTTATGGAGCTGGTTTTTCTTCAAAAGGATCAACATTTACTTGTTGGAGGAATTTGTGGCACATTGTTTGAGGATATTCTTGTAGAGTGACTTCTCTTGGAGACATTTGAGGAGGATGTTCTAGGCTTGGACATAGTCCTTGAGCTATTTGAGGATGTGTCCCATCTATTGGAAGCTCATTTTGCTTGGATATTTGTACCTGCTTTTTCATGTATTATTTGACTTATCCACTCCTAGTTAGTTGGTGGATATTTGTTGTTTATGCATTATTAGGGTTTGTCTAGGGATTTGGCATGGATGTTATTATATTATTGTTGAGGTGGTTTGAGCCTGCAATTTTATATAATAGAGGCTCGTTCCACTTGTAATGGTTGTTGCAAGTGATCATAACTTTTGGATACCTATTGTTAGACTTTTCTTGAAGGATTAATGGAAATCAATGATGCATTCTTGTTGATGTGAGGTACTTTACTTGTAGCCTATTTGCTGAATTTTGGTGTTGATTTTATGATGTCAAAGCTTGTTCATAAGGCCAAGGGGAATGGGTTGTCAACCATGTTGATTTTTGTAGTATCAGAAAGTGTTCTAAGTCTCAAACTTTGTAAGGAGGCTTGGACATCAGTATTCAGTTTGTAGAAATTCCACTCGGTTCATGTCTTATTAAAATAATTAATTATTTTAATAGAGACCTTAAGTCTAAACTTAGGGAAATGAAATAATTAAAGGGTATTAATAAGACAATGTGTGAATCTTCTAGAGAACGAAGATCAAGTCAAGTTTTAATTTTAGCCATTGATTAGACTTCTAATCTGGGCCGTTGATTCATCAACGAGAAGATTATAAAAGAAGGCTTGAGGGTCATTTGGAAAGCAAGCTGGGCATACGCTCAGTACCCGAAGGAGATCGATTTTGAAGGAATATAATCCGATTTCAAAGGAAGAGTTGCAGGGCGGAGTTGCAGAAGCAGAAGGAGGAGGGAGTCAGCAGTGACTGAGCACGAGAACAGAGGGACACAGAGGGCCACAGAAGGCAGCGCAGTGAACCCACGTAGAGCCCACACAGAGTGACGCAGTCCAACGCAGAGAGACATGTAGACAAAGGCAAAGGAAGTCAGAGGTTCTTCCGAGTGTCAGAAAATTTTCGAGAGGGGCCAAGAATTTTGTCTCAAGTGTTTTCTGATTATATCTGCCAGTGTATTTCTTACAAATATTCATTTGCTGAAGAATAATAATGAAACCCTCATCTGCTGCACTGGTTTTCCCACATTGGGTTTTTCCAGGTACAATTGTCCAAAAATAAGTGAGTACATGTGATTGGTTCTTATGCTTATGTTCTTTACTATTTACTTCTCTACATATATAATTGTGAATGTTGTAGTAGTATTTATTTCGAAGTTTACCGATAGAGTTCTGTAAATAACTTATCGAAGTAATAAGTAGGAGAAATAAATCTTTCACTACAACTGTAGATTTCCAGATTGAAATTTTAACATGGTATTAGAGCCAGAGATGAGTAACAGGAATGGAGAACCGACAAGTGGACAAAATTCTGACATTGCTGCGATAGCTCGGAGGGGTTCACGTAGTTCTTCAGAAAGGAAGAGAAGCATGAAAGAACATATGGATCACAATGTTTCTGTTCTGGCATCTAGACTGGAAGAAGAATTTGCTTGTGTGTCAAGCACTGCTTATCCTGAAGTCTGGTTCATTGACAGTGGAGCCTCTGCTCATATGACGGGAGTGCGGGAATGTTTTTCCGACTATCGAGAAGAGCAGATGAACTTTAAAATTACCATGGATAATAAAGCAAAATGTACCCCTATTGGAAGAGGTATTGTAGTATTTCAGACCAAGGTTGGAAATAAGCTTTGGGCCACTAATGTACTGCACGTGCCTGGGTTAGGAATGAACTTAATCTCAGTGCCTCAACTTCAAAACAGAGGTTGCAGCGTTTACTTCATTGGTAACAAAGTTTACGTCAAACACCCCAGATGGAAGAAGAAAGCACAAATAGGAGTAAGGTGCAACAAATTTTATAAGTTACAGCTTGAATCCCCAATGGCACTAATAGGCAACATTGATGAAATGAACCTGAATGAACTATGGCACAGAAGAATGGGGCATTTGCATCATGGGGCATTAAAGACTCTCAAGAAAACTGTCACGGGAGTTCCAAAACTGAGCACCAAGCGGGATGATGTCTACAGAGGGTGTGTGTTGGGAAAATATGCCAAGGCAGAGTATCAGAGAAGCAACAATAGGGCTAAGAGTGTATTGGGCTTGACACACTCGGATATCTGCGGACCAATGTCCACTAGAGCTCTTAGTGGTGCTGAGTATTTCGTCACCTTTATTGATGACCATTCCAGGAAAACCTGGATCTACTTTCTGAAGACCAAGGACGAAGTCTTCAGTCGGTTTAAAGAGTTTAAAGCTCTGGTAGAAAATTTGACAGGAAAGCGGATAAAGGTGTTGCGTTTAGACAATGGTGGAGAGTGCACGGACAAGGAATTCACAGGGTTCTGCACAAGGGAAGGTATCAAAAGAGAGTGGACCGCTCCATATAATCCGGAGCATAATTGTGTGGCAGAAAGGAAAAATATGACTATTGTTGAGGCTGCAAGGGCTATGCTGTATGATCTAGTGTTTTAAAAATCGGACTCGGGTTCCGACACGACTGAAGGTTGGCTCCAAATCCGACTTCGACTCAGTATCGACTCGGCCGGTTTAGTTTCAATGACCCGGTCTTTGTAAAAAATACATTAAATATTAATTTTTTTATAAAAAAACATAATTTTAAAGATTTTCATTCATGTTTCCAAACACAAAGCATTACAATGTAGACAAAAGACAACATATGATCAAAGTAGGCTCATGAATATATCCATTATATCAAAATTGCACCTAGTGCACTGTCCAATACATGATGATGATATAGAGATCAGAACAAAAAACATAACCAAGGAGGCTCTAAATGGCTTCTACAACAAAACATGAATAGTCACTACTGCTAGACATCTGACAAGCCAATGTCCTTTGCCTCAAACTCTGAACCAGAGGGGGAAACCGCTCGCTCCTCCTCTGAATCGACATCCTCAACTAGAACTGTAGCACGCTGAGCCTGAGATAGATGAGCTATGCGCCTCTGTCGTGGCTGACTAGAGGAAGTGCCTGCGACTGCAACTGGAGGGCTTGGGACTGGGCCTGCTACTAGTGGATCTGCATTGAGCAAGGCCTCTACCTGTTTATCGAAGTCCATCCCCACACCAATATCCTCATCGAAGTCAAACTCTGGTGGACAAGTCTCCATTACCCAATTTGATGTTGGATCAATATCCTCCAACACAATGGGATCTGAATCAAGTCTTTTGTTCAACAATTGGTTGCGTCTTAGTCGGAGGTTTTACTGGACATACACTAGATCATTTAACCATTTTTGCTCCAAAAGGTTTCTCTTCTTTGTGTGAATCCTCTTAAAGACAGACCAATTGTGCTCACACCCAGAAGCACTGCAAGTTTGACTCAAAATACAGATTGCAAACCTCTGCAATTCAGGACAATGGCTACCAAATGCCTCCCACCATTGTGCTGCAAAAAATGAGTTTCAGTTAGCTCAACAAATTATATCCAACTTTGAAATTAAAACAATTATACAAAATAATAAAATATGAATTTGAAAATTGAAATTCTTTGTTTACCTGGCTCATCTGATTCCCTTGCAATCCTTGCAAGGTTCTTGCTAAAGGTACCTGTGGCTTGGCTGAACACAGTGATCTGATTGTGTATCTGCAACTGGCCACTCTCTGTGGGGATCATGCGATCATTGCAGTCAATCAATCCCTCTCTAACCTCCCCAGTCAAAGCTCTTGCTTCTTGAGCTTTATAATGATACCTTGGGTTCAGAAAATACCCAGCTGCATGTATAGGGCGATGGAGTTGATTGTTCCATCTTTGATCAGTGATTGCCCAAATGGGCCCATACTTATCCACTTTGTCCTTGTATGCTGCCCTTACTTGCTCCTTTGCTTGATCCATAGCCTCATAAATGAAGCCCATAGCCAATCTTTCCCCATCCACCAACCGCAACACCTTAACCAGTGGCTCAGAAAGTTTAACAATCTCTGCTGCCTTTTTCCAAAATATTTCTTCATCAACTTTCTTTTTCACATCTTTGCCATCCTGTTTGTGAGCCCCTGATATTCATTCCATTCATCACTAGAAAACAACTTTTGTAAATTTCTATGTTGGGCAAACATAGATTCCAATGTCAAAAAATGTGTTGCAAATCTAGTGATGGCAGGCCTAATAATTTCCTTGCCCCCTGTATGTTTCCTCATCAGATTTAGAATCCATGAGTGATTGTAAATATATTTTGTGATGCTTTTGGCATGCTCTATAGTGTTCTTGATCCAATCTATTTTGCCAATATCCTCAAGCATGAGGTCTATGCAATGTGCAGCACATGTGGTTCAAAAGATGGTTGGGTGTTTTTCCTCTAACATTTTACCAGCAGGAACATAGTTAGAGGCATTATCTGTGATGATTTGAACAACATTTGCCACCCCCACCTCTTCAACAACCTCATCCAAACGCTGAAACAACAAGTGTGCATCTTTCACCCTATCAGATGCATCAATTGATCTTAGAAACATGGTTCCCCGTGGGCAAAAGATAAGAAAGTTTATGATGGTACGCTTCCTCTAATCAGTCCATCCATCTGACATGATGGTACATCCTGTATGTGCCCATGAGTTTTTGAATTCTTTCAAATAATCATCAATGGACACAATCTCTTTTTGCAAAGGAGATCCTCTTAACTCATGCATGGTAGGGCCATTAAAGCCCTTTCCAGCAGCATATATGGCATCAAACATAGGTTCATAATATGGTGAACGAGTAGCATTGAAGGGAATATCAACATCATACCACCATCTAGCAATGTAATCATAAGCAGTTTCTCTCAATTCTTTTTTCCATTGCTGATCTAAAGTGGGCTGCACTTGACCTCTACTTGTAGGACTAGGACCATGTGCACTATCAGAGGGAGAAGAGGGTATGAAAAAACTTTTGATATTACCCCTATTTCTCATTGCACCCTTACCCTTTTCAGAAATAGACTCCATAGAGGAAGGAACATAGCGAAAGGGGTTTGATGCATTAGTGTAAGGGATAGATGAGGAACCCTCATAATCAAAAGTTGGGTTGGCAGCCATCACGTGTTGTATATTTCTCTTCCTCCCAATTTCAGCCTCTATTTCTTTTTGCCTAGCTTTTTCTTCCTCAAACTTTTGAAATTGCTCTCTCAACTCCTTCCTAATTTCCCCAATTTCTTCTATTGGTGCTTCACATGGAGTAATTTGGCCTCTAAGACCAGCCAAATGTAGTTTCAGTCTATGAATGCCTCCTCCACCCCCCTTAATTTTTCTCTTACAAAATTTCCAATGCATTTGATCATCAACCATTTCAGCATATGCTCAAGCAACGTCTTTCATTCTAGGGGCCATTTTGGACTGAGTTTTTGACTTGGAAAGAAAAGGTTTAAATCTGAAAATGAAAACAAAAAAAGACTATTCATTCTATGTTCATTTCTTTCACAAAAAACTATGTTTACCATTTTCAGATTTGCAAAAAAAATAAACAAGCAAAGGTAGATTTTAGAAGGGGAAAAAAATACCTCTAGGCTCTAGCCTCCTCAATGCGTCTCCAACAAACCAACTCCTCAATGCTGCTCCAAAGCTTGCCCAATAAGCTCCTCACTGCTGCTCCAAAGATTGCCCAAAAGACTCCTCAAAGCTGCTACAAAACCAACTCCACAACTCTTCACAAATTCCTCACAAATGCTCACTCAAATTCAATGAGATAGATGTGAGGAAATGAGAGGGGTTGGGTAGCTTTAATAGGATGGGTAGGGGTTAGAACCTTGCATAAAACCCTAATAGCAACAAAAAATTAATTTTCAAGTCCGATTTTTAGCTTGAGAGGGGCCCACGGCCGGCTTGGAGTGGCTCGACTGGTTTAGCTTGGGCTCGACCGAGCCGGCCGAGTTGGTGTATGGCTCGGCTGACTCGGTCACAAACTGGCCTCCGGACCGGTTTTTCCATCGAGCCGGTCCGAACAGAGGTCTGGCTCGGTTGACTTGGTTGATTCCAAGCCGGTCCGGCCGATTTTTAAAACTATGGTATGATCAAGACATGCCCAAATTTCTATGGGCTGAAGCTTGTAATACAACTGTCTATGTTCAGAACAGGATTCCTCACAATGCATTGGGAAAGATCACGCCAGAAAGTGTCTTCACTAGTAGCAAGCCTGAAGTGAGTCATTTTAGGATCTTTGGCAGTACGACATATTGTCATGTGCCCAGTGAGAAGAGGAAGAAGTTAGACATGACCGCGGAAAAGTGGTATCTAGTAGGATACAGCGAGAATGCAAAGGCTTACCGCATTTACATTTCGGAGAGCAGGAAAGTTGTAGTGCGTAGGGATGTGAAATTCATGGAGGAGAGGGCCTTCAGAAGATCCCGAGAGTTGCCTTCTGCTATGCAGTCTGAGGAAGATCCGCTGGTTCAACCACAACGACCTGTGGTAGATAATTCAACTGCCTCTCCAAGGCATTGGGACCCAAGGGACACTTCTCCCGAGGACTTGCAGGAGGGAGAGCAGGTAAATCCACCCATTACCAGTGGGAGAACAAGCAGGGAACTACGAAAAATTCTGAGGGATGCAGAAAACTTTATCAGAGCCCCTCGAGATGTGAAGAGACAGTGCAGGCAGCCTGAGAGGTACCAAGCCTTGGTTGTACAGGTTGGGGAACCTTCTAGTTTTCGGGAAGCAGCTCAGCACTAGGTATGGGTAGATGCGATGGTGGAAGAGTACAGTTCCATCATGACGAATGATGTCTAAGAGGTGGTCCCCAAACCTCATGATAGATCAGTTGTAGGTTCAAGGTGGATCTACAAAATCAAGTATGCTGTAGATGGCAGCATCGAGAAATTAAAAGCCAGGTTTGTGGCTAAGGGGTATGTTCAGAAGGAAGGGATAGATTATGAAGAAACCTTCGCCCCAGTAGCCAGATATACCTCTATTAGATTCGTGATATTCCTTGCTGCGCAGATGGGATGGGAGATTCAACAGATGGATGTCAAGATTGCGTTCCTAAATGGGGTGATAGAAGAGGAGGTGTATATTGAATAACTAGAGGGCTTCGAGACGCATGATCAAAAGACTCATGTGTGCATGCTTAAGAAAACCTTGTATGGACTAAAGTAAGCCCCTAGAGCTTGGTATGGTCGAATTGACAACTACTTGCAGAAGATGGGATTCGTCAAGAGTGACGTAGATCCCAATCTCGACTATCTAAGGGTAGGGAGTGAGCCCCTGATACTGGTTTTATATGTAGATGATCTATTTCTGATAGGATCATCAAGGCTCGTCAAAGACTGCATGGAGAGTTTGGCTACAAAATTCGACATGAAGGATCTAGGGCTGATGCACTATTTTCTGTGGTTGGAAGTTTGGCAGCAGAAGGGGGAGATTTTTCTTAGTCGAGGCAGATATACTACAGAAATTCTGAAGAGATTTCAGATGGAGGATTGTAGACCCATGACGACTCCAATGATCACCAACTGGAAGAAAATCGACACGCCCGAAGATGATGAGGCTGATCCTACTTTGTATAGGCAGCTCATAGGATCTTTGATGTATTTGGTAAACTCTAGGCCAGGCATCTGTTATGTTGTAAATACCCTCAGTCAGTTCATGGTGGAGCCTAAGAGGGCTCATTGGGCAACAACCAAGCATGTTCTCAGGTACCTTCACGGAACAATCGAGCTTGGATTGAAGTACACCTGTGGCAGTGACATCAGGTTAAGTGGGTTCACCGACGCAGATTGGGCAGGGATTCCAGTAGATCGAAAGAGTACCAGAGGGTATTGTTTCAGTCTGGGATCAGGGATGACTTCCTTGTGCAGCAGGAAACATAAATCCGTGGCGCTGAGCTAAGCGGAGGCTGAATATATGGCAGCTAGCACAACTTCGTGTGAGGCCATATGGCTTCGAAAACTGCTTGTGAACATACTGAAGAGAAAATGGAAGCGATCAATATTATATGTGATAATCAAAGTTGCATCAAGCTCTCTGAAAATCTTGTGTTTCATGATCGGTCGAAGCACATTGACATCAGGTGTCACTTCATCAGAGACTGTGTCCAACGGGGAGCTGTATAGTTGCAGTACACTCCAACAAGAGAACAAGTGGCAGACATTCTCACGAAGGCTCTGGGGAAGACTAAGTTTGTCTACTTCAGAGAGAAGATGGGGATGATCAAGAATCCATTCCAGTAGCAGGAATGGATAGGATCAGGATTTAGAAGGCGCTGCAGTATAGATGAAGCAGTGATAGTGGCGGTGTCATGGGCAGCAGTACAGAAGGTAGCAGCGTAGCAGATGAGGGGCAGCAATTAGAGATTAGTACCGCAGAGGATGCTTCAAAAGCAGAGAAACATGTAGCAGGCATATTGCTAGAACACCTTCCTCGCTAAGAGGGAGTTTTGATTTTTGTAGCATCGGAAAGTGTTCTAAGTCTCAAACTTTGTAAGGAGGCTTGGACATCAGTATTCCAAAGAACCCATAAACCGTTTGTGGAAATTCCACTCGGTTCATGTCTTATTAAAATAATTAATTATTTTAATGGAGACCCTAAGTCTAAACTTAGGGAAATTAAATAATTAAAGGGTATTAATAAGACAGAGTATGAATCTTCTAGAGAACAAAGATCAAGTCAAGTTTTAATATTAGCCATTGATTAGACTTCTAATCTGGACCGTTGATTCATCAATGAGAAAATTATAAAAGAAGGCTTGAGGGTCATTTGGAAAGCAAGCTAGGCATACACTCAGTACTCGAAGGATATCGATTATGAAGGAATAGAATTCGATTTGAGAGGGAGAGTTGCAAAAGTAGGAGAAGAGGGAGTTAGCAGTGATTGAGCACGAGGAGAAGACGAAGTTAGCAGTGATTGATAAGTCTTCACTCTAAAATTGTTGCCCACCAATTACTGCCGAAATTTGGCCAAGGCATGCATAATGGCTAACATCTCCTTGTCAAAAATCGAGTACAACCTCTCGTGCGAAAGGAGCTTTCAAAAGTAATGGGCTGTCCACGCTGCGATAGAACTGCTCCCACGCCTTCACTCGACACATCACACTCCAATGTGAATGACGGGGTGAAATCAGGAAGTGCCAATACCGGGCAACTACTCATCACCTCCTTGAGGTGCTCAAACGCTGGATGTGCCCTGTCTATCCATGCGAAGGCCCCCTTGGTCAAATCAGTGAGGGGAGTTGCTAACTGTGAGAAGCCCTTCACGAACTTCTTGTAATAAGTGCATATGCCCACAAAATCACTCAACTCAGTCACATTCTAGGGCATTGGCCAATCAAATATGGCTCGAATCTTCTCCTCATGCACCCTTACGCCATCCTCCCCAATGATGTGCCCCAAATAAAGCATCTCTATTAACTCGAACTCACACTTGGACAACTTAGCATAGAACTGTTTCCCCTCCAAGATCTTGAGCATCTCCTCTATATGCTGCAAGTGCTCCTCCCATGTCCTGCTATACATTAGAGGAAATTTTAGCCTAAAAATGCCCATGAAATTTTCACGTAATTTCCATGTCATAATATGTAAACCAATCAAATTCCTTTAAATTTAAAAAGAGGTACATGTAAATATTTTGGAGGGAAAAGAAGAAAAACTACTTTTTTTAATTGTATTTTTGGCTTATCTCCTTATAGGTTTACTCAAATTTCATGTGTAGACACTCATTGGATGCAAAATTAGATTATGCATCCAACGAGTACCCATTATGCATACTTTTGTGAAGACATGCATTGATAAAAAATGAAGATAAATTAAAAAAACGTGTTCAACACACTTTTTTAATGTATCTTCAATTTTTATCGGTGTGGGTCTTCTCAAAAGCTTGCATAATGGGTACTCATTGGATGCAAAATTTAATTTCGCATCCAAACAGTGTCTACACTTGAAATTTGAGTAAAACTGTAACGAGATAAGCCAAAAATACAATTAAAAAAGTAATTTTCTTCTTTTCTCTCCAAAATTCATAACTATTATTTTATTATTTTAACTATTATTATATTATTTTTCTTTAGGAGGCCACTCCTAGGCTAAAATTTCCTCTAATGGATCAATATGTCGTCGAAGAAAACAAGGAGATAGCGCCTCAGGTGCTCCCGGAACACATGGTTCATGTAGGACTGGAATGTGGCTAGCTCATTGGTTAGCCCAAAGGGCATCACCAAGAACTCAAAATGCCCATAATGGCAGTGAAATGTTGTCTTGGGGGCGTCCTACTCACGCAACCTAATTTGGTGGTACCCCAAATGCAAGTCTATCTTAGAGAAGTACTTAGCTCGTCTAAGCTCATCCATCAACTCATCGATTCGGGGAATGGGGTACCGGTTCTTTGGCGTCTTCTTATTAAGGGCCCGGTAATCAATGCACATCCTCCGTGTACCATCTTTCTTCTTCACCAGGACAACTGATGAAGCGAAAGGGCTAGAAATGGGCCTGATATGTCCCAATGCCAACAACTCTTGAATGCCCCTCTCGATCTCATCCTGATAAGCCTTGGGATTTCAGTAGGGGGTCGTAATCATCGCCTGTACTCTTGGTTCGAGCTCAATTGTGTGCTCAAACCCCCTGTCAGGTGGCCGTCCCGGTGAAATGTCCCCAAATACTCCTGGGTACCTGTCTAGAATAGCCTGCACATCTGGGTGTGGTGGTTGGGGCTTACCCCCTACATCATATATCCTCAACTCCACTACCCACTCTATATCACCATGTCTCAAATCAACCTCCATCCTGTGTGCTGACATTGTCTTTGGAGGGTATGAGTGCATGCTTCTCAGTAAGACCATCTTTCTGTCAGGCCCCATGAACTCCATCTCTAGCTTCTGCCAATCGGTGGTAACACGCCCAAGTGAGTACAACCACTGCACACCAAGCACTACGTTGGTGTCAGGAACATCAACCACAAAAGAGTGGTCCATCATGGAGTAGTTCCCCATCACTACTATCATCCCGAGGACGTATTTGGTGCACTGCATGGTTTGGTCTCCCGGTACCAATAACGAGAACCCCTCAAATGACTATGTGCATATGCCCCTCCTCTCCACCATCTGGGCATCTACGAAATTGTGGGTGGCTCACTGCCCACGAGTATTGAAACACATTGCCCTTGCACCGTGCCCCTGATCCTCAAAGTGAGGTACTTTGTCACTCCCCAAAGTGAAGCAATGAGTCTCGCTGCTGGCAAGAAAGGTGCTCCCCCTGGTGGGGGTGGTAGTGGGTCCCTGCCTCCTCCCGCCATATGAGGACCATCATCTCGAACATCTATCTCCTGCTGCACATCATCCTTCGGCTCATTGTCGGAAAAAACCTCTATGAAGTGGGCCTTGCCCTTGGTACATCGATGCCCTGGTGCCCACGACCCCTGGCAAGTGAAGCACAAATTCCTTCAATGGAGGTCCCTCCTAGCCTCATCATCCAATTGTCCATGCCCCTGGATGTCTCTCTGTGGTGGGGCCCTAGTGTCTCTCCCCCTCTGCTGAAACCCGAGTCTGGGGGGTCTTTGTGTCCTAGTCCTTGGCAAAACATCCTGCAAGTCTTGAGCTCTACCAATTGTGTCCTGCAAAGTGGTGGGCCTGTTGGACCTCACCAAGTCCCTCAATGACTCTGCTAGCTCCTCCAAAAACATAAAGATCCTCCTGGCCTCCAATAAGTCTGGCACCATCATTGGCAATCTCAGGAACTCAGAGATATAGGCCTCAACACTTCCATTCTGCTTGAGCCTTGTCATCTCTCCAAAGTGCTCCTTCGAATCTCTCCTCTCAAAACGCTCCAATACCCTTTGGGTGAAATCCTCATAGGTTGTAACTCCTGCATGTCCCATACTGGTCAACCCATGAAACCACCAATCATGGGCTTTCCCCTCTAAGTGCAGTGTGGCAATTTTGATTTCCTCCGCCTCTGTCATCTAGATGAGCTGGAAGTTAACATCTAGCTTCTCAACCCATGCCCTGGCTGAGCTCTTGGGTGAGCCATCAAAAGTCGGGAGGAATAATCTCCCCATCATGTGCTGTAGGTCAGTGCCATGTGTGTAGCCTCCACCACTCTGCCCTTGCTCCTATTTTTGCCCTTAGGCTAGTAGAAGTCCTTGAAGGTGATGGCCTCTTTGAAATTTGGCCCATAGGGCTGATACTCCACAAAATAGTACCCCATGGGCATCTCTTCCTGCCCTTGCAGCTCTCCAGCACCAGATGCTAGAAATGTGGGGATGGTTGACTTGGGTGGTGTACTAGAAACAAGAGGTACATTGGGTGTATTCGCTGCATGGTGGTGCGAAGTACTTGGGCCTTCACCCACATGAATTTTTCCCTGAATCCCCTTGCCCTTGCTGTTGCTGCAATTTTGCTGCCTCAGTTCATCAATGCCCTTAGACAAATCCTTGATAGCCTTCAAAAGATGTTGGGCAAACCCCTCTTGTTTACTCATCTTGTCTCCCCCATTATCCCGCATGTCTGGCCTCTCAACCTCCGGCTCAACGGTTACTGGATCAAGAGTAATTTATAGCTGCCTTTCTCTGCTTCTATACCTTTGCCTCTTGTAAATGACGTTCTGCTTATCCTTTGGTGTCATAGAGCAACAACCGCTCCCATAGGCTGGGCCAAAACTATGAGATTTGATACCACTATAGTATCCCTAAGGAAAATTAACAATGATAAACGAAGCATGCATAACAAAAACACACACAAATTTCACACAATATTAAACACTAAGAAAAATTTCAAAATCTGTGCAGATCTAAACCATATTATTATGATGAATAAGGGGTACAATATGAGATTGGAAAGTATGCACCTGGGCTTGCCCAAGGCAAGCTAACACGGCGCAGGTGATGAAATTAGCTGCTCAAACCACTGGGAACTATCCCTAACAATTGCTCTGCGCTGACCCATAAAACTACACTGTTGGCTTCAAGAAATGGCTAATAGGTCCTCCTCCGGTGCTCAGAAAATTCCGGGAAATTAACCCCGGCCTCTCCACCAATAACCCACCAAAACCCATAAATGGTTTGGCGAAATGCTGACCTCCAAAATTCGGTCCAATTTCCACCCACTCCTCCAGCTGCTAGGTATTTCGACCCACCTGAAAATATCACTGCAAATGGTCTCCAAAATGGCTGCAATATTCAGCAAACTCCCTTCCGGAATTACCCCACAAGCTCCAACCCTCAATTCCTCTCTCTCCAAGATCCCACGTGTGGCACGAAGGTACCACTGTGCAGGCCCACGCAGTCCCTGGTGAAGATTTTGTTGGCACAGCAGTCTCCCACGAAATGGAGCCCTGGAAGCACTCCAAATCTTCAGCAATTGATGGCCCTAGGCTGTCCCTGAAAGCCCAACAAATCCCCGGCTCCACAACCAACTCCTCCAAAGGCAGTGTATTCCTTTCCCTACGTCCCACCTGCTGAACCAGCTCCACGAATTCACTTGGCAAGCTCCCTAGTCAAATCAGAAATGATGCAAGTCACCTCCTTGGGCTGGCACTCGAAGTCCACCGAAGGTAGGGTGAGATTCTCGCTTGAAAATCTCATGTGCTCAACAACATATGCGAACTTGGCTCTCAGCTCAATCGTGCTAGTCAAGGTGAATGTTCAAATGATCAAAGATAGCCAAAATGATGAATGATCCTCTTCTTTTAGTCGTTGGGCCTCCAATTCCCCATGTGGGTCCAACCATTGATTTCCCTCTCTCTCTCTTCCTTCCATGAGAGCGTACTAGCAGAAGGGGAGTGTATTCCTTTTTGGGGTGGCCCCCACCATCCACTACCAAATCGATTTTTTCCTTTTTCCTATGCTGGTGCCTTCTTTTCCTCAAAATTGCAACTGGAGCCCCTCAACCCACTTTTCCTAAGTTGCCATCCAAAATTTAACAAAATTGGTCAAAATTGGTATTTCACTTAGCAACCTTGCTAAGTGGGAATATCACAGCTTCTTTCTCTGACGCCTCTGTTTCTTCTTCATTTTCCCCTTCTTCTTCTCCTTCCTTATCTTTCTTATTCAGCACTGGCCACTAGATTCTCAGAGGTTGGGTCTGTACCATTACCAGGATGAGCTGTCAGAGTTGAAATCTATGGTCTGTTCCTCTCCATCTTCCTTCTCCATATTTTTAGGATTTGCTGAGCTCTCTAAGTTCCCAGGAACTTCAAATTTTTTGTTGCTTGATATGGGCAGACTCACTTGTGATGGCCTCTTGTGCTGAAAATTCTTACTCTCGCAAGAACTTGGGTTCCTTCCTTGACTGCTGCTTTAAAGTAGGCTTCTCTTCTTGGATTTTTGGAAACTTTTTAGCAAAATGTCCATAAACATGACAAGCTATGCACTTTAATGGGATCTGCTCATAATCTAGCACTTGATGGTGTCTCCACCCATCTTGATTGATGATTTGCAAAGCATCTGGAAGTCCCTTCTCCAAATCAACCTCCATAGCTATTTTTACACAAGAATATAGATTCCCTTTTGGTTTTGACTAATTTGTATGTTGACAACCAATTGGTCCTTTATTTTTGACACAAAGTAAATCTGTGTATGTATGTTTCCACAGCTCGTCATCATGTTGTATGTCAATTTTTGGATTTCTGCAGAAATCCAAAAATTGACATACAACACAGCCTAATTGTTTCTATAGTATGTACAGCAAATCATCTTTCAAGTTTTACAATATGGTGGAACTTATTGAAGTTTCACAATATGGTAGCACTTATCAGTGATCACTATTTTGGTATCAATTATGTAGCTTTTATAGCATTATATTTAATTTTAAGAGTAAGCTTTAACTGATTTAATTAAGGTGGGTGGAGTGATTTTACTTTCGGATGAGTTGATTTCACATAACCAAGTCCCTAATTATATTTAATGGTACACAGATAGGATCAACAAACTTCCGAAGCTGGTTGAAGATGTTGTTCAAACTTCTGTCAATACTGGGCCTAGGGGAGTTATACGACTAGCGCAAGGAATTCAAGCAACAGTGGTTGTTGGTAGCGAATGGCTATCTGAAATATCGAAGGCAATTTATTTAATTTTTAATGATACAATTTAGTCATATATGTAGTACACTGTACCAGTTTGTTTTTTAAAATGATTTTTGTAGATAGGGCATTATGTTATTGAGATGAGTTTTGGCCATGGGTCAGGTAGCTTAAAAACTTGTGTGAGGAGTCCAGAACTTCATTATCTCCCCATGGTTGGTCCCAGTTTTGAGTGCTGGTAAAACAAAATTTTTGTGTAATGAAAAAAATATACTTTTGTAGGGTTGTTTGGTTCATTTCTCATTTGTAGGAGCACCATATCCTTTTTACTAGCTAAAACTGATGGATTTTTTTTTTGGATTTTTGATGCATGTCCAAGCAAATCAAATGATTTTTTTTTTTTCTGAGAAAATATGACTTGTATTTCACAGATAATCATATATGTACAAAATAAAGTAGGAACTACTTTAATGGAGAAAACGCTGCAATAACATCTGAATATGCACCAACAGATACATTTTTAAACAAAAACCCCTTGGCTTTGACTTGGGTCCTTACCTCTTCAAACACCAACTTCATGAATTTCTTCAATTACATGTTATATATTTATCATCACAAGCATAATGTCGATAGCTACCAGTCACACCATTAAATGTTGCCACATAGGGCCAAAACTAAATTTACCATAAATGCAGCATGAATTTAATATTCCTTTTGGGAGCTACAAGGAAAGACTTTGTTTATGTGGTATTCCCTTTGAGGATTTTCTTATATTTTATCAGTAATTTGATCAAGGTATTCCCTTTCTAGATATTATTATATTTAATTATTGAGCGAGTTTAGATATGGCAAACTTGGTGGAGTCACAAATTACTGAATCCATTTACCGGTGGGGAAAGGGCGATGGATGTCAAGTGGCACTTGCATGGGAGGTTTGTTGATGGCCAGTCACCATATTGTTTTGCACTCAATGTTCTACCAAGTTTCTGGGGCGTGGGGATGCAAGAACAGGGAGATGCACAGGGGGGATGTGTGGGAGCACTCCCAAATTTTAGGGAAATTCAGGGGGGACGAGGGGATGTCGGGGTATATATATATATGATTCAAATTCAAATTTAATATTGAAATACATTGATTCATAGTACATACATCATAAATGATTCAATAGTAAATACTAATGCCTAAACACTGGAATAGTAAATTGAAATTACTCAAACTAAAAAATAGTAAAAGTTGATGAGTCAAAGACTTGGTCTAAAGTCATCAGTATCTAGAGTCAAGACTCAAAAGTTAAAACTGAAAATGAACAATGGAATGAACCAATGTTATAACTTATCAACACTGGACCGGTCATCGAATCAGCTGACCCCAAAACTATGAATTGGAGAATAACTAGACCAAAAAACCAATCGACCAAAAAATACTTAAATATTCAAATCTTGAAAAAAAAATATGTGAATAGTCGTGTGCATCCACATAACCAAACAATTATACACAAATATGTAAATATTCTAATGTATATATTGTTACCCACCACCAGTGGGTGACTCCATAATAGAAGTTTTCTCATAGATATGTCTTCAGCCAACAGCCGACAACCCCTGATAGCCACCAACGTAGCCGACGTTGTGCCAGATGTGTCCGCTCCTTGAGTTAGTCATATGTCCTCTCGCCCATTTGTCGAGATCGTATGTTTGAAGGTGGGCCATCCAATTGTAAAGGTATGATTTTTCATTATGCAATTGGGTGCTTATGCTTGTTTTTCTTGGGCACAATTGGGTATGGATTATTGGGTGACTTGAAGAAGGAAGGATTTTGATTGTAGTCTTGTTCCCTTACCTTAACTAGGGGGTTAATTCTCAACCCTATTCCCGTGGGATCTCTCCTTCTGGCTTGCAGCTTTAGGATGGGCACTACTTGGGAAACCCCGATTTTGGTAGTGTGGTACCGTTTTTCCGTTCCACATTTTTCAATTCCCTCTGCACATTACATACCCTATTTCATCATATTCCCTCTCTAGGTCCACATGACCACTTGGTCCACAAGTCTCTGGTACTCCCCCTCCCCTTGTCCACATGTCTGGGTCAAACCTAGAACGATGCCCTGGAGGTAGATGAAGCTAAAAAAAAAGGATGAAAGCATATAATGGCCACGTACAAAAGGAAATGTACCACAAAATGCAAAAGATGGCTGGGACAATAAAATTTAGCACGTGGAAAAAAGCCAGACATGAGCTCTATCGCTTATCATTATGGCCATCACCCTGGTTCCTATTACCCACCACCTGTGGGTGACACCCTTAGGAGAAATTTTTCTCCTAGATTGTCTTCAACCGATAGCAAGCAGCCCCTTGTAGCCCCCAGATAGTTCGATGTGCCACCATTTTTTGCCACCTGAGCTAGCCATTATGCACCCTTGCCCATCTGTTATGATCATATGTTTGAAGGTGGGCCTTCCGACTCCGAAGGTATGGATTTCATTATGTATTTTGGGTATTTTTTCTTACTTATCATAAACACTTATGGGCATGGATTAGTGGGGGGATTCAACGGAAAGAATGGGCTTGGTCTATACCCTTATCCCCTTGTCCAAATTGGTTGTTAACTTCGCATCTTAGTCCTGTGGGATCTCCTCTATTGGCAACCAGCTTTAGGAGTGGCACTACTTGGGAAGCCCCGATTTTGGTTGCGTGGTCCCGCTTATCGACATCACATACATCACTCCCCTTTTCTCATTATAACCCTTTTTCACATATTTCCCCTCCGAGTCCACATTTGTCCATTGGGTCCACAAGGAGTTAGCCTCCCCTTCCCCTTGTCAACACTTTGGGTCGGGCCTGAAATGATGCCGCGAATGTTGATGCAACTAAAAACAAAGTCAAAAGCATAATTTGGCCACTTACAATAGGAAATGTACCATAAAATGCAAAATATAACCGGGACCTAAAAATTGAGCACGTGGGCAAAAGCCAAACATGAGCTCTACCCCTTTTCATGGCATCACCCTGGTTCCTAGGGCCCTAATGTGAGCCCCCCTACGTCATTAAGGAACCAATGATTGTCCCAACCCTTGGTGGGCGACGAACTGCCCAACCTTAAGGGGGTATTCACTGCTATATCATTCACATCATGCTCTAATTCCTTGGAGCCCCAAGCAATTTTAAAAATAAAAATCAATAAAAGGCAAAAGGCATATGAAGAAGGGTGGAAAAACAAAGGCCGGGGTAACTCGTGTACCACGATTGCTTCGTCCTACATCTATACACCCATGTGTGGGCCTCCCTCATTATAGCTACCCTTGTACCATGACATGTGGCCTAGAGCCTTCCCCTATAGCCCAACTCCGTTCCACTATTATTTCACATGCCACCTGCCATTTGACAAATGTACCATGGACTTGTCACTCCCTTAGAGGTTGAAATCACCTAATAAGGTCCTTGATTAACCTCCTTCTTGAACCTGGGGACACCTGAACATTCTAAATCCCACTATGGAAGGACATGCCATTATGAAGTGCCCACTTGGTTCCATGATTTGTAAGCTCATTTGCTCAATCACACTAGTTAATTGTTGTGCTAGAAGGTGAGGAGACACATTGGATCTTATACAAGATTGCAGGTGGGTCTTCATCTTGGCGTTTGGTCTCCCTATATGGGGTCCAATCCCTCTAGAGGGTCATATTGACATTTGTAGGGTGTGTGTTGAGAGCCATGGGCCTCCATTATAACAGAGAGCAGATAACCATTCCATGGGATCCTTCAACACCATTTATTGCTTGCTCATATCCGACTTATTTGATGATGATGATGCACTTGGACCACCTTGCTCAACCGGCTATACACTTGCACCACACACTTGGCAGTTGATCTAGGGCCTAGATGGGGTTTTGTCTCACCATGGGAGACAAGGGAGGGCTTGCATCATTGTTCTAGCCCCTGCAGTTGGGATACATGCTTGTTCGATTCAATTGGAGACCCATGAGGATGACTTTGTGCCCCCATAGCCAATTGGGAGCAACACAGGTCATTGGCTTGGAAATCTAGGGGCCACCCCTTGATCACTGTTATTGGAGCCCTGCTATTCATTATGGCACACGAGGGACTTCACTAGGCCTTCCAACGATCCTCCTAGCTATTGTATTATCATTACGACCCTCTTGAGAGGCTTATTTTTCATATTATGGAGCTATTTGGTGGGCTTGTCACCAAAAGGATGTTATTTTGTACATTATTTTATTATTAGGGGCATAATTAGGCCTAATTAAGCCATTCAAATCCCTTGGAGGATCATATAAATTGATGAGAGGTTCATTTCATTCCTCATCATCACTTGGATTTCTATTCCTCTTGAGAAAAGAACTCAAACCTGCAATTTGGACGAAATTTGGATGTTTGGAATGCACTTTGATGCATGGAAAATTTTCGCTATTCATTCTTGGAGATTCTTTATTGCAATTATGATCAATGGATATACTCACTTTCTCTTGTAAGTGCAATTTTGATGCTATTTCATTGTTGCTGCATGTCTTATCTATGGAATACATTGTAATAATCTCGTTATTGTGCCCTAATGTGATGCATAGTTCTTAAAAGCACAAGATTATTGTATTATTGCATGTGTTATTCATTTTGAGAATGTGAATGAATGTTCTTAGAGGGCTATATTGCATCCTCAAAACTCAATAATACATTGTTAAATGAAGTATACAATTCTATAATAGTTTTGTTGCTACCATACTAGGATTAGTGAAAGTTGCATCAAGATTCCTTGTTTGAGTGAAATTCTTAATTCAAGTAAATTTTGACTCCATTTCTCCAATAGATAGGCACTGGTCTAGGAATCTTGGTGATCAAACCTAACCCTTTCCTTTCCCTTTTATTTATTTATTTTTGCCCTAACCCTTGATGGTCTCCTAGGGCATAACATGAATTGCTTTAGAAACATCTCTGTGGGGTGCAAATTGGTACACTACTGTGCTATCCTTTTGTCTAGATGCCCTCAAAGTTTCAAGCAATTCCCATCGTTAGTTTGAGAGAAATCTCAAGCCCTAGCTCCTCAACTGTTTCTATCTTTCACCCATCTTGGTTGGTGGCATTTCAAGGGTCATTTACACTTGAAAACTCAATGGAAGTTCACTCTTCTTTGACCCTTTCTTCTCATCCTTGCTTGACCTAGTCATATTTGTTGATGATCATCCCAAATCCTAGGTCTAGCTTGGGTCCCCTAGGTCTCTCTTGTGGTCCCAATCATCTTGTGATCTTTATCTAACAAAACCTTAAGAGAGGTCCTTTCCATTTCTAGGAAACCTTGATCTAGGAATAACTCTTCTCTGGAATATCCTTTCACCTAGGTCTACGCTGTGAAAATTTCTGAATATTACTTTATGCAGAAACCCTACTGTTAATTCTGGTTATACTTCTCCTACTTAAACAAGTTATTAATGTTAAAATCTTCAGATTAACACATAACAGGCTTTCACCGATTCAAATCTAAAACAAATTTCATGCACATAGACAAAGTGACACACAAGATTTTCTGGACAATTGTCCCCGGAAAAACCCAATGCGAGAAAACCAGTCTTCTGGCTGCTGGAGGGTTTATATTATTAAGTAGTTTCTGAATACAACAAATCTAGGCACCTTACTGGTTAACCCGATAGAGAAAAAATAGATATGCAGCTAACCTGCTATTCTGGAGACTGAAAACTTTACTGATCCACACCCTCAAACGAGATTTACAGGACTCATCCCTTTCCGGCATCTAGAAACCCCAGTGCTGCCCCTGAAGCCCCTGCGTCAGCCTCTGTGCTATCCTGGAGAGGGCTGCGTAACCCCAAACTGGGTGACGCAATCCCTATGTTGCTCTAGCTGGACCAACGTAACCCTGGAGGGCGTCCTGCTGCTCAGCGCTACCCTTTCTGGGCCTGCGTAGCGGCTGAAGCACTCTACGCTGTGCAGCTGCTGAAGCCCTCTACGCTGCGCAGCTGCTGCTGCTGCCCTTGCTCCTCTGCGCTGCTCCTGGTTGCTGCCTCTCTGCCTCTTGCTGATTCTTGGCACTGGGATCAGACCATCCCCTTAGCCAATACTACCTCTCTCCGCAGCTGAAACACTTTTGAAAATTCTTAGCAAACCCGCCCTAGAATTTCAGCTTAGTCTCAGTGCTCTACCTATCTGTGTGTGTTCTCCAACTGACCCTAAGCCTTTTCTTTATACTTTCTCGTTGGGAAACCAACGACCATGATCTAATCTTGAATCGATGGCTAAGATTGAAAGAAAGCTTGATCCGTGTGATTTAAGTCATTTCCATCACATGTTTAAATTAATTACCTTTAATATTTTAATTTTTGTAAGTTAGACTTAGGGTCCTTAATTAAAAATATTAATTAATTAATTATCTCCCAAACTGGATGGAATTTCCCAAATCCCTTTCTGGGTCTTGGAGATCTCATGTACTCTAGTCCCTCCACAAATTTTGGGAACTAGAGCACATCCGATGCTACCCCAACACTCAAGAAAACTCAACAATCCCTTTTAGCAAGGAATGTGCTCTAGTACAACTCTGCTTCACCCCGAAGCTTTGCACTTATCTCTGGTGTGAGTTTCTCCACTGATGCTGGTCTTGCTGCCCTTCACCACTGTGTTGCTGCTGCCATTCTATTCTGCTACCCATGACACTGCCACCGCCACTGCCACATCTGTACTACAGCTCCCTCTCAATCTGCTGCATTGTTCTGCCATCTGCTGCACTGCAACTTCAGTTGCTGAGAGAAACAACTGAAACTCCTGCCCAATCTTTGACAGACAATTCAGTTGGGCTGCATCCTCATCACTGAAACTCCATGGGCTGCTACTCTGTGCTGTCATCTGGAAGATGATGCACAACTACAACTCTGCACTGCGTAAGCAGACTCCCTCTATGCTGCTGAAGTCACATCAGCCCCTGCACTGAAATCTCCTACGCT
This sequence comes from Pinus albicaulis, assembly GCA_034641835.2. Lineage (NCBI taxonomy): Eukaryota > Viridiplantae > Streptophyta > Pinopsida > Pinales > Pinaceae > Pinus > Pinus albicaulis. Next base: position 61,763,429 of record CM076574.1, read on the forward strand.
GTTGCTGCGCTGCACTGTCCTCCTGAAGCCTTTACGCTGTTGCAGCTTTGCTCTGCGCTGCTCTCTCTGCTGCTTTCTACAGTAAGGATTCTTCAGTCTTCTGCTGGTGACCCTGCTAGATCTGCAATCGCTCTGATACCATGTGAAAATTTCTGAATATTACTTTATGCAAAAACCCTATTTTAAATTCTGGTTATACTTCTCCTACTTAAACAAGTTATTAATGCTGAAATCTTCAGATTAACATCGAAGTAAACACATAATTGACTTTCATTGATTCAGATCTAAAACAAAAATTCATGCACATAGACAAAGTGACATAAGATTTTTTGGACAACTGTCCCCGAAAAAACCCAATGCGGGAAAACTAGTCTTCTGGCTGCTGGAGTGTTTATATTATTAAGCAGTTTCTGAATACAACAATTCTGGGCACCTTACTGGTTAACCCGACAGAGAAAAAATAGATCTACAGCTAACCTGCTATTCTGGAGACTGAAAATATTTGACTAATCCACACCCTCAAACGAGATTTACAGGACTCAGCCCTTTCCGGCCTCTAGAAACCACAGTGTTGCTCTTGAAGCCCCTGCTTCAACCTTTGCGTGCCTTTGCGCTGTCCTGGAGAGGGCTGCGTAACCCCAGACTGGGTGACGCAGTCCCTACGCTGCCATACTTGGACCAGCATAACTCTGGAGGGCCCCCTGCTGCTCAACGCTGCCCTTTCGGGGCCTGCGTAGCAGTTGAAGCCCTCTGCGCTGCGCAACTGCTGCTGCTTGTTGAAAAGTGTAACTAGGATCGGTCTTCATATTGACTATGTAATTATGTATTTATATAAAGAAGAAGACAAAGATAATAACATGTATTTTGTTGTACTTGCTTTATGGGTTTCATGAGCAAGATTTTTATTATAGGTCAATAGAATTCTTCTTGATATCTATTAGGGTTTTGTTTTCTAGGTATAAATATAATTGTCATATATATGAAGTATCTAGTCTAGAGAAAATGCTCCAAGACCTTGCCAAAGAAACCGTGAAAGAATGGCTTAATTCTGCCCTCAAACAACGCTGAAAGATAAGCTCAAAAGATGTGTTGAAGTCAGCCTATTTGCAATTACAATGGCGGCCTACAAACTTAGTGTAGGATCGGCCTAAAGACATGTCAAAGAACAGTATATATACCCTGAAACTGGGGCCTATTTGCCATAGAAAAAAAAATTGCAGATCTCTCTGTAGTTTCCACAATGGAGAAGTGTAGATTATCTGTGATCAAATGCAGTGAAGAAATGCAGACTATTCTGTGTCATGAAGTGTGGATCTCAGAGGCTAAAAAGGTGTGGATTTCAGAGGTTAAAGATTGCAGATTTCTCTATAATTTCCGCAGAGAAAAGTGCGGATTTCCTGAAGTATAAAATGCGGATTTCTTGAATTATAAAGTGCGGGTTTCTGAGGTTGTGATCATGGTTTCAGATGCGGATTTACCACAGCGATAAGATGCGGATTTACCACAGAGATAAGTGGCACATTAACTCAGTGCTATTATAAGTATGTTGTATCGTTTCAATGTTGTTCTGGCATGCTACATGTCTTGGTTCTAGTGCAAGTTAACAGTGACTCGATGTTGGTCTACAAAGATGCTAGGTGCCATGATGATGCAAGTTTGCAGTAGTACAGTGACTCGGATCAGGTGTCATCTATCTTGATACAGCAGTTCGGAGGAATGATATTATGCTCAACAATGTAATGTCATCCATATGCACGATGATATTCGTTGGAGAGATGATACCATCAGTGAAGGTTGATGAAGAAAAGAAGGATCAACACTGAAAGAAGACTTAGAAGCAGTGACAAGGTCTTGGAGGCATTCATAGGTCAAGGGTCTGAGTCTTTGTCATGGTACTTGTCATTTGAAGATCTATAAGAGGAATTCCTTTCTGGTTTTCCTCTCCAAGGGGGAGAGGTTTTGCCCTGGCTCCAGGAGCCTAATTTTTGGTGTCTCGTGTATTTTGATAATTGACTTGATGAAATACTAAATAAGCTAAAGAAGAGAAGTCATAAGTAACTTAAGTAAGCTCACAAGTAATTATCAAGAAGAGAATTTGAATTAATCTCCGACCCTCCAAATTCTCAACACTGTTGCCCTTGCTCCTCTGCACTGCTCCTGGTTGCTGCCTCTCTACCTCTTGCTGATTCTTGGCACTGGGATCAGACCATCCCCTTAGCCAATACTACCCCTCTCCGCAGCTAAAACACTTCTGAAAATTCTTAGCAAACCCGCCCTAGAATTTCAGCTTAGTCTCAGTGCTCTGCCTTCGTGTGTGTTCTCCAACTGACCCCAAGACTTTCCTTTATACTTTCTCGTTGGGAAACCAACGACCATGATCTAATCTTGAATCGATGGCTAAGATTAAAAGAAAGCTTGATCCATGTGATTTAAGTCATTTTCATCACATGTTTAAATTAATTACCTTTAATATTTTATTTTTCCTAAGTTAGACTTAGGGTCCTTAATTTAAAATATTAATTAATTAATTATCTCCGAAACTGGATGGAATTTCCCAAATTCCTTTCTAGGTCTTGGAGCTCTCATCTACTTTAGTCCCTCCACAAAATTTGGGAGCTAGAGCACATCCGAGGCTACCCCAGCACTCAAGAAAACTCAACATAGGCCTCCCTCCCGTAAGCCTTTCTTGGAGAGCCCTTCTTTTGCTTCTAAAACAAGCAACCTATTATCTGAGCTTCTCCTTTGAATGGGCTTTGGAAATCACATTGCACATTGTTATTGATCTCATCATTTTAGTGTTTTCCACCATGCTGAGACTCCTCCCATCGGTGAAAGTCCGTAAAGAGGAGGGGACATCGACTGAGGTGATAGTGGGTTCTTGTCCCATTGTTGCCACTTGATCTAGTAGTAGTCCCTTTGGAACCCCTCCTAGGACCCCTGCTAAATTGAGTGGTAACAGTTCCTAGGGCCCCTATGAGTGCCCCCTGTTAGAAAATCAAAATCATGTCATTACAATGGAAGCGTCAAAACATTCAAACTTTAGACATCAAATACCTAAACTTAGTTAGTTTCATAATCAGTAAGGGTCACATCTTTTTACATACTAGACATTTACTTCTTGCTAGACTCTATCTTTGAGACACAAAGCCTTGGATATCAAAATTTCAATCAAATAACAATCCTACTATACATCTAAGGTTTCAACAATATACTTTTAGAATTATATGTGGGACTCTACTAGGGTTTGTTGCAAACCCTAGATTTATCATCAAAACTAAATCATATCAAAAACAATATCATCATATCCTAGAATATCAATCTCTACAAGGGTTTTGTTACAAACCCTATATTTCACAAACTAAAACATGGGCATCATTAATTAAGTTAGCATACTCACATATACATATCTAGGATGTATTTTACATCAATATAAACTTGGTAAACCCAAGACACAAATATCAATACATCGAAGTTGGATATAGAACAATTTTATTCAGACTAGGGTTTCCATCATACGGACGAATATACACCTAGGGTTTTATTCCTAGCATCTTACTATAAAGGTTTTGTTCACTAACCCTAAATCACCAAACCCTAAACATCTAGGGTTTCATTATATAACCTATACATTAATAGTAAACCCTAAAAGACTAGGGTTTTTACCATGAATCTACCAAAACCCTAAATTTCAAAAGAATAGGATTGCATCTTATGTTCTAGAATCTAGACTTTATCAACAAACCCTAAGAAGACTATGGTTTCCTTATTAACGTTGACATACCCTTAACATTAAGATGCTAGGGTTTTACAGTGAACCCTGAAGGTTAGGGTTTCACAAGAATAACAAGAGATAATATAACGAGGGTAGATTCAATCTAATGATTAATAACCCTAACAAGAATCTTAAGAATCTTACTGTGGAGATTCCGAACCCAGAAACTATAAAGAATCTTTAAGATTCAAAACCCTAGACCTAACAATGTAAAGCAAATTTCAAAAGAGAATGAACATACCTTTTCTATGAAGAGAACCTTGTAAGACATACCTTGAATTGTTCTTTAACAAACCTTGTAGGACATCAATTCTTGAAGGGCTTCCTTTGCAACAAAACTTCTTCCATGCTTTAAGTCTATCCTTTGAAGTCCTTCATAACCTTTGTGTAGTCTGCAATCTTTCCTATCAAGGAAAATGCAAAGAAAAGGTTATTAGCATATATTACAAACAAATCTTGATACGAGAGGGAAACCAAACATAAAAAAGGAAACAAAGAACAAGATACTTATCTTTTAGTAAACTGGTGGAGGCTCCCTCTTAAATCGATCTTTCTGAGGGACACCTACAACTTATAAAAATAATTCAAAAATGTTCTAACAAGACATATTAGACCTACAAACTCTATAAATCAACACATAAAGGAAAACAATACAAGACTAAGAAGGATATGTGAGAGAGGAATTAGTAGTATAAGTTTTTTTTTTTTTTTTTTTGATTCTTCAGTCTTGTTCTTCTTAGGTGGAGCTTCATCGGTAATATTTGCTTGTTCCCTATCTCTCTTCTTATTCCTTGGAATCTCAGGACATTGATGAGCAAAATAGGCATTAGAGGTGTTTTCTTCTTCATCCTCCTTCTTGTTGTTTACTAATGATATTTGGGCTTCTTCTTGAGTGCATGCATTCCATATTTGTTGGAAGGTTGGAGTATCCTTCCAACTTCTAATTCCTGATGCAAAATCACTCCAAGATTTTGGTAGACCTAGAAGAGCGGCAATTACAAGTTCTTTTTATGGTACAACCTCATGTATTTCTTCGAGTTCATCTCTTATTCTAGATATCCCTACAAAATATGATGACTCAATATCGTCTCTTGTCACCCCTATTGTCCTTAGTTCATTCTTGAGGCTAACCATCTGAGCAATGTTCTTGATGGTGAATAACTTGGAAAGAACTTCATACATTTCTTGTGTAGAGTCTATGTTGGATATGTATGGAATTAGGTTGTCCTTTACTCCATTTACTATCAGATTCATGGCCAAGATTTTGGTTTCTCTGAACTTCTCCATTCCTGCATTATCTGTAGGCTTCTTGACTTTTCCTTGAACAAGGTCCAAAACTTTGTGCTTAGCAAGGATAAGATCTATCCTCTTTTTCCATGCCCTGTAGTTGGAGTCTCCTTCTAGCTTGTTTTCTCCCTTCATTGTAGTTGAAATAGTTCCTATAGATAATAGTCTTCTTGTATAGTCATTTTTTTTAATGACCTTCCTTTGATCCCCTTTTCTTCAATAGATCTTCAAGCTGCCTTTTTCTTCCTTCTTCACCTTAGCTTTGATACCATGTTAGAAATCAGAATGGAAGAAATATTTTCTTATGTTGATAATTACTTGTGATATCTTTGAGTTCTTATTAACTTTCTTATGTTCTTCTTTTATCTGTGTTTTCATCAAGCAATCATCAAAACAAAACACAAAGATCAATGACACCATATGTAGGCACTCAGTTAGGGGAAAACCCAGTCAAACTCTTCCACTAGCAAATTCAGGTTGAGATAGACCAATACCCTAGACCAAAAGACCTTCCTCCTCTACCAAGTTAGCCCTTCCTTCCATTAGATGGTCTCTCCCAAAGTCACCAAGAGTCAGCTTCTCAAATGCAACTTCAACCAAGAATTTCGACCCCCAACTTCAGAACTTCGACCCCCAACTTTAGAATTTGGACCCAGCTTCAGAACTACAGTTTCGGCCATTCCAGCAACTCAACAACTTTGCACGTGTGAGAGAAAGAGAGAAAAATTCGGCTTCTTGTGCTTGACAAATTCCTCCTTTTTCGCTAGCCCTTTCCTCATTCCTTGAATTTCACTCTTCTTCTTGTCCTAGAAATTGCACATCGAACTTGTTGAGTGAGTGCTCCAAATGAGGTCGAGTTGTTGCCTTTATATAGGAGATTCTGCCCCTCAATTAGGCCGACTTTGTGGAGGAGGCCTAAAGGACCTAATTTACATAAAAATAAATCTCTTTCTTGACAGATGAAGCCCAAGAAGGGTGTTTTACATTATGACATGGACAAGGACACTTGACATAAACCATAGGAGCCTACAATGGAGGCTTTGACCTTAAAATAATTCACCCAAGCATGAAACCCATGCTTTAATAAGTCAATTTCTTTTATAATAAAATTTCTTTTTCTTTCTTTTGACAAATACATTACATTATGACTCAAATATAATTATGAAGACCGATGTTAGTTCCATTCTTCAACACTCTTATGTATCTAGTCAACAGAAGGCCGAATATTTGATTTGCAGGTAATTCTCTTAGTTCATGGTGGAACCAAAGAGAGTTCATTAAATAATATCAAAGCATGTGACACGATATCTATGAGGTACAATTGAGTATGGGTTAAAGTATACTCAAGGTGATGGTGTTAGGTTGATTAGCTACTTTGATGCATACTGGGTAGAAAATGTAGTGGACCGGAAAAGCACTTTAGGGTGTTGCTTCAACATGGGATTAGGAATTGTCTCTTGGTACAATAAGAAGCAAAAGTTTTTTGCGTTACGCTCTGCAGAAGCAGAGTATGTGGCACCAAGCATGGCAACATGTGAGGCCATATGGATTCTGAAGTTGCTAGTGGTAGTGACCATCATTCACTGTGATAATCAAAGTTGCATCAAGCTATCTGAGAATCCTATATTTCATGATTGGTCGAAACATATTGACACAATACCATTTCATTAGGGATTGTGTACATCATGGATCAATTCGACCAACGTATGTGCCTACAGATCAAGAGGTGGAAGACATTCTGATGAAGGCCTTGATAAAAGGAAAGTTTGTTTTCTTCGGGGACAAGTTGGTTGCTATTGAGAACACCTTCTTGCTAAGGGGGAGTGTTAAACATTGTAGCTCATACATGTGTTCTAGCTTTAAGAGGTGACATTGAGGCCAGGAACACAGAGTAGCTCATACATGTGTTCTAGCCTTCAGAGGTGACATTGAGGCCAGGAACACAGAGAAATGAATTATTTCCAAGCCCATGTAATTTTTTCTAAGTTTCACCTAGGGAAAATGTCTTAATTAAGTTAATTAATGATTTTAAATTATTTCCCAAGTTAAAACGTAAGAAAACTGGTTAATTAATTGACATTAGTTAAGATAAGGTTGATTTTCCTCTAGAAGCTTCTTCAAAGTTTCTAAGATGATCTTAGCCATTGATTAAGACAAGATAACTTCTAATCTTGGCTGTTCATTTGTGAATGAGAGATTATAAAGGGAAATCGATGGGCAACATTGGAACACATTGAGTTGAGTATTGTTGGGTGAGTTTTCGGTGAGACACCAAGAGGGTTTTAGTAGCAGTAATTGAGGACTTTTTCGAGGTTTATTCTTCATCAAGAGACTTCCAACTTTTGAGTTTCAGAGGGAGGCTTTGCTGGCCAAATTATTTTCTGCAGAGGGAGCCGAGTTTATTCTCTAGGCCGTGAATGCACTGTGTGGTTTGCTAGAGGAGGTTGAGTTCTTCCAGGGCCGTACATGTGGGTTGAGAAAGAGGGTCGTATAAGGGCTGAGTTGCTTCCAGAGGGCTGTATAGTTTGCAGAAGCAAGGCCATGGGGTTTTCCTAGCCGATTTGATCAGCAGAGGTGAAGATTGATTTACCAGTGTTAGGCAAACAATAAACGTAATTTCTCATTAGCAATTTTGTTGAATATTTAATAATAAAACCCTCATCTTGAAAACTGGTTTTCCCCATCTTGGGATATTTTTAGGGACATTTGTCCAAAAATATTTGTCTTATTAGTGTGATTGGTTTCTCGTTTATTTTGTTGCATTTTAATTTGGTGAATGGTGTTGTTCATGTTTTTTATTCATTACTTTCAACTGAAAATTTAATTTTGCTGTGCATAAGTAATCAGAATAATTTATTGGGTTAATAACACCTTTTGGGTAGTGGAAATTTCGCATAGGTCTTTGGCACCTTCTCTATAGGTACCCAATGTTAGAGAATAAAAAAGGCAGAAAGATCCTCTTGTTCTTGATTATTTACTTGTGATCTTCTTTAGTTCTTATTATGTTCATCTTATCTTTCCTCTTATTAGTTCTTCAAGCAAATATCAAAGCAAATACACGTAGATCAAGGACACCAGATTTAGGCCAACAGCCAGGGAAAAACCCCACCCTTGGGGAAAAGCCAATTAGTAATTCTTCCTTCAATAATGATTCTTGAGACTCTAGAGTTTGACCCGGACTTCCTCCACACCAAGTCAACCTTCCTTGTGATCCTTCCTGAATCTGGCAACAACAACAACACTATGATGCAGTTTCTTTGACCTGCAACTTCGACTTTGCTTCTTAGCACTTCGATCTTGAGGTAGAGACTTCGATCTTGCTTCAAAGACATCGGTTTAGGCCCAATACAACTTCTCAAAATAGCAGCATCCAACAAAACCGACTTTGACCTCCTCTTCACTTGGTAGCAACACCTTGGAAGCACTTGATGCAACAACTGATGCAGTAAATCTTTGAGTACTTCGATCTCCAAAAATATAGCATGAAAGGCAGAGAGAGTAGCACCAAAATTCCGTTTTTCTTCAACTCTATAAGCTTGCCCAAATCTGAATCTAGAAATTCCTTCTTCTCCAATTCATAATTTTTCCTTGATGCAGCTTCAAAATTGGATTTCTGTGTTGCAGTGAATTGGTTCCAAGTGAGTTCAATTCCACTGTATATATAGGCTTGAGATCAGCTCGAATTTCTGGGCTTGAGGTCGACTTGGTGTGGAGGCTTCAAATATCATATTTGACTCAATACTTAACCTATTTGCATGATTCAAAAGCCCAATATGGATCAATTTAAATGTGCAATAATCCTATAGATTTAGAATAAAACCTAGAAGTCCACAATAGGGACTTTGACTTAAAATAAATATGACCCAAGCATGAAACCCATGCTTTAATAAGTCATTTAATAATAATATAAAATTCTTTTCTTTATTCTTTTGACAAGTACAATAAATATTGACTCAAGTACAATTTATGAAGACCAAACCTAGTTACATTCTTCAACACTCCCTCTTAACTAGGGAGGTATTCATAACTCAATAATACAAGGTAGATCTCAACTATGTGAACTATGAAGAATCTTTAGACACTTGAATGTCATGGACTATATTCCTAACCAGGGAACTCTATCCATTGGTCACTCAACAATTTAGGTATCGCAATGCCATGGACTAGATTCCTGACCAAGGCAATCTATCCAAGTGGGGCTAAGATGGACTAAAGCTTTTCAGCCTGTATAGGTATCATCAGGCTTACTTACTAACCATCAATCAAGGGAACTAGGTGCATCCACCCGATGCCACCCTCCCTTCCAGACATCAACACAAGGTGCCGACTCGATGTCTTTCCAAGCAATGCTTCACTCACAAAGCCTTAATACACCTTGATCCAACAGATCAAGGACAACCAAACTCTCCCAATCACACTGATTGGTAACCAACATGCTCTCAAATCCTTCGAGAGATTCACCTGTGCAAACACAAACCCTAATCATTAATAATTTCAAATGCATAATCAAAGTGAATCTTGGGGTTTCGTTGTTGCCCTTCAACTAAACTCAGTAGGATCATTAATAGAATCTTTTAAGATAAGATTCCTCTTCCTACTTCACATGTCTCAACATATCCTTCGAGAATATATTCTCCAACCAAAAACTTATTATGCCCTCCCTCTTTGTGAAAATTCTTAGATCTCGAATCCTATTGCAGCAACTGGAAAATATTCACCTAACTGTTAACTTTTACTTAACAATTTATTTGCAGATAACTACGATAAACATTGAATACATCACACTGCAAACCCTCACTTAAATAAATTGTGGAATTTAAATGCATAAACAGGATATGAGCAAGAAAAGAAATAACACACACGACATCGTTATTTTTGGACTAAGTCCTCGGAAAAACCCAATGCGGGAAAACCGGTGCAACAGTTGAGGGTTTCTTCGAATGCCCTGACTGGCAATCCTATACAGAGATCTAACTGAACAAAAAGCTAGTTAGATGATCTCACACTGTCACTGGAAGATCTGACACTGATTTGCGCTGGAGATGAGCCTTTGCACTGTCTCTGTGCAGTACTGCATCATACCTACATAGTCATTGCGTGACTGCTGCTGGGACTGCGCTGTACCTCTTATGATCTCTCTGCTAGTTGGAAAATTCAGCCCTCTGGCCTCTCGGTCTCACACCCCGACTCTGGCACTGGATCTTGACTATTCCCTAGCAGAAATATGGCCTCCATCTGAAGCTCTGTGCTGCCATTGCGCTGCCTCTCCGGACTACTCTTTGCCCTCTCTGCCTTGTACTCTCCGGAACAGGAAAATCTGCAATCGGAAAATTATCTTTGCACCTCTCTGCAAGAATCAACTCGATCGATCTTCTCCGCTGTTGAGCACTACTCACTTGAGAAATTCGATCTCTAGATTCTCTTGGTGTATTTTCCAAATTCCCATCAAGTCCTTATAATCTTCTCATTGAGACTTTAACGACTGAGATTAAATCGCTAATCAACAACTAAGATTAACTTGACTTGATCTCTGTCTTTTTCTAGAAGATTCACACCCTGCTTTATTAATACCCTTTAATTATTTTAATTTCTTAAGTTTAAACTTAGGCTCTCATTAAAAATAATTAATTATTTTAATAAAACACAATCCAGTTGGAATTTCCCAAAACGATTTTTGGGTTCTTTGGAATACATGCGTCTAACTAAGCCTCCCTGCAAAATTTGAGACGTAGAGCACATCCGATGCTACCAAAAATCAATATTCCCTCTTAGCGAGGAATGTGCTCTAGCAATACATCTTGCTGGAGTATCACCCTGCCTTTGTAACATCTCCCTCTGTGCTGCTGATGTCTGACATTGCTACCCACCAACTACTGCAGTGCAACTCTGCTACCTGATGCAACAAAAAAACATCTAATAATGAACTAAGTGTTCACCATGATGCATCTGATATTGAAGATCTGTTAATTTCTGAACATGTTCTATGCCATTTCAGATTAGGGCACAATACTGAAGAAGATAGAACATACTAATAGATCGATAGAAGACAAGCCAAAACAGAGATAAGAAATGGTGGCGTTACGACGATCAGCAGGATGCTTCTACCAGCAAAGTCTCCAATAGGTCATTCAGCCAAGCGTGTCACACATAACCCAGAACAACCCAAACAAAGAACAGTCTATATATATCACAGCTCCAACGCTATCCAGAGAGAGAGAATTCCTCCACACCAATGTGTGTCAAATGAACCCTAAGTCTCTCCAATATATAGGAATCTTTGGGGGTGTGTGACACGTCCTTTAAGACATTTAAGTCTATATTTTATTCTAGGCCGACCTAGCACATAAGTGGAATAAATTCAAAGTATATGTTCTGCTCATTCGATCAAGATGATCTTTAGATCAATCTTACACCTCTCCGAAAGAAGAATCCAATAAAAATATTGGGATCGTCATCTGAGCAGCATAACCCAGAGTTTGGACCTAGTTGTCCAATTTTAACACTCCCTCTCAACTAGGGAGAACTCCGTCCACAAGTGCAATCCAAACATCGTGCGTCATCCCGCCGTAACTTGCTTTGCTGGCCTCTTTATTTCAGAACAGAAGTGGGTCAGTCACAAAGACATCATACCCAACTGACAGATTCAGCCCAGAGGTTTGAAACCTCTATAGGACTCACAAAGAATCTCATACCAACCCGAAGTTGGTTTACCTGACCAAAAGTCAGTTGGAGGTCCGAAACCTCACTAGGACTCAAGAGAGTCATATACTAACCCAAAGTTAGTTTCACTGACTCGAAGTCAGTTGGAGGTCCGAAACCTCGCTAAACTTGATCCCAGATCAAGTAGTTGGACATGTGTCATCCTAGACATAGAGAGTACGGCAATCTCCGATGCGTCCATCGGTCTTGCTATGGTCTCTATTCACTTTTCCCACCTCATTGGCCAAATGAGAGGTACTTCCCATGAGTCCGAAACTCCATGGGTAGGATGCATACGGGGCACAGATCAGAGAGAGGTAAACCATCTCAATATCTTCTCGGTGTGGGGTAGCACACTAATCAGGTTTAGTAAGCCTAGCCCCGTAGTTGCTTATAGCACCTGGGTTATCCTGAATCCCCTTTGAGCCCTGCATTATTTTCCAACAGACCCTCGTAATAGGGTCGTTCCACGATTCCATGATTTCACTAAGGTTAGGAACATGACCTTCCCTGTGGCATTGTGAGAATATCCGCGACCGCCACGGGCCTTGACAGGATCGAGCCTATTTGCCGCCACACTAGAGGTCCTGCGTATGTGTACTGCCATCAAGACAAGCTATCTAATAGTGGAACCCGAGATCGCTGACAATTAATCGGTTATCACAAAGGATAATCAAGGGTATCTTGCACATGTCAAACAACTTCACCGCTTTCAACCAGATTTCCTCACAACGAGTCATACATGCTGCAATGTATTCGACCTCAGCGGTGCTCAAGGCTACCAACTTCATTTTCCTGCCCGAAGTAGATCTACTTGTGAAGTAGCATCCAGACGTGCTCTTACGATCCACCACACTGCCATCCCAATCGACATCAGTATATCAAGGAGTGTCATACTCCCGGCAGCATAACTCAGCCCAAGGTCTATCGTGCCCCAAAGATATCTCAAGAGTTTCTTGGCACCAACCCAGTGAATGTTATGATCAACCATGTGTTGACTCAAAGTATTCACTGCAAAACATACATCCAGACGGGTGTTCACTAAGAAAATCAAGGCCCCTACGAGTTGACGATACTCAGTAGGATTTGTCAATACGGGCCCAACAGCGCTGCCACTCAACTTCTTGAAGTTGAGCTCCATCGGTGTCGACACAGACTTATAGTCCACCATACTGGTAAGTTTGCGATATTTTCCTTTTCGAGAGAGAAAATCTGCTGTGTCTCTCGCTGCACTCCGTGTCTAGGAAGTAGGCACTGGGCCCCAGGTCCTTTCTTTCTACGATGCTCCCTTTGCATTGCTGAACAGCAGGTCATGACTGCTGTGGAAGAGGTCGCTCCAAACACAAATAATTTAATGAGAGGCTTCTCTCTATCAACCTTGAAGTAAAGGTTCGGATCAGCATTACTACGAGTGAAGCCTGGCTTCATCAGGTAGCTATCTATCCTCTCGTACCAATCTCTGGGTGCTTGCTTCAACCCATAGAGGGATTTCTTCAAGAACTCAAAATATGGTGTCTCAGATCCTGATTCTGATTCTCAGTTGTTGCTCCACATACACCTCTTCCTTTATCGCACCATGCCACAAAAAAAAAATGGTCTTGCACCATGCAACACATTTTCCCATCAGATCCATGCTTGATCTTATATCGAGGTGACACCAACTTTGATCGGTGGTCTAGGAACCATATCCTAGACATCACCCTTGCATCCATGTAGATATTGATGCTTTCCAGTTTCTTCAAATGATCCAGGCTCATATTGTACTCATGACAGCTAGATACCCCTTGTGTTTATATGGCTTCTCGGTTTTCTTCCGGAATTTCCCCCTCTGAAGCCATATGTCTTTGAGCCATGGGGATATTATTTCGTCTAGTGATGATCATTTTGTGAGCATGAAGATGTACTTCTTCTAATGTCGTACTTTACTTTCTTGTGAAGACATCTATTTTAAATGAGATCTTACACTAACTTCAAACTGCCTGATTTTCTTCAGTCACTGTGTTTATCCAAACAAAGTTTGGCCGATCATGGTTCAAGACCCAAAAAACGTGGCTAAGGTCGTAAAAATTTCACACACTCGTTGATATTGTCAAGCATATCACATATAAACTGAGACATATAATGTCACACCACCGCTATAATGCTACCCCGACAGGCTCATAGATTTGCCTTCCGTCCAGACAGAGATACCTTTGGAACTTGCATCACTGCTTTTCTTCACGACAATAAAAGGTCAAGATTTCAAGCCATGTTAATCTCCCCGATGTTTTGTGATCTCACAGCTTCCTCATCCACCTTCAAGACTTTTAATTTTAATCCATAGAACTAGGAATCCAATCATGATTCCTTCTCTCATAATTCTGCACTTGAGATGTTCATCTCCAACATCTGACATTGCATTTTGGTTCCAGATCTGCCCATTCGCAGTGAATGGTTGACTGATCTAAGGTTCCAAGGCTTCAGATCTCAGTTCTGTAATTTGTCATCTGGTCAAGACACTTTCTAAGGTCACTGCCACTAGGTTGAGTTCAGATATATGCTGGTTCACAACCATTGTCACAAGTCAATTGTGCCAGTATCATAATATTGTCAAATGAGGCACTTCACTGCTCCTTTATGTAGAGATCTTAAAGACTTTGTCAAGTACATCAAAACAATTTCTTTGTCTTCACTTGAAATCCTGTCTATGCCATATGCACAGATCTGGGAATTATTGTGATTGGTCTGCGTCCAACTTTAGCTTGTATCTATGGTTGCCTCAGACGTGTAGCCAACCCAGGATTAGTGAGCACACAGTAAAAAACATATGTGATAACCACCTGCAATCTTGTGAAGGATCCAACAAGAAAGACACGGCGACCTCCATGTGGCCAAACAAAGCGTGTGGGTACCAAAACTGAGGGTATAACTCCTCCTGATGAGCCCTGTTCGCCTCCTGCCGGGAACATTTGTTAAACTTGCATAAAAGTCAAATGTCCAGCACACAGATACCTCAATGCTATCTTGTTCATGATAGCATTCTGTGTAATTTCACCAGAAACCGCTTCTCAAAGTGGACCCCGCAAAATAAAAACTCCGATGAGCAGCCACAGAAAGGAAATAATAAAGCCGAAAGAAGGTCCCAGGATCGGGATACAGAATAAATGTTTTACACGGAAAGCTCAAAGTCAAGGGCGCAAATTCTGTGCTGTGTAATAAATTAAGGCACTGAGCTCAGCGTATTTTGTGCAAAATAAGCAGCTCAGCACGCTAAAGAAAAGCTTCAACAGGGCTCCTGTTTACTCCATACTTCAATTAATATACAATATCTAGCTTAAGCCAAAGCCTGGTAGATTTTCAGCAAACCTTTATATAATCAAATCATTCTCCACCAATACATGAATAAATATACCGCAATTTAACCCTAAATTCATCCTCTGTTCACAGAACTGACAATGCTATACTCTGCAGCTCCAATTTCTGGACAAAAAAAAAAAGGGAGAAAAATAGAAATCCTCGGTTTGAATAATTAAGATCCAGTAAAGATCATCAAAATCCGTCAATCTTCTTTGCAATATTCGAGCTGCAGCCACGAATCCAAACAAAGAAAAGGAATATGGAAACTGTCCATCCGCAACAGAACGGGTGGACTTCGAAGCTCCCGCGGAGTTACTCCCAAACCCTCGTTGCACTGCAGGTTTGATTTTGAATGACGGTTGATGCTCTTATGTTTGAGTCTGAGGGTATTATTCCCTGAGCTCTTCCTTCTCGGCCTAGCTGTGACGTCTTAATGCCCTGCATTCACGTCTGTCCCGAGAAACAACAGCCAGCAACAGTCGCGATTATTTTGCCGAGGTTCCTACGATGAATTTACCATCACGGACATTTAAAAAAAACTTGCTTCAGATGACGTGGAAATTGATAGATTTAATCCCGCATCCGAAATTTCTCCAACTTCTGTTGTTACGATGGTGCCAAAACACCATCCACGGGGAAGATTTTATGGTGGAGATGTGCCTGCCAAAAATCGGGTAGCTTTACTCCTACCCGTCAAAGACAAGTTCCGGGCGTTGCTGTCACCGATCAATCGGGGCAATCGTTGCAATACGGAATGTCGCAGATCGTAATTATGTCCACACCGGACCCTATGAAGGCCCCGTGGATAGCAGCGATGACAGGCTTCCGACATTTCTCGACAGCAAGGCCACCTGCATGTGCTTTATGTTTTCGTCTCAGCTTTTCTCTCACACAGCCTTCATCATCGTCGACATGAGAGACAACGATGGATCGATGCTAGAGCAGAAATGGTTGCCGGAGCTTATTAATAATTCTGACGGAGGGGTTCTCGTCCAGTGCCGACAGATGTCCAAAACTCCGTAAATAAATGGGTGGGTGGGTGGCCACCGTATACTTCTTCTCTTGTTTCCGTCGTTTCAACTGTGAGTCATGGAAAACACACTGCAATTCTTGCGATAAAATTTGTAAAAAATGCCAAATAGACCACCACGCTGAGCACTCTTCCGGATCTTCCACCTCTATTTCCATTTTCAGTGAACAACAGTCGTCCTTCCGCCTCTATTTCCATTTTCAGTTAACAACAGTTGTCCGGATCTGCCCTTTCTATTTACATTTTCAATTTTAAATTTGAATAGAATAAAGATCTCAGATTCAATCGTGGAAAGCTCAGGATTCAGATTAAACAGAGAGAACAGGTCGCTTACGGTTAGGGTTTAGATTTGACAATCTACGGTTGTAGCGTTGAGTTCCTCTTTTCCTCGGCTTAAATGCCTAGCAGACTGGCTCTTAAAACAATTCTTCATGGACCTGTTTTGTCCTTCAAACAGTCCTTCATTTTGGTCCGCATATCCTACAGCAATTCGGCCTCCATTCAGACCTTTGAAGCGGACTTTCTTCCACGCTGTCTTGAACCTTTCCTAGCTGCTAACCGAACTTGAAACTAGCCTTTAACCAGATCTTATTAAGCCCAAAAACATGCCTAAATAATACGCTGTCACCTACAAGTGCTTCCCCATTGTCTAGGGCAGACTTTCTCACGCTGTTCCAAGTCTCCTTGTTCAGCCAGATGAGATGCACTTGATGGATCAACAGATTTCCAACACAAATTTGGGCATTGTCTTCTCCTTAGGCTCTGATACCATGTTAATTTCTGAACATGTTCTATGCCATTTTAGATTAGGGCACAATACTGAAGAAGATAGAACATACTAATAGATCGATAGAAGACAAGCCAAAACAAAGATAAGAAATGGTGGTGTTACGACGATCAACAGGATGCTTCAACCAACAAAGTCTCCAATAGGTCATTCAGCCAAGCGTGTCACACATAACCCAGAACAACCCAAACAAAGAATATGCAGCTCCAACGCCATCAAGAGAGAGAGAATTCCTCCCCACCAATGTGTCAAATGAACTCTAAGTCTCTCCAATATATAGGAATCTTTGGGGGTGTGTGACACGTCCTTTAAGACATTTAAGTCAATATTTTATTCTAGGCAGACCTAGCACATAAGTGGAATAAATTCAAAGTATATGTTCTGCTCATCCGATCGAGATGATCTTTAGATCAATCTTACACCTCTCCGAAAGAGGAATCCAATAAAAATATTGGGATCGTCATCTGAGCAGCAGAACCTGGAGTTTGGACCTAGTTGTCCAATTTTAACAAGATCTGACTGCTGCTAGTCTCTGCGCTGACCCTCTGAAGCTTCTGCACTACTGCTGACTCTGCGCCGTGCCTTCCTCCATTGCTGCCAACTCTACTCTGCGCTACTCTGACTCTGGCGCTCTCTAGCTACTGCGCTGTCACTTCTGCACTCCTCTGCACCCACTGACACTGTTCCATCCTGCTACTTTTGATTTGGGCTCCCGTAGCAAGGTATTGATCCAAGAGGTGGACTCCTCAAGGATCCTGCCCAACTGCAGCTCTGCTAAACTATAGTTCTAGAATACACCAATTCTCCCCTGGAGATATGTCGGTAATCATCGTGAATTATTCCTCCTCGATCCTTGCAGTTGCAGCCTGCAAATCATGTTTCTTGTCCTTGTCCTTCTTCTTGAGAGGACATTGCGTAGCGTAGTGACCCATCTCACCACACCCGAAACATTTGATCTACAAGGTGTCCTTTTTCCCCCTCCGCTGCTCCTGCTATCCCTTTGATGCAAGGGTTGCATTTTCATCCTCCTTGGGCTTCGTCCCACTGCTGCTGCTGCCATCAAGCTTGCACTTGATTAAGTCTCTCCTCATCTCTTCCCCCTGAAGAGCTGCCCACATTCCTTCCCAATCTGGTAACTTCTCTTTGCCCAGGATACTCCGTGTTGATTTTTGTAGCATCAAAAAGTGCTCTAAGTCTCAAATTTGGTGTAGAGACTTAGACACTTGTATTCCAAAAAACCCAGAAAGCGTTTGTGGAAATTCCTCTCGGATGTTGTTTTATTTGAAAAATTAATTATTTTAATGAGGACCCTAAGTCTAAACTTAGGGAAATTAAATAATTAAAGTGTATTAAATAAAACAGAGTGTGAATCTTCTAAGGGACATGGATCAAGTCATGTTATGACCTTATCCGTTGATTAGAGATCTAATCTTGGCGGTTGATTTCTCAATGAGAAGACTATAAAGAAAGACTTGAGGGTCATTTGGAAAATACACCAGTGCAGATACTCAGTTGCCCGAGTAAATCGATTTTCTCAGTGGTCGAAGTTCGATAAGAGAAAATAGACTTAGAGGGAGAGTTGTAGGTGGAGGAGAAGCAGAGAGGGTTCAACAACGATCTGGAGTGTAGGGGCAGGTGACACAACACAAGGAAGAGACAGTGAAGAGGATGGGAGGGAGCAGCGCAGAGGGGTGACTCAGTTCGGCGCAGTCCTCACGCAGAGCCAACACAGTGGTGACACAGGGGGCTCAGGAGGGTCCTTCCGGGGTTATTTATCATCTGTCTATTTTGTGAGGAATTTCTCCAGTGTTATCATAGTTTCTCTTCGTCACTTCTGAGTCCTGACTATAAATTGTACAAGAAGATTTCGCTGAATAATAGAAACCCTCATCTGCTGCACCGTTTTTCCTGCATTGGGTTTTTCTGGGGACAATTGTCCAAAATATCTGTGTCATTTATGTGCTAGTATTTTCCTTATTGTTCTGCTCAGTAGCTATATGGTGAGGTCTGCATTCGAATTTATTGCAATATTTACTGAAGAGAATTTTGCAAATAACTTATTTCTGAATAATAAGTAGAAGAAATAACATCAAATAATGCAGAAGAATTTCAAGTTGAAAATTTTACACTTTGGATAAAGACTTTCTATTCTTCGGAAATGGAATTCAGAGCCAATCTGACCATCTCCGTGGCTTGAGGTGCTGACCCTACAACTGCCAGCTGATCTCGAACCTCCTGAAGCTTTGCAAGGAACAAGTCTATGCGTTATCCCTTCTGCATCCTAGTAAACCGCATCTTTTCCCCCAAGATCATTTTCTGCTGCTCGGAAGACCCTTGGTATAGCGTGGCCAATGCATCCCACATTTCCTTTGCAGTCCCTTTGCTAGAAATATGTGAGACAATGTGATCCCTCACTCCATTGAGGGTCAACCGTTTGGCTTTTGCCATGTTCTTCTTGAAGGCTTTCAACGGTTCTGTATCTACAGGTTCAACTACTGAACTGTCGATGAAGGCCTTGAGCCCATGCTCATCCAGAAGGAAGGAGGTCCTTGCCTTCGATATTACATAGTCGGAGGCACCCTCCAACCGATCCTGATCACGCAACCCAGTGGTTGCCATCTCACCCAATCAGATGTCGAACTGCTGCCTCTAACCCTCTGCGCAGCTAGCTCTATGCACTCCCTACTGGAGCAAGCCAAATAAGTCTCGATCGCGCTGCTTCTGCACAGGAAATCATAATTTCTCGGGCAAGAAATTCCTTGAGGTCAGAATTCCCTCAGTATGCTTCTTCTTTCTTCTGGTGCTTTTCTACCCAGCAAAATGCTACAGAAAAACAACATCCCACAGAGATCTGCTTTGCGCTGAAGCTACTGTTGCGCTGCCCCTTCTGGCGCTGGCAAATTACAAATCTAAAAATCTTACCTCTCTGTCGACTCACTCAGAGAGAGATTTTCCTCGCGAATCTAGCCCTCCTGGCTTGGACTGTGCAATCCTGTGGGGATTCGATCTGTTGCCTACATAGCTATTCAACCTCCCACTTCTTCTTCAACGCTGAGTTCTCCCGTTCTTTTCTCTTGCTTCTCCTGCACTGCTATACAAGCTCTGATACCATGTGAAAATTCCTAGATCTCGAATCCTATTGCAGCAACTGGAAAATATTCACCTAACTATTAACTTTTACTTGACAATTTATTTGTAGTTAACTACGACAAACATTGAATGCATCACATTACAATCCTCATTTACATAAATTGCGGAAATTAAATGTAGAAACAAGATATGAGCAAGAAAATAAATAACACACACGACATCGTTATTTTTGGACTAAGTCTCCGGAAAAACCCAATGTGGGAAAACCAGTGCAACAACTGAGGGTTTGATATTATTAAGCAGTAATTTATGAGTACAATTCTTCGGATGCCCTGACTGACAATCCTATACAGAGATCTAACTAAACAAAAAGCTAGTGAGATGATCTCACCCCGTCACTGGAAGATCCGACATTCATCTGCGTTGGAGATGAGACTCTGCGCAGTAATGTGTCACACCCACGCAGTCACTCCATCACTGTTGCTAGGATTGCACTGCACCTCCTTTGATCTCTCTGCTAGTTGGAAACTTCAGCCCTCTGGCCTCCCGGTCTCACACCCCAGCTCCGACACTGGATCCTGACTGTTCCCCAGCAGAAATACAAACTTCCTCTAAAGCTTTGCTCTACCACAGTGCTGCCTCTACGTGGCGGGCTCTGCGCTACCTCTACGGACTACTCTCTGCCCTCTCTGCCTTATACTCTCCGGATCAGGAAAATCTCCAACCGGAAAATTATCTCTGTCCCTCTCTGCAAGAATCAACTCGATCGATCTTCTCTGCTGCTGAGCACTTCTCACTTGAGAAATTTGATCTCTAGAGTCTCTCGGTGTATTTTCCAAATTTCCATCAAGTACTTCTTATAATCTTCTTGTTGAAACTTCAACGGTCGAGATTAAATCGCTAATCAATGACTAAGATTAACTTGACTCGCTCTCTGTATTTTTCTAGAAGATACACACCCTGTTTTATTAATACCCTTTAATTATTTAAATTTCGTAAGTTTAAACTTTAGGCTCTTATTAAAAATAATTAATTATTTTATTAAAACACAATCCGGGTGGAATTTCCCAAAACGATTTCTGAGTTCTTTGGAATACACGTGTCTAAACCTCCCTACAAAATTTGAGACTTAGAGCACATCCGATGCTACCAGAAATCAACACTCTTAACTAGGGAGAGTTCTATCCATGCTTTCTCTTAATGTAAGGAGATTAACTTTTTCTTTAGGTGTTGGAGAATCTTTCATGGCTTCCATCCTCCTCATCATACTTATCAACTTTTCATCTTTATGATGTACCTGCACAACTTTAGATAGCAAGTATAGCCAAAACTATAGAAGCATAAAGTTAGGTATATCAGAATCACGAAAGCATTTTTAACTTTATACATATCAGATATCCAGACAAGAGATATACTCTGTTGGAAATATTGAGGGGGGGGGGGGGGTGAATCAGTAATTCTTATTAATTAGCACTTTTAAATCTTTTCAGAGCATTAGTTAATCTTCAATTATTCTTGATGTTTATCCAGTAACAACAGTAAACAATAGAACACAATAGGCACACAAATTTTAGGTGGAAAACCCCCTCTGGGTAAAAAACCACCGAACACTTTTCGAATAAATTCTTTAATCTTCAGCCCCAACTGAAATGAAAGGTACAACTTCATAGAATTCTAGAAAAACATTATTCTCCAGCTCCCATTGGAAGGACGCCCCAACGCCCTGGTTTCTTTAGTAGTCAATTAATTGGATGCCCCGACATCCTAGACCGACCTACCACCCTGAAGTGTTCACAGGCTCCAACCTGTAGGTGACTTCATGCACCAACCTAGCACCTCCCTGCTACCCGATAATGATTAGAAATAAGACAAGAGTGTGGACTCTCGTACCAGGGACAATGATCCATGATAGAATATGGTTCACAATGATTTTCTTGAACTAGACCAATCACCCAATCACACTATGACCTACAACCCAACCATAACATTATCCAACAATGACACTTATACCTCCCAACAATGCCTCTCCAACTCTACGCAGATTGACTCTTTTACAATAACGACCCTTTTACACTTTTACAATGATGATTTTTACAATACTGACTTTTGACATGACCTGATACTTGGCTTGACATTGCTTCTTTGAACACTAGCAGCTGTTGAGGTATTGTTGTGCTTGCTTCAAGTAATGGTACTTTGGCGTTGCATTGTCCTTCTAGTGTATGTCTGAGTTGTCCTATTATGTCCTCCTTCTTGCACATGCATTAATGAACAAGACCCAAACCAATATACAAACAAAATACTTACACTGTCCCGCAATCCATATGTTAGAGAAATATTCAAAATTTAAATGTAAATACGTTCAACATTTATGAACAAAACCCAATTAAACATACACACAAAATACTTACACTGTCCTGCAAAAACACATGTCAAAGATGATATTAAAATTAAAATTCGAACACTGATCATACATATCTTGTTGTAGCAGACTTACCCCTGACTGTTGATGTGTTGTCCTTACAGTAGTGATCCTTGAATGCATATTTTTTCTTGCCTTCTAGAAGCTCGATATTGAATCTGCTGTATCTTTGTCATATCAGATCTCCAGGGACTGAAATTGCGTTTTGTGTTAGCCCTCTGAGTCCTCTTTCCAACCCCGTAAGTTTGATCAATATTGGATTCTTCAAGAAATAGTTATGCCCAATCTCCTACGATGACCTGATTATAGACTAGTTCAGTAGAGCGAACTTGTACGAAGTGCCACGTGTCACTGTTTCAACCTTTGGTCCTGAAAAAGATCCCCAACAAACTACAACCCGTCCTCTTTCTGTCACTTTTTACGAAATTTGAATCCAACGCTCAGAGAGAGTTATGACGATTTTCCCAAGGTCACCTGTTTGACATGAAATTCGGGAGCCTGCAAAAACCCTAACTTCCTCAGGTCATATCTTTGAAAATATAGCGAACCAATATCTGAAATTCGGACACGAGCTTCATCAGGATTTCGGCTCAAATGGGTTTTTTTCAGCATCTGAAGCTTCGCAGAAAAAAAAGTTATAGCGAAAATGCCACGATGACCTGTTTTAAGTAGCGAAATCCTTATATGAGGAGGATATGAGGGTCACAATTTATATAAATTCTTAGGTTGAGAGGGTCTTCAACAAGTGAACATTGGCGAGATTTTAGGAGCTTAAAAAATTATTAATTATTGACTATTCAATGGCCACAATCAATGATTAGTGTCATGCCACAACCCCATGGGGTTTTAGCCCACTAACTGGGGATACTAACTTTAAACACGAATATCTCTCAAACCGTGAATAATTACGTGGCGTGCCATATATCAACCGAAACATATTGACAAGTAGAAACCACCCAAAATATCCTTGACTCGGAATAGAGTAAGTTGTCAAGTCAAAATTCCCATGCAAGATTGAGGTAGCCCTTGGTGCTGCTTGGGTTGACATCAATGACAATGTAATATTCTGAATAGAAATAAAGAGCAATATAAAGCACATAAACAAAGAACTACAACAACTAGAGAGACATCATATGAAAAATAAACAATATGGAGAACGCTTGAGCCATTTTGTTGAATACTGAAAGATGAAATGAGTAGAAAGGTGATCAGAATGATGGCACCTTGGCTTGCATTAGGCAAGCGTAGAAATACTCTCAGAAGATAACATAGAATGGCTGCTCCCTCAAAGATTGCGTAATCTCTAGTGCTGGTGGTGGTGCTGTTACTGCTTGAGTGAACTGACTAATTGGAGCTGCTCCCCACCTCGGAAAATTGTGAAACTTTGGGAATGGCCTCTCCACCCAATACCCAGAAAATCCCAGAGAGATTTTCAGAAATGGCTAACCTCCAAAAATGACCTCCCTTGAGGTACCACACTGTCCCAAAGGTAAATGCTGGCCCTAAATAATATGCTGCAAATAATGGCCTCAAACTCTACCAAAATGATGGAATAGGGTAGGGCTGATCCCTTTCCAACTCTCCCGCGCTAAATCCCTTGATAGCTTCTCAATTCGGAATCACCTCCTTCAGAAACTAAGTCCTCCCTCTCACTGACTGCGCTGTCTCTTTGAGTGGATGCTCCCAGCTGTGGTTGCTGCAACTCTCTCCGGCAAAACAAGATGGAACTCCTCACTCGAGCAGGCACTCGAAGTCCCTTGGGGCTGAGGTTGGGATCTTTGCATAGAGACACCCGGTATACTGAACAGTACGTGCAGACTTTGCTCAATAGCAAGCTTGCTCAATGTCAAAAGATAAATAACATAGATGCATAATCAGAATGATCCAAATGAGGAGACCCTCTCCATTTTTATGTTTGGAGAGCCTTGCTCTCACCTAGGCCCCACCATCAACTGCGCTGTCTCCTTGAGTTACGCTGTCCCTCTATCTCTGAGCTGGCTTGGGCCCACACTGCCCATGCTGTTCATTTCCCCACGCTGCCACTTCGACCTCTAGGCCTCACGCTGCCAATTAATCATGTCTCTCAAGTGACTTTAGGAAATGCTTTTATCCTAGGTGTGAGTTAAGTGTCCCTCTTCACCCACTTTATTTCTAACTTAACTTTATTAAAGTAAAGTAGTAAAAAATTAATATTTCCAATTAGCTATTGCTTATTGGGAATATTACAGTCCTCCCTGACAAAACGTTGCTTGTCCTCAAGCAATTGCAATGATGGATGCTGCAAAATCTTCTCACTCTCCTAGGTGGCATCCTCATCCGGTAGATTCCTCCATCTCACCAGGTACTCTCTGACTGTCCTGCTCCGCAGCTGCCTCTCCCTAGTGTCAATAATGGCCTCCGGCTGTAGCACCAGATGCCCCTTCTTGTCGCACAGATTGTCTAGGCACCACGACAATGGCTCAGATCGGGGGCTGTCATCTTTATCCCCAATCTCTCTATTTAAGCTGTCTCCTTGCAAGCTCAGGGAGGTAGACACTATTAGAAATGAAGAGGAAGAATCTAGGAGACACAGCTAAAAACACCAAATACTTGATAAAATTAACGAGATTTCACAGATTGATTATGTTAGAACCAGTGCCTTATGGAGTCAAACAAGATCCCGTTATGCAATTAAAGATAAGTATTGGATGTATAATTGCTGCTAAATGACCACAATGATATTCAATAGAAAATGCCACGATCATTCATTAAGATACTTGAAGCATGAAACGATCATTAAAATAAAAATGCCTGATGCTTGAAATATTTTCGAAATTAAGAAATTCCAATATAACCCAGTTCGAAAATTAAAATACTCCATTGTCAAATCTTAGATAAAAATTTAAGCTCATTTGACCATAAGATTTAGAAATTTAGAAAATTTTTATTATTTATTATTTATTTATTTTATGAAAATTTAAAATTTAAAGTCCTAAGATTAAAACTAGAAGCTAAAACTAAAAATTAAAATCTAATGTCTAAACTAAACTACATTCTAAAAATTAAATCTTTATCTAAAACCTACGCTTGAAAATAAATAAAATTAAACTAAAAATAAAAATAAATGAAATCTAAAGTCTAAATTGAAATAGGACCTAAAAAACAAAATCGACCAAACTTAAAATCTAACTAAAACTAAACGAATTCAAAAAAATTAAAATCTAACATCTAACTCTACGACTACACAAAAAAAATTTATATCTACAAAAAAAATTCAAATCAAAACACACAAATCTGAAACGCATCCGCATAAAAATTTGTTTTTATTTGTGTGTGCATTTGTTTTGAATCTGCAGGTTGGACGGCGGACGGAGGCATGATGGGTGCAGCGTGAGGAGGTATGGACGTTGACAGAAGGAATGGAGGACGCTAGACGGTGCAGACGACAGAGAGGAGTGCAATGTATGCTGCGGTTTGCAGAGAATGCAAGCAAATTAATTGGACGGCTCTTGATGACGGGAGAGAAAACGAGAATGGAGCTTGACGGGAAGATAGGCAGCCGGCGCTGAGGAGAGGTTTTGAAGGAAAAGTAAGATGGAAATTGACGGCAGTGAGGGAAGCTGAGAAACGTTGAAGGAAATCGATGGCAAAGGGAACTGATGCAGCGTGAGATCTGGCTTGAGGGGCAGCAAGAGAAATAACGCAGAGATGGATGGCAGCGTTGAAGGAAGAAATTGAGCGCAAATGGATTGGCAGAGGAAAACAAGGCAACGAATAAACCCAGAAATCTAAATTTTTTTTCCTTGAAACTCTAATCTGATATACTTCTTCAATCAAATGATGCCAAATCTTGCCCACAGTAGCAGTTTGAGGCCAGATCTGGCCTTTGGAGGCTGGATCTGCCTCAGATCTTAAAAATTTTTCTGATTTAAACCCACAACCTGCAAGAAACTAGCCAGATCTGAAGATATACACACCAAGAAAATGATTAAACCCTTACAGTCTTAAAAAATTTACAAATTTACAAACTAGTCTACAAATCTGAGGCCCTCATGGCCAGATTTGGATCCATTTTAGCACAGTTTTTTTAGAGATTTAAAATTTTAGGAGAGGCACAAGCCCTAGAAAACCCTGCAAAACCACCAATTTCGTAAGATAGACTTGGAATTTAACAAAAAATGAGCTTTTTAGATTTATGTTTATTGAGAGTCGGCTGGTCCAACTGAAGACTTCCCCAGACGCTCAATCTTAAAATTTTTTTTCCCTGCACACTTAGATCTGAACCTTAGATTGATAGAGATTTAAGAAAATAACATGAGATCCTTTAGAAAAATCAAAATGTCATTTTATGAATCCAGAAAACTGCACAAGATACCTGTATGCAGATTAATCCACGAAGACCATCAATCATAAAATGCAAAAACAAAGTAGCAGAGTTTAAAGACAATTCACCACATAGATCCGAGAAGGAACATCAAAATTTATAACTCCAAAGTCTTTATGTTTTATTACTTAGAAATTCACAAGAGCTTCTAAGAACAAGTGCACGATCTTGAGATCGGATGACTCAAGACTGACAAAGACCTCTAAATTTATAGGACAAAATCTCCAATGGCTAGTTTGGATGATCATTGTCAAAATAATCTCAACTGTCCAAAACATTTAATCATCTTTTAATCAGGAGCGTTGAAATTAAATTTTTGGGGAAAAAACGAATTTATCATTTAATTCAATTTTAATTAACTCAAAAATATTATTTTTGAGTTAATTACCCCCAAATTTTGACTTTGACTTAACCACCAAGGCCCAAAGGTCCAAATTTTTTTAAAATTCTCAATATTCCCTTGGCCTGGGGCTTTCAAAATCATTTTCCAAGGACCCACAAATTTTGCCTTTAAAGATTTAATCCTAACTTAAGGCCCTAAATTAATTAAATTTCTGGTTCAAGATTTTTTTAAATTAATTGACTAGAAAATTTAATTAATTGATTGAGAGGGGATTTTAATTATTTTTCCAACCCTCTTTACATGAGATAATACATTTACATACATGAAGGGGGAATACCCATTCGTATAGACCCTCAAATAAATACCTAGTTCTGCGACTCAAAACATGATCTAGTAGACCAAGTAGCTCAAACTACTTTTACAAGGACTCGATAGAAAACACTAGGACTCACTTAGCATGCTGATGACAAAATCCACCCTAGCTTTGGGGCGAGGCTGGAGGGAAAAACTCTGCTGATCACTTTCGTGAATCAGTGAGACAAAAAACCTCTTAGGATGGAAATCATCAACAACATACTAGGCTTACCTAGGTTGTTACATACATTGACGGTCTTACTTAGATCATTTACATCATTACATGCAGAATGGGTTTACATCATTTAAAACAAAATGTCGATTGATGATGGAATCTGAATGGCGCGACCACGTTGAACATGACGAATCCCATTTGAAAAAATGGGGGTGTACTGCTATGGGGTAGTTGACAAAGTGTGGTCAACACCCCTCATCATCTGTGGGCGGAAGCTCCTCAGTTGCAGTCACCTGCTGTCCCAGTGCCTTCTTCAGGCATGACACATGAAAAATGTTATGAATCCTGCTACCAGTGGGCAGCTCCAACTCATGTGCAACCTCCCCAATCCTGCGTGTCACCCTGTATGGTCCATAAAAGCGGGGCTTGAGCTTTTCAACCCCCTTTTGCTTCAGCATGGATTGCCGATATGGCTGCAATCGTAGGTAAACCAAGTCCCCTACCTCAAACTGTCTCTCAACACATCCCCTATCGGCATACAGCTTCTGCTGAATCTGTGCTGTAGTTATGTTATCCTTAAGAGCTCGGAGTATATCTCGATTCTCTTGGATCCAATCCTTGGCCCTAGAGGCCTTGCTAGCACCAAACATCACGTCAACAAAAGATAAAGCATGATACCCATATAAAGCATAAAATGGAGACATACTGATAGACATATGATGAGTGGTGTTTTAACAGTACTCCCCCAAGTGCAACCATCGTAACCATGCCTTTCGCTGCTCGCTGACATAGTTACGCAAGTAGCCTTCCAACCACTTGTTCAATATCTTTGTCTGTTCATCCGTCTGTGGGTGGTAACTAGTACTCGGGTCAACTCAGTGCCCACCAAACGGAAAAGTTCTTGCCAAAACCCGCCCATGAAGCGGCTATCCCTGTCACTGACAATGGTCTTTGGGAGACCATGTAAGCTGAAAACATCCCTGAAAAATAACTCCGCCACCTGTGCTGTAGTGTAACGTGCTGATATGGCGAAGAAATGTGCATACTTTGTTAGCCGATCAATGACTACAAATATGCAATCCTTGCCCTGTACAGTGGGCAACCCTGTGATGAAATCCATCGAAATACTCTCCCATTTCCCCTCAGGTATGGGAAGAGGCTGCAGTAACCCCGCCGGATGGTTCATCTCCCCCTTGTTGCGCTGGCAAACTTCGCACTCCCTGACATGTTGGAGTACGTCCTCCTTGAGGCCCTTCCACGAGAACCTCTCTCTGATGGCCCTATAGGTCTTAGTGAACCCCTGGTGGCCTGATAATGGCAAGTCATGTGAGGCGTGAAATATCTTCTTCTTGAGCTTGGAGCTCTCGGTCAAGAAGATCCTATCCCTGAAGTAGATCACCTCACCCATCACTCTATACCTGTCATCTGTAACCTGTTCGTCCAACACCTCACAGGCAAAACGGTCTTTGGAGTACTCTACCAAAAGTTGAGCCCTCCAGTCCGTATCCGAACTCATCAAGGACAACGCTGCTGGTCTATGTAAAAGTGCATCGGCCACCACGTTGTTCTTCCCCTTGACATACTCGATGTCAAAATCATATGCCTGGATCTTGCTGACCAACTTCTGCGGCCTCTCCTGCAACTGCTTCTGCTCTAGAAAGAATCGGAGGCTGTTATGGTCTGTTCTCACTCTGAACCTGTTCTCCACCAGGTACTGCCGAAACTTGGCCAATGCATGCATGATGGTCAACATCTCCTTGTCGTATATAGCATACAACCTCTCATGTGGCAATAGCTTCCGGCTCTCGAAAGCTATGGGGTGGCCTCCTTGCATCAAAACTGTGCCTATCCCCTCCCTTGATGCATCACACTCTAGGACAAAGGGCTGCGTAAAATCTGACAATGCCAAAATCGGACAACTGCTTATCACCTCCTTGAGTCTGTTGAAGGCCCTCTGCGCTGTATCAGTCCAACCGAATGCCCCCTTTTTGGTAAGGTCTGTAAGGGGTGTAGCAAGTTGGGAAAATCCCTTGACAAACTTCCGGTAGTAGGTGCAGATATCCACAAACCCCCGAAGCTCCGTCACGTTCTTCGGCTTTGGTCAATCCCTGATGGTCCTGATCTTCTCCTCGTGGACCCTCACTCCATCCACCCCAATGATGTGCCCCAAGTAGAGCATCTCTGTCAGTCCAAACTCGCATTTGGAGAGCTTAGCATAAAATTGCTGCTCCTCCAATATGCGCAATACAGCCTCAATACGCTGTAGGTGCTCCTCCCATGTCCTGCTGTAAATCAAGTTGTCATCGAAAAACACTAACACAAACTTCCTCAAGTGACTGCGGAAGATGTGATTCATGCATGATTGAAAAGTGGCCGAAGCATTGGTCAGCCCAAAGGGCATCACCAAGAACTCAAAGTGACCGTAATGACATCTGAAAGCGGTCTTGGGAATAACCTGCTGCCTCACGCGAATCTAGTGGTACCCAGATCTCAAGTCAATCTTCGAGAAGAACTTCGATCCCCTCAGCTCATCCATCAACTCATCTATCCATGGGATGGGGTACCAGTTCTTCATGGTCTTCTTGTTGAGGGCCCGGTAGTCAATGCACATCCTAAATGTGCCGTCCTTCTTCTTCACCAATACTACTGAAGAAGCAAAGGGGCTAGTGCTAGTACGGATGTGCCCAAGAGCTAAGAGCTCATGAATGGCTCTCTCAATCTCATCCCGGTAGGCCTTAGGATGCCTATAGGGTGTAATGATGACAACCTGGATGCCCTGCTTCAGCTCAATCGTGTGCTCAAATCCCCGATCTGGTGGCTGCCCTGGTGGTATCTCTCCAAAAGCCGTGGCATATCTGTCTAAAATGGACTGTACATCTGGGCGTATGGCCTGCCCTGTAGATCCTGCCTCTAAAACACGCAGCTCCACTGCCCACTCTATGTCTCCCTTCCGGAAATTTGCCTCCATCCGGTGTGCCGAAACTATCTGTGGTGGGTAAGTGTGCATACCCCGAATCTTCTTGTGCCTCCCAGACTTCTTATCCGTCCACTCCATCTCCAAAGTTTCTCAATTAGTGGTGACCTTCCCCAGCGTGATCAACCACTGCACCCCTAGTATCATGTTGGTGTCCGAAATGTCCACCACGAAGAAGTGATCTGTTAGGGTGTAAGTCCCCATGGTCACTGCCAAGGCTGGCACATACTTGGCATACTGCATGGTTTTGTCACCTGGAACTAGTACCGAAAATCTATCAAAGCTCTCTGTTGGTATGGTACCAACTAGGCATCAATAAAATTGTGGGTGGCCCCACTGTCCACTAATACTTTTGTACTCCTCCTAACTTGTATTTCCTGCTTTTATGAAGAAAAGGGGACCGTTTGGTCCACCAGCTAGTGTGATGAAATCATTGTAACCATCAGTCCCATTGACCTTTTTGTGGTCATTCGATGGACATTAATAAAATTATCTTATCTTATCTTATCTTATCTACGAAACTTTAATCCAATATTAGTCCCATATAGATTAAGCAAATAAGCAATGATAAGAAAACTCCAGAAATTTATTGGAAAATAGCTAGAGACTTATACACCTAGAGGCTACTCCTAAATCAATTGTCAATGCAAGATAACTTTACATTAATAAATCTACAAGAGCATATGGAAATAAAATATTAAATCAAAGCAGGAGCAAAGAAAATTATACCAATAGTGAGACAATCATCATACACCATTGGAACAACTCATGAATGAACCCCAAAGTCTTTTATTGCAATTGAGAACAAGTGTACGTAAGAGCAGAGCTTTCCTAAATACAATAGCTCATAACAATGGATTTCATAGTGAGAGCCCATGGCTCTATTATATAGAAGTTTGGGAGCCAATCCCAAGGAAAATGGTGACAATCCCAAGACAAATGGTTGATCATCCCAATGCTCCTTCATGCAAATTCGAATTTCCCAAGTGGTAACTTGATTTCTTCCTTAGAGACCCATGCAATCCCGGATGAGGGATTTCGAATTAGATGAGAGGACATGTGGGAGAGTGAAGTGAAGTGGTAGGAGACCACTCTCCACCTCATTCAAGTAAACTCTAATCCAATCTCAAGTCAACTCATGATATCTCCTTGAAACTCGAATTAACTTCCTCTAATCGTGGATCTTGTCGTTGGAACTCGTTGTATTTTCCACAAAATATTCAATTTTCTTGATTTGCAGCTTATGTGGAGTCCATATCCCTTGGTAACTCAACTTTGACCTTTAGATGAATTTCCACCTCATTTCCACATCATTTGAGCATGTGTGGATATTTATTTTTCTCCATTTATTTAATTGCTGGGCTAATTTATTGCCACATTTTCCACAAGACTTAGGAAAAGTGAATTTTGAGGGTCTATAACTTATTTTTTACCCCTCAAAGTGTGTCATAGTAGAAAGTTGAGGGTGAGAGGTGTAATTTTGAGCACACAAACCCCATATAACTTCTCTAGACATCACTTATTACATTTTACATTTAGATTTTATTTAAAATTCCACCCTGCGGGAAATTTAAAAAATGACCACTAGACCTAATAAAATTCCACTAAATTTTACGAGTGATCTAGTATGGTAATATACAATGACCCTAAACATTAGGACTCACCCAATGCCTCACCATCAAGCCGCACTCTGACTTTGGGGTTATGCTTGGAAGAAAAAACTCAATTAATTATTAAGTCCCCGTAAGGATATAATAATTAACCAAGTGAAAAAAACCTCCCAGAGTAATCTCACTTGATGACAAGGTCCCAAGTTACCTAGGCTCGTTACATGACTCAACTTATCATACTAGCATCGCTTTACATCATCACAAACAAGGTGTTTTCCAGGAATAATTGTATAAGAAGATGAAAAAAAGTAGAGTTGAAAAACTATGATGATATGATAGACTTTGATGGTACACATGAACTTTGGGGGTACCTAAGGGACAAATGACAACGATGGGACAAAGACCCACTGTCACCTCAGTCAGTGTCCCCTTCTCTTTACGGATTCTCACCGATGGGAGGAGTCTCGGTATAAGGGTAATCACTTGAATGATAGGATCAATGGTAATGTATGATGTGATTTCCAAGGCCCATTCAAAAGAGATACTCAAATAATGGCTCTATTCTTCAAAAGAAGCTAATGGCTCTCCAAGAAAGGCTTAGTTCAGTCACTAGAGATACTTGTTGAAATTTGGTTACCGGAGGACAGGTGGTTTCTTAAGGCTTTGATCTTTGGCCTAGGGAAAAGTGTCCAAAAGAATTTAATTTTTTTCCTAAAGTGACTTTATAAAGTTATAAAGTCAAATCTAATTTAAAAGTGACTTTAAGTGATAAAGTTACTAAGTCTAATTTTAAAGTGACTTTAATAAAGTCAATGTGAAATTAGAAAGTGAAAAATGACTTTGGAAATAAATGACTAAGAAGGTCTTTATTAAAGTGGGGTGAATTAAAAAATAGAAAGTGAGATTTAAATGAGCATTTAATCTGAGCCCTAGATCTAAAGCTATCTCAGCCATTGGATTTAGGGATTCCCCAAAAGTCACTTAGGGTTAGGTTAAAGGAGGAAAAGGAGATAAAAGATCATTAAATTCTTTCATGAGTAGATTGAGAGAAGAGGAGAGAAAGCTAAGGAGATTTTTCTGAGCAGTGAGAAGAAAGAGGGCAGCAGTGAGGAGATTTAGCAAATTCGTACAACAACATTTATTGGCACAAATCCCAAGGCAGAAAATCCGTACAGCAGGAGAGAGGCATTGTTTCCAATAAAGGAGGCACGAAAATCGAGGAAGAGGGCAACATCATTAAGCACACAGTCGAAGGTAGAAAATTGGGCACGAATTTCGAGGAGAGGAGCTGCTGATACTTTCAGCACAAA
Organism: Pinus albicaulis; assembly: GCA_034641835.2. Taxonomy (NCBI): domain Eukaryota; kingdom Viridiplantae; phylum Streptophyta; class Pinopsida; order Pinales; family Pinaceae; genus Pinus; species Pinus albicaulis. The sequence goes on from CM076574.1 coordinate 61,796,981, forward strand.
ATTCGAGAAAAGGACAGCAACTACAGCACGGTTTTCCAGGCAGTTTCTGGGCTCGGATTTCGAGGGCGGCTGCTGTACAAATCCGTACAGTTCCGTACAAACTGTTCTGGCGCGCTTCCCAAGGTGGACGTACATCATTTATTGCTGTCATTAATGCTATAATATTTTATGTTTTTCAAGTTGCTGATTTGTCACAATTTACGAGGTGGTGTGCAAGCACGAAAATCGAGATAAATCTGTAAATTTGGTTGCTGAAATTTTCACTGTGTTTTTCTGTTTCACTGTAAAAACAATATTCAGAAAATAAAGAGAAGCTTTCGAACTGGTTTTCCTTAAGAGTTGTAGGGGGTTTTTCCAGGGTCATATTGACCAAAAATCAGCGTGTCAAAATTTTGTGTGGCTGATTAATTTTTTTGAGTTTTATTTCTGCATTTCAACACTGAAATTTCCAGAATTTGTGTTTTCAGAAAATATTTATTTTCCAGCTTGTTGAATGTATGGCTATGGGAATGGGCATTTAATTTTATGGGAGAAATAAGGAGAAACTGAAAACCGGAGTTGGGAACAGAAATTTCTACATGGTATCGGATTTATTTTGCTGCAAAGTGCAGTTTGGGACAGCAAGAAGAAAAATTATAGCACGCTGATTTTTTATACAGAAAACAGTACCTTTACTACAACAGTGTCTTTTTCAGTTTTTAGGACAACAAGCATGTCTTTGGGCTTGAGGGTGGAGGATATGTTGGATGGGCATAGCAATTACACGTATGGAAGGAAAGAATGCAAAGCATCTTTGAGGAGGCAGAAGTCTGGGGTATAATGGTGAATACCCAACAACACCCTGTGAATGTGCCTACTGATGCTGTTCAGTTGGCAGACTTCAATAAGAATATTAACAAGGGTAAGAAACTGATTCTGGACGGTATTAAAGACCATGTCATTCCTCATGTGAGAGGAAAGAGATTTGCTCATGAGATGTGGACAACCTTGACCAATCTCTACTAGAGTACCGATTAGAACAGAAAAATGGTCCTAAGGGAGACGCTGAAGACCATTAAGATGGCTAAGACTGATAGTGCTACTGGATATCTCACAAAGATCACTAATGTGAGAGATGCGTTGGCAGCAGTTGGAGAGGTCATTCCACCCACTGAGTTGGTGCATATTGCAGTGAATGGCCTTCCCAGTTCATGGCTGAACTTTGCTGATGGGGTTTGTGCACGTGAGACCCTTCCTACTTGGGAGAGGTTCTGAGATGATTGCATACAGACTGAAATCAGGAAGAGCCAGCTTGGGGCAGGCAAACCTGTTGAGCAGGATGAGGATGTAGCACTGTTAGTAGGAGGCAAGAAAGGCAAGGGAAAGAAGCAAGCTTCCACAAGTAGTGGTGGGGGCAAAGGCAAAGGCAAAGGTAATCAGGTGAACACGTAGAAGGACTATTCCAAGGTGAAGTGTTGGAATTGTCAGAGGATGGGACACTATGCAGTTGTGTGTCCGGAGAAGAAGAAGAAGGGGAAGAACAAGACCATGGCAGCATCAGCAGAGATAGATGACTTTACGGATAGCTTTGACCGAGAGTTTGGGTTCATTGCTTGTGAGTCCACTAGTGCAGGATCACCTGCCACGGAGGGTGAGAGGGAGTGTGCATTTCCCTCCACTAGCGGAGCATCCTTAGGAATCTGGTATGTTGACAATGGGGCTTCACATCATATGACAGGAGTCCGTGAGTACTTCTCAGAGCTTTCAGAGAGTGGCACTGATATAGAGGTAGTACTCGGAGATGACAGTGTTGTTAGAGCAGTCGGTGTGGGGACATTGACATTTGATAGGGAACCCAAACCTCCCTTGAAAGTGTCAGATGTTTTATATGTGCCAGGGATGAGGAAGAACCTCATATCTGTCTCAGCATTGGAGGACAGAGGGTATGAGATATTGTTCAGGAGAGGACAGGTGCTTATATATCCTAGGGGTGCTCCAGCTGAGTCAACTAGAGTGATTGGTGTACGCCATGCAAAGGTGTACAAGTTTGCATTTCAGCCCCTTTTGGCATTGAGCAGTATTACCAGCAGTAGAGCTAGCAATTCAGAGTTGTGTGAGATTTGGCACCGCAAGATGGGGCACATGTATCATGGAGCCTTGAGGACATTGTGGGAGATCACTATAGGTGTGCCAGATTTCAGTACTGATCACTTTGATACATGCAGAGGATGTGCGATGGGCAAGTTTGCCAAATCCCCTTTTCCCAGCAGTGACAGCAGAGCGACTGGGATACTTGATTTGATTCATTCCGATGTGAGCGGTCGGATGTCTCATGTTTCCTTGAGTGGATATGAGTACTATGTTTTATTCATTGATGATCACTCCGGGAGGACCTGGATTTATTTCTTGAAGACCAAGAGTGAGGTCTTCAAGCGGTTTCAGGAGTTCAGAGCTCTTGTGGAGACACAGACAGGTCGGAAGATCAAGTCCCTGAGGTTGGACAATGGAGGAGAGTACACCCTTGGAGAGTTTGTTGACTATTGTGCGGAGGCAGGCATTAGGAGGGAGCTCACTGTTCCTTACAACCCCCAGCAGAACGGGGTTGCGGAGAGGAAGAACGGATCCATCGGAGGGGCTGCCAAAGCCATGTTACATGATCAGGGGTTGCCATTGTTTTTGTGGGCAGAGGCCTGCAACACAGCTGTTTATTTGCAGAACAGGAGTTCGCATCGTGCCTTGGGGCACATGACTCCGGAGGAGGCTTTTTCTGGGAAGAAGCCTGATATTGGTCATCTTCGTATCTTTGGGTGCATCACATACTCCTACATACCCAAGGAGAAGAGGACCAAACTAGAGCCCACCGCAGAGAAGGGTATCTTTGTGGGCTACAGTGAGAACTCAAAGGCCTTTCGGATTTACATTCCTGCGCAGAGGAAAGTTGTTGTCGGGCGGGATGTGAAGTTCGAGGAGGACAGGGCCTTTAGGAGGTCACGGGAGTTAGAGTATCTGGATCAGCCAGACCCTCAGCAGCAGTTGAGTCAGTCACAGGGATCCAGTGGGCAGGGATCAAGAGGATCCGGAGGTACATCTATGACGATGTCAGGTCCGTCAGTGGGGAGTGGCTCGCAGAGTCAGAGGGGTGGTGCTATGGGCAGCACGCAGAGCAGTCCACAGAGCAGTTCACTGGGGAGTCCACTGATGGATAGTTCACACGGTACCTCAGCATCTACAGGTTCAGGTGCAGGCAGGAGGACAGCAGACAGACAGTCAGGAGTTCAGGCTCCTGATGTTGAGGAGGAGGAGTTTTATTCTCCAGCGGGAGAAGTGTGCTTAGGGAAGAGGAAGCCCAAGTGGCTTCAGGACACCTTGAGAGATGCCACATCTGTTGTTGAGCCTAAGAGGCCGGTCAGAGAGAGCAGACCACCTGAGAGGTTTTGTAGCTATATGGCAATGGCTACCAGCATCCTTGACTCTGAGCCTTCTAGCTATGAGGAGGCAGCTAGCCAGCAGGTCTGGAGAGAGGCCATGCAGGAGGAGTATTCTTCTATCATGAAGAATGATGTTTGGGAGGTGGTGCCGAGGTCTGAGGGAAAATCCGTGGTGACTTCCAGATGGCTTTACAAGGTAAAGCATGTTGCAGATGGCAACATTGAGAAATTCAAAGCGAGGTTTGTGGCTAGAGGGTTCTCCCAGGTAGAGGGAGTAGATTATGAGGAGACCTTCGCTCCCGTGGCTCAATATACTTCCATTCGCTCCATTATATCGATAGCAGCAGAGATGGGTTGGAAGATCCACCAGATGGATGTGAAGACCGCATTTCTCAATGGCTTCATACAGGAGGAGGTGTACATTGAGCGGCCACAGGGCTTTGAGGTGCATGGGAAGGAGTCCCATGTGTGCAGACTGAAGAAGGCCCTTTATGGCCTGAAGCAAGCTCCCAGAGCTTGGTACTCCAGGATAGATACATACTTGCAGGAGATGGGTTTCATAAAGAGTGATGCAGATCCGAACCTTTACTTTATTGTGATAGGTGAGGAGCCTCTCATTCTGGTGCTGTATGTGGATGACTTGGTCATTATGGGTGCAGAGAGACTCATAGAGAGCTGCAAGAGAGATCTTGCGTCGGAGTTCGAGATGAAGGACATTGGCTTGATGCATTACTTTTTGGGTTTGGAGGTGTGGCAGGAGGAGGGGCATTTCTTCCTGGGGCAGGGGAAGTATATTGTGGACATCCTTGGCAGATTCCACATGGGGGATTGTAGACCCATGTATGGGGCAGATGATCACCAATGGAAGAAGCTTCTGACTTTAGATTCGAGTTGGTGGATCCCACTTAAATATCGACAAGCGATTGGTTCCTTGATGTATTTGGTCAACACTAGACCAGATATATGTTTTGCAGTCAACACGATGAGCTAGTTCATGTGTGAGCCCAGGAGGGTGCATTGGGTTGCTGCAAAACACATTTTGCGGTACTTGCAGGGGACAATGGAGTATGGTTTGGATTATAGATAGGGAGATGGAGTGAGATTGACAGGTTACACTGATTCTGATTGAGCAGGTTGTGCTTCTGATAGGAAGAACACTTTAGGGTGCTGTTTTGGGTTGGGTACGACAGTGGTGTCATGGTTCAGCCGAAAGCAGCAATCAGTAGCATTGAGTTCAGCGGAAGCAGAGTACATGGCAGCCAATCTAGCTAGTTGTGAGGCCATATGGCTTCGCAAGATGTTGTTTGGCTTATTTGGTCCGCTGTTGAGACCTTCAGTGATATACTGTGATAATCAGAGTTGCATTAAACTCACGGAGAATCCAGTATTTCATGACAGGTCAAAGCATATTGGGATCAAATATCATTTCATCAGATACTATGTTCGGAACAGAGCTGTGAAGCTTGAGTATATTCCCACTGATAAGCAAGTAGCAGATATATTTACCAAAGCCTTACCATGGGGCAAGCATGTCTACTTCAGAGACAAGATGGGTGTGGTGAGGAACACCTTCCTCAGTAAGAGGGAGTGTTGAAATTTGGTTACCGGAGGACAGGTGGTTCCCTAAGGCTTTGATCTTTGGCCTAGGGAAAAGTGTCCAAAATAATTTAATTTTTCTCCTAAAGTGACTTTATAAAGTTATAAAGTCAAATCTAATTTAAAAGTGACTTTAAGCGATAAAGTTACCAAGTCTAATTTTAAAGTGACTTTAATAAAGTCAATGTGAAATTAGAAAGTGAAAAGTGACTTTGGAAATAAATGACTAAGAGGGTCTTTATTAAAGTGGGGTGAATTAAAACATAGAAAGTGAGATTTAAATGAGTATTTAATCCCAGCTCTAGATCTAAAGCTATCTCAGCCATTGGATTTAGGGATTTCCCAAAAGTCACTTGGGGTTAGGTTAAAGGAGGAAAATGAGAGAAAAGATAATTAAATTCTTTCATGAGCAGATTGAGAGAAGAGAAGAGAAAGTTAAGGAGATTTTTCTGAGCAGTGAGAAGAAAGAGGGCAACAGTGAGGAGATTCAGCAAATCCGTACAACAGTATTTATTGACACAAATCCCAAGGCAGAAAATCTGTACAATAGGAGAGAGAGGCACTGTTTCCAAGAAAGGAGGCACGAAAATCGAGGAAGAGGGCAACGACATTAAGCACGCAGTCCAAGGCAGAAAACTGGGCACGGATTTCGAGGAGAGGAGCAGCTGATACTTTCGGCACAAAAATCGAGAAAAGGATAGCAGCTACAACACGATTTTCCAGGCAGTTTCTGGGCTCGAATTTTGAGGAGGGCTACTGTACAAATCCGTACAGTTCCGTACAGCCTATTCCGACACACTTCCCGAGGTGGCCGTACATCATTTATTGCTGTCATTAATGCTGTAATATTTTCTGTTTTTCAAGTTGTTGATTTGGCACAATTTCTGAGGCGATGTGCAAGCATGGAAATCGAGATAAGTCTGTAAATTTGGTTGTTGGAATTTTTACTGTGTTTTTTTGTTTCATTGTAAAAGCAATATTCAGAAAATAAAGAGAAGCGTTCGAACTGGTTTTCCCCAAGAGTTGTAGGGGGTTTTTCCAGGGTCATATTAACCAAAAATCAACGTGTCAAAATTCTGTGTGTGGCTGATTTATTTTCTGAGTTTTATTTCTGCATTTCAACACTGTGAAATTTCCATAATTTGTGTTTTCAGAAAATATTTATTTTTCCAGCTTGTGGAATGTATGGCTATGGGAAAGGACATAAAATTTTGTGGGAGAAATAAGGAGAAACTGAAAACCGGGGTTGGGAACAAAAATTTCTACAATACTCCTATACCTAAGGCTTCCTAAGTGGGGGAAGACCTCTGTAAGGGCTTTGTAAGATGATTACCATATAAGGGTTTGACACCAACAGAGAGACCTAGGGGAAAATCCAAGCAAGGCCTAGGGCATGCAATGATTGAAATAGGATGATCTTTAATGTGATTACTAGGTCGAGCAAGGATGAGAAAGGCTAAAAAATGATTAACTTGCTTTGAGTTTTCAAGAGAAAATGACTTTAGGAATGCCACTAACCCAAGAGGTTCTAGATTAATTTCAGGATGAGAGCTAAGGCTTGAGATTTCTCTCAAACTAGCCATGGGAATTGCCTCAAATTCAAAGGGCTAAAAGAGGACACAATAGCACAGTAGCCTGCCAACTCACTCTGAAAATTCCTCCCCTAAAGCAATTCGCACGAGGATCTAGTTGACCATCTAGGGTTAGGGCATAATTTTGTAATAGATGAAAAGGAAATGGTTTAAGTTGATTACCTAGGATTAAGACCAGTGCATTGCCAATTGGGAGAAATGGAGTCAAGATTTTCTTTTGATCTTAGAACTTCACTCTATCAAGGAGATCTATGTAGCATTCGCTAACCCTAAAGAGGCAACAACTCAGCTACAATAGATGCTTAACTTTATACTTTGTTTGACAAAGATTGAAGGAGATTCAAGGATGCAATATGGAAAACTGTTAGAGACACACATAGATGAACACAATATGAAAGATAAACATTGGATTACATTATTATTCACTATGATATACATTTATATTCCATTAGTGTGACTCTTGGATTCATATTCCAAGGTCTCTTGGATTCCCTTTGACCGTTCGACTTCCACACCAACCCTTAAAGGATTAGGTGTCCAACATCCCCCCCTTTACTCCGAAAGGGTATGTATGAGTCCAAGAAGAGAGATGTAATACAAAACGTGCAAAATATGCATGGCAACACTAGGCTGAATGTACTCTCTGAAATGTTGGCATAAGGTGGTGGTTTAAGGATGACCACCAACTCTGGAACGCTTAGAGCAGTTCTCGGAACTCTTCCAAATCTGGCACGAAGCTGGAGTCTTCTGCTAGAGGAAGTGCTCCTAATGCTTTGAAGAGGGAGACCTTCAACCTAGAAAAGGGAGGTCTGCAACCCACATAAAAAGGCAAAACCTCAACCTAAAAATGGAGGTCTCAACCTGCGGTGGTTTAAGGATGACCACTAACTCTGGAATGCTTAATTTAATTCCTGGAACTCCTCCAAAACTGATAAGAAGTTGAAGTCTTCTGCTAGAGGAAGTGTCCCCAATTCTTTGAAGAGGGAGAAGCTCAACCTCGCATAGATGGTTTAAGGATGACCACCAACCAAAGACATGCTCATGGGCATCTCTGTCTCTGGCTACAACTCTGAATCTGGTATGGCAGGTTGTGGCTCAAGCTTGCTTGATGTGCCTTTGAAGCTTGTAGATGACCATCATTTCCCCCCCTGTCAGATACAAGGTGTGATGATGGCGAAAGATCTACTGCAAGGTATTTTAATATTTTAGAAGATGTTTTGACATATGACTGAAACATCTTCTTGGCTGTTGATGCCCATTGCCAAGAAGTGATCCATCCAAGATGAATCTTTGTTCATGCAGGAGCCTTGTTTCTAAAGCAACTGTGTGAAGAATGAGTGGTTTTATGACAATGCTTACATGGATGAAGATCAAAACAATGATATTTCATATGACCAACTCGATCATAATTTTGGCATTTATCAATATGTTGTGGCTGCTGTGAAAGGAGAGAAAAATCTGGGACATCTGAAGGTGGATAGTCATGAAAAAATCTAACACTCTGAAACTGGATGGGCTTTGAGTAATCTGGAATATGAAAGGACACATGCTTGTCATATCCAAGACCAGTTCTGTGCTTGTTATGGACAAGCTATTCCCAAGGTTTGATGAATGGTTTGGGAAGTGTTGATTGAATTTCGACTCCTGCATGCAAATCTACTCTTGAAGTAGGCACTGAAACATTATTGACTTGTTTCTTATGGGAGTCTCTTTCAATGTTCTGAACAGAAACAGGGTCAGAATGATGACTTCACTGTTGTAATTCTTCAAGTTGCAAAATATCAGTCTGTTCTTGTGCATTTTGCAGAGAGGTTTGAATATCCGTGAGAGTGTCTTTGCTAATTTTAACCATCCCATCAACAATAGAATGTATTAGAGTATTCAACAACTCTAATACATCACCCATTCAATCCATTTCACAACAAATGAGCTGTTAGTAACTTTGATGATAGACTAGAAAGCAATCTCATCAGTTCTACGAATTCGTATATAAATGCTCCAACAAGTATATAAACCAAGTTGTCAGAGCAATTGGACTGACTGTCATGTAAATGGACCGACTCTCAACTTCATGTATGAATACACTGATTTGCATGTATATATGAATTGAACCTCCTTTTTAGATAGTTGGCAATGAAAAAATGCAGTAATCAAGCTTGTTCTACAAGTTTTAGAGACTATAAATTATGTTAGATCTAAGAATTTTGTGATCCATAATATAGATGAATGTCTTTCGGATTAATCACATCATTAGGATTTGGTCGATGTTTCGAACCAACTAATGTGGTTCACCGGTCCTGAGGATGAACCACATTAACTGGTTTGAAACGTCGACCAAATCCTAATGATGTGATTAATCCGAAAAACATTCATCTAGACTATAAATTCTTAAATTACCGCACCAAAGCAACATCAAAACACATAACAAGATACAAAAGTTGAGTTTTCAAAGTTCTTCGTTAAAAAATCACTCCATTTGCTTGCGAACTGCACCTTGGTAAACAACATAACTGGGAAGTTTTTTTTCACAAGTCAATAATGTTCCACCCTCTGTTAATACTTCACCCACAACAGTGGTTTGAGATTAGTAAAGTTTAGACCTACAATTGGCTTTACCTCAGCAACCAAACGTTTCATGTACTAAGTTCTTGTGTAGCCTTTTGTTACAACTATATCCTCACCAAGCTCCTTGAGCATTTCAATTAATTGAGAACTGTCTACGCAGAGAGCAATGTCCAGACCATTCAACGCAAATATTAACCAATTGTCGTGTAAAAATGAATTAGCTTAGCATATAACTTACTGCTCAGCGTTTGGAGTCGATGGACAAGGCTTGAGACATGACGATTTGGTTTCCTGGTGCTGTCTAAGATAATCTTTGGAGCAGATGTAACACATCCACACCTTGGAGAGGATTCCAGCCCATCAATAATGCTATTGTAGCGTCTCAACCAACAAAATTCTTCACTTTTGATCTGACTTCAAGCACAACCGCTATGATTTCGGAGTGAAAGATTCCACAGTCAACAACACTACAGGACTGCAGCAAGGCTGCACCTTCGTTCCTGCGTGGAGGTGAGAAATCCCAACATAAACTTCATTAAATTCTCATTTGAATTGCTCGCCATTATTGCTACTTGTTAACAAAGGATGGACGTGTTGTTGCCTTGCCGCCTACACCTACCTACTAGTTAGTGAGAAAAGCCTTTAACCCCACAATGTGTGGTTGGTGGCAAGAAATTCAGAGAAGGCGCTGTCACCTATTCCTAACTCTCTATGTTTAAGCTATCTCCTAGGTTAGCTATGGGGGGTGGTTCCTAAAGAAAAACTAAGTTAAAGATGAGAGTTTTCTAGGAGAGTTGTTAGAGTGAAACTGAATTTACTTTTTAAAGATTCATGAGCATTTATAAACAACTTTAAAATAATAATGACAAACCATTCGACCATTGCTTTTACAAATAACGTGCTCAAAAGTAAAAATAACGCTCAAAAGAGATGAGAACACAATATTCCTGAAATGGAAACAAAAGATGTTAGTACAAGATATTTGCAAAATAAAATTGATTACGAGATAACCAAATCACAACATTAAAGCATATCTTGTCATAGTTACAAACAACTAAAAATTAGATGCTAAATATGAAATTAGACTTTGCGAATATAGAAAGTAAGCATCATAGTACTTGCATGAGATCAACAACCATCAAAAGACAAGTAAAAGGAAATGTGATGAAGAGTGCTCTTGGTTAATTTTAGTTAACTATCTCTACAACAAATATTTCAAATAAACTCTTCAATCCCCAGACCTCACCCTTGCCCAAATCATGTGGATCTCATAGTGAGGGGTCAACAGGGGAGTAGAGGGTCCCTAGAGGTCTATACAACCAACTTATGTTGGAGGTAAAGTTTTAATAAGTGTTTGTATGAAATCGATGTTGATCAATCCCAATTAAATGATACATGCAATGTTCCACAAGAGATGAGATAACGCTTACTTGCAATAATGAACCAAACTTTGAGAGACAAATAGACTTATGTGTGTTGTAGCATTAAATGGCAAGTGGAATGAAATAAGTTCTCATTAAAAAATGCTTCAATGGTTCCTCAAAATGTATAACATGCATGGACTAAATCGTGAAGCATAAACATTAACTTAATTGAAACTTGCCAACCATGTGAATTGCTCACACACACGAAAAGAGATTTGCTCAAGTTTGTAGCCTTTGGAGCTCATGCATGTAAGTATAATTAAACCCAAAATTTAGTGAGATAGATGTAGAATGCATTAGTTGTTAATTGTTTAGCATGCATGAAATGAAAATAAAAAAATGAGTCAATCCACCCAAGAAGTTCCCTCCTCTTCAAGCAAGGAAGGGGGATACCATGGGAAAAATATCCCAAGCTCTCTCAAGCAAAAAGGTTATTTTATTAGCAATTACAAATGAAGAAAAGAGCCTTTAAGAAGGCTGCCCTAAAGGAGGTCCTTTTACAAAGATAGAGTTTGGAAAAAGCTAGATCTCCTCCTCAAAGATGACAACAAAAACTCATGGGGAAAACCTTCAAAACATAAATTTTACAAGGCTCCAAGGCCCATGGCAAAGATCATGTTGTTGCTGTCCTAAAGGTGCTTACGACCTCCCTAAAATTCAATTTTGAGGTAGTGGAAGGCTTTGCATGCAAGGAGGATCAATAGTTTTCGCCATCTTTTCCTCAAGCTCCTTGTTGTTCATGCTCAAGCTTATGGCCTGCGAAAGAAAATCGATTGTTAGATTGAAATAAACAAGATCTAAAGTACAAATTAATATACAAAGACACTAGCCCAAGAAATGGGAGCGAACCCCCATTCTTGCCTAGTCTAGAAAATGCTCTTGAAGTAGCAAATATGACTTTAAAATGCTCTACAAAGGGAAATTTTTAGATTTTAAAATTTGAAGTAGATGATCAAGTAGCTAGAGAATGAGAAAACTCCCTCTTAGTCTTTCTTTGATGAAAGGCTTGGGGTTGAAAATAGCTGAGTCTTGGATCGCTTTGAATCTAGGAGTGAGTTGGTCTATGTGAGACTTCTCCCACGCCCGGATGGATTTCTTGCACACAATACAAATAGATCTTCCCTACACACTTGAACAAATATCAGTTTGCAAAAGGACTAGAGCATCATAATGAATAAGATAAACCAAACATTCTTCCAAAAATGACTTGGCAAGCTTATTTTTAGAATACTACTCTAAATCAATGATGCATGCAAGACAACTTGCATGTATCAATCCAAGCTAGATAAAAAATATAAACTAATACTGATCAAACATGTAAGTGAATTCAAACATTAGCAATAGTATGGAAATAAATCATCTCATAACACCAAGAGAACATCCGCTAAATAGCCCCAAAGTCTTGATTTTATTGATATGCAAAAATGGCAGAGTTTCCTCAAGCCCAATAGCTCATAACATGATACAATACAATAGCCCATGGCTTTGTTATATAGAGATTCAGGAGCAATTCCCAAGGACGAATGCATGTGAGAAGTGAACTTGGAGCAAATCCAAAGTAAAGGTAAGCCAAGTTCCATCTATGTCACACGGTTCGGGTTCGAATTCGAGTTCGGCAACGATTAAGTTCGATTTGAATTCGAATTTTCTGATGAGGTTCGTAATGAGGTTCGACATTAGGTTCGACTATATATATTTTTCAATATATATATATGGCATAAATTAAAATAAATCAAAATCAATTAATAAATTATAAAACTATGAGTACGAATTTTGATTAGTAAAACCACATGAATAACTTAATAACGAATTTTGATTAGTAAAAACTATGAATAAAAAATTTTTATTAGTAAAATGGACTTTGTTAAATATAGAAATGATAATTTATGTTAAAAAAGTCATAAAATTTATTAAAATCGAACTTCATGGAAAAAAAATCATAAAATTCGCCTTTAGGTTCGATTAGGTTCGCCTTTAGGTTCGACATCAAGTTCGGCATCAGGTTCGACATTAGGTTCGGCATTTAGGTTCGGTGAACCTGATCGAATTCGAAATTTTTTTTTTAGGTTCGCCGAATTTCGAACCTCAAGCTTCAGGTTCGGCGAACCATGTGACATAGAGTTCCATATGGAGAAGACTGAGACACCCAGAGCACAATCGAATTTCTTTGTGCACACTAAGGGAAATTGAATTCCCATATGATCCAGTGAACTCATCCATAAGCCAAACGAAGTCCCGTGCTACACCAAGTCCACCACTACAAACTCAAACCAACTGAAACCGTACCTGTAGATGACCCCAGTGATCTTCTGTGTAGGTCCCTGAGAACTGCGTGTTTCCTTTGAGTGGCTGCGCAGTCTAAGCTCAAGGAATAGCGTAAATCCTTTGAGTGAAGTGTTGAGTGTTGTCGCACTCCAGATAGCTCGTGAGAAGAGGTCCCCACTTGGTCTTCAGTCAACTGATCCTGTAGAATATTCTTTTTATGCTCAACTGCCTTTAATAAATTCGATTTTCCTTGTGTGACTGTTGCTTTATCTCTGGAAAATTCGATTTTAAATAAATAAATGATGAATTAATGGTGCAGTGTGCTCAGTCATTCTCCACATGTCTGTTGAATCAACTCTGACTTAGAATAATTTCCAAGTCATTTTCACGTCATTTTGTCACATGGAATAATTTATTTCTCTCTATTTTATTTAATTTTAGCCTAATTAATTGCCACAATTTCCACTAAACTTAGGAAATGTGGGTTTTGAGGGTCCAAAACTCATTATTAACCTCTCAAAGTGTGTCATAGTAGAAAGTTGAGGGTGAGAAGTGTAATTTTGATTACTCATACCCCATACAACTTCTCTAGACAACACTTATTACAATCCAATTACAATTTTTATTGCAATTTTTGACCCGCGAGAATTCTAAAAAATTAAAAAATGACTGCCTAGACCTAACCAAATTCCACGATTTTTTTTGTGTGATCTAGTATTGTAATATACATTGACTCTAGACACTAAGATGCGTTAGGGGCTCAACCTTCAAGCCGTCACTCTGGCTTTGGGGCAATGCAATGAGTGAAAAAATGTAAAAAATTATTTGTCGCTAAAAAAAGGAATAATTAACCAAATAAAAGATACACTCGAAGGTGCACTCGCTTGCTGATCGAGTCCCAACATCCTAGGCCTGTTACAGACTATATACTGACTCAAATTGATCATTACTAGCATCACTTATTACAATTCCTCGTAGGGCGTGCAATCTGGGTACAAGAGAAAGATGATGAGAAATAGAAGTAGAGTTAAAAAACTCTGTTGAACTGATGATATCTGATGGTACAAATGTCTTCTGGTTCATTCTTGGGCATGGAGTCTTCTCATTATCATTAGGTGCCACTCCAGTGGTCAACATTTGGCTCCATATGGGGATGCATGCTAGATATGAAGTGATAGTGTGCAAGGACCTGGAATCTGCATGCACCAACCAAGGATATCTATTAGCAGTATCCATTCAAAACATCATCGAATAAAATCAAGTACAGAAATGGAAATTTTATTCTAAGAGCACAAAATATCAATTTATTCATGAACGAAATCTATTTAAACAAAATTTACAAGGGATAGGGTTAGGAATATGATACACAGGATGCCCCATGGCATCAAATGTCTTCGGTGAAATCCATCTTGAGAACCTGCCTACTCACAAACAAATCCATAGGCTCTTTCTCTGATGTGCCTTGTCCAATTTTGACTATCTTGGGACTATGATTTGCCCCAATGTTAACCTGTCTGTGGCCATCAGATATACCAAACCTCTTCCTTTTCCTTTTTCGACTTTTGACCCGTTGAGGCTTGCTCCTGCTCAAAACTGGTGGTTCATTTTTTATATCCTTTTTCTTTTTTCGTTTTTTTCTTTTCTTCCTGGTTAGTTGCGATGGCAATGATGATGCAATTACTGCCAATGCTACAACTCTGTCTTGAAAATGCTCTGATGGAAGATTTGAAGTACCCCCACTTTTTGAGCTATGCCTAATCTATTCATTTTGAATTTGTTCTGTTAAGGGGGGAAGAAAATTCGTTAACACAACATCACTTCCTGTCTGGCATGATCTATAGATAATCTCATTGTTGGGTTTCCTTGGATCCTCAACATGATATCTTTTCTCTAACTCTCGATCAAGTTTGACAAAGTTATTATCTGGCATGGGGATGGTGGCATATGACAAGTCCATTTGAAGGCTACCACCTAAATCTGATGCCCATTTTCTTGATAGGAGCATTCCCCATGAATCAGGAACATCTATCACAACAATATCCATAATCATTATTTTGTCTGGGTATGCAGCTAGGAAAACCTGTAAATCTTTAATTATCCCACACACTTCAATTCTTTTAGAATCCATTGAACATATGTTGTGATAGGGCCTAGATACCCTTAAATTCAGTTGCTCCATGACTTTCTTGGTCATGACATTTGATGAAGCCCCTGAATCAAGCATGAAGTTGTGTAAAAGACGATCATTCACTATCAAAGAAACATAAAATGGTAGATGATCTTCGTTCCCCACATAACAGTTCATACTTTTCAATACAATTTCTTCATCTTCTGGTTCATTATTAGGCTTTTCTTCCCTTTGAGTAACTTCAATTGCACTTAGTAACTTGGCCCTTTGAGATGGTATCTTTAAAAGCTCTGTCACTGGGATAGAAACCTTTGCATTATTCACCTAGTTGCCCAAGTCAAAATTTAATTCTGAAGTAGGAGGAGAAAAATTTCTGTGATTATTTCGGTCTTGAATATCCCTTCTCTGATAAGTCATCCCTTTGTGTTTTGCCATAGCAAGAATTTGTCCAGATGTAGGCTTTTCCCCAAAAATCTTAGTGACTTTGTCAAGATTTGCAATCATATTGTCAACCCTAAGATTATTAGGACTATGGTCAATCCCTTGCTCACTTTCAATGGTGTATATTTGATCTTCCATGGAGAACATATTGATTTGACCACTAGTTCCTACATGTTCATCTCCCAACATGCTATCTTCCATAATTCTCTTTACATATGGGCATGTGGCTTCTTCATGGAACTGATTACATGGCCTACAAAAAGGGGGAATTTGATCGACCATGTTGTTGGATTCCAATGGAATTGAAGGCCTATAATATTGTTGAGGGCCTTTATTCTTTTGCCATCCATTATTTGGCCTAGGTTGGATTCTTCATCATCCCAACACTGCCTCTGCTTCTGCACCCATTGCTCCAGTCATCTTGCTACTGTCTTAAGGCTCCCGTAGCTCGAATGTGATTCAAGAGTTTGGGCACCTCAAGGATCCTGCCTCCACCATCTGTAGCTGCTCTACAGATCTATATCGCCCCATCTCTTCTCTTGAGGCACATGAGCACTCATGGTCACATCATCTTCGCTACCACTGTCCCCTTTCGCCGCTGTTGCCTTGGAATTTGAAGCTTCCTTGTCCTTCTGCTTAGGACAAGTGTTGGCGAAGTGTCCAAGTTCGCCACATTTGAAGCACCGGACCTTGGATAGGTCCTTCTTCTTCTGCCCTTGTTGCCGTTGTCCCTTAGATGATAGGGTTGCATCTTCCTCCTCCTCCTTCTTTACCTTGACACCACTATTGATGAATTCCCTCTTGGTCACCCTTCGGATCTCCTCTTATCGAAGGATTGCCCACATGTCACGCCAATTTGGGAGTTGTGCTCTTCCCAAGATGCTTTGGACAAAGGTCTCCCACTCATCGGTGACTACATTCAGAGCAGTCCTCACCATGAGTCCATCATCCAGAGTTGCCCCCATGGTAATCAACTGATTTTGGATAGTCTGCAATCTGAAGAGGAAGGGATCGATCTTCTCTCCCTTGTGCATCTGGAACATCTGCATCTGGTTCTCTAGAAGCATCTTCTACTAGACGGAGCTTCCTTGATACAGCGTGGTCAGAGTTGTCCACACCTCATTTTCCGTCTTCTTCTCGGTAATATGCGGGACCATGTGATCCTTTATTCCGTCCATGATCAAGTGCTTAGCCCGCGCTTGATTTTCGTTGAACTTCTTCAGAGCATCCGCATTGGTCGACACAACTAGAAAATTTTCTGCGTGGTCTCTAATACTGTACTCCTCCAGGACTATCAGGATTCTGGTTTTCCAGATCGCAAAGTTAGAGACACCTTCTAACCAATCTTGATTTCTTAGCCCGTACGGGGCCATCTCTGCTCAAATTGTCGAAATAGGTCCTCTTCTCCCTTCTACCGTTGCTGCACTCAACAGAAGATCGAATCTGGGTTTCTTGGCGATAGAAACCCTCTAGAGAAACTGCTCCCTTTGACAACTGATTTCCCTTTCGGAAATCCTCTGCCAATTCTGTCGAATCAACCCTCTACGATCACCCTCCTGATTGAATCGTAGATTTCTTGGCAAAAGTCTGCTGAGGGACTGTTTCACCTCACTTTGTCACCTTTGCTAGGCACTGTTCTGCACCGACAGAATCGATGCCTCACCAACAACTTTTGAAGATCAGAAGCTGCACTTCCAGCCCCGACAATCTGCACAACGTCTCTCCAACTCGGACTACGTCACCCTATAGGGCCTGCATCAGCCACTGCGTCAAGCCAACATGAACTTGACAGGCACTGCGTCACCCACTAGGGCCTGCTCCAGCGCTACATGAGCAGACTGGCTCTGCGTCCCTCCTGGTGCTGCGCTGCCTTCTCCCGGATCTGTTTTGCTTCAACTGCCATTCCTATAACAAAAATTTTCAGCTCCTTGGTGATGGCTTCAACTTGATCTCACTGCTCTGATACCATGTGAAAATTTCTTAATACAAAATTACAAAAACCCTACTGCAGTATCTCGATTTACTTCTCCTACTTGTGATTTAATTATACAAGTTATTTTTAGAAAATATTCAGAAAATATCGAAGTAAACACAACTAGCAACTTACACAAATACAGATAATTTACTGAACATCATGCACATATGACAAAGGACACATGATTTTTCAGACAAATGTCCCTGGAAAAACCCAATGCGGGAAAACCAGTGCAGCAGTTCTGAGGGTTTATTATTGTTAAGCAACAATATTCTGAGTACATCTAGGGTGCCATAATTCGGCTCACCCAACAAAGAAAACCTCGACATCAGAGAAAAATGTGAGTTTTATCTCACTCTGCAAGTCCTAGTTGATCCGGATGAGTCACTGGTGAAACCCTAGTTAGCTCTGCGCATTGTCTACGCTGCCATTGCGTAAGGCTGCATGGCCTTGGCCGAGGGACTGTGTCACCCTTGCTCTGCTCTGATCAGCTTCTCCCGATCAGCCCTGCCGGCTTATAAACCCCAATCTCCAGCTAATTTCAGACTTTTCCTTGGAGGCTCTGCGCTGCCCCTGCGTGGGCCTACGTCACCCTGTCAGGGTCTGCGTCACACCCTCTAATGGCTGCGCTGCCTCCACTGCGTCTTTGCTGCCCTTGCTCTACGTTGTACTCTTGGTCTTCCGACCATTCACTGCATGTGCCCCTCACTGCTTCTTTGAATCACTCAGATCTGATCTTTGTCCGAGCATTGCTCCATCAGAAAAATTCGATCTCTTAGACTCACTATGTGTCTCCTCCAATTGACCCCAAGCCTCCCTTTAATACTTTTCTCGTTGAGAAATCAACGGCCGTGATCTAATCACTAATCAACGGCTAAGATTAGAGAAAGCTTGATCCACGTCACTTAGAACATTCTCATCACATGTGTAAATTAATTCACTTTAATTTTTCAATTTTCCTAAGTTAGACTTAGGGTCTCCATTAAAAAATTTAATTATTTGAATAAATTTTACACTAGATGGAATTTCTCCAAACGATTTCTAGGTCTTGGATATCTCGTGTTGTAGCCCCTCCACCAAGTTTCAGAGCTAGAGCACATCTGATGCTACCCAAAATCTCAACAATGCCCTAATCCTGCAGATGTTCCAATGCTTCTTCAACATTAGGAAACATCATCCTGACACAGTCATTGCACACATGCAGTCCATTTTGTCCTCTTGTATAGGAGGCCATGATGCCATTTGCAGAAGATTGCAAACTAGATTGTTGGCCATCTGGAGGAGAGAATAATTGGTCTCACCTGCTGCTTATGAATTAGCCGAAAGGTTGGTTGAGCAGAACATTGGGTTGTTCCGAAGACAGTTGACCAGGGAGGAGCTACTTAGGTTTGGTGGATCATGGAGCAAGAATGAGTTGAGGAGGAAGGGACTTTGCTTCATCTGGAAGGGACCTTGGGGACCTGACCACTCATGCTTGAGTAACATTGGGGAAATGAAAGAGGTAGAGCAGGAGGAGATTCCTTTTGACTTTTAGGGTGAGGATTCTTCTTTGGACTCATCCATGGGTTCATACGAGGATGCCTTTGAGGAGCATGAGTCATGTGGAGTTGTTAACAGCAGGTTCGATTTATATTCCAGTATGTATGATGAGTGTTGATTTTTGGTAGCATAGAATGTGCTCTAAGTCTCAAACTTTGTGGAAGGGGCTTAGACACATGCATTACAAATAACCCAGAAATCGTTTTGGGAAATTCCACACAAATAATTTTATAAGAAAAAATAATTATTTTTAATGAGGACCCTAAGTCTAACTTAGGAAACCCCGGATGCGGGTGCCAATGTGGTTAAGGAGCGTGAGAGGACAGGAGCAGTCGGACGGGAGGCCACATGCCTTCCCTCACGGCAGCATTGACTCCACTTGTCCGACAGAGCTCGCAGCGCCAAGGTTCATCTATCCGTAGTTATTTCTCTCCCGCTTGAGTTTAATGGAGCTTGATATGAAGGCGATTTTCATTATCGTTGAGGCGGTTCGAGGCAGCCTCGACTGCAGTTCCCACATCTCGCAAAAGATTTGCAAGCCTGGTTATTCAATGCGGCGTTTGGAAAGTTGCAGGTTGAGTTTTTTAAATGCCATGGAGCCGCTAGTCTCCCAGCCGATGAATTCGCAATGCAACTCTGTTCTGGACAGAGCCAGAGAGCGCACCACCACTGGTAAGCGCAGCCGTCTAACCTGTTGTCTGCAGCCCGATGATAGCATACACATTTCTGTAGCTGGCCCTTGTTTGCCCGCGACAGTGGTTCTAGGCATTCCTCCTGCTACGCGCTCTCAGGTGCTTCAGAGCTCCAGTCCTGTTAAAGCTGTAAATATGCCTAGGCTGAGGCAAAGGATGAGGTGCAGGAGGGGGTCTTCTCGCTCTGCCAGAAGGCATTCTCCTTCTCTTTCTTCTTCCCCGACTGACACCTCCGCTCATTCTGACAGCCTCCCTCGCCTCCTCCGTGGGCGCTTGCTCCGTTCAGGCCGAAGGTTAGACTCGCCATCTGGGGATGCGCTGCCTGCTCAGTCGCACACGGCCCTCTTCTCGTTTGACTGTGCTCTTAACAAACCTCGTGTTACTGTGGCTATCTCCGTGGTCTTCTTGGAGGAGCCTATTCCGGAGAACCCGCCTGAGGAACCTGCTCCAGGCGACGGCACACAAATGAACACGATGCAGCAGAGCGCGAGTGGTCTGCCTGAGGTTTCCAGGGCGTCTCTGCAGGAGGAAACTGTTCGCGTTCAGGCCTCTGTCGCTGAAGCTCCTACTGCTGCCCACCACAATGATGAATTCTCCCGCGCTCACAGCAATCCAGAAGACTTCGGCTGCAGGATTGAGGAGGTTCCTCCGGATGAGTAACCCGTCCCTCCTTTCTGGTTTCTTTTGTGTTTTCTCGGCCCTCTCTGAGGGCATGTTTTGCTATGCCAATGCTTATCTCAATTCTGGTCCAATTTTTGCAAAAGACCAGTTTCTGTCCTCACAGTGGTCTCGTCTTGTAATGGTCCAGTGTTATAGCTATGCTTATAGTTTCAAGTTTATGTCTTTCCAGCTCGATCCCCTGCGTGGGATTTTTTCTGTCCTGGGTTATTCAAGATGGCGCCCCTTGCAGGGCTGCCAAAATCAAGTCACTGTCAGCTTAAATTGCCTCTCTGAAGGCACAGATATGGCCAAGGCCAGTTGTACAATATTTTTTCACTGTTAATAGATTACTTTAACTTAGCAAAAAAAAAAAGTCTAACTTAGGAAATTAAAATAATTAATCAGTATTAATGTAAATTGTGGGTGAATCTTCTAGATAAAGCAGATCAAGTCTAATATAATCTTAGCCATTGATTGGAGATCTAATCTCGGTCGTTAATTAGTCAACGAGAAGGCTGTAAAGAAAGACTTGAGGGTCATTTGTAAATCACACCGAGAGGATCTAGAGATCGAATTTTTCTGGCGGAGCAATGCTCGGAAGAAAATCAGATCTAAGTGATTCTTGATTGCAGTGGAGGGGCAGAGTAATTCCGGTTGGAGATTTTCCTGAGCTGGAGAATACATCGCAGATAAGACAGAGAAGATCAGCAAAGGCAGCGTAGCAGCTACGCAGAGGCAGCGCTGTAGCCTTGAGGAAATCCGAAATTCCGTTGAGAATCAGTGGGATTTAGTGTCGTAAAGTCGAGGTGTGAGACCGAAAGGGGCCAAAGGTTCAGATCCAGCTAGCAGAGGACCAGCAGTGCAGAAGCCACGCAGAGTGATCCAGAGACTACGCAGAGCAGTGGAGGGCTTGCCATCCGAGGTTTGTTGGTTAGTCGGGCTTCTAGTATTAGTGTGAGATTTCTCTCACTAACTCTATGTTAGTCATATTCTCTGCAGGGATTGCCAAAAAGGCATCTCGGATTTGTATTCAAAAAATTACTATCCTCAGATCTGCTGCACCGGTTTTCCTGCATTGGGTTTTTCCGGGGACGTTTGTCCAAAAATAACGGTTTCCTATGTGTGCATTATTCTTTCTTGCTTAGTTTCTGTTTTCAAAAATGTATTTTAATGGGTGAGGGTTGTTTCAGTAACTGCTTCGATATTTAAAAAAATAATCTTTTAATAACTTGTTAAATCAGATTTGTAAGTAGGAGAAGTAGTTCATCTTGTTGCGGTAGGGATTCCAGATCTATATCTTGGAATTTTCACATGGTATCAGAGTGTGTATTGTGAAATAGGAAGCGCAGATCCACCGCTGAGTTGGAGGCCGAAGAGCTGCAAAAAGCAACAATTCGAATCCCAGAGGGATTGCACAGTCCAGGCCAGGAGGGCTGAAAATTCCAGGAAGGTCTCTCTCTGAGTGAGTTGACAGAGAGGTAAGACTTCTAGATCGAAATTTTTTCCAACGTAGAGGGAGCAGTGCAGAGCTAGTGGGACGCAGTTTTTGCAGGTAGATCTTGATTTTTGCCGTGCGAAAAGTGTCAGAAGAAGAAGCGACTCAATGAGGGAATTCTCTCTCTCAAGAAGTTCCTTGCTAGGGAATTTCAGTTTTGCCAAGATCTGAGCAGCAGATCTATGAGCTCCATAAGGAGTGCGTAACCCTGTCTAGTGCTGCGTAGAGGGAGAAGAAGAGGAGTAGATTTGACATTTTTCGATGGCCATGGCAGCTCACGGGCTTAGAGATCAAGACCGGTTGGAGGGAGCCTCCAACTACGTGATCTGGAAGGCAATGATCACTTGTCTTCTAGATGAATACGATCTCAAGATCTTCGTGACGAACACTGTCGCTGTCCCTACAGACCAGATCCATTGAAGCAATACAATGCTGATATGGTGAAGGCAAAAAGGCTAATCCTTGATGGAGTCAAGGATCACATTGTGTCCCATATAGCTGGAAAATATACTGCTAGACAGATGTGGGAAGCCTTGGCCACACTATATGAGGGATCTTCCGAGTAGTGGAAGATGTACCTTTAGCAGCAACTGAGGATGGCGCAGATGCGGAAAGGGGAGCACATTGATCAGTTCCTGTCGAGACTTCAAGAGATTCTTGACCAACTTGTAGCAGTAGGGTATACCCCTTCTCCCGCAACGATGGTGAGACTGGCATTGAATGCAACCATTGATGATTGACAAGTATTTGTCTAGAGCATCCTGGGAAGAGAAACCTTGCCAGGCTGGGTAGAGATGCGGGTTGCTCTTCATCGAGAAGAGCTAAGGAGAGACTTGGTCAAGTGCAAACTTGATGGCAGCAATGGCAGTGGATTGAAGGTGAAGCAGGAGGAGGAAGATGCAGTCGTTGCATCCAAAGGGCAACAGGAGCAACGATAACGTAAGAAAGATGTCTCGAAGGTCAAGTGCTTCAAGTGTTGTGAACTTGGTCACTACGCTTCCCAGTGTCCTTTGAAGAAAAAGGACAAGGACGAAAAGCATGGTCCGAAGGTTGCAACTGTGAAGATAGATGAGGATGAGTATGCCATGAATGCCCACGCATCTCTAGGAGGGAGATGGGGCAACATTGAGCTGTAGTTCAGCAGAACTGCAGTTGGGCAGGATCCTGGAGGAGTCCACCTCTAGGATCACAACCTTGCTACAGGTGCCCATAATCAATAGTAGCAGGCTGGAGAAGTTTTCAGTCGGTGCAGAGGAGTGCAGAGACGACAAATGTAGTAGTTAGCAGTGCTAACTTCTGCGTAGCATTGAGCAGAGTTGTAGCAGTTCAGAGGGACACAGTGCAGAGCAACAACAACGAGTGGTTTAGAGGGACAACGTGGGACTAGCAGCAGTGAGCGTTTCAACATCGAGATGCATCCTGAACACTTGTTCAGATTCATGGATGTTTTTCAATTGCTTCTCTCAGTCGCTGAGTTGCAGTGCAGTGTTAGTAGTGGCAGTGCTAGCAGCAGATGCAACATTTGAGAGGGAGTTGCAGTACATATGTAGTGTTGATCGTGGCAGGGTTAGCAATAGTACAATGCACCAACAATGCAATGATTGATGGGAAGCATGTCAGACATCATTAGCGCAGAGGGAGATGCTTCAGAGTCAGAGCAGTGTGCAGCAGGGTATATTTGTTAGAGCACATTTCTCGCAAAGAGGGAGTGTTGATTTTTGGTAGCATCGGATGTGCTCTAAGTCTTAAACTTTGTGGAGAGGCTTAGACACATGCATTACAAATAAACTAGAAATTGTTTTGGGAAATTCCACCTAGAAAAAGTTTTATAAAGAGAAATAATTATTTTTAATGAGGACCCTAAGTCTAACTTAGGAAATTAAAATAATTAATCAGTATTAATGTAAACTGTGGGTGAATCTTCTAGATAAAGATGATCAAGTCTAATATAATCTTAGTCGTTGATTGGAGATCTAATGTCCGCCGTTGATTTGTCAATAAGAAGGCTATAAAGGAACACTTGAGGGTCATTTGTAAATCACATCGAGAGGATCTAGAGATCGAATTTTTTTGACGGAGCAGTGCTTGGAAGAAAATCAGGTGTAAGTGATTCTTGATTGTAGTGGAGGGGTAGAGTAATTCCGGTTGGAGATTTTCCTAAGCCGGAGAATACATCGCAGAGAAGACAGAGAGCATATCAATAGAGGCAGCGTAGAAGTTATGCAGAGGTAGCACTGCAACCTTGACGAAATCCGAAATTCCGTTGAGGATCAGTGGGATCCAGTGTCGGAAAGCCAGGGTGTGAGACCGTAAGGGGCCAGAGGTTTAGATCCAGCCAGCAGAGGACCAACATTGGAGAAGCTACGCAGAGTGACACAGAGACTGCGTAGAGCAGTGGAGGGCTTGCCATCCGGGGTTTGTTGGTCAGTCAGGCTTCCAGTATCAGTGCGATATTTCTCTCACTAACTCTCTGTCAATCATACTCTCTGCAGGGATTGCCAGAATGGCATCCCAGATTTATATTCAGAAAATTACTGCATAATATATAAACCCTTAGATCTGCTGCATCGATTTTTCTGCATTGGGTTTTTCCGGGGACGTTTGTCCAAAAATAACGGTGTTTTGTGTGTACGTTATTCTTTCTTGCTTAGTTTCTGTTTTCACAAATGTATTTTAATGGGTGAAGGCTGCTTCCGTAACTACTTCGATATTTTAAGAAGTAATCTTTTAATAACTTGTTAAATCAGATTTGCAAGTAGGAGAAGTAGTTCAACTTGTTGTAGTAGAGATTCTAGATCTAGATCTTGGAATTTTCACAATGAGCAATTAGTGGACCTTATGGGAGACATTCAAGATGATGAGTCACCAGTGATGATTCAACATGAGCAGCATATGGTGGAGCATGAGTCTGCTGAGGAGGATGATGTGCACAGTATGCATGATGAGCCTTTTGGGGAGAGCCAGTTGGAGGTTCATATTGAGCTCGTGATGGAGGAGGATGAGTAGCCACCCTTGGGGTCAACCATTGATGAGGAGCAGACATATGTACAGACAGCTAGCAGGGTGGTAGTATTTGTAGATACTTGTCCTTAGGAGGTGTTGGAGGTTGACAGGGTAGTGTTGTAGGAGGCTAGTAGACGACAAGAGCGTAGAGTTTCTGATTAGAGGAGGGAGGAGTTGTTGGAGATGGTATTGCATCCATCTTTGGGCCGACCCACTGATGAGGTGCGGGTAGATGCACAGGAAGCTGGCAGAGCTGCAATACTTTTAGGGAGCAACATTTTCCAGGAGTACATAGATAGGGCTTGCAACACAGTTTGGCCACTTGGACCCATTACAGGGAGAGAGGATTGTTGACTGACCAAGAAGGGTTGTGTGGGAGGGGCACGATGCAGCATAGGGGACTTATCACATATACAGGTGCCTATGCATTCGATCCTCCCCACAAAATGGATTAGCGAGATGTCATGAGTTGGTATCCTTTTGATGAGGTATCATCCTTAGTTCCGGGCACAGTACAATAAGAGCCCTTAGATGAGAGGGTTACTACATGTTTAAGTGGGAAGTGGGACGTGGACCGATAGTTCATCAGTATTTCAATAGCACTAGCCCAACATCTGCAGAGTGGGGTTGACCTCGGCCTATACCAGAGGTTGGATTGGAGAGAGGTGATGAGTTTGCATTCGCTTGCTGGAGCAACAACTATAGCTGGAGACGGAGCACAGTTCGAGCCATGGGACTTGGCTGATGATTGGCCATGGTGGCATTGGGATCCAGGTGGGTATACTAATAACAGGTTGAGGCAGAGATGGGCATGGGATCCAGGTGGGTCTTCTAATAGCAGGTTGAGGCAGAGATGGGCATGGGATCCAGGTATTGAGGGATCCAGTCATGTTTGGATTGCTTGCAGGCATGCCGTGGACCAGTGGTTCATATGGGATCCTGGTTTCAGTTTGTAGATGCTTCTACAGTGGACAAGTGCAGATTACTTTAGGGCAAACAATCTTGGGGTGGGAGGATTTGTCATATCCCCATTTTTATTTTCCTCCATAGTACAGCTAGGGGGGTTTTCCAGGGCACGAGATGGGAAAATCATGGGAGCGGGTTTATGTCATCAGGGGTTCTGAGGGAGTTTTTATTCCATCACCTGCACAATTGACTTTTGTTCTGTTGCATTCCGACAACTTTCAAAAAATTGCATTATTATGGGGCCTAACTTTGTTAATTATGCTCGGGGTGGCGTTTCGGGAGGATTAATTGATGTAACACCTCAGTGTAATAGGATTAATTGATGTAACACTGGGAGGATTAGAACCAGAACGAGAAGATCTACAGGATTGGATTATGAGAAGTGTTGATTTTTGTAACATCAGAAAGTGATATAAGCCTCAAATTTGGTGAGGAGGCTTAGACACCAGTGTTCCAAAGAACCTAGAAACTGTTTGTGGAAATTCCACTTGGTTCATGTTTTATTAAAATAATTAATTATTTTAATGTGGACCCTAAGTCTAAACTTAGGGAAATTAAATAATTAATGTGTATTAATAAAACTAGTGTGAATCTTCTAGAGAACGAAGATCAAGTCAAGTTTTAATCGTAGCCATTGATTAGACTTTTAATCTAGGTCGTTGATTCATCAATGAGAAGATTATAAAAGAAGGCTTGAGGGTCATTTGGAAAGTAAGCCTGACAAGCATTCACTAACTCGAGGGAAGTCAATTTTGAAGGAATAGAATTCGATTTCAGAGAGAGATTTGCAGGGTGAAGGAAGCTGAGGGTTTTGGCAGTGTCAGGGTTCGAGGGAAGGAGGCAGTAGAAGAACAGAGAAGCAACACGCAGGAGCAGCGCAGTGGCCTCACACAGTGGTGACGCAGACATACGCTAGCTCTACGCAGAGGGGCACACAAGAGAGACGCAAAGTGACGCAGGGAGGGTTGGTGAATCCCTTGGGTGTTAGAAATTCTTCCGAGAACTGTAGAAGAATTCTCTCAGCTGTATCTCAAGAAGTTTTCTCAATTGTTTCTGTCAAACTTTCCTTGTAAAGATTTCACTGCTGAAGAATAATACAAACCCTCATCTACTGCACCGGTTTTCCCACATTGGGTTTTTCCGGGGACAATTGTCCAAAAACAACTATGTCTATGTGATTGATTCTTATGCTTGTATTTTCTGTTGTTCTGTTCTTTGCATATACATGAGTGATTACTGCAGAAGTGTTTATTTCAAAATTTACTGGAATAATTCTGTAAATAACTTATTATAAGAATAAGTAGGAGAAATAAATATATCACTGCAGTAGTATTTCAAGATTGAAATTTTCACATGGTATCAGAGCTGAGATTGAGTAATAGGAGTGGAGATTCTGCAATGGAACGAAGATCAAACATCGCTGCAACAACAACTCGTAAGGGTTCACACAGTTCTCCAGATAAGAGGGAAAGCATGAAAGAGTAGATGGATCACAACATTTCTGTCCTGGCATCTAGACTGGAAGAAGAATTTGCTTGTGTGTCAAGCTCTGCTTCTCCAGAGATCTGGTATATTGATAGTGGAGCTTTTGCTCACATGACGGGAGTACGGGAATGTTTCTCAAGCTACCAAGAAGAGCAGATGAATTTTAAAATCACCATGGGAAATAAGGCGAAATGTACCCCTGTTGGAAGAGGTACCATAGTGGTTCAAACAGAAGCTAGAAATAAGCTTCGGGCCACCAATGTGCTGCATGTGCCTGGTTTGGGGATGAACTTACTCTCTGTGTCGCAACTTCAAAACAAAGGTTATGATGTTTACTTCATTGGCAAAAGAGTATACATCAAACGCCCGAGTTGGAAGAAGAAAGCACAAATCATAGTTAGAAGCAATAATCTCTACAAGTTACAGCTAGAATCCCCAATGGCGCTGATATGCAGCACTGATGAGAAGGATTTGAATGAACTATGGCACATGCGAATGGGGCACTTACACCATGGGGCTTTAAGAATTCTCAAGAAGACTGTCACGGGAGTTCCAGAACTGAGCACCAAGCGAGATGATGTCTATAGAAGGTACATATTGGGAAGTATGCCAAGGCAACGTACCATAGAAGCAGCAGTAGGGCTAAAAGAGTGTGTTGGGCTTAAGACACTCGGAGATCTTCGGACCATTGTCCACTAGAGCTCTTAGTGGTGCTGAAAATTTCATCACCTTTATTGATGACCATTCCAGGAAGACTTGGATCTACTTTTTGAAGACCAAGGAAGAAGTCTTTGATTGATTCAAAAAGTTTAAAGCTCTGGTGGAGAATCTAACAGGAAAGTGGATAAAGACATTGCGATCAGACAAAGGTGGAGATTACACAGATAAAGACTTCACAGAGTTCTGCGCAAGGGAAGGCATCAGAAGGGAGTGGACTGCTCGGTATAATTCAGAGCAGAATGGAATTGCAGAGAGAAAGAATAGAACTATTGTCGAGGCTGTAAGGGCAATGCTATATGATCAAGACATGCCCAAATTCCTATGGGCTGAAGCTTGTAATACAACTGTCTATGTACAGAACAAGATTTCTCACAATGCATTGGGTAAGATCACTCCAGAAAGTGTCTTCACTGGCAGGAAGCCAGAGGTAAGCCACTTTAGGATCTTTGGCAGTGTGGCATACTGCCATGTACTCAAAGAGAAGAGGAAGAAACTGGATAAGACTGTGAAAAAGGGATATCTGGTGGGATATAGCGAGAATGCAAAGGCTTACCGCATCTACATTCTTGAGAGCAGGAAGATTGTAGTACGGCGGGATGTCAAGTTCATGGAGGAAAGGGCTTTCAAGAAATTGCGAGAGATGCCTTTTGCAACACAGTGCGAGGAGGATCCGCTGGTCCAACCACAACGACCTGTGTAGGATAACACAAGTGCTTCTCCAAGGCACGAGGATCCAAGGGATACATCTCCCGAGGAGTTGTAGGAAGGGGAGCGGGTAGATCCACCCACTACCAGTTGTAGGACGAGCAGGGAATTACAACAAATTTTGAGGGACACAGAGGAGTTTGTCAGAGCCCCCAGAAATGAGAAGAGGTAGCGCAGGCAACTCGACAGGTGCCAAGCCTTAAGCCCAAGTTGAGGAACCCTCTAGTTTTCAAGAGGTAGCTTAACAACAAGTGTGGGTAGATGCGATGGTGGAAGAATACAGCTCCATGATGACAAATGATGTCTAGGAAGTGGTTCCTAGGCCTCAAGACAAATCAGTTGTGGGTTCGAGATGGATCTACAAGATCATATATGCTGCAGATGGCGACATCAAGAAATTTAAAGCCATGTTTGTGGCTAAGAGGTATGCTCAGAAGGAAGGGATAATCTATGAAAAGACCTTCACCCCAGTAGCCCGATATACTTCTATTAGATCCGTGATATCCCTTGCTGTGCAGATGGGATGGGAGATTCACCAGATGGACGTCAAGACTGCATTCTTGAATGGGGTGATAGAAGAAGTATATATTAAACAACCAGAGGGCTTTGAGACGCATGAGCAGAAAACTCATGTGTGCAGGCTCAAGAAGGCCTTGTATGGACTGAAGCAAGCCCTTAGGGCTTGGTATGGTTGAATTGACAGCTACTTGTAGAAGATGGGATTTGTCAAGAGTGATGCAAATCCCAATCTCTACTATCTGAGAGTAAGGGATGAGCCTCTGATACTGGTGCTGTATGTAGATGATCTATTTCTGACAGGATCATCTAGGCTCATCAAGGACTGCAAGGAGAATTTAGGTGTAGAATTCGACATGAAGGACCTAGGGCTGATGCATTATTTTATGGGGTTGGAAGTTTGGCAACAGAAGGGTGAGTTCTTCCTTAGTCAAGGAAGATATACTACAAAAATTTTGAAGGGGTTTCAGATGGAGGATTGTAGACCCATGGCTACTCCAATGATTACCAACTGGAAGAAAATTGATACGTCTGAAGATGATGTGGCTGATCCTATCTTGTATAGGCAGCTCATAGGATCTTTGATGTATCTGGTCAACACTAGACCAGACATCTGTTATGCTGTTAACACTCTTAGTCAGTTCATGGTGGAACCTAGAAGGGCTCATTGGGCAGCAACCAAACATGTTCTCAGATATCTACAGGGAACAATCAAGCTTGGATCGAAATATGCCCGAGGCAATGACATCAGGTTGAGTGGGTTCATTGATGCAGATTGGGATGGAAGCCCAGTGGATCAGAAAAGTACCAGTGGGTACTGTTTCAGTGTTGGATCAGGAATGACCTCTTGGTGCAGCAGGAAACAAAAATCCGTGGCTTTGAGCTCAACAGAGGCAGAATATATGGCAACAAGCATGACTTCATGTGAGGCCATATGGCTTCGGAAATTGCTTGTGAACTTACTCAAGGAAAAGATGGAAGCGACCAACATTTTATGTGATAATCAGAGTTGCATCAAGCTCTCTGAAAATCCTGTGTTTCACGATCGGTCGTAGCACATTGACATCAGGTGTCACTTCATCAGAGACTGTGTCCTTGCTAAGAGGGAGTGTTGATTTTTGTTGCATCGGAAAGTGAGTCTCAAATTTGGTGAGGAGGCTTAGACACCAGTATTCAAAGAGCTTAGAAACTATTTGTGGAAATTCCACTCGGTTCATGTTTTATTAAAATAATTAATTATTTTAATGGGGACCCAAAGTCTAAACTTAGGGAAATTAAATAATTAATGGGTATTAATAGAACATAGTGTGAATCTTCTAGAGAACGAAGATCAAGTCAAGTTTTAATCGTAGTCATTGATTAGAATTCTATTCTGGGCCGTTGATTCATCAATGAGAAGATTATAAAGAAGGCTTGAGGGTCATTTGGAAAGTAAGCCGGGCAAGTGTTCAGTAACCCAAGGGAAGTCGATTCTGAAGGAATAGAATTCGATTTCAGAGGGAGATTTGCACGGCGAAGGAAGCTGAGGATTTTCGCAGTGTCAGGGTTCGAGGGAAGGAGGCAATAGAAGACCAGAGAAGCAACACACAGGAGCAGCGCAGAGGCCTCACGCAGTGGTGACACAGGCATACGCTGGCTCTACGCAGAGGGGCACACAAGAGAGATGCAGTGACACAGGGAGGGCTGGTGAACCCCTCGGGTGTCAGAAATTCTTCCGAGAATTGTAGAAGAATTCTCTCAGGTGTATCTCAAGAAGTTTTCTCAATTGTTTCTGTCAAACTTTCCTTGTAAAGATTTCACTGCTGAAGAATAATACAAACCCTCATTTGCTGCACCGGTTTTCCCACATTGGGTTTTTCCGGGGACAATTGTCCAAAAGCAACTGTCTATGTGATTGATTCTTATGCTTGTATTTTCTACTGTTTTTTTCTCTGCATATACATGAGTGATTACTGCAGTAGTGTTTATTTCAAAATTTACTGGAATAATTCTGTAAATAACTTAGTGTATAAATAAGTAGGAGAAATAAATCTATCACTGCAGTAGTATTTCAAGATTGAAATTTTCACAAGAAGTGGCTTTCAGTGGTCGAAGAGAGTACAGTGGCCAATTTACCATTTTCCCACATTAAAAATAATATTTTAATTGAAATAAAAAGATGAAAAAGTGCTCCATGTTTAATAATAATAAAATAGGAGGTTCTAGAGGGGTCCATCAAATTTATAAAAAGAGGAGGAGGCCATTAGAGGACATCTTGGATTTGTGTTTTCTTCTTGTGGAGAGGTTTGAGAACCTAGTTCTGTACTTCAGTAGTAGCCCCAGGGCGGAAACCCTCGGGCGATTTAGAGAGATTGGGCGAGCACCCATCTCCCCTCGGTGAATTCATCCATAATTCACAGGAGAGCTTAGCAATGGCAGTTTGGTTCAATTTTGGTGGTGTGATATTCCTAATTAGCAATTCCGCTAATTAGAATATTAATTTTTGATATTTTGCTAACTATTATGTTTTGACTATGAGGATGTGGGTTTGGGGGCCCACAATTAGACTTAGGAAACTATCGAGATCAAAACATTAGGCCAAGGCAAATATTACAACTGTAGTGGAGGATGGGGGCCCAATGAGGAGACGGTGCGTCCCACATGTGGCAACGCAACTCATTGGTACGAGCTAGAGGCAACACAGTTTTGAGGTGGGGCCCAAGGCAACGTTGGGCAGGCTTAGTTGAAAAGAAGCAAGCTGCTCATTTTGGGGCATTCATTCAATCATCCATTTCGACTTTGTCTTTGACAAAGAGCACACTTGTGCCGGGTGCCAAGTCTGCAGTGCTGTTTAGCACACGAGATTTTCAGGTGAAGATCTCAACCTCTGCCTCGGGGGACTTCGAGTGCCTGCAAAGGAGAGGAGTCTTATCATTTTGGAGGAGCATTTCAGCAGCAGGGAATTCATCTATAGTGCAGTCATCTCTTCAACAATGCAGTGGCATCTATAGCAGCGCAGAGGCTACGCAGTCAGTGAAGGGATCACTCTGGGTGCTAGGGGAGTGAGTGGAGATTTTGGGAGGACACTTGGTGGGGAGGCTTAGAGCTCCCTAACAAGGGTATTTCAGGCATTTTGGCGGCCTTCAGCAACAGAATTTCCAGGAGGACAAAATTGCCCAATAGTTGGGTGAGCCAAAGCCCAAGAGGGTCAATTTCCAAGGTCAAAACTAGGACAAACTATTTCTGGGTTTTTCTAGGTTTATTGGGGAGAGGCCAAGATTAATTTGGCAGACTTTTCTGGGTAGAATTAAGAGGCCAAACCAGGATCCCAACTTAGCGAGCAACTAGAGGAGCTAGGGGAAAATTGGGCTAAAATTCCAAGGTCAATATTTGGCCAATTCCTTCGTGAGTTATTGTGGGTTTCTTGAGCAGAGTCCGTGGTTAAAATCCAAGAATTTTTTGAGCAGCGTAGCAGGCCCTAGCAGCAACATCATCTCTGGCCATTGACAACATAGAGCAGGAATAGCAACGCAAAGCAGGAGCAACAGAGCAGAGCAAGATTAACAGCGCAGAGTAGGAGTAGCAACAGTATTTCTGGCGAGTGATTGGGCAGAGCAACACAGAGCTACAACCACGCAGTGTACGTTTCTGGAGGAGATTTCAGGCTTGTTCTGTGGCTATCTTCAGCTTGCCTTGAGCAAGCCCAGATGCCTTCATTCCAATACCTCCATTGTACACATTTTACCAATATTAATAAAATGGCTCAACATTATTTTATGGCTCCAATGGTGTATTGATATTAGTTTTTGTTTTGCTGTCTCCTTAATATCTTTTAGCCTGTTATTACTGTTATTTCCCCATTTGGGATATTACAGGTGGAGGGCTAGGGTAGCATTGGAGCAGATTCTCGAAGCCAGTTCTATCTCATCAGCTATATCAGTTTTTTTGGCATGTAAAACCCAAGTTTATATATATTTTAAATAAAACTGAGATTTCCTTCTACTCATTATTGTTATTTGCAGTTCTATGTTAAATTTTACATGGCAATCTTCTGTTTATGAATGAAAATTTTATCGGAAGTATTTCTGAGTTAAAAATTTCAAGAAAACCCCAAATGTTTGCATTTTGAATATTACAGAGAGTTTCCCTTGTTGCTTCATGCTTGCATGAGGTAGGGGGGTAGTTCATCCAAATTCGGCATCACTGAAGTGACTTGATGCTGGATAAGGTTAGAAAAAACATTTTTAAAGTAGGTGTAGGGGTCTTCAGAAAAAGAGGAATGTGATAAAAGGTGATAGGAAAATTTTTGAATGTAGGAGAAAATTTATTTGGAACAATACTCACATATTCGGGATCTCATTATCCTTGCCATCAGATGTAATAATGTTAGCTTTTAGGTCCTTGAACCTTATAATGTACTTCTCGATAGTAGTGAAGTCAGCTATCTTGAAATTGAAGAGCTTCGTTTCAAGCCAATTGACTTCAGTCGTATTCATTACACCGAATAAGTTATGGAAAGTTTCCGAAACCTGCGTTGCACTTTTCTTATCCTTGGCATGATGAACAAGGTTTGGCTCCAGATAGTGAATAATCAATCTGGGGGTTTCATCCTTTTTCAAGCAAACTAGTCATAGCTGTCATCATCAGGGGTTAGAAGGGGTTTCTCAAAATACATCCATAAACTCTTATTTTGAAGAAGTTCTGTTATTTGTTTAGCCCAACATGGTAGTCGTCCCCATTAAGATAGGGAAAATTCCGTTTTATATCCATAGATGTACAAGATACCAGCACAGCCCTACGAAATCTGTAGTATTTTGGCTGAAAGGAAAGAAAGAGAATGGTGCTGCCCTAGAAAAGGCACAAATATGTAAAAAACTCTCCTTTAATTCACTGAAAAAACCAAAAAACTGCCAAGGAAGGAGGGTGTTGGTGCAAAAAGGGGTAAGAACCCTAGAAATCTGTTTGTCGTCTGAAAAAAGGAGCATTTAAACACTAGTTGAAGATCTGAAACAACACTATAACAATGCTGGAAAGCCTAGTTTTGGACTTGAAATAACCTTGAAATAATGCGGAATAGAGAAAAAAGGGTCCACACTAGTTCTTATACCATGTTGATGTTGAAATATGTAACTAGGTTCTGTCTTCATAATGACATATATAATCATGATTTTATGTAAAGAAAAATAAAATTATTATTGTTATTCTTGTGACATGGGTTTCACGCTCAAGGTGATTTGATTTGTAGGTCAAGCACCCATTGAGTGCTTCTAGGGCTTGTCATTGAGTCAGCAAGTCAATTGAGTCATTGTCGTGTATGGAAGACCCTTTTGGGCATGTTACATATTGTAAAGAAAATTTATTTGAGTCAAAATAGAGTCAAAGACCCTCCAAGACCTTGTCATAATGCTCCACGACAAGTCAGCCTTTCCAAGTGTCAAGTCGGCCTAGAGACAGTGACAACCCAGCCTACAATCTAGGAAATGAAGCCTATATATATGAAGCTAGTCGACCACTTTTGAAGGCATCCAAGAACCACACACAAGTTCGATAAAGAGACGATAAGAAGACTTAAATCCAGCGAAGAAGAAGATTCAAAGAAGAAAGAATCCGAGTTTGACTGTCTTTGGGCTGAAGTTTTCACACGTGCGAAGAGCAAATTAGGGCATCCATACAGCTGCAACAAGCCCGAATTACAGTCGCACATGAAGTCAAGTTTTGGGGTATTTTCGTTCTAGCATACAAGCTGAATTATTGATGAAGGAACTGCTGCCCAAGCGAAGGATAAAAGAGACCATTTCTTCCATATTCCTGTCATGCATGCGAGCTAGGGTTGCTGCAGGAGGGCCAAAATAACAGTAAAAAATGCAGGTCTGAAATTGAGGTCGAAGAGGAAGCAAGCAGCTTTTGGAAGGCTAGTTTGACCATCATTGACTTCGTGGAAGAGGAGCTCATCCATGAGAGGTTTGACTTGGTCTTGGAGGGGGTTTAGGCAAGGGTTATAGGTCTTGGAATTTGTCATTTGAAGTTATATAAGAAGAGAAGAGTTCTTGTGGGTTTTCCTCTCAAGAGGAGAGTTTTTGGCCCTGGTGATCGCCTATATCTTGTGTCCTCTTGTTTGGTAGCTATTTGATGATAAGAATGCTAATTATAATCAAGTAAGAGAAGAAGTTAATCATGTTAAGTAAAAATACTTCAGAAGCAGTTATCAAAGTAAGAGAAATCACCTAATCTGCTGCCCCTAGATTTCTCAACAGTTCTGATCATAAGATAGTGAATCTACTGTGAAATATCCAATAAACTGTTATCCAACCATGTGAAAAATATAACAGAAATGAAATAACACTTAAATGATTAACACAAGAAGAATTGTTGTATTAATTGAGCAAAAATGAACAAGAGAAGTACAGAAGAGGAAGGCTTCCCTTGGTATTTATCAAATGATATATTGAATGAATGATTTAGAAATGAGGAGTGTTTTTATTTATATACCTCCTTTAGGATTTAGGGTGCTAGGCCAAGAGGGTGATTGGGCTGACCTGGTCAACTATAGAAAAGTACATTGAAGTGAGTTAATTACCCATATGTAGGCTCAATAAAGCCACCAACATATCAAATAGAGGGTCAGCAGATGGCCTCAAGTGAAGATTAACCATAATCTGAAATTAGGTTGGCTGATTACCAATACACCCGTAGTGAATATGTATATTAGCATGCTACTCTTGTTAAATATGTCTAAGAATGAGTTTCAGGTGTAGCGAGACTCATCTGTAATATAATGGTAATGGTCTTGGGAAAAGAAGATATGCTTTTGTTTTGTATGCATAAAACCATTTCTGATTCATCTTTTGAATTGGATATTATTAGGCTAGTTAAACTTTTTTCTCGATGCTCTACTATTTGCAAGTTCTAGTTTCTTTCCTATTAAATCATCAAATTAATTCATGTTGCACAAAATGCACTTATTGAGAATATCTAAGAACAATTCTTGAGTTCTAGTTTGAATCTAACATCATTTCTTTAGTTCTAGTTTTATTGTTGTTGTTATATACGTCTTTAATACCATCCCCTTGTAGTATTTCATGGTTCTTAATAGATGTTTTGGACCTTCAATAGTTTTTTTTGGCTTTTAGCAATGCAATTCTCCGATATGCATGTACAATGGAATTTCTATTTTTCCTTGTATGATATAAGAATGAGTAAGCTTAATTTGGCTAGTAATGGTAAAGTAGTTTCGTTGTGGTGTTTGTAGAGTGCAAATGCCTCTGGGGATACTTTATCTAGACTACAGTTTGGATTGCTCAGTCCTACCTATTTACGACGATTGTTTGAACGTATGGGCGCAACCTATATTAAATTGGGCCAGGTATGGAACTCACATTTCATTTATGAATATAGTTATGCACTTTGAAGTGTTTGCTTCTCTAATTATAAATATTAGTAGTTAAACTTAACTTTTTTTGGTGTAACATAATATGTTGATATCTTATGTTCATTCTTTTTTAAATCACTTATAATATATTTGAAGTTAGCAATACATAAAACCATTTGTAATTTTGGGGTATTTAGAAACTTGGGATTTTGCTAAGATCAACTTGGTCTAATGTGTCTTTAGATAAAGTGCGATTCTTTAGTGTTCTTTTGTAACTATCTAATCCGATGATCATGGTTAAATTCTAAATATAAAGTGATTCAATGACTTATTTTCTCCTTGCTATTAATGATGCTTAATCTATGGCTTAACACTCAATTGGTCCATGATGTAATGGCCCAACAAGGTGTTACTCCAATTCCTTTTTTGAAAACAATAACACTCAATTGGTCCATGCTCTATTTAAAGATGTAATGGCCTAACAAGGTGTTACTCCAATTCTTTTTTTGAAAACCATAACAATCCATTGAAGAACTCTAGATCCACATCCAAACATCAAAAGAATGTAACCAAAAAGAAGCATGTTACATATCTACATCAAAATCCACAAGAAGTAAAGACATAGTGCCATTTAATTGAGCATGGTAACCATAATACCATATCCATACATAATGTAAAATGCTTGTAAATCCTTAAGTTTTTTTTGAGATCCAGTGGTAAAGTTGCCAATGTTCCAAATTCCTTGAACTCCTCTTCAATCCACAAGGGGGAAATCACACCTTGTTGATGCTAAGCTTAGTCATGTGCTTTTGCATGGGCTTGGTGTTTAGCATGCAGAATATGTTAGATTGCCTATTTAAGTGCTTGCTTAAGAGGAGTAAGTGATTATTATGATGTGTTTACTAAGTTTAACTAGGGAAAAATGCATTATTTGTTCAATTAATTACTGTTGACTATTAAGCCAAGTTTCTAAGGATAAATAATTTAATTAATTAACTTACATCTAATCTCTACCTTTGATAAGTGAGGCTTAAGATCTAATCCTAGCCATTGATCACTTAGGAGATTAGGGATAGGGATTTGGCTTAATGAAATTATAAAATAAGCCTAAGGGAGAGGTAAAATATACATTTTTATTGAGAGAACAATTTTCTCAAGGAGTGAGAGATTCAAGAGAAGGGAAAGGTGTGCAACAAGAAATTTTGGGGAGTGAAATTTAGAGAGGTCGAGCTTGTGGAAGAGGCCAAGTGTTTGGAGCAGGCCGAAAACAATGAAGAGAAGCTGAGTTTTTTCAGCCAAGTTTGTGCAGAGGAGGGAGGTTGAGTTTCCCAGTGTGCAAGGGGCTATATAAGTGGAAAAGGAGGTTGACTTTTGCAAGTGGAGGAGATGAGTTTTCTAGGGCTGATTTTTCCGGTAAGGACAAATTTCCAGAGGAGGTTTTTTGTAGATCAATTTCTTAGAAAGGAGTGTAGGATGTTGAAGTTGTGCTTTCATCTGGAGGAGGGAGGGTGGGTTCTTGAATTGTCCCGACTCCCGACATCAAGGTTCTCCTCATACTTTTGTTCTTCAATTATTTGTCGATTCTTGATGGGAAAACGAGGAGATGCATTGATCTTTGCCTTAGAGTCTTCATCTTCTTTATTTGTAAGAGTAGAAGTATCTTCTTCCAATTCCACCACTCTATCCTCCTCAATGAGGTGGGACTCTTTATTATTGTTCTCTCCTAGAAGAGACACACTCAACTCTGTTGTAAGGTTTTCTTGGTGTTCTTCAATAAAATACTATTTACCACTGTTTTCAAGGTTGTGCAATGTGAACATTCCTTAATTGCAATTACTAGATATTATTCTCCTAATTGTTAGCAGTTTAATTATTTACGACAATAAAAATTAATTCACAATTGCAATCTTCACCATAAAAATACGCTGCGGAAAATAAAATCAGGACCTGAGAAATAGATGCACACACAGTAAAATCGACACAATAACTTTTGGAGTAACGTCGCCGGAAAAACCCCGAAGGGAATACTGGTGCAACAAATGAGGGTTTATTTTATTACTACGCAGCAAATTCTGAGAGTACAATAATTTGGATGCCCATTTGGCAATCCTCCGGCAAATCCACTGGCAAAATATCTGGGAGATAATTTTCTCCCTCTGCAAATGAACTTGACCTCCACTGCCCTGTTCGCAAGGTTACTTGGGAGCGGGAGCGAAAATGCAGAGCGAGAGCGGAAGCGCCATTTTTAGAAGCTTCCGGTCCGGAGCGTTTCCGGGAGCGTTTATATATATATATATATATATATATTTATATTTTTTATATTTTGATGCATATATGTCAACAAAAACATATAGAATGATGAATTAGACATAAAAAACATAAATACATAGATTGAATCATATAACATCAATCATCTAGAAGTTATAATCTTCATCAACCACGCCCACAAGTTGGAAGCATACAACATATTGACTCTTGAGTCTCGCGAATCATTAATCCGAAGGTTTCAAGCTTTCAAAATTCAATATATAACATTTATCATCATTGATTTCAAATTTCAATATCTAACATTTATCATCATTCATTCATTGATTTCAAAATTCAATATACATTTATCATCATTGATATATAACATTTATCGTCATTGATTCATTGATTTCAAATTTCAATATATAACATTTATCATCATTGATTCATTGATTTCAAAATTCAATATATAACATTTATCATCATTGATTCATTGATCACCATATAACTTTCATGAAGCATCATATTCATAATTCATAATGACTTGTAAACAGTAAACTTATAAATGCCAACTTCAAAGTTTCACCTTTCAAATTCAAAATTCAAACTTAAATTGTCATTAAATATATGAAAGAGTCAAGTTTCAACTGTTCAACTGTCAACAACAATTAGAAAAGACTAGTAAACAACAAATCTATTTTATCTATTGGCTGGTCCCTTGCCACACCCACGAGAAATGTCTAATTTGTGCGAGCCACGAGGAAATGGTGGTCTTCTAGTACTCTCAGGAGTACCACAACCATGACTAGAAGGTGGAGGCCGGATCTGCAAAGGAACAATAGTGTGATATCGAGAACTGGCACTGGCACCTGCACTGCTACCAGTAAATGGTGGGACTAGCCCTGTGTGTGGCGGTGCTGCTGATGCTTCATCATCATCCCTAAAAAGTTCTGCTTCCAATTCTTCCATATGTACCGTGCCGTCCTCCAAATTATCATCCTCTAGGTTGTTGTCCCAGACTCTGTATGATTGATCCTCATTTGCCCGATCACAGTAATGGCTCAACAACCTCAAGTTATAATGCACATAAACCAAGCTTTCAGCTCGGTTTTCATTCAGCCTGTTTCTTCTCACATTGTGTATAAAGCTGTAGGTGCTCCAACACCTCTCTGCAGAAGAAGTGTTCACAACCTGTGAGAGAACTTTTTAGCCAACTTTGGCAAAAGTCCCATGCCGCCATATGCTTCCCACCATGTGAGAGCATCAAATCTGTCCCTGTCTTCCATTGCATGGAAAGAACCAAAGTTAGCAGTGCAACTGAAGTATTTGCCTAATTCAAGGCGCAATCTAGCACACTCCTCCCTGTTAGGTACCAACTTGTCCAATGCCTTCATGTACCCCTCTTGTACTTCTGGATTTGTGTGAGCATAGTTATTAAAACCGGAACCGGTGACTAGACAGGTGGACCTAATGAACCGGGTTTCTAATCGGAACCGGTCTAACCGAGAACGGTCAGATCTCAATGAACCGGTTTTTAAAAAAATACATTAAATAATTATTTTTTAACAAAAAAACCTATTTTAAGATTTGCAACCATGATTCCAAGCCAATAGAGACAAAATATGCAAAGTTTGCTCATTTATATACCATGCAAAGGTGAATATATCAAAATGGCACCGAGTGCAATACATATCATCGAAAAATACATGAGCAATGAGGCTTCAAATGGCCCATAAAGTCCAAAAACAATGCTACAAGCTATGAGGCCATTGGCCTAATACAAGACTACATATTAGTGATCAACAACATGATCACTCCTCATCATGATCAAAATCATCACCACTACTAGACAAGAGATCATCAACATGAGCTACATAAATAATATGGCTCAAAGTTTGAGGACTCATAAAACTCCTCTACAACTTTAGTAGTAGTAGTAGTAGCAAAAATAGACATCAAAACTACAAATCACTGAGCAACATGGTCTCTCATGAAACTCATCATTGATTCATCGCTACTAGAAATGGGATCATCAACAAGAGATACATAAACATCATCTAGCTCAAAGTCTTTAGACTTGGATTGCTCAACCGTATAACATGATAGAAATTGAAAAAGTTTAACATGCCTAACCAATGATTTTGGTTTGAGTGAAGGGTTCATCTCCTCAACCTTAAAATGCGGTAGAAAAAGATTAGCATGCCTAACCAATTGTTTTCCTTTGATTGAAGGGTACATCAAGGTTCTTAAAGGACTTCATGCTCTTGATCAAATGCCAATATCATACCCTTACACATGATAGAATCAAATGGAAACATTGCAAATTCCCAAACCATGAAACCATGAAAACCATTAAGTCTGCTGAATTTTGAGTGAAACCTAAAATTCTAGTTTCTCCATATGAAATCCAATGAGGTCGAAACCACTCTTAAACATCCTGAGTCATTTCATAGTAATGTTAAAAATTTAAGTAAAAGTGACGTTTCCTTTATTTTTCATTTTCATCCTTTTACTTAAAATTTTTATTTCCTTTATTTTTCATTTTCATCCTTTTACTTAAATTTTTAACATTAAGTGACATTTCCTTTATTTTTCATTTTCATCCTTTTACTTTAAGAATTTAACATTACCATGAAATGTCAATGCTTCCCTTACCTCCACATCAGCGCTAAAACCCATTTCTGGCCCTAAACAAATCGTTTTTTTCATTGAAAAAAATTTCCGCCCAGCGGGAAGCGTTTTTTGTTCCGAGGAGTGTTCGGGAGCGAACGCTCCCCGACCGCTTCCGGTGTTTAAAAAACGCTCCCGAAGCGTTTTTTAAACGCCGGAAGCGCTCAGGGAGCGTTCACTCCCGAGCGTTTCCGGAAACGGTCTCGAAAAGGCAGGGAGCGTTTTAACAGGTTCGGAAACGCGCTCCCGAAAACGCTCCCCTCAGGAAGCGTTTTCGGGAGCGCGTTTCCGAACACTCCCAAAACGCTCCCGCACGGAGCGCGTTTCGGGAGCGGGAACAAGGGGGGGGGGACACTTCCCCGCAACCCTGCCTGTTCGCACTCCTCACTGGCAACTCGACCTCTGCCAGAAATGCACATTGCTGGCCTGGAATAATTCACACTTCCTGCAAACTAGCTCGATGTGAGCCATCCAACCTCCCTCAGCCCCTGGAAAATATTTGCTCTGCCTTCCGGATGATCTCTCGGCCTCTGACAACTGAAACAACTCCTTTCCGACAACTCGCATTAGGGTTTATGGCCGTTCGCACTAGCTGCACGACCTCTCTGCAAAATAATTTCGGTCTCCCTTTTCCTGCCTCTCCGACATTGGAAAACCACTAGGAAACTCTCCAGAATCCTCCTCCTGAATTATTTGCTGCTCCATCTCTCCAATGCTCTCCCTTAGGCTCAAACTTTCTCCCTTGCCGAATCACTACAACTGGGTTGCTCGATCTGTCGAGGTAACTCACTCTCCCTCTCTTTTGCCCTTCTCCATCCCATCAACTTGCTCTTATAATCTCTTGTCGGGGCTTCAACGACCACGATTAGATCCTGTTAAATTTTCTTAGGGAAATATTGTTCTTTGCTTTAGATAATTGCATTTCTTCATATGCATATTAAGTTCACCCCACAACATCATGACTCTAATTATATGACTCTAACCCTTGATGAAAGTTTGATGTCATGTTTATATGTGATGGTGAAGTAGCTGATGCTAATATGTTGTGACTATGATGAATATATGTTCTAAAACCTGATATAGTTTGACTTCATGACCTGACAGTTTTGTTAATGCATGACAACATTATGATAAGATAGGTTGATGTTTTGTATGATGGTAATTGAAGTGGCTTCTCATTAAGAGGGAGAAACTCTCCATAAGATCCCTACACCAATTATCATTTAATCTATGGAAATTTTTTTATTGTTGAAGTAAGATTTTTGAAATAAATAGACAAATATCTGATGTTGTTAGTCTGCAGCAAGATCTAGTCTATGAAGAGAAGGTTGTTGAGATTTTGTATAGTTGGTGTAGCATTGGGTGCACTCTAGCCTTGAAATTTTGTGGAGGGGCTAAGACACACTTGAACTCCAAAACCTAGAAAGTGTTTTGAGAAATTTCAGTTGGTGTTCAAGTTATTCAAATAATTAATTATTTTAATGGATTTCCCAAGTCTAAACTTAGGAAAATTAAATAATTAAAGTGAATTAATTAACACATGTGCTAAAGTGTTCTAAAAGGCATGGATCAAGCAATCTTTTAATCTCAGGTGTTGATGAATGTTTTAATCTCAGCCGTTGAAGGGTTCAGCGAAAAAGTATAAGAGAAAAGCTTGAGGGTCAGTTGGAAACATACACACAGTTGCAGAGCTGAGGAATAGATCTGGAATTCTAAGGCGGGTTTGCTAAGAATTTCCGGAGGAATTTCCTGCAACGAGGGGTAGTATTGGCTAAGGGGATGATCTGATCCCGGAGCCAAGAGTCAGTAAGAGGCAGAGAAGTAGCGACAAGGACAACGCAAAGAAGCAGAGCAACAACTACGCAGGTGCTGCGCAGCCGCTACGCAGGTGCTACGCAGGACAACACAGAGGCTCCAAGGGGCTGTAGAAGTTACGTAGAGGGTCTCCAGGGCCAACGCAAGGCTTGAGTCACCCTTCTAGGGGTTACGCAGTCCCTCTTTGGGCAGCGCAATGGCATTC
Organism: Pinus albicaulis; assembly: GCA_034641835.2. Classification (NCBI taxonomy): domain Eukaryota; kingdom Viridiplantae; phylum Streptophyta; class Pinopsida; order Pinales; family Pinaceae; genus Pinus; species Pinus albicaulis. The sequence goes on from CM076574.1 coordinate 61,840,440, forward strand.
TGAGGCTAGTGACGTTGGGCCTCAGGGGCAACGCTGAGGGTTTCTAGGGCCATATCCGAGCTGAGTTCTGTAAATCCCGTTTGAGGGTGTGGATAAGTCAGATATTTGGCACTAGAACTTCAGGTTATCTGTAGATTTGATTTCTTTTATTCTCTGTTGAGTTTTCCAGATTTGGAACCCAAATTTATTGTATTTAGAATCTACTTAATAATAAACCCTCATATCTGCTGCACTGGTTTTCCTGCTTTGGGTTTTTTCGGGGACTTGTGTCCAAAAATCCATGTGTCACTTTGTTGTATGAGCGTATTATTCAGTAAATGATCTGCATGTGTAGGCTGTAGTTGTGTTTATTTCGGTATTTTCTGAATCTAATTTATGAAAATAACTTCTATTAATTTAAATCAAGTAGGAGAAATAAACCAAGATACCGCAGTAGAATTTTCATAGGAACCCACACATAGAGAATGTTTGACTTACTATAGAGAATGTGGATGCGTTGACTAAACTTGTGTTTGCAGGGGACTGGAATATGCATATCAGTATGTCATTTTGACTTAATCATTAGTATTTGATAACAATTGCGAGGGTTTGATAAGATTTGGCTTATTAGTTTAATATAGATGAGCAGTATTGAAGTTTTGACATGATTCTTGATAGTTCATAGATATGTTTTGACTTATGGATTGATTAATTTCACCATGATAACAAATTAAGGTTTTGATTTGGTAACTGATGACTTGCCTTGATGACAGTGCTATGTGGGCATAGTAAATTTTAGTGACTAATATTGGTATTCAATAGAGATTCTGTATTGGCATCATTGGCTTTGGTACATTGGTTGAAGTATAAAAAATTGTGATTCAGTATGCAATGATCTCACAAATGAATGAATGAAACTTAACTTATCCTTGGTGTATGCATTTGCATCTAGTGACAAAAATGATTTATATTATGATCATGAGGATGGCTTGGTGAAGTTTGGCTTGATATTGCTTGGTAAATGACAATTTGTTGACATGACGATAAATGAAGTCATAACTTGGTATTTGGATGTGAGCTCTGCTTGCCATCTGGTCTAAAGAGTTTGCCACAATGATATTAGTAGAAACTTGTATGACTTTGATATTAGTTTTTATTTGGCATCTAAGGCTTGATAAGCTGACTTAGTTGATTTGATTGCATGGTATTGATTTGTGCAAGGTTGAGTATATTGGTGTGATCAATATAATTTTTGCAGATAACATTGTATGGTTTGAAGCAAGCTTCCCGAGTCTAGTATGTCTACATTGACAGTTACATGGTGAAGCCAGGAAGATGTGTCGATCTGAACATCTAGATCAAAGTGGTCCAAGGTATGCCTTTGATTTTGGTTTTATATACTGATGGTCTATTCTTAACAGGTAATGGGCGTCTAATGGTCCAAGTTAGAGGGAGTTGGCCTCTGAAGTTCGAAATGAAGAATCTTGCCATGATGAATTACTTTCTAAAGTTTGGAAAATAATATATATATATATATATATATATATATATATGTCTTGAAGCTATTAAAGAGTTTTGGGAAAGTGAAATTGCAAATCCTTGGACACTCCGATTGAATTTCAAGAAGTTATTTACAGATATTGCTGGACTTGCCCTGACAATCAATAGTTGATTAAGACAGTGACGTTCCTTGTGAACACCCATCTAGACATATGTTTTGTAGAGAACAACTTAAGTCAATTCACGATTGAGCTGCTTCATACACATTGGGTTGCCGCTGAGCACCCTTCGAGATATTGGCATGGGATGATCAATTTTTTGGTTTGAAATATTCTTCCTATGATAAATGACGACATGGATGTACATATGTTGTTTGGGATATGTTGTCGCTCAGATTGTATAGGCACCGCGACAATGATTTAGGGCGGGGGCTGTCACTCTGATCCCTGCTCACTCCGTTCTAGCTGTTTCCCAACACCAGGCTATGGGGGGTGGTCTCGATGGAAATGAGAAGATGAAATGTTGAGAAATCAATGCTAGTAGAATTAGGTTTTGATTCCTCTTTCTTGATAATTACTTGTGAATTATGATGGCTTCTTTTACTTCTTTATTAGATTATCTTTTCATCAAGCAATTACCAAATTATGTGTGTCTGAAGATCACAAGAACAAGAGACACAAGATGTAGGCACTCAGCCAGGGCAAAACCCCTATCTAGGGGAAAACCCAGTCAAACCTCTTCCTTCAGTTGTTTTTACAAGAAAAGACGAGGATATATCCCTGGTTAAAGTTCCGCAAGGGCCGTAGGTTACCAGAGGGGCTCCAGGGCCAGACTATTTCTGGGATCCAGGTGGGATTCCCCATCACATCAGGGATTTGGTCGGTGATAGCAGCAACTTTGTGATGGATCCAGTGCCTAAGCGTATACACACTTTTACATTTCCATTGAATTTTCGGACAACCCTACTGACAGGATGGATTGATAGGGGAGTAGGCAGATTCCATGAGTTGCCATGGCAGGTTGGCCGGACATGGGGTCGTAGGAGGATCAACACACTCCGATAGGGGTTGATCAGAGGAGGTGTCATAGGTTGGCCACCAGACATAACATTGTATGGGGATGAGGATTTTCTGCAGATATGTGGGGCGCAAAGGTCACAGAGAAGCAACACCTTAGCGACACCGCCACTAGCACTTAGGGAGGTTTTCCTGTCAAATCACTCTGAGAGGATCAAGAGGGGAGGTCCACTCATTCGAGGTTATGAAGGTGTGGACTCAATCTTAGACCTTGATATCCAAGGGTGTATAGGGGTATGCAGCGGTGCACAACAATATGCAGAGGAGCACGAAGGTGTGCAGTGGTGTGCAGGGTTGCACCTTAGTGTAGGAGGAGCTGTTCACATCACAATGCACGTCCTCATAGAGTGATGGACACATCCATACAAGAGGGATACTAGTTGATCCAAGATGATGCAACAACATGTAGCATGGTTCGGCAGTGCACAAAGATGTGCGACTCAATGCAGTTGTATGCCAGGGGACATGAGGATACATGGTTATATGCAGTAGTGTGCGGGGATGCACTGCAGACTGAGGGAGTGCTACTAGCAGGGAGATTCCTTGACGAGGATGTCTGACATGCCATTGGGGTGGACATACCTAGGTTGGGAGAGCGGATCGTTCACGGGATGGGCTGAGAGTGTCCACACGAGTTCTTGATCATACCCATCGGAACCCACACGTCTTCCACTCTTTGGCACCACATGCAGTTGGGGGGAGCCTTGTTGTGTTCGATCCAGATCCACAATGTGGATAATAGGACTTGGGGGATTTTCCTGAGATGACGCTATGAGATTCAGTGCCTTAGGGGCATGATAGATATTCTCCAATGGAGGAGAAGGGTCGGTGCGCGAGTTGACAACTGTAGTTTGGGAGATGAGGTGATCTTTTGCAGGGATGGCATACCGTTCATCACTGAGCATACACTATGAAATTACAAACAGTTGCAGTGATATATTTATTTCTCCTACTTATTATTTCAATAAGTTATTATTCAGAAATCTTCCGGTAAATATCGAAATAAATACTACGGCAACATTCACAATTATATATGCAGAGAAATAAATAGTAGAGAACATAAGCACAAGAATCAATCACATGTACACAGTTATTTTTGGACAATTGTCCCCGGAAAAGCCCAATGTGGAATGTGGGAAAACCAGTGGAGCAGATGAGGGTTTTATTAATTTTTCAGCAAATGATATCTTTACAGGGAAAATATTCGGCAGATAAATTCTGAACCACCTGAGACTGAATATCCAGCTTACTCAGACAATTTTTTGACACCCAGAATAGCCCCTGCAAGCCCCTGCGTCAGTCTACGTGATTCTCTGCGCAGTCCCAGTGCTGGATTGCATGAATCTGCGTGGGGTCTTTGCGTTGCAGCCACAAGCTGCCTCCAATGACCCACTGCTGCTCTCCGACCCTGATCTCGATCACTCTTGACCTCCTCCTTTTGCTCCTGCAACTTCTCACCTTGCAACTCTCCCACTGAGATCAAATTCTACATAAGAATGGATCTCCTTCGGGTACTGAGTGTACGTCCGGCTTATTTTCCAAGTGACCCTCAAGCCTTCTTTTATAATCTTCCTGTTGGAGAACCAACAACCCAGATTAAAAGATTAATCAATGGCTAAGATTAAATCTTGACTTGATCCATGCTTTCTAGAAGATTCACACTTTGACTTATTAATACCCTTTAATTATTTCATTTCCCTAAGTTTGGACTTAGGGTCTCCATTAAAATAATTAATTATTTTAATAAGTCTTGAACAGAGTGGAATTTCCACAAACTGTTTCTGGGTTCTTTGGAATGCTGCTGTCCAAGCCTCCCTACAAAGTTTGAGACTTGGAACACTTTCGGATGCTACAAAAATAAACACTCCCTCTTAGCGAGGAAGGTGTTCCAACAATATGCCTGTTACATGTTGCTCTGATTCTGAAGCGCCCTCTGAGCTGCTGATCTCAGGATTCTGCTCCTCCCATCTGCTGCGCTGTTGCCCCCTATATTGCTGCCTTTGACATTGCTACTGTCACATGCTGCATCTGTACCACAGCTCCCTCTGAATACTGAATCCTCCATTCCTGCTACTGGAAGGGATTCTTCATCATCCCCATCTTCTCTCTGAAGTAGACAATCTTTGTCTTTGCTAGAGCCTTGGTGAGGATATCTGCCACCTGTTCTCCAGTTGGAGTGTATTGCAACTGAACATCTCCACGTTGTACACAGTCCCTGATGAAGTGACATCGGATGTCAATATGTTTCGACCTATCATGAAACACAGGATTCTCAGAGAGCTTTATGCAACTCTGATTATCACATAAAATGTTGGTCGCTTCCATTTTCTCCTTGAGTAGATTTACCAACAGTTTCCTAAGCCATATGGCTTTGCACGAAGTTGTGATAGCTGCCATATACTCTGCCTCTACTGAACTCAGTGCCACGGAATTCTGTTTCCTACTACACCAGGAAGTCATTCCTGATCCTAGACTGAAACAGTACCCACTAGTACTCTTTCAATCAACTGAACTTCCAGCCCAATCTGCATCAGCAAAGCCACTCAACTTGACATTATTGTCACGGGTGTACTTCAATCCAAGCTCGACTATCCCTCGAAGGTACCTGAGAACATGTTTGGCTGCTGCCCAATGTGCCATCTTCGGTTCCACCATGAATTGACTTAGGGTATTAACAACATAACAGATGTCTGGCCTTGTATTTACCAGATACATCAATGACCCTATGAGCTGTCTGTACAGCGTACGATCGGCTTGATCATCTTCGGACGTGTCAATTTTCCTCCAGTTGGTAATCATTGGAGTGGTCATGGGCCTACAATCCTCCATCTGAAATCTCTTCAGAATCTCTGTAGTGTATCTTCCTTGACCAAGGAAGATCTTCCCATTCTGCTGCCAAACTTCCAACCCCAAAAAATAGTGCATTCGTCCTAGATCCTTCATATCAAATTCTTTAGCTAAATTCTTCTTGCAATATGTGATGAGCCTTGATGATCCTATCAAGAACAGATCATCCACATACAATACCAGTATCAATGGCTCACTCCCTACTCTCAGATAGTAGAGATTGGCATCTGCATCACTCTTGACGAATCCCATCTTCTGTAGGTAGCTGTCAATCCGACCATACCAAGCTCTGGGAGCTTGCTTCAGTCCACATAATGCTTTCTTCAATCTGCACACATGAGTTTTCTGATCATGTGTCTCAAAGCCCTCTGATTGTTCTATATGCACTTCTTCTTCTATCACACCATTCAAGAATGCCGTCTTGACGTCCATCTAGTGAATTTCCCATCCCATCTGCGCAGCAAGGGATATCATGAACCTGATAGATGTGTATCTGGGTATCGGGGCGAAGGTTTCTTCATAGTCTATTCCTTCCTTCTGAGCATACCCCTTAGCCACAAACATGGCTTTAAATTTCTCGATGCTGCCATCTACAGCATACTTGATCTTGTAGATCCACCTGGATCCTACAATTGATCTCTCTTGCGGTCTGGGTACCACTTCCTAGACATCATTTGTCATGATGGAACTATACTCTTCCACCATTGCATCAACCCACACCTGGTGCTGAGCTACTTCCCGAAAAATGGAAGGTTCTCCGTCTTGAGCAACTAAGGCTTGATACCTCTCAGGCTGCTTACGCTGTCTCTTCTCATTCTGGGGTATTCCGACAAAATCCTCTGCATCCTTCAGAATCTGTCGAAGTTCCCTGCTCGTTCTTCCATTGGTGGTCGGTGGATTTACTAGCTCTCCTTTTTGCAAATCCTTGGGAGACCCATCCTTTGGATCACTATGCCTTGGAGAGGCAATTGAATTTTCTGCTGCTGGTTGTTGGGGCTGGACCAGAGGCTCTTCCTCTGATTGCGTAGTAGAAGGTAGCTCTTGTGATCTTCTGAAGGCTTTCTCCTCGATGAATTTCACATCTCTTTGCACCACTACTTTCTTGCTCTCAGGAATGTAGATGCAATGAGCCTTTGCATTCTTGCTGTATCCTACTAAATACCCCTTTTCAGCAGTCATCTCCAACTTCTTCCTTTTCTAACTGGGTACATGACAGTAAGCTGTACTGCCGAAGATCCTAAAGTGACTCACTTCAGGCTTGCTGCCAGTGAAGACACTTTCTGGCGTGACCTTTCCCAGTGCATTGTGAGGAGTTTTGTTTTAAATGTAGACAGTTGTATTACACGCTTCAGCCCATAGAAATTTGGGCATGTCTTGGTCATACAACATAGCTCTGGTTGCTTCAACAATAGTCCGACTCTTCCTTTCTGCCACTCCATTTTGTTCCGGATTGTATGGAGCTGTCCATTATCTTTTGATGCCTTCCCTTGCGCAGAATCTGGTGAATTCTTTATCTATGTATTCACCTCCATTATCTGATCACAATACCTTGATCCGCCTTCTTGTCAGATTCTCCACCAGAGCCTTAAACTCTTTAAATTGACTGAAGACTTCATCCTTGGTCTTCAAGAAGTAGATCCAGGTTTTCCTGGAATGGTCATCAATGAAGGTGACGAAATATTTGGCACCACTAAGAGATCTAGTGGACATTGGCCCACAGATATCTGAGTGTATTAGATCCAACACACCCTTGGCCCTATTGTTGCTTCTCTGATATGCTGTCTTGGCATATTTCCCTAATACGCACCCCTTGCGGACATCATCCTGCTTGGTGCTCAGTCCTGGAACACCTGTGACAGTCTTCTAAAGAGTTCTCAACGCCCCATGATGCAAGTGCCCCATTCTTCTGTGACATAGCTCATTCAGATCCGTTTCATCTGTGCTGCCAACTAGTGCCATTGGGGAATCAAGCTGCATCTTGTACAACTTGTTGCTTCTTACCTCGATTGTGCCTTCTTCTTCCAACTGGGGTGCTTGACGTAGACTCTATTGCCAATAAAGTAGACATCATATCCTCGGTTTTGAAGTTGTCACACTGAGAGTAGATTCATCCCCAAACCTGGCACATGCAGTACATTAGTGGCCAGGATTCTGTTCCCTGCCTCGGTTTGAAAAACTACGATACCTCTTCGAATGGGAGTGCACTTTGCTTTATTACCCATGGTTATTTTGAAATTCATCTGCTCTTCTTGGTAGTCAGAAAAACAGTCCCGTACTCGCGTCATGTGAGCAGAGGCTCCGCTGTCATATACCAGACATTTGAGGACGTAGTGCTTGATACACAAGCAAAATCTTCCTCTAATCTGGATGCCAATACAGATACATCATGATCCATCTGTTCTATCATGCTTCTTCCTCCTCCTGGAGAACTGCGTGAACCGTTCTGCGCTGTCGCTGCAACAGTAGATCTCCTTTCACTGATAGATGCCCCCTCTTTGTTATTCATCTCTGGCTCTGATACCATGTGAAAATTACAAACAATTGCAGTGATAGATTTATTTCTCCTACTTATTATTTCAATAAGTTATTATTTAGAAATCTTCCGGCAAATATCGAAATAAATACTACTGCAACATTCACAATTATATATGCAGAGAAATAAACAGTAGAGAACATAAGCACAAGAATCAATCACATGTACACAGTTGTTTTTGGACAATTTTCCCCGGAAAAACCCAATGTGGGAAAACCGGTGCAGCAGATGAGGGTTTTATTAATTCTTCAACAAATGATATCTTTACAGGGAAAATATTTGACAGATAAATTCTGAACCACTTGAAACTGAATATCCAACTTGGACAATTTTCTGACACTTGGAATAGCCCCTGCAAGCCCTTGCGTTAGTCTGCGTTATTCTCTGTGCAGTCGCAGCGCTGGACTGCGTGAATCTGCGTGGGGTCTCTGCGCTGCATCCACAAGCTGCGTCCAGTGACCCACTGCTGCTCTCCGACCCTGATCTCGATCACCCTGACCTCCTCCTTCTGCTCCTGCAACTTCTCGCCGCAACTCTCCCACTGAGATCGAATTCTACATCAGAATGGATCTCCTTCAGGTACTTAGTGTGTGCTCGACTTATTTTCCAAGTGACCCTCAAGCCTTCTTTTATAATCTTCCTGTTGGAGAACCAACGGCCCAGATTAAAAGATTAATCAATGGCTAAGATTAAATTTTGACTTGATCCATGCTTTCTAGAAGATTCACACTTTGACTTATTAATACCCTTTAATTATTTCATTTCCCTAAGTTTGGACTTAGGGTCTCCATTAAAATAATTAATTATTCTAATAAGTCTTGAACCGAGTGGAATTTCCACAAACTGTTTTTGGGTTCTTTGGAACGCTGCTGTCCAAGCCTCCCTGCAAAGTTTGAGACTTCAAACACTTTCGGATGCTACAAAAACCAACATATACCTGGGGAGCTGGTCACGCGGGAGACATGTGCCACTCTTTCCATAGGGCTTGTCGGGATCCTGCATGAGCAGAGAATACCATGTATGACTGAGGCAATTTTCTAGTGGGTGTCCAGGTTCCAGACATTGTATTGGTACGTTATCGAGAGGGCAGATGACAAACTTAGTGGTGATGGTTGGCGAGAGCAGGATGGATCCACATACACTAAGTCGATTGTGAGTATCGAATACCCATCTATTGGCTATATTCAGAGGGTATTTATTTGGCACATGTGGGTTCCAGTGGGCATCAATATTACGCAGTGCCAAACACAGGGCAGTTTAGCATGCATCAGATTAGTTCATGATATTTGGAGCTTATATATTGATTGTGTGTAGGGACTAGAGACGAGATACAGATGGATTCCAATAGTTGTCAAAGCTATGCCGCAGCAGGCCTGGCTATGGGATCCGGGGGTTCAGTTGGTTGATAGATCACTCTGTCTTGTGATGAGCAGTGCCATGGCAGTAAGTGATCTAGTTCACTCTTGGGTTGACACATGGGGGTTCGCGGAGGCCTTCATTGTATGGCAAGGCAGGCTTTCCCTGTTGCTGCACATGTCTGGGGTTAGATTTGGATGGGTAGGCTTTGGCATTATGGAGATGCCTAGGTATGATGTATTTGGCCTTTATCAATATTTCACCATTAGGTTCTAGGAGAGGAGGATACGATATGCACACAATGGAAATCAATAGTAAGCAGAGTGGCGTAGCGTCGGCATGGTGGCACCTTTTTGAGATTAGAATGGGACCCTGGTATCGACGGATTCATCTATGATAGGATGGTGCATAGATTCAGGGTGGCTCAGTGGCACATTTGGGACCTCGGTATTGTTTGCAGTGACAGTTTGGGTCAATGGAGTGTAAAAACTCTGGTAAACTTGATAAATATATATTATTGTTGATGAAAGATAAGAGATGAGATATGATTACAATGGGGAATCACCAAGGCTTTAAATATAGCCTTATGGTGTCCCTTGGCGAAGAGGCATGATCTTTGATCATGCCCTTTCACTTAATAAAACCTAATATAACTATATCTAACTAATAATTAATAAAATATACATAACATTGCCCCTCTCTTAAAGATGCTTTGTCCTCAAAGCATACATAACGATGGACAATGTTGACGAACGCTTGGGTTTCTTGAGCGGTGGGCTCTTGCTTCCCACATTTTAAAAAGATCGTGAAGCATCTTCTCGAGCTCCATATGTTGGTGATGTGGATAGCGACAAGATTTGATATTGATAGGGTCAGGTCCTTTCTTGACTTCTATTGGATGTTCATGTTCCTTATTAGGAGGTATTTTTATTGGCAGGTCTTGGAAGACTTTTTCGTGTTTCCTAACTATTCCTTGTTCTTCTGGTGATTTTTCGTGATTTCTCTTTAGATTTAGAGGTAAGTTACCAACAATTATCGTTCGATGCAACTTCTCCTCATCATCAAACGCTTCCTTCTTAACAACCATATCTGCGTGAACATCGAAGGCCTCAACAGCGTCTAGCACTGTATCAGTGGCTTCGAATGTGTTTATCTCTTCACATTTTTCTTTCAATTCTGGGGATGAAACATTTTGCTGTTTATAAGAAACTGTATTTTCATGGATTCTTTCATTTTCAACGACTATGTCTGTTGTTGCATCTGTGATAACAGTCACGTTAAATTCTTTATGTGGCTCGTTCACCAACATTGTTTCTTTTTCTACCATTGGATTTTCATTTATATAAAAGTTTTCAATAACTTCTGTTGTTGCATTACTGGCTTTATAAGTGGATTGAGTTGCATTTTCTTCTCTTGGTTTCTCAGCTCTATAGCTTTCATGGTTGATTTCAGAGTCTCTACTTCTAGGTGGTTCAACACTATAACCTTCATGTGAGCTGATTTCCAATTCAACCTCATTTAATTGCTCTTTTTCAAACATGTTATATTCATGATGATGATCTGAATTAGCTGAATTTTTTAGTTGATTATGTTCGACATTTGGGAATATTGGAAGTTGTGTCTGACTTAACTTATCTATCTTATCATTTAGCTTATTGAAGAGTTCTGTCATCTTGTTCATTGCTTCGCTATGCTTTTCTGTGACCTCGTAATGATTTAGCCACATTTGCCTTTCTATTCGATTTGTCATATCATGAACCTTTTTGATGTCATTGGAGTGTCTTGCAACTGTACCTTCAAGATCGACTAATCTTTTTCCAAAGTCATATGAATTATTATTGATCTGTTTCTCAAGATCCACCAATTTCTTCTGGAATTCAGCCATCGACATCGATGAAGACATTGAACGTGTATGAGGTGGGGAATATTTTTCTGCCAGTTTTTCCCTCTCTTTTTTTTTTAAATTTATTAATTAATTAATAAGATGAGATATGATTACAATGGGGAATCACCAAGGCTTTAAATATAGCCTTATGGTGTCCCTTGGCGAAGAGGCATGATCTTTGATCATGCCCTTTCACTTAATAAAACCTAATATAACTATATCTAACTAATAATTAATAAAATATACATAACAGTCAACAGAGAGAGGTTGCGCTTGTTCGAGCATTGCTTGAGTACAAGCAATTTTTGGTGGGGCAAATATTAGTAATATTAATTAAAAAGGGGAAAATATTATTGGAAAAAGGTGGCTAGTATTATTTTATTGGAGAATAACGACAACTTATTATTTTATGAAATGGTGGCATAAGTAACTTAGTGGAAAATGCCCCCCACAAATAAAGTAATATTAAAAAAGGAGTCTAGAGGCATGAGGACAAATTATAAAAGGAGGATGGACTCATTTTGTGGATTATATTTTGACTATTACATTTCACCTTTCATCTTCTCTTGGGGTTGTTTAGCACAAGAATAAAAGTGCTGTTTAGCATAGGAATTCCGAGCAAACATTCCACCCTCCTTTCGTAGAACTTCGACTGTCCCCTAGTGAGGAAGTTTGGGAGTCCAATTCAGGGCTTCCCTTGAGCTTATTGCAGGAGATTAGATCAACTCTGTGCATTTTCTCGACGCAGGAGTTTGTGGTACATCTTTTGGAGAAGCAACTATGGGTTAGAGATTTCATGCTTTTGGAGAGAGTTTTCCCTTGGCTGTAGCAGGAGTTTGTTGGCATTTTGAAGGGTAGATATTGAGGGAATCTCCAGGGCCAAATTTCTCTTATTTATACAGTGCATAAAGCTCATTGGTTGAAGATTGTGTAGGAGAGAGGAGCAACAAATTTCTGGAGAGATTGGGATTGGAGATAAAGCCTATTTTTATAGGAGAAATTGTGTGAAGTTTGGGTGGCTATTCAACAACTGTTTTGAGCAGAGCATTTTCAATGGTGTGTAGAGTCTACCTGGCATAGCCATTAGCATTTTTTTTGGGTCAGCTAGAATTGAGCCAAACCCTTTTTGGGTTTTGTTGGGATTTGTGTGTGGAGGCTGGGATTAAATTTTCAGATTTTTTTGAGCGATATACAGGGCAAAAACCCAGTAGGGCATGTAGCGAGCTAGAGAGCCATTTGCACCAATTTTCGAGGGCCTCTTCATCATCTGGATTGAACCCAAACTATTTCTGGGATTTCTGTTTTTGGGAGAGGAGTTTAGAGCATCCGAGCTGTATTCAACCATGAGATTAATATTCTAGTCGACAGCCAACAACAAATTATTTCTAGGTAGTGAGCAAATCACTCTGGGGCCATTTCTACCACTTGGGTCTGGGCCATTTTTCTCGGTTTTGCTAAGCTTGCATAGCAAGCCCAAGTTCCAAAATTTCAGCTCATTTTATGTAATATTTTATCATAAAATTAATAAAATGGCTTAGATTGTGTTGCTGGACATTTTGGTGTTTTAATTGTTGTGAATGAGTTCCAGTTTATTTATTGTTCCTAGTCCATTACTTGGTATTAGCTGTTAAACTCCCGTTAGGAATATTATAGCCACCAAAACACTACCAGAAAATTCACCCTTCAAATCCCTTGCAAAAATTTGCTCCAATAGTCCTCGTTTCTCCTTACCCAATTCCTGGAGGCTGTTGTTCACAAGACTGTGAAAATTTTGAATGTCACACTTATGCAAAAATCTACTGTTAGATCTGGTTATGCTCCTCCTACTTAATTAAGTTATTAACTGAAAATTTCATATTAATATTGAAGCAAAACACATAACAGACTTTCACTAATTCAGATCCAGAAAAAGTACATGCACACATAGACAAAGTGACATAGTGATTTTCTGGACAAATAGTCCCTGGAAAAACCTAATGCAGGAAAATCGGTCTGCTGGCTGCTGGAGGGTTTTATTATTAAGAGTTTTCTGAATACAGCAAATCTGGGTTCCAGATCTGGAAAACCCGACAAAGATAAAATAGATCTGCAACTCACCGACTGTTCTAAAGCCAAAATGATGACTGGTCCACACCCTCAAACAAGATTTACAGGACTCAGCCAAAATTAGGCCCTAGCAACCCCAACGCTGTCCCTGAAGCCCCTGCGTCAGCCTTTGCAACCCCTGCGTCCCTCAGCGTTGGCCTAGAAACGGTGCGTTACCCCAGACTGGGTGATGCAGTCCCTACGCTACCCCTAAGGGTCTCTCGTAACCCCTGAGGGTTTCCAGCTGACTTATGCTGCCCTGGGAGGGACTGCGCAACACTTGCGTAGCAGAAGCTGCCCCTACGCTGCGCAACTGCTACCCTCTCTGTTGTTGTTGCCTGTGCTTATCTGCGCTGCCTCTCTGAGCTAATCTCTGTCTCTTGCTGATTCTAGACACTGGGATCAGATCATCCCCTTTGTCTAAACTCCCCTCAGTGCAGCTGAAACACTTCTGAGAATTCTTAGCAAACTCGCCCTAGAATTTCAGCTTAGCTTCAGTGCTCTGCCTCTATGTGCCTTTACAAATGACCCCAAGCCTTTCCTTTATACTTTTCTCGTTGGGAATCCAACGACCATGTTCAGATCTTGAATCAATGGCTAAGATTAAAAGAAAGCTTGATCCGTGTGACTTAAGAAAATTTCATCAGATGTTTAATTTAATTAACTTTAATTATTTCATTTTCCTAAGTTTAGACTTAGGAAATACATTAAAATAATTAATTAATTAAATATCTCCCAAACTAGATAAAATTTCCTAAATCCCTTTCTGGGTCTTGTAGATCAAGTGTACAACTGAGCACAACTCCCTCCACAAAATTTTGGAGCTAGAGCACAACTGATGCTACTCCAAATACACAAAATATCAACAAAGACTGCGCAGAAGGAGCCAGAGACCCCTATGTAGGCCTTGAAAGAGACAAAGTTGACCTCCCCAAATGACAATACTTCTAGTCTGCAAACCTTCAAGGAGATTCTCCTCCTTCTTGAGGGAGAATCTTTGCAACTTCTCTTGCAAAAAATCCGCTATTTGCTGGCCCTCCTCAACACCACGAAATCTCGCCTGCGTCCTTGAGGAAACTCGCACCAGATGAAGAATTCATTGTAAAATGATTCCCCAAATCACCTTGAATCAACTCTCAAATTCTCTCCTAGGGTGACACTCGAAGTTCATAGAAGAAGAGGTGGAGTTCCTGCTTGGAAATTCCTTGTGCTAAGCAGTAATGGTTGACTTGGATAAGCAGCTCAAGTAAACTCTAGTTCTGAAATCAAATGGCCAAAAGATGTCAAAATGAGGTTGCCATCCTCTATTTATAATTGTTGCTCCCTTTTCCTCCTTGTGCCTCTCACTAGTTCGAACTCCCTTTCTTTCCTCCTTCTCCCTTGGTTCGATTTTCTTAAGGGGTTCAAATTCCCTTTTTGGATGGCCCCCACATCCCACTACAAAATTATTTTTTCTTTCCTTTAATGTTTGTGGCTTCCTTTTTCCAAAAATTATGTGAGTAACTCCTCAACCCACTTTTCCTAATTTTATTTGCCGAAATATTTATCCATCACCAAGTTTACAAAATTGAGGACTTTACCTAGCAAATTTATTTTTTGGGGACATGACACTGTGCCACGCGAAACCATAACAGAGAAATAAGGCATCCGAAATCCACAAGAAAATTAGCCATCCGAGGAGTTATAGAACTAAAAAATCTCATATCAAAATCTCATTCGAATTGCAAACCAATTTCCCACACTATCTTGAGGATTGACCTAATGGGGTATTTAGAATGGTTTTTCAAGAGTGAAGGGTCACGACCCTTGGGGGAGCCAACCTTGAAGCCGACCTTCAATTTTAGATTTTAATTTCAAATGTAAATTTCCCTCCAATAATTTGCGCTGACTTGGAGATCACAAATAAATTCATTTTAATAATATTTCGAAGTTAAGTGAGGGCTAGGAATTCCTCCCTAGCTACCAAAGTTAACAAGTGTGAAGATATATCTTAGCAAAATAATATATTTCGGTAGTGAAATAGGAAGTGATGGAAGGATGAAGATATCAGTGCCCAAGAAAGGCACATGGAGCCAAATGTCAATCTACGAGGGCAAGCCTAATCAAGGGCTAAGACTATAGGGGCCACATATGCATGCCACAAGATGAACATAACATTACTGAAAATGAAAGTGAAGGAATGCTAGGAGGCCTTAAAAGTGCAACATCAAAACGTTGCTAATGAGTTGAGCCTTACCATGGAGCATCAATATAGCAATCTCTCATGTGGTTGTAAGGAGCAAGAGAATATTCCGTAGATAAGATAACACATTTTTAAGCAGGGATAAACTTCTTACATGAATCCCTTCTAATTTGGTATATGTACCCTTCTCTTGGGTTATCAATAGCACTTACAATCATAAGTGTCAATTAATAACATTAGAACAATAAATCACATATACAAGGAAGGAGAACCTAAAAATCACACAAGCCTCCAAAATTTATGTCCATTAAGCTCCAAGAAGGGGAAAATCCTCCAAAACCCAATCATGAGAAATAATAAAGAGAGCAAACCATTATATAGGTTTAAAATCCCTTCATCCACAATAGCGTAATAAAATCCAATGTTAAACCCTAGATATAGCCTAGGGCTACATAAAATATCAACACTCACTAATGAACTCACGTGAACAAGGTCAACGATACATAAAATAATAAGTGGCCATGACATGTGTACAACTCTCCAACAAAATAGCCTTCATCCAAAAAGGGGAATATGATCCATGCAAAGTTCCAATGCTTGCCTCCAGAGGTCTCTAGGTGTAGTGCTTCACTAACTATATCTTCAAAATATGCAACGAACCCTCAAAATAGAAAATGTGGACCATAGATCTAGGGTTTGCAACCCTTAGATCTACTCAATGTAAAATGTTGCCATCAATGGCATAAAAAGAATGGCAATGACCAAGTAAAACCCTCCTGGAGTGGATTTGTCTCTCTAAGGTGAGGTGGCCTTCTCTAATCATTAATATATGTGCAAAAAAGCTCCTCCAATATGAATGTTTCATCAAAATAACATAGATATGAGTGCAAACAACCTCCTTGAGGTGGTCGCCTCTTCAAAATAGTGCATGAACCATGTCAACTCTCTAAAGAAGGAAAGTGTGAGACCTCCAAGTGAAGCGCCCCGCTAATAAATCGTGGAAGAGTGTGTAATTTGGCCTCATGTTGTGGAGTGCTATAATGTCCCCAATTTTGTAAATGCAAAAATCATGAAAGAGTTTTGTTGATTTTTGGTAATATTAAACAAAAAGGGGAAAATATTATTTTGTTGGAGAAAAGCGAAAATTATTATTTTAATGGAGAATGGCGGCAAAAAGTTTCCTAGTGGAAAGTGGCCCCCACCAATAAAATAATAGAAAAAAAGGAGAATCTAAAAGCTAGAGGGAGGTTCCATGAAGAATTATAAAAGGAGGAATTCAATTCCAAATCATTCTATTCCTATCTATCTCCTTGACATAGAAAAGAAACAAAAAGCGAGTTTCAAGTGAAACTCCAAGTTGATTTCGATGGACTTCAAGTTCCACCCTAGTTAGCTTTTGGGGAATATACTTCGGATCTTCCATTGCGTTCATTGTAGAGAATCTTTAGCAGCTGATCATAATTATTTGCAGGAGGATTCCAATATAGTTATTTGATTTGGTTGTAGGCTATTTGCACTGGATGTGTAGACAAGGGGATTGGGGGGGGGGTGGGGGGTGCGCACGAGGGGATGAGTTTCCGGGACAACTAGAGCGCACCCTCAATTTTTTAGGGGACGACATGTTGGGGAAGTGCGACAACCTAATTTTATATTTATTAAAAAATTAAAATTAAAATAAAATTTAGTAATTCAGCATAAACATGAATGATAAATTAAAAATAAAAAATATAAAAATTTAGAACTATTACTAATTTTAAAATTCAAATTACAAAATAAAATACTAATACTATCTAATCATCATTGTGCATCAGAAAAACAAATCTCGTCATCATTGCCCATTGTCAAGAAGTTAATAAGTACTATTAGTTTGCTACATCCTACAATCCACTATTGTGTACATAATTATTCTATGATGCATGATGAATCATTTTTAATTTTAAATAGCAGTTAAACTTTAAAGACTAAAAGTAAAATTTAATGAAACTGTAAACATGAACAAGTCATAAAAACTTAATTATAAACCCCAAAGTAAGAGTCTAGAAAATGATGGATTATAAATTTATAAATTATAGAGTTAGAGACTATAGTCCAAAATGGCAAAATAATACATAGTCAGTAATGTAGATACCAAATGGAAAAATCAAAATGTTTCAAGACAATAAAAAGGAAGTATGAGTCAGTATCCATAGCAGCATGTAGACTGAAGCTACTCATAAATTCATATCTTCTGCATCAAGCCTATTTGAAAATGCTTGAGCCTCACTTTCTTCTTTCCTGTCATCATCAATGCTTTGCAACTGCAACTCAATGTCATCTAATGGTACATTAACCAATCCTGTATAGATAGATGTCCGATCATCATTATCATCAATCTGTGAAGCATCCTCAGGATCTGCATCCCACTGTGTTGCAGGTCCTTGTAAATATTCTGGTGTCTTCCTTGTAAGGCAAAGATTGCTGTGCACATAAACTAGTTTTTCCGCTCTTTTAGAGGTAAGCCTATTCCTCTTAATAGTGTGGATAAAACTAAATGTAGACCAATTCATTTTTGCAGCTAAAGAACTAGCAACTTGAGATAGTAAACACATAGCAAGTGTGTGTATTTCTAGTGCATTATCCCCATACATCCTCCACCATCCACTGGGAATTCTTTGTGCCATACCCAACAAATCTTCCTTTGTAACTTTAGAGAAAGTGGGGTGTTAAAATTGGAAACTAGGGCCAAATTCCACTTTGGACAACTCATTTGATAGAGATGATTATTGCATTGAATTCCTCTTTTCGAGAGGACCAAAATCGACTTAAAGATCATAAACTTTGGATAAGTAGAAATGTGTTTTTGAATTTATTTCCACACATGTGCAAATTTTCAAGGTCGGCCACATCATCATGTAGGCTCATGAAACCCAAGAGACATTTCACTTCACCCTCAATGACTTGTATAAATATGAGAGACCTCAAACCTCATTTGGCATCATCTCATCTTACACATTCTTTTCTCTCCTCATATGATTGGTTCGTACAACTATTGGGAGTCGAATTCTCTCACACGTGTCGCAAGAAGGAGGCAAATTGCAAGGCCCAAATTCTTGAGTCTTTACAAGTTTGACCAACGTTGACCAGGGGTGTTTTGACCACATTTGATTGCGATTTTCTACCAGAATTTTGATCTTTGGAGGCCATACCTATGGGCACAAAAACCAAGGTATTCTGGGCACATTGACTGAGGCTGACCACAGGGCTAATTGCAGAGTTCACCGCAGGGCTGATCGCAGAATTTGAACAAGTTTGACCACTATTTTCATCACTGTTTTGAGTTGAATTTGACCACCTTAGAAGGCAGAGTTTGATTGGGTATGATCGAGCTGCATTGAGGACAATTTGCTGCTGCCTTGACCAACATTGACTTTCTCGTTAGGGCTGTTGACTGCTGCAGGAAAATTTCATATTTGACAGGGCTTCTTTGATTATCATTTGGCAAGTCAATTTTGAATTTATTGTACTCTCTCTCTTTGCTGAACATTTGATATAATAATAAGAAGAATTGATGAAGGGTTTTCCCCATCTTGGGGTTTTTCCCTGGCATTTTCTGAATCTGGTGTTCTCTAGTCTTGGCTTGTTTATTGCATTTTGTTTTTCATGTTCTATCTACAGTTACTGTCAATATGATTTATGGTTAATGTGATTGCTAAAGGAAAACTAAATTGGAAATTGTGATCGGGCTGCAAAGAGGATATTGAAGTAATTGTGTTAAGCATTGAACATACCATTGTTAATTAAAATTGACATTGTATCAGAGCCCAGGTGAAGACAAAGCCCAAGCAAGAAAGAGAAAAGAAATCACTAAGACAGATCTATTTGTCAAGGACAAGCCTCAATTGCTTCTACATCTTACTTCAAGATTGAGGATAAGCTCGGTGGTAAATCTGATTATCATGCATGGAAAATGACTCTGGACTTGACTTTGGAAGAGCATGATGCAATGGACTATGTGTAGGGAAAAGTGGTGGAGTCTCCTTCAAATGCACCAATTGTTGCTAAGACAAAGTATAGAAAAGGTGAGGTCAGAGCTAAGAAAATTATCATTGACTCCATTCAAAAGCATTTGGTTGCCTATATTTATATCTATGATTTGAATTTTGGGAACATCTAAGGAGATCTATGATAAGCTGGTTAGGATGTTCAAAGTGAACAATGCAAATCAAATCCTCTTTCTCAAAAACAAGTTGAAGGACATCAAAATGGATAAAGGGGAGTCTATCAAATCCTACTTCATGAGAATAACTCAAATCAAGAATGACCTACTATCTATTGGAGAAGTGATTGCTGACAGGGAGCTCACTCTCATTGCACTTGGAGGTCTACCCTGGGATAGATTTGTCACCACTATTCTCAACAATGATAGGATACCTGGTTTTGATGAATTATTGGCTAGATGCACTCAAGAGGAGACTAGGACGATGGAGAGAGACAAGCCCTCAAATGGAAATGAACCTACTACTTTCTTCGCTCATGCAAAGAGGACAAGAAATGCCAGGTATGATGAAAGTAATGTTGTAGAAAAACAAGATGAGTTTTATCTTATTTCCGCTCTATCTACTGCCTCTCCTCCAGATACGTTGAATCATTGGTTGATTGATAGTGGAGCCTCAAGGCACTTCACTAGATATAAGGAGGACCTCTCAAATTTGGTTGAAAAGAAGCCTAATCTAAAGATCATACCTAGAGATAATGCTACCTACCCCGTTAAAGGGATAGGTACTGTCACTCTTCACTTGAATCAAGGTCAAACCATTCATCTACAAGAAGTATTGTATGTGCCCAATTTGAGGAAGAACCTAGTGTCTATTTCTACGATGGAAGATAAAGACTTCAAGGTAACATTCATTGATGGAAAGGTACGTATTTGGCAAAGAAACCCTACATATGCATTTACTCTTGGATTTAGGGTTGATGGTCTTTATCAAGTTGGAGGAAGTCCTTTGGGAGCTTTGGCAAGCGATACTTTTCTTCAATCTGAGTTATGGCATTGGAGATTTTCCCACTTACATTATAAAGCCGTACCTGGGGTTGGGAAGATGGTCTCAGGTATGCCCGAGTTTAACATGTACCATGAAGTTGTTTATTAGGGTTGTGTAGCTGGGAAACATACAAAGGGACCATTCCCTTCTAGTGAGAGCAACACCACTGATATTCTTCAATTGGTCCATTCTGACCTGTCTGGTATGTTACCCGTAACATCATTAGGAGGATACTCTCGCAAAACATGGATCTATTTCCTGAAGAAGGATGAAGTGTTCAAATGGTTCCGTTCTTTCAAGGCATTGGTGGAAAATCAAATAGGGAAGATCAAGATATTGAGGACCGATAATGGAACCGAATATGAGTCAAATGAATTCAATGATTTTTGCAAAGAGGCTAGCATTATGAGGGAGACAACTGTCTCATACATTCCTGACCAGAATGACATTGTTGAAAGGAAGAATCAAACAATCATGGAAGCCACCTGTGACATGCTCCATGATCAAGGCCTACCAAAGTTCTTATGGGGAGAAGTTGCCAACACTGACGTATATGTTCAAAATAGGAGCTTGCATCAAGCGTTGGATTTCAAGACACTTGAAGTAGTCTTCACTGGTAAGAAGCCTGATGTTTCTCATCTTAGAATCTTTGGTTGTCTGATATACTTTCATGTGCCCAAAGAGAAAAGAAACAAGTTGGAAGCATCTGGGAAGAAAGGTATGTTCGTTGGCTACAGTGAAAATTTGAAAGCATACAAAATCACTTGCTTGGTCAAAGAGACGTGGAAGTAAGTCGTGATGTCATCTTTGATGAAGAAACTGCACCTTGGGAAAGCCAGAGATCTCCCTATCCCAAGGAAGGATGACGATGATGCTGCGGAAAAACAGGGTGAACCTTTGACAGATGAGCCTATGCCCGATGGATCCTATTGATCCACCTCCTGATGATCCCTCTACCTCAAGGAAACGTCCATTGTGGCTCAAATATACTCTCGAAGATGCTGAAAGACATACTACTCCAAGAGGGACATTTCGCGAAAGTAAGAAGCTGAATAGGTATCAAGGGTACTTCGCTGCCATGAGTACTATCATTCTAGCGGAACCATGCACGTTCGAAGAAGCTATAAAACACCAAGTATGTAAGGATGCGATGAATGAGGAATATGAATCAATCATGAAGAATGATGTCTGGGATGTGTTGCCTAGACCCAAGGACAAATTTGTGGTCACTTCTTGTGAAAATTCCAAGAACTAACTAGATCTAATGAATCCTACTGCAACAACTGAGTGTACTTCTCCTATTAAGTAAATTACATTACAAAATTAATTCAGATCTGAATTATTGAAGCAACTACTAAAGCAACCTACACTAAAATTGATTCAGAAACAAGGAAACTATACAAGGAAATCATTCACAAATATGACACAATTATTTTTGGACTAATGTTCCCAGAAAAACCAAACTTGGGAAAACTAGTGCAACAGATCTGGGGGTTTTTATTATTAAGCAACAATTTTTTGAATGCAATCTTTGGATGCCTTTCTGGCCATCCAGTACAGAGAAATCACGACAGACAAAAATAGTGAGTTTTACCTCACCCTGCAAGTCCCGACTGATCCAGATTTGAACTGGCGAAACCCCAACTCCCTTTGTGCTGCCTCTGCGCAGTAGATGCGTAGGCCTGCGTGGGGATGGCTGTGGACTGCGTCACCTCCTCTCTGAATCGATCTGCCTCTCGGAGAATCAAGTTTCAATCCTCTAGGCTTAGAAACCCCGATCTCTAGCAAAACTCGGACTGTCTCTCGAAAACCCTGCATAGTCTCTGCGCGAGCCCCGCGTGGGCCTGCGTCACCCCTTCTTGGGTCTGCGTCACACTCTCTAGTGGCTGCGTTGCTTCCTTTGCTGTCTCTGCTGCCTCCCTGTTATGTATTCTTGGTCCTAGAGAAGATCCTCCGACCAATAACTGCTTCTGCCCCTCACTGCAATGAATCACTTAGATCTGATCTTCTTCCGAGCACTGCTTCGTTAGAAGAATTCGAACTCAAGATTAACTCCATGTCATTTCCAAATGACCCTCAAGCCTTCCTTTTATAATCTTCTCGTTAACAAATCAATGACCCAGATTAGATATCTAATCGATTTCTAAGATTAAAACATGACTTGATCTTTATTCTCTAGAAGATTCACACTTTGTTTTATTTAATACCCTTTAATTATTTAATTTCCCTAAGTTTAGACTTAGGGTCCCCATTAAAATAATTAATCTTTCAAATTAAACAAAATTTGAGTGGAATCTCCACAAACAGTTTCTGGGTTCTTTGGAATACTAGTGTCTAAGCCTCCACACTGAATTTGAGACTTAGAGCACTTTTTGATGCTACAAAAATCAACACTCCCTCTTAGCAAGGAAAGTGCTCTAGCAATAATGCTTGTTGCATACGACATTGTCCCTGAAGCATCCTCCGCGCTGCTGAAGTCCATTAATCTCTGCGCTGCTACGGCCACTAGACTGCTGCACATGATACTGCCAGTATCACTGCTGCATCTGTACTGCAACTCCCTCTCAAGTATTGCATCTGCTATGTTGCTAGCACTGCCACTGCTAACACTGCATCTGCACTGCAACTCAATTGTTGAGAGAAACAGCTGAAACTCACCCAAAACCTGACAAGTGTTGAGTGGGTGCACCTTGTTGCTGAAGAATCTGACTGCTAATAGCTATTGCGCTGTCCCTTTGATGCTCTGCGCTGTTGCTGCTCTGCACTGCGCTGCACCACTATGCACTGCGCTGCTGCTACTGCCTCTGCTCTACGCTGCTCCAGAAATGAATGCTGCTACCCAATGCACTGTCGTCTCCATCAATCCTCGGCTCCACTGAAATTCCTCCATCCCACTATTGCTGATTATGGGCTCCCGTAGCAAGGTATGATCCACGAGGTGGGCTCCTCAAGGATCCTTCCCAACTGAAGTTCAAAGAACTACAACTCAATATCACCCCACTTTCCACTAGGAGAAGCATGGGCACTCATGGCCACCTCATCCTCATTACCCACTGCTACAACCTTTGGGTCATGCTTCTCATCTTTGTCCTTTTTCTTCAGGGGACACTGAGATGCATAATGGCCCATATTGCCACATCTGAAGCACTTGACCTTTGAAGCATCACGCTTCGATTGACATTGCGCTTGATGTCCCTTCGATGCAAGGGCTACGTTCTCCTCTTCCTCCATGGATTTCGATCCACTTCAACTACTACCATCAAGTTTGCACTTGATGAGGTCTCTCCTCAGCTCTTCCTCCTGAAAAGCTAGTCACAACTACTCCTAACTAGGTAATGCTGCTCGACCTAGTATGCTCTGGACAAACACTTGCCACTCCTCCGTGACACCATTAAGGGCCATCCGTACCATGGTTGCAGCTATAAGTGTAGCACCTATTGCCGACAGCTAATCACGAACCTCCTGAAACCGCATAAGGTATGAAGCCACACACTCCCCTTTTCACATTTGGATCATACAGAGCTTCTGCTCCAAGTACAACTTCTGCTGCTTGGAAGATCCCTCGTATAGGTCATGCAAAGCTACTCACATATCTCTGGCAGTATTCTTGCTAGCCAAATGTGAGACAATTGGTCCTTGATACCATTAAGGAGCAACCTATTCGCCTTCACCATCTCAACCTTGTACTTTTTGAGTTGATCCGAATCTGTAGGTACAACTACCACGTTCTTCACGAATGCCTTCAGATCATATTCATCTAGAAGAAGCATAGACCGTTCCTTCCAGATCATATAGTTGGAGGAGCCCTCCAACCGATCTTGATCACGAAGTCCGTGAGATGCCATCTCAACCGAAACACTGTTGAATCTGCTCCCTCTTTCTCCCCATTGTGCAGTCCCTGACAGGCTTACGCACTTCCTGATGGAGTTGTAAGTACTGCAACTCCTCTACTGCTCAATTACTAAGAAATGCTGATTTTCCTTGGCTAGGAAATCTCGGAGGAAGAAATTTCCCAAATATGTTTCCCTCTAATTCCTTCTGACGCTTTCTGCCCAGCAACAGCTTCAAAAAATTGCGTCCCTCTATCTTTTGCGTGGAGGCTTTGTGCAACTCCCTTTGCCACAACAAAAACTCGAACTGGAAGTCCTACCTCTTTGTCGACTCACTCAGAGAGATAACCTCGAAGCTTCAACCTTCCTAGCTAGATCTGCGCAATCCCACTGGGGATTCGTTCTGCTGCATTGCAGCAAAAACGACCTTCACTTCAGAAATAGATACGTCCTTCTTGTTTCACATCAATGCTCTGATACCATTTGAAAATTCTTAGATCCAAACAGATCTAATGAATTCTACTGCAACAACTGAGTGTACTTCTCCTATTAAGTAAATTAAATTACATAATTAATTTAGATCAGAATTATTGAAACAACGACTGAAGCAACCTACACTAAAATTGATTCAAAAACTGGGAAACTAGACAAGGAAATCATTCACACATATGACAATTATTTTTGGACTAATGTCCTCGGAAAAACCCAACTCGAGAAAACCGGTGGAGCAGATATGAGGGTTTTTATTATTAAGCAACAGTTTTCTGAATACAATCTCTGGATGCCTTTCTAGCCATCCAGTACAAAGAAATCACGACAGACAAAAATAGTGAGTTTTATCTCACCCTACAAGTCTCGACTGATCCGGATCTGAACTAGCGAAACCCCAACTCCCTTTGCGCTGCCTCTGCGCAGTAGATGCGTAGGCCTGCGTGGGGATGGCTGTGGACTGCGTCACCTCCTCTCTGAATTGATCTACCTCTCAGAGAATCAAGTTTTAGCTCTCTAGGCTCAAAAACCTCGATCTCCAACAAAACTCGGACTATCTCTTAGAAACCCTGTGAAGTCTCTGCGTGGGCCTGCGTCACACTCTCTGGTGGCTGCGCTGCTTCCTCTGCTGTCTCTGCTGCCTCTCTGCTATGTATTCTTGGTCCCGGAGAAGGACCTCCAACCAAGAACTGCTTTTGCCCCTCACTGCACTGAATCACTTAGATCTGATCTTCGTCCGAGCATTGCTCTGTTAGAAGAATTTGATCTCAAGGTTCACTCCGTGTCATTTCCAAATGACCCTCAAGCCTTCCTTTTATAATCTTGTCGTTGACAAATCAACGACCCAGATTAGAAGTCTAATCGATGGCTAAGATTTAAAAATGACTTGATCTTCATTCTCTAGAAGATTCACACTCTGTTTTATTTAATTCCCTTTAATTATTTATATTCCCTAAGTTTAGACTTAGGGTCCCCATTAAAATAATTAATTTTTCAAATAAATCAAAATCTGAGTGGAATTTCCACAAACGGTTTCTGGGTTCTTTGGAATACAAGTGTCTAAGCCTCCACACCAAATTTGAGACTTAGAGCACTTTCTGATGCTATAAAAATCAACACTTCTAAATGGTTGTACAAAATTAAACATGGAGCTGATGGGAGCGCTGGAAAGTATAAGGCTAGATTTGTTTCTTGTGGCTTCTCTCAAAAGGAAGGAGTGGGCTATGACGAGATATTTGCACCAGTTGCCCGATATACCACTATCCGATCTATTATTGCTCTCGTTGCTAACCAAGGATGGAGCCTACATCAAGTGGACGTTAAGACTACTTTCTTGTATGGCTCACTTAAGGAGGAAGTCTTCTTGGAACTACCTCAGGGGTTTGAAGTACAAGATCGAAGGACACACGTATGCAGGTTGAAGAATGCTCTCTATGGGTTGAAACAAGCCCCTAGGGCTTGGTACGAAAGGATTGATAGTTATCTTATGAAGCTAGGATTTATGAGGAGCTATGTTGGTCCAAACCTATACTTGAACGTTGAAAATGACATGCCTCTTAATTTGGTCCTTTATGTTAATGATCTCTTTCTAACAGGTGCAAACCCTCTCATTTATCAATGCAAGAGGGAGTTGACTTCCGAGTTCGAGATGAAGGACCTAGGATTGTGTAATGTCCCTTCCTAATTATTTTCCTAAAGTTAGAATAACTATTTTGGCAATTTTGTTAATTATGGTCTAAGGCAGTTTTGGTGAAAGAAACTTAGGAAAAGTGTGTTAATTTGCATGTTAGTTGAATGTGGGGGCCACTCACCCACAAATAATACACACTCATGGAAGGGAATTCGAATTTCCTAAGGTGAGGTCGAAATTAGATGGGGCGAACATGAGGCTCATGTCCAGTAAGCGTAAATAAGAGGAGTGAAGCAACATTTGGGGTCTTTTGTCAATTTGAAAATCATAGTTTCCTTAGCTGTTCAGCTGAGCCACATTGTGATGTTTAGAACAAGAGCTTCCCAAGGAGTGAAGCTCATTCTTTCTTCGGTGGACCTCGAGTGCCACCCTAGGAAGGTTTCCCCTTATCATTGAGACCGTAGGAGACACAATTACAGGCTTCTACGCAGTTCTGGAGTCAGCCTACATAGTTCTGGGTCAGCTACTGCACAGAGGAGGAGGCTACATTGTTTGTGGAGGAGCAGAGGAGTTGGGTGCTGAGTTGAGGAGCTACAGGGACATTTCTTGATCATTTCTAGCAGGGAGGAGAGAAGCTACAGTAGAGGAGACATCATTACACGCAGAGGAGACTTCTGGAGATCAGTACTGCATCATTCCCTTCATGACTACGCAGTCACTGGTGTGGGGTGTTTGGGGGTAGCACTAATTGGAGGAGGAGATGGGCTACTGGTGATTTGGTTGGAGGTTTATTTGGTGGGGATTGCTGGTGTTTTGGGAGTAGAGATTGACAGGTTCAATCACAGTAGCAAATTGCTGGTTTGGAGGAGGGCCAAGCTGTGAGAAGTCAATTTTGGGAGGTCAAAACCAAGGGAAATCCTTTTTTCTCGATTTGTCGCAAGGAGTCTACCCCTAATTTCCTAGAACTTTTCGGGCAGTTTTGAGGGGAAAATCAGAGGTTGAAGTTGGCCAGCAGTGCAGAAACAGAGGGACAACAGAGTTTTCTGGAGAGCAATTGCATTGCGGCAGTTGGGCATTTTTGTACTCATCACCTGAGGCTTGTAGCTTGTCTTGTGCAAGCCCAGGTGCACTTTCTCCAACTCATATTGTACTCCAACACTATTATATAATAAAATTGGCCAGTTTGGTGTTCCGGGCAAAAAATCATGTTTTTATGTGTTTGCTAAATATTTTCTGTGTTGTATCATTGCATGTCTTTGTTTATCATTGTAAATTTCCAGCAGGAATATTACAGTGGTATGAGAGCATGTTCTTGGCCAGGGTGGGGAACAGGAGCAGGTGGCGCCACCTAGATATCAAGGAGTAGTTTTGCAAAGAGGACGTGGTAGAGGCAGAGGCAGAGGCCGTGGTAGAGATTACAACCTAGATCCATTTTCAGACATCGAGGTAGAGAACCAGAGGGGTGGAATGGATAACCAGGAGGATAATGAACAACCCAAACCACTGGGCCGGATCCAAGTTTTGGAGGAGCTGCTGAGAACTAATCAGCAGATGATGAGACAAGGACAAATTATGATGGTCATGTTGCAGCAGGTGATGGGGCTGCAGATAGGTGGAAGACCAGAGGGGGCAACAAAGCCTCAAGGTGATGGGGGTTCCAGAGTAGGATGGGGCAACCGTACCTATCAACCCCTACATACTCCCCAACGTGGGTAGGCTGGCCGTCCCACTTTGCCTCATTTTGTGGATGAGCCTGAGCCAGAGAGGGAGCCAGACTCGATTGCAAATTTGGTCCACTTAGTTGCATCTGGCATTGATGAGTATGAGGAGTTGGATGCCCAGATTAAGCGGGTGATGTTTTTTGGGGAGTATATTTACCTCAAGGAGCGACATGCTACAGGGCCTGGGACCCATTATAGAGGAGGATCATCCAACCAGGATGTGCAAAGGATAGCTGGGAAGGTTAAGCTTCCAAACTTTGATAGGTTAGGGAAGAGTTCAACAAGGCCATGGATACAGAAGCTAGACACATATTTTCATCTGAACCCCATGCAGGAAACTGATGCCATATGGTTTGCTACCCTTCATTTGGAAGGGGATGCCCAGGAGTGGTGGTATCATGGGCAGATCACATTGGGACACATCCATATCACCACTTACACAGAGTTCACTCGGAGGCTGCTAGAGAGGTTTGAGAGGAAAGACCCAAATTTGCATTTCAGGGAGTTAGCCCATTTGAGACAGATTGGCAGCGCAGAGGTTTTAATCACAAAGTTCCAAAGATTAGCAGTGATGGTGACAGATATCTCAGAGGCTCGACTGATTATGCTATTTGTGGAGGGGCTTGATGAACCTTTGCGTGGTTGGGTGAGGGCTTACAAACCCACGTCACTTCCAAATGCTATTTCCACGACCTAGGATATGATTGATGCAATACCCAAGACCCAGGCTTTTGTTCCCACTAGACCCATGACCCCACAGGGGAATCGAGACACTAGGTCACCATAGAGGGATGGAGGACGTGGCCAATTGGATGATGATACCCGAAGGGACCTTAGGAGGAGGAGGTTGTGTTTGACGTGCTAGGAGCCTTGGGCACTTGGGCACACGTGCACCAAGGGCAAGGCCCATTTCATTGAGGTGTTTTCAGATAGTGAGCCAGATGAGGAGGTTGAGATAACAGATAAGTCGGGAGATGAGGGAGGACCATCATCAGGAGGACCACCACCACCACCACGTAAAGGAGGATTGTTTGTGCCAACTGTGGGAGTCCTTGATTCACTTCAGGGAGTGCTAAAGTACTTGACACTCAGGATTGGGGGACCATACATGGGCAAAGTGTGTCAGTCCTTGTAGATAATGGGGCCACCCACAACTTTATTGATGCCTATATGGTGGAGCGTAGGGGCATCCATGTAGAGACATTTGAGGGTTTCTCCATTTTGGTGCCAGGAGACTGGACGATGCAGTGCACAAAGTATGTTCTCGGGCTGACTTTGAGGATGGGGAACTACTCACTCACTGATCACTTTTAGTAGTTGATGTTCCAGATACCAACAAGGTGTTGGGTGTCCAGTGGTTGTACGCATTGGGGAAGGTCACCACTGATTGGCAGGAGCTGGAGATGGAGTTCAAGGGGCTAGATGGGAAGCCGATTTTACTGAGGGGAATGCACTCTTATGCACTTCAGACAGTTTCAACTCACCGTATGGAGGAATATCTACGACATGGAGATGTGGAGTGGGCATTTGAGTTGAGGATTTCAGAGACAGGGGCACGAGCACAGTCTACGCATCCAGATATACTAGCCCCGTTGGAGAAGCACTAGGGGGATTTTGGGGAAGTTCCACCATGCAGATCACCAGACCGTGGATTTGAGGACACTGTTGAGCTGGAGGATGGGGTGAAAGCAGTCATCACCACCTCGTATAGGCACCCAAAGGCCTATAAGGACGAGATAGAGAGGGCCATTCAGGAGTTGCTGAGGTTGGGTCACATGAGGACTAGCTCGAGTCCCTTTGCTTCTTCCGTTGTGTTGGTGAAGAAGAAGGATGTGACACTGCGCATGTGTATTGACTACCGGGCCATCAATAAGAAGGCATTGAAGAACAAATATCCCATCCCACGCATTGATGAGTTGATGGATGAGCTTAGGGGAGCGAAATACTTCTCTAAGATAGATCTGCGTTCAGGATATCATCAGATTCGCGTGAGGAGCAGGATATCCCAAAGATTGCCTTCCGCTGCCACTCTGGTCATTTCGAGTTCTTGGTGATGCCCTTTGGGCTAACCAATGCTCCTGCCACATTCAAATCATGTATGAACCACGTGTTCTATGGGCAGTTGAGGCGCTTTGTCTTGGTTTTCTTTGATGACATACTCATTTATAGCAGGACATGGAGGAGCACCTTCAACATTTGGAGGTAGTGCCTCGCATACTTGAGGAGTAGGAGTTGTATGCGAAGATGTCCAAATGTGAATTTGGACTAACAGAGATGTTATACCTGGGGCATATGACGTAATATCCCGAAGGGGAAATAGACAGTAATACAAAGCATACAACAAGATATAAATGCTAGAAGTAGATCATGAAGCAGATACACATGAAATAGAGAGAATGATAAGCCATTTTTGTAAGATCCCTTACAAAATCATGGACTGAGATGGTGCACTCATTGACTGTGAATATTGCTGGTTAAAGACAGAGGGAAGAGGCTGTTTTACGGTCTAAATCCAGAAGGGCTGGGCATATTTCTAAGTCAATATGTACTGCTGGGTTGAGCTTTTGGCATTATTTTTATGAATGTAGATATTCTTTTAGTTCTTCCAATGTGTTAATGAGCATGTAATCTACCTTGTTGGAGATATCTAAAATACCCATAAAAGACGTGCATACATAGATTTAAGGTTCCACACACAGTTTTAATTGAGTTGCAGAAAAAAAAGCTATTCGGCAGTGCTGTATTATAATAAACATTTGCAGTAAAATTAAATGGAGAACAAATCTGTACTCAAAAGAAATACCTGGAACGCTGATGATGATGATTTTTAGGACTGTGATGATAGTTCTCCTCCCAATGATGTTGATGAACAGAGCAGATTACCCAAAACAACAATCCTTCCAGCCGATCTAGGAGCAATCCTAGACCCAGAAGAGTGATCTTCTGCCCCCGTGCCCAGAATCCCAGAACGGTGAAACTCTCCTTTTAGAACTCTGCGTATCCTTCAATCCCTTGTTAGCCAGAATGTAGAAATTTTCTTCTCCCTGCCCCTTTATTCCTTCACATCCTCCCCCTTATAACCATCTCCCCACCGCCTTTCACTCCCGAAGATCTTTTATCATATTTATGAGGGTCTGCCATCATTTAAGGCGACCTTATCTTCATTTAAGGGTCTATTTAATGTTTGAGATAAGTTTTTGGGATTGAGTGTATTAAATATCTTCGTTGAGTCTTTATCCACTTACGTAGAGGAGATGACTTTATGGAAGCTTAATTGGTATTATGTTTGTTTAATACTTAATTAATTTGGTTTAATTTAAATGTTTTTATTTATAAGTTAGAAATGGGTGTAATGACTTTATGTTGGTTTATAAATTAATTAATTTTCTTTAACTAATTTATATTATTATTTTATTGGATCATCCACATGTAATTTTAACGATTATACTATTCATCACTTAGGTATGGGTCATTACATTTTATTATACTGAGAAATAGAAATAGGTACAAGAGGTGATCAGAATGATGGCACCTCGACTTGCACCAGGAAAGTGTAGAAATACTCTCAGAATATCAATGGAAATGGCTGCTCTTTGCTGTAACTCTAAGCTGCTGAAATACTGCCGTGTTGCTGCTACCGCTGGAACAAAATGAGTCTTTGGGGCTGCTCCCCTATTGGGAAAATTCTGATACTCTGGAATCGGCCTCTACTCACAATACCCAGAAAAAGCCAGTGTTTTTTGAATGAATGCGACCCAAAATGGCTTGTTCTTTGAGGATCTACGCTATCCTCCCAAGGGCCACGCTGATACTGAATGCAATCTTCCAAAATATGGCATCCCACTCTGCCAAATGCCTCCAATAGGCAAGGGCTGGCCCCTTGCTCAATACTCTGGCCCGAATCCTCCACGATGATGCCAAACCGGAGCTCCCCCAAAATGGACTGCGTCCTCCCTCTCAAGACTGCGCAGTCTCTGAATGCTCTACTCCTCCACGAATGCAAACCTCGATCCTCCTGCAAAATGCTAATGGAAATACCTCACCCGAGCAAGCACTTGAAGTCTCCTGGGGCTGAGGGTGGGATCTCCGAACGGAGACACCCGATGTACTGAACATTACTGCAGACAAGCTAAACAGCTAGCGTGCTCCAAGTCGAAATGACTAGCTCAATATGCATAAACATGAATGACCAAATGAGGGGGGCTCTCCTTCCTTTTATAACGCTGGGCCTCTCTCTCTCTAGGCTCCACCACCTCCACGTGCTCCTTGGCCCACGCTGTCTCCCTTATCTGCGTGAAGTAGGCCCCACGCTGCCCATGTGGTTTGCGTCCCTCTCCTGCGCTGTCCACTTGGCCACTAGGCCCCACTCTTAATTTTGATGTGGACTTTAGGAAAGTGTTTTATCCTAAGTGAGGTAATTAATATTTTACTCACTTTATTCATGCTCCAACTATAATAAAGAAAAATTGGTCAAAATTAATATTTCCAATTAGCTATCGCTAATTGGGAATATTACAGTCTCCCCCGGCAAAATGTTGCTTGACCCCAAGCAATTGTAGTGATGGATGCTGCAAGATCTTCTCACTTTCCCAAGTGGCATCCTCATCCGACAAATTCTTCCACCTCACTAAGAATTCCCGGACTGTCCAGTTCTGCAACTGCCTCTCCCTGATATCAATAATGGCCTTCGGCTGTAGCACCAAATGCCCCTCATCATCCGTAGGCGGAAGCTCCTTTGTCACTGTCACCTGCTGTCCCAATGCCTTCTTCAGGCGCGATACGTGAAAGATGTTTTGAATCTTGCTGCCTTGGGGTAGCTCCAACTCATAAGCAACCTGTCCAACCCTGCGTATCACCCTGTAAGGCCCATAAAAACGGGGCTTGAGCTTCTCAGCTCCCTTCTGCTTCAGAGTCGACTGTCGGTATGGCTGCAAACGTAGGTAGACCAAGTCCCCTACCTCAAACTGTTTCTCCACCCGACCCTTGTCGGCATACAACTTCTGCTGGTTCTGTGCTGTAGCCATGTTATCCTTGAGAGCTTAGAGGATATCCTGACTCTCTTGGATCCAATCCTTGGCTCTCGGAGCCTTGCTGGCACCAAACATCACATCAACAAAAGATAAAGCATGATAACCATATAATGCATAGAACGAAGACATACCGATAGACATGTGATGTGTGTTGTTGTAGCATTACTCTCCTAGGTGCAGCCACTTCAGACATGCTCTCTGCTGCCCACTAACATAGTTACACAAGTAGCCCTCCAGCCACTTGTTAACTATCTTTGTCTGCCCATCTGTCTGTGGGTGGTAGCTGGTGCTCGGTGTCAACTCTGTCCCCACCAGCCAGAAAAGCTCCTGCCAAAATCCACCCATGAAGCAGCTGTCCTTGTCACTGACAATGGTCTTGGGAAGACCATGTAACCTGAAGATAACCCTGAAGAACAACTCTGCCACCTGTGCTGCTGTATAATGTGCGGATATGGCAAAAAAATGTGCATATTTCGTCAGTCGATCAACGACGATGAATATACAGTCCTTGCCCTGCACCATGGGCAATCTTGTGATGAAGTTCATCGAAATACTCTCCCACTTCCCCTCTGGAATGGGAAGAGGCTGCAACAAACCCGCTGGATGGTTCATCTCCCCCTTGTTGCGCTGACAAATCTCGCACTCCCTGACATGCTGGAGTACGTCCTCCTTGAGGCCCTTCCATGAGAACCTCTCCCTGATGGCCCTGTAGGTTTTGGTAAACCCCTAATGGCCAGACAATGGTGACTCGTGAGAAGCCTGCAATATCTTCTTCTTGAGCTGAGAGCCCTCGGTCAAGAAGATCCTGTCCCTGTAATAGATGATCTCATCCATCACCCTGTACCTATCATCTGTCAATTGACCATCCAGAACCTCACAAGCAAACCTGTCCTTGGAGTACTCCACCAATAGTCGGGCCCTCCAATCTGCATCCAAACTCATCAGAGACAATGTGGTTGGTCTACGTGAAAGTGCATCAGCCACCACGTTGTTCTTCCCTTTGACATACTCGATGTCGAACTGGCCAAAACTTTGGATCTTGCGACCCTTACTGCTTGCCTCTCCACCTTCTGTTGCTTCTACTTAATGAAGAACTTTAGAGCTATAATGGTCAGGTCTCACCCCAGACACATTGCCACCACCAAATGTTGCCCGAGAATTTGACGTTGGCACATGATGACGGCATCTCCTGTTCAACATGTAGCATGCAGCCGCTCATGTGGAAGAGCCCCGACTCTCAAAAGCTATGGACTGACCTCCACTGCCATCTTGGGCAGTCCTATCCCAGTGCATCACACGGTCCAAAGCAGATAGATTTCTGCATTAATCATGCAGTCTGGCTCTTGGGCAGGAAGTGCTCATCACCTCCTTGAGCACAACCAGCACATCTGTTGTGTCGTCCAGCTGAATGCCCCCTTCTTCGTCGGATCTGTAAGGGGTGCGGCAAGGTGGAAGAGGCCTCTTGTGAACTTCTGTAGTAGGTGCGGATACCCACAAACCCCCGAAGTTCTGTCACGTTTCTCGGCTCTGGCCAATCTCTGATAGCCCTGATCTTCTCCTCATGGACCCTCACTCCGTCCACTCCTATAATGTGTCCCAGATATAGCATCTTCATCAACCCAAACTCGTACTTGGAGAGCTTAGCATAAAACTGCTGCTCCTCCAAAATACGCAACACTGCCTCTATGTGTTGGAGATGCTCCTCCCATGTCCTGCTATATATCAATATATCATCAAAGAAGACCAGCACAAACTTCCTTAGGTGACTGCGGAAGATGTGGTTCATGCACAACTGGAAGGTGGCCGGTGCGTTGGTTAGCCCGCAGGGCATCACCAAGAACTCAAAGTGGCCCTAATGGCACCTGAAAGCGGTCTTGGGAATGTCCTGTTCCCTCACGCGAATCTGGAGGTACTCGGATCTCAAATCAATCTTTGAGAAGAACTGTGCCCCTCTCAACTCATCCATCAGCTCGTCAATCCGTGGTATAGGGTAGCTGTTCTTCATGGTCTTTTTGTTTAGGGCCCTGTAGTCAATGCACATCCGCAATGTGTCGTCCTTCTTCTTCACCAACACTACCGAAGAAGCGAAAGGACTGGTACTAGGCCGAATGTGTCCAAGGGCTAACAGCTCGCGGATAGCCCGCTCAATCTCGTCCCGATAGGCCTTGGGGTGCCTATAGGGTGTGGTAATGACGACCTGAATGTCTTGCTCTAGCTCAATCGTATGCTCAAATCCTCTATCCGATGGCTGACTTGGTGGTATCTCCCCAAACACCGTGGCATACCTATCAAGTGAGTTCTGTATCTCTGGATGCACTGTCTGCTCGGTGGTCCCTGCCTCTGATGCACGTAGCTCTACTGCCCACTCTATGTCTCCCATCCGAAAGTATGCCTCAATCTGGTGAGCTGAAATGGTCTGGGGTGGATAAGTGTGCATGCCCCATACCTTCTCATGCTTCCCGGTCTTCTTATCATCCCACTCCATCTCCAAGGCCTCCCAATCTGTGGTGACCTTCCCTAGAGTGATCAGCCACTGTACACCCAATACCACATTGGTATCCGGTATGTTAACCACGAAAAAGTGGTCAGTCACTATGTAGGTGCCCATCGTCACTACCAGCTCTGGAACATATCTGGCACACTGCATACTCTGATCTCCTGGGACAAATATTGAAAACCCATTGAAGCTCTCTGTCAGTATGCCTCTCTGCTCTACCATCTGTGCATCGATGAAGTTGTGGGTTGCCCCACTGTCCACCAATATTGATACTCACTACCCCTCGGACATGCAGCGTCAGATACTTGGGTACTCCTCACAATGCTGCAAGGGTCCCCCTGGTAGGTGCAAAGGCTGCACCTCCTGCTCTTGGTGGTGGTGGTGGCAAATGGTCCTGTGCTGCATGGCTGCCCCTTGCCTCCACGTCATCATACTCATCCTCTTCCCCGCTGCTCTCAGAGAAGACCTCAATAAAGTGTGCTTTGCCAGCAGCACATCTGTGTCCTGGTGCCCACGGCTCCTGACAGGTGAAACACAACCTCTTCTTCTTCAACTCCCTCCTGGCATCATCATCCAACTGTCCCCTACCCTGATTCCCCTTTGGAGGCAGAATCCTCACATCCTTCCCCTTAGGCTGGAAACCCCGTCTCTGGGGGTATGGTGTCCTGGTCCTAAGTAAGGCATCCTGCAAGTCCCGGGTCCTGCCAACTGCATCATGGAGTGTGGTTGGTCTAGTGGATCTGACCAATCCCTGAAGTGGCTCTGCTAACCCCTCAATGAACATGTAAATCATCCATGTCGCGGATAGATCTGGCACCATCATTGAAAGTCTCAGGAAATCTGAGATATATGTATCCGAACTCCCGGTCTGTTTGAGCCTCGTCAGCTCAACAAAGTGCTCCTCCGGATCCCTCCGAACAAACTTCTCTATCAACCTCCGGGTGAACTCGGCATATGTGGTCACTGTTGAATGCCCGAGTGTAATCATCCTGTGGAACCACCAATCCTGGGCCTTGCCATCCAGATGCAGCGCTGCCACCTTGATGGCCTCCGTCTCCGCCATCTGGTTGAGATGGAAGTATATGTCCAGCCTCTCTAGCCAAGCCTTTGCCGAACTGTTTGATGAGCCATCAAACATAGGCAAATGGAACTTGCTCACCATATGCTGAGTGTCTCCCTCGTGGTAATGTCGGTGTCCCCTGTGATGGTCGCGAGGTCTGCTGTCCCGCTGGAGCTGGACAAAATCCCGAAATGAAAGGGCATCCCTGAACTCCTGCCCGTATGCCTGATACTCAGCAAAGTAATCACCCATGTGGCCGGGCTCCGGCTCCTGCTGTGCTCCTGCCCCTGTGTTTGCAGCCAGAAAAGTGGGCATGGTGGAACATGTGGGTGCATGTGATGCCATGTGCTGAGTGGCATCGTGCTCCTGCAAATGGTGGGATGTGTCTGATCCCTCATCAATCTGGAAACCCCTTGGGGTTTCACGCTGTCTAGCCTCTACAATAGTGAATCTCTGTCCCATCACCTCAATCTGCCTCGACAGATCCTGTACTAACTTGAGCATTTCCCCAAACTTCTTTGCATCACTATCATCTGCCATTGGTTCCTCCTGTTCTGCGTCCACTACTGGAACGCAGTCACCGTCTCCGTAGGTGATTTGCAACCTACGTTCTCTGTCACGGTACTTCCTACCCCTGTAGCAAATATACAACTTCTCTCCTGGTGTCATAGACAACTTGCTCCACAGGCTGAGCCAGGTCTATGAGCTCTGATACCACTATAATATCCCGAAGGGGAAATAGACAGCAATACAAAGCATACAACAAGATATAAATGCTAGAAATAGATCATGAAGCAGATACACATGAAATAGAGAGAATGCTAAGCCATTTTATTATACTGAGAAATAGAAATGAGTACAAGAGGTGATCAGAGTGATGGCACCTCGACTTGCACCAGGCAAGTATAGGAATACTCTCAGAATATCTATGGAAATGGCTGCTCTCTGCTCTGCATCCAAGCTATTGGAATACTGCCGTGCTACTGCTACTGCTGGAACAAAATGAGTATTTGGCGCTGCTCCCCTACTCAGAAAAAGCTGAAACTCTAGAATCGGCCTCTACTCACAATACCTAGAAAAGCCCAGAGAGCGGTTCTGAAATGGTCGACCCCCGAAAATGTCTCCCTTGAGGATCTACGCTATCCTCTCAAGGACCACGCTGATACTGAATGCAATCTTCCAAAATATGGCCTCCCACTCTGCCAAATGCCTCCAATAGGCAAGGGCTGGCCCCTTGCTCAATACTCTGGCTCGAATCCTCCACGATGATGCCAAACCGGAGCTCCCCCAAAATGGACTGCGTCCTCCTTCTCAAGACTGCGCAGTCTCTGAATGCTCTACTCCTCCACGAATGCAAACCTCGATCCTCCTGCAAAATGTTGATGGAAATACCTCACCCGAGCAAGCACTCGAAGTCTCCTGGGGTTGAGGGTGGGGTCTCCGAACGGAGACACCAATGTACTGAACAGTACTGCAGACAAGCTAAACAGCCAGCATGCTCCAAGTCGAAATGACTAGCTCAATATGCATAAACATGAATGACCAAATGAGGGGGTCTCTCCTCCCTTTTATAACGCTGGGCCTCTCTCTCTCTAGGCCCCACCACCTCCACATGCTCCTTGGCCCACACTGTCTCCCTTATCTGCATGAAGTATGCCCCACGCTGCCCACGTGGTCTGCATCCCTCTCCTGCGCTGTCCACTTGGCCACTAGGCCCCACTCTCTTAATTTTGATGTGGACTTTAGGAAAGTGTTTTATCCTAAGTGAGTTAATTAATATTTTACTCACTTTATTCATGCTCCGACTATAATAAAGCAAAATTGGTCAAAATTAATATTTCCAATTAGCTATTGCTAATTGGGAATATTACATATGATTGGGGAGGATGGAGCAAAGGTACATCAGGAGAAGATTAGGACCATACAGGACTAGCCCACACTCAGGAATGTGACGGAGTTGATGGGGTTCCTAGGCATTTGTACATACTATAGGAGACTTGTGAGAGGGTTCTCACAGCTTGCAACACCTCTCACAGATTTGACGAAGGGGGGAGCTTTTGAGTGGACACAGTTAGCAGATGAGGCTTTTGAGCACCTTAAGAGGATTATGAGCAGCTGCCCTGTTTTAGCCTTGTCGGACTTCACACGACTCTTTGTGCTGGAGTGTGATGCTTCTAATGAGGGAGATGGGGCCGTTTTGACACAGGGGGGCCATCCCATTGCATTTGAGAGCAAGAAGGTGCTACCGCATGAGCGGTTGTACTCGGTGTATGACAAGGAGATGTTGGATGTGATGCATGCATTGGCCAAATTCAGACTGCATTTGGTGGGCAGCCGGTTCAATGTGAAAAGTGATCACAACGGTCTTCGATTTTTCTTAGAGCAGTAGTCATTGGAGGAGAGACAACAAAAATGGGTGAGTAAGATCCATGCTTACGATTTTGAGATTGAGTATGTGAAGGGAAAACATAACATGGTAGCAGATGCCCTCTCTATGAGATCTGTAGTGCTGTCCTTGATGGACGTTACGCTTGACTGGAATGCTCAACTTTTGGTTGACTACTCCAAGGACAGGAAAGCTTGTGATATCTTGGATGGCACACACATGGATGACAGATTTCAGGTGATGGATGATGTGATCTACTACAAAGACCAGATCTATTTTGTGCCAGGATCTCAGCTTAAGGAGAGGATTATGCGGGCAACCCATGATTCCCCCCTAGTAGGACATCCAGGACATACCGTGCTGTTAGAGAGGTTCTCTTGGCGGTGGCTCAAGGGAGATGAGTTGAGGCATGTGAGGGAGTGTGTGGATTGTCAGAGGAATAAGGTAGAGCTGTCACACCAGTTGGTTTATTACAGTCGCTTCTCGTTCTGGAGAGGAAGTGAGAGAGTGTATCCATGGATTTTATCATGGGGCTTCCAACTACGCAGGGATAGGATTGCATTTATGTAGTGGTCGACAGATTGACCAAGTTTGCCTGATTCTTTGCCATTTCATCAAGATCCTTAGCCTCCTAGGTGGTTGAGTTATTCTTTTTGGGAGGTCTTTCGGTTACATGGTCTTCCCAAGACCATTGTGAGTGATAACAAATTTATGGGGGCTTTCTGGCGGGAGTTATTTTGGTTGGTGGGGACAGAGCTTACATCCAACACTAGCTATCACCCCCAAACCGATGGGCAAACCAAGATGTGAACAAGTGGTTGGAAGGGTACCTACGCAACTATGTGACATGTCATCAAAGAGCGTGGGTCAAGTGGCTTCATCTCAGGGTGTTTTGCTACAACACCACTTACCACATGTCTATCGGTATGTCTCCTTTCCGAGCACTCTATGGATATGATGCACTCACTTTTTCTGACATGGTATTTGGAGATAGCAGGGCCCTAGAGGCAAAGGATTGGGTTCAAGAGAGTTAGGAGATTCTCCGAGCTCTCAAGAACAACTTGCAGGTGGCTCAAAATTAGCAGAAGATATACGCGGATAAGCACAAGGTGGAGAGACAGTTTGAGGTAGGAGACATGGTCTACCTACGCTTGCAGGCATATAGACAATCTTCACTCAAGTAGAAGGGTGCAGAGAAACTTCAACCACGGTATTATGGGCCTTACAGGGTGGTGAGGAGGGTAGGAGAGGTGGCTTATGAGTTGGAGTTGCCTTTAGAGAGCTAGATCCATATTGTATTTCATGTCTCATGCCTAGAAAAAGCATCGGGGAAGTAGGTCGTAGCAACAACCGAGTTGCCTACATTAGATGATGAGGGGCATTTGGTTTTGACACCAGAGCTCATATTGGAGACCCATAAGAGGAGATTTTGAAATAGGGTGATCCGGGAGAATTTGGTTAAGTGGAAGGATTTGTCTGAGGAGGATGCAACATGGGAGAGTGAGCAGATTTTGCAACATCCAGCTCTAAAGTTGCTTGGGGTCAAGCAACATCCGGGAGGGGAGGACTGTAATGTCCCTTCCTAATTATTTTCCTGAAGTTAGAAGAACAATTTTGGCAATTTTGTTAATTATGGTCTAAGGCCACTTTGGTGAAGGAAACTTAGAAAAAATGTGTTAATTTGCATGTTAGTGGAATGTGGGGGCCACTCACACACAAACAATACACACTCATGGAAGGGAATTTGAGTTTTCTAAGGTGAGGTCGAAATTATATGGGGCCCACATGAGGCTTATGGCCAACAAGCATAAATAGGAGTGTGTTAGTTTTTGGTAGCATCGGATGTGTTCTAGCCTCAAGATTTTGCAAAGAGGTTACAATACATGAGTACTCCAATACCCATAAACCGTTTCTGGAAATTCCATTTAGAGATGGCTTAATTAAAATAATTAATCAATTTTAATATTTCCTAAGTCCAAAGTTAGGAAATATGACTAATTAAAAGATATTAATTAATTCAGATGTGAATCTTCTAGAAAAGGCATGGATCAAATCCTAGTTAATCTTAGCCATCGATTAAGTTTTAATCGTGGCCGTTGATGTCTCAACGAGAGATTATAAGGAATTTGATGGGATTGGAGGAGACACTTGCAAAGATCAAATTCATTGGCAGATTGATTTCTTGAGGAGCAGCGCTGAGTTGCTGGAGAGAGAGCTAGTGAGCTCGTTGCATTGAGAGAGGGGCAGGGATAGTAAGGTCGTAGGAAGTTTTTCTAGATACGGTGAGTGCACAGCGGACAGGTAGTGAGTGCCACAGAGAGGCAGCGCAGAGTTAGCGTAGTGCTTCAAAGGAGATCCACATTCTTGCTGGAAGACAGTGCTGATTCAGTGCCAAATGCCGTAGAGAGTTTCCGGAGGCCAGGAGGGTCTAGTTTCCAGATAACAACTGATTAGTTAGCAAGAGAGACGTTGTTCCCAGCTGTATGGATGCAGTACTGCGTAGGCTAACGCAGTGACTGCAGAGAGCAACTCATCGAGGCAAGGTTAGTGCCGGATCGCCTATGGTAGTGAGAATTTTCTCACTAGACTCATTTGTCAGTTATTTCTCTGTATGGTTTGCTAGATTTGAGCAACCATAGAAACCATAGATTTGTACTTAGATTTACTACTGTATAACATACAAACCCTCAGCTGCTGCATCGGTTTTCCCACATTGGGTTTTTCCGGGGACTTAGTCCAAAAATAACAGTGTTATTTTGTGTGTGTGTGCATCTATCTTTCCAAAATTATTCTTATTTCCGCAATATTTATTTTGTGAAGGCTGCAACATATTGGTTTCGATATTTACCGTAGAACACAAAAATAATTTGTCTAGTTAATTAACAAATTGAAGAAATTTAATCAGTTCCTGCAGTAGGATTTGAATTTGTGGAATTTTCACATGGTATCAGACCGCAGATA
Organism: Pinus albicaulis; assembly: GCA_034641835.2. Lineage (NCBI taxonomy): Eukaryota > Viridiplantae > Streptophyta > Pinopsida > Pinales > Pinaceae > Pinus > Pinus albicaulis. The sequence goes on from CM076574.1 coordinate 61,882,508, forward strand.
GAAGCGGAGGAATCAGTTGTAGAAAGAAAAAGCGAGATTCGAAACAATGCATAAGTAGTTGCACGAAACCCCAGGAGGCTGCACAGTCCATTGGCCAGGAGGGAATATTTTTGACAAAAAATTATTTCTTTGAGTGAGTCAACAGAGAATAAATTTCCAGCTCAAAGATTGTCAGAGGTAGAGGGAGCAACGATAGTTCTTTGTAGTGAAGATCTTCAGCTGGGGTGTAGTTATTTTTTAGCAGTTGGTTGGTGCAGAATAGCGTTGGGAGGAAGGAAGAGCACACATTGAGGGAATTCTTTCCTCAGGGAATTTCTAGCTAAGAAATTCGATTTCTCACAGCAGAGCAGCAGTATTGTGAGCAGATTTGCCCGCTCCAGCAAGGAGTGCTTAGAGCCTAGTAGTAGCTGTACAGAGGAAAAGAGGAAGAGTTCGACATTTTTGGCGAGATGGCATCAACAGGGTTAACAGATCAGGATCGGTTGGACGGTTTAGCCAACGATGTGATCTGGAAGGCTAGGATTTCTTGCCTTCTAGACGAGTATGATCTCAAGACTTGTATTAGTTCTGTGGTGGCTGTACCCACGAACCTAGATCAACTAAAGGCCTACAAAAAGGAGATGCCAAAGGCAAAGAGGTTGATTCTTGATGGAGTTCGAGATCACGTAGTATCACACATGGCTAGCAAGGACACTGCCAAGCAGATGTGGGATGCTCTTGGCACGCTGTACCAGGGATTTTCCGAGCAGCGGAAGATGTATTTGCAGGAGAAATTGAGGTGTACCAGGATGCAGAAAGGGGAGCGTATAGACCCCTTCCTTACTAGACTTCAGGAAGTTCGAGATCAACTCTAGTCTGTGAAAATTTCTGAACAAAAATCTTATTGTAGTGTCTTGATTTACTTTTCCTACTTGAATTAAATTACAAGTTAATTTTCTAAACTATTAAGTAAAATCAGCAAAGTAAACACCACTGTAGCCTATACATTTACAGATCATTTACTGAACATTACGCACACATGACAAAGTGACACAGAATTTTTCGGACAAATGTCCCTGGAAAAACCCAATGCAGGAAAACCGATGCAGCTAACTCTAGAGGGTTTTATTATTATGCAGAATTTGAATACAACAATATCTGGGCACCAAAATGGTTTGCCACACAGAGAAAATACAGGACAGCAATACCTCTTTCACTCGGAGATAGAAAATATGGTTGATTCACACCCTCAAACGGGATTTATAGAACTCGAGCCCTTTCTGGCCCACCAGAAACCCCGGCGCTGTCCCTCCGCCCTCTGCGTCAGCCTTTCTGGCCTACATCAGGCACTGCGCTACCCTGGATGGCCCTGTGTCAGCCTCTTAGGGCTTACGCCGCCGCTGCACTGCCCTGACTGGGCTTGCGTCACCATTGAAGGGTTCCTGCTACCTCTGCACTGCCTTCTACGTGGCTTTGGTTGAATTGCGTAGCTTTGGTTGGCCTCTGTGCTGCCTGGTACACTGCCTCTTTGCCGCTGTTGTATTCTTGGCCTCAGATTAGCTCATCCCTCGCCAATCTCTGCCCCTCACCGCACTGCAAAATCACTTCGAAATTCTTAGGAAACCACGCCCTAGAATTTCGACTTAGCTTCAATGCTCTGCCAATGTGTGTGTGTTCTCCAACTGACCCCAAGCCCTTCTCTTATACTTTTCTCGTTGGAAAACCAGCATTCGTGATCTAATCTCTAATCAACGGCTAAGATTAGAAGCTGCTTGATCCACGCCACTTAGAACATTCTCATCACACGTTTAATTTAATTCACTTTAGACTTAGGGTCCTTAATTAAAAGGATTAATTATTTGAATAGCTATCAAACCAGAGGAATTTCTCCAAACGCTTTCTGGGTCTTGGAGATCTCAGGTACTCCAGCTCCTCAGCAAAATTTCAGAGCTAGAGCACATCCGATGCTACCCCAAAATCTCAACAGTCCCTCTTAGCGAGGAGTGTGCTCTAGCAATATTTGCACACTGAAGCATTGCCCTGATCTCTGGCATCGGTCACCGCGCGGATTCTTGGCTTACTGCCCTCCACCACTGCGCTGCTGCTTTTCTTTGTACTGTTGCCCATGACACTGCCACAGTCATTGCCACATTTGTACTGCAGCTCCCTCTTAATTTGTTGCATCATGCTGCCCATAGCACTGCCACTGCTAACTGTTGCACTGGAACTTAATTGCTGAGAAGTAAGCAACTGAAGGACCCTTGCCCAATCACTAACAGACAAGTTAGTTGGGTTTCATCTTATCATTGAAGCTCTCTTGGTTGCTGCTCTGCGCCGTTCTCCTGAAGCCATTGCGCTACTACAACTCTGCACTGCTGAAGTCCCATCAACCCCTTTGCGCTGCTGCTGCCTTTGCACTGCGCTGCTCCCTCTACAACGCCCCAACTTTGACTCTGCTTCACTGTGATCTTTTGCACCCACTGCTCCAGTCATCCTGCTACTGTCTTAAGGCTTCCGTAGCTCGTATGTGATCCAAGATTCTGGGCACCTTAAGGATCCTGCCTCCACTCTGTAGCTGCTCTACAGATCAATATCACCCCACCTCTTCTCTCGAGGTTCATGAGCACTCATGACTACATCATCATCAAAGCCATCGTCTTCTTTAGCTATCGCAACCTTGGAATCAGCTTCCTTCTCCTTCTTCCTTAGAGGACAAGTGGTGGCAAAGTGTCCAAGTTCACCACACCTGAAGCATCGGATCTTGGATAGATCCCTCTTCTTCTTCCCTTGCTGCTTCTTGGATGCAAGGGTTGCATCTTCCTCTTCCACCTTCTTCACTTTGCTGCATCTGGTGCTGACTTGTCTCTTGGTCATCTGGAGGATTTCCTCTTGTCGGAGGATAGCCCACATGTCATCCAAGCGTAGAAGGTCTTGTCTGCCCAAGATACTTTAGACAAACGTTTCCCATTCATCTGTGACTGCATTTAGAGCAGTCCTCACCATGACATCATCCTCCACTTTAACCTCCATGGCAATCAACTTATCCTGGATCGTCTGCAAACAGAAAAGGAAAGGATCAATTTCCTCCCCCGTATTCATCAGAAACAACCTCATCTGGTTCTTCAGAAGCATCTTCTTTTGGACAGATTTTTCTTGATACATTGTGGTCAACATTGTCCACATAGCATTAGCAAAAATCTATTGAGTGGTTGTTCTCCTCTCGCTCTTTGTCAATGTAGCTAGGCATGACTTTGCCCCGACATAATCTCCACCACACCAGCAACCTCTGAAGATGCGAAGCTCCGGTTCTAGACTACGACAGATCCGTACAATTCCCTCAAAACTAGACTGCGTCCCTCTGGCTGGCCTCTAGATGAGCAGACTGGCTCAGCGCAGCCTCTGCGCAGTGCAGGCTGCTCCTGCGTCACTCTGGAAGGCTTTGCATTGCCTTTGCGTCACTCAGCTGGGACTGCGTCAGCCCCTGCATGTCCTCTGTTGGGACTGTGTCCTCCTAGTGCTGCATTGCCTTCTCTGGAACTCTGCTGCTTTAGCTGTCTTCTCTGCAGCAGAAAATTCTTGGCCGTTTTGTTGGTGATTCAACTTGATTTGCAATGCTCTGATACCATGTGAAAATTTCTGAATAGAAATCCTATTGCAATGTCTTGACCTACTTTTCCTACTTGAATTAAATTACAAGTTAATTTTCTGAATTATTCAGTAAAATCAACAAAGCAAACACAACTGCAACCTACACATTTACATATCATTTACTGAACATTACACGCACATGACAAAGTGACAGATTTTTCGGACAAATGTCCCCGGAAAAATCCAATGCGGGAAAAAAAGTGCAGCTAGCTCTAGAGGGTTTTATTATTATGCAGAATCGGTATACAACAATATCCGAGCACCAAAATCAAAATGGTTCGCCACACAAAGAAAATACACGATAGTAATACCTCTTTGACTCAGAGACAAAAAGTATGGTTGATTCACACCCTCAAACGGGATTTACAGAACTCAAGCCCTTTTTGGCCCACTGCAAACCCCAGCGCTGTCCCTTAGCCCTTTGCGTCAACCTTTCTGGCCTGTGTCAAGCTCTACACTACCCTGGATGGGCTTGCGTCAGCCTCTTAGGGCTTACGTTGCCCTTGCGTTGCCCTGGATGGGCCTGCGTCGGCCTCTCAAGGCTTACGCTGCCCCTGCACTGCCCTGATTGGGCCTCCGTCACCCCTGAAGGGTTCTTGTTGCCTCTACGTTGCCTTCTGCATGGCTTTGGCTGAACTACGTAGCTCTAGCTGGCCTCTGTGCTGCCTGGTACACTGCCTCCCTGGCGCTGTTGTATTCTTGGCCTTAGATCAGATCATCCCTCGCCAATCTCTGCCCCTCACCGCACTGCAAAATCACTTCGAAATTGTTAACAAACCACGCCCTAGAATTTCGACTTAGCTTCAGTGCTCTGCCAATGTGTGGGTGTTCTCCAACTGACCCCAAGCCCTTCTCTTATACTTTTGACCTTGGAGAACCAACGACCGTGATCTAATCTCTAATCAACAACTAAGATTAGAAGCTGCTTGATCCACGTCACTTACAACACTGTCATCACATGTTTAATTTAATTCACTTTAATCTTTTAATTTTCCTAAGTTAGACTTAGGGTCCTTAATTAAAAGGATTAATTATTTGAATAACTATTAAACTAGATGGAATTTCTCCAAACGCTTTTTGGGTCTTGGAGATCTCATGTACTCTAGCTCCACAAAATTTCAGAGTTAGAGCACATTCGATGCTACCCCAAAATCTCAACATGGTCAACGCCCAAACCTACAGAGTTTGTACGATTTGCCTTGAATAGCGTTTTCGAGGAGTAGCAAGTATTCGACTAGAGTATCCTGGGCAGAGAAAACCTGCCAAATTGGGACAGAATGTGGGCAGATCTGCAGCAAGAGGAGATGAGGCGAGACTTTGTGAAGAACACCATTAGTGGCAACAACAGCACTGGGACGAAGGAAGTAAAGGAGGAGAATGCAACCCTTTCATCAAAGGGGCAGCAGGAGCAGCGCAAAAGGAAGAAGGACATCTCTAAGGTCAAATGCTTCATATGTGGTTAACTTGGTCAGTATAACACCTAGTTGCCTCTCAAGAAGAGGGACAAAGAGAAGAAAGATCAGTAGGCTACATCCATGGACATCATAGTTTTAAAAAACGGCCGATTCGAATCGGACCAGGCCTGGTCGACCGAGCCATTAGGCTTGCCAGTCCGACCAGGCACAAGAAACGACCAGTTGGCCGGTTTGTTATCGAGCCGGCCGGTTTTTGTACCGGATCAGCTGGCTCGGTAACAAACCGGCCGACCAGGCCTGGTCCGAGTTAACTCGGCCGAGCCAACTCCGCCGGCCGGTGGGCCCAAAAAATCGATTTTTATGGACTTGAAACCGAATTTAATTCTGCTGTTAGGTTTGTTTGAGGTTTTTTGCAGAGTTGTGGAGTTGGTTTTTGGAGCAGCTTCATGGTAATGTTAAATTCTTATCCTTTTACTTAAATTTTTAACATTACCATGAAATGACTCAGGATGTTTGAGAGTGGTTCCAACCTCATTGGATTTCATATGGAGAAAGTAGAATTTTAGATCTCATTCAAAATCCAGCAGACTTATCAGGATTTCAGGATTGGGTTATTGCAATGTTTCCATCGAATTTTGTCATGTATTAGGGTATGGAGCTCGTATTTAATCAAGAGCACCAATCCCTCTATGTACCTTGATGACATGATGTTAGTGACATTGGTTATGTTTTTTGTTTTGATCTCTATATCATCATCCTGTATTGGACAATGCACTAGGTGCAATTTTGATATAATGGATATATTCATGAGCCTACTTTGATCATATGTTGTCTTTTGTGACTTATCTATATTGTAATGCTTTGTGTTTGGAAACATGAATAAAAATCTTTAAATTTATGTTTTTGTACAAAAAAATTAATATTTAATGTATTTTTTACAAAACCGAGTCATTGAAACCGAGTCGACCGAGTCATTACCGATTCGGAGTCATTACCGAGTCATTACCTCGGCCTGGTAGCTGATCGATTCCGTTTTTTAAAACATTGATGGAGATAGATAGGCTGCCCTCCAGACTGGAGGAAGTGTTTGCCATGATCATTGACATACTTCCAGGAGTGAGGTGGGGTGATTTAGTTTTGTAGCCCTAGAGAGCTACAGATGGGCAGGATCCTTGAGGAGTCCACCTCTTGGGTCAATACCTTACTACAAGAGCCCATAACAGAAGTAGCAGGATGGACCAATGACGGTTGGTGCAGTCAGGTGCTAGAATGACAAATGCAGTAGCTAGTAGTGGTCAGAGACTGAGCAGCGTAGAGCAGAGTTGGTAGCAGTGTAGAGTCAGCGGCAGCGTAGAGGCTTCAGTGACAGTGTAGAGACTAGCAGCTGTCAGAACTCGGGTGATAGATGCATCATGTTGACCATAGTTGCGCCAGTTTAATGGACAGTTCTGAGTTGCAGCAACAACAGATGAGAGACAGTTGCAGATGTCGCAGTGGCAACAACAATATAGTTGTAGTGCAGATGCAGTAGTTGACAACAGTTCAACAGGGTCAACAACAATACAAATGCAACACATATCAGAGTTGTGCAGTAGTAGCCAGACATCCGCAGTGCAGCAGGAGATGGTGCAGAGGCAGTGTATTACAGTTGTAGTACTAGAGCACTTTCCTCTCTAAGAGGGAGTGTTAGTTTCTTGTAGCATCAGATTTGTTCTAGCCTCCGGATTTGGCAGAGAGGTTAGAATACACGAGTACTCCAATACCTAGAAACCGTTTCTGAAAATTCTATCTAGTGAAGGCTTAATTAAAATAATTAATCAATTTTTAATATTTCCTATGTCTAAACTTAGGAAATATGATTAATTAAAAGGTATTAATTAAGTCAGATGTGAATCTTCTAGAAAAAGGCATGGATCGAGTCCTAGTTAATCTTTAGCCATCGATTAAGTTTTAATTGTGGCCGTTGATGGCTCAATGAGAGATTATAAGAAGGAACTCGATGGGACTGGAGGAGACACTTGCAGAGATCGAATTCACTGACAGATTGATTTCTTGAGTACCAGTGCTAAGTTGCCGGAGAGAGAGCTAGTGAGCTCATTGTAGTGAGAGAGGGACAGGGATAGTAATGCCAAAGGAAGTTTTTCCAGATTTGATGAATGCACAGTAGATAGGTAGTGAGTGCCACAGAGAGGTAGCGCAGAAGCCACGCAGAGCCTTGGCAATGCTTCAAAGGAGATCCACATTTTTGCTGGGAGACAGTGCTGATTTAGTGCCAGAAGTCGGAGAGAGTTTCTGGAGGCCAGGAGTGTCTAGTTTCCAAACAATAGCTGATCAGTTAGCGAGAGAGACATTGTTCCAAGCTACAGGGACGCAATACTGCGTAGGCTGGCGCAGTGACTGTGCAGAGGCAACATAGAGCAACTAATCTTGAGCCAAGGTCAGTGCCGGATCGCCTGTGGGAGTGAGGATTTCCTCACTAGACTCATTTGTCAGTGATTTCTCTTTATGGTTTGCTAGATTTGAGCAACTATAGATTTGTACTCAGATTTACTACTGCATAATATACAAACCCTTAGCTGCTACACCGATGTTCCCGCATTGGGTTTTTCTGGGGACTTAGTCCAAAAATGATAGTGTTATTTTGTGTGTGTGTGCATATATCTTTCCAATGTTATTTTTATTTCCGTTGTATCTATCTTTGCAGCTTATTGGTTTCAATATTTACCGTAGAACACAGTAAATAATTTATTCAGTTAATTAACAAATAAAGTAAACTTAATTAGTTGCTACAGTAGGATTCCAATTTGTGGAATTTTCATAGAGTGAAGCAACATTTGGGGTCTTTTGTCAATTCGAAAATCATAGTTGCCTTAGTTGTTTAGCTGAGCCACATTGTGATGTTTAGCATAAGAGCTTCCCAACGAGTGAAGCTCATCCTTTCTTCGGTGGACCTCGAGTTCCACCTTAGGAAGACTTCCCTTTATCATTGAGACTGGAGGAGACAGAGTTATAGGCTTCTACGCAGTTCTGGGTTCAGCCTACATAGTTCTGGGTCAGCTACTGCGCAGGGGAGGAGGCTAAGTTGTTTGTGGAGGAGCAGAGGAGTTGGGTGCTGAGTTGAGGAGCTACAGGGACATTTCCTGATCATTTCCAGCAGGGAGGAGTGAAGCTACAACAAAGGAGACATTGTTACATGCAGAGAAGACTTTTGGAGCTTAGGACTGCATTCCCTTCATGATTGCGCAGTGACTGGTGTGGGGTGTTTGGGGGAAGCACTAGCTAGAGGAGTGAGGAGTTGGGATGCTGGGGATTTGGTTGGAGGTTTATTTTGAGGGGATTGCTGGTGTTTTGGGAGCAAAGATTGACAGGTTCAGTCACAGTAGCAGATTGCTGGTTTGGACAGGGCTAAGCTGTGAGAAGCCAATTTTGGGAGGTCAAAACGAGTTTCTGGGTTTTTCTGGGTTTGTGGCAAAGAGTGAACCCCTAATTTCCTAGAATTTTCTGGGCAGTTTTGAGGGGGAAAATCAGAGGCTAAAGTTGGCCAACAGTGCAGAAGCAAAGGGACAACGCAGATTTCTGGAGAGAAGTTTCATTGCAGCATTTGGGCATTTTTGTACTTATCACCTGAGGCTTGTAGCTTGCCTTGTGCAAGCCCAGGTTCACTTTCTCCAACTCATATTGTAGTCCAGCACTATTATATAATAAAATTGGTCAGTTTGGTGTTTCGGGCAAAAATTCCCCTTTTTATATGTGTGTTTGCTGAATATTTTCTGTGTTGTATCATTGCATGTGTTTTTTTATCGTTGTAAATTTCCAGTAGGAATATTACAGGCTGGTGCATTACTTCCTAGGCTTGGAGGTTTGTCAAAATCCAAGCGAGATTTTCCTTTCTCAAGGAAAATACATTGTGAAGTTGTTAGAGATGTGGGATGGTCGATTGCAAGTTTGTGTCTACTCTGATGGAACTCAATTTCAAGCAGCTATGTGGAAGTGCTGCTAGGCCCAAATTGGCAAACCCTTCCGAGTACAGACAACTTGTGGGGGCCCTGATGTTCTTGTTAAACTCTCGTCCAGACATATGCTTCGCTATAAATACTTAGCCCATTTACGGTTGAGCCTCATCACATGCTGTAGGAATTTACAGGGTAAGTTCCTTAGATCAAACACCAAAGGTTACCGCTCACAAACAAATCACAGATCAGTACATCAGTATTTGACATGGTTAAAACCCTTGAAGAGGGAAACAGTCCACGGCGTGAGCCAACGCGGCCATTTTAGGCAATTTATTAATATAAAGAAAGAAAATTTACTTAAGCTTCTCTCATAAACGGTTACTGGACAAATGACCCTCCATGCTCTTTAAATAGAGATCATGGACCAATCGGGTGTTAAGCCACATATCAAGTGTTGGTAAACCGAGGAGAGAATGAACTGTCGGATCACTACATATCGTGGCCGTCGGATTATAAATTACAAATGTACATAGTAAAGAAACACACTTTACCTAACTCTATGCTAGACCAAGTTATACTTAACTATTTCCTATGTGTCGAAATATCCTTACATCCCCCCTTAAGAACAACTTGGGATAGGATTGAAGGATTCACAAAGGTGACACAATAGGAGCTATTTCCTATGTGTCAGAATATCCTAACAAATGGCTAATTGTATGCTTCAATCTAAAGGAATTAGTCTTAATTTTTGGGCAGAAGCAATTAACTATGCAAATTACATAGTAAATCGCACTCCTACTAAGGTTTTAGGGAATATAACTCCAGAAGAAACCTGGAGCTCAATCAAACCAGATGTAAGTCACTTTCGTGTTTTTGGAAGTGAATCTTGGGCCCATATTCCAGATGCGAAACATCAAGCCTTAGAACCTGAGAGTGAAAAATGCATTTTTGTTGGATATTCTGAAGATGTCAAAGGATATAGACTTCTTCAACCAAAATCAAAAAATGTAATCATTAGAAGAGATGTAAAATTTGATGAAATTTGAGCAAACTCATTATTTTGGTTGTGTTATTATAATAAGCAATTCTGGCACCGTTTTCTCTCTTTATCACTGCATGGAGGATTGTTACACAAGTCAAAGAGGCATGAGTCACCATTATTATTGTGGCTGGGCATAATCCTGAGCGTAGAGCAGATTCTGGGCATTCTTTGCACCTGTGACAGGGTTATTTTGTACACACCAGCTTCATAACTTCTGTTCACACTGTGGCTATCCTCCATATCTTATTTCAATTTGGTAGTTCCTTGTATCTTTATGGTTGAAGTTTATATATATAAAGGAAAAATCAGTATTGGACATTGAGGTAGCTCTCTTGTTATATTGGTAGCTGAACTTAACATTTGTGAAAGCATATTCTAGGCACATTGAACCCATTTGACACCTGTACCTATGAAGGAGCCTTCAGATATAAATTAAATGTATTGAAGATACAAGTTTCTGTAATATTCCCAAGGGAAATATACAAATGATAAACAAAGCATACATAGCAGAAACACACAAAATTTGCACATAGATCAGACACCAAGAATTGAGCCAAAAACTGCGCTGCTCTAAGCCATTTTATTATAAAATCATGAGGTTACAATTTGGTGTTTGGAAAGTGTGCACCTGGGCTTGCTCAAGGCAAGCTAGCAAAGCCCAAGTGATGGAAGCAAGTCCCCAACTATTGCTGGCTGATCTCTCTATGGCTCTGCGTTGATTTCCCCTGTAAACTACACTGCTGGCTGCAAGAAATGGATGCTATGGTGTCCTTCGATGCTCAAAAAATTCTAGGAAATTAACCCCGGGCTCTCCTCCAATAACCCTCAAAAACCCACAAAGGAATTGGCCAAATGTTGATCTCGGAATTTCGGCCAAATTTCCCCTAGCTCCTCCAGCTGTTGGGTATTTTGACCCACCTGTAAATGATGCTGCTAAAGGCTCCCAAAGTGGCAGAGAAATTCAGCAAAACTCCCTCTCAGACTGCTCCCACAAGCTCAGCCCCAAATTCCTCCTCTCCCTTGTGTCCAACATTTGGCACGAAGTAGGACTGTGCAGGCCCACACAGTCTCTGCTAAAGCTGCTCCAAAAACACGCTGAAATACTCTCGGATTGATCTGAAGCTGATGAATACTCCTTGCTAGGGCTGGCACTCAAGGTCCACCGAAGCAAGGGTGAGATTCTCACCTGAAAACCTCTTATGCTCAACAACACATGCAAACTTGGCCTCTAGCTCAAGCGTGCTAGCCAAGGTAAGTGTTCAAATAATCAAAGATGCCCCAAAATGAGTGCCTCCTATTTTGTCATTGTTCCTCCCATTTGCCCATGTGGGGCCCAACCATCAAACTCCTATTTTTTTCCCTATAAGAAACGCGTATTTCCAAGAAGGTGGGCCGTATTTCCTCCTTGGGGTGGTCCTCACCATCCATTAACCATTTGATCTTCACTTTTCTCCTAAGTTGGGCCCTTGCCTTCGCTCCAAACACTCAAGTGGGGTCCCCCAACCCACTTTTCCTAAGTTTAAGTGCAAAATATGACAAAATTGGTAAAATTGATGTTTCCCCTTAGCAATATTGCTAAGTGGGAATATCACAGTCCTGCCCGCCAAAATGTTGCTTGTCCTCAAGCAACTGCAATGATGGATGTTGGAGTATTTGCTCTCCCTCCCAAGTGGCATCCTCATCGCGCATATTCCTCCATCTGATAAAAAACTCCCTAATGACCCTGTTCTGCAAGTGTCTCTTATGGGTGTCCAATATGGCCTCTGGCTCTAGAACCAAATGCCCCTCATCATGCATGGGCGATAATTCTGTATCTGTTGTCACCTACCTGCCAAAATGTTGCTTGTCCTCAAGCAACTGCAATGATGGATGCTAGAGTATCTGATCTCCCTCCCAAGTGGCATCCTCATCGGGCATACTCCTCCATATGATAAAAAACTCCCAGATGACCATGTTCCGCAAGTGTCTCTCACGGATGTCCAATATGGCCTCTGGCTGTAGAACCAGATGCCCCTCATCATCCATGGGCGATAATTTCGTATCTGTTGTCACCTGCTGCCCCAGTGCCTTTTTCAGGCAGGACACATGGAAAATATTGTGAACTTGACTCCCCGGGGGTGTCTCCAGCTCATACGCTACCTCTCCAACCCTCCTGGTGACTATATACGACCCATAAAAGCGGGGCTTGAGCTTCTCGACCCCCTTCTGTTTGAGCGTGAACTACTTATACGACTGCAGTCTCAAGAAGACCAAATCCCCAAACTCAAACTTCCTTTTGACTCGGCCTCTGTCAGCGTAGAGATTTTGCTGGTTTTGCGTGGTTGTAGGTTATCTTTGAGAGCCTGCAAAATATCTTGGCTCTCTTGAATCCAATCCTTGGCCCTTGGGGCCTTATTGTCTCCAAACATCACATCAACAAAATATAATGCATCATAATCGTACAAAGCTCCGAATGGGGACATACCTATGGACATGTGGTATGTTGTGTTGTAACAGTACTCACCCAGATACAACCACTGTATCCATGCACGCTGCTGCCCTGTTGCATAGTTGCAAAGATAGCCCTCCAGCCACTTGTTTACAATCTCCATTTGCCCATCAGTCTGGGGGTGGTAACTAGTATTCGGGGTGAGCTCCGTTCCCAACAGTCGGTATACCTCCTACCAAAATCCCCCATGATCCTGCTGTTCTGGTCACTGACAATGGTCTTCAGGAGATTATGAAGCTGAAACACCTTGAAAAACAGCTCAGCCACCTGTGAGGCCGAGGACCGTGCTGAAATAGCGAAGAAGTGGGCAAATTTTGTCAGTTTGTCTACCACCACGTATATGCAGTCCTTGCCTTGGAATATAGGCAACCCAATGATAAAATCCATCGAGATGCTCTCCCATTTCCCTTTAGGGATAGGAAGAGGCTGTAATAACCCACTAGGGTGTGTATGTTCACCCTTGTTCCTTTCGCACGTATCACACTCCCGGACGTGCCTTAGAAAATCATCCTAAAGGCCCCTCCATGCAAAGCGCTCCCTGATAGCTGTGTACGTTTTGGTGAACCCCTAATGCCTTGCTAATGGTGTGTCATGGGAAACTTGCATAATCTTCTCCCTCAATTGGGAGTTGGGCACTAAATATATCCGGTCCCGATAATAAATCACCTTGTTCATCACCTTGTACCGATCATCCGTCACTGCACCATCAAGGACCTCACATGCAAATTGGTCCTTGGAATACTCCACTAGCAACTGCACCCTCCATTTGGTGCAATGCTCATCAATGAAATGGTGGCCGACCTCCTGGACAACGCATCAACTACCACATTGTGCCTTCCCTTGACATGCTTAATGTCAAAGTCATATGCCTGAAGCTTGCTCACCCATTTCTGTTGCCTCTCTTGCAACTGCCTCTATTCCAAAAGGAATCTGAGACAATTGTGATCTGTCTTCATCCAGAACCTGTTACCCACCAAGTACTGTCTAAACTTGGCAAGCGTATGCATGATGGCTAGCATCTCTTTGTCGTATATAGAGTATAGCCGCTCGTGGGGATGTAGCTTCCGACTCTCAAAATATATCGGGTGCTCCCCTGCATCAGGACTGCTCCTATGCCCTCCCTTGATGCATCTCACTTAAGTACAAAGGGTTGTGCAAAATCTGGAAATGCCAACACTGGGAAGTTGCTCATAACCTGTTTGAGGCACTCAAAGGTCTCCTGTGCCCCATCTGTCCATTCAAATGCCCCCTTCTCAGTCAAATCGGTGACAGGAGCTGCCAACTGAGAGAATCCCTTCACGAACTTGTTGTAATAACTACATGTACCCATGAAACCCCTCAACTCTGTCACATTCCGCAGTACTGGCCAGCCCCGAATGGCCCAAATCTACTCCCCATGTAGTCTCATGCCATCCTCCCCAATAATATGCTCGAATTAGAGAATCTTTGTCAATCCGAACTCACACTTGGACAACTTGGCGTAAAATTGTTGCTCCTCTAGAATGCACAACACCACCTCCAAGTGCTGGAAGTGCTCCTCCCAGGTCCTGCTGTAAAACAAAATATCATCGAAAAACACCATTACGAATTTCCACAATTGCCCACGGAATATGTGGTTCACGTAGGACTGGAAAGTGGCGGGTACGTTGGTTAGCTCGAAGGGCATAACTAGGAACTCGAAGTGCCCATAGTGACACCTAAAAGCCGTCTTGGGGATGTCTTGGTCCCTCACTCTGATCTGGTGGTACCCCGAATGCAAGTCTATCATGGAGAAGAACTTGGCCCGTCTAAGCTCATCCATCAACTCATCTATGCGTGGGATGGGGTAGTGCTTCTTTAGGGTCTTCTTGTTGAGGGCCTGGTAATCTAACATGCATAGTGTCTCGTCCCTCTTCTTCACTAGGACAATTGATGAAGCAAAAGGGCTAGAGCTAGGCCTGATATGCCCAGGTGTCAGCAACTCATGAATTGCCAATCTCATCCCTGTAAGCTTTGGGATGCCTGTACGGGGTGGTAATCACGGCCTGAACCCCCGACTCTAGCTCAATCGTGTGCTGAAACCCTTGGTTAGGTGGCTGCCCTGGTGGTATGTCTCCAAACACTACCGGGTACCTGTCCAAGATGGCCTATATGTCAGGATGTGGTGGCCTGGGATGACCCCCAGCCTCAGAAACATGGTTGCTTGGGAGCGGGGAGCGGGAGCGGGAGCGCCATTTTCAAAAGCTCCCGGTCCGGAGCGTTTCGGAGAGCGTTTTTTTTTTTAAATATATATATTTTTATGTTTTTTATATTTTGATGCATATATGTCAACAAAATCATGTAGAATGATGAATTAGACATAAAAAACATAAAAAAATAGATTGAATCATATAGCATCAATCATCTAAAAGTTATAATCTTCATCAACCACGCCCACAAGTTGGAAACATACAACATATTGACTCTTGAGTCTCGCGAATCATCAATCTAAAGGTTTCAAGCTTTCAAAATTCAGTATATAACATTTATCATCAGTGATATATAACATTTATCATCATTGATTCATTGATTTCAAATTTCAATATATAACATTTATCATCATTGATATATATCATTTATCATCATTGAATCATTGATTTCAAAATTCAATATATAACATTTATCATCATTGATTCATTGATCACCATATAACTTTCATGAAGCATCATATTCATAATTCATAATGACTTGTAAACTTATAAATGCCAACTTCAAAGTTTCACCTTTCAAATTCAAACTTCAAAATTAAATTGTCAGTAAATATGAAAGAGTCAAGTTTCAACTGTTCAACAGTGATAAAAGATAAAAACTACTAGAAAATAGAAAAGACTAGTAAACAACAAATCTATTTTATCTATTGGCTGGCCCCTTGCCACGCCCATGAGAAATGTCTAATTTGTGAGAACCATGAGGCAATGGTGGTATTCTAGTACTCTCAGGAGTACCACGTCCACGACCATGACTAGAAGACGGAGGGCAACGTGAGGATGTAGGTGGAGCCTGAATTTGCAAAGGAAAAATAGTTGGATATCGAGCATTGGCACTGGCATCCGCATCGCTACTGGATGGTGGTACTGGCCCTGTGTGTGGCGGTGGCATGGCTGCTGATGCTTCATCATCATCCCTCAAAAGTTCTGCTTCCAATTCTTCCATATGTACAGTATCGTCCTCCAAATTATCATCCTCTGGGTTGTTGTCCCAGACTTTATATGATTGATCCTCATATGCCCGATCACAGTAATGACTCAATAACCTCAAGTTGTAATGCACATAAACCAAGTTTTCAGCTCGATTTTCATTTAGTCTGTTTCTTCTCACATTATGTATGAAGCTGTAGGTGCTCCAACACCTCTCTACAGAAGAAGTATTCACAACTTGTGAGAGAATTTTTTTTGCCAACTTTGGCAAAAGTCCCATGCCACCATATGCTTCCCACCATGTGAGAGCATCAAATTTGTCTCTGTCTTCCATTGCATGGAAAGAACCAAAGTTACCAGTGCAACTGAAGTATCTACCTAATTCAAGGCGCAATCTAGCACACTCCTCAACTCCACCCACCGACCACTCAATGTCGCCATGCCTCAGATTGACCTCCATCTTGTGTGCCGAAACAGTCTGTGGAGGGTAAGAATGCATGCCCCAAAGCACAACTAATTTTCCATCCGGACCTGTAAAATCCATCTCCAGCTTCCTCGAATCCGTAGTGACTCGGCCAAGTGAATAGAGCCACTGGACACCCATCACCACATTGGTGATTGACACGTCCACCATGAAGAAATGATCTGTCACCGAATAGTTCCCCATGGTCAGGTCAATGCAATAAGATAATGCGTGCACTGCATGGTTCTGTCTCCTGGTACAAGAACTGAAAATCCCTCAAACTCCTCAGTTATAATGCCTCTCCTTTGAACCATCCGTGCATCAATGAAATTGTGAGTGGCCCCACTGTCCACTAAAACTGAGACATGCTGCCCCTGATCCTCAATGCCAAAAACTTGGGTACCCCATGTAAAGATGCAAGGACCCCCCCTCGATGGTATGAAGGGAGCTCCCCCTGGTGGTGGTGGTGGCGGTCCCCTCTCCACACGTACCACGCTGTCGTCTCCACCTGCCTCCAACTACACATCGTCCTCCTAGTCACTATCAGAAAAGACCTCAATGTAATGGGCCTTGCCGACTGTGCATCTGTGGCTTGATGCCCAAGGATCCTGACAGGTGAAGCATAGCTTCCTCCTCCGGAGATCTCTCTGAATCTCCTCATCCAACTAGCCATGCCCCTAGTTGGTCCTCCGTGGTGGGGCCCTAGTGTCTCTTCACCTCTGCTGGAACCCCTATCTAGGTGGTATCGATGCTATAGCTCTGGGTAGAGCATCTTGCAACTCCCGTGCTCTCCCAAATACATCCTGCAAGGTGGTCGGTCTATTGGACTGCACCAATCCCCTCAATGACTCTGCTAGCCCTTCTACAAATATGAAAACCCTCTTGGCTTCTGAAAGGTTGGGCATCATCATTGGCAGTCTCAAAAACTCGGAGATGTAGGCCTCAACATTCCCTGTCTGCTTAAGCTGTGTCAACTCCCCAAAGTGCTCCTCCGGGTTTCTCCTCTCATAATGCTCCAACACCCTCCTAGTGAAATCTTCATAGGATGTCACTCTTGCATGCCCCATCGTGGTTAGCCCTTGGAACCACCTGTTATGGGCTTCCCCTTCTAAATGCAATGTGGTAATATTAATTGCCTCCCCCTATTAAAATTGGCAACTAGGGCCAAATTCCATTTTGCACAGCTCCTATGGGGAAGATAATTGCAACATTGAATTCCTCTTTTCGAGAGGACCAAAATCGATCTAAAGATCATCAAATTTGGACAGGTAGAAGTGGTATTTTGAATTTATTCTTCCACACGAAAATTAACAAGGTCGGTCATGTCTGCCCAACATGTCCACTAGACACGTCTCCTCACCCTATCCATCTTGTATAAATAGAGGCATATTCCTAAGTCATTTGAACCATCCACGCTTGGAGAAATGTCTGAGGCAACCGAGTACTTAGGAGAGGAGGACGCAGGGTGATTTTTCTTTTGGTTTTGAGATGCTTTTGGACAACCGTAGGTCTTGAGGGAAGTTCTGGTCGGTTCAGAGAATGTATTAGGACGGTTTTGCACTTAGAAGTCTGCTTCAGTTAGGCCGTAGGCCTGTACTATCTTGTTTGATGAACCGTGCTCCATTCGAAGGATGATCGAGGCCATTAAAGCAAGTCTGGGCATACCTCATGGCCTTTTGAGAACAACAGGTCCCATGTAAAGGATGGCTGAGCAAATCTGGGCTCTTTTCAAGGTCATTTAAGCTCTGTCTCAACAAAATTTATCTTCATGTACCAGCTGCATATGTTTCAGGGTTTGGACTAATGGTTGATGAAGATTGTAAAGCACTATATCAATTCATTCTAAGCCGCTATCTCTACAAGGAATTGCGAGCTCCTTTGAAGGTCCTTCACATATCTTTGCTGATATATGTTAGGTCTGAAATATGCCCTAACCATAACTGCAATATTTTCAAGAATTGATTTCTTTGGGTTCACGATCATCAACTTGATGTCTGCTTTTGTCAATTCAGTATTAAGCTTCTTCAGGAGACAAACTTGGAGTCACTTTGCCTATCGTCGACCTCTGTATAGGACAAAGTATGTCTTCTACTGTCTGAAGGCTAAATGGAAGTTCTGTCTGGGCTACTTCTTGATAATTTGGACGGAGGTATTGACCATCTTATTGGAAAGTCATGCTTGACTCTATTTGTACTCTCATACTTTGCTGAATATTTGATATTTGATAGTAAGATGAATTGGTCAAGGGTTTTCCCCATCTTGGGGTTTTTCCTTGGCTTGAGCCATATCCTTGTGTCCTATTGCCTTGGCTTGTTCTCTTCTCTTTTACCATCTTCGATCTGCTACTACTGCTGCCACTGATGGAGCTCTTTAACAGAGCTCGTCTCAACTCCTATTGCAAATCGGCCCACATCCTTTCCCACCTTGGCATGGTATCTCTGCCTAAGATACTTTAGATGAATACCTGCCACTCCTATGAGACACTGTCGAGTGCTAATCGCACTAGCTCTGTGGGTTGAGGCGCTGCCCCAACAACTGACAGCTGGTCTCGAAGCTCCTGAATCCTGGTAAGGAAGGGATCTATGCCTTCACCCTTCTGCTTCTGGATGCATCTCAACTTCTCCTCTAGGAACATCTTATGTTGCTCAGAAGTACCCTGGTATAATGTGGAGAGAGCATCCCACATCTCTTTGGCCGTTCCCTTGGCTGCTATATGTGAGACAATATGATCCTGGACTCCATCCAGGATCAACCACTTCCCCCATGCCATATCCTTCCTATATTCCTTCAGTTGATCTGCATCCTGAGGAACTGCCACTACATTATCGATGTAGGGTTTCAGGCCATATTCATCTAGAAGGAAGGACATCCTTGGCTTCTAGATGACATAGTTGGATGATACGTCCAACCTATCCTGATCTTTAAGCCCTGTAGTGGCCATCTCTGATTAAGTCAAAAACACCCTCTTTCCCTCTGCTTGGTTTCTGCTTTGCTACTTGCACTCCCTTTTGGAATGAGTTGATCTGCTAGCTACTTCTGGCAATCTGCATGGAAATTCGAACTTCTGAGGCTCGAAGTTCCCTGAGGGAAATTTTCCCTCCAGTGTGTGCTTTTCTCTCTTCCACCCAACACTGGCTTTGCTCTAGAAAATTGCTACAAAACACTCTGCGTCTAGCCAGAAATATGCCCAACGAATCACTCAAAGCTCGAAGTTCCCTGAGGAAAATTTTCCCTCTAGTTGCTCCCTTTGCTTGTTGGAATCACTCAACTGGAAAATTGATTTTTTTCGTCCTCACTACATAAAAAAAATCGAACTTTCCCCAAACAACTCGACCTGCCTGGCAATGGATTGCGCCTCCTCTAGGAATTTTGGCTTGCTGCTCTTCCTGAACAATGAAATTCCTTCTTTCGCTTATGAGCTCCCCGGCTGATCAATCACACTTTGATACCATGTGAAAATTTCAACTTACTGCTGAAATCTTATTGTCGCAACTAGTATTATTTCTCCTAACTGATAAGTTAATTATTCAGTTTATTGCTACAACAATATCAAAATAAACACATTGCAATCTTCACAAATAAAATACTGCGGAAAATAAATTGCGCCGGAAGCTGAGAAATTACTAGCGCACACATAAAATTTGACACAATTATTTTTGGACAAATGTCTTCGGAAAAACCCAACTTGGGAAAACCGCTGCAATAGTGAGGGTTTTTATTTTTATGCAACAGTGAAAATCTGAGTACAATCTGGATGCCTGAAACTGACAATACACAACAAGAAAATCTGGGCAGAATTATTGAAGGGAATTACCCTTCCTCCACAAACAATCCTGACACAACCTGCGTATAGAAAACTCAGCCTCCCGAAGCCTTTGCGTCACATTGCACAGCCTTTATGATGTCAGGCCTCTAAGCAGTGTCTGATGAAGTCATTCTGCCTTCTGCTGCTCAGGCAACTATGCAGTTCTCTGCGCTGCCTCACTGGGAATAACTCGGCCCTCCTGCTGCTGCCTCTCCGGATCTGGAAAACTTCCTTCGGATCACTGTACCTGCCCCTCACTCACTGCTTCGATCTTTGGCTCTCTCCGACAACCAACTGTTGCTATTGTGGAAATCGATCTGCCAAGGAAATCGAACTGTCTTCTCCATCACCACATCGATCTCCTCTTATAATCCATTGTTGGAGAAACAACAACCAAGATTAAAACTTAATCAATGGCTAGGATCATCTCTGGATCAATCCGTGTGATTTTCTAGACTATTCTCACCTTATCTCAATTAATACTAATTAATTAACCATATTCCCTAAGTTTAGACTTGGGAAATATTTAAAAAATAGTTAATAATATAATTGAGACATTTCTAGATGGAATTTCCAAAAACAATTTCTGGGTTTTGTAGATCTCATAGATTCTAGCCTCTCCACCAAATTTCATGGCTAGAACACATCTGATGCTACAAAAACTAACAACGTCATCATAGGCATAAGCAATTAAAATATGACCAAGTGTGAATATGCATCAACATGTTTGCATCAAACCACCAAGAATGGGAGCTTCCCACTAATATGTCCTCAAAAAATATGACCAAATATGAATATGCCTCAACATGTGTGTATCAAGCCACCAAGAATGGGAGCAATTCACTAATATGCCCTCAAAAGATTTGCATAGTGCTAGATCCATGCAGAAAAGAGTCAAACAAGTTGAATATCACCATCCATCCATATGCCAAGGCATCCAAGTGATATGCCAACTCAATAAGAAAGGGGGACGACCTTATCAAAGGATGCATCAAGTGGATGAAATTCCTCCACATATTAGCCAAGGGGCGAGTTCTCTACATAAATCCATGCTCCTCATCATAAGCAACCCATCCATGTGCAAAAAACATCCATAACAGCTAGGGTTTTAGAGTAATGAGTTTCTAACCATGCTAATACCTGTCAAAATGTAGTAAACAATATGTAAAAAAGGGGGATATTTCAAGTGCTATCCATAACAAAGATGCCAACAAAGTGAAGATACAATCTTCATGTCAAGATCCTCCATACAAGCTATGGGTGCTTACTTGATAGAGTCATGACTAATATGTCCTCATATACCATCAATTCTTAAGCGAAAATGAAAGCTATAACATCACATGGCCAAGTGCAATGCTATCTCTCTATGATAAGCAAGTATACCAGTTGAAGCACCATAAAGACACCCATGACTACATTATCTCATCAACTATCAACCAATGCATCAAAATTCATTAGGCGAACTCATAAGCCTTGGGCCATCCAAAGCTCCATCGACTTGTAAAGTTGCCTATGTGATAAAAGTCACAAACGTATTGAAAAAATTCACTCGTGTAGGTCTCATGTAAAATGAGGGGTAATAGCCTAATAGGTGGTACACAAGTTATAAAAGAACTACAACCATGACATCTTCCTATGAAATTTAGAGATGATTTACTTGAAAAACAATGATAAGATGAGCCCCCAGGGGTAGCTCTCTTGGCAAAGCATGTAAACTTGTTATGTTAAATATTAGGAGGTCCTTGGTTCGATCCCCCGATTAACTCATGTCCATGTTAGGGGCAGGCATGGTGCACGTAGTGGTTATAGTGGTAGCAAACTGTAATGAATAAAATAATGTAAATAGTGATTAATTAGTTAATTAGTAATTAGGTTGAAAGGCCATGTCTGATAAGACATGACCTTTCGTGAAGAGGCACCTGCGTAGGTATATAAGCAGGCCTCATTTGTAACATTCAATATCTATCTCATCTCATTCTTCATACCTTTTATAATATAACATTTGTATTCTCATGGATATCTTTGTATTCTAAGTGTTCTGGAGTATTTAAGCTTGAGAATGAACTTTGTTCGCTTCATTTGGTATCGGAGTAGTTCGATCTTCTGGCCGCTCATCGCTGCACAGAGCTACGCTCCTCGGTCCAGGCCTTTGGCCATCAAAAATTCGTCAACATTGTTGTCGTCGAAGCGTTTAGCTACCAGTCTTGGAGTTTCTCCATTTTCACTAGTAGACCTTTGGCCAAAATTAAAAGTTTGAAGAAATTTCACCAGTAGGCGTTTGGCCAAAATTAAAAATTTGAAAAAATTTCACCAGTAAGCCTTTGGCCAGAATTAAAAATTTGAAGAAATTTCACCAGTAGGCCTTTGGCCAAAATTAAAAATTTGAAGAAAAAAAAGGGGAAATTTTTGAAAAAGAAGAAGCAAAAGCAATATATATATATATATATATATATATATAAGAACAAAAAGAAAAAAAGGGATATATATAAAGTAGTACATAGACGTACATACCAAGACAATTTAAAAATAAAAAGGAAAAAGAAAGAAAGAAGAGTAGATAAGGTTATTTTGATTATTCTTTAAGTGGTTTACAAGCTCGTGGTTTTAGAAGCCCATGGTAATTGCCCATGGTATTTGCAAGGTAAAATAAGAACAAAAGGAATAAAAAAAGCTCTGTGTGAATGGTAAGTTTACTTTTACGTGGAGAACATTAACTAAGTCAAATACACATAAGTGGACATATATCTTATAGGCGAATATAGGTTAATAGCCACGTTTCACTAGGGTTGTAACTTTTCAAAACAAAAAACAAAAAGAGTTAAAAAAAAATCAATTGTTCAGAAAAAAAAAAGGAAGAATTTACTTAGTCAAAGAACTCATCACTAAAGGAATATATTTAAGTTTATATTAAGGAAGTAATTTAAAAAAAAACGAAAGGAAAAATATTATTAAGGATTTCTTAAAATATTAAGGAATCATTATTGAAGCTGAAAGGTAAATAAAATGAAAGAGAGGTTATTAAAGGTTTAATTATTGGAAAAGTGAAAAAGGAGATAAATCATTATATTCTAAAGATTTTATTTAAAAAGGGAAGATATACATATATAAAATAATTTGAGCCTTTTTTAAAAGAGAATATTAGTGAAGGATTCATTACCAAAGATTGAAGGAATAATAGTAAAGGATATTGGAAAGAATAATTAAGCTTGAGGGTTTATTAAAGGGAAATAATAATATTTTATTATAAATATTAGGAAGGGTCACCCTTAAAAACCTCAAAGTTATCTAACAAAATGGCATCCAAAACATAACTAAAAGACGAAAGATTTCCTAAAAATTATAGTATGTATGTCTGTGCGTTAATTAAAATTAAATGGTCACTTGCGGGAAAGGAAGTTCTCATATCTATCGATCTTACTCAAGAGAATAATTATATTAGTACTGAATGTGCTAACCAATTAGTGATCCCTGAATCAAATATAATTGGAACAAATTCATTTTACGCAAATGACAAACAATACGACATAGGGAATTTACACCTAAGTATTGGGGAGTATTCCTTTGTCTTGCAATTTACCATTAAAACCTTATTTTGTAATGATAGTGATATAATTCTGTGGTCGCTCTGGATGGAATCACTAGGGTCATTCATCCTTAATATGAAAAAGAAGTTTTTGACATTTTCTTACAAAAATAAAAGCATAACGTTACAAGATGTCACGGTGAAGCCAAATTCACTAACATCGGAAGACATATTAGATATCACAAGAGTAGTTCTTCCAAAAAGTAAAAAAACAATACAATATTTGCAAATAGAAGTTGAAAAAATCACCACTAACAAGAATGAAGAAGTTGCTCTCTTTAAGGACCACAACGAAAAATTGTTAACGCAAATTAAGAAACTGAAGAAGGATAAGAAGTCGTTGGAAAACAAGGTGCAACAACTTGTCGAAAGAACGAACATTGATCCAATGAAGGTCACAACTCAAGAAGAAGACAAGCAAGTTGCAAAAGATACAAACTTCGATGTTGCAGTTCAGACGAGGAACATACTAAGTGAAGGTCCTGTAACCTACTCAATAACATCTTCGCCAAAAGAAAATCAAAGTCAAACAAAAAAATTTCCCTATCGACATCCAAATCACGGGAGCAGACAACTCAACCAAGCTATGTATTCAGAACAGAAACAAGCTGATATTCCGAAGAATACTAACGAATCATCACAAGTTTCCAGTCATCGTAAGATTCCACAAAAGATTGATTTAGGATGGTCCGATCCATTCTCAGTGCGATAGTTTTGTTTGTCACTTAGAGGATCATATCAACTTGTATCGACAAGGATGACTACCTCGAGATGAGAAGATGTTCGTAGCAGGAAAAGAAATCGAGGTCTTTCATCGACAAGCTTTGAGGACAAAGCTTTTGAGGGGTAGGCAATGTAATGAATAAAATAACGTAAATAGTGATTAATTAGTTAATTAGTAATTAGGTTGAAAGGCCATGTCTGATAAGACATGACCTTTCGTGAAGAGGCACCTGCGTAGGTATATAAGCATGCCTCATTTGTAACATTCAATATCTATCTCATCTCATTCTTTATACTTTTTATAATATAATATTTGTATCCTCATGGATATCTTTGTATTCCAAGTGTTCTGGAGTATTTAAGCTTGAGATGGAACTTTGTTCGCTTCACAAACTGAATCTACTTTGTGTCACGCGAGTATGAGGACCACCTGAGTTACTGATTCCATTAGTAAAAAAAATGATAAAATGAGGCTTTCAAACAAAAGGGAAAGGGAGAGGAAAGTGTGGTCAGTTGTAGGTATCTAGGTGAGAGAGAATTGGTGGATAAACTGAAGCATATCCTTGTGGAAGCAATTGCAGGAAAGGAATTCCTGAGGATGGCCATTAATTCAGATATTCAGGAGTTGTTTCCTGAAGGTCATTCAAAATTTATAATTGATGTGTTTGTGAAATCTGAAGTCAACCATTTCCAGTGCAATTGGATGTTGCAACCTATGATTCAAGACATCCAATAAGTAACAAGGTCTTTTATGAATTTCTAATGTATGCATGTCAAATTCACTGCTAGTATGATGTTAGGTAAATTGGCTAATATGGGCACTAATGCCTATGGTGCTACACAAGTTATAAAAGGACTATGACTACAACATTTTCCTAAGAAATTTAGAGATGCTTCACTTGATAAGTAATGACAAAATGAGGCGTTGTGTAATTTTCCAAAATAGGAAAAACAATGCTAATACAGAAAACCATAAATTTACACCATGGACAATTTAAAACATTGCAGTAATTGTCTGGAACCATATGAAGTCTGGAAATAGCTGAACCATTTTATTATGAAATGGGCAAGAGTACAAATATATAGAGAAATGCACTTGGGCTTGCCTTTTTGGCAAGCTAAGCAAAGCCCAAATGAAACCACAAAACCCAGAAAAACTGCCCAGTGATGCTCTGCGCTGTCTCATTAAATCTGCACTAGCTGCTGCAATGGGATGGCTGGAAACCCCACTTCTAGTGCTCAGAAAATTTTCCAAAAATAGTCTCCGACTCCTCAACCCAATCCGACCAAAACCCAGAATGGTTTGGCTTGATCACGATCCTCCAAAATTGACCCCCAATAAATCCTATGCTCTCCCAGTCGCTGCTGAATACGCTGTCTACAAAAACATCACCGAAATACTCAACCACTCTCCAAGTGTGCAACAAATAATCCCTCTTGCACTTCCTCTATCTCTTCCGGCAAACAAAAGCTCAAATGGCTGAGGCACTCTCCCACAACTATACCCAGCTCTCCTCCTCTGCGCTGGCCCAGAGACTGCCAACTGCTCCAGAAATAGGCTATCAATCTCAGCCTTTGAGGTTCGCCTATATCTTAACAAGCTAATGAGCTTAAGTTCGCCTATAGCTTTCGTACGCTAATGAACCTTTCTCCACTAAAACAACCAGTGACAATCACACAAGAACACAACTGCGTCCTTCCGGAATACGCACTGCTGGGGCAACTAGATGCAGAAGCTGAAGATATCACGGTGAAGCTCTCTCAGATGAAATGGGAAACCAATCTAGGGTGGCACTCGAAGTCCCCCGAAGAATGGGTGAGTTCTCCGCTCGGAAAACTCATGCTAAACAACAAGTGACCCGGCTAAGAAGCTCAAGCAATTGAGATCAAAATCGATTATCCAAATATGCCAAATGAAGTGAGCTTTCTTCCTTTTATAATCTTCGTTGTGCCTTTTTCCCGCCTTTTCCCTCCATACCCTGTTCACACTCATGCTTTTCGAACTAGATATTAAGGGTATGCATATTTCATGAGTGGGTGGTCCCTACTCACCACAAATAAAATAGCATAACATGAAATTACTAACTTCTAACTCCTATGTCTTTTAAAGGAAAATCAAATGGGCCCCGACATCACCAAAATTGGCCCTCACTGCATGATAATAAATCCCGTGAAAAACTAATTTAGGAAGGGACATTACACGTTCAAATAAAAAAAATGACGGACTTGAAAGATTGGGTAATTCTTGCCAATAGATGTAAATATACCTTTGGATTGCATGGTGTTTAACGAGACATCTTGGTATCCGGTTCAGTGTACCCCAATTACTGGGGGCAGCAGTGAATTTGGTATACAGATGGGTGGTCTTTTGAAATTCCGTGTACTTAGCTTATGTCTCCTGTTTGTCAGTCCCTGGAGACTGTCAATCATTATTTTCTGGAAAAGGCAGTTCATCAAGTGCTGTTGGAATTGGTTTGAGGATCACCATTCTGCACTGCTGCAGGGCAGGGTGCATTGGTGGTTTTGTTGGGGGATGGCCTTTCTCTTGTTCCCAATGCTGTGTCTGGTCTTTGGCATTGCCTGCAGATTGTGTAGCTATTGGTGTTATGGAATCTCAGATATGAGTTTGTTTTTAATCTGGAGATTAGCACTTTGTCTGCGTTCAGTTCTTTGTGGAAAGATGAGGTTTGCCACCAGCTTTTGGAAAAGGGAGCCTTGTTGACCAAAGATTCCCAATTTTGGATCGCACAGAACATGCTGCTTTTATTTCTGTTTTAGTAGCTCACAGGAAGAGGTTGTGAGCTTTATTATATATACTCTTCTTCTTTTTGCTTTTCTTATTGTAAATATTTTTATGTAAATCTAAGAATTTTTTCAAAAAGAGAAAAAATAAAAAAGTCACTGCTATTGCTCTGTCTGATATGTGTCCTGATGTATCCTTCCAGCTTTGGCTGTCTGGAATGCTGCTTGCAGACTTAATCACGTGATTTTGTACTATTTTTCTATGTTCCATTAATATATATTATTTTTCTTATGAAAATAATTACAAAAAGAATGCATCAGCAATTTCCCTTTTGATTATGAGTTGGTTGCATTGCATACTAGTTCTTTGTCTATATATGAAATTGTGGTTGAAAGGTGATAGAGAGACTCCATAACACCATCGTTTTATTCAATGTTTTGTTTCCATTCTCCTGTTTGTTTTTAGTCAGATTTAAATTTCATCACACAGTGATTTTTCTTATTCACAAACGTGAAACATACCAATGGAATAGTAATTAGAGCCTTATGGAAGTAAAAACGTTTCTTCTACTCCCCCTCTTATTAATTTGGGAAATGTAACCATGCATAAATAAGTTTACAAAGACTAATGTGCTTTATGGTGGCTAGGCTTTACATCTCTCTTTCACAAAATTTCCATTAGTTGCACAGTTCAGTGATAGTTTCTACTTTTTGACAGTTTATAGCTTCAACACCAACTCTTTTCCCAGCAGAGTATGTAGAGGAATTCCAAAACTGTTTTGACAAGACCCCTGCAGTACCATTTCGTGAAATTGAAGCTATTCTTCGACAGGAGCTCAAGCAGCCATTGGAAAATATCTATGAATATATTGATCCAGTGCCAATTGCTTCAGCTTCAATTGCGCAGGTGTTTCTTTCATATTAGGCATTATTGTTTGTACCTTTGGCATACATGTTATTTTGACAAAATTGCTGAACTTGGGATAATTGGCATGCAGGTCCATGGTGCCAGATTAAGAGGGTCTCAAGAAGAAGTGGTGATCAAGGTTTTAAAGCCGGGAATTGAGGATTTTCTGATTGCAGACCTTAATTTCCTGTACATTGTTGCACGGACTTTGGAGTTTCTGAGTCCTCAAGTCAGCCGCGCATCGCTGGTACATAATAAAATCACTAAGAATACTTTACATTGCCTATCCTTTGCTAAGTTAATTCCATTCATTTTTGGGTGTGTGGAGGGTGGTTTGGTAAAGGTGAGATAAGATAATTTTAATAATGTCCAATGAATGATCACAAAGTAGGTCAGCGGGACTGCCAAGTACAATAGTGCTGATACAATGTGGGAGCACAAAAACATTTTCTATATAAATGAAAATGCAGGATGTAAAGTACATAAGGTTGATAATGTAGACTGAGAAGATCATGGACATTGGACAATGATAGGCCCTGAATACACTTGAATGACAAGCATATTGTTGTAATAATAGAAAATATTAGTTATTTTTTGATGTCACTGAAAGTCATATTTTACATTGATTAATGCTGTCGAAGAAGCTGGATTGTCAATCTTCATGTGTCTGCTTGGATATATTCATATTGTAGTATTTGGAAAGCATGCCACATAAGAAAGAAAAGAAGTGATGGTGGAGAATGAGAAGACACCAATATTGTTTTTGAATCCCAGCTAAGGTGTAAGGCTAAAATTATAGAGGAAGTATTTGAGAATTTAAGCTATAGGTAACATTGTTTCAAATTCTAGCAGGTCTTGTAAAACGGTTCACAAGACAAGTACTAGACCAAGGGACAACACTATGAGGAGGCCCACTGTCACCACAGCACACCACCTCCTGCTCTTTAGTGGAATTTCACCAGAGGGGAGGCTTCTCAGTTTAGGTCACTGTTGCTGCCTAATCCACCACTAAGTGTGGCCTTGGGGGAAAGTCTTGAGTTGAGTAGCTGTCACTCAAATCTCAACCCCTCCGTCTAGGTTAACTCCTAGCAAAGCCAAGGGGGGTTGTCCCTAAAAACAACTAAAGTTGACTAAGCTATAGCTAACAAGAAATTATTCTAGGAGTTAAATGTGTTACACAAGAGTACATTCACCATCAACATACAATATGAAAGATAGATAAGAAAATAATCACATGACAGAAATGAATAGCTATATAGACCAGTGCCAAAAGTAAACGCTTATGCTTGAAAATGAAATACCAAAGTAAGTTCTTGTGCTTGAAAATAAATCTGGCAAATGAAATGATAGCCCAAGTGCTGTTTGGTGTAGAAATATTGTGGAGAGTGCTCTTGGTAAATTTTATTAAATTTGATTTCACTTGGATTTAGATTTATTAGTTAAGTGAGTTTACAATGGAAATGTGGGTATATGACCCATGTGATTGCAAGTAAATGAAACTAATCTAATGTGTGTTTCCTCTTTGACCTTTATCCTTTGATTGAGGTAGAGAAAGTTGCAAGGAGATCCAATGGGAGGAAGCTTCGCTTGAATGAATACTCCCCCGATTTCACAAGTCAACTAGTTGCAAGGAGATCCAACAATAGGAGGAACTAGCTCCTATCCTGATTTCACAAGTCAACCTTTTCTTTTCCCCCAAACTTACAATAAATATTAAGAGGTTTTCCCTAGTTAAATTAAATCAACCAACAAGCCCTCTCTGATCACATGCAAGGATCAAGCTAAGCTTGCAATGGCGGAAAGCATAATAAAAGTCCTTATTTTTGCAAAAATAAAATCTAATCTAGAGCATAAATTGAAATCTAATCTATAAAGATGAAATCTACTCTAATGTTTTGCAGTTCAAGGTTAATTTTAAGCCCAATATAACCACACCATGAAAATGTGACACAAAACAAAAGAGGTCTCCCTACTGGGTAAGGGGGAATGGGATGCCTAGGAGACTCTCCTAGCTCCCTCAAGATTACAATGCTTTGTTAGGTGATGGTATCCCTTCTGATTAAAGGGAGAATAGTGTTTTTTAAAGTTATAGTGATGGTAAAAATCCTTGTTTAACAGAGGGAATTGTATGAGTTTCCTTCCGGGTGCTTGAATGCCTCAATTTGACCAAATTTCGGCAACACCTCCCCTTGTAATTTTGCTGACCTGCTAAAAATCATCAAGCGAAATATGTGAACACTGAAAAGTGTCCAAAAATGATTTTGGAACACCCAAATTGTTAGTACAAAAACCAAAAAATTATCAAGTGAAATGCTAGAATGAAAGATATCAATTTCTACATTAAGCAACTAAGGAAAAGCCAAGATATCTTGGCTTTTTCTTAGTTGATTTTACTGTTGTTAGGACAACAACTAATTTAGACTCCAATTGCAAGATTTAACAATGAAAATCTTCAAAATTGAACCAATAGATTATGAAGAGAATTTTATGCTCAAGAAATGAAGGAAAGATCTTGGATAAATCTTCAAAGGATTGGAGGTGAAACTTAGTGCAAGGTGGGAATGAGCTTCTTTTGTATGTTGAAGATGGATGCTCCAACCGAGGAGGATTCCAAATCTTCAAATTTGAGGCACTTGCTATTCCTTAAGATCTTTGCCAAGAAAAATTGTTAGTAGATAGGTGCTTCTTGTGAAAATTCCCTGAAATGCAGCAACTAGAATTTATTCTTCTAACTGATAAATTATGCAGTTTATTTTGTTACGACAAAATAACGAATAAATCACACTGGAATTTCTTCACAATAAAAAATGTTGCGGAAAATAAAAACAAGAATTGATAAACTAGAGCACACACAATAAAATTGACATCGTTATTTTTGGACAAATTTTAACGCCCTAAATATTACAATTAACCAAAAACTTAACTGAAACCAAAATTTAAATGTAGGTACTTACTTGGAAATCTTGTTTGGAGTCTATTCCGACAATTGTTGCTCCCAATCTATTCCTGTTACCAAACCGGTCATTTCCTCCCAGCCTATCGTGGATCAACCTATCCAGTTCCCAGATCCAGAAGATTTTGAAATTGAGGTCTTCTGGCCCTTGTGCCGAAAACTCCAAGAACGATTGCTCAAACTTCCTCTCTGTCTGTGACTCTCTCGATATTTCCTCCTCTGTTTGTGAGACTAGAAAATAAAACTGTCCTCTCATGCCCTCCTCGGCCTCCTTATTTTCACCCAATGTCCACCATCTCAAATCTCTCTTCCCAAAACCTTCCCACCGCCTTTATTTAAATAAAATTTTAAATTCCATTGCTGCCCCTGCTAGCATGATAATGACTGGCTATAATAAATGAATTAAAATGAAGTTTTGTCTCAATGCATTTTAACCAAGGTATATTAATTAATATACTTTATTAATGTCATATTTACATTAATTAAAGAGTATACTAATTAATAAGGTTTATTATTATGTTTACATTAATTAATGATTTTGGTAATTAATAAGGTTTATTATTATTGGAGTTATTTTAGTTAATAAACTTTATTAATTGAAGTATTACTTTAGAATACACATTGGATGATATTATAGAGTCCTAAGCTTAATATATTTATTACTTTTGACAGTTAGGTATTTAATTTGGTATTAACTATATATTATGATGGTGGTATATATATCAAGTACCCCACTGAATTATTCATTATATTCTGATGAGTTAGGTATTTATTTAGTATTTCCGATAATTAATTCATTACCTTATACTTGGACATTTAGCTATTATGTATACTAGTGTTGTACTTGCGATGCATGTTATCATATACATGTCTCGTATGCATGCTAATATTCCCATGCTCCCTGTAATTCGAGTTGGTCATTACACAAATGTCTTTGGAAAAACCCATTTGTGGGAATACTGATGCAACAAATGAGGGTTTTTTATTATTATTCAACAACAAAATTCTAAGTACAATATCAGGGTGCCACACTGACAATCCTCTTCTGAGAAATCTTTGACAAAATTATTAATGGAAATTTTCCCTTCTCCACAAGCAATCCTGCAACAAATTGTCCACTGAAACTGGTCTCGGAATATCCCTGCACAACTTGTAGCTTGCACTTCCCAAAACAATCTTTGAATTAGATGTCCTGTTTGTTGTTTCCTTTGGAAGTGATTCTCCGTTCCTCTGGAAAATTATCCTGGTCTCCGACAACTGAATTGACCTCTCCTCCGGCTTAATCTATTAGGTCCCTATAATACTAGTGTAGCCTCCTTATTGTTGTTGTTACTGTAGCCCCCTTATTATTATTGTTGTGCCCTTACATTATTATTGTTATGTAGGGTTTGATTATATTGTGACCCCTTAGACTCCTATATATACCAAGGACGTCTTGTCATTTGTATCATCCAATAAATTTTCATTTGTGTGATGTAAAGGAGGTTTCCCCCTCGAAGAGGCTATTTTTCAATTCGTTGATCTATCTTTTTTTTTTTTTTTTTTTTTTTCTGTTTTGTGATCTGGTTACATAACATTTGGTATCAGAGCTTTGGATTCTAAGGTTTCACAACTTCAAACAGGTCATCTTGGAATTTTTCTTATAACCTTTTTTATACGAGACTTCAGATGCTAAAATTTCGACCATGTGGAGTTGAAATTTTTGTGAACTTCTTGTAAAAATTTTAGATCTTGGGTCGCTTTATTTTCTGAGATATGATTCAAAGAATTTAAGGTTTCTGCATGCTCTAGAATTCAGTTTCAAACATGTTACGTAGAGAAAATCGTCATAAATTTCTCTTCGAGCATCATATTTGAATTTTGTAAAAAGTGACCAAAATTGCACGAACTGTAGTTTCTTGTGTATTAATTTCAAGGCCGAAGACTGAAACAATGACATGTGGCATCCCATACAAGTTCGCTTTACTAAACAAGTCCATAATCAGGTCATCATGGGAGATTTAACATAAGTTTATCTTGAAGAATCCAATCTTCGTCTGACTTGTGGCGTCAGAAAGAAGACTAAGAGGGCTACCACAGGACAAAATTTCAGACTTTGGGAGGCCGAAATTACAAAGATACAACAGTTTCAAGATCGAGCTCCTAAAAGCAAGAAAAATGTGTGTATTTGTTTTTAAATTTGCATAACTTTTGTTTGAAAAATCAATTTGAAGTGATTCAAAGGGCATAGTGAAGCATGGATATCATTTTCTGATTCCAAAATGTCTGGAAACAAAAAAATGGATACATCTAGCAAGCAACCAAAAAGCTCTACTATGACGCATGAAGGAGAGGAATAAATACAACATGCTATATCAAAATTATGAGACCAAGTGTAGCAAATTTCGCTCTCGTAAAGCGTAACAAAAAATGAATTAGAAGCTAAGATGGATGGTTTAAAAGCAAACATGGGAGTTTTTAAACTAAACATGAATGCGACGAATGTCAAGTTGGAAGGGTTGACAAAGTTGCTACACGAAAGGCTTCCCAGTTGTGACAAGGTAATCCAAGAAAATCATGATGAGGACAAAAGGAATATGAATTATGATTTTTGAGACTCCAATGTTGGCTTTAATACCCACCACATTCCAAAGATATATTGAGAAATCTAGGGCATAGTAATTATGTGATTTCTCTTCTATTAGTAATTGCTTGTGAGTGCTTTTTACTTTTTAGATTAGGATTTTCCTTTACTTAGATTATTAGTGTTCTTCTTCATCAAACAGTTGCCAATGCATAAACCATAAAGAGATAAGAGGCACAGAGTGTAGGCTATTAGCCAGGGCCAAAACCCCTCACTCTTTTAGAGGAAAACTCGAACAAATTCTTCTTCTTATAGAGATTCCAATTGATGAATACCAAGACCAAGACCCTTGACCTATTTGCCACTCCAAGACCAAGACACAAGTTCCCTTGATGATAGTCAACCTTGTACTTCTTCCTTTGTCTCAACCAATGTTGCGAACATCGCGATAAAATTGTTGAAACGATAATCGCCAATTTTTTCAGCGATTTTTTTATTTTGAAATAATCGTGAAAAAATAGCGATTTTTATGAAAATTTGCGATTTGACCCGAAAAAATCGTGGGCCCATCAAACAACGACCCTTTAACATGCAAATTCGATTTTTTTTTGTCATTTTTGCAGACAGAGATTAAGAAATAGAGCTAAGGAGGAGAAGTCATCTACAAGGGAAAGAGAGGAGAAAAGTGAAGGAATTTAGCAACCCAAGCCAACAGAATTCAAGTTTGGACCAAGTTTTTTCAGCAAAACGTTTTTCCCAGGTATGGGCATCAAAGTTGACCCTTTTTTTTTGTTTTTTTCTTGTTTTTCCATGGGTTTCTATCACCCATGTATTTTCCATCATTTTTGATTGCATTTGGTTGTGTTTTTTGTTTCTTTTTTTGTTTTATCGACTGGAGAGGGTTTATTTTAGTCAAAAATGGAAAAATTTGGTTGTTAAATTTGTTTTTTATATTTCTTCTTGTGCTCCTAGTTTCTTTCCATTATTTTTGCTTGGGTTTCAATTTGTATTTTTTCCCATTATTGTTGCATTGAGTTGAGGGGTTTTTTTTTGTGAAAAAATCAAAATGTTATATATAAAATTGTAATTTTTTTATTTTGTATTTTAACTTGCAATTTTTCTTGTGCCCTAGGTTCAAATTTCAGAGTTCAAACTTTATCTTACAGTAAAACTCAAGAGTTCAGCAAATTGACAAACATGCCAAGGAAATTGGATCATTTGTGGGAATTTGGTGAACCTGATCAGGGGTTTGACCGATCAAACTTGAGTTGTAAGTTATGTGGTCAACACATGACAGGGGGGTATACAGATTGAAATACCACCTTGCACAAGTTCCTGTACATGAAGTAGGGCCTTGCACAAATACCAATCCAGAAATAATCCGAAGAGCCCTCAAATCATTGGAAGGAATAGAAACAACTAAACTTAGCAAGGCAACTTTGAAGAGTCAAATATCAGGGTTTAGAGGTGATCGTGAGAGTGGTAGTGGTTATTCACCATCAACATCTTCTACACCCAACTCCATAGTGTGAAAATTCTACAGCAGTGTATTGGTTTATTTCCTCCTACTTGATTTAATTTATACAAGTTATTTCTAGAAATTAGATTAAAAAAATACCAAAAATAAACACAACTACAGCCCACACATGCAGATCATTTACTGAATAATTCACTCATGCAACAAAGTGACACATGGATTTTTGGACATAAGTCCTTGGAAAAACCTAAAGCGGGAAAACCGGTTCAGCAGATATGAGGGTTTTATTATTAAGTAGTTCTGAGTACAACAAATCTGGGTTCGAACCTTGGAAAACCCGACAGAGAATAAAAGATATAAAATCTACAACTAACCTAAAGATCTAGTGCCAAATATCTGACTAATCCACACCCTCAAATAAGATTTACAGGACTCTTAGCCCGGATCTGACCCTAGAAACCCTCAGCGCAGCTTCTGAAGCCCCAGCGTTGCCCTAGAATGCCTGCGTCAGCCTCTGTGTGGCCCTAGGAGGGCCTGTGTCACCCTAGGAGGGTCTACGCTACCCTCGCACTGCCTTTGCTAGGCTAGCGTCAACCCTGCGTGGCCCTAGTTGCCTCTGCGCTGTCTTTGCGCTGTCCCTGCTAGACTACGTGGCTCTGAAGACCCTCCACGCTGTCCTTGTGGCTGCTCCTCTTGCCTCTTGCTGTCTCTTGGCCCTGGAATCAGAACATTCCCTTGGCCAATACTACCCCTCACTGTAGGAAATTCCACTGGAAATTCTCAGCAAACCCGCCCTAAAATTCTAGATCTATTCCTCAGTTCTACAGAAATTGTGTTTCCTCAACTGACCCTCAAGCCTTTCTCTTATACTTTTTCGTTGAACCCTTCAACGACTGAGATTAAATTCTCCATCAATAGTTGAGATTAAAAGATTGCTTGATCCATGTGACTTAAGACAATTTCAGTACATGTGTTAATTAATTCACTTTAATTATTTTATTTTCCTAAGTTAGACTTAAGAATTCCATTAAAAATAATTAATTATTTGAATAACTTGAACACAACTTGAAATTTGTCAAATCCATTTATGGGTCTTGTAGATCAAGTGCACTTTAGTCCCTCCACAAAATTTGGGACCTAAAGCACAACTGATGCTACCCCAAATATACAAAATCTCAACACGTAGTTGTCTCGTCATATTTTGTTCCTAGAACCACTCCCAGTGCACAACCATCTATCTCCTTATTTATTAAAAAAAAGGAGAAGGAAGAAGCTGACAAGTTGTTGGGCAAACTTTTTCTTTGGAGTGATATTCCTTTCAGTGTTGCTAGGAACAATCAATTTTATCAGGCTGCGATTGATGCTATCACTGTTGTTGGCCCCGGATACAAAGCCCCTTCGTATGATGACTTTAAAGGGCGCATTCTTCAAAATGAAAAAGTTGACTGCACCAAGAGATTGGAGGAGTTAAGGGCATCATGGAAGTCACAGGATGCACTGTGATGTCAGATGGTTGGACTGATCAAAAGGGTAGGACCCTTATTAACTTCTTGGTCAGTTGTCCCAAGGGGACAATGTTTATGAAATTTGTTGATGCATCTGCACATGTCAAAGATGCACAATTATTATGTGATTTATTGGATGTGTTCATTCTGGAGGTGGGTCCACAAAATGTTGTCCAAATCATAACGGACAATGCTGCAAATTATGTTGCTGCTAGCAAGATGCTTATGGAGAGGCATCCGAGCATATTTTGAACACCTTGTGCTGCACACTGCATTGATTTGATGTTGGAGGACATAAGAAAGATTCCTTTTGTCAAAGATATTGTTGAATTATCAACGAGCATTACAAAATTTATATATAATCATGCATCTGTGCTTCATTTGATGAAAACATTCACCAACAAGGAGTTGGTGCGCCCTGCTATTACACGGTTTGCCACCAGTTTCATATCTCTTCAATCCCTCCTGAATTCTATGTGGGATTTGAAGAGAATGTTTTTTCAAAGGAGAGGCATGCTTTGACATACAGCCGAAAACCAGAGAGAGAGGCCATTTGCAGGTTGGTTTCATATCAGGAAAGCTTCTGGGCGGGAGTGCAAGAGGTGTGCAACATTATTGAACCTTTGGTAAAGGTTCTTAGATTAGTTGAGGAGAGAAGCCCGCAATGGGCTACTTGTATGAGGCCATGGATAGGGGCAAAGAAGCCATTCGTAACTACTATGATGATAAGGGTGATGAGGGGTTTCAGAAACAACTTCTTGTATGGGAAGTGATTGATGAGCGATGGAACAACACACTCCATCGTCCCATTCATGCTGCAAGGATCTTCTTGAACCCAGAATTTGCTTACTCATGTGGTTTCTTATTTGATACTGAGGTCATGGATGGCTTTTCACTTGTGTTCAGAAGATGGTGCCATCTCCATCAGAACATGCATAGATATCCAAAGAAATGGAGGTATACAGAATGGCAGGTGGCACATTGAGCTTTGACATGGCTGTCCAGGATAGGACTACTAAAATGCCAGATAAGAATTTGTTTGTTTCAAAATTCATTGTCTCTTCAAGTTCATGAATCATAACCCAATACTTTTCTTCAACTTTCAATTTTCGAATTTTCATTATTTTAAAATTTTTCTTATGTTTGTAACTTTATAAGTTTATTTTATTTGTTGTAAGTTGTAGATGCATAGTGGAGGAGCTACGGTGGCAGAATACTAAAACTCCAAAAGCTTGCCATTAGAATTCTCAGCCAAACATGTAGCTCTTCAGGATGCGAGCGCAACTGGAGTGTATTTGAAAAAATACAGACCAAAAAACGCAAAAGGTTAAAAACTTAAAATATTCCAACTGATTTTTTGAATTCATTAAATAATTTTTTTTATAATTATTAATTTATTATAATTTTATAATATATATTATATAATCTATTAATTTATGACCCTTGTACAGGTTGGAGTCCCAGTGCCTCAATGGCATGGTTTACGTCTACTACAATCTTAGATTGTGAGTGAGACAACTTGAGAGGACATCTGATATGAAGACCATCTCTTTAGATGCGATTGGCACCACTGCTGCATGCAGGGTTGAGGCGGAGAGACCTATCATGGAGTCAACCCCTGATTGGATAGAGCAGGAGGTAGTTGAGGGGGAGGAGGAGGAGGAGAAACAACAGGAGGAGGAGGTGACACCACCTACCTCTGCTACAGGTAGAGGACGTGGTCTGCCTCCTTTAGCTCCCGGTGCTTCAAGTTCTAGAGCACAACAAAGTCCATTGCTAACCCCGCCAGCTTCTTCATCTAGAGGGAAAGCTGTTACATTTTCTCGCAAGAGGGGCAGAGGAAATTGGTAGTATAGGTTATTTGGTGCATTCCTTTGTATATGACATTATGACTCATGATATGAGATACATTATTATATTTTTTGTTGATATTTTGAGGTTGAGTTGAGACTCAGGACTTAGTATTCAGGACATGCTTCAGTTTTATGTGTGATGTAGCACTAGACATGATATTACACATCTTATATATTAGTTTTTTTTTTCATATTTATGTGTCAATGCATTTATTTTATGTTGTGGATGCTTTAGATATTAAAAAAATTGAAAAAAAATGAATATTTTTGTATGTGCCGAATTTTTCCCGATTTTTACCAATTTTTTCCCTATTTTTACGATTTTTTCCCCTCATCGATTTAATATTGATCGCGATGTTCACAACATTGGTCTCGAATCCTCTTCCACTTTGACCTCCTTCTGCTTCAAACCTTCGGCCTCCTAGAGTTAGGTCTGCAATCCTAATTCCAAAATCCTAATTTGTACATAAGACCTTTTCTTATGCCTTGATTTACGCCGCTTGTGATGGAGTCTTCTTTTAGCTTGACTCGACCTTCCTTAAGACTTGAGCTTATGTCAATCTGGTTACTTTGGATCTCGACCTACTATAGTAAGTGATCTCCTCTTTCTTTTGCACGTGTGACAACAACAAGACCACCCTAAAAGAGACCCAAAAACTGAAGCTTAGAACTTAGTTCTATTTCATTCTCCCTTCGCTAATGTCTTGGTTTCCTTCTTGAT
Organism: Pinus albicaulis; assembly: GCA_034641835.2. Taxonomy (NCBI): domain Eukaryota; kingdom Viridiplantae; phylum Streptophyta; class Pinopsida; order Pinales; family Pinaceae; genus Pinus; species Pinus albicaulis. Next base: position 61,921,483 of record CM076574.1, read on the forward strand.
CACCTTTGCATTACTTGAAAACTTTAGACCTTGACCGACTTCTTCACTGAAATTTTCTCTGAAATAGGGCCGAGCTGCCCTATTTATAGTTGTTGTCCATGCTTAATTCACTGACATGACAAGATGTGAACCGACGTGACCTTTCATGAAGATTTTACTATCCTTTTGCAGCCAACATGAAGGGGGATGCTTGTGGTTGTCTTGTAGGGATGTTTGACACTTTTATTGATTCATATACGAATGTATTATGCCCAAGAAGGGTACTTCATACATGACATTGACTCTCTTTGACTTTATTGTTGATCCTAAAGGCTCACAATGGGAGCCATTACTAAAAATAAAATTTCTTGCTCATGAAACCCATGAGACAAACATTACAAAAATAATTTTATTTTTTCCTTACATCAATTACATTAAATCACATTTAGATATGTCATTATGGAGAGCGAACCTAGTTACACTTTTCAACAAGATAGATATGAGAAGTTTGTTGGCAAGGATCTAGTAACATGGATACTGCAGATGGAGCAATTCTTTGATCTACATGATGTGTTGCACACACAAAATGTACGCATTGCATCTTTATATTTAGAACAAAATTAGTTTGTGTGGTATTGATGGCTTTGTTTTCGTAAATCAATTGTCACTTGGACAATTTTTGTGGAAGAATTGGTAGCATATTATGAGGATACAAAAAGCAATACCTTCTTTAGCCAATTGATAAATCTCAAACAAAAGGGTTCAATGGTAGAGCACATTGAGGATTTCCAAAGTTTGTATATCAAAGTAAATGGTGTTCTAGAGGAGCATAAGATTGATGTCTTCATAGGGACTTTAAAGGATAACATCCAACATGAGGTTCGCCTTTGGGAACCTATTTCATTGGAGAAGGCATTCAAGGTGGCAAGAAAAGTTGAAAGAAAAATTATGGCAACAAGGAAGTCTACCACTCACAACTAAAAGGATGGAAATGTTGTTGCTCGTATCCTCCCACAACCTACAAGGTTGACACCACAAAAACTAGAAGAAAAAAGAACAAAAGGGATTTGTTATAGTTGTGATAACAAATACACCAAGTGTCATAAGTGTGTTGAGAATAAATTATTTTACATAGATTGTGAAGAGGAGAAAGAAAAGGAACAAGAAGCATCGAAAGAAGAGGATATACACCAGGAACCAACCCCAGAGAAAGAAGAAATGAATCCAACCATATCTTGTAATGCATTGGCAGGAATTACCACTCAAACTCTCAAGATAAAAGGATATATCAAGAAAAAAAAAGTAATAATGCTGATTGATTTTGGTGGTACCCATAATTTTATTCATTGTAAGATAGCCAAGGAATTGAATTGCTTTCTATATCCAATGGCTGTCAAGTGATGGTTGCAAATGGAGAAACTATAAAGTGCTTACGAAAGTGTCATAATATCAATCTAACCATGGGGGAATATGTATTGAATAGTCCATTGCTTTCCATTCCAATGGTGGGTGCTGATGTTGTATCAGGAGTCCAGTGGTGACAATCTTTGGGGATGATACCTTTTAATTTTCAAAAAATTTTCTTGAAATTTTCCAGGGAAGTAAAGAAAATTGAATTAAGGGGCATCGTAGGGAAATCAACTCTAATGGCATGACAATGCTTTTGAAAAAAGAACAACGAGGCATAATTGTACAATTATGCTCACTAGATGTTCAAACATCAAAATCATCTGTTTCTCCAGATCTCTAAAGAATCTTGGACAATCATTCCATGGTATTTGAGACTCCCAAAGGCCTCCCACCTATTCATGATCATGATCATGCTATTCACTTGATTCTAGGAAGCGTTACTCCAAACATCGAACCTTACAAATATCCCTATGCCCAAAAGAGTGAAATTGAACATAGGGCTGCAAAAATGCTAGAGGCTAGTATAATTCAACGTAGCCAAAGTTCTTTCTCTGTTCCAGTAGTATCAGTGCACAAGAAGGATGAATCATGGTGTATGTGGCCGGATTATAGGGAGTTCAACAAGCTCACTATTAAAGATAAATTTCCCATTCTTGTCATTGATGGATTGTTGGATGAATTACATGGAGCAATTTACTTCACCAAGCTGGATCTTTGTTCTAGATATCATCAAATTAAAAAGAAGATTGAAGACATTTCGAAAACAATATTCATAACTCATGAAGGTCATTATGAATTTTTGGTCATGCCTTTTGGCCTTACTAATGCACCTTCCATATTTCAAGGTTTGATGAATTCCATTTTCAAACCCTTCTTTAAAAAATTTGTGTTAATATTTTTTGATGATATACTAATCTACAAGTAGTCTTGGAAGGATCATGTTCAACATGTTGACAGGGTGCTCAAACTACTGGAGGAGAAACAATTGTATGCAAAAACCTCCAAATGTTTTTTTGGGGTATAGGAGGTGGAATATTTGGGTCATATTGTATCGCATGAGGGTGTTAAGGTAGATCCTAACTGTTAGGTCCTTGTAATTTGTTAGATTGGTAAGACCAAATAGACAAGGGTAACATCAAACCGACTTTGGAGTCTTAGGACCTAGCCTTCCTAGACTCAGAGAGGGCTCTCTCTATATTTGTATAAAAGGTATAATTTGTTTGATTTAAGATGCTGATTTTAGGCTAGTTAAAATAATAGGGTTGTTTGTTTTGTTTTGTTTGGTTGGGTTGTTTGTTAAGAAGAACAAATAGAGTAAGAGAAATTCAATCCATTGGGCTAAGGCTTGGAAAGTACAACAATAAATCAAGGGTGTTTCATAGGGCAAGTTAACAAAGCCAAATGGATCTTAATCATAGTATTAAAAACCGGAACCGGTGGACCTAATGAACCGGTAACCAGACCGGAACCGGTCTAACCGGTACTGGTCAGGTCTAAATGAACTGATTTTAAAAAAAATACATTAAATAATTATTTTTTAATAAAAAAACTATTTTTAAGATTTGCAACCATGATTCCAAGCCAATAGAGAAAAAATATGCAAAGTTTGCTCATTTATATACCATGTAAAGGTGAATATATCAAAATGGCACCGAGTGAAATACATACCATCGAAAAATACATAAGCAATGAGGCTCCAAATGGCCCAGAAAGTCCAAAAACAATGCTACAAGCTATGAGGCCATTGGCCTAATACAAGACTCCATATTAGTGATCAACAACATGATCACTCCTCATCATGATCAAAATAATCACTACTACTAGACAAGGGATCATCAACATGAGCTACATAAATAATATGGCTCAGAGTTTGAGGACTCTTAAAACTCCTCTACAACTTTAGTAGTAGTAGTAGCAAAAATAGACATCAAAACTACACATCACTGAGCAACATGGTCTCTCATGAAACTCATCATTGGTTCATCGCTACTAAAAATGGGATCATCAACAAGAGATACATAAACATCATCTAGTTCAAAGTCGTCAGACTTGGATTGCTCAACCTTATAACATGATAGAAATTGAAAAAGTTTAGCATGCCTAACCAATGATTTTGGTTTGAGTGAAGGGTTCATCTCCTCAACTTTAAAATGCGGTAGAAATAGATTAGCATGCCTAACCAGTGGTTTTCCTTTGAGTGAAGGGTACATTCTTGTTAAGGCCACGGTAGGGGAGTTCAACAATCAATACCACCAACATCAACAAAGTTCAACAATCAATGCAACCAACATCAAGGTTCTTAAAGGACTTCATGCTCTTGATTAAATGCCAATCTCATGCCCTTACACATGATATAATCAAATGGAAGCATTGCAAACCCCCAAACCATGAAACCCTGAAAACCATTAAGTTTGCTGAATTTTGAGTGAAATCTAAAATTCTAGTTTCTCCATATGAAATCCAATGAGGTTGAAACCACTCTTAAACATCCCGAGTCATTTCATGGTAATGTTAAAAATTTAAGTAAAAGGATGAAAATTGCCAACAGGATGTGTCAGGAAAATGAGAGGGTAGGCATGCTTTTCTTAGAGGGGATTTTTTGGAGGAAAACAACACTAAATTTCCCTCAAAAAAGCTCCAAAACTCAAAAAATTGCATTATGTGGGGTCCCTAAACCTCCTTGTTGGCCGTGTGTGGGTCCCCGCAGCAAAAGAGGTGCTGATGGGCCAGTTAAGGACGGAACCGACTGGTTTATTCATAAACTGGCCGGTTCTGTCCTTAACCAGCTGGTCAACATCGGTTAACCGGGCTTTTCAGGCGACAGGGAGGGTATAACCGGGTTTTCCAACTGGTTTGGACCGTTGATCCTTCTGACCGGCCGGTTTGACCAGTTTTTGGTTCAAACCGGCCGGTTTTTAATACTATGATCTTAATAGCGTATGTGGGTGTGAAATGAACATTAATTTGTGAGTTTAGTAGGTTTAAAGGGCAATTAAGAATCCTTTAACATATACTAGGACAAGAAGAGCCTTTAAGATCACTATGCCTTAAGAAAGAACCAAAGGACAGGGCACACCATAAACTTCTTTGGCCAAAATTCACCAAGTAAACTTTAAGACAACGATCCAGCAAACCCTAGAGAGCAGGGAACTCCTAAATTCTCAAGCTATTTACTTTCAGACAAAGAAAACATTTAAGATAACAAATAAGTGATGATTAAAGAGCAGGGAATTCCTAAATTCTTCAATCAGACTTTAAAAGACCTTCAAAGTGACTATTCAAGATGGGCCAAAGGACAGGGAAAACCATAAACTTCTTTAACCAAACCCTAATAAGTAAACTTCAAAGCAAAGGCCTTAAAAACAATGTCTCAAGCTACACCAAAGGACAGGGCATAACATAAACTTCTTTGGTTTGACTCTTATTAAATCATTTTCAAGACAACAAGCCAGGTGGAATCAGAAAGCAATTAAGAATTCTCCAGTCAGACCTAGCAGAGGAAAACATTTGAGCAACAAAGAGCAGACAGACTTAAGGTGCCTCTAACAACATATCTTAACCTAAATTTTCTGTTCTATTGCAAGAGAAAAGATGAACAATATGGAAAACAGAAGGAAACAAATACAAGATGAGAATAACATCACCATTTAAACAAGTTCATGAATCCTATGAATATGCTTGCTCCATTGATATCCAGTCCAAAACAGTTACAAAGCTCCAAAGCCAAACTTCTTTCACAACTCAAAAGTCTATGAGGCATTCAACTCAACAATCAACCAACAACAATTATGAAGCATACATGCAGTATTTATCTGCAAAATGAGGAGGTGAACCCTAGCTAGGGTTTCAAATGTCATTTATTACATATTTAATGCATTTGACCTTTGAGACCATGCAAGGCCCAAGGCAAAATATCTAAAACTCATTCATTGCAATAATAACTTCTAACATAACTTCTAAGGTAATTTTGGAAAAAAGTTTGACTTTAAGGCTTCAAAATATCTTTTGCAATAACTCTTGGTAAGGGTGCAACTCCATGGTACAGGGGCGCAGTGCCAGTGCAAAGACTGAGAAAATGACCTGTTTTGCAGCTAACTTTTGGAGGCTTTCCCGGTGTCCAAATGAGCTCCATGATGGCTCATTGGAAAGGTCTCTGAGTCTATTTTCCAAATCTGCTTCCACTTTTAAGAATGGTGCCCATTTTCCTTGTCAAAAATCACTTCTCCCAAGACTGCTAAACACGCAGTGCCAGTGCCAAAAAGAGGGCAGAAAGGTGATTTTTTGGTGGTTTTTGGCCTTTTTGAGGGGCCAGGTTTGCTCCAAATGTTCTAAAATTTTTTGAGGTTGATGTACTTGGCACGAGGAACATGAAAATGTTGACTTTTTGCATTTGAGTGAGCCAAAAGAGAGCGAGTTTGGCCCAATTTTCTGCAAGCCAAATTGTCAAAAATTCAAAATTTGCACCAAAGTGCCAAAAATGGATTTTGCTTCGCTGATCATGGTTTGGAGGCTTGGAGGGACACCTCAGCAAGAATATTCAGTTTTTCCTTCTCTTTTGCCTCATTTAGAGCCTGAATCTTTGCATGGGCTCGTTTGAGCTTGGCCCTTGCAATCCTGTTTCTCATGGCATAATGTCTTGCCATCTTCCTCTGCATGTCAGTGTCTCTTTTTGCCTTCTCTAGTTGACCCTCTAGGTGCAAATTGGATTTTTCTAACCAAGACTCTCTATCCTTGCTAATCTTTATGGCAAGCAGCTCACTTGGGATGAGCTGCTTTGCCAATTCTGCCTTTCCCGAGCTAAAGCCCTCTTCAGCCCAATGGTCTTTGGCCTCTGCCTAGGAAGCTGTTCTTCCTCATTATCACTGTCATCAAAAGTGCCCAAGGTCTCATCTAGCAAAGCCTTGGCCTTTCCAGCCTCTTTCTGAGCTCTGATTGCCCTGACCTCACTGATGACTTGCTTTGTCTTCAACTGCTGGTTTTCTAGCTCAAAAAAGTTAATCACATTCTTTGATCTACCAAGATTAGCTTGAAGCTCACTAATCTTGGCATCCTTGCTTTTGAGCAACATATTGGTAATTCTCTCCTCATCCTCATCTTCTAGGTCAATTAGCTGAAACTCTTGCTCAGTTTCATGCTTGTCCTCCTCTTCAACAATTGCATGCTCTGTAACCCTTTCCTTGCCCTTATCAACCTATTTTGCCGATGAAGAAGGCAGGCTCCTTTCACCTCGAATGGAGCAAACACCTGCCTGTGGCCTCTTTGATAGGTGAAAGGAAATGGCTCAATGTCAATCATTTTAGTGCCAGCTGTCTCAATGTTCTTTTCCTTGCTTGATGCTCTGGTATCATGGTGTGATGGTGAAGGCTGGTGGAAAGGTGATGAGAAAGGATCATCATGAGGTGACTGGATGTAAGTGGGCGGTGATGTATGAACAGTAGGATGTGATGGTGAAGTGGATATGGGAGGATGAGAAGATGAAGGAATATCTTGCTGATGATGGCCATGTGGAGTAGTGAAAACCTCATGGGCAATGAAGGTATCCCATGGAATGTTCCTCTGTTGGAGCTGGTGCATAACCACCATCTTGATAAGTGAATGATGAAAAAGGTTCTGCATTTGCTGATTGTAGTCTCTCTTTTGCACTATGTAGGCCATTTTGTCAATGCTACGGAAAAGATAATTTGGTTTACGCAACATCCTAACTCTAGTGAAATGCATAAGAAGACGGATATGATATGAGTAAAGGCGGGAAAAACTTCCCTCACAAGTGAAATACTTCATTATTATCCTCATCATGGGTGCATATCTATCAAGAAGATGAGAAAAAGGGAAGATGGACTTGTGGTGATCCTTATATCTAGGTTTAAGGTATGGTTCAAAATAACTCATGTCCAGGTTTGCTTGTTTGAACCACTTCTCTCCCACACTAGGTATTCCTGTAGCATCTGCAATGGCATTGGTAGACAACTCAAAGGTGACCCCGGCAAGATTGACTTGTTTGTCATGCAAATTGATAATGAATAATCTTGTTAATTCCGGGTTATTTTGGACTTGCTGCACTCTCTCACAAAACTCAAAGCAACCTACATGCTTAAAGCAAGAAACAGTGAGGGGAGAGGCCATGAGTTCTCTTGTATTGATAGGTTCAAGTCTGTTTATTTTCCCTCCCTTGTGATCATGTCTCCTTGACATTTGTGCCTCACCACCACTGCCACTGTCTCCTTCCTATGACATTTTTAAAACTCTGTTTTATGAAACCCTAGAGTGTAGGTGAAATGAATGAGGGGAAGGAATGAAATGACAGCTTTGCAAATGAAGGGAATGAGTGAATGGGTATAGGTGTAGGAAATGAGTGAGAGGGAATGGGTGTTGTGACAAACTAGATGAAGAACAACCCTCAAGCAATGTAATTACCCTTTTTTATGACTGGTTTTCTTTAAGGAGGATGAAATAGGGATAAAACAGTGATTACAAGCTTAAAACTTAGGGTTTCCTTTTAGGGTTTCATCTCCATTGATTAAGAATTCACCAAATGGCATAAAAATAGAGCTTATATCATGTACTTACCACTTAAGGTTGCTTGCATGACCTTGGCAAAGATTTGAAGAAGCTTTGATGTGATTTGAGTGGTTGGAAGACTTAGAAACCCTTTCTGTCCAAGCGCGCAGCGCCAATGGCTGAGGGCGCAGCGCCAAGCCAAGCACGCAGTGCCAATCTCTCAGCGCGCAGCGCCGGTGCAATTTTACACGGGGTCTTGTCGGGCAAGGGCGCAACGCCAGCTCCCAGGCGCGCAATGCCTTCAAAATTTGCGTGGAAGAAAACTGGCAAGGGCGAGCGCCAAGAAAATTTGCTCGAATTTGCTCATAAAACCCACAAACTCTTTCTTGCTGAATGCTCTTGATCTTTTGAAAGGTAACAATGGTTCTCTTGAAGTGTGAAATGGGCTTTTATAGGCTTATGGATCTAATTTAACTTTGCAAAACCCACTTTCTAATGTTTGAAATCTTTTTCTTTTCTCACTAACACTCTTTGACACCTTTTTTCTTGCAGGTTGCTGAAGTCATTGAGTTGGCTTTTCTTTTGCTCATTGAGGCATGATAAGTTTATTTTGACAACTTTGGGATTAAATCACATAGTAGCATCTTCAAAATCTTCTGTAGTTTCCACCATAAAGTTCAACTCATCTTTTCCACCTTCTCTGACCACCTTTTCAAAACCCTAAGTCTCTGCAGTTCTTTACAACAATCATCAGTGTTGTCTTCTAAGTTCTCTATAGCCCTTTCAAGTTCATTCATTTATGTCCAGTTCACCTTACCTTTTTTCCATATTCCATCAATCTTTTTTGATAGACTTTCTTCATGCTTGGCCTTGTGTGCTTCCTCCATGTCATTTTCTTGCAAGTGATCACTACTTTGGCACTCAAATGGACTAACTAGTTCATAACCCTGGTCATCTACAAGACCAAGTTGTCCCCTTTCCTTTGCTGTACATTGTTTTCATTCAGGAGTAGACAATCTACATCATCAGTACCTTCAACTGATAAATCTTCCAACACTTCTGCAGAAGTGCTAAACTTTTTCCATTTTTCTCACTTGTAGGTTCTGAACTGAGGAGATAATCCTCCTTGGAAATTTTAGGTCTTTCTTGAATAACCATGTCTTGACTTTCTATTATATCTGAGCCAGATTCTGGCAAAGGAAAAGCAATGCCTGAAACATCCAAGGATTTTGGGGAAATGACCTTGAAAAATGCAAAACCCTAATGACCTAATGGGAGGGTCTTTTGACCTGATTTTGGCTGAAATTTGACTTGGAGATTTTCAAGTGAAAACAGAGTATTGTTATAGGTTATTATGCCCAAAGGGACATGGGAATGAGTTAGCAACATGAAATCCTAGAGGGAGGGTGGAGTTTATTAACAAGGGAAAATAGGGCAATGAAGTCTCCGGTAGGAAAGAAGGATGAAAAAGAGAAGTATAAGCCCATAATGAGTCTTTTAAGAGCAACAGGATGACTTTGAGAAGACCAACTGAGGAATAGTGAAAATAGGTCTATAAGGATAATGAAGGTAGTGAGATTTCTGAAACTCAAGATATCCAAGAAATATTGTAAACTATAACCATCCTATAGTCATCCAAAGATAGTGAAAAATACTGATGACTAACACTAACAAAATTAAAGCCATCAAGGAATGGAAAATCTCCACAATCTTAAAACATCTTTGAGGATTTCTTGAGTTGATAGGGTATTATTGCAAGTTTGTTAAGAATTATGGGAAAACAACAACACCTCTAACAACATTACTGAAGAAGGATTCATTATTTTGGACTCCAGAAGCAACTAAGGCCTTTGAGCATATTAAAGAGGCAATGTGCCAAGCTTCAGTTTTAGCTACTCCAGACTTCACAAAAACCTTTATGGTGGAATGTGATGCCTTAGGAAATAAAATTGGTGTTGTTTTAATGCAAGAAGGAAGACCCATTGATTTTGAAAGTCGTCCAATCAAGAGAAAGTATGTACACAAACCTATTTATTTGAAGGAAATGTTGGAAATACTACATGCCTTGAAGCAATGATGCCCTTACCTAATGGGAAGCGACTTCAAGGTAAAAATAGATCATGATAGTCTTAAATACTTTTTGGAACAAAGATTATCTTCAAAAGTGCAACGAAAATGGGTCACTGAGATGTTGGGTTATGACTTTGACATCATCTATAAAAAAGGGAAGCAAAATGTTGTTGGAGATGCACTCTGAAGAAGGGATGAGGATGTGGAAGCATTGCTCTATGCTATTTCTATTATCCAACCTGACTGGATTACTGAAGCAAGGGAGGAATGGAAGAATGATGAAGATGTTTGGACACACATTCAAAAGTTGCAACAAGATCCCAATACATCTAATACATTTATTTGGAAAAATGACTCATTATGGTACAAAGATCACTTATATCTATGTAAGAATTCCCAACTTAAAAAAAAAAATAATCTTTTGGAATTGCACACCTCTCCTTTAGGAAGGCACTCAAAATTTTTAAAAACATACAATTGGGTCAACAAGGAATTTTTTTAGGATGGCCTTAAATCTGATGTTCAGAAGTTTGTGGTAGAATGTTTGGTTTTCCAACAAAATAAAGTTGAGACAATTAAGACTCCAGGTCTGTTACAACCTTTAGCCATTCCAAGTCAGCGTTGGGAGGAGGTCTCAATGGATTTTATCACAAGTTTACCCAAGTCCCAAGGAAAGAGTGTCATCATGGTGGTAGTTGATAGACTTACCAAGTATGAAAAATTTTGTGTGTTATCTCATCCTTTTAAAGCCAATATAGTCACTACTGCAACTATGGAAACAATTCAAAAGTTACATGGAAACCCAAAGATTCTTGTAAGTGACAAAGATCCCATTTTTATTGGAAATTTTTGAAGGGAATTATTTTCTTGTCTTGGTAGTCAATTAGCTCACAACTCATCTTATCATCCTCAATTTGATGGGAAAACTGAGATAGTGAACAAATGTTTGGAAGGATATCTTCGTTGCTTTGTATCTGTTAAAAAAACACAATGGGTCAAGTGGTTACCTATGGCTAAATGGTGGTATAACAATTCCTTCCATATTGCAACAAAAATTACCCCATTTATGTCACTTTATGGATATCATCCACTGTCCATCACATCATCTTTAAGAGAATATTCTAAGGTTAAAGTAGTGGAAGATCACATCGAGCATCAACAACAAGTTCTCCAGCTATTAAAGGATAAACTCACTCTAGCGCAAAATCAAATGAAACAATAGGAAGATCAACATCGCAGTGAAAAAAGTTTTGACGTAGGCATGAACAAGTCCTTTATGATCCCAAAAAGACGTCTCCACATCAAAAGCTAGTCTCCAAAAGCAAAATTATCCACAATAGATCACATCTCCACAAGAATACAAGACAATTCAGCTAGGCCGACATCCTCTAAGGTGTTGAGAAATCCATTAGGGCAACATTTATTCTTGATTTATCTTACTTGACATTTGCATATATTATATTTGTCTTATGTTGATTATATTAGCGTTCTTATCATCAAATAAATGCCTAAAACATGAAGATCATAGACAATGAACACCAGATGTAGGCACCCAGCTAGGGAAAAACCCCTATGAAGGGGAAAACCCAATCAAACTCTTCCACTAGTAAATTTCAATCAAATTGAAATACTCCAAGACCTTAGACCGAGACATATGACCTCCTTTACTCCACCAAGTCAGCCTTGTTGTCGCTCAAATTGTATAGGCACCGCGATAACCGCTCAAGGCGGGGGCTGTCACTCTGATCCCCGCCCACTTCATTCTAGCTGTCTCCTAACAACAGGCTATGGGGGGTAGTCCCTATGGAAATGAGACGAAGGAAAACAAGTTGGGAACCAACTCCCTTGGGAGACACGGATGAGTGGCCTCGCTACTCTGTTAAAATTAGCAAGACTTAGGGATTTAATTAGATTTAGAGATGAGACCATTGCCTTATGGAGTCACAATTCTTACTTACTACAAATTAAAACCAAGTAACCAGATGGACACCCGCTGCTTAATATGATAGATTATGCTATATGCTATGCAAATCCTAAGAACTAGGTGTGATGCAATGATGTTGGTTAATTTTAGATTAAATGCCTAGCCTAAGTTGAACCTCTTCCTTAACTGTTTTGAGAAACAATCTTGACTCTTGAGAGTAGGTTGTGGGATGGAAGCCAACGAGAAGCAGACAATGGTCGGAATAATGATACCTCCCCCTGTGTTCCAATTGTCCAGTGCCTCTTGCGTTGCAGAGACTGTGGCTCTGACGACTGCAAGGTCACTGTGTTAACCACTAAGAAGGGCCGAATCCCTCAAGTTAATTGGAAAAGGGTTTCCCTAGGAGTCTATCAACCAAACTTATGTTGGAGGTAAGTTATTAATGCAACTAGCTTAGGATGCGTATGCAATGATTATGAGTGAAATTCTTAGTTTGAGATTATATTAACATTTAATTACTTTAAATTATGGTAAATCTTTAACGACAATAGTACTTATCAATGAGTTATATGCAATCTTACAACCAAGAAAAGTGCCAGTCAACTTAGTGCCAATAATAAATGAATCCACAAAATACTTAACCAATGATATAAGTAAAAGAACTTAGAGCGCTTATCCACAAGATGCCAATAACAATTATTCAAGATGCTCTTATACTAATATCTATGTCACCAGAAACGAGAAACGGGAAACGAAACGAGAAACGAGAACGGTACGAGAAACGAAGTTTGAAGGTTTCACATATAAGAAACGAGGGGAGAGAAAAAAACATAATTAAATGTTAACAATATAAAATAAAGCATTAATCATAAACATCAATTTTTTAGACTGTGAAATTGTAAACAAACATTCATAAATAGTGATTTAGTTTTAAGAAAGGAGTGGGAATTTGGTAGATCAAAAAATTTAGCCAATCATTAATTCCAAGAAAATAGAGAACATTTATAAGAATAATAAATTTGAAATATAAATAATTAAATGTATAGTTTTGAATATATATGTATCTCTAAAGTCACTTCTAACAGTTCATATGCAAAATGCAAGTAAACCTAATAATCTAGATTTTCAAGCTCATTTTCTTGAATGGTTGTTGAGCTTGAGCCAATTCCAAAAGCATTATTTTGGTCAATAGACTTTGTGGTATCATCAAGCATGTCTTCAACATTATCTTGTAACACCTCAAGTGGAAGCTCAACATCTCCATCATCTTGTGAACCACCATAATCCCACATTCTCGTGGGTCCAGTTTTGTATTCTAGTTGTTGTCGAGATAACAAACGTAGATTTGAATGTACAAATACCAAATATTGTGCCATTTTTGTGCCTAGGTGATTCCTCTTCGTTGAATGGATAAAAGCATATTCACTCCAATTTCTTTCACACGCAGAGGAACTAGTCACCTATGAAATAAAATTAACATTATGTTAGTCATAGTCATTTGAAATCTTAAAAGGAAAATAATACAAAATGAACATTAGACTTAATTTTTTAAACAACAGATCAATACATTAAGGGTATTTGTTATTGAGCATACCTGTGAAAGCAAACAGATAGCCAATCGATGAAGCAAGGGGGTTCCTGTACCATATTGCATCCAGAGGTCTATGGGTCCAAGTTGTTCTCTGTTGTATGCACAATCTTCATTTGCAAAGTGGTCTTCTGATCTCAAGTACTTTCCTAACTCAAGCCGTAAAGTAGTGCGATCCTGACGATCGTAACACTTACTTAAAGTGTTCTAGTTCTGCATCACCTTGACATCTGAAGATGGTTTCTTATGAAACCATTTAGGATTGAGTAGGAATGCAATTGAATGAAGAGGGCTATGCAGCATTTTCCACCTTGTCAAACTAAGTTCCCACACTTCATTTCTGGTGTCTTTGTCGATCCTAGAATTTTCATCTTCTATTATGTCATGAAGCTTCTCTCTTATTTGATCCATACTCTCAAACACATCCCCTAAGCATGGTTGATCACTATCAAATATGCGAAGGGTGGAAACAATAGGTGTAATAAGGGTGACAATATCTTCCACTTTCCTCCAAAAATCCTTTGAAGAAAGACCAATAATAATGTCCTCAACTTTTAGGCCATCCCCAATATGAGAACCCTTCCACCTGTGCCAATCCATTGATACCACCATCTCTCTCAAAGATTGATGCATTTTAATAAGGCGTTGAAGTATAATGAATGCCGATGCAAATCTAGTCTCGGCACATCGAAGAAGCTAAAGTTTTGCATATTTCCTATAAATTGCCATGGATGTTGCATGATTAACAATAAAGTTTTGTAGCATCTTCGCTTCAATTATAGTTTTATTAACCCATGCAATGTTATTAATATCTTTCAGGAGCAAATTCATGCAGTGCACAGAACAAGGAGTCCAAAAAATTGTTGGATATTCATCCTTAATCAACCCACCAACAAGGACATTGTTTGAGGCACTATCTGTAACAATGTGGACAACATTTTCTCTTCCAACCTCCTCTATTGCCTCTTTGAGAAGACCCATTAGATATGGACCATCTTTTGTCTTTCCTGTGGTATCATGGGATTTTAAGAACATAACTCCTTTGGGCTAGAAACCAAAATATTGATAAGGGGACGATGGTTGACATCTGTCCAACCATCTGAGACAATGGAGACCCCAGATTCCTTCCAACTATCTTTAATGTCATGAAGTCTAGCTTCAACCCGAGCCCTTTCATCACCTAACATTGTTGTCCTCATTTTTTCATCACTAGGAAGCTTGTAACCTTTAGGAGCATTGTTAACTAGATCCCTTACCATTTCCTTCCAATAAGGAGACCTACAAACATTGAAAGCTATGCCATTTGCGAAAAAAATCGTCCAATGGATGCATCAAGATTTCCCCTCCCTTTTACATCCCATAAGTTTTCAAGGTGGGGAACAAAAACTTGATGTTGAGAATGAGAGTGTGGACCACCAACTTTCAATCCACTAGGATTGCTGTTGGTTTGAATGAAACCTTCAGCAATATGTCTCAACTTTTCAACTTCATTAAATTGCTTAAGTAAAGAAGCTTTCTCTGTTTTAGGTACACTTTCACATAAAGCCGATTGTTCTTTTTTCCCCATTCCAAGTAAATGCCATCGAACTCTTCCTACATTCCCTGTTTTTTTGTTTTTACAATAAGGGCACAACCAAACTTTTGAACCAGTTCTTCCACTTGCTCCTCCACTATAAGATTGAATGCATGTTACAACTGCCCATAGCCTTGCTTCAAAGGCTTTTTTTGTTTCTTGATATTCTTTCATTTGGATTTTTTTTGGTTCCATTGTGGAAGAACTTTGTTGAGAAAGGGGTGGTTTACTTTGTGACGCTGATGAACTTTCCATTGCAATAGGAAATTAAAATTTTCTTCCAATTTTAATCTGCACAATTTATATATAAAAATTAGTTAAAAAAAATAAAAATAAACTCATACTTAATTTGAAAAGTACAATTAACTAAAATTTTGAAGAGATAACAAAAACCTATAAAAAAAACAAAAACAAATCATTGAATGGAATCTAATAACACTGAGGATGAACTCTTCCTGTTTTTTCTTAAATTAACTTGGCATATTTCACATCTCATTTTCATTTCATGTATTATGGACCTATTTTCAAATATTTTTCAATAAATCATACATTTCATTTTAATGCACAACTAATCACATTGCATAAACAAGCATGTCTTAGCAAGAACCCAGTAGAAAGGAAAACTACACTCTTTGGTTTTTTTGTTTTCAACCTTTGGTTAATTTCTTTGTTTTTCCCCAAAGTTAAAAACTTTTTCATCAAATAAAAATAGAAATATATGGAGAGTGAGTGCCCATTGACAATATATAACAAATTTGTTTTCTTTTTTGTGTTTTTCTTTCATGATATTTATTTATTTATTTTATATAGTAATTGGTGAATTAGTAATTTTACAGATATTTACCACAATATTTTTCAGCAAGACTTAGTATCAAATTACAACAATTTTTACTATTCACTTCAATCTCAAGATATTGAAATTCTCTATAAATTCATAGTTATAAGAATTAATCCTCAAATTTTCAAAATATTTAAATTTTTATCACACAAACTAACATATTTTCCAAAAATAAAATTGAAAAATTAAAACCGCCACCTAACCTCAATAATTATTATCCTTTCCATAAAAGTAAAACTTTTTCATAAATGAAAAATATCGAGCCACGGTGCCTTGACAAGATGTAATGAAACTGATTGATTTTTCAAAAGGTTCAATGGCTAATCATGCTTCACTTTTCCACTATAGTGGTTTGTCCCATTAGTCTTGTTTATTCCATTTCTACCTCTATTTTCATCTTATTTATAATAATAATAATAATAATAATTGATCATGGGTTTGAATTATTTATTTCAAATATATGAACATGGGTAAATTTGCCAAAAATGTTATGGCAAATGGAAGTTTCTAGGTTAAAAGATTTTTCATTGTTTATTTTTGGAGAAAAAGTTTTTCCATTAGCAAAAAAAGTTTAACAAATTTATATTTTATATGCCAGATTTGGAGTCTCTCCTCACGGTTAACATTCAAGGTTTGATAGATAGGATTCAATTTTTAATGGAAAATCCAAAAGCAACCCACACCTGCACGGGAATGCTTTGAGCATAGTCACAACCCCAGAGCAACCCAGGCCTTGAAGAACCAAATTCTATGAGCACAGTCACAATCCAAGAGCAACCCAGACCTGCATGGGAGAGTTTTGAACATAGTCACGATCCGAGAGCAGCCTAGACCTTGAAAAGCAGGGGAATGTTTATGTGCATAATCACATTCCAAGGATATTTTTGAATAGCAAACCTAATAATAAACCAGAAAAGAACATCCAAGAACAAGCTATGCCCTGGAGCAAGAATTTTCAGAACAAAAGTTTGGGTATCAAGCGAAGATAGAAGACTTGGCATTTGATCAAATTAACAAAAAAAATCAAATTAAAAATTTCAAAGTTTAATATGGCAAACAAATTCCATCCCCAACAATTAACATCAACATTCCTCACATTGAGATAAAGTCTGGCATGTATTGAGCACCGTTACACTGCAAACTCAAGAGCGTTTCGGGGCAACCCTTACATTACTTCGGCGGGGTTTTTATTGGGAGCATTTTAATTCCTATTATAGATTTTAATTTATTGGGAGCATTTTAATTCCTATTGTAGATTTTAAAAATATTTTGAGAAGGTGGTATTGTTGTCGATTGAATTTGACAATATTTTTAAAACCGATAAATATTCTCAAAATATAAAAATATAAAAAAAGTTTAGCAGTTCTAAAATCCGAGTAAACTTCAATCACTGTTTTATATGTAAACAAAGAACCAAAACTATCACTGTTTTATATGTAAACAAAGAACTGAAACTACAGCAAAGCGTCCAGTTTTGCAATTGCCATTCACAGTTAACCGGGTCACAGATTTGATAATTTTCATCACTCAGATGCACTGAAAGCTGATGGATAACTCCATGGAATTTGAAGGACCTTCAATGCCGGGAAGCAGCTAATAACTCTCACTATCTTCCTTTATATGCGTTTTTGCATTACTGGCAATCACTATCCTCATGACCATTTTCTGATTCTCGGAGATTTATGAGACTCATAGCATGAGATTACTGGAAGCAGTGCTTGCAATTCATTGTAGGAAAGATTGTGAAGGTGCCAAAGTTGCTATCAGGTAAAATTTCCGTTGTAACATCAAGTTGGGCATTATTTTTGTCTGAACTCTTTGGTGCCCATGAGATCTAATCCAACACCTGCAAAATGGATTTCTCATCATTCAGCCTAACCGCATATGTGTTTATTTAGTTTTACCTATTTTGCATTTCATGCTACTAACCATCACTATGCTCAGGCCCAGCTGCTAATTCTTCAAGATTTATGAGATTCAGAGCATGAGCTCATTGTAAACAGTGATTGCAATTCGTTGGAGGAAAGATTGACAAGGTGAAATTTCCTTTTTCATGTTTAGTTTGGGTCTTAATTTTTTTCTGAATTCTTAGGGGCCTATAAGGTACAACCTAATACCTTTAGTTGAATATAATTCTTATTATCTCACCTATATTCCTAATTGATTCAATATCCTGTATATATATTTTGCATTTCATGCTACTAACAGTCACTATTCTCAGGCCCGCTTGCTAGTTCCTCGGGATATATGAGATTCAAAGCATGAGATCATAACCAGTGATTGCAATTCATTCAAGGAAAGAATGCCAAGGTTCACATGCTCTGAATTCTTCGTTGCCCATAAGGCCTAGTCCAATACCTGCAGTTATATAAAATTCCTATTGTCTAAGCCAAGTATGCCTAATAGATTAATAATAATGTACATATATTTTGCATTCCATGCTACTAACAATAACTATGCTCAGGTCTACCTTCTAATTCTTGGAGATTTATAAAGATTCAAGGCATGAGATCACTGTAAAAAGTGATTTTGCAATTCATCCAAGGAAATATTGCGAAGGCGTCCAAGCTTGGAAATTTCCATTCCAAGCTCAATTTGGGCTGTATTATTGTTAAAATTCTTCATTGTCCATAAGGTCCAATCCAATGCCTACAGTTCTGTGGAATTATTATTGTTTAACCCAATAGTATATGTGCCTAATGGATTCAATATTTTGCGTTTCATTTTACCATCACTATGCTCAGACCCACTTTCTAATACTCCTATATATAATCATGGAAACTAATTAAAATCATAATTCAGAACTGCCTAAACCTTATACGTTTATAAACAATATGTAGATGTTTTCAAATCCACTTACACAGATACAGATTCATAGAAATTTAAACAAATTGCCATGGAAATACAAATATATAAGAGATCATGCCACTAAGAAACACTACCTCATTCTCTCTACCCTATTGACAAAACCGGATCCATCTTCACAAAGTTTAACATGGCAAAAACATTTTACCTCACAACCAGTCAAAATCAAAATTATGTTAGAAATCACTAGTCGGATGGACTCACCTGACCTGAAAGCTGAGATCGATGTTGAAGGCGGAGATCGCTGAAGGGCCAAGGCTGAGATCGCCCAGATTGAGATGGCGCTGAAGCTAACTGGGCTGGTGCATGAAGCTGCTCAATTGGCTCTGATTTGCGCTTTCACTGTATCCCGTGAGTGGTAGTAGACTCTCCTCTGCCCTTTAAATAATTGAAAAACATTGCTACTGGCAATAACAACTGGAGTTTTTTTGCATGCGCACAGTTTATAGATAATCCACTAGAGTTTCAGAACTAGAGCGTTTGAGTTTTTATGGATTTAGAATTTATTAAAAAACCTCCCGAACAGAATACACATAGTTTATAGATAATTAACTTGAGTTTCAGAGCTGGAGAGTTCGAGTTTTAACTTTTTATAGATTCACAATTTATAAAAAAACCTCTGTAGTTTTGAAACATAATACTTTTAGTTTTGGAACTGCAGTTAAGGTAGAAACAACCAGTTTTGCCACTCGTTATGGTCAGTCCAGAGAAACGGTGGTAAGAAACAATCATTTTCGCAGCTCGTTTCGCAAGAAACGGGTTTCTGGGCACTTAGAACGGAAACGGCTGTATAGGACGGCGTTTTCCCGGCCGCTGCGTTTCTAACTCCGTTTTTTCCCAAAACGCCCGCTAACATTCCATTGTAACCAGGACTAATATCACAATGCCAATCAGATGTTAAGTGCCCAAATTAACTTACTATTAAGAAAAATTATGATTAGAGTGCTTTTAGTGAGTGAGCTTATTAGATGTGAATCATGAACTTTATAGCATATAAACTCACAAGGAAAACACAATGCTAGCCACTTCCACAATATCAATGCTAGGAAACAAGGAACAATAGAATGTACAAATCATAGTTTTAAAAATCGGAATCGGGTTCCGATTCGGCCGAGGGTCGGCTCCGACTCTGACTCCGACTCGGTATCGACTCGGCTGATTTGGTTTCAATGACTCGGTTTTTGTAAAAAATACATTAAATATTATTTTTTTTGTAAAAAAACATAATTTTAAAGATTTTTATTCATGTTTCCAAACACAAAGCATTGCAATATAGAAAAAAGACAACATATGATCAAAGTAGGCTCATGAATATATCCATTATATCAAAATTGCACTCAGTGCACTGCCCAATACATGATGATGAGATAGAGATCAAAACAAAAAACATAAACAAGGAGGTTGTAAATGGCCTCCACAACAAAACATGAATAATCACTACTGCAGCCTGCTAGACATCTGACAAGCCAATTTCCTCTAGCTCTTCCTCAAACTCTGAGTCTGAACCAGAGGGGGAAACCGCTCGCTCCTCCTCTGAATCAACATCCTCAACTAGAACTATACCCTTGCCCTCACCACTCTGAGATAGACGAGTTATGCGCCTCCATCGTGGCTGACTAGAGGAAGTGCCTGTGCTTGCAACTGGAGGGCTTGGGACTAGGTCTGCTACTAGTGGATCTGCATTAAGCATAGCCTCTACCTGTGTATCGAAGTCAATTCCCACACCAATATCCTCATCAGAGTCAAACTCTGGTGGACAAGTCTGTACTACCCAATCTGATGTTGGATCAATATCCTCCAACACAATGGGATTTGAATCAGGTCTTTTGTTCAGAAATTGGTTGCGTCTTAGTCGGAGGTTGTACTGGACATACACTAGATCATTTAACCGTTTTACTCCAAACGGTTTCTCTTCTTTGTGTGAATCCTCTTAAAGACAGGCCAATTGCACTCACACCCAGAAGCACTGCAAGTTTGACTCAAAATGCCGATTGCAAACCTCTGCAATTCAGGTTAATGGCTACCAAATGCCTCTCACCATTGTGCTGCAAAAAATGAGTTTCAGTTAGCTCAACAATTTATATCCAACTTTGAAATTGAAATTATAAACAATTATACAAAATAATAAAATATGAATTTGAAAATTGAAATTCTTTGTTTACCTGGATCATCTAATTCCCTTGCAATCCTTGCAGGGTTCTTGCTAAAGGTACTTGTGGCTTGGCTGAACACAGTGATCTGATTGTGTATCTTTAACTGCTCACTCTCTGTGGGGATCATGCGATCAATGCAGTCAATCAATCCATCTCTAACCTCCCCATTCAAAGCTCTTGCTTCCTGAGCTTTATAATGATACCTTGGGTTCAGAAAATACCCAGTTGCATGTATAGGGCGATGGAGTTGATTGTTCCATCTCTGATCAATGATTGCCCAAATGGGCCCATACTTACCCACTCTGTCCTTGTATGCTGCCCTTATTTGCTCCTTTGCTTGATCCATAGCTTCATAAATGAAGCCCATAGCCAATCTTTCCCCATCCACCAAGCGCAACACCTTAACCAATGGCTCAGCAAGTTTCCAAATCTCTGCTGCCTTTTTCCAAAATATTTCTTCATTGACTTTCCTTTTCACATCTTTGCCATCCTGTTTGTGAGCCCACTGACATTCATTCCATTCATCACTAGAAAACAACTTTTGCAAGTTTCTATGTTGGGCAAGCATAGATTGCAATGTCAAAAAATGTGTTGCAAATCTAGTGATGGTAGGCCTAATAATTTTTTTGCCCCCTGTGTTTTTCCTCGTTAGATTCAGAATCTATGAGTGATTGTAAATATATTTTGTGATGCATTTGGCATGCTCTATAGTGTTCTTGATCCAGTCTATTTTGCCAATATCCTCAAGCATGAGGTCTATGCAATGTGCAGCACATGGGGTCCAAAAGACGGTTCGGTGTTTTTCCTCTAACAATTTACCAGCAAGAACATAGTTAGAGGCATTATCTGTGATGATTTGAACAACATTTTCCACCCCCACCTCTTCAACAACCTCATCCAAAAGATGAAACAACAAATGTGCATCTTTCACCCTATCAGATGCATCAACTGATTTTAGAAACATGGTTCCCCGTGGGAAAAAGACAAGAAAGTTTATGATGGTACGGTTCCTCTGATTAGTCCATCCATCTGACATGATGGTACATCCTGTATGTGCCCATGAGTTTTTGAACTCTTTCAAATAATCATCAATGTTCATAATCTCTTTTTGCAAAAGAGATCCTCTTAACTCGTGCATAGTAGGGCCTTTGAAGCCCTTTCCAGCAACATATATGGCATCAAAAATAGGTTCATAATATGGTGAACGAGTAGCATTGAAGGGAATATCAGAATCATACCACCATCTAGCAATGTAATCACAAGCAACATCTCTCAATTCTTTTCTCCAATGAGCATCTAAAGTGGGTTGCACAGTTGGAGGACTAGGACCATGTGCAGTTGCACTATCAGAGGGAGAAGAGGGCACGAAAAAACTTTTGATAGTACGCCTATTTCTCATTGAACCCTTACCCTTTTCAGAAATAGACTCCATAGAGGGAGGAACATAGTGAAAGGGGTTTGATGCATTAGTGCAAGGGATAGATGAAGAACCCTCATAATCAAAACTTGGGTTGGCAGCCATCATATGTTGTAGATTTCTCTTCCTCCCAATTTCAGCCTGTATTTCTTTTTGCCTAATTTTCTCTTCCTCAAACTTCTGAAATTGTTCTTTCAACTCCTTCCTAATTTCCCCAATGTTTTGTGCTTCACATGGAGTAATTTGGCCTCTAAGACCAGCCAAATGTAGTTTCAGTCTATGAATGCCCCCTCCACCCCCCTTAATTTTTTTCTTACAAAATTTGCAATACATTTGATCATCAACCACTATAGCATATGCTCAAGCAACATCTTTCGCTCTAGGGACCATTTTGGACCGAGTTTTTGACTTGGAAAGAAAAGGTTTAAATCTGAAAATGAAAACAAAAAAAGACTATTCATTCTATGTTCATTTCTTTCACCAAAAACTATGTTTACCATTTTCAGATTTGCAAAATAAATAAAACAAGCAAAGACAGATTTTAAAAGAGAAAAAATAAATACCTCTAGCCTCTAGCCTCCTCAATGCAGCTCCAACAAACCAACTTCTTAATGCTGCTCCAAAACTTGCCCAATAAGCTCCTCATTGCTGCTCCAAAGCTTGCCCAAAAGACTCCTCAAAG
Organism: Pinus albicaulis; assembly: GCA_034641835.2. Lineage (NCBI taxonomy): Eukaryota > Viridiplantae > Streptophyta > Pinopsida > Pinales > Pinaceae > Pinus > Pinus albicaulis. The sequence goes on from CM076574.1 coordinate 61,944,480, forward strand.
CTGTTTCAAAACCAACTCCACAACTCTTCACAAAATCCTCACAAATGGTCAAGCAAATTCAATGAGATAGATGTGAGGTATTGAGAGGGGTTGGGTAGTTTAAATAGGATGGGGAGGGGTTAGATAAGGTAAACAAAACCTAACAGCAAAAAAAAAAACGATTTTCAAGTCCGTTTTTAGGGATTTTTTGGGGCCCGCGGCCGGCTGGAAACTTGCAAAAGTACCTATGCAATTTATGTTCCAACGACCTCTTAATAAGCATCAAACGAATGATATGACAACAGTAAGAAACTTATGATAACATTGAGTTATTAGTGCCACAATATACCCCAAAACTTAAAATTTGCTTGCGAAACAAAAAAGTCAGATTCTTAGACCTCTAATGGAGCAAATTTCAAAATTGTATAAGATCTGATATACCATGTTACAACAGTAATTAAAACACAAAATCAGCGAATTAGTGATGCTACAACAAGTGCCACTTCAAACCCAAAACTTGACAGAAAATTACCAAATTGAAGAATTAGTTTTTGAGCCTTTTTAGGTGGATTTTTCAGGAAATTACAGATATGATTCATTGATTTACGCAGAAAATTTCAGCAAGCAAAATTTTAGATCTAGGCTAGATACTTGATGCCCAAGTGGCCAAATTTTGAGAAAATTATATTTTGCAATCTTTGAGTTATTTTGACCAACCTAGTATGATTTTAGGGCACATATATCACTTTTATAAATTAAAATTTACAGCAGTAGCAAAACAGTGAGAAAACTGGGGTTTAGAGAGCAAACCCTCCAAATTTGCCGAAACTTTGGGATGAAGTTGTCACTTGCAAATCAATTTTTTTGAGGTGAAAAACTTACAAAACCACCAAGTATTCTGTCCAGAAAATTCAGAGATGGATTTAGGGTAAGCTAGGGCCAAAGAGGGACAACGCTTGGCCCAATAGGGCTAGCATTGAAGGAAAATGGTGCTAGGAGGCCAAAGAGAGGGCAAAGGAGGAAGGAGGATACCGAGAAAGGCTAACGTTGGAGGGAGAAGGCCCTAGAGGCTTGACGACTAGGGTTTGAAGGCCAAAGAGGACCCTAAAGGCTATGATTAGCCTTTGAGGCAGCCATTTGGGGGAAAGGAAAGCTATTGAGGCCTCCTAAGGCCTAAAGACCCCAACGCAGGGCTTAGAATGGGAGGTCGAGGCTCCTAGAGGGGGTACACCTGCCCTAAAAAGGGCTGAAATGATGACGCGGAGGTTGGAATGGATGATGTAGGGCAATAGGAGGCGGACACTGGCCCTGGAGGGGATCAATTAAGGCCTAGAAAGGCTGAAACTCGAAAACCCAAGTTCAGAATTTTTTATTCCTTAAGATCTGCAAAGTTGCACAGTTTCTTGAATTGTTGGCCTTGTGAAAAATTTCAGAGACTAGATCTTATCGTCAAGGGCGTAGATCTAGCTCTATTCCATCTTTTTCCACTAGATCTCACCTAAAAAAATAGATTTACAAGTACCAAAAACCCCAAATATATGCAAAATCTCAAAACCCCAGAACCCCAATTAGCCAAAATAATTTACAAATTTAATGTACAGATCTATTTACAAAATTTACAAATATACAAAGGTTTTAAAATAAATTTTGAGAAATAATTTTTTTATGGAAATTTTCTTTGATAATGGCTAAAAACGCCTTAGAAAAACCAATTCACACTATAGCTTTAACGAAGTTTAAATCAACCATAAATATTTGGGATCCAAACAAAGTTGGTTCATGCCCACAGTTTGTGAACTTGGAGACCAAGGACTGGGGTACCTGCAAACATTATATATATATATATATATATATATATATATATATTTATATCAAGAAAATATGTTAATCATATGGCGAATTAAATAATCTAAGATTAGCCCAAAACTATCAATAGAATGACTTTATCCCCAGCTAGTGAAAAGCAATGTTTATCATTTACCCACACAATATAGAAAAACCCGTAGCCAGCACATACCACAATTCAACGAACACTGAACACCTTGAACTGCACCCCAAAGTATTTATTATGATTCAAATAAAAGTTTCCAACGAGACAATAATGATTACATCAGTGGTTCAACAACAATTTCTTAGCTAGAAATCAGATGGCTAGAGACTCAACTAACTCTCTACTTTATAGATAAATCCTCCAAGTGGAAAAATAATGGCTAGTTTGCTTGATCATTGCCAAAATCATCTCGGACGTTGAGAAATACAAGAAGAAGGTTGGAGGAGGAAGCGCAAAGCAGCATCGTAGAGAGCTCAAGCAGAGTGACGCAGTCTCACGCAGGCACTGCGCAGAGAGACACGCAAAGGGATGTAGAGGGAAGCTGTGAGTCTTCCGAGTGTCAGAAATTCTCCAGAGGGTTCGTGAGAATTTATATCAGGTGTTTTGTAAAGAAGTCTGCCAGTCTTTTCCTTATAAAGAGTTTCATTGCTGAAGAATAATATATAAACCCTCATCTGCTGCATTGGTTTTCCCGCATTGGGTTTTCTGGGGACAATTGTCCAAAAATAAGTGTGTATATGTGTTAAAATTTGAAGATGTTCTATGCTAGATGCAAATTTACTTTAATCTTCTAGGGCCCAAATAACAATCACATGAAAGTAAGATGCTGATAGAACATACTGATATATCGATGGAAGACAAGCCAATAAAAACAGAGATGAAAAATGGTGGCGTTACGACAATCAACAGGATGCTTCAACCAGCAAAGACTTCATAAGGTCAGCCTCCCACATGTGTCACACAACCCCAAGACGTCTCATGAAGAATGCTCCACCAAGATGCTGCACCAATAAGCCCTAAACGCAGAATCGAGAATGCTGCTCCATCACCATCCAAGAAAGAAGAAAATGCCTCCACAAAAATGTGTGTATCAAATGAACTCCAAGTCTCTCCAATATATAGGCATCTGTAGGGGTGTGTGACACATCTCTTATGCATGTGGGATAAATCAGGCCGACCTTGCACATGTGGAATAAATTCAAAATACATGTTCTTCTCATCCGATCAAGATGATATTTAGATCGATCTTGCACCTCTCCGAAGGAGGAATCCAATAAAAATATTGGCATCATCAACTGAGCATCACAACATGGAGTTTGGACCTAGTTGTCCAAAATTAACAATATGTGATTGATTCTTATGCTGTATTTCTTACTGTTCTATTCTTTGCATATACTTGAGTGAATGCTGCAGTAGTATTTATTTCGAAATTTACTAGAAGAATTCTGTAAATAACTTATTGGAAATAATAAGTAGGAGAAATAAATCTATCATTGTAGAAGTATTTTCAGGATTGAAATTTTCACATGGAATTGGAGCAAAGATGAGTAATAGGAGCAGAGAACCGACGATGGAACGTAGATTAGACATTGCTGCAACAACAACTCAGAAGGGTTTACGCAGTTCTCTAGAGAAGAAGGAAAGCATGAAAGAACAGATGGATCATGGTGTTTCTGTTCTGGCATCTAGATTAGAAGAAGAATTTGCTTGTGTGTCAAGCTCTGCTTCTCCCGAGATCTGGTATATTGATAGTGGGGCTCCTGCTCACATGACGGGAGTGTGATAATGTTTCTCAAGCTACCAAGAAGAGCAGATGAATTTTAAAGTCACCATGGGCAATAAGGCGGAATGTACCCCTTTTGGAAGAGGTACCATAGTGCTTCAAACATAAGCTGGTAATAAGCTTCGGGCCACTAATGTGCAACATGTGCCTAGTTTGGGGATGAACTTACTCTCTTTGTTGCAACTTCAAAACAAAGGCTATGACGTTTACTTCATTGGAAATAGAGTATACGTCAAACACCTGAGTTGGAAGAAGAAGGCACAAATCGGAGTCAGGAGCAATAAACTCTACAAGTTACAACTCGAATCCCCAATGGCACTGATAGGCAACACTGATGAGAAGGATTTGAATGAGCTATGGCACAGGAGAATGGGGCACTTGCACCATGGGGTGTTAAGAATTCTCAAGAACACTGCCACAGGAGTTCCAAAACTGAGCACCAAGCGAGACTATGTCTGTAGAGGGTGCGTATTGGGGAAGTATACCAAGGCACCGTACCATAGAAGCAGCAATAGGGCTAAGAGTGTGTTGGGGTTAATACACTTGGATATCTGTGGACCAATGTGAATGTCCACTAGAGCTCTTAGTGGTGCTGAATATTTTGTCACCTTTATTGATGACCATTCTAGGAAGACCTGGATCTACTTTCTGAAGACCAAGGATGAGGTCTTTCATCGATTCAAGGAGTTTAAAGCTTTGGTGGAGAATCTGACAGGAGAGGGGATAAAGACACTGCGATCAGACAATGGTGGAGAATACATTGATAAAGACTTCACATAGTTTTGCATAAGGGAAGACATCAGAAGAGAGTGGACTGCACCGTATAATCCGGAGCTGAATGGAATTGCAGAAAGAAATAATAGAACTATTGTCGAGGTTGCAAGGGCAATGTTGTACGATCAAGACATGCCCAAATTTTTGTGGGTTGAAGCTTGTAATACAATTGTCTACGTACAAAACAAGATTCCTCACAATGCATTGGATAATATCACTCCAGAACGTGTCTTCACTGGCAGCAAGCTTTGAAGTGAGCCACGTTAGGGTCTTTGGCAGTGCGACATATTTTCATGTGCCCAAAGAGAAGAGGAAGAAACTAGATAAGACTGCGGAAAAGGGATATCTTGTAGGATATAGTGAGAACGCAAAGGCTTACCACATTTACATTCCCGAGAGCAGGAAGATTGTAGTACGGCGGGATGTGAAGTTCATGGAGGAAAGGGCCTTCAGGAAATCCCTGGAGATGCCTTTTGCTACGCAGTCTGAGGAGGATCTGCTGGTCCAATGACAACAACCTGCAGAGGGTAATACAAGTACCTCTCCATGGCATGGGGATCCAGGGGATACATCTCCCGAGGACTTGTAGGAAGGGGAGAAGGTAGATCCACCCACTATCGGTGGTAGGACAAGTAGGGAATTACGACAAATTCTGAGGGATGCAGAAGAGTTTGTCGGAGCCCCTAGAAATGAGAAGAGGAACCACAAGCAACCTGAAAGTTACCAAGCTTTGGTAGCGCAGGTTGGGGAACCCTCTAGTTTTCAGGAGGTAGCTCAGCACCAAGTTGGGTCGATGCGATGGTGGAAGAATACAACTCCATCATGATGAATGATGTCTGGGAAGTGGTTCCCAGGCCTTAGGACATATCAGTTGTAGGTTCGAGATGGATCTACAAGATCAAATATGCTACAAATGGCAACATCGAGAAATTTAAAGTCAGGTTTGTGGCTAAGGGGTATGCTCAGAAGGAAGGGATATAGTATGAAGAGAACTTTGCCCCAGTAGCTTGATATACTTCTATTAGATCCGTGATATCCCTTGCTGCGCAGATGGGATGGGAGATTCACTAGATGGACGTCAAGACTGCGCTCCTGAATGGGGTGATAGATGAAGAAGTATATATTGAACAACTAGAGGGCTTTGAGACGCATGAGTAGAAAACTCATGTGTACAGGCTCAAGAAGACCTTGTATGGACTGAAGCAAGCCCCTAGAGCTTGGTATGGTCGAATTGACAACTACTTGTAGAAGATGGGATTTGTCAAGAGTTCAGATCCCAATCTCTACTATATGTGAGTAGGGGATGAGCCTCTGATACTGGTGCTGTATCTAGATGATCTATTTCTGACAGGATCATCTAGGCTCATTAAGGACTCCAAGGAGAATTCTAGCTGCAGAATTTGACATGAAGGATCTAGGTTTGATGCATTATTTTCTGGGGTTTGAAGTTTGGCAGTTGAAGGATGAGATCTTCCTTGGTCAAGGAAGGTCCACTACAGAAGTTCTGAAGAGGTTTCAGATGGAGGACTGTAGACCCATGGCTACTCCAATGATTACCAACTGGAAGAAAATTGACACGTTCGAAGATGATGAGGTTGATCCTACTTTGTATAGGCAACTCATAGGTTCTCTGATGTATCTGGTCAACATGAGACCAAACATCTATTATGCTGTCAATACTCTTAGTTAGTTCATGGTGGAACCAAGGAGGGCTCATTAGGTAGCAGCCAAACATGTTCTCAGATATCTACAAGGAATAGTTGAGCTTGGACTAAAATACACCCGAGGCAATGGCATCAGGTTGAGTGGGTTCACTGACGCAGATTGGGATGGGAGCCCGGTAGATCGGAAAAGTACTAGTGGGTATTGTTTCAGTGTTGGATCAGGAATGACCTCCTGGTGCAACAGAAAACAAAAATCAATGGCTCTGAGCTCCACAGAGGCTGAATATATGGCAGCAAGCGTGGCTTTGTGCGAGGCCATATGGCTTTGGAAATTTCTTGTGAACTTACTCAAGGAAAAGATGGAGGCGACCAACATTCTATGTGATAATCAGAGTTGCATCAAGCTCTCTAAAAAATCCTATGTTTCATGATCGGTCAGGGACTCTGTCCAACGAGGAGTTGTAAAATTGCAGTACACTCCTACAGGAGAACAAGTGGCGGATATGCTCACGAAATCTTTGGGGAAGACTAAGTTTTCCTATTTCAGAGAAAAGATGGGGATGATCAAGAATCTATTTCAGTAGAAGGAATGGATAGGCTTAGGATTCAAAGGGAGCTGCAGTACAGATGAGGCAGTAGTACAGAAAGCAACAGTGCAACAGATGAGGGGCAACAACGAGTCATTAGCATCGCAGAGGATGCTTCAAGACATAGCAACATGCAACATGCATATTGCTAGAACACTTTCATTGCTAAGAGGGAGTGTTGATTTTTGTAGCATCAGATAGTGTTCCAAGTCTCAAAATTCGCAAGGAGGCTTGGACATTAGTATTCCAAAGAACCCAAAAACTGTTTGTGGAAATTCCACTCAGTTTATGTTTTATTAAAATAATTAATTATTTTAATGGAGACCCTAAGTCTAAACTTAGGGAAATTAAATAATTAATGGGTATTAATAAAACAGAGTGTGAATCTTCTAGAGAACGAAGATCAAGTCAAGTTTTAATCTTAGCCATTGATTAGACTTCTAATCTGGGCCGTTGATTCATCAATGAGAAGATTATAATAGAAGGCTTGAGGGTCATTTGGAAAGTAAGTCGGGCATACACCCAGTAACCCGAAGGAAGTCGATTATGAAGGAATAGAATTCAATTTCAAAGGGAGAGTTGCAGGGCAGAAGAAGCAGAGGGAGTCAACAGTGACAAGGGTTGAGGAAAGAAGGGAGCAGAAGGTCGGAGGAGGCAGCGCAGAGCAACAACGTAGAGAGCTCACACAGAGTGACGCAGTCTCATGCAGGCACTGTGCAGAGAGACACACATAGGGACGCAGAGGGAAGCTGTGAGTCTTTCGAGTGTAAAAAATTCTCAGAGGGTTCGTGAGAATTTATATCAGGTGTTTTCTAAAGAAGTCTGCCTGTCTTTTACTTGTGAAGAATTTCAATGTTGAAGAATAATATATAAACCCTCATCTGCTGCATTGGTTTTCCCGCATTGGGTTTTTCTGGGGACAATTATCCAAAAATAAGTGTGTATATGTGATTGATTCTTATGCTTGTATTTCTTACTGTTCTATTGTCTGCATATACTTGAGTGAATGTTGCAATAGTATTTATGTCGAAATGGATTGGAAGAATTATGTAAATAACTTATTGGAAATAATAAGTAGAAGAAATAAATCTATCACTGCAGAAGTATTTTCAGGATTGAAATTTTCAATACAGTGGCTACACATGGGGGAGTTCTGCTACAACATCACCTACTACATGTCCAAAGGTATGTCTCCTTTTCATGCATTGTATGGATATGATGCTTTATCTTTTGCTGATGTCATGTTTGGAAACAGCAAGGCCCCAAGGGCCAAAGATTGGATCCAGGAGAACCAGGACATCTTGAGGGCTCTCAAGGATAACATGAGAATGGCCCAAAACCAACAGAAGATTTATGCAAACAGGGGTCAAGTTGAGAGGCAATTTGAGGTTGGGGACTTGGTTTTCCTCAGACTTAAACCTTAAAGGCAGTCCACGCTCAAGCAGAAGGGGGCCAAGAAGCTCAAGCCCCACTTTTATGGGCCGTACTGAGTCACTCAAAAGGTGGGGGAGGTAGCTTACAAGTTGGAGCTACCCCCGGGGAGAGGGGTGCACAACATTTTCCATGTATCATGCTTGAAGAAGGCCTTGGGACAACAGGTAACAACAACCACTGAGTTACCCCCTATGGATGATAAGGGGCACTTAGTGCTACATCCAAAGGCCATTCTGGATTCCAGAGAGAGGCACTTGAGGAACACGGTGATCAAGGAATTCTTTATCAGATGGAGGAATATTCTTGATGAGGATGCAAATTGGGAAGGGGAGAAGATCCTCCAACATCCATCACTGCAGTTGCTTAAGGACAACCAACACCTTGGCGGGGAGGACTGTAATATTCTTGCTCAACAATTCTGCTAACTGGAATATTAATTTTTGCCCAATTTTGATATTATTACAGTTTTGATTTAGGGGATGTGGGTTTGCGGGCCCACAACTAGACTTAGGCAACTATAGGCCTCTAAACTTTAGACTGAGGCGAAGTATTGCAACCATAGTGGAGAATGGGGCCCAATGAAGCGGAATTGCGGCCCACATGGAGGCTAGAGGCACGAGGTGGGGCCCAAGGGATCATTGGGCAGACTTGGACAAAAAGGAACATGAGGCTCATTCTTGTCATTCATTCATCTATTTCGAATTTGTCTATCAACAGAGCACGCTTGAGTAGTTAGCCAAGTCTTCATGTGCTGTTGAGCATGCGGGTGTCTTCGAGCGGAGATCCCAGCCTTTGCTTCAGTGGACTTCGAGTGCCAGCCCAAGGAAGGTGCTTCACCATAGTTCAATAACTTCAGCAGTAGAGAGCCTCACTTATAGTGCAATTACTGTGGAAATTTCTGAATCGTTACACTTTATGTAGAAATTATTTACTGTTAATCTGGTTATGCTCCTCCTACTTAGACAAGTTATTAACTGAATAAATTCAAGTTAAAATCGAAGCAAAACACATAACAGATCTCCACCAATCCAGATCTAGAACAAGTTCATGCACACATAGACAAAGTGACATAGTTATTTTTGGACAAATAGTCCCCGGAAAAACCCAATGCGGGATTCATGTTCTCTGTCACGGAGGGTTTTTGTGATAAGAATTTTCTCGAATAGAACAAGACCTCGTTCCAACATCCGGGAAAACCACGCAGAAATAATAGATCTGGCGCCCTCAATCGGCTGATCTAGGGCCAAATAATGACTGATCCAGTCTCAAACGAGATTTACGTAACTCCACCAAAATTAGGCCTAGAAACCCTAACGCCGGCCCCCCAAAGCCCGCGTCGCCTCCCAAGCCCTCCGGCCCCCCGCCGCGCTCTCGTGTTGTCTGCGTTACCACAGATTGGGTGACGCAGGCCCTACGCTGCCCCTTAGTGAAGCAAACAAAGTTCCTTCTCAAGCTAAAATACTCCAGAACACTTGGAATACAAAGATATCCATGAGGATACAAATATTATATTATAAAAGATATGAGATAGATAGATAGATGATAAAATGTTACAATGAGGCCCTGTTTGTATAGCTACGCAGGTGACCTTTCATGACTGGGCATGTCTCTTAGACATGCCCTTTCACTAACTTAATGACTACTTACATAATCCTTAATTGACTATTTAATAATTATATTTGTTATATTCGCTATGAATTATATTCATAACATTGTCCCTTCCTTCAAAAGCTTTGTCCTCAAAGCTTATAGTTGACACTTTTCTTCAGTTCAATCACGCATCGTTTTCTTCATTTGCTTTCGTCATTTGCTTTCATCACAATTTAATATATCAACTTTTATTTATTTATTTGTTATGAATTGGCTCTTCCTTCAGAACTTTGCCCTCAAAGTTTTATGGATAATAATTTCTTCATCCTGTACTTGTTAAAATACTATAATTTTCAGGAAATCTTCCTTCTTTCCTTTCCGAATTGGATTTAATTTCCTTTTCATCAATGATTGATTTCATTTTGTCTGTTGAATTGAGTTTTTAGGGTTTTTAAGGTAACCCTTCCTAACTTTCTCTTATTCTTTTTAATGAAGTTATTATTCCTTCAATTTTTTATTTTATTTTTTTTAATAATTTAATTAATTAAATTAATATATATATTTTCTTTTAACAATTGATTTTTTTTAACTCTTTTTTGTTGTTGAAAGGCTACAGCCCTAGTGAAACGTGGCTATTCACATATATTCACCTATAAAATATATGTCCACTTATGTGTATTTGACTCGGTTAATGTTCTCCACGTAAAAGTAAACTTACCATTCACACAGAGATTTTTTATTCCTTTACTTCTTATTTTACCTTGCAAATACCATGGGCTTCCAAAACCACGAGCTTGTAAACCACTGAAAGAATAATCAAAATAAGCTTACCTACTCTTCCTTATTTCTTTTTCCTTTTTAATTTTAATTTGTCTTGGTATGTACGTATATGTACTTCTTTATATATCTCTCTTTTTTTTTCCTTTTAATTTATTTCCCCCTTTATGTTAACCTTCGTTCTCTCTTTTAATTTTTTATTAATATATATATATATATATTTTATATATATTTCTTCTTTTTTTTTCAATTTTTTATTATGGCCAAAGGCCCTTGAAAAACTCAGCAATGGAGAAACCCCAAAATTTGTAGCGAATGCTTAAGTCACGACGGCAACAAGGTTGACGATTTTTATAGTCAAAGACCTGGATCGAAGAGCGTAGCTCTGTGCAGCGCTTAAGCGGTCGAAGGCTCGAACTGCTCTGATACCAAATGAAGCGAACAAAGTTCCTTCTCAAGCTAAAATACTGCAGAACACTTGGAATACAAAGATGTCCATGAGGATACAAATATTATATTATAAAAGATATGAGATAGATAGATAGATGATAAAATGTTACAATGAGGCCCTGCTCATATACCTACGCAGGTGACCTTTCATGATTGGGCATGTCTCTTAGACATGCCCTTTCACTAACTTAATGACTACTTACATAATCCTTAATTGACTATTTAATAATTATATTTGTTATATTCGTTATGAATTATATTCATAACACTTAGGGTCTCTATGTAACCCTTTGAGGGGTTCCTGCTGAAAATCACACTACCCTTGGAGGGACTGCACTGTCCTTGCTGCTGCAGCTTCCCTTCTCCTATATGCTGTCCTCTGAGATGATCTTTGCCTCTTGTGTATTCTAGACCCCGGGATCAGATCATCCCCTTGGTCTAAATTCCCCTCTTTGCATCTGTAAGACTTCTGAGTATTCTTAGCAAACCCTGCTCTAGAATCTCAGCTTAGCTTCAGTGCTTTGCCTCTATGTGTCTTTACAAATGACCCCAAGGCTTTCCTTTATACTTTTCTCGTTGGGAAACCAATAGCCATGATCAGATCTTGAATCAATGGCTAAGATTAAAAGAAAGCTTGATCTGTGTGACTTAAGACAATTTCATCACATGTTTAATTAAATTCACTTTAATTATTTAAGTTTCATAAGTTTTAACTTAGGAAATACATTAAAATAATTAATTAATTTAATATCTCCTAAACCAGATGAAATTTCCCAAATCAATTTATGGGTATTGTAGATCAAGTGTACTCTAGTCCCTGCACAAAATTTGGGAGCTAGAGCACAACTGATGCTACCCCAAATACACAAAATCTCAACACTCCCTCTTAGCATCAAGAGTGTGCTCTAGAAATACATCACACTATGTATTACAAGATTTTGGGCACTGGTTCTGTGTTGCTGATGCTTGGCCTGCTGCCACTCAACTCTGTACTGCTGCTGCCATTCTGTACTACTGCCCATGACTCTGCCACTGCCACTGCAACATCTATACTGCAACTCCCTCTCAATATGCTGCATCTGTGCTGCTCATAGCATTGCCATTGTTGATCTGCTACACTGCAACTTTAGTTGTTGAGAGAAACAACTGAATCTCCTCCCCAATCTTTGACATACAAGTCAGTTGTGCTGCATCCTCATCACTGAAGCTCCATACGCTACAGATCTGTGCTGGCATCTGAAAGATGATGCACAGCTACAACTCTGCATGTATAACAGACTCCCTCTGCACTACTGAAGTCACATCAACCCCTTGTGCTGAAATCTCTCACATTGTTGCTGCACTGCGCTGTGCCTTTGAAGCCTTCTGCGCTGCGGCAACTCTACACTGCGTAAGCAGCTCCGCTCTGCGCTGTTGAAGTCACATCAGCCTCTGCGCTACTGCTGCCTTGCTCTGCACTGCTCCTTCCAGTCTTCAGATCTGCCTTTGCCTGCTTCATCTGTGATCTATGCACCCACTGCTCTAATTGTCCCACTATTGTCTTAAGGCTGCCGTAGCTGCCTTGTGATCCAAGAGATGAGCTGCTCAAGGATCTTGCCTCACCTCTATGTAGCTCCTCTACATATCCATGTCACCCCACCTCCGTGTTTCATGAGCACTCATGGCTGCATCATCTTCTGACCCATCATCTGCTATAGCTGCTTTGGAAGAAGATGCTTTCTTGTCCTTTTTCTTCTGAGGACAATTACTGGCAAAATGTCCCATTTCACACACTGGAAGCACTTGATCTTTGAGAGATATATTTTATCGCTTTACGTTGCATCTTCTCATCTTCTTTTTTTTTTTTATTCTCTCTTGATAGAAGGACAACAAGTTGTCCCAACCTGGGAGGTTTGCTTTGCCCAAGATACTTTGGACAAAGGTTTCCCACTTATCTGTGATTGCATTGAGGGTAGTCTTGACTATCACATCGTCATCCACCTTAGCACCCGTTGCAGTCAGCTGATCTCTGATTGATGACAATCTGAAGAGAAAATGCTCCATGTCTTCTCCCTTGGTCATCATGAATGACTTCATCTGAGTCTCCAACACCATCTTTCTTTGGACAGATTTTCCCTCATATAGGGAGATCAAGGCCTTCCACATCTCGTTAGCTGTCTTCTTCTCAGCTAAGTGTGGTACAATATGGTCCTTGATTCCATCCATGATCAGCTGCTTGGCATGCCCAACAACCTCCTTATGCTTCCGAAGGAGATCCGGATCTGACGGTGTGGCCAGAGTTTTCTCTGCATGGTCTCTAAGATTGTATGCCTCAAGGACTATCAGGATCCTTGCCTTCCAAACTGAAAATTTTGAGAGGCCATCCAGCCTATCCTGATCACGCAGTCCATGAGGAGCCATCTGCTCTAAGGTCCTTGGTGAAACATGCACCTTCTGCTCCCTCTGACAACGGATTTCCCTCCTTGGAAATCTACCAAATCAACTATGTTCAACTCTTCTTTGATTCTTTGATCATATTGCAAGTTTCTTTTGGCTAGAAACTCTCTGAGAAACTGACCCCCCCCCACTCTTTGTCACTTGTGCTAAGGCTAAAAATTTGAAAACTTCAGAAATTTAACCCCACCAGCACCTTTTGAATTTCTACAGCTTTTCTTCAGTCTTTTCTGGATCTGATAGATTCAGATCTGAATCACACTGGCTGGCTTTAGACCAATCCAACGCTGTTTGTAAGCTGCCTCTGCACAGTAATTGCGTGGGCTTGCTAGGAGAGAGCGTTAGACAACGTTACCCCTCCCTCTGCGTGAATCTGCTTTTGAAAACTGCGCTTGCCCTTTAGATTTGCGTTTCTACTGCTTTTCCAGCTGCTTCCTGCAGCTAGAACCTTCAGATTCTTGCTGATTACCCTCCTAGATCTGCAATTGCTCTGATACCATGTGGAAATTTCTGAACTTTTACACTTTATGCAGAAATTATTTACTGTTAATCTGGTTATGTTCCTCCTACTTAGACAAGTTATTAACTGAATAAATTCAAGTTAAAATCGAAGCAAAACACATAACAGATCTCCACCAATCCAGATCTAAAACAAGTTCATGCACACATAGACAAAGTGACAGTTATTTTTGGACAAATAGTCCCCGGAAAAACCCATTGTGGGAAATCCAGTCACTGGCTGTGTGAGGGTTTTATTATTAAGAATTTTCTGAATACAACAAGCTTGGGTTCTAGATCTGGAAAACCCGACAAAAAAATAATAGATCTACAACTCACTGGCTGATCTAGGGCCAAAATAATGATTGATCTACACCCTCAAACGAGATTTACAAAACTCAGCCAAAATTAGGGCCTAGAAACCCCAACGCTGTCCCTGAAAGCCTTTGCGTCAGGCTCTGAAGCCCCTCTGATCAGATCTGATCCGGAAAGGTCTGCGTTACCCCAGACTGGGTGACGTAGGCCCTACGCTGCCCCTTAGGGTCTCTGCGTAACCCTTTGAGGGTTTTCTGCTGAAAATCACACTGTCCTTGCTGCTGCAGCTTCCCTTCTCCTCTGCGCTGTCCTCTGAGATGATCTCTGCCTCTTGTGTATTCTAGACCTTGGGATCAGATCATCCCCTTGGTCTAAATTCCCCTCTCTGCAGCTGAAACACTTCTGAGTATTCTTAGCAAACCCTACCCTAGAATCTTAGCTTAGCTTCAGTGCTCTGCCTCTGTGTGTGTTTACAAATGACCCCAAGCCTTTCCTTTATACTTTTCTCGTTGAGAAACCAACAACCATGATCAGATCTTGAATCAATGGCTAAGATTAAAGGAAAGCTTGATCTGTGTGACTTAAGACAATTTCATCACATGTTTAATCAAATTCACTTTAATTATTTAAGTTTCCTGAGTTTTAACTTAGGAAATATATTAAAATAATTAATTAATTTAATATCTTGTAAACCAGATGAAATTTCCCGAATCAATTTCTGGGTCTTGTAGATCAAGTGTACTCTAGTCCTTCCACAAAATTTGGGAGCTAGAGCACAACTGATGCTACCCCAAATACACAAAATCTCAACAATCACCTCATCAGCAACGTAGTCCCTTAAAGGAATCACTTTGGGAGCCGGGGAGTGAGTGGAGTTTTTGCAGGAGATTTGGTCGGTTGGCTTGGAGACTTCTAACAGGGATATTCTAGGCATTTTGTGGTATCCAACAACAGATTATCAGAGGTCGGAATTGCCCAACAGTTTAGGGAGCGAGTCCAAGAAGGCCAAATTCCGGGGTCAAGCTTTGGGCAAACCCTTCGCAGGTTATTTTGGGTTTATGGAGTATAGTTTGGGGTTAAATTATCGTAATTTTCTGAGCAGTATAACAAGCCCTAGCAGCATTTCATTTGGAGCAGCAACAATATTTCTGGGCAGTTTCCATTGCAAAGTTACAACCACGCAGGGGACAGATTCTGAGGGTGTTCAGCAATTTTTTTGAGGGCTTCTCTAGCTTGCCTTGAGCAAGCCCGGGTGCACTCTTTCCAGCACCTCACTTTGTAGACATTCCTCATAATTAATAAAATGGCTCAGCGCAGTTTTGATGGTCCCATGGTGTTCTAAATTCTTTTAATTTGCTGTGTGTGTGTTTTTTCTATGTATGCCTGTTTATTGCTGTGAATTATCTCTAGGGATATTACATTTTACATCTAATAATTATGAAAAAATCTTGATCAATGGGAAATTTTTAATAATTAAACACTCACACTTAGACACCACCAAATTTTGCATGCCTTTAGAGATGATCTATTATAGCAATTTATATAAACACTATATACTAGGACTCACCTAAGACTTTACCATCAATCCTCACTCTAGCTTTAGGGTTTAATTGGGAGAAAAACTCAACTAATTATTTAGTGTTGGGAAACACAAATAATTAGCTAAGGAAAACAAACTCCCTAGATGTAAAACTTTCTAGTAAAATCTGAAGCTACCTAGGTGTGTTACACAACTCATTTTTCATCATACTATAATCATTATTACAATAACCCTGTAGGGCTTGCAGAATTTGGAATAGAAAATTATGACCAAAAGTTGAATGATGATGATGAAAACTGAAATTCTGAATGTTCTGACGATAATGGAATGCTCAAAGTGTACTTTGACCAAGGGGCAGTTGAGAAATCTTCAAATGTGCATTTGACTGGTCAACAAAACCCTTGGTTTGAAACTCACTTGAGCTTCTTCAATGGCAATAGGAAATCATGGGATAGAATGATCAGCAAATGAGCTCCACCCTCCTTTTATAATTTTTCATTGAGCCTTCTCCAAGCTTCTAGATCTTCTTTTAATATTATTTTATTGAAAAGACACTTTTTCATCCCAAGTGACTTTTTGCCCCTTTTTTATTAATTATAATTTATCCCTTTTATTTAATATCAAAATTGGGTGAATTTTCTTTGCGTCTCCTAGATGATTTTTCCTTCTCGCTAGCCTAAAGGATACAATTAGGCATATGGAAACCATGGAACCAGCTCAAGAGATAGGGGACATTCGCAATTTATTAGAAGGCTTAAAACAATTAGATCTGAAGGCTGGGTGCTTCTATCCTTGCTGGAGAATCATCAACAGTTGAAACACTCTCAGATCCGCCAAAAAGGGTGCCTCAAAGTACTGAACTTTATTGCTCATAGTCATATTCCGAGAAGTTATTCTAACAGGCATGTAAACTTGCTATTTTTTATAAATATCATATCTGGTCTTTTCTTTATTTTGCAGGCTTCAGTGAATTTTCCAGCTTGTTATTTGTCTTAAAAAATTATGCATGCAATACCACAAACTTACATCAAGCAAGCAAGTACTGAAAACACAACAAATTCAGCAAGAAACCTTCAGCATACTCAGAAAATTCATCAACAGTAGAAGAGGGACATTACAGGAAAAGTGTTTGACGAAAGTCCAACACCAAAGATTCCACTCTAAATAGCTGTGCTATATAGTATGCTGTATAGAGGCATTCAAGAGTCTAGACTGTCGATGTTTATTTTTGCATAAAAATAATAAATTTTATGCCCAAAACATAAAAAGGAGAGAAAAGCAGGACAACTATTGGTGTTGTGGAGTTATGATGGTAGCCATTACATAACAAGAGTCTTTGGCTTGATATTTTGTAAACTATTCTTGACATTATTGCTTCAAGCACATACTATTTGAATTTTAGACCAAATCACATATTAATGTTACTCCAAAATTATCGAGCTCTGTTTCAAAGTATAAAATTTATTTGACATAGTGTTCATTTTATATCATGTGCACGGCTGGATCGAGATTTATACTGCTATCTTTTGGCTGGGGATGACATGTGATGTTATTGCTATCTGTGGCTAATATACCATTTGCTGAAGAATATGACAATAAAGAACCATCATTTATTCCACACAATGTTAAGGCTTCCAAATATGTTACCTAAAATAATCCTCTATACCTCAATGAATTCTTTTATTTTATACTTTACCTCCTAAAATCGGGACAGGATGTGTAGATACTAAATATTACTAGAGGATATAATACAGTAATGTTTTTTTTCTTTCTCAAAATTAGGTAGGTATTGTTGGAGATATAAGGGAATCAATGCTAGAAGAAGTTGATTTTCAAAAGGAAGCTGCAAATATTGAGTCGTTCAGAGATTACCTAGAAGCTACAGGGCTCACAAAACAAGCAGCAGCCCCAAAAGTCCACTACCACTGTAGCACAAAACAAGTGTTGACAATGGAACGATTATATGGTGTTCCTCTGACAGATCTGGATTCCATACGATCACTTGTTTCTATTCCAGAAGCAAGTTTAATTACTGCTCTCAATGTATGGTATGTTTTGCACGCCTTCCAAAAACTTCACAATATGTACCTTGTTGTTGCTTTAGAATATGATTGTATACTTCCTTTTTGAAGTTTGAACTAACGCATAGTAATGGTTTCGGCATCAGTGAAGTTATTTAGTGTTTTATCACAAAAACATGAAATCATAGAATGCAGGTTTCTTACAAAATGGTGATGCTCATGAGCATGTGCTTATTCATGTGCTTATGCTTATGAGCATGTGCTTATTCATCTGGACAATTTATTTCAGGGATTTGGCAACTGTCAAACTAATACCAGACCAAATTGGCTGCAGGTTTGGGAGTTTACTCGCTTGTGAAACCTTCCATGCAGATGTGCATGCAGGCAACTTGTGGTTGCTTCGTGATGGGCGTATTGGCTTTCTTGACTTTGGTTTGTAGATGCAGATTTTAATCGTCCTTGCAAATTGCATCTTAGCTATGAGTGTTTCTGTGACTACTAGGCCATGCATTGAAATGCTCTGAAGAACACACACATGCAGATGCATATCTGAAGGTCACATAGTATCCTTTGATGTAGTTGGCATTGTCCATAAATATAATTGATTGGTTATTAGAAACAAGGATACTATAAAAATCATGGAATGCACCTTCTCTTCCTAAGATTTCAAAGAAGATTTTGTCATTCAACTTTTCCTTTAACCTATTTCTCTTTCTATTTTCAATAAGAAGATTTTTGAACCTGGAGAGCTTGCAATGATCCCTGCTAGGGCTTGCTGCAAGCAGCAAAACACTGTAAAAATTGCAAACACATTCACAATAATATCTACAAAACATAAACAATGGAAGACAAATAACTTTCTCAAAGTGTTGATTCACTATGCACAACTAAGTATTGCTATGAAAAATTATTCCCTAATTTGAAATAGGTCTTCTATAGAGATGTATAAACTTTTGACCATGTTGTTGCCGCCTATGCACACAAACCTAAGTTAGTGAGAAAAAGCCCTTAACTCCACAAGGTGTGGTTTGGTGGCAAAACTAAGAGATGGGGCTGTCCTCCATTCCCAACTCTCTCCGTTAAAGCTCTCTCCTAGGCAAGCTAAGGGGGGTGGTCCCTAATGAGAAGTTATATGGTATGAGTTTCTAGGAGATTAAGTTAAGTGGAGTGTTTGTCAAAAATAACTTGTTTCCAAGAATTAAGTAAGCATCTGAATAAATAAACAAATTTCAATGATATATTTCAAAGTATAGACCAGTGCCTTCAAGTAAATAACAATAGCTTTCCCAAAAAATGAAGTCAAGATACAATGATAGAAAATCCTGCAAAATCAAATGTTAGACCAAGATGAGCATATAAACATCAATTGCAACTATAAAGGAGATAGTACTTGAAAGTAAATGCTGAAATTACAATATAATGACATCAATTTCTCATGAGCAAAATGACCATCAAAGCAACAAATATATGAAATAACTTGAAATAGAGTTTCTCCAATGAAGAATATTCCAAGTACAAGAAAGCTAATTGTTGCAAAAGTAAAAGATCCAAATACTTGCACTATAAAGCAAATGCTTCTTGAGAAAATGATGATATTTGCAAATATGACTCAAAAAAATTCAAGATAGCATATATAGTAGAGTTATATTGTAAGTAAAGTGAAATTGTGATGTAGATGTGCTCTTGGTTTATTTTATTAGTTGTATTCTAGAATCTAAAACAAAAGTTTCAATTAAACTCCGATCCGCAGACGTCACCCTTGCTTGGAATTTGGATCTCATAGTGAGGAGTCAATAGGGGTGGAGGGTCCCTAATGTCTATACAACCAACTTAAGTTGGAGGTTAATTTTAAATGTGCAAAATCTAAACTAAAATGCCTAAATGAAATTCTTGTAAGTTTTCATAGAAGAAGTATTGATTGCAATACTTCAAAACAAGAACGATGAGATATTGCTCAACGTAAATTGCAATAATGATTTCAATTGGAAAAATAGTGGAAATTAGCTCCATGGTTAGAACAATAACTCAAGTTGCCATAAATTGAAAGTGCTATGCTTCTTTACTTATAGTATATTGTGGAAACTTAACCAAATGAGAAATAGATCACAAAACACAAGTGATGGCAAATGAGATTGCAAATTAGGAAATTAAATGACTATGTGATCTAAGAAACTAATGAAAAGAAAATATGAGTTACTCACATGCAACTAGATTTAGATGACAAATTAGAATCACAATAGCAAGTGGATGATAAATGCAAATGAGGAAGAAAAATTAGCTAAGCAATTAGATCTAAGCTAAACTAAAAAGCTAGTCACCACAAGAAAATTCTCGCTTTAAATAAGGAGGTGGGATCCCATGGGAAATTCCCAAGCTCCCTCAAGAAACCATATTTTTATTATTGAAAATGAAGCCCTCTTATAGAAATGAGAGGTTTGGGAATAACTTACAATATGCAGTTTGTTACCGCTCAAACTAGCAAGGGTCCTAAAAGGAGATCCTAGGAGGGCTACTACCAGATTAAGCGCAACAATGGAGCAATAGCACACTGTCACCTCGGCTAAAGCTCCCTACTCTTTACGAACTTTCACCGATGAGAGGAGACCCGTTATGATAAGGATCCTAAATTGAATGGATCAAATGATGGGATGAGAGGTGATCCTAAAAGCCTATTCACAGGAGAGGCTTAGATATATGGCTTGCTTTCTTTGAAAGCAAGATGAAAGGCTCTCTAGGAAGGGCTTTGGGGAATTCTAGGAGCTAGGGTTTGAGTATATGAATTGTCAAGAAGATTCTCAACTTCTAAAATCCTTGTGGAAACTTGCCTTCCACATGTTTTTTGTGAAATTGGCTTTAATACATTGTGGGACCACACAGGACCAAGTGGACCCGTGGTTAGGTCAAGGGGGGTAGGGTTTAGCAACCAATGATATACCTGACCTAATCAGGGAGGAAAAGGAGATCCAGGAAGGAATTTTCAATGAAAGATAATGCAATGATCCCAGTAAGGTTTCTAGCCTAAGGAAACTAGGGGCAAGAATCGGTCTTCAAGCTCAGGGTTGTGATATCTCAAGATCCCATTGTCGGAATCTCATGAAATTTGGAGGGCTTCTTGAGGGCACACTAGTGCAGTTGTGGAACAAAAATCGAAGTGTTTGGATGGTTAGATTGTGAGATAATTGATGCCCTAGTGACCTATGTAGGTTAGGCCTAGAAAAGAGGGGAATGTGAAAGAAATAAGCTTTGAGGTGATCACCTATGGAGGACCAGTGCCTAATCCTTTGGAGAGATTGCAGTCGAGTAGAATTATGACTATGGAGTTTAGATTTTCTATGTCAAGGAGGCCTCAAAGACAATTTCGCTTAGCATTTGGGCAGAAGCAAAAGCAACTTCAAGAGCTTTATACTTCGTTTTGCATCAAGATGGTTTATCAACATGAATTTCAATGAATAAGCATCTCTAGGAATATTCATTTATAATACATGGCCCATACATAAAGAATCATTATCTAGAAACCGAATTTCCGCAACTTCGCATAAATGGATGCAGTAAATTAGCCCTAGTTAAGCAAAATCCTAGCCACAATGTATGTGACAAAATAGGAAGAGAAAATAACTTTAATTTACACTTACATGTATTAAGAGTATATCCTTCCATCAAAACTTTGCCAATCAAGAAGCTCCAAGACAAGAGAAAATAATCCAAACATAAAATTTCATTCCATGCTCCAAAAATTCGTCCTTCAAGAAGGATAGCGAAGTTCTCTAAAGATATACAAGTCCCAAACAAGTGATGATGCTAAAATGAAATCACATCACTTGTATTTATACACTTTTAATGAGTTTGATTTAGCTAATTAGGCCTACATTAGTCCCTAGAATAAAAAAATGTGCAAAATAACCAAGTTTTGGTGACAAGCCTACCAAAGTAGCTCATAAACAAAAGAATAAGTCTCTCGAGAGGTCGAGTGATCAATATTACATGTCATTGGGCCTTCTAAGAGGCCTGATGAATTCCATAGGTACCATAATGAGAAATAGGACTCCCAAAAGTTGTGGACAAGGGATTGGACTTGTTGTAGCTCCTAGAGACAACCTTGAGTTGCAAAAGACCAGTGCCTAGGACATCTTGAAATCAGAGGTTAGATGTAGACAATTTTAAGGGTGCCTCTGAAAGAATATGGATAAAGAGAATAATGGTTGTGGTGGTTCAAGAATGATGAAGACTTTGGAGTTTGATTCATGTGAATTACCCTATACTGCGAGAGGGCTCAGGAGGCTGTATGGCTCGGTGGATTTTCAAATGGGCCAAGTCTGAAACAATGAGCAGAGGCTTTCAAAATATGTAGAGGTGTTGAGAAAGAACGAAGGAGGAACCCGCGAGAGACAGGCTTAAAAGTCTTAAGAATCTATCTCTCGTGAACTCAGAGGAAGCATATGTAAGTGGAATGTGACCAACAATAGAGTTTCGTGGAGCGCGAATTAAGGGGCACAACAAGTTTAACACATGAGTGTTATTCATACACGAATTCATGAATAAAATTGCATACCACTGGTAGCTACATTACACGAATCATCAAAGCAGCAGAACATTGAAAGATGATTGTACATAAACAGGAGATTACTGATAAACAAGAGAATACAAATACATACTACTGATTGCTCCATCTGGAATCCAAATAAACAACGCTGTATATCATATTATGTTCAAAACAACTCTCCCAGATATGTGTCTTAGAGCATAAAGAGCACAGTCATACAGAACTACAACAAAAATTCTCCAAAATTCAGAACCCTTATTTCATCTCTGAACTCTCGACATATAGAGTTCTCCTAAGGGTTTACGATCGAATAAACTTCCATGATTGACCCACACATGTGAAAATCAAAATATCCTAACCAACTTGCAGAGCATGCATCAAGCAATCACTCCTGTAATCAGAAAATCAAAACAGAATCGGGGCAAAACATCACAATCAAACAGTAAAAGAAAAACATAGCTAGCCACGGAAGCCAAATCCTGGAATCTTCAAAATGGGGCAGCGAGGAGTAGCCGTGAACAGGTGGGCAGTTTGGCTTCCATCACATGATTCCACCTGTCGTAGAAAGCCTCCACTCCCTTATTCTCATGATTTCCACTAACCATTACGGAATGACCAGTCGTGCTATGCGTGCCTCGCTCTTTGGCGGGGAGTTCTTGGACAAATGAACATACCATAATTGCGCTTGTCACGCCAAGAACCCATGCTACGTTTGACTTGAAAAACCGGAGACCGGATTTCGGAGGGGGGCTTGTCCGATTTGTGGTATTGGATGGGGGGGGGTGCGAAATCATTGCAGCCTGACACGTAGCACTGGAGGCGGTTTCCAAAACCGGCCATTTCGAACCCCCCCCTCCCCCCGGCGTTAACCTTCGGAAGGTGAAGGGGGGCCGAAATAGATCATGATTCGTCGGATGTGTGCTATGGAGTGGAGATGAGGGGAAGATGGCAGAGGTTTAGTGGTGATAGGATGTATGGATAATGGATGGAAATGGCAGAAGTGATGGTGGAGTTAGTGTGATGGTTAACACTGAAAAGAGCAGGACAAAGGTCGTGCAAGAGCTTAGGTGACGCGACAAGGATGTGGGACCGCCCACAAATCGCAAATCAGAAGTTTTTGTTATGAGAAGTAGGAGGTAAATGTTATAATCTGCGATATGCGAAGTGCGGTGAGTGGAAGGTGACGTGGCAAGGAGGTGAGACCGCTTGCAAATCACAATCGAGAGTTTTTGTTATGGGAAAGCGAGGGGTAAATGTTATAAGCTGCGAAGTGCGATGTGTGATGGCGGAAAGGCGAGGTATGACGGAGGTGGGGCCGCTTGAAAATCGAAGATTGAGAGTTTTGTTATGAGAAACGTGAGGTAAGTGTTATAAGCTGCGAAATGCGATGTGCGGTGAGTGGAAGATGATGTGGCATGACGGAGGTGGGGCCGCCCGCATATCGCAATCAGGAGTGTTTAGTTATGAGAAGCAGAGGGTAAATGCTATGATTTGCAGAGTGCAAAGTGCGATGGCGAAAAGGCGATGGCGAAAAGGCGATGTGGCATGACAGAGGTGGGCCCGCCCGCAAATAACAGATCGGGTGTTTTGTTATGAGAAACGGGAGGTAAGTGTTATAAGCTGGGAAGTGCGATGTGCGGTGAGTGGAAGATGACGTGGCATGACGAAGGTGGGGCCGACCACAAATCGTAATCGGGAGTTGTAAGAACCTTGACTTGTTGAATTAACCATCATGAACAAAATTCATAAGTATAAAGCCCTTAACTTTCAAAATTTACATTCATTCACAAAATTCATACTACATCATTCAGAGTGGGATTTTTGAAGCCGAATATATATATATATATATATATCAATTGACAAATTAATACTTACCTGGAACTGTGTTTGAAGATGTTCCCGATCCGCCGTAGCTCCATCTTTCGTTACCAAACCGCCGTTTTCCTCCCAGCCTATCTGAGGTCAACCTCTCCGGTCCCTAGATCCAGAAGACAAGTCTTCTGGCCCCCGTGCCCAAAACTCCAATAACAATCGAGAGCATTCCTTAACTCTGTTAGAACTCTCGAACTCACTGCGTATGTCCCATGCAGTTAGAACTCCTGTGACAGCATCCGGGTCAGTGTTCCCACTCACTACCCATACCCATGAAGTTTACCCCTCTTCCCTTTTTATACACAAACTCTATTCATGATATTTATTAGAATATGATTTTTAATAAATATCTTTGAAAAATATCTTAAAAATATTATATTTTAATAAATATCTCAGATTTATTAAAATATCTTAAAATATTATATTTTAATAAATATCTTAGATTTATTAAAATATTATAGTCATTAATGTAGATATTATAGGCATTCATGGGGATATTGACTTATTGACCAAGTCATTTATGGAGATATTGACTTTACTTAATTATTTTAAGATTTATTTATTTATTTTGAATAATGCTCTACCACGCATACTCATATAAGAGTGGTACATGCGTTCAGTCTCTAGCTTGATGTTCCATCATATCTCAGTGAGATAAATGCATTACGATATTCAGTTCGTTACTCTAACTTAGTTAGTTTCCATACTAGCAGGCATGTATACTAGTGCAGTACACGTGATACATGCATATGTAGCTATCATATGCAGGTTTCATATGCATGCTAATATTTTTAAGTTCCATATAATTCGAGTTGGGTCGTTACATACACCCCTCCTTCAGAAAACTTCGTCCCGAAGTTAAATTTTATGTCGTATATCATTAATTATATTAGTGATTAATATAATCATATAAGGTTGGTGTATCATAGTTAAATATGCGAAAACACTTTTAACATTTATTTTTTGATCATTTATTGGTTCACCAATTTAGTAGTCACATTTTGCCTCAACAGTATCCCCAAGCTATTCTAGAATCATCCTATCCTTCCTAATCTCTTCCACTTCCATCCTATCCATCCTCTACAGGAATATGCCATGGCATCAGTTTTACTGATCCATCCATAGACCTTGAAGGTAGCAGTGTCGATTACGTCGACATGATTTTTGTAGGCATCCGACAGTCATCATCACACGTCTAGGGGAGCTTGACTCGCACAGACATCCCATGACTCCAGGTTTTGGAGGATAAATGGTGGGCAACACCTCCACCCCTCCCAGTAGGACCAGGGTCAACACCTTATCAGGGAATCTCAGTGCATCTCAATTGTTCTTTGAGTTTTGTCATCACGCAGTCGGTTTGGTAACGATATTATCTGCAATGTAAAACACTTGCCCACAATTATAACATATGTATCAATATGTTCAAAACAAATTGTTACCCATATAACAATTTCTACACCTTCCAAACATGTTGCGATCTGTGATATTGATCCTTGAATTCATATATCATACTTGGTTAAAACACTTGTCCACATATGTATCAATATTTTCAAAACAAATTGTTACCCATATAACAAATTCTATAAACATAACCAAATATGTCTGTATATTCATTTTTTTAACTGAATAGTCACGTTCAATCATTCCTTTATTTCAACCTCATGATTTTAGGTTGATATGTAAAAGTATAGATACCATATCCATAACATAATTCATAATTTATATTAGTATTCCAATACATCAATGTTTAAGCAAAACTTTCTTCATATTGGCATCCCTGTACCAGTGATATTTAAGCAATTCAACATATTCTCACATGTCAGATTACAAAATGACAGTCTTAAGTATCCACCCAAAACAAGGTAAGTTTATACAAAATAAGTTTTAAATGCTTATAAATATAACCCATAGTTATAACTGCCACATAGAATAATCGAACACGGATATACCAATAAGGATGTAGCCACTATTTTCTATATTCTTTTAACTGATTAACCTGATAAAAGTCACAGGTTGAGGCTCTAAATCTAAATGGAGGGATTCTCCAACCTTTTCATATATAGAAACGAATTGAATTGAAACAAGAGCACAACACACTTACGACTTAGTTGATGTGTAAGAACCTTGACTTGTTGAATTAACCATCATGAACAAAATTCATAAGTATAAAGCCCTTAACTTTCAAAATTTACATTCATTCACAAAATTCATACTACATCATTCAGAGTGGGATTTTTGAAGCCGAATATATATATATATATATATCAATTGACAAACTAATACTTACTTGGAACTGTGTTTGAAGATGTTCCCGATCCGCCGTAGCTCCATCTTTTGTTACCAAACCGCCGTTTTCCTCCTAGCCTATCTGAGGTCAACCTCTCCGGTCCCCAGATCCAGAAGACAAGTCTTCTGGCCCCCGTGCCCAAAACTCCAATAACAATCGAGAGCATTCCATAACTCTGTTAGAACTCTCGAACTCATTGCGTATGTCCCATGCAGTTAGAACTCCTCTGACAGCATCCGGGTCAGTGTTCCCACTCACTACCCATACCCATGATGTTTACCCCTCTTCCCTTTTTATACACAAACTCCATTCATGATATTTATTAGAATATGATTTTTAATAAATATCTTTGAAAAATATCTTAAAAATATTATATTTTAATAAATATCTCAGATTTATTAAAATATCTTAAAATATTATATTTTAATAAATATCTTAGATTTATTAAAATATTATAGTCATTAATGTAGATATTATAGGCATTCATGGATATTGACTTATTGACCAAGTCATTTATGTGATATTGACTTTACTTTTAATTATTTTAAGATTTATTTATTTATTTTGAATAATGCTCTACCACGCACAAGCACACCATATAAGAGTGGTACATGCGTTCACTCTTAGCTTGATGTTCCATCATATCTCGTTGAGATAAATGCATTACGATATTCAGTTCGTTACTCTAACTTAGTTAGTTTCCATACTAGCAGGCATGTATACTAGTGCAGTACACGTGATACATGCATATGTAGCTATCATATGCAGGTTTCATATGCATGCTAATATTTCTAAGTTCCATATAATTCGAGTTGGGTCGTTACAGGAGTGTTTAGTTATGAGAAGCGGAGGGTAAATGCTATGTTTTGCAAAGTGCGAAGTGCGATGAGCGGAGAGGTTGGTGATGCGAAAAGGTTAGTGGTAAGAGCTCTTTCTTCTTTTGATTGCGGGGTGTCTGCTCGACTCGTACTTAAAGTGCTTGGCTTTCACTTAAGCCGCTCTCGCTCTTCATTTGTTTAACTCTGATGTTGCGTTATCCATTCATAAAAACCACAAGCCAACAGGACCCTTGTTCTCCGAATAAAGAACATGTGGTGCTCCCAATGGGTGTGGGGGGCACACAAGTAACCTCATGGGTCTCCAAGTAGATCAAAGATTCCTGTAGACCATCTGCAAGGGATCGGGTGATGGTGTAAGTGATGCCACATCATCATATAGGTCTTGGGTCATCTGCCAAGTACATGGTACAACTGTGGGGCCGATTGGGCATGGTGAACAAGGTGCATCTTCCTCGTCCAGTAGGTTAATCTGTAACAATCTTTGAACATCTCTGGGGATCCATGGAATGTTGTCTACAGTTGTGGAGGCCCATGGCTCTCTTCACACCCTAAATATGCCAATGTAGCCCTTTGGAGAGTTAGGACCCCTTATAGGGAGACCAAACCCAAACTAAAGATCATCTGCAATCCTGCATAAGATCCAATGCGTCCCGCTGCCTTCCAGTACAACAAGTCATTTAAAGAAATCGAGTTAAAGAGTTTATAAACCATAGACAAGAGGTGGGTACTTCATAATGGCATGCCCTTCCATATTGGGCTTTGGCATGTGCTAATGTCTCCAAGCTCCAAAGGGGGTTAACCAAGTACCCTATTAGGTGTTTTCTACCTTTAAAGGGGTGTGATATTCCCACTTAGCAACATTGCTAAGGGGAAATATCAATTTTGCCCAATTTTGTCTTATTTCATATTTTCACTTAGGAAAGATGGGTTTAGAGGTCCCACATGAATTTTGGAATTAAGTGGAGGCCCAAACATTACGTGGAGGTGGAGAAAATCGAACTGCTAGTGGTAGAGAAATACTACCCACAAGGAAATAGACCCTCATTGGAGAGAGATTGGTGGGGGAAAGTCGATGGTTGGGCCCACATGGGCAATTGGGAGGCTCTTTGACAAAAGGGGAGGCAATAATTTTGGAGCATTCTTGATCATTTGAGCATTCACTTAGACTAGCATGCTTGAGCTGGAGGCCAAGTCTGCAGGTGCTTTGAGCACGAGATTTTCAAGCGGAAATCTCACTCCTTGCTTCGGTGAACTGCGAGTGCCAACCAAAGGAGGGAGTCTCATCCTTTTCAGATCGATCTGGGAGCAATGTAGTGTGAGTGTGGGGAAGTTCGTGTAGCAACAACGTAGGCATTACACAATCCTTGGTAGTGTCACACGTGGGGGTTGAGGACAGAAGGGAATTTTGGGCTGATCTTGTGAGGAAGAACGGGAAGCAGATTTGTTGGTGAGTGTAGTCATTTTGGGGGCATTCAGCAGCAGGATTTACAAGTGGGTCGAAATATGCAACAACAGAGCCATTGAGGGAAATTGGGTCGAAATTCCAAAGTCAGAATTTGGCCAATTCCTTCGTGGGTTTTTGTGGGTATTTGGTGGAGAGCCCGGGGTTAATTTCCCAGAATTTTTTGAGCACCAGGCAGCTATTGTTCACAACCATCAACTCATTTTCTGAGCAGTTCAATGTAGAGCCAAAGGGAGATCATCTAGCAGACTTGGGCAATTCATCTTCTTCACTTTGGCTTCGCTAGCTTGCCTTGGGCAAGCCTATTGAGATTTTGTGTATTTGGGGTAGCATTAGTTGTGCTCTAGCTCCCAAATTTTGTGGAGGGACTAGAGTACACTTGATCTACAAGACCCAGAAATTGATTTGGGAAATTTCATCTGGTTTAGGAGATATTAAATTAATTAATTATTTTAATGTATTTCCTAAGTTAAAATTTAGGGAACGTAAATAATTAAAGTGAATTTAATTAAATATGTGATGAAATTGTCTTAAGTCACACAGATCAAGCTTTCTTTTAATCTTAGCCATTGATTCAAGATCTGATCATGGCCGTTAGTTTTCCAACGAGAAAAGTATAAAGGAAAGGCTTGGGGTCATTTGTAAAGACACACAGAGGCAGAGCACTGAAGCTAAGTTGATATTCTAGGGTGGGTTTGCTAAGAATTCTTAGAAGTGTTTTAGCTGCAAAGAGGGGAATTTAGGCCAAGGGGATGATCTGATCCCGGGGTCTATAATTAGCAAGAGGCAAAGATCAGCTCAGAGAGGCAGCGCAGAGAAGCAGGAGATCAGCAGCAAAAAGGGCAGCCACTGTGCTAGGCAAGTGCTGGGCAGTCCCTCAGGGACAGTGTGATTTGCTACAGGAAACCCTCAGGGGTTACGCAGAGACCCTAAGGGGTAGCGTAGGGACTGCGTCACCCAGTTTGGGGTAACACAACCTTTTCTGGAGCAGCGCTGAGGGTTAGAGGGGCTTCAGAGGCTAACACAAAGGCTTCAGGGGCAACACTGGGGTTTCTAGGCCCTAATTTTGGCTGAGTTCTGTAAATCCCATTTGAGGGTGTGGATCAGTCATTATTTTGGCCATAGATCAGCCAATGTGCTGTAGATCTATTATTTTTCTATCGGGTTTTCTAGATCTGGAACCCAGGCTTGTTATATTTAGAAAATTCTTAATAATAAAACCCTCCAGCAGCGAGAAGACCGGTTTTCCCACATTGGGTTTTTCCGGGGACTATTTGTCCAGAAATAATTGTCACTTTGTCTATGTGTGCATGAACTTGTTCTAGATCTGGATTGGTAGAGATCTGTTATGTGTTTTGCTTCGATTTTAACTTGAATTTATTCAGTTAATAACTTGCATAAGTAGGAGGAGCATAACCGGATTAACAGTAATAATTTCTGCATAAAGTATAAGATTCAAAAATTTCGGTATGGTATCGGAAGCAATTGCAGGATCTGAGACAGGTGCACCAACAAAGTGAAGGTTCACATTTGTGTCGAGCAGTGAGAGCGAGGTAAATGCGGATACGAAGGGACAACCATAGTTTTCGGTAGGGTTCATTCGAAGGTGATGCGGGTCTAATGTTGTCCTTCTGTGACCCACGTGCGCGGAGGCTCGGGAAACAGCCGGATTGTGGAAGGCACAGGTGTGATGAAGATCCGGCGATATGGATCCGAGCAAGAAAGGCGCCAGAAATTCGAGAAGGTGTTTGGTGAGTTGTTGTGAAGTTTTGGGTTGCTAGCCTTCGCACAGTAGGCAGCGAGAGAAATTAGCTTCTTAGAGAGTTTCTAGCCAACGAAACTTGCTGTTTGATCAGAGGATCAAAGAGAACCGAATCATAGTTGATTTGGTAGATTTCCAAGGAGGGAAATCAGTTGTCAAAGGGAGCAGAAGGTGTCTGTTTCACCAAGGGCCTTAGATCCATTTCTGTAGCAAAGAGAAAAGGAAGTTTTGACACGTGCTGAGCAGATTGCTCCTCATGGACTGCGTGATCAGGACAGGCTGGATGGCCTCTCAAACTTTTCAGTTTGGAAGGCAAGGATCCTGATAGTCCTTGAGGCATACAATCTTAGAGACCAAGCAGAGCAAACTCTGGCCACATCGACAGATCCGAATCTCCTTCGAAAGCATAAGGAGGCTGCTGGACATGCCAAACGGCTGATCATGGATGGAATTAAGGACCATATTGTACCACACTTAGCTGAGAAGATGACAGCTAACGAGATGTGGAAGGCCTTAGTCTCCCTATATGAGGGAAAATCTGTCCAAAGAAAGATGCTGTTGGAGACACAGATGAGGTCATTCATGATGACCAAGGGAGAAGACATGGAACATTTCCTCTTCAGACTGCATTCGATTAGAGATCCGTTAACTGCAACTAGTGCTAAGGTGGAAGACGATGTGATGGTCAAGAATGCCCTCAATGCAGTCACAGATGAGTGGGAAACCTTTGTCCAAAGTATCTTGGGCAGAGCGGACCTCCCAGATTGGGACAACTTGTGGTCAATTTTGCATTAAGAAAAACTCTGCAGATTCACCAACAAGCAGTATAGCCCTGGATTGAGAAAAGTGAAGAAGGAAGATGAGGAAGATGCAACCTTGGCATCAAAGAGGCAGCTAAAGAAGAAGAAGGATCTCTCAAAGATCAAGTGCTTCCAGTGTAGTGAAATCGGGCATTTTGCCAGCAATTGTCCTCAAAAGAAAAAGGACAAGGAAGCTTCTTTTTCCAAGGCCGCTGTGGCAGATGATGGGTCGGAAGATGATGCAGCCATGAGTGCTCATGAATCACGAAGGTGGGGTGACATGGATATGTAGAGAAGCTACATAGAAGTAAGGCCAGATCCTTGAGCAACTCATCTCTTGGATCACATACGAGCTACGACAGCCTTAAGACAGTGGCGGGAGAAGTGGAGCAGTGGGTGCATAGATCACAGATGAAGCAAAGGCAGATCTGAAGATTGGTAGGAACAACGCAGAGTAGAGCAGCAGCAGCAGCGCAGAGGTTGATGTGACTTCAGCAATGCAGAGAAAAGCTGCTTACGCAGTGCAGAGTTGTAGCAGCGCAGAAGGCTTCAGGGGGACAGCGCAGTGCAACAGTAGTGTGAAAGATTTCAACACAAGGAGCTGATGTGACTTCAGTAGTGCAGAGGGAGTCTGCTTACGCAGTGCAGAGCTGTAGCTGTGCATCATCCTTCAGATGCCAACACAGATCTGTAGCCTATGGAGCTTCAGTGACGAGGATGCAACCCATCTGACTTGCCTGTCAAAGATTGGGCAGGAGATTCAGTTGTTTCTCTCAACCACTGAAGTTGCAGTGCAACAGACCAGTAGTGGCAGTGCTATGAGCAGCACAAATGCAGCATATTAAGAGGGAGCTGTAGTACAAAAGCTGCAGTGGCAGTGGCAGAGTCATGGGCAGTAGTACAGAATGGCAACAACAGTGCAGAGTTGAGTGGCAGCAGGCCAAGCATCGGCAACATAGAACCAGTGCCCAAAATCATGTAATGCATAGTGTGATGTATTGCTAGAGCACACCCTTAATGCTAAGAGGGAGTGTTGAGATTTTGTGTATTTGGGGTAGCATCAGTTGTGCTCTAGCTCCCAAATTTTGTGGAGGGACTGGAGTACACTTGATCTACAAGACCCAGAAATTGATTTGGGAAAATTCGTTTGGTTTAGGAGATATTAAATTAATTAATTATTTTAATGTATTTCCTAAGTTAAAACTTAGGAAACTTAAATAATTAAAGTGAATTTAATTAAACATGTGATGAAATTGTCTTAAGTCACACAGATCAAGCTTTCTTTTAATCTTAGCCATTGATTCAAGATCTGATCATGGCTATTGGTTTCATGATTTTTCTGATCAATCGTTTGTGGACAAATAAGAAGGCAACAAAAGAGGAAAGATTTCAACACAGAGCCGGCGTGACTCGTAGGTGTGGGTAGGGAGTTCGCTTACGCAGCGAGCCGTAGCTGCATCTCTTCGATGCCAACACAGATCTCGTAGGCCTATGGAGCTTCAAAGGACGATGCAACCATCCGACTTGCCTGCCAAAGATCAAGGTGAGATTCGTTGTTTCTTCTCAACCATAGAAGTTGCAGCGGCAATGGCATCAAAGAGGTGGAGAAGGAGCATGAGTAAAGACAAATGCAAAGAGATATTAAGAGGGGAGCCGTAGTACAAAAGTCGCAGCGGGCAAGTAAGGCAGGTCAAGGGCGAGTGGGCTGCACGGCAACAACAACGGCAGCAGTTGAGTGGCAAAGAAAGGCCAAGCATCGCGTAAATATAGAATTAAGGCTCAAAGTCTTGTAATGCATAGTGTGATGTATTGCTAGAGCACACCCTTAATGCTAAGAGGGAGTGTTGAGATTTTGTGTATTTGGGGTAGCATCAGTTGTGCTCTAGCTCCCAAATTTTGTGGAGGGACTAGAGTACACTTGATCTACAAGACCCAAAAATTGATTTGGGAAATTTCATCTGGTTTAGGAGATATTAAATTAATTAATTATTTTAATGTATTTCCTAAGTAAAACTTAGGAAACTTAAATAATTAAAGTGAATTTAATTAAACATGTGATGAAATTGTCTTAAGTCACACAGATCAAGCTTTCTTTTAATCTTAGCCATTGATTCAAGATCTGATCATGGCTATTGGTTTCATGATTTTTCTTTGATCAACTGCTCGGGGCTCAAGAATAAGAGCATGATGCATACGGTATGGTAGTGGATACTCCTTTTAAGGTAGGGTGGTTCATTGCCCACCAGTGGTTGGGACAATCATGGGTTCCAAAATGATAAAGGAGGATCATCTAGGGCCTATAGGAATCAGGGTGATGGCCATGGGTATGGGGTAGAGCTTATGCATTTGGCTTTTGCTGACGTGCTAAATGTGTTTGTCCCGACCATATTTTGCATTTTGTGGTACATTTTCCTATTGAATGTGGCCAATTATGTTTTTACTTTTCTTTTCAGCTGCATCAACCTCCGAGGCATCGTTTCAAGCTCGACCTAGGGTGTGGGCAAGGGGAATGGGAAGCTAACCCTATGTGGACCAGGTGGAGAGATGTGGACCCAAGTGGGAAATATGATGAATGGGGTTATAATAAGTGGAAGGGGAGTGATATATGTGGATGAGGGAGCGAGATCACACAACCAAAATCAGGATTTCCCATGTAGTACCACCCTAAAACCCTAAGGCCAGTAGAGGAGATCCAACTGGACTAAGATCCAAGGGTAACATCCAAAAGAAGTCTAGGGGAAAGAAGCACAAACCTAGCCCACTCTTTCCGCCAAATCCCCCCATTAATCCATGCCCATAATTGTCCATGATAAACAAACTACAATACCCAATTACCAAATGACAAGGCATACCTTTAGGTTCGGGAGGCCTACTTTAAAACATATTATCATGATAGATGGGTGAGGGACCACATGGCCGGCTCAGGTAGCGAAGAAATGCCACAACGAGCTAGTTGGTGGCTGCAAGGGCCTGTTGGTTGCCGATTGAGGACCATCTTGGAAATTTTTTTCTCCTAGGGATATCACCCACAAAGTGGTGGGTAACACACTTTAAACTTACTCTTTCCCAAAGTTACAAGTGTAAGATTTTAGAGATTTATTTGTGAGATATTAGAAAGTAAAGGCCTAAAGCCTTGAGGTAAATAATGGTTATGATTCCTCAAAAGAATGAGGCTTTAGAAGAAGAGGTGAAGTGATAAGGAGGTAATTGGACTTGAGGTTCCAAATGGAAATGGATTCCTTGGCTTATGCTTTAGCTCCCTTTCTTCAAACTTGAATTGTCTCCAACAACACTTATAGGCAAGCAAGCAAAACAATTAGCATGCAAAAGAAATAGAGCTGAAATACATGAGAGGAAATCAAATCCATGAGAAGGAAGTGTTGATTTGTGGTAGCATCAAATGTGCTCTAAGTCTCAAACTTTGTGGAGAGGGTTAGACACATGCATTCTAGATAACCCAGAAATTGTTTTAGGAAATTCCACTCGGAAACAACTTTATTTGATAAATTAATTATTTTTAATGAGGACCCTAAGTCTAAATTAGGAAATTAAAATAATTAATGGGTATTAATCTAAACTGTGGTTGTAACTTCTAGAAAAAGCAGATCAAGTCAAAATGTAATCTTAGCCGTTGATTGAAATCTAATCTCGCCCGTTGAAGTCTCAACGAGAAGGCTATAAAGGAAGGCTTGAGGGTCATTTGGAAAACACACCGAAAGGATCAAGTGATCAATTTCTATAGTGAGCAGTGCTTAGGGAGAAACTTTGATCTAGAGATTCTTTACGCAATTGAGGGGCAGAGACAATTTTGGCAGGAAGATCTTCTCTAGGGCCAAGAATACTCAGCAGAGAGACAAAGAAAGATGTAGAGGGAGCAGCGCAGTGCCTAGAGAGGGTGACACAACACCCAGAGAGGGTGACGCAAGGCCATGCAGGCCACACGGAGAGGCAACACAGAGTTTCGGAGTTACAGTTCGAGATTTTGCTGAGAGATCAGAATTCTGAGCCGAGAGGGATGGAATTGGGTTTTCTGAGAGCAGGTCAATCCAGCAAAGGAGGTGACGCAGTTCCAGAATAGTCCCCACGCAGGCCTATGCAACTACTTCGCAGAGGCAACGCAGAGGGTGCTGTGGTTTCGTTAGTTCAACTACTAGATCAACCGTGACTTGCAGAGTGAGGTAATCTCACTATTTTCTCTGTCAGTATTCTTTGTAACTGAATTGTCCAGTGAGACATTCAGAGATGTATTCAGATATAACTGCTGCTTAATAATAAAACCTCAGATTTGCTGCACTAGTTTTCCTGCATTGGGTTTTTTTGGGGACATTTGCCCAAAAATAATGGTGTCCTGTGTGATGTTTTTCTTTTGGTCAATTTCCTGTTTCCACATCAAAATCTAATTAAGTGATCTAATTTGCTTCAATATTTTCAGAAGAAATCTACAAATAACTTGTTAATCTAAAATTACAAGTAGGAGAAGTAATTCAGTTTGCTACATTAGGATTCCAGATCAAGGACCTAGAATTTTCACATGGTATCAGAGGTTGTGGAGCGTTGCAAGTGAAACAGGAAGAGTAGATCCAACGCTGAGGAGGCCGAATGGCTGCAGAAAGCAATAATTCGAATCCCCAGAGGGATTGTGTAGTCCAGGACTAGAGGGCTGAAATTCTTGGGAAAGTCTCTTTCTGAGTGAGTCGACAGAGAGGAAGGGCTTCCATATCATAATTTTTCCAAGCTCGAGGGAGCAGCGCAGAGCTGGTGGGACGTAGTTTTCTGCTGGCATAATTTGTTTCGCTGGGCAGAAAGTTGTCAGAAGAGGAAGTAGAAGCATAGTGAGGGAATTTTCTTCCTCAGGGAGCTCCTAGCCGGGGAATTCCATTTTCTGAGATATGAGCAGCAGATCTGGGTGGTTGATTTACCACCTCTAACAGGGAGTGCGTAAGTAGGTCCAACGCTGCGCAAAGGGGGAAAAGAGGCAGTGGATTCGACATTTTATTGACGACCATGGCAGCTCAAGGGCTTAGAGATTAGGACCGGTTGGAGGGAGCCTCCAACTATGTAATCTGGAAGGCGTGAATCACATGCCTTCTAGATGAATACGATCTCAAGATTTTCGTGACGAATACAGTCGCTATCCCTGCAGATACAAATCTGTTGAAGAAGTACAAATCTGACATGGCGAAGGCTAAAATGCTGCTCCTTGCTGGAGTCCAAGATCATATTGTGTCCCATATAGCTGGCAAGGACATAGTCCGATAGATGTGGGAAGCCTTGGCAGTGTTGTATGAAGGATCTTTCGAGCAGCGGAAGATGTACTTAGAGTAGAAACTGAGGATGGTGCAGATGCAGAAAGGGGAGCGTATTATGCCGTTCCTATCTAGACTTCAGGAAACCCATGATCTATTAGCAGTAGTGGGATCAACCCCTTCTCCTACAACAATGGTGAGACTGGCTCTTAACGCAATCACTGAAGAATGGAAGGTGTTCGTCCAGACCATACTGGGCAGAGTAACCTTTCTAGGCTAGGAAGAGATGTGGGCTGCTCTTCAGCAAGAAGAGGTAAGGAGGGACCTAGTCAAGTGTAAACTGTGAAAAGTCTACTGCAGTATCATGGTTTACTTCTCCTACTTGATTTAAATTATACAAGTTATCTTCAGAAATTAGATTCGGAATATACCGAAGTAAACACAATTACAGTCTACACATGCAGATCATTTACTGAATACTACGCTCATTCATACAAAGTGACACATGGATTTTTGGACATTAGTCCCCGGAAAACCCAAAGTGGGAAAACTGGTGTAGCAGATATGAGGGTTTATTTTATTAAGTAGATTCTGAGTACAGTAAATTTGGGTTCCAGATCTGGAAAACCTGATAGAGAATAAAAGAAATCTACAGCAAACCTGATGTTCCAGGACCAAATATCTGACTGATCCACACCCTCAAACGAGATTTACAAGACTCAACCTGGATTTGGCCCTAAAAACCCAGCGCTGCCCCTGAAGCCCCAGCGTCAGCCCTGCTAGGTTTTGAGTGCCACTGCATTGCCTAGAGAGGGACTGCGTAACCCTAGAGAGGGTGACACAGGCCTTACGTTGACCCTGGAGACCCTCTGCGTAATTTTGAAACCCTCTGGAGTTGCAACACTGTCCTGCGTAGTGGCTGCGCAACTGCTGTGTAGCTGCTCCTGCTGCTCTCTGCTCCTCAGCGCTGCCCTTGTTTGCTGCTCCTTTGCCTCTTAGTGACTCTTGGCTCCGGGATTAGATCATCCCCTCAGTCAATACTACCCCTCGCTGCAGAAAAACTCTTCTGGAAATTCTTAGCAAACCCTGCCCTAGAATTGCAGATGTGTTCTCTCAGCATTGCCTCTCTGTGTGTGTCTCCAACTGACCCTCAAGCCTTTCTCTTATACTTTTTCGTTCATCTCATCAACGAAGGAGATTAAAACATTCATCAACAACTGGGATTAAATGACTGCTTGATCCGTGTCTTTTAGAAAATTTCAGCACATGTTAATTAATTCACTTTAATTATTTAATTTTCCTAAGTTTAGACTTAGGAAATACATTAAAATAATTAATTATTTGAATAACTTAAACACCGGCTGAAATTTCATCTAACACTTTCTGGGTTTTGGAGTTCAAGTGTGTCTTAGCTCCTCCACAAAATTTCAGGGCTAGAGCACACCTGATGCTACACCAACTATACAAAATCTCAACATAAACTTGACGGCAGTAGTAGCAACAGGTCGAAGTCGAAGCAGGAGGAGGAAGAAAATGCAACCCTTGCATCCAAGGGGCAACAGGAGCAGCGAAGATGTAAGAAAGACGTGTCGAAGATAAAGTGATTCAGGTGTGGTGAACTTGGTCACTACGCTACCAAGTGTCCTTTGAAGAAAAACGATAAGGATGAGAAGCACGATTCAAAGGCAGCGTTCGCGAAGATTGAGGAGGATGAGTATGCCACGAGTGCCCACGTATCTCCAGGAGGGAGATAGGGCGGCATTGAGCTGCAAGTTGGCAAGAACTTCAGTTGGGCAAGATCCTTGAAAAGTTCACCTCTTGGATCATGACCTTGCTACAGGTGCCCAAGATCAGTAGTAGCAGGCTGGAGGAGTTTCAGATGGTGCAGAGGAGTGTTGAAGCGATAGATGCAGTGGTTAGCAGCGCCAGAATCTGAGTAGCGCAGAGCAGAGTTGTAGCAGCGCATAAGGATGCAGTGCAGAGCAACAACAATGCAGTGCTTCAGAGGGATAACGTGGGCATTAACAACAGTTAGTGTTTCAACATCGAGATGCATCCTGAATAGTTGTTCAGAATTTTGGATGTTTTTCAGTTGCTTCTTTCAGCAGTTGAGTTGCAGTGCAGAGTTAGCAGTGGCAGTGCTAGCAGCAGATGCAACGTTTGAGAGGGAGTTGCAGTACGGATGCAGTGTTGATCATGGCAGTGTTAGCAACAATACAATTGCAGCAACATCGCAGTGGTTGGTGGACAACATGTCAGTCATCAACAACGTAGAGAGTGATGCTTTAGAGTCGGAGCAGTGTGTAGCAAGGCATATTTGGCAGAGCACATTCCTCGCTAAGAGCGAGTGTTAGTTTGTGGTAGCATTGAATGTGCTCTAAGTCTCAAACTTTGTGGAGAGGCTTAGACACATGCATTCCAGATAACCCAAAAATTGTTTTGGGAAATACCACCCCGAAACAATTTTATTTGATAAATTAATTATTTTTAATGAGGACTTTTAAGTCTAACTTAAGAAATTAAAATAATTAATGGGTATTAATCTAAACTGTGGGTGTAGCTTCTAGAAAAAGTAGATCAGGTCAAAATGTAATCTTAGCCATTGACTGGAGATGTAATCTCAGCTGTTGAAGTCTCAATGAGAAGACTATGAAGGAAGGTTTGAGGGTCATCTGGAAAACACACCGAAAGGATCAAGTGATCAATTTCTTTAGTGAGTAGTGCTCAGGGAGAAACTTGAATCTGGAGATTCTTCACGCAGTTGAGAGGCAAAGACAGTTTTGGCAGGAGGATCTTCTATGGGTCCAAGAATACTCAATAGAGAGACCGAAAAAGACGTAAAGGGAGCAGCGCAGTGCCTAGAGAGGGTGACACAGTAGCCAGAGAGGGTGACGCAGGCCACACGCAGAGGCAGCGCAACGTTTCCGAGTTACAGTCCGAGATTTTACAGGGAGATCGAGATTCTAAGCCAGGAGGTCTGGAATCAGATTTTCTGAGAGTAGATCGATCCAGCTTAGGAGGTGATGCAGTTCCAGAGTAGTCCCCACGCAGGCCTATGCAACTACTGCATAGAGGCATCGCAGAGGGTGCTGGGGTTTCGTCAGTTCATCTTTCAGATTAGTCGGGATTTGTAGAGTGAGGTAATCTCACTATTTATCTCTGTCAATATTCTTTGTAACTAAATTGTTTGGTGAGACATTCAGAGATGTATTAAGATATAATTGCTGCTTAATAATAAAACCCTCAGATTTGTTGCTTCGGTTTTCCCGCATTGGGTTTTTCCAGGGATATTTATCCAAAAATAATGGTGTCCCGTGTGATGTTTTTCTTTTGCTCAGTCTCCTACTTCCATATTTTAATTTAAATTAACTGAAGATTGCTTCAGTAATTGCCTCAATATTTTCAGAAGAAAACTGCAAATAACTTGTTCATATAAAATTACAAGTAGAGAAATAATTCAGTTTGCTCTAGTAGTCTAGATCTATGACTTGGAATTTTCACAGGAAGGAGTTAGAAACCCAATGCAAGTATAAAATTTACTTTATATTACAAATTCCCTCACTAAGATCAGCTTGAAAGAGCTGATTTAGTGGGTGAGAGTTAGGATTTAAATTCAACAACTTAGCCTCAAATGCTAGATAAAACCAATATGTGCACAAAAGAGAGAAGAAAATATATGATTTTTTAGAGATAGAAAAGAAGCAAAGGGCTCATGAAACCCCCTTTTAAATAAATCTCTTGATGTCTTATGAGATTGTTGGCTCGAACAACTTGTGGGATCTTTGATATCCTTGGAGGTGACTATTCCAACCCAAGAAGTCCTCACACCCCAATAGACTTGGCAACCTGTCCTTTGAACACACAAATGCCTGCAAACCAATTGTTAGTGCAAAAGAGACTTGGCATATAGGGGCCAATTTGAGCTTCTCATTCAATCGAAAATAACAAGCTACAACAAGAGCACAAAATATACCAAGCCCAAGGAGATTTGAGATAGCAACAAATCTCCCCTCCCTAGACAAGAGTTCCCTCAGGCAAATGCACAAAAAACCAACTAGATAACAATGTAAAATTAAATGAATAACAACATCAAATGAAACAGACATACCTCATCAACTAAAGAATGCACCACAAGAGAAGCTAGTAACCCCAAAAGCTTTCAGTTTATTTAGCTCAATAACAATTTCAACATAGTAACAATAAGCACAAGCTTCAAAGACCATCCTCAACAATGAGAGTTGGGTTACATTTATAAGAACCTGGGAGAAAATCCCAATGTAGAAGAGAAATGCCAAGTGCCATGAGGTGACAATCCTAAAGAGAAATTCGAATTTGTTGAAAGGAGCTCCAATGTCAAGTGTAAAAATCGATTTTTGGCAAGTGGACAATGTTTTTCTTGAGCTGGACACAATACCTACGAGTCAAATTCGTTTTTTCTTGTTGTGCTACCATGTGTGGATGAATGCAAGTGGAGAGGAGAACAAATTCCATGAAAATATCAGCCCCAAAATCTTGTGAAGACACCGCTGCAATTACACACCCCAATCTGCTCCTTAATCTCTATGTATAAGCTACTATGAGTGCCGTACGTTTGGGTGTCTTTGAACTGCGTGGAAGTTGCCAGCGTTGAGTGCTTTAATGTGTGGCCAAATGTGGTGAAAGTGGAGACAAACTCCACGAAATTTCCTGCTTAACCAAACTTTGGAGAAACATTGTGTATTAATGAAATATTTCTTGCTGAGTGGGGTCCCTACATGGCATGTGCGTGAATCCTTGCTTGCTGCGTGGAGCTTCCTTTACTTGGGTGTACGTGGAGTTCTGTTGGCATGTGCATTTTTTTCTTTGTGGCTATACGTGTGAAAATTTCTGGATATAGAAACCCTACTGTAGTATCTTGATTTACTTATCCTACTTGTTTGATTTAATTAACAAGTTATTTTTTGAATACTCAGTAAAATATCAAAGCAAACACAACTGAATCTTACACATACATACAACTCATTTATTGAAGCATAATGCACACATGACAAAGGACACAGTACTTTTTGGACAATGTCCCTGAAAAAACCCGATGCGGGAAAACCGATGCAACAACTCTTAGAGGGTTTGTTTATTAAGCAGAATATTTGAATACAATCAAGGGCACTAGTAATGGTTTGCCCAACAAATAATTCACGGGAGATGTACCTATCATTTGGAGACAGAAAATATCGCTGATTCAACCGAGGAAGCACTCCTCTGGAAATACTGAATACGAGCCCTTTCTGGCCCACTAGAACCCCAACGTTGCTCATCTAGCCTCTGCGTCAGCTTCTCCTGCCCAACGTAGCCACTGCGTAGCACAGGCTGCTCCTTTGTCACCCTTCTGGGCTCAGTGCTGCCTCTGTGTCACCCTGAAGGCCCTGCGTCAGCCTCTGCGCTGTCTCTGCGTGAGCCTGGCTGGATTGTGTCCCTCCTGCTGGTCTCTGCGCTACGTGGTACAGGTCTGCCTCTCTGCCTTAGTATTCTCGGCCTCAGATCAGAATAATCCCTCGCCGATCTGCCACTCAAGCATTGCAAGCTCACTCGAAAATTCTCAGCAAACCGTGCCCCAGAATTTCAACTTAGCTCAAGTGATACCGCTCTGTGTGTGTTCTCCAACTGACCCCAAGCCTTCCTTTAATACTTTTCTCGTTGAAAAATCAATGACCATGATCTAATCTCTAATCAATGGCTAAGATTAGAAAAGACTTGATCCATGTTACTTAGAACATTCTCACCCACATGTTTAAAGTAATTCACTTTAATTTTTTAATTTCCCTTAGTTAGACTTAGGGTCCCCATTAAAAAATTTAATTATTTGAATAACTTTCACATCGGGTGGAATTTCTTCAAACAATTTCTTGGTCGTGGAGATCTCATGTGCTCTAGCCCCTCTACAAAGTTTCAGAGCTAGAGCACATCCGATGCTACCCAAAATCTCAACACTCCCTCTTAGCGAGGAATGTGCTCTAGCAACACTTCAGTTTAGAAGCGTTACTTTGATCTTTGGCATCGATCCCCTGCATTGTTGATGCTCCGCTTGCTGCCTTTCGTCCTCTGTGCGACTACTTTATGTACTCCTGCCCATGTCACTGCCACTGACACTGCCACATTTGTACTGCAACTCCCTCTCAAATGTTGCATCATGCTGTTCATAGCACTGCCACTGCTAACTGCTGGACTGCAACTCAGTTGTTGAGACGTAAGAAACTAAAGGACATCACCCAAATCACTGTCAGACAAGTCAATTTGGTTGCATCTCAATACTGAAGCACCCTCTGCTGCCGCTCTGCATTGTCTGTTGCTTTGCACTGTGTAAACACTGGCTCTATGCTGCTGAAATCCCATCAGCCTCTGCGGTGCTGCTTCCACACTGCTGTTGCCTCTCCTCTGCGCTGCTCCAGTCTTCAACGTTCAAGCACTACCTTGTGCCTTTCCATGATCCTTTGCATCCACTGACTCCAGTCATCATGCTACTGTCTTTAATGACTCCCATAGCCCGTATGTGATCCAAGAGTTTGGGCACCTCAAGGATCCCGCCGTCACCATTTGTAACTCAATCTATAGATCTATATCGCGCCACCTCATATTTCGAGGTACATGAGCACTCGTGGCCATATCATCATCGTTGCCATCATCCCCTTTCGCTGTTGCTACCTTGGAATCTAAATCTTCATTTCCCTTCTTCTTAGGACAAGTATTGGTGAAGTGTCCCAATTCGCCACATCTAAAGCACCAAACCTTGGATAGGTCCTTCTTCTTCTTCCCTTGCTGCTTTTGTCCCTTAGATTCTAGGGCTACATCTTCTTCCTCCTCTTTCTTAATCTTGACTCCTCCAATGCTGAATTCCCTCTTGGTTATTCTCCTAATCTCCTCTTGTCGAAGGATTGCACACATGTCCCAAAAAATTATAAAAGGAATGAATGGAGAGCCATTTGCATCTTTTGCATATTGAAGAAATTGAATTACCTTAGCTGCTTAGCTGAGCCATGTGAAAATTCTATAATGTGGAATTCTACTGCAGCTACTAATTATATTTCTTCTTTTGCATTCTCAACACAATTATTTAACATTTTACTATGTTAAATATCAAAATAAAATATGTGGCAAACTTCACGATAAATAAACATGAAAGAAATAGCACAAGTATTCATACATAGACACCGTTATATTTGGACAATTGTCCCCTTAAAAACCCAACTCAGAAAAACCGGTGCAACATATATGAGGGTTTCTTTATTATGCAAAAATTCTGAGTACAAATGTGTGATTGTAATTATCAATCAATCACCTGAAGAAATCTGATGAGAATGGGCTAATGAGACATTGCTCACTTCACCATGAAGTTCCGGCACTGACCTACACCCACACTGAGTTGCTCTGCGTAATTTCTGCGCAATGACTGCGTCCTCCACGCTGTCAGTGCGTCACTGCTGCAGTTGCTCGTTGTGACTGTGTTGGAGCTTACTGTTGGGTGAGACAAGACTTTCCTTCCCTTCCAGAAATGCCCTCCGGATATTGGATGAACCTTCAGCTACCTCTCCAACTCAAAATCAAAACTCCCTTTGCTGCTCTGTGCTGGCCCAACATAATTGCTACTTGGCTATCTCTGTGCTGTTGCTATGGCTCCCTTCTCTCCTCTCTTCTTCAAAAACTCTCCCTCCTGGAGGATTTCCTTTCCCCTCTCTGCAATCGAGAATCACTTCGTTTCTTCTTTTAGCTGAAGAAATCGATCTCTGGATTCTTCGATCTCTGGATTCTTTCTCCGTCTGACGTGCATTTTCCATAGGCCCCTCACCCTCCTTATAATCCTTCGTTGATCCTTCAACGGCCAAGATTAAAACATAATCAAGGGCTAGGATTAAGTTGGAGGTGACCCATGACTTTATCTAGAAGATTCACACTTGGTTTAATTAATACCCTTTAATTAATCAGTTTCCCTAAGTTTAGACTTAGGAAAACATTAACAAACGATTAATTAGTTTAATTAAACCATCTCTAAGTGGAATTTTCCAAAATCCTTTTTGGGTATTATGGAATCCATGTGTCTTAGCCTATATACAAAGTTACATGATTAGAGCACATCTGATGCTACTATAAATCAACACTCCCTCTTAGTGAGGAAAGTCCTCTAGCAAGAAAACCCAAAGTGCTGCTCTGATTTCTGTAACATCTGCTGTTGTGCTGGTGATGCTGCTCACCAATACTGCACACACATATGATGCATCTATACTGCTGTTGACTCTGCATGCTGCTACCAACTGTTACTGCACTGCAACTCCCTTTGCAACTGCACTGAAGATCCATTGATACCGAAATGGATTTTCAGTCATACCCAACTGTTCTCTGAACTGAGTGAACTTAATCCTCCCTAGAGCCTTAGTGAGTATATCTGCTGTCTGT
Organism: Pinus albicaulis; assembly: GCA_034641835.2. Classification (NCBI taxonomy): domain Eukaryota; kingdom Viridiplantae; phylum Streptophyta; class Pinopsida; order Pinales; family Pinaceae; genus Pinus; species Pinus albicaulis. The sequence continues at coordinate 61,989,388 of CM076574.1, forward strand.
TCTCCTATGGGAGTGTACTGGAGTTGTACTGCCCCACGCTGAACACAGTCTCTGATAAAATGACACCTGATGTCAATATGTTTGGACCGATCATGAAATACTGGATTTTCAGAGAGTTTGATACACTTTGATTGTCACAGTAAATGCAAGTCGGCTCCATCCTGCTCCTGAATACACTCACAAGAAGTTTCCGAAGCCAAATGGCTTTGCATGTAGCTGTACTAGCTGCAGCTGTGCTCAATGCTACTGACTTCTATTTCCTGGTGCACCAGGACACCATTCCTGATCCAACGCTGAAATAGTCCCCAGAGGTACTTTTCTTGTCCACTGAGCTTCCTGCCCATTCTGCGTCTGTGAATCCACTGAGTCTGACATCCTCTCCTTGGCCATACCTTATACCTAATCTGACTGTTCCTCGTACATACCTCAGCACGTGCCTTGCTGCTGCCCAGTGCACTCTTTTGGGTTCCACCATGAACTAACTAAGAGTGTTGACAACAAAGCAAATGTCTGGTCTGGTGTTAACCAGATACATCAATGACCTGATGAGCTATCTGTATAAGGTGGGGTCTACTTCTGCGTCTTCTGATGCATCTATCTTTTTCCAATTGGTGATCATGGGAGTAGCCATGGGTCTGCAATCCTGCATTCTGAATCCCTTCAGGATTTCCAAGGCATACCTCTCCTGCCCCATGAAGATATCACCATCCTTCTGACAGACTTCCAATCCTAGGAAGGAATGCATCAACCCCAAATCCTTCATATCGAATTCTACTTCTAGATTCTGTTTGCAATCCTTGATGAGCCTAGATGATCTTGTGAGAAATAGATCATTTACATATAGTACTAATACTAATGGCTCATCCTCTACCAACAAATAGTAAAGATTGGGATCTTTGTCACTCTTGACAAACCCCAAAATTTTCAAATAGCTATCTATTCGACCATACCATGTTCTCGGACCCTACTTGAGCCCGTACAGGGCTTTCTTCAATCTGCATACATGAGACTTTCTTTCATGAGTCTCAAAACCCTCTGGCTGTTCGATATATACCTCTTCCTCTATTTCTCCATTCAAGAACGCTGTCTTGACATCCATTTGATGAATCTCCCATCCCATCTTCGCTACTAAGGATACAACAATCCCGATGGAGGTAAATCTGGAAATTAGTGCGAAGGTCTCCTCATAGTCAATGCCTTCCTTCTGAGCATACCCTTTTGCCACGAACCCTGCCTTATATTTCTCTTCATTACCATCTGCTGCATATTTGATCTTGTAGATTCATCGCGATCCAACAACTGATCTGCTTTGAGGTCTGGGCACAACTTCCCAGACATCATTTTTCATGATAGAAGCATACTCCTCTATCATGGCATCTACCCATACCTGGTGCTGAACAACTTCTTGGAAGCTGGAAGGTTCCTCTACCTAGGCAACCAAGGGCTAGTACTTGTCAGGAGGTCTACGCTGCCTCTTCCCATTTCTGGGAGTCGTTATAAAGTTTTCTGCATCCCTTAGTATCAGCTGAGCCTCTCTGTTGATCCGACCACTGGTGGAAGGTTGTTCTCTCAACTATTCCTCTTAATCTGGCTATTCCTCAGACTGAGTCTCCTCTTGATCTTCTTCTGTGAAAATGTTAGTACCTGTACTAGGTACCAACGTCTGTCTTTCTGTCTGATCTTCTTGGTGCCCCTGCTGCTCTTGAACTAAAGGAACTTCTGCATTTTGATACTTTGCCGGCATATTACGCAATTTTTGAAAAGCTCTATCCTCCATGAACTTGACATTGCGTCTTATCACAACCTTCCTGCTGCTAGGAATATAGATCCTATATGCTTTGGAGGTTTCACTATATCCTACAAGATACCCCCTCTCTGCAGTCTGATCAAGCTTGCTTCTCTTGTTGCTTGGTACATGACAGTATGCCATGCTACCAAATATCCGAAGGTGCCCTACCTCTGGTTTCCTCCCTGTGAAAACCTCTTCAGGAGTCTTCTTCCTCAATGCTCTATGAGGAGTCCTGTTCTGGATGTACATTGCTGTGTTGCAGGCTTCAGCCCATAAATATCTAGGCAAATCAACCTCAAATAACATGGCCTTGGCTGCACCAACAATTATCCTGTTTTTCCGTTCTGCCACACCATTTTGTTCGGGATTGTATGGCGCAGTTCACTCCCTCCTGATGCCCTCCTTTGCGCAGAAATCTGTGAAGTCTTCATCTATGTATTCTCCACCATTATCTAAACGCAACGTCTTGATTTTTTTCCCCATCATATTTTCAACAAGAGCTTTGAATTCTTTGAACTTTTCAAATGCTTCATCTTTAGTCTTTAGGAAGTAGATCAAGGTCTTCCTGGAGTGATCGTTGATGAATGTGACAAAATATTTGCCCCCCTTAAGAGCGTTAGTGGACATTGGTCCATAGCTAAGTCACCTGATACGAGGATACGGGGATACGTGGATTCGAGAATTGAATTCGGGATACGGTGATCCCCGGAACAGGACACTTCTGGGATACGATATGTTATATATTATTTTATTAAAAAATATATATATTTAAAAATATATATATATATATATATTAAAAATTAGATATTTTTTACACAAATTCATACAAATTCATTGATTCAAACATAGATTTAAGATCTTAGATACTCATACATGATACATTGATACATCATACAATTGTCAGATTTACTCAGAAAGACAAGATAGTAAGATACTGTAGTTTTCTCATTTAGTCATCATAATCAAAATGTGTTACATAAGTACACTGCCAATGGCAAATAGAAATAGAAAATACAAAAAAACTACAGTCTACAAGACTACAAGCCTGAAGCCTCAATGAGTTAGAGTCAATGAGTCATCAATCCTCATCATTATAATTAACATCACTGTCCTCATCCCGATCATCATGCTCACCACTGCTCTCCTCTGTCTCTGATGCATCCTCCTCCTCTGTCGTCTCTGCATCTGCTGCTGTGGAGGATGACGCCTCTACTCTATCATCAAATGTGACAGGCTCTAGCACTAGCGCATTGAGATCCAAGTTGGCCAATGCCAACTCAACACTGTTGTCCAGACCCATATCATCAGGAAAGACATCCCACATCTTTGTCTTTCCCTTCAACCAATCCTCCCTCTACCTGTAGATGAGACGAAGGTTGGTGTGCACATACACCATTGTCTCTGCCTTGGACTGCTCAAGCCTGCTCTTCTTCACACTATACAAATTCCCATATGTGCCCCAATTCCTCTCGCAAGAAGAGGATGAAGTCACCTGAGAGAGGAGCCTCATGGCTAACTGCTGTAGAGGTGGGCTTGTTGCCCCATGAGTTGCCCACCAAGAATAGGGCTTCTTAGCCCCCCTGTCTCGAATCACATCATAGCCTGCAAATCGCCCAGTGCCAGTGGAAAACTCTACAAAGGCATCCTCCACCTCATCAAGGGATGCCTTCTCTTGAAAAATCCTCCTCAATGCATCTTTCCTCCCCTGTGAGATTTCACCATCCATGTGAGGAGGGAATTTGCGGGAAGGTCCACCATTTAGCCATTCATGGCTGTAGTATTTTGGGTTCAAGGAGTGAGCCAAACAATGTAAAGGTGTGCAATTCTTGTCCCATCTGCTGACAAGAATATCCTGTATGCTGGTGAAGAAGGCCTCTGGTGATGTCTCATACTCTGGGCACTGACTCTGTAAAACAATGTTCCTCACAGACTCAATCATGGAATCCCATCCCTCATAAATCTCTCCTAGGATGGGTTGGTCTGTATCTGCAAATCGAAGCAAGGAAATGATAGGCTCCATGATCTGAATAACTAGATCTACCTTCTCCCACCATAGATCATCCAACACTGTGTCCTTCACTTTCTTTGAGGCTGCTTGATCCGTCTTTCTCCAAAAAGACCAAAACTCTGAAATAACCATGGCCCCAAGAGCGGTCTTGACCTCTCTCAACCTCTTCAACATGATGAATGAAGAGGCAAACCGTGTATCCGCAATCTTCAACAATGATAGATTGGTGTACTCCTTGTAGATAGTGAGGGCATTTGTATGGTTTTGTACAAAGTTGCGGATATGCCGTGCATCCTCAATAATGCCTCCAATCCAAAGCACATCAGAGGCAATAGATTTCAGTGCTAAGTTCAATGAATGGACAATGCAAGGTGTCCAAAATATTTGTGGATATTTTGCTTCCACAATCATGCCAGCAGCCTTGCAAACAGGTGCATTATCTGTAATGATTTGCACACAAGAATCGACACCTACATCTTCAATAATTTTAATAAATAACTCACCCATATATTGTGCATCCTTGTACTGTCCAAGTGCATCCACCGATTTCAAGAAAACTGGACCATTCAAGGATGACACCATGAAGTTGATGAGTGGGTGGCGTGCTGGATCTGTCCATCCATCAGAAACAATGCTAACCCCAGATGTTGGCCATGCTGATTTAATAGGCTCAAACATTTTGTCCACCTCTTTCTTTGCCTTTGTCAGCAATGTGGTTCTGAGCTTCTCTGACCCAGGAGGCACATACCCTGATGGAGCCCCATGACTAAGAGCTCGACACATCTCAATAAATAGAGGTGACCGTGCAACATTAAAGGATATGAAGTTCTGATAGAAAAAAATGCAATGGTGAGATCAAGCTCTTCCCTCTTCTCTTTTTGAAAAATCTTGTCCATTGGACCAATTGCAGTTGCCTTTCTCTTTGCTGATTGTCCCCTACTAAAAGTCTGAAAAGGGAACTTGTCGTTGCTTTTCCTTAAGAATGGAAGGGGGTCATCATTCTTGTTTTTTTATTTTATTTTGATGCCACATTTGCCTCACCAATAAATTGCTCTTCTCCAATTCCTTCCATTGTGCTGATTCAATTGTTGTACAACATTTAATGCCACAACCTGGAATACCCAACAAATGAGCTTTCACACGGAAATATGTGCAAGTGAAATGGCCGTTGCAAAAATTGCATTTCCATGAATAGTTTCCTCCTCCTCCCTTTTTTCCTGCCCCTCCCTCTCGTCACATATTTCCACAATGGGTATTTGGGGTCAACAATTTGTTTTCCTTGCACATTTGAAGCTGCTGTTGCAGCTCCACTTCTAATAGATGGAATACTTGCAGACCCTGATGAAACAGGGACAGGAGGGGCATCTCCAATGGGGACATTCTTCCCCTTTCTTTGCCCCTGTCTTGCTACCTTTGATTGAGCCATGAATACTGTAAAAAATAAACAAAAATAACCAAATATAGAAAACATATGCACATGCAAACACTAACAACAAACTAAATGCAAAATATAGAGGGACAGTGCACTTATCGGATGCTCGAATCTCTTCGAAAGAACTCCCTTTCTCCTTGCTCACCCTTGCTCCTTGCTCACTTCACAAACAGAAAACGGTGAGAAAGAATGAGCAAATTAGGGGTTTTATAAAACAAAAATCACACTTTTTTGAACAGCGTATCTGGCCATATGGGATATGGCCGTATCCATATAGGGTACGGTCGGGATTCGCCGTACCCTGTACGGATACGGCCGTATCCCGTGAATCGGGTACGAATCCAGGCGAATCGTATTGGATTCGCCGGATTTGGGATTCAGAGCCCCTGGGGGACGAATCCAGTTTCTTAGGTCCATAGATATCTAAGTGTATTAATCCCAATATGCTTGCTGCTCGGTTTTCACTTATGGGAAAGGTTGCCTCAACGTACTTCCCAAATACACATCCTCGACATACATCAGCATGCTCTGTACTAAGAATAGGTGCCCCATCAACTGTTTCTCTGAGCATCTTCAATGCACCATGGTGCAAGTGTTCCATTCTTCTATGCCAAAGTTCATTCTACCCTTTCTTGTCTTCAAGATTACCATTGATTAGTGCCATTGGAGACTCAAGTTGCAACTTGTATAATTTGTTGCTTCTAACTCCAATCTGCCTTGTTTTCTTCCAACTAGGGTGCTTGACATATACCTTCTTCCCGGTAAAGTGTATGTCATACCCCTTGTCCTGCAACTGGGATACTGAGATTAAATTCATCCCAAGCCTTGGCACATGTAGTACATTTGTGACCTTGACACTGGTTTTGGCTTCCGTCTGAAACACTACGGCTCCTCTGCCAACTGGAGTGCATTTCGTGCTATTCCCCATATTGATTTGGAAGTTCATCTGCTCGTCCCTATAACTCGAGAAATATTCTCGTACTCCAGTCATATGAGCTGAAGCCCCGCTATCAATATACCAGGTTCTTACAGATGCTGAACTTGACAGGGATGCACAATTCTCTTCTAACCTAGAGGATAAAACATCTAAGTCTGCCATACTTATCTGTGCTTTCTTTTCTTTGCGCTGTGTCCCTTCTGAAGCTTCTGGTTTGCGCAGTTTCCTTTCTAACCTTGCTTCCTTTGGATCTGACAGCTTTGATACCATGTGAAAATTCTTTAATGTAGAATTCTACTGCAGCGACTGATTATATTTCTTCTATTGCATTCTCAACACAATTATTTAACATTTTACTATGTTAAATATTAAAATAAAATATGTGGCAGACTTCACGATAAATAAACAACATGAAAGAAATAACACAAGTATTCACACATAGACACCGTTATTTTTGGACAATTGTCCCCGGAAAAACCCAACTCGGGAAAACCGGTGCAACAGATATGAGGGTTTCTTTATTATGTAGAAATTCTGAGTACAAATGTGTGATTGTAATTATCAACCAATCACCTGAAGAAATCTGATGAGAATGGGTTAATGAGACACTTCTCACTTCACCATGAAGTTCCAGCACAGACCTGCACCCACACAGAGTGGCTTTGCGTAATTTCTGCGCAGTGACTGCCTCCTCCACGCTGTCACTGCGTTACTGCTTCTACTGCTCGTTGGGACTGCGTCGGTGCTTATTGTTGGGTGAGACAAGAGTTTCCTTCCCTTCCAGAAATGCCCTTCGGATATTAGATGAATCCTCAGTTGCCTCTCCAACTCAAAATTGAAACTCCCTCTGCTGCTCTGCGCTGGCCCAACGTAAATGCTGCTTGGCTATCTCTGTGCTGTTGCTGTGGCTCCCTTCTCTCTTCTCTCCCTGTACTCTTCTTCAAAAACTCTCCCTCCTGGAGGTTTTCCCTTCCCCTCTCTGCAATCGAGAATCACTTCGATTCTTCCTTTAGCTGAAGAAATCGATCTCTAGATTCTTTCTCCGTCTGATGTGCATTTTCCATAGGCCCCTCACCCTCCTTATAATCCTTCGTTGATCCTTCAACGGCCACGATTAAAACATAATCAAGGGCTAGGATTAACTTGGAGGTGATCCATGACTTTATCTAGAAGATTCACACTTGGTTTAATTAATACCCTTTAATTAATCAGTTTCCCTGAGTTTAGACTTAGGAAAACATTAACAAGCGATTAATTAATTTAATTAAACCATCTCAAAGTGGAATTTTCCAAAATCCTTTCTGGGTATTATGGAATCAATGTGTCTTAGCTTATATACAAAGTTACACGACTAGAGCACATCCGATGCTACCATAAATCAACAAGCCAACATTGTGTTGTTCATCACAAGAGCTTCTCAAGGAGTGAAGCTCAACCTATCATTGGCAGACTTCTAGTGCCACCCAAGGAAGGCATTTTCCTTGCCTTGAGACCGGAGGAGTGAGTACCTATAGGTTCTGCGATTTTCTGGAGAGATTGGGACACAGTCTACAATCTCTACTATACAGTGGTTGGAGCCATGTTGCTATTGTGGTGTGGAGTTGCTGGAAGATTCAGCGGAGGAGCTACAAGGGTGATTGACAACCCATTTCTGTAGTGTAGGAACAGTAGCAACCTTAGAGGAGCAACCTTTACGCAATTCTTAGCCAATATACACAGAGACTGCGTAAGCACTTCCTTGGAATGCGCAGTCATTGGAGGAAACTCTTTTGTGGGGGCTGCCTTGGAGGGATTTTGGAGCTAAGGTGTTGGGGGATTGATTGGAGGTTCATTTGAGGAGGTTTGTTGGGATTTTGAAGGGAAGTGATTGACAAGAGCAGCTGCAGTAATAGAAATCGAATTTGGAGGAGGGCGAAGCTGCAAAGGGTTAGATTTTGAATGTTGGAATTAGAGGAAACCATTTCTGAGTTTTTCTGGGTTTTGGGCAAGGATCACCTTCCCAAATTCCTAGAATTTTCTGGGCAGTTTTCAGTGGGTAAATCAGAGGCCGAAGTCAGGCAACAACGTAGTCTTGGAGCAGCAACGCAATTTTCTGGAGGAGCTTGCTATTGGAGTTGTTGGTTTTGCTTGTACTCATCACCTGGTGCTTGTAGCTTGCCTTGTGCAACCTAGGTGCATTTTATCCAACTATTTGTACCATAACATTATCTTATAATAAAATTTGGCTAGTTTATGGAGTTGGTCCATATTTTTTGGTTCATGTGTTAATTCCCAAAAATTTATGTGTTGTTATATTTGCATGTTTTCTGTTATCATTGTTAGTTTTCCATTAGGAATATTACACTTCCTCCTTTGCAATGTATTCACTGGATCAGGAATACTTCCACCAACAAACTATCTCTGCCCCTCACTGCAAGAAATCTCTTCGATCTTCCTCTAGCAACTGCTGCGCTGCTCTCTTGAGAAATCTATCTCTTGCTCTCCAAGTGCCCATCGAGCTCCTTCCTATAATCTTCTCGTTGAACAATCAACGATCTAGATTAAATCCTAATCAATGGTTCAAATCATCTTGACTCGATCCTAGTCTTTTTCTAGAAGATTCATACCCAGTTTAATTATTAATTTTATTTATTTTTAATTTCCTAAGTTTAGACATAGGCATCCATTAAAAATAATTAATTATTTTAATTAAACTGTCTCTTGGCGGAATTTCCCAAAATGATTTATGGGTCTTGGAGAATGGATATGTCATAGCTTCCCTGCAAATTCTTGAGGCTAGAATACATCCGATGCTACCAGAAATCAACACTCCCTCTTAGCGAGGAATGTGCTCTAGCAATGTAACTTGCTGAAGCATCACCCTGACTCTGTATCATCTCCCTCTGCACTGCTGATGTCTGACATCACTGCTCACAAACTACCGTGCAAATGCTGCATCTGTGCTACTGCTGACCCTGCATGCTGCTGCCAATTGCATTTGCACTGGAAATCTGTTGCGGTTGCAACAAATAAACATCCAAAATAATGAAGCAACTGTGTTCAGCATGATGCATCTGTCACTGGAGTTCTCACTGCTGCCAGCTTTTGCGCCGACTCTCTGAAGCCTCTGCGCTACGGCTGACTTTGCACTGCTGCCAACTCTGCTCTGCACTACTCAGTCTCTGGCGCTTCTAGCCACTACAACTGTCACTCTGACACTTCTCTGCACCAACACTGGTCCATCCTGCTACTTCTAATATGGGCTCCCGTAGCAAGGTCTTGATCCAAGAGGTGGACTCCTCAAGGTCCTGTCCATCTGTAGCTCTCTGGAACTACAGTACTAGATCACCCCACCTCTCCCCTGGAGGTATGTGGGCAATCATGGCAAACTCCTCCTCGATCTCTGTAGGTGAAGCCTGTTGATCATGTTTCTCTTCCTTGTCCTTCTTTCTGAGAGGACACTGCGTAGCGTAGTGACCAAGCTCACCACACATGAAACATTTGATCTTTGAGACATCCTTCTTCTGCATCCTCTGCTCCTGCTGCCCCTTGGGCTTCACCCTACTGTTGCTGCTACCACTTATGGTGCTCTTCACCAAATCGCGCCTCATCTATTTTTGTTGTAAGTCTTCCAAAACTTTCTCCCAATCTGACAAGTGTTCTCTGCTGAGGATGCTCTGGATGAAGACTTGCCACTCTTCGGAAACACTGTTCAAGGAAAATCGAACGAACTTCGTAGACTAAGGTGTAGAACCTACAACTTCTAGTTGATCTAGGCCATCCTGATGTTGCTTGAGGAATGGATCTATGCATTCTCCCTTCTGCATTCTAGTACATTGAAGCTTCTCTTCCAGGTGCATATTTCGTTGCTCGGAAGACCCCTTGTACAGTGTGGCCAATGCATCCCACATTTCTTTGGCTGCTCCTTTGCCTGCTATGTGAGATACAACATGATCTCTCACTTTGTTGAGGATCAATCTCTTTGCCTTTGCCATATCCATCTTGTAAGCTTTCAATGGATTCGGATCTGCGTTGACAACTACGCATTGACAACTACCACATTATTGATGAGGGTTTTAAGATCGTGCTCATCCAGAAGGAAGGAGACCATTTCCTTCCAAATCACATAGTTGGACGCACCCTCCAATCGATCTTGATCTCTAAACCCGATCGATGCCATCTCGCCAAATAGATGTCGAACTGCTCCTCTCCTTTGCATAGCTGCTGACTAGCTCTACACACTCCTTGCTGGAATAAGTAGATCTATTGCAGAGCATTGAGAAATCGAATTCCTTGGCTTGGAATTCTCTAAGGAAGAAATTCCCTCGGTGTGCTCCTTCTTCTCTCTTCTGACGCTTTTTTGCACTAGCAAACTGCTGCAAAAAATCTGCATCCCAGCTGAAGAACTGCTATGTGTTGAAGCTGCTGCATTGTTCCCTCTGTCATTGACAAATCTCGATCTGGAAAATCTTCCTCTCTGTCGACTCACTCAAAGAGGGATTTTTCCTTGAAAATCTTGCCCTCCTGGCACTGGACTACGCAACTCCTCTGGGGTTTTTATCTGCTGCCTACACAGTTCTTCGATATCTCTCTTTAGCTCTGCTTCTGAGCTCTTCTTGTTTCACCTATGCTCTTATACCATGTCAAAATTCCTAAAACTAGAATCCTATTGCAACAATTGGAAAATGTTCACCTAATTGTTAATTTTAACTTAACAATTTATTTGCCGTTTTCTACCGCAAAATCTGAATACATCACACTGAAACCTACACAAATATAAAAATGTTGCGAAACAAAATACAGTGTAGCAAAGAAATAAACACAATCGACACCGTTATTTTTGGACAAATGTCCCCGGAAAAACCCAATGAGGGAAAACTAGTGCAGCAGCTGAGGGTTTGTATTATTATGCTGTAGTTTTTAAATACAAATCTTTGGATGCCTTACTATCTATCTGATACAAAGAATCTAACTCACGAAAAAGATAGTAAGATAACCACACAGTGGTCTGGGAAGATCCGGTACTGATCTGACTGGAGATGAGCCCTCTGCGCTCTCTGCACAACAGTGTGTCACACTTACGCAGTGACTGCGTCACTGTTGGTGGGACTGCGTCACTCCTCCAAGTTGATCTTTTGTTGGCTACAAAATTGATACTCTGACCTCCCGGTCTCACACCCCGACTTCTGGTATTGCATCTCAACTGCTCCTCAACAAATCCTTGGACTCCTTTTGAAGCTTTGCGCTGCCTCTGCGTGGCTCTACGCTGCCCAATGTGGCTCTTCGCTGCCTCTTTTGCACCTCTCTCTGCCTCCTCTGCAATGTATTCACCAGAATAAGAATACTTCCACTGACAAACTATCTCTGCCCCTCACTGCAAGAAATTAGTTCGATCTTCCTTTGGCAATAGCTGCGTTGCTCTCTTGAGAAATCGATCTCTTGATCTCTTTCTCGATGTGTTCTCCCATCGAGCTCATTCTTATAATCTTCTCGTTGAACAATCAACGATCCAGATTAAATCCTAATCAATGGCTTAAATCATGTTGACTCGTTCTTAGTCTTTTTCTAGAAGATTCACACCTAGTTTAATTAAGACCCTTTAATTATTTTAATTTCCTAAGTTTAGACTTAGGCATACATTTTTTTTTTCTAAGTAAGCTTAATTCTATTAACAGAGGAGTAAAATTACAATGTGACCGTAGTCATAGCATCTGCCTGGGAAGAAGCAGAGTTATCATGGAAAACATAAAAGGAGACTGCCCTATGACATGGAAACCAGTCTAGAAGTTTGCCAAAACCAATGCAGGGGAGCATGTGATAATCTTCCTGATGTTGCAGAGTTTGCATAAAGTCAAAAATGAACAAAAACAAGCCAGAATTCCACTTGACCGATTGAACAATCACCATCCCAAAAGTATGAGCCGCAGAGAAAGATAGAAGCACCAAAGAAAGCAGTCTAATCATCAAGAGGTTCTTCCACGATGCAGCACTAACCTGAAGCACGCAGGTCCGTGGCTAGAGCTTCTTCGGAAACAGAAGGGCCAGGGTCAGCCGGCTCCATCACCACCTCAGGAATGGTTCGAGCAAGAGCCTTCGATGACTGCCGCGACGCGCTGCCGATCCCTGCATGAAGGAGCGAAGTCTGGGCGAAGTTCGGGCCAGATCCCGTAGCTTGAGCGGTGGTCTCCTCCGTCTGGGTGTCCTCATGGAATACTACTGTAAAGATGGCAGTGATCCGGGGGCGATTCAGAGCACTGTTGAAAATGAATCGCGCAGAGCCAGTGGTAGGAGGGGGCATGGAAGCTGGAGGATGGGGAGTGTGGGAGCCCCAATGACGAGAATCCAGAGTACTCCATCTCCCACTGCGCGTACGAGGATAATGACCATCCAAACGACCGCTTAAGAGAGCATGCGAGTCAGAGAACGGGCTGGAAGGCGGATTTGAAGGGCGACCTTTGGTGCCGCCTCTGCGGCTTCTCAGTCTGTGCCTCAGCCGAGGCATGAGGGAACCAGAGAGAGGCGGGGCAGTAGCTATGGCCGGGTAGTCCCAATACAACAAGAGGCCAGAAGCCCACGCGAGGTATCTAAAATCCTTCAACCACGAATCCACAAAAGAACTAGAGCTGGGCTTCAAACGAACCTTCCTCTCCCTTTCACGAGAGACAGGCTGCACGATAGAGCCTACGTCTAACAACTGGAGATCAGAATTGAGTCCAGAGACTGAAATGAAAAAGGGTTGGTGTGACCAGAGCACCTCCATGGAATACTTGATGCCATACTGTTTTTTAACCTTCCCGCTCCTGCTGCGAGGAGCCTCCATCCGAACAGGTGCATTGAAGAGAGGTGAGAGCTCCAGCATGTGAAGTCAGAAGCCTGAACGATAACCATGATGCGGAATGCTGAACCCCAAGACACCATACCTTTGAACTGTGCGAGACGTAAATGAGCAAAACCTTTAAGCAGTGGCGTATTAATCTCCATGTCCTGGGTGGGCAGGTGTCGACCCACCTTGCCGCACCCTTGTCCCATCATTTTAATCGCTTGTATGTTCACCCGCATCCGGGGAGACTTAGGCATACATTAAAAATAATGAATTATTTTAATTAAACCGTCTCTGGACGAAATTTCCCAAAACGATTTCTGGGTTTTGGAGAATGCATATCTCGTAGCCTCGTTGCACCTTCTTGAGGCTAGAGCACATCCGATGCTACTAGAAATCAACAGTCGTGCCATTTCTCCGCCACCCGAGAAAACCATGTTATCCCTCATTCATATGTCATGATCATATGTTTGAAGGTGGGCTTCCCGAACCTAAAGGTATGCCTTGTCATTTGGTAATTGAGTATTGCAGTTTACTTATCATGGGAACTCCATGGCATGGATTAATGAAAGAGTGGGCTAGGTGTAAATTTTCATATTCTATGCTTGATGCAACTTTACTTTTATCCCCAATATCAAACAACAATCACATAAACAAGAAAGTAAAATGCTGATAGAACATACCAGTAGATCAACATAAGACAAGCCAAAAATACACTTAACCTGATCAGCAAAATATATGTGTTGTGGTGCGTTACGACGGTCAACAGGATGCTTCAACTAGCAAAGTCTCAATACGGTCAGTCAACTAGAATGTGTCACACAACCCTCTTGGACAACTCTATATCAGTCAACCAAGAGTCAAGAAAAGTCAACGCTGTCCCAGTCAACAGTGAACGCAAAAACAACAGCAACAAAAGTCAATGCAGCCCGGTCAAAGTTAACGTCTAGCCTCGATTTCTATGCCAATAAATTTAGACTGCAGAAATTAGATTTTTGAGAGAGTTTAGGGTCAGTTTGACCATGCGTTGACCAAAGTCAACGCTGGTCAAATCTGCGCTAAAACCCTAGGTCAAAACAGAAATTTCCTTTGTTGAACTTTTCCCATGTGTGAGAGAAGAGCCTCCAAGGTGATCCAACCAATCAGATGATGAGAGAGAAATGTGCAATGATGTGATGGATGAAATGTCCTCCAACGTTGGCCTATATATATCCATCAGTGAGGGTGTGTGACACATCAGCTGGGGCTTCAAGCCTACATTTCAATTCTGGCCAACCTTGCATATAAGTGGATTTAATTCAAAATAAATGTTCTGCTCATCGAATCAAGATGATCTTTAGAACGATCTTGCACCTCTCCGAAGAGGAATCCAATTAAAATATTGGCATCTTCATCTGAGCATCACAACATGGAGTTTGGACCTAGTTGTCCAAAATTAACACTCCCTCTCAACTAGGGAGAACTCCATCCACCTGTGCCATCCAAACATTGTGCGTCATCTGGCTTCTTTATTTCAGAACAAAAGGTGAGTCACGAAGACATCACTCCCGGCTGACAAATTCAGCTCAGAGGTCCAAAACCTCTATCGGACTCAAAGGAGTCACATACTAACCCGAAGTTGGTTTACCTGATCTGAAGTCAGTTGGAGGTCCGAAACCTCATTAGACTTGATCCCAAATCAAGTGGTTCGACATGTGCCATCCTAGACATAGAGAGTACTGCAATCTCTGATGCGTCCATCGGTCTTTGCTACTGGTCTCTAGCTTTTCCCACCTCACTGGCCAAATGAGAGGTACTTCCTATGAGTCCGAGACTCAATGGGTAGGATGCATACGGGGAATAGATCACGAGAGGTGAACCAACTCAATATCATAACGGTGGGGCAAAAGCACACCAACAAGGTTCAGAAAGCTTAGCCCTGTGGTTGCTTATAGCTCTGAGGAGCTATCCCCAAAGCCCCTTGGAGATCCCAGAGCTCATCGTCCAACAGGACCCTCAGCAAAGGGTCGTTCCACGATTCCAAGATTCTCACGGAAGGTTAGGAACTTGACCTTCCCCAAGGGCTTTGTGAGAATATCTGCGACCTGCTTATCAATTCCTATATGATCGAGCCTTACGGTGCCTCGCTATACCATATCCCGGATAAAGTGGTACCTAATATCAATATGCTTGGATCGATCGTGGAAGACGGGATTCTTGGACAACCGAATCCCACTCTGGTTATCATAGAGTATCACGGTGGTATCTAGCACATGCTCGAACAACTCACTGAAGAGCTTTCGCAACCAAACTGCTTCACAACAGGCCATACTTGCTGCAATGTATTTGGCCTCAGCGGTGCTCAAAGCCACCTACTTTTGCTTCCTGCTCATCCATGATATCGAAGCAGACCCAAGTGTGAAGCAACATCTAGATGTGCTCTTGCGATCCACCACACTGCCAGCCCAATCGGCATCAGTATATCTATGGAGTGTCACGCTCCTGGCAGTGTACCTCAACCCATGGTTTATCGTGCCCCAAAGATATCTCAATAGATTCTTATCACCAACCTAGTGAATGTGATGAGGTTCAACCATATGTTGACTGAAAGTGTTCACTGCAAAACATATGTCCAGACAGGTGTTCACTAAGAACATCAGGGCCCCTACGAGTTGACGATACTCAGTAGGATTTGCTAGCAAGGGCCCAGCAGCGCTGCCACTCAACTTCTTACAGTTGAGCTCCATTGGTGTCGACATGGACTTACAATCCACGATTCCAAATCTTTCCAGCAACTTCACAATGTATTTTCCTTGAGAAAGGAAAATCTCGAAAGGTCTCTGCTAGACCTCCAGGCCTAGGAAGTAATGCATCAGTCCTACGTAGCTATCTATCCTCTCGTACCAAGCCCTGGGTGCTTGCTTCAACCCATAGAGGGCTTTCTTCAACCTGCATACATGGGTGTCTCGATCCTGGACTTTGAACCCCAGAGGTTGCTCCCCATACACCTTTTCCTTTATCGCACCATGCTGAAATGCAGTCTTCACATCCATCTGATGAAGATTCCATCCTTACATAGCAGCAAGTGCTATGATAGATCGGATGGTGGTATATCGAGCCACATGTGCAAATATATCGTCATAGTCTACGCCTTTCTTTTGAGAGAAGCCTCGGGCAATGAATCTTCCCTTGAACTTTTCAGCACTACGATCAGATCCATGCTTGATCTTATAGAGCCATTTCGAGGTGACAACTGCTTTGTCCTTCGGTCTCGGAACCACATCCCAGACATCATTCTTCATAATGGACTCATATTCTTCGTGCATAGCACACTTCCAGACTTTATTCTTTACGGCTTCCTCAAAAGATCCAGGCTCAGATTGTACGATTGTACTCATGGCTGCTAGATACCCTTGGTATATATTCGGCTTCTTGCTTTCACAGAATGTCCCCCTTTGGGGCCATATGATTCTCGGCATCCTCGAGAGTGTCCCTGAGCCATGATGGTCTTCTCTTCATTGAAGGAGGTGGATCAATAGGGTCCATCAGTCCTTCAACATCGGGCATCATCTCATCCTTCGGTTCTTCTTGATTTCCAGCCCTTACTTCATGATCTTCCTCAGAGTTTGGAAGATTGATTACTTTCCGCAGGGAAGCATCTTCGTCAAAGGTAACATCGTGGCATATCTCCACTTCCCTTTGACCAGGCACATAAACTCTATAGGCCCTCGAAGTTTTGTCGTGGCCCACAAACATTCCCTTATTCCCAGAATCATCCAGCTTGCTCCTCTTCTCTTTTGGCACATGAAAATAAATGGGACAACCAAAAACTCTAAAATGTGAGATGTCAAGTTTCTTACCAGAGAAAACCTCTTTGGGAGTTTCGGAGTCCAGAGCGGAATGTGGGCATCGATTTTGTATGTACACAGCAGTGTTCACAGCTTCTCCCCACAAAAACTTCGGAAGACCTTGGTCACATAGCATGGCACGAGCAACTTCCACATTGGTCTTGTTCTTTCTTTCAGCAACCCCATTTTGCTCAGGAGTATATACGGTTGTGGTCTCCCTCTTGATGCCAACTTCTTTGCAAAAGTTCTTGAACTCGTTCATCTCATATTCAGTGCCATTATCGGTCCTCAAAATCTTGATCTTCTTCCCTGTTAGATTTTCCACCAAGGCTTTGAAGGTACGGAACCAAATGAAAGCCTCATCCTTCTTCTTCAAGCAGTATATCCAGGTTTTGCGAGAGAAGTCATCTATGAACGTCATATAATAAGAACATGCTCCCAAGGATGTCACAGGCAGCATAGCAGACAAATTAGAATGTATCAATTGCAAGACATCAGATGTCTTTGTGACACTTGAGGGGAAAGGTCCCCTTGTATGCTTTCCTTTGGCACAGCCCTAACATACACCTTTATGATCATTCTTGAATTCAGGTATCCTCGTCACCACTTTCCTTGCTTCGCGAAGGGCTTTGTAATGAAGGTGTCCAAACCTCCAATGCCATAGTTCAGTCTGTCGGATAGTATCACATGTCATCGCTCCCAGTGGACTTCCTCCAACCTGGTAGAGTGTATCAACTCTAAACCCCATCGTGATAGCTTCCTTGAAACTCTTCTTCCAGATACGCACCTTCCCATCAATGAATGCCACATTGAAACCTTTGTCTTCCATGGCCGAAATAGACACAACGTTCTTCTTCAAATCAGGTACGTATAGTACATCTTGTAAGCAAAGGACTTGACCTTGAGACAAGTGGAGGGTCACAGTCCCCGTCCCTTTCACGAGATATGTGGCATTATCTCCAAGGATAATTTTCAGATTAACATCCTTCTCAACCATATCAGAAAGTGCTTCCTTAGACCCAGTGATGTGCCTTGAGGCACCACTATCGATCAACCAGACATCCATAGTGTCGGGTAGAGATGCAATAGAGAGGGCAGATACAAGAATGAATTCATTTCTTTTATCATCGACAACATTAGATTCCTCATACCTAGAATTTCTCGACCTTTTGAAAGGTTGCCCCTTTCCACCAGAGGGAACCTTCCTCTTTCCTTTGAACCTGTTGTTCCTTTGATTGCCATTCCTTCGGTTGTTGTTGTTATCATCATCATCAAAATAATCCTTCTTGAAAGGGCATTCTCTAGCATAGTGGTCGGTCTTGTGACATGTGTAACATTTACCTTTCTTTCCTTGGGCCCTTGCTCTTCCTTTGTTCCTCGTACCACCATTGTTCTTCTTCTTAGCACGAGCAGTGAAGGCAACATTTCCTTCATTTTCATATTCCTTCATCCTTGTCTCTTCTTGTACGCATCTCAATAGTACTTCGTCAAAATCATGTATCACATTGTTATTGTGAATGGTAGTATTGAATACATGCCATTCGGAGGAGAGACCTCCAAGTGCGGTGAGAACCATTTCTTGATCAATTATTGTCTCTCCAATGGCCAGAAGATTATTTCTGATTTCGATCAACTTCAGAAAATATGATTGGACGGATTCATCTCTACCTTTCTTCAGATTCTTCAGTTGGTTCTTGAAGAAAAGGACTTGATTTGCATTAATGGCCTTGAACTTGTTGACCAACTTATCCTACATCTCCTTGGATGTGCCCAGCTCAGAGATGTAGGCTACCAGACTCTTATGAATTGAATCTCGGATCATCAGCTTTGCTTTGATTTCCCCCTTCTTATATTTTGACTTAGTGGCAACAGGTGCAGTGAATGGAGGCTCTTGGATTTTACCCTGTACATAGTCCATGACATCTTGGTTTTCCAACATAAGATCCAAATTCATCTTCCAGGCATGGAAGTCTTCCTTTCGAGTCAATTTGTCATTAGCTTTGAAGCCATTATAGTTTGAGGTACCCATGCTCTTCTTCGGTGATTGCTACAAACTTGGGCTTTGTCTTCACCTCAGCTCTGATACCATGTAAATTTTTGTAGATGTTCTATGCTTGATGCAACGTTACTTTTATTCCCAATATCAAATAGCAATAACATAAACAAGAAAGTAAAACGCTGATAGAACATACAAGTAGATCGACAGAGGAAAAGCCAAAAATACACTTAACTTGATCGGCAAAATATATGTGTTGTGGTGCATTGCAACGGTCAACAGGATGCTTCAACCAGCAAAGTCTCAATATGGTCAACCAACTAGAATGTGTCACACAACCCTCTCGGACAACTCTATATCAATTAACCCAAAGTCAACAAAAGTCAATGCTGTCCCAGTCAATGGTCAACGCAAAAACAACAGCAGCAAAAGTCAATGCAGCCCGGTCAAAGTCAACGTCCATCCTCAATTTCTGTGCCAATAAATGGAGACTGTAGAAATCAAATTTTTGAGAGAGTTTAGGGCCAGTTTGACCATGCATTGACCAAAGTCAACGCTGGTGAAATCTGCGCTAAAACCCTAGTTCAAAACAGAAATTTCCTTCACTGAAATTTTCCCACGTGTGAGAGAAGAGCCTCCAAGGTGATCGTACCAATCAGATGATGAGAGAGAAATGTGTGATGATGTGATGGATGAAATGTCCTCCACTGTTGACCTATATATATCCATCAGTGAGGGTGTGTGGCACATCTGCTGGGGCTTTAAGCCTACATTTCAATTCTGGTCGACCTTGCACATAAGTGGATTTAATTCAAAATAAATGTTCTGCTCATCGGATCAAGATGATCTTTAGATCGATCTTGCACCTCTCCGAAAGAGGAATCCAAAAAAAATATTGGCGTCTTCATCTAAGCATCACACCATGGAGTTTGGACCTAGTTGTCCAAAATTAACACTAGGTTCGTGCTCTTGTCCCCTAGACCTCTTTTGGATGTTACCCTTGGATCCTAGTCTCGTGGGATCTCTTTTATTAACGTTTGGGCTTTAGGGATGGTACTGCATGAGAAACCCTAATTTTGGTTGTGTGGTCCTGCTCCCTCATCCACATATATCACTCCCTTTCTGTTCATTACAACCCCATTCATCATCTCTCCCACCTGGGTCCACATCCCTCCACTAGGTCCACATAAGGTTATCCTCCCCTTCCCCTTGCCCACACCTTGGGTCGGGCCTGAAACGATGCCCTGGAGGTTGATGTAGCTGAAAAGAAAAGTAAAAGCATAATTGGCCACATTCAACAGGAAAATGTACCACAAAATGCAAAAGATGTTCGGGACCAATACATTTAGCACGTGGTCAAAAGCCAATACAAGAGCTCTACCCCATGCCCATGGCCATCACCTTGGTTCCTATTGACCATAGATGAGCCTTCTTTATCATTTAGGAACCCATGATCGTCCCAACCCCTGGTGGGAAATGAACTGCCCTACATTAAAGGGGATATCTACTGCTATACCTTACACATCATGCTCTTATCCCTTGATCCCCAAGCAGTTAATCATAGAAAAATCATAAAAGGCAAAAAGGCATATGAAGAAGGGTGGAAAAATCAAGGTTGGGGTAACTCATGCACCATGATTGCTCCCTCCTATACATTATATACACAGGTGTGGGCTTTCCTTTATTAGCTTCCCTTGTACCCTGACATGTGACCCAATGTTGCCCCTTTCATTCCCTACTCCGTTCCATCACTTTATCACTTGCCACCACCATTTGAAGGATGTACCTTGGACATAATGCCCCCTCTAAAAGTAGAAACCACCTAGTAGGGTACTTGGTTAACCCCCCTTGGAACTTAGAGACATTAACACATGCCAAAGTCCACTATGGAAGGGCATGCCATTATGAAGTTCCCACCTATTGTCCATGGTTTGTAAGCTCTTTAACTCGATTTCTTCAAATGACTTGTTGTACTGGAAAGCAAGGGGACACATTGGATCTTATGCAGGATTGCAAATGGTTTCCATTTTGGGTTTGGTCTCCCTGTATGGGGTCATAACCCTCCATAGGGCTACATTGGCACATGTAGGGTGTGTGTAGAGAGCCATGTGTGTAGAGAGCCATGGGCCTCCACAGCAGTAGATAACATTCCGTGGATCCCCAAAGAGTTTTAGAGATTGTTCAAGATTCACCTATTAGACAAGGAAGATGCACCTGGTTCACCATGCCCAACCGGCCCCACAATTGTACCATGCACTTGGCAGATGACCCAGGACTTGTATGATGATGTGACATTACCTATACCATCATCCGAGCCCTTTCAGATAGTCTACAAGCATCTTCGATCTATTTGGAGACCCATGAGAATGCTTGTGTGCCCCCAGATCCATTGAGAGCACCATAGGATCACTATTTGGAGAACAAGGGACCAACCCCTTATCCACTACTTTTGGAAGTCCTATTTCGCATCATGGCACCTATGGACTTCATCAGGCCTCTTACAAGGACCAACAACATTTATTGTTGATCATTCAACCTCTTGAGAGGCTTATTCTTTTGTTTATGAGCTAGTTTGGTGGGCTTGTCACCAAAATTTAGTTATCTTGTATATTATTTTATTCTAGGGGCTAAAGTAGGCCTAATTAGCTAAATCGAACTTATTAGAAGTGTATAAATACAAGTGATGTGATTTCATTTTAACATCATCACTTGGATTGGACTTGTATCTCTTTAGAGAACTTCGCTATCCTTATTGGAGGATGATTTTTTGGAGCATGGAATGAATTTTGATGTTTGGATCATTTTCTCTTGTCTTGGAGCTTCTTGATTGGCAAAATTTTGATGGTTGGATATACCCTTAATACATGTAAGTGCAATTTAATGCTATTCTTTCTTTCTATTTTTGTCACATGCATTGTTGCTGGGATTTCGCTATACTAGGGCTAATTTACTACATCCATTTATGCGAAGTTGTGGAAAATTTGTTTCTAGATAGTGATGCTTCATGTATCGGCCATGTATTATGAGTGAATGTTCCGAGAGATGCTTCATTGTTGAAATTCATCTTGACAAGCCATCTATTTCGCAAAACGAAGTATAAAGTCCTTGAAGCTTCTTTGGCTGTTGTCCTAATGCCATGCAAGGTTGTCTTTGAGGCCTCCTTGACATAGAAAATTCAATATCCATAGTCATAATTACTCTTGACTCCAAATCTCCCCAAAGGATTAAGCATTGGTCCACCATAAAGGTGATCACCTTAAACCTACTTTCCCACTCCCACTTCTTCTTTTCTAGGTCTAGCCCTCTACGTCTCCTAGGGCATCACTTATCTTGCAAACCACCCACTCAAAAAATTCTATCTCTTGGGATCCTCTACACCTGAGTTTCTCCTAGGCACCCTCCAATTTTGAAGAAATTTCAACGGTGGGATTGTGAGATACCTCAAGCCCCAGCCTCAAGATCAATTTTTTCCCTTGGTTTCCTTGAGCTAGAAACCTCATTGGGATCCTTATATTGCCTTGTATTGAAAATTCATTCTTTGGTCTCTTTCTCCCTCCGGATGGGGTCAAGTATATCATTGGTTGCTAAACCCTACCCACTTGACTTAACTCTGGGTCCACTTGGTCCCATGTGGTCCCATACGCTATTAAGGATAATCCCTCAAAGATCACTTGGAATCCAAACCTTCGCAAGAATTTTAGGGTTTGGGGGCCTCCATTATAAGACACATACCCTAAACCTAAACCTTGAAATTCTCCTTGAGCCATTCCTTGAGAGCCTTCAACCTTGCCTTCCAAAGCAAGCAAGCTATACATTTGAGCTTCTCTTGTGAATAGGCCCCCTAAGATCACCCCTCACCCTATCATTGACCTATTCAATTCGTGGTCCTTATTATATCGGGTCTCCTCTCATTGGTGAAAGTCCGTAAAGATTAGGTAGCCATAGCTGAGGTGACAGTGGGTTATTGCTCAATTGTTGCCCTTGATCTGGTAGTAGCCCTTCAAGGATCCCTTTTAGGACCCTTGCTAGTTTGAGCAGTAACATGTCCCTTAGATTTCTTGGGATATTTTCACCTTAGAAAAGTATCGAAGTGTAATGTCACTTGGGGCTGGTCGAGCTTCATTCTGAAGAAATATCATTGATAACAAAGTGGGAAATTGATGGTGTTAGTGGTCATACAGCCTTTATAGGTTATGATCAAATATAGAAATAAGACGTTTAGGACTCAAAAATAGGATAAGTGGTCCATTCACCTTAAAATTTTTAGTTTTCTATGCTTGATTTTGGAATTTTGGGCCCAATGGTTTTGAGCTGATGTAGAATGCATGGCAGGTCATCTTGAATCATCTGTTGTGGAACTATCAGGTGTTGTATAGAGTTTGAGATTGTGAGAGTTGCAGCATTAGGGAAGAACTTCAAACTTCATCTAGCGCATTGGGTGTGATCCTTAGGCTGGAAAGAAAAGATTTGTGTGAAAGGAGTTTGACTTGTAGACATGATATATGGGATGTGTTGTCGCCTTGCCGCCTACACCTACCTACTAGTTAGTGAGAAAAGCCTTTAACCCCACAAGGTGTGGTTGGTGGCAAGGAATTCAGAGAAGGGATTCTCACCTATTCCTGACTCTCTTCGTTTAAGCTATCTCCTAGGTTAGCTATGGGGGGTGGCCCCTAAAGAAAAACTAAGTTAAAGATGTGAGATTTCTAGGAGAGTTGATAGAGTGAAACTGAATTTACTTATTAAAGATTCATGAGCATTTATGAGCAACTTCGAAATAATAATAACAAACCATTCAACCAGTGCCTTTACAAATAACGTGCTCAAAAGTAAAAATAATGTTCAAAAGAGATGAGAACACAATAATGCTGAAATGGAAACAAAAGATGTTAGCACAAGATAATTGCAAAATAAAATTGATTATGGGATAACCAAATCACAACATTAAAATATATATTGTCATAGTTAGAAACAACTAAAAATTAGAAGCCCCAAGGGTTAGCTCAAGCGGTAGTGAGCCAATACGTGGTCCTCTCTGTTGAGGGAGGTCACGGGTTCGATTCTTGAGTCCTTTGGGGTTAGGCCCCGAAAGTCGGCCGAACGGTTTACCGTGCGTACCATCCAGAAATTCTGGGGAAGTGCGCCCGGGTTTCCCGTGAGCTTTCCACTCGTGAAAAAAACTAAAAATTAGATGCTAAATATGAAATTAAACTTTGTGAATATAGAAAATAAGCATCACAATACTTGCATGAGATCAACAACCATCAAAAGACATGTAAAAAGAAATGTGATGAAGAGTGCTCTTGGTTAATTTTAGTTAAACTATCTCTAAAACAAATATTTCAAATAAACTCTTCAATCCCCATACCTCACCCCTACCCAAATTACGTGGATTTCACAATGACGAGTCAATAGGGGAGTAGAGGGTTCCTAGAGGTCTATACAACCAACTTATGTTGGAGGTAAAGTTTGAATGAGTGTTTTTATGAAATTGATGTTGTTTAATCTCAATTATATGATACATGCAATGTTCTACAAGAGACGAGATAGCGCTTACTTGCAATAATGAACTAAACTTTGAGAGAAAAATAGACTTATGTGTGTTGTAGCATTAAATGGCAAGTGAAATGAAATAAGTTCTCATTAAAAAGTGCTTCAATTTTTCCTCACAATGTATAACATGCATGGACTAAATAGTGAAACATAAACATTAACTTAATGGAATTCAATTTTTCCTCACAATGTATAACATGCATGGACTAAATAGTGAAACATAAACATTAACTTAATGGAACTTGCCAGCCATGTGAATTGCTCACACATGAAAAGAGATTTGCTCAAGTTTGTAGCCTTTGGAGGTCATGCATGTAAGTTTAATTAAACCCAAAATTTAGTGAGATGGATGTAGAGTGCATTAGTTGTTAATTCTTTAGCATACATAAAATGAAAATTAGAAAATGAGTCAATCCACCCAAGAAGTTCCTTCTTCTTCAACCAAGGAAGGGGGATACCATGGGAAAAATATCCCAAACTCCCTCGAGCAAAAAAGATTATTTTATTAGCAATTACAAATGAGGGAAAGAGCCTCTAAGAACGCTGCCCAAAAGGAGGTCCTTTTACGAAGATAAAGCTTGGAAAAGGCTAGATCTCCTCCTCAAAGATGACAACAAAAACTACGGGGAAAACCTTTAGAACATAAATTTTATAAGGCTCCAAGGCCCACGACAAAGATCATGTTGCTGCTGTCCTAAAGGTGCTTACGACCTCCCTAAAATTCACTTTTGAGGTAATGGAAGGCTTTACATGCAAGGAGGATCAATAGTTTTTGGCCATCTTTTCCTCAAACTCCTCGTTGTTCACTCTCAAGCTTATGGGTTGCGAAAGAAAATCAAACGTTAGATTGAAATAAACAAGATCTAAAGTACAAATTAATATACAAAGGCACTAGCCCAAGAAATGGGAGCGAACCCCCATTCTTGCCTAGTCTAGAAAACACTCTTGAAGTAGCAAATATGACTTTAAAACGCTCTACAAAGGGAAATTTTTAGATTTTAAAATTTGATGTAGATGATCAAGTAGCTAGAGAACGAGAAAAACTCCCTCTTGGTATTTCTTTGATGAAAGGCTTGGGGTTGAAAATAGCTGAGTCTTGGATCCCTTTGAATCTAGAAGTGAGTTGGTCTATGTGAGACTTCTACCACGCCTGGATGGATTTCCGTCTGCTCTCGTGCTCCCCCCACCTGCTCCCGTGCTCCCCGACTGCTCCCCGTTGGCAACTGTGCCCCCCACCCCCCCCGACGCCCCTCCGACGGCTCCCCCGCAGCCGCCTCCCCTCCCCCCTCCACGACTGTCCCCGCAGCTGCCTCCCCGATTATCTCTCGCCGGCCTCCCCTTGTCTGCTCCCTGCCTACTCCCGCAACCGCCTTCCCGTCGGATCCCGCAGCTGCCTCCCCGGCTGCTCCCACAACCACCCCCACTGCCGCCTCCCCGACCGCTCTGCCGCTGCCGTCTCCCCCCCTCCCTCGCTGCCACCAGTCCTCCCCCCTGCTGCCTCGACCCTCCCGTAGCTGCAACCGCAACCTCCCGCTGTCTCGGCCCTCCCGCAGCCGCATCCGCAGCTTCCCCCCCCATGGCTGCTGCCTCCGGTAGACGCTCCACCGCGTGACCTGCCCAGCCCCTTCCACCGACCATTCCCCACCCCGTAGCCCCCGTCTGCCACACAATCCGCAGCATTGACGGGAATGAAGGAGAGGAAAGAAAACAAGGACACAGGGGAGGGGCCCAAATTTTCCAACTCCCCGAATTTTAATTTTAATGATAGGGGGCGTCTCAGGTATATTAAACAGTGCCACAACGTGCCGGGAGCTGTGTACAGCCCCATTGACATCGTGCTGGAATCCGACTTTGTCTTTTGGACTTCCCAAATCAAAAAATTGCTGAGGAAAATGGAACTCCTTAAAGCGGAAAATTTCAAGCTCCGCTCTGAGGTGGGCACCTTGTCCAATAGGATCAGGGCGGTCGAGGATGACAACTCATCTCTGAAGAACCGACTACAGGAGTTTGCAACACACTCGGCGGAAGAGGCTCTACAGGCTGAGATCCAGGGTCTTAAGGATAAACAGGAGAAAATCAGGTCAGAGCAGATATCCTTCAAACAGGGAACGGAATCACATATCAACTCATGGGCACAGGTAGTCAGAGGGAAAGAGAAGGCCCCACCTCTCACAGCGGTGGAAGAGGTCGTACAGGCCAAACTTGTGGAAGAAAGGACTAGACAAGCAAGAGAGCTAAACCTCAAAGTAAGGGGCCTTCTTCCCCTCATCTCCTCATCGGACATGCTAGAGCTAGGCCATAATTTCCTCCAGGACACACTGGACATTCCGGATATAACACTGGACAGGGCATGGCTGGGACACGATTCCACTTTCTTTCTCTGATTCCGCAACGCCACGGATAGGCTTCGGGTGCTTCGGGCAAAGCGGAAATTATTCTCCCTTCCAGACAAAGTATTCCTGGACGAGGACCTCACAAGAACACAGGTAGCTGAACTTAAACAGGCCAGAGAACAGATCGCGGCAGTAAGACAGGCAGGAAAGTGGGCAGTCATCAGGAATCTTCGTGCGGTTATTCGAGACTCATTCCCCCCGAGGTGGGCCCCTCGAACTGGTAGCTCCAAATGATGGGCCCGCGTGGAGAGGAGATGGGACACGAGTATTTCAGTACACTGTTGGAACAATAATGGCTCTTTTTGGTCTTCCCCAGGCCTACTGCATGATGCCCTAGCTTCAACAGACATCTTGCTTGTTATTGAGACACACGCGAGTCCTGTCCGCCCTCTCCCGGACATCACAGGGTACCAGTGGTCCTCAGCTTACAGACAGGAGACACGGAGCTCAGGAGGAGTCAGAGGTTCTGGAGGAGTTGCATGCCTCATCAGAGAAGATCTCAGGGATAGAATATCTGTGGTAGCGACTGACGATCATGCCAGATTCATGTGGATCTAGGTCAGGGCCAGCACCCCCCCGCCCACCCCCCCCCCATGAGGGACATCTACATAGCAGTTTGCTACTTCCCCCCCGCTTCCTCTGCCTTTGCCATCCATAGTAGTGACGGCGACCCCTTCACAAACTTATACCTAGACATCACCAAATACTCAACTGTTGGTGACATCATTATCATGGGGGATTTTAATGCTCGTACCAGGGACCTCTAGATACCCATTCATGATCGTACAGAGGATGTCTTCTGCACCCGAGGGATAGATCCAACCTCGGTGAACATGCACCGTACATCAGATGATAGCCATTGACCCATGACAGCCTACGGGAAGCACCTTCTGCAGATGGGGGAGTCTCACGGTATAATCATCCTGAACGACCTCCCTTGCTTTCCCTCCTCCCATTTCTTTACTTGTCGACCCCACCAAGGGGGGGCAAGTGTGGTCGACTACGCTCTTGCCAGCCCCGATCTCCTCCCGCACATTCAAAGCTTCTCTGTCATTCCTATTCCCCTAGCTGATCATGCACTTCTCTCACTCTCTTCAGATCAGCAACACGGGCGAGCCCCCCATCTACAGGGAAGTACCCCACACCCTCTTCAAGTTCGAAGAAGGCGATCCTGATGGCTTCTCCTCTACCATCAGACAAGCACTCCCTCCTTTAGCCCAGTTCACCTCCCTCGGGTCCGCCACCAATAAATACCACTGCCTCTCGTCTACAATATGGGAGGCTGCTCTCCAGTCCTTCCCTTCCTCCACCCACTTCGCCTCTGGGCCCTCTAGACTTGGAGGATGCCCTATGAATAAATGGTATGACCACGAGTGTAAGTCCCTGCATCGGAATCTCCGGTACACCTTCAAGTACGCCCCACCATCTTTCCCTGCTATTCGTTCGGCCTACCGCTGCCTCCTTCGCAGCAAAAAGCGCTATTTTATGCCCCACTAGAGATGGATCCCTTACGATCTTCTTCTCCACTCTCCTAAGAAGTTCTGGAGCACCCTCCTTTCCAGGCGTTCTCCCACCCTTGCGGACCTCGACCCCACCTCCATGTTCTCCCACACCACCAACTTATATGATATCCCTGGGCAACCCCCCACTCATGTCGCCTCCCCCCCAACCACCTGTAACTTCTTCTCCAATAGAGACATCAGAGAGGCAATTTGGGCTCTAAATAGTAGCAAAGCCGCAGACGAAGAGGGCTTTCAGGCGGAATTTCTCAAATTTGGGCTTCGTCCTTTGATTGGCTATCTAGCGGATCTTTTCAACTAGGTCATACGGGATGGATTTCTTGTGGAGTGGTCCCATCATATTATCTATCCTATCCATAAAGCAGGGCCTACTTCGGACCCGAACAACTACAGAACAATCATGGTTGGGCACACCTTCTCCAAGTTGTATGCTACCGCCCTCCACAAGGGACTCTCTAGCTTCCTAGAACAGAAGCAACTCAGGGCCAGGGGGAAAGCTGGGTTCAGACCGGATCACCAGACCATCGACCATATCTTCACTCTTCGAGCACTAATCGAGGAGGCCCGGCATAGGTCCTCCAAAGTATACTGCTGCTTTGTGGATTTTAGGAAGGCTTTCGATTCGGTCCCAAGGGAGGACCTTTTTTCAGAGATTGAAAGAGATTGGCATCTCTTCGACTCTTTTGACTGCTATTATGCGTCTCTACGAGTCCACACTTGGACGTCTCCGCATAGTTGGAGGGATGTCGGAGTTTATCCGAAGCACTATTGGAGTCAAGCAGGGGTGCCCGCTTTCCCCCACTCTGTTTGGGATCTACATCGATGAGCTGGAATCCTTTCTCCGAGATCATATCCAGGAGTCCGATGGGTGCCTGCTCCACCAAATCCTGATCTCCATTCTACTTTTCATAGATGATATTGCCCTCCTGGCCTCCTCTCCGGAGGGGCTACAGAGACAGATTGATGCTCTTGCTGCTTTCTGTGACCTTCGGCACTTAACGGTGAACCTGAGCAAAACCAAAGTTATAATCTTCAATGGGACGAAGAAATCTTCGAGTTTCCACTTTCTATTCAAAGGGGAAGAAATCGAGATCGTCAGTAGTTACACCTACTTGGGAGTTCAGTGCTCAGGTCCCCGTTTCAGCCTTCGGCGAGCCCTCCAGCCCAGGATAAAAAAAGGGTACGGATCCTTGGCCCTTATAGAGAGACAGTGTTTCCGCCACCATTTCCAGGATATTCCATCCAAGATGAACCTCATGGATACCTTGATCCGCCCCACCGTGCTTTATGGATCAGAGGTCTGGGGCCCCTCGCTACTGGATTCACATTGGGCCTCGATTGAGCGAGTCCAGACTCTTCTCCTACGTCGCTTCATTCGGTGCAAGCAGACAGTCCCTCATAACATCATCCTAGCAGAGTTCAGAGCCAAACCCTTCCGATTGGAGGCAATCTTCAGGATAGTCTCTTATCTTCATCGGATCCGTGGCTTGGCAGACACGAGAGAGGGGAAAAATAGATATCCATACTTGGCCTACTGTTCATCGGAGAACATCGCTCATAACCGGACTAGCCGCACCAAGTGCTGGTTCACAGGGATGACAGAACTCCTTGGTCTTATCGGTATCCAGCCAGATCATCTCCCCCCCTTCCAGTATTCACTGAATGCCCCGGGGCACCTTCTCCCAAATCAGTAGGAACTTAACAAAATAATCAGGGAGGCAATCTACAGGCAGTATATTCAGACCACATGGGTCAATCCTCCAAGCGGTCTGCGCCCAAAAATAGCCTTTTACACGGAACACTTTTTGGAGATCAGAGATGGGCTCATCACTCGACCCCCGTACACCCTCCAACATTGGACGCATGCCATTAGGATCCCCCTGGGGCAGCTCAGAGTGGGGTCGCACAGGCTTCGGGTGGAAATAGACCACCACATTGACAGAACGGAGAGGATCTGTCAGCTTTGCCACTTACAGGAGGTGGAAACTGAATCACACTTCATCTTCAGATGCCCGGTATACTATGAGATCCGCGAGGGCTTCTACTGCTTATTCAGAGGCCCTCAGAACCTGACCAGTTTCTTCAGATACTCGGACCAGCGATGCTTGGCTGTCTACTTTCAAGAGACTTTTAGATACCGCTCGACCCTACTCCAGCCTCCTTCTACTTCGGCCACCACTCAGAGGATCACAGAGTTCTTCAGAATTCTTTCAGCACCACAGGGCATCAAGAGAACTTCCGATCATTCCAGAGATCATGACTCCAGATCAGTGCGGATCCGGGATTCTTTCCCCACCAGAACACCTCTTCGGCGTTCTAGGACCAGACACCCCCCTCCACCCAGGGGGCGCCCCAAATCCTCTAGGCAACAAAGTTTACAGTCCAGGCCCAACTCCTCTTCAAGGCAGCAAACATTGACAAGTTTTGTTCAACCCTCTTCTATCGGCCTCAGATGATAGGAGAAGGAGTTTGTGTTCAGTCAGGAGGCCCATCCTTCTCCTCCGACACTTCTTCATCAGGACAGCTCATTGCCATGGTCTATCGAGCAGTCAGCTTTCTAGTATTACTTTGTAGCTTTGTATTTCCCGCCTTTATGTTGAAAGGGCACTGTTTGTTCCACTTGCTAGTGTGATGAAATCATTGTAACCAGCAGTCCCATTGACCTTTTTATGGTCATTCGACGGACATTAATAAAATTATCTTATCTTATCTTATCTTATCTACACACTTGAACAAATATCAGTTTGCAAAATGACTAGAGCATCATAATGAATAAGATAAACCAAACATTTCTCTGAAAATGACTTGGAAAGCTTATTTCTAGAATACTATTCTAAATCATTGATGCATGCAAGATGGCTTGCATGTATCAATCCAAGCTAGATGGAAAATATAAACTAACACTGATCAAACATGTAAACGAATTCAAACATAATAGCAATAATATGGAAAGAAATCACCTGATAACGCCAAGAGAACATCTTCTAAATAGCCCCAAAGTCTTGATTTTATTGATATGCAAAAATGGCAGAGTTTTCTCAAGCCCAATAGCTCATAACATGATAGAATACAATAGACCACGACTTTGTTATATAGAGATTCGAGAGCAATTCCCTAGGACGAATTGTAAATTTTTGTAGATGTTCTATGCTTGATGCAACTTTACTTTTTATCCCAATATCAGTTAGCAATCACATAAACAAGAAAGTAAAATGCTGATGGAACATACTCGTAGAGCGACAGAAGAAAAGCCAAAATATATAAGTGTGTTGGTGCGTTACAGCGGTCAGCAGGATGCTTCAACCAGCAAAGTATCAATACGGTCAGCCAACCAGAAGTGTCACACAACCCTCTAGAACAGCCAGATCAGTAAACCCCAAAAGTCAACGCCGTCAGTCAACGGTCAACGCAAACAACAGAAGCAGCAAGGTCAACGCAGCCAAGTCAAAGTCAACGTCTAGCCTTGGGAATTGTGCCAAAAAAATGCGGACTGAGGAAATCGAAAAATTTGGAGAGTTTTAGGTCAATTTGACCATGCGTTGACTAAAGTCAACGCTGGTCAATGCTGCGGTAGAAACCCTAGGCCAAAAACAAAAGTCTCTCCTTGCTGCAATTTCCCACGTGTGAAGAGAAGAGCCTCCAAGGTGATCGAACCAATCAAATGAGGAGAGAGAAATGTGTGAGGATGTGATGAGTGAAAATGTCCTCCAACGTTGACCAATTTATATCCATCAATGAGTGTGTGTGACACAACTGCTGGGGCTCCAAACCTTCAGGCCAACTTGCGCATATTTTGAATAAATTCAAAATAAATGTTTGGCTCATCAGATCAAGATGATCTTTAGATCGATCTTGCACCTCTCCGAAAGAGGAGTCCAATAAAAATATTGGCATCTTCATTTGAGCATCACAACATGGAGTTTGGACTTAGTTGTCCAAAATTAACACTCCCTCTCAACTAGGGAGAACTCCATCCACCTGTGCAATCTAAACATCGTGCGTCATCCCGCTGTAACTTGCTTTGCGGGCTTCTTTATTTCAGAACAATGGTGGGTCAGTCACAAAGACATCATCCTCGGCTGACAGATTCAACCCAGAGGTCCGAAACCTTTATAGGACTCAAAAAGAGTCACATACCAACCCGATGTTGGTTTATCTGACCCAAAGTTAGTAGGAGGTCCGAAACCTCACTATACTTGATCCCAGATCAAGTGGTTGGACCGTGCCATCCTAGATAGAGAGTACGACAATCTTTGATGCGTCCATCAGTCTTTGCTACTAGTCTTTAGCTTTTCCCACCTCACTGGCCAAATGAGAGGTACTTCCCATGAGTCCAGGACTCAAATGGGTAGGATGCATACAGGGCACAGATCACGAGAGGTGAACCAACTCAATCATCATAACGATGGGGCAGAAGCACACCAACAAGGTTCGACAAGCCTAGCCCTGTGGTTGCTTATAGCTCCGAGAAGTTATCCCCAAAGCCCTAGAGCTCCAAGAGCTCCTCGTCCAATAGGACCCTCAACATAGGGTCGTTCCACGATACCAAGATTTTCACGGAAGGTTAGGAGCTTGACCTTCCCCAAGGGCTTTGTGAGAATATCCGCGACCTGTTCATCAGTTCCTATATGATCGAGCCTTACGGCGCCTCGCTGTACCATATCCCGGATAAAGTGGTACTTGATATCTATATGCTTGGATCGATCGTGGAACACAAGATTCTAGGACAACCGAATCCGACTCTGGTTATCACAGAGTATCACGGTGGTATCTAGCACATGCCCGAATAGCTCACTGAAGAGCTTTCGCAACCAAACTGCTTCACAATAGGCCATACTCGCTGCAATGTATTCGGCCTTCGCGGTACTCAGAGCCACCGACTTCTGCTTCCTGGTCATCCATGATATCGAAGCAAATCCAAGAGTGAAGCAACATCCCGATGTGCTCTTACGATCCACCACACTGCCAGCCCAATCAACATCAGTATATCCATGGAGTGTCACGCTCCCGGCAACATATCTCAGCCCATGGTTTATCGTGCCCCGAAGATATCTCAACAGATTCTTGGCACCAACCTAGTGAATTTGATGAGGCTCAACCATATGTTGACTCAAAGTGTTCACTGCAAAACATATGTCCGAACGAGTGTTCACTAAGAAGATCAGGGCCCCCACGAGTTGACGATACTCAGTAGGATTTGCTAGCACAGGCACAGCAGCGCTGCCACTCAACTTCTTAAAGTTGAGCTCCATCAGTGTCGACACAGACTTAGTCCACTATTCCAAATTTTTCCAGAAGCTTCACAATATATTTTCCTTGAGAAAGGAAAAGCTCGCCAAGTCTCTGCCAGACCTCCAGGCCTAGGAAGTAGTGCATCAGTCCTAGGTCCTTCATTTTGAACTCAACAGCGAGCTCCCTCTTATATGAATGAGAGGGTGAGCACCTGTCAGGAAGAGGTTGTCCACATACAACACTAGAATGAGAGGCTTTTCTCTATCAACCTTGAAGTAAAGGTTTGGATCAACATTACTACAAGTGAAGCCCAACTTCATCAGGTAGCTATCTATCCTCTCGTACCAACCCCTGGGTGCTTGCTTCAACCCATAGAGGGATTTCTTCAACCTGCAAACATGGGTGTCTCGATCTTGGACTTCGAACCCCAAAGGTTGCTCCATATACACCTCTTCCTTTATCGCACCATGCAGAAATGCGGTCTTCACATCCATCTGATGAAGACTCCATCCTTGCATAGCAGCAAGGGCTATGATAGATCGGATGGTGGTATATCGGGCCACAGGTGCAAATATATCATCATAGTCTATACCTTCCTTTTGAGAGAAACCATGGGCAACGAATCTTGCCTCTAACTTTTCAGCGCTTTAATTAGATCCATGCTTGATCTTGTAGAGCCATTTCGAGGTGACAACTGCTTTGTCCTCTGATCTTGGAAGCACATCCGAGATGTCATTCTTCATAATGGACTCATATTCTTCGTGCATAGCATCCTTCCAGACTTGATGCTTTACGACTTCCTCAAAAGATCTAGGCTCAGATTGTACAATAGTACTCGTGGCTGCTAGATACCCTTGGTATCTATTTGGCTTCTTTCTTTCACGGAATGTCCCCCTTGGGGCCATATGTCCCTCGGCATCCTCGAGGGTGTCCTTGAGCCATGATGGTCTCTTCTTCATTGAAGGAGGTGGATCAATTGGGTCCATCGGTCCTTTAGTATTGGGCATCGTCTCATCCTTCTGTTCTTCTTGAATTCCAGGCCTTTCTTCATGATATTCCTCAGATCTCGGAAGATTGACTACTTTCCTCAAGGAAGCATCTTCGTCAAAGGTAACGTCATGGCATATCTCCACTTCCCTTTAAATAGGCACATAAACTCTATAGGCCTTCGAAGTTTTGCTGTAGCCCACAAACATTCCCTTTTTCCTAGAAGCATCCAGCTTGCTCCTCTTCTCATTCGGTACATGAAAATAAACAGGACATCCAAAAACTCTAAAATGTGAGACGTCAGGTTTCTTACCAGAGAAAATCTCTTTGGAGTCTAGAGCGTCTCCCCACAGAAACTTCGGTAGACCTTGGTCACATAGCATGGGATGGGCAGCTTCCACAATGGTCCTATTCTTTTGTTCAGAAATGCCATTCTACTCAGGACTATAGAGAGTTGTGGTCTCCCTCTTCATGCCAGCTTTTCTGCAAAAGTTCTTAAACTCGTTCGTCTCAATTCAGTGCCATTATCGGTCTAGAATATCTTGATCTTCTTCCCTGTCAGATTTTCCACCAGGGCTTTGAAGGTACGGAACCACATGAAAGCTTCATCCTTCTTTTTCAAGAAGTATATCCAGGTTTTGCAAGAGAAGTCATCTGTGAACATCATATAATAAGAACATCCTCCCAAGGATGTCACCGGTAGCATACTAGACAGATCAAAATGTACTAATTGCAAGACATTAGATGTCTTTGTGACGCTTGAGGGGAAAGGTCTCCTTGTATGCTTTCCTTCGGCACAACCCTGACATAAACCTTCATGATTATTTGTGAACTCG
Source organism: Pinus albicaulis (assembly GCA_034641835.2). Lineage (NCBI taxonomy): Eukaryota > Viridiplantae > Streptophyta > Pinopsida > Pinales > Pinaceae > Pinus > Pinus albicaulis. Next base: position 62,024,694 of record CM076574.1, read on the forward strand.
GGCATCCCTGTCACCACCTTCCTTGCTTCGGGGAGGGCTTTGTAGTGAAAGTGTCCAAACCTCCGATGCCATAGTTCAGTGTGTCAGATAGTATCACACGTCATCGCTCCTAGTGGACTTCCTCCAACCCGGTAGAGTGTATCAACTTTAAACCCAATCGTGATAGCTTCCTTGAAACTATTCTTCCAGATGCGCACCTTCCCATCAATGAATGCCACATTGAAACCTTTGTCTTCCATGGCCGATATAGACACAAGGTTCTTCTTCAAATCAGGTACGGATAGTACATTCTGCAAATGGAGGACTTGACCTTGAGACAAGTGGAGGGTCACAGTCCCTGTCCCTTTCACGAGATATGTGGCATTATCTCCAAGGATAATTTCCAGATTAGTATCCTTCTCAACCATATCAGAAAGTGCTTCCGTGAACCCAGTGATGTGCCTTGAGGCACCACTGTCTATCAACCAGACTTCCATAGTGTAGGGTGGAGATGCAACAGAGAAGGCAGATACAAGAATGAATTCATTTCTTTTATCGACAACATTTGGTTCCTCATACCTAGAATTTCTCAACCTTTTGAAAGGTTGCCCATTTCTGCCGGAGGGAGCCTTCCTCTTCCCCTTGAACCTGTTGTTCCTTTGATTGCCATTCCTTCAGTTGTTGTTGTTGTCATCATCATCAGGAGAATCCTTCTTGAAAGGGCATTCTCTAGCATAGTGACCTGGCCTGTGACAAGTGTAACACTTGCCTTTCTTTCGTTGGGCCCCTACTCTTCCTTTCTTCCTTGGACCACCAGAGTTCTTTTTCTTAGTATGAGCAGCGAAGGCAACATTTCCTTCATTTTCATATTCCTTCATCCTTGTCTCTTCTTGTACGCATCTCGATAGTACTTCGTCAAAATTAGGCATCACATTGTTATTGAGAATCTATGTTGCCAGGAAACGTGGGTGTGGGGACGGGGACGGGGACTGGGACGACACTTTTTGAAACAAGGTGCGTGGGTGCGTCGGGGGTATATACTATATATATATTATATTATATAATATTATATATAAATTATAATTTATATATGTGAATTTGTATAAAACAAGAAAAATAAAATATTTTTGATTTAAAAATTAAAGTTTAAACTTCAAAGATTTAAACATGCACATCATTGAACATTCAACATTCACATAATGATATATATAATATGAATCATGATAATATTAAATAACTTAATAAGTTATAAAAGTCACGATATATGTCCATTTTCATACTACATTCAAAATTTCCCTTAAGGGCAAAGAGTCAAGACATCTCCAAACATGAACTAGGAAATTTCAAAATACTCAAATAAAAATTTAAAATAGTGAACAATGGCTTCCTCAAGCCACATCATCAACGTCCATGTCATCAGCATCGCTTAGATCTTCAGTCAGCATGCTCTCAAGGTAGGAATCGCTCTCATCTTGAGCCTCCTGCTCATCCATAACAGTTGAAGGTAGCTCAATAAGGCCATCTGGTTGTATTTCCTCATCCACACACATAGCATCATCTGTGTATTGGTCCCATCTCTTGAAAGGACCCTCCTTGTACCCAGGGTCTTTTCGAGATATGAGACGAAGTGTGCTATGAATGTACACTAAGTTCTTTGCCTTCTTTGAGCCCAATCTATTTCTTTTTACTGAATGGATAAAGGCATAAGTACTCCAATTCCTCTCGCAAGATGAAGAACTAGCTACCTGGAAAATTAGGGGAAGCCCATTAAATTGATTAAAAATTTAAAAAGAAAAGCTAAAATGAAAATTGAAAATCCAATACAAAAATTTAAATGAGAAATAAGATGAGGAACTCCAAACTAGTTAGTAAGTTACCTGTCCAAGTAACCGTATGGCAAACTGGTGCAACTCAGGAGCATCAACACCATGAAGCCACCACCAATCAATTGGATCCTTCTTCTTGCGTCTATCGGCCAAAGCTGCATATGAACCAAAGACACCTCGACCACGTGAAAATTGGGCAAACTGAGTTCGTATGTCAGAGGCTTCTTCTGTATCACCATAAATTTTCTTTATAGCGGTGAAGAATCCTTTGAACACCTCTCTATCTTGGGAAGGAGGCCTCCTTCTTGTGGTGGGATCATACCATTTTGGATTAACTGCATAAGCTGCCATATGAAGAGGGGTGTTCAATTTATTCCACCGCCCATGTATAAACTCTTTCAGTTGTGGCCACAAAGTAGGATCCTTCCTATTCGTGATGACTTGGATCCTCTCACACATGGAGTCCATGTTCTCATAAATTTCACCTAAACATGGACTATCTGTATCCGCATAGCGGATCATATCACAAATTGGTTCTATAAATTCCACAACAAATTTGGCATCAACCCAAAATTGATCATCCAAAATCAACCTCCTCACCTCCAAAGCTGCATCGGAAGTAGATAACTTCCATTGATCCCACATATCACTGATCATTGTGGCAGATAAAGCCTCCTTCATCTCCACAAGCCTCCTAAGTAAAATGTAATAAGTGGCAAATCTGGTATCTGCAGGTTTAAGAAGCTCCATTTTGGCATGCTTGCGGTAAATGGCTTGTGATTGATGATGGTTGCATATAAAGATTTGAATTTTGCGGCCATTTTCAATGATTGCTCGGATCCATTCAAGTTTCCCAATGTCCTTCAATGCATTATTCAAAGAATGCACTGCACATGGTGTCCAAAAAATATGCCTGCGTACATCAAAGACAAAATTAATTAATAATATTTTTTAAAAATCAAACTTGTAAGTTGTAATCAAAAATAAAAAAATAAATAAAAATTCAAAATGTAATTGAAATTCAATTATTCATGTAATTTAAAAATTGAAACTTGTAGTTGTCACTAACCTATACTCCTTTTGAACCATTGCCCCTGCTGCTTTGCACACTGGCACTGCATCAGTAATAACTTGAACAACATTGGATGGCCCCACCTCTGCAATGGCATCACATAATTGGTCTTTCAAGAACATAGTGTTCTTTTCTTGACCAGAACAATCAATGGCCTTGAGAAAATAAGGACCAGACAAGGAAGAGACAATGATGTTTATCAATGGACGATTCCTACAATCAGTCCATCCATCCATGACAATGGAGCATCCATCTACACTCCAAGACGCTTTCAAGGGTGCCATTGTCTTCTCAAGACGAGCTTTCTCCTTGTCCACCAAGACAGTTTGGAGCTTCTCATAACCAGGGGCTTTATATCCTGGAGGTCCATCATTAATAGCACGAACCATTTGCTCAAAATAAGGTGAACGAGCTGCATTGAAGGGAATGCCACATGCAAGAAAAAATCTTGCTATTGCAAGATCAACACCTTCCCTACCTTTCACATCAAACATGTCATAAAGGCCGCCAACTTTAGGCTTCTTGTGCATGACTGGTAGTGCTTTTTGATGCTCTAGATGGAATATGCTCATCACCAAATTGAACATCATCATCAGATGGTAATTCTTTCTCATTAGACTCATCATCTTCATTGACATCATGATCAACATTACGACATGACTGAGAGGTTGCTTTACCATCAGCCTTTTGTTGCTCTCTTTGTGCATTAAGGAGTCTATTTGCATCATCTGGGTCTCCAGTGCAAGGATCAACACCCTTCCTTGGTATCTTCATGAAATGAGCTTTAACTCGAGTATAACTCCCTTTCCATTCAAGCTTACATAAATTGCATTTTATTGTAGCTGTCCCCCCAGAACCCTTTGGAGGTTTCTGCCTATCCACATATTTCCACAGTGGATATTGTGGATTTGGTGAAGACATTGTTGATTTTGGAAATAATTTAATAAGCCAAATGGCCAAACCTAAAAGCAAAAAAAATAGAAAATTTAAATTAAAAACTGTGAACACTGAAAATTAAAATTTAAAAATCATAGGTTGACAAAGTATTTTATTTCTGCAAGCTGAAATCACTATTTAGTATTATGTTCCTCAGGTCTAAAGCATGCCTCCAAATCAGCTCATTGTGTGACAGATGTGCTGAACAAAATGAATCACAGTAAAGACAATAATGAAGGTGCTAATGCGCAATCCAGTTGTATGGAATGATGAATCTCCTAGCAAGGATCATAATTCTGACAAAAGCTCTTTATGTGATATTATGATAATGATTTTACTGAATGTAAGCAACAATGTAAATTACTGTTGTCAAAGGTTTCCCAAAATGACATGAAAATTGAGAGAGAGAACACTTCTGGCAGCCCTAATCGTTCTCAAATATAATATGAGCCTTGAGGAAGATAACAATAAATTGGTTTTTGAGTGTGAAACTTGTGTGTGACACCAAACTGTTATAATTTCTCTGGTTTGTTTGACGTCTTTTTTTTTAGAGTCGAATACAGGTGTCTTTAGAGGCCAAGTAGGAAAAGCTCTAGTGAGAAGAAGGTCGAGCTTCATGGCTGTCTTGAGGGTTGAATTGCGTCCCTGTAGAGGCCGAGTTTCAAGCCTATCTTAAGGTTGAGTTTCAGTGCTGAATCCTGATGTACAGAGGGCCGATTTAAAAAAAATAAAAAATAAAAAATTACATGTCTACACAGCGCTAAGGACGACGGCGACTGGACGGCTGCTGGACGGCGGGCGACACACGCAGAGGCAGCGGAGGAGGGTGAGGTCGAGGGTGTCGGCGTCGGTTGCAGTCGATAGACTATAGTTCGGTTGCAGACTTGCAGTGGTATAGTCGATGACTCGATAGACAGAGACTATAGTTCGGTTGCAGTGGTATAGTTAATAGTTCTAACTTCTAACAGTTAACTTCTTAGGGTTGGTCGAAGACTTTTAACTTTAAGTTTTAATTTGATTTTTAGTTTTTAAGTTTATGAGTTAGGTTTTAAATTTAAATTTAAATTTTAAAGTTTTAAATTTTAATTTTAATTTTTAATTTTTACGTTTTTATTATTTAATATTTAATAAATTAATTTAAGTTTTGAATTTAAAAAAATAAAAAAATAAAAAAATCGAATAGACTATAGTTAACTTATAAACTATTTAATTTTAATTTTAATAAAAAAATCTTAAATTTTAATTAAAAAAATTTAGATTATAGTTGAATTTTGATTAAAGAATAAAAAAAAATAGCCTAAATTGCCCCCGAAGAACCCGAAAAGAACCCATTTTCGGGGTTCTCCGTCGCTGAAGAACCCTAAAAGAACCCTAAAAGCACCCTAAAAGAACTCGAAGAACCCTAAAAGAACCCTGATTTTGAGTTGGACGTCTCGGGTTCTTCCATGAAGAACTGGGTTCTTCAGGGTTCTTCTGGGAAGAACCCGTCCCAGCACCCGGTACGTGGGGACGGGAATCCGGTGCGGGTGCGGGAACCCTACCCCTGGGTGCGGGTACCTGTGCAACATAGTTGAGAATGGTAGTGTTGAATACATGCCATTTGGATGAGAGATCTCCAACTGTGGTGAGAACCATCTCTCGAGCAGCTATTGTCTCCCCAATAGCCAACAGATTATTCCTGATCTTGGTCAGCTTCAGAAAATATTATTGAACAAACTCATCCTTGCCTTTCTTTAGATTCTTCAATTGGTTCTTGAAGAATAGGACTTGATTTGCATTGTTGGCCTTGAACATGTTGACCAACTTATCATACATCTCCTTGGATGTGCCCAGCTCAGAGATGTAGGCAACCAGACTCTTATGAATTGAGTCCCTTATCATCAGTTTTGCTTTGATTTCCCCCTTCTTGTACGTTGTTTTGGTAGCAACAGTTGCAGCGGATGGAGGCTCTTGAATTTTACCCTGCACATAGTCCATGAAATCTTGGTCTTCTAACAGAAGATCCAATGTCATCTTCTAGGCATGGAAGTCATCCTTCCCAGTCAATTTGTCATCAGCCTTGAAGCCATTGTAGTTAGAGGAACCCATGCTCTTTTTCGGTGATTGCTACAAACTAGGGCTTTGTCTTCACCTTAGCTTCGATACCATGTAAATTTTTGTAGATGTTTTATTCTTGATGCAACTTTACTTTTTATCCCAATATCAGTCAGCAATCACATAAACAAGAAAGTAAAATGCTGATAGAACATACCAATAGATCGACAGAAGACAAGCCAAAATATATAAGTGTGTTGGTGCGTTATGGTGGTCAGTAGGATGCTTCAACCAACAAAGTCTCAATACGGTCAGCCAACTAGAAGTGTCACACAACCCTCTAGGATAGCCAGTCAACACCAAAAGTCAATGCTGTTAGTCAACAGTCAACGCAAATAGCAGTAGCAGCAAGGTAAACGCAGCCAAGTCAAATTCAACATCCAACCTCAAGAATTGTGCCAAAAAATGCGGATTGAGGAAATCAAAAGATTGGGAGAGTTTCAGGTCAATTTGATCATGTGTTGACTAAAGTTAACGCTGGTCAACGCTGCGGTAGAAACCCTAGGCCGAAAACAAAATTTTCTCCTTGCTGCAATTTCCCATGTGTGAAGAGAAGAGCCTCCAAGGTGGTCGAACCGATCAGATGAGGAGAGAGAAATGTGTGAGGATGTGATGAGTGAAAATGTCCTCCAACGTTGACCAATTTATATCCATCAATGAGAGTGTCTGACACAACCGCTGGGGCTCCAAACCTTCAGGCTGACCTGCACATATTTTGAATAAATTCAAAATAAATGTTCTTCTCATCGGATCAAGATAATCTTTAGATTGATCTTGCACCTCTCCGAAAGAGGAGTCCAATAAAAATATTGGCATCTTCATCTGAGCATCACAACATGGAGTTTGGACCTAGTTGTCCAAAATTAACATGAATGCATGTGAGAATTGAACTTGGAGCAAATCCCAAGTAAAGGTAAGCCAAATTCCATATGGAGAAGACTGAGACACACAGAGAAAAATCGAATTTCTTTGTGCACACCAAGGGAAATCGAATTCCCATATGATCCAATGAACTCATCCATAAGACAGGCGAGGTCCCGTGCTACACCAAGTCCACCACTGCAAACTCGAACCAACTGAAACCGTACTTGTAGATGACCCCATTGATCTTCTGCGTAGGTCCTTGAGAACTGCGTGTTTCCTCTGAGTGACTGCGCAGTCTAAGCTCAAAGTATACTATAAATCCTCTGAGTGAAGTGTTGAGTGCTGTCGTACTCCAGATAGCTCGTGAGAAGAGGTCCCCACTTGGTCTTCAGTCAACTGATTCTGTAGAATATTCCTTTTATGCTCAACTACCTTTAATAAATTCTATTTTCCTTGTGTGTAACTGCCGCTTTATCTCTGGGAAATTCGATTTTAAATAAATAAATGATGTATTAATGATGCAATGTGCTCAGTCATCCTCCACATGTCTGTTGACTCAACATTTGACTTAGAATAAGTTCCATGTCATTTTCACGTCATTTTGTCACATGGAATAATTCATTTCTCTTTATTTTATTTAATTCTAGCTTAATTAAATGCCATAATTTTCACTAAACTTTGGAAATGTGGGTTTTGAGTGTCCAAAACTCATTATTAACCCTTCAAAGTGTGTCATAGTAGAAATTTTAGGGTGAGAGGTGTAATTTTGATTACTTATACCCTGTACAACTTTTCTAGACAACACTTATTACAATCCAATTACAATTTTTATTGCAATTTTTGACCTACGGGAAATCTAAAAAATTAAAAAATCACTACCTAGACCTAACCAAATTGCACGAAATTTTTTGTGTGATCTAGTATGGTAATATACATTGACTCTAGACATTAAATGCATTAGGGGTTCAACCTTCAAGTCGTCATCTCGGCTTTGGGGTAATGCAATGAGTGAAAAAACCTAGAAAATTATTCGTTGCTAAAAAGAAGGAATAATTAACCAAGTAAAAAAAAACACTCTAAGGTGTACTCTCTTGCTGATCGAGTCTGAACATCCTAAGCCTGTTACAAACTCAATACTAACTCAAATTTGTCATTACTAGCATCACTTATTACAATTTCCCTATAGGGCGTGGAATTTGGGTACAAGAGAAAGATGATGAGAAATAGAAGTAGAGTTCAAAAAACTCTGTTGAATTGATGATATCTGATGGTACAAATGTCTTCTGGTTCATCCTTGGGCATGGAGTCTTCTCATTATGTTAATTTTGGGCAACTAGGTCCAAACTCCATGTTGTGATGCTCAGATGACGATGCCAATATTTTTATTGGATTCCTTTTTCGAAGAGGTGCAAGATCGATCTAAAGATCATCTTGATCAGATGAGCAAAACATGTATTTTGAATTAGTTCCACATGTGCAAGGTCGGCCTAATTTATCCCACATGCATAAGAGATGTGTCACACACCCCCACAGATGCCTATATATTGGAGAGACTTGGAGTTCATTTTACACACACATTTTGTGGAGGCATTTTCTTCTTTCTTGGATGGTGATGGGGCAGCGTTCTCGATTCTGCGTTTAGGGCTTCTTGGTGCAGCGTCTTGGTGGAGCATTCTTGATGAGACGTCTTGGGGTTGTGTGACATGTGGGAAGCTGACATTATGAAGTCTTTGCTGGTTGAATCATCCTGTTGACTGCCGTAACGCCACCATTTTTTATCTCCATCTTTGGCTTGTCTTCTGTCGATCTATTGGTATGTTCTATTTGCATCTTACTTTCATGTGATTGCCCTAGAAGTCTAATGTAAGTTTGCATCTAGCATAGAACATCTTCAGAATTTAACACATTATCATCAGGTGCCACTCCAGTGGTCAACAGGATGCAAATAGAGTTGATTAGAACTTTTGGACAGAAATTTCTTGGAAATAAGTATTTCATAGTATGTACAATGTAACTTACACATATCTAGTCCATTTTATTTTAGCTAGAAGATAGTTTCAAAGTGGCCATATGACATGAAAGCCTGATTTGAAGAGTCAGGGCATGGTGTGATAGCAATGGTATCATTCGTTATCATATCCATGTTGTATAATTAGATTAAACCTAACGCAGTAGAAAAGTAAAATATAAGGTGGATGGTTAGTGACAGATAGCACTGCAGAATTTAGTCCATTTAAATTACCTTGTGTACTTTTAAAGTCATGGTGCTTGGATAGTTGGATCTCTATCAGAGGTTGGCCAACAAACATAGACTTGCTAAACAGACTTGACAGATGGGATTTATGCTCAATGTAGGGAAAAGGAAGATATCAAGCAGATTTTTTGGGACTGCATTTGAGAAGCAGTTGTGGAACGAGATTCAATAGGCATTCTATGACATCTATTATAGACATGTTCACTGGAGAGGCTCTTTTTGGTATATATGATTCTATATGAAGGTGAATTAGAGCTTTGGTTTCATTTTTGGTGTTAAGTGAGAGCTCTGCAATATGGATATCTGTTGTTTTTATGGCTGACTTAACGACAGTTTTTCACTAAGCTTCACCTTCTTGGGAAATATTTCACATCAACTAACCTAGGGATTCAATTAGAGCTGCTCAGTGTAGAGAGGAAAGGAAAGTCTTTGCATAGTTTTTGGCTAAGCTCCATCTTTTGGGAAATATTTCACATCAACTAACATAGAGATTCAAATGGAGCTTCTCGGTGTAGAGAGAGAAGGAAAGTCTTTGCCATGCACTTAATTGTGGTTTTATTGATTTTGTATAATCTTTAGTACACGGCTTAACTTTTTCAAAGTGGAAAAAAAAAGAGATTGTGGTGGTACATAATATACTTGGTTAAACTGCAAAATGGTGCCAAGAATTATTCATAATACCTCAAAATGGTCATAGAGAGTTATTTTTCCATTAATTTCTTTTGAGAAGAAGACGCTTATTCAGAAGAAAATGACACTGAAATTTATTGGAATTACAAACTTTGGTCCTATTATTATGCATGAGAATTAAATGGCTAGTGAAAATCCTTAAGGTGTCAAACCAAAACTCATATTTGATATCCATTTCATGTTTAATTCATTGCTTTATATCTCATTTTTTCCTGAACTTTGCTATTTTCTGCTCAAAATTGCTCTTTGTGCTCAATTTTTTCTGTGGGATTATTTTTATAGGTATTGTTGGCCGCATCTCTCCCAGGACATGGGCTGCAGTAGAGACATTCTTAACATCAATAACAAGTGGACAGTATGAAACAATGGCTGTTTCCCTGATTCAAATGGGTGCAACGAATAATGATATAGATGTCAAAAGTTTTGCACTTGACCTGGAAAAGATATTTTCGTCAATACAAGTATGTATGCATGTTTTTTGAACCAGTGTTTTAGTGTAAAAAAATCAATCAACATGTTTTTGATTTAAATTCATTTTTGTCACTCTTCACAGTGAATTACTGTAAAGGACCTATTTTCTTGTGTGTTTAAGACCACATACCTACATTGTTGAATGCAAAGCCATAATTCTCATTACTTGTAGTAGTCGTAAAGAATTGGATTTGTAAGTTATTATGTGTCAAATCCCTTGTAGATAGAATTGAAGTATAGTTACAACTACAAGGTAGGTGTTAAATTATCGGAGGCCTGCTAAAAACTCCTACATCTTGTCATAGTTGGCATACCTTAATGTATTGATCACCAAAAAGTATGAAGTCCAGTCAACATGTTGAATATGGTTTCAATATCTTGGGGCCCAAGTGCTCAAGTTTTCTCATTTCATATTCAAATTCCAATAAGTATGGAACTATGAGAACTGGTACTGTGATAGCATTTCATGTATTTAACTAAGAAATTCTAATGCTCAGTGTTTGAAGTTCGGTTCATGACAATTATTTATCCAATTTTTGCATATGTTTTCAAAGCATTTATCTAACTTTAGTTATCACAACTTTAGGATGCTGTTTCTCATACTTTTCCTGTTCCTGTACCTCACATACCTTCCATTCCATATCTTGTAAGTTACCAAGTATGGATTTAACACCTTGCTTTCAAGGTGTGTGAAGCCTCTGTATAGTCAATAGAGTTTTCACCTGGGGTCATAGTTGAATTTGCAATAAGCCAAAATGTGACTATTGTTTAGTGTATGAAAGATGGCAATTTTTATTGATATGACATCTTCAATTTCTCTCTTTACTTTTACTGTGTCTAACTGTCGCATTACCAACAATCTTTCTTTGGTGTTCTTGTTCCAGTCTTCGAAATTATTATTATTCCTTGACAATTCTTGCAATATAGTAGAAATCAAACATTCAAACTTGACATCTCCAAGAGATAGTGCATCTGTATTTGATTGTTGACTGTTGATTCTCTGCTTCTGTCAAACACCTATTTTGTTATTGTATATCCCTATGTATAGCTGAAATTGTGTATGAATTTACGATAATATTTCAAGCTGGCAGAGAAAGGTCTTGAATTTTACCATGAGTATATGCTGATAATTTTTAGCTGTCATTGACTGGAGCTGCCAAATGATTTTACTAAATACTTTAACAGCAGGGTCATTGGCAATATTAGCCAATTTCCTGCTACATTTTCATACTTGGTTCCTGTTACCCACCAAAAGTAGGTAACCCATGGGAGACAAATTTTATCCTCATTTGTCAGCCAGCCAACAGCCCTATGATGTCCCACAGATAGCTTTAAATCAGAGCTCTCCACTTATGATTCAGTCAGTTCTCTCTACCATTTGGCATGCTTCTTGAAGGAAGGTGGGTCATCTATTGGAAGGGTACATTAACCATTTTTGGAATCTTGTGCTTTCATTTAATGTTTTGGGGCATACTAATATGGATCAAAGGCCAAGCTGGAAGATTGACTGCCCTTGATTGCACCCTTGTTCCCATGCTTCACTTGGTAGGTTATTGTTTGCTGCTAATTCGATGTGACTACCCCTGACTTTGTTCCTTTAATAGGGGAACTAATAGGAGGCACTGATTGAAGTATGCATAATGGGTACTCGTTGGATGTGGAATTAAATTCCACATCCAACGAGTGCCTACACTTGAAATTTGAGTAAACCTATAAGGAGATAAGCCAAAAATACAATAAAAAAGTAGTTTTCTTTTGTTCCCTCCAAAATTCATAACTCTTATTTTATTATGTTAACTATCATTTTAATATTTTTCTTTAGGAGGCCACTTTTGGGCTGAAATTTCCTCTTATGTCACTTTAAACATGTTCCCCACCAAGTACTATCTAAATTTGGCCACTGCATGCATGATGACCAACATCTCCTTATCATATATTGAGTAATGTTGCTCATATTCTTTGAGTTTGCGGCTCTCAAAAGAAATGGGATGGTTATTTTGCATCAATTCGGCTCCTATCCCTGTCCCTGATGCATCACACTCAAGCACAAATGGCCGAGTGAAGTCTGGTAATTCTAGTACAAGACATGAACTAATCACCTGTTTCATCCTCTCAAAGGTTGCCTGTGCCTCCTTTGTCCAACAAAAAGATCCCTTCCTAGTGAGGCATGTAAGAGGTGCTATCAGCTGCAAGTACCCCTTAACAAACTTCCTGCAATATGTGCAAAGACCTAGGAATATTTTCAGTTCTGTCAGATTCTTTGGGGTAGGCCATTAGATGATTGCCCTGATTTTCTCCTAGTGTACCTGGATCCCATTCTCCCCTATCACATTCCCCAAATAAAGCATCTCGGTCATACTCAACTCACATTTGGACTCTTTAGCATAGAGCTATTGTTCCTCCAAAATCCCCAACAACTCTTCCAAAAGCCTAAGATGATCCTCCTAAGTCCTGTTGTAGATGGGTATGTCATCAAAGAAAACCCATAGATACTTTCATAATTGTTTATTGAACACGTGGTTTGTGCAGAACTGAAATGTAGCTTGGGCATTGGTTAGCCCAAATGGCATAACCAAAAACTCATAGTGCCCATAATGGCATTGAAAAGCAGTTTTCTGGATATCCTGTTTCCAAACTCTAATATGATGGTACTAGGTAGCCAGAGCGAAGATCTATCTTCGAGAAGTAACTGGCCCCCTTCAACTCATCCATAAATTCATTAGTCGTCGGGATTGGATACTGGTTCTTAATTGTTTTCTTATTAAGCGTTCGATAAATGATGCACATCCTCAAAATGCCATCTTTCTTTTTGGCCAACACCACTGAAGAAGCAAATGGATTAGAACTAGGACGAATGTGGCCCAGTCTCAACAACTCCTTGATGGCTTTTCCTATTTTGTCCTTGTATACCTTGGGATGGCGATAGGGGTTGGTTATAACTGCTCGTACCCCCTCCTCTAACTCTATAACATGCTCAATCCTTTATCTGAGGGTCTAACTAGAGGAATCTCACAAATATTTTTACGATATTTACATAGTAATACTTGGATATCATTTGGATGTTGTCGAGGCTGATCTAGTGGCTTTGTGTCCATGATATAGCACTCAACTTCCCACTCTATGTCTCCATGCCACAACATTGCCTCCATGCTGTTGAGAATTTGGAGGGCTAGTGCTTAATTCAAAATTCTCTTCTTGATAATTACTTTAGAGATTACTTACTTATGTCTTCCCTTTGTTAGCTTATTTAAATCTTTCATCAAGTCAATTATCAAAAGACACGAGACACAAGAATTAGGCTCCTAAAGCCAAGGCAAAACCTCTCCCTCTTGGAGAGGAAAACCCACGAGAAATTCTTCCTATAGATTTCAAATGACAAGTACCATGACCCAAACTTAGACCCTTAACCTATTTATGCATCCAAGACCTTGTCCTTACTTCTTTGATGTCCTTCAATGCTGGTCCTTCTTCTCTTCACCAAGTTGCATTGTTTTGCACTAGTACTTCCTTTGAACCTTCAGTTGAATCTTCAGTTGATATATATAAGCTGTAATGAGGAAAGTAAATCACAGATTTACTTTCCTTCTTTCTTCTGCTTTCCAATAGCTTCTTCTCTTTGTAGACCACTGTCTCAATGAACTTGAGTTGGATGCCAGTATCACAATTTATCAACAACTTCACTTTAAAATATTCTGCAAGCTATCTTTGAACATATTCGCACTTGAATACTTCTCTTATACTTGGAAAAGTCCGCACTTCAGAATGATCACATGTTCATGCTTATGCCCTTAGACATATCCGCACTTCAGGATGTTCATGTTCAAGTATATAGACAGGTTCACACTTCAGGAATGTGATGTAGCTTCTGGATGATCCGAACAACAACTCCTTATGATACGCACTGCAAAACTTTTGTATATAATGTAAACACTTCTAACTTCGCACTGAAAGCCCATCCAATAAATCCGCAGTGAACCTTACCACAGGAATCCGCAAACTGTTTCAAAGATGACCTGAAACATATCAAAATTCCGCACTGAAGCTTGCTGCACTTCACACTGAACCTACTGCATTTGGCACTCCATTTCCTGCACTTCAAATGTAGAGATGATCCGATATTCTGTATTTTCTGCGAAGGCTACAGGGGTATATATAGTTGTTTGCCCCTGTATATAAGCCGACCTGACTTAGTGAACCAGTGTGACTATTTCGGAGCCGACATGTCCGTTATGAGGCCGACTTCTAATACATCATTTAATCTTATCTTCCAGCGTTTGAGTGAGGGCTGATAGAGCCATTATTCCACGGTTTCTAGGACTAGGTCTTGGAGCATTCTTTGAGACTAGATCCTTCATATATATAGCACTTAATTACATTTATACTTAGAAGACAAAATCCTAGATAGACATCAAGAAGAACTCTATTAACTTATATAATTTCTTGCTCATGAAACCCATGAAGAAGAAGTCTATTAACTTATAATAATTTCTTGCTCATGAAACCCATGAAGCAAGTACAAAATACATTTTATTATATTTGTCTTCTACTTTACATAAATCAATAATTACATAGTCAATATGAAGACTGACCTAGTTACACTTTTCAACACTCCCTCTTAACTAGGGAGGTATTCATACAGGTACATGGTCACTTTCAAACTTAAGAATCTCATAAGAAGAATAAGATTCGTAATCGCATCTGTATAGTATCATATCAACCAACATTGTCCTAGTTCAAGGCCTTGACTAACAACCCCATCTCTCAACGAGACAATGGGCTACAATGTTGGCGAGACACATGACTAATAGACACCATAGTTATTGTCTCTCCAAGGTACATACCCCACCTAGGTGTTCCTAGAGTATGACCTTCTTGGACTATTCTTCTCTTGGGTAGCCAACCCTCAAAGAATATTGGTCCTCGACTACTCTTATCTTGAATGCCCTATCTCATTCTCAAAGAGTATCGAATGCCAGATGATTACCCAATCCTCCATTCTGTCTTCCTGGTGAAGACCAGAATGATGTGTCTATCCATTCTCTTCACATGGCCTTCACTAAGACTTACGGCTGTTAGTCCTGGTCTAGTGCATGACACATGTAATAGAGAATCACATACATCACTCCCTCTCAACACAGGAAGGACATACTTCAAGTTTCTTCCAAGCAAGAAACTTACCACCAGGCTCCCTCTCAACTAGGGTCTTGTAGCAGCAATCCAGCTACTCATGAAGAATTCCTTTCCTCGATGTCATGGATTTCAATATTGAGGAATCTTTAACTTTTGGCTTCATAGGGCACAAATCATCCATCACTTTCAGTCACTAGTCATGTCCACTATCAAAAAGTGATTCATCAATATTTCACATCTAGTCCATCATTATGCCATGCTGCTTTCCTTCGAATCATCTCAAGGATCATACATCCTTTCTCATGATTAGCAACCCTGCACAAAATCATCCAGATAAACATATACATATGAACTTTTAAAACGAAAGTTACCTCAGTGATGATATTTCACTATGACATCTTCCTGTAGGCATCGACATTCTTTATTCAGATTGACACATCTCCTAATGATATGTTTTGTCAAGGGTCTTCTTCTTTACTAGACTTCTGTCAAAGTCTACATATCCTCCCAGGAGATCTCCTAGTCACATCTTCTTGGCCTTCGGATGATAACTGCCTCTTGACATGGTTGCATTTCATGATCTCTTCCTTTCTGCACATTCTTCATTCCAAGGATCTTACAAATTTTCCAATTTCTCGTTATACAACCACCTCATATTCCATGAGGATATATATATGTTGATTTCATTTGTCAGTGCACCAAGAGATCCTCCTTCATAAATCATACTTCTAAATATGGATGTCTATTATCTGCAACCATATGGCATGACTTCACAGCATCCAGTGTCAGCATATAAAAATACACATATGTCATACCTTTATCATTTAAGTCATCCTGTAGCAATTTTTCTAGAATGAAGAGCTTCATTCCCTTCATTGACCTGCTTTATTCATATGTCATCACATCCCAAAATTCTGTTTTCCATGATGACCCTTGATCTTGATGGCTGCCTTCAATCAGTATTGTTATCAGAGAGGTTTTCCCCGGAGTTGCTACACCAAGAGCTCCTACCATGCTTTATCATGATGCTATAATATACATTGCTTCCTATCATACTATTTTACAACCAACATAAATCACTTAAAGGAGAAGATGATCCTAATCATAGTTGAGATCCCTCGCTTCTTCTTTCTTAAATTTCTTTGCATCAGGTTCTTCTCTTATATCTGAGACATGGGCTTCTTCCTTTTTCCTCTTGTCCTTTCTAAATTTAGGACAATCTCATTTATAATGCCCAATATCATTACATACAAAGCATCGTGCTTTGTCCACATTTCTCTTCTTATTTTGAGGACCAAATTTACTGAATCTTCCTTTCTTCTCGGACATGGCGATAAAGGCTTGATTCTCTTCTCTTGATCCTTCTTTCAATCTTGATTCTTCTATCTTACCTAGACTTTGGAATGGCATGGCTCCTTCTCTCCCATCTAGTCTGGAAGTGGAACCTCTCCATTCTTTCGGTAAGACATTTTGTACCATAGTGAGTATTTCTCTATCAGACATTACTTCTCCCAACTTTAGTAGTTGTTCTTGTATTGCGAAAATCTCCATCAGATATGGAATTATTCCTTCCTTTGACATTCTCAATATGTATAGTTTTTGTCTCAGGGGTATTATTTCCTTTGTAGAACCTTTCGAGAACAATTCCACCAATTTATCATATATTTCTTTTGAGAATTCTAGCTTTGATACATAGGGAATGAGAGAGTCTTTTATGGGTTCTATAAGAATCTTTTGGGCTCTTATGTCTGCCTGCATGTATTTGATATATGCTAGAATGTCTTCTTTTGAAGTTTGAATTGTAGATCCTTCTATGAAGCCCATAACTTCATTTTCAATTAGCGTCAGATCTGTCCTTTTCTTCCATGCATTGACGTTTGATAACCCAAACAATTTTTTGCTCTCTATACAATAAGTCATTTTGACAGATTTAGATGAAGTCATAGATACTTACTTGAGTGAGTGACTTTCTCCTTCAGCAGCTTCCTTGATGATGACGAAGAGGTTAGGAACTTCTTCTAAGATAGAAATCTTCAATCTAGGAGATCTTGGATCCTTGATGGTAAATGATGTCTTCAAAAGATGATGTCCTATTCTACCACTATCTTGAATGTAAATCTTTGATGGCAAAGATTATTTTCTTGAAAAGATGATCCTTTGAAGATCTTGAGAGTCTTCCTTACAAACTGATTTGACTCTTCACCCAAACTTTGATTTTTTCTTCCTGGAGTGTCTCTTTGTCAAGCAGCGCTTGAGTTCAACACCTTAGCACTGATACCATGTTGAGAATTTGGAGGGCTAGTGATTAACTCAAAATTCTCTTCTTGATAATTACTTGCGAGATTACTTGAGTTACTTATGTCTTCCCTTTGTTAGCTTATTTAAATCTTTCATCAAGTCAATTATGAAAAGACACAAGACACAAGAATTAGGCTCCTAGAGCCAGGGAAAAGCCTCTCCCTCTTGGAGAGGAAAACCCACAAGAAATTCTTCTTATAGATTTCAGATGACAAGTACCATGACCTAGACTTAGACCCTTGACCTATTTATGCATCCAAGACCTTGTCCTTACTTCTTTTATGTCCTTCAATGCTGGTCCTTCTTCTCTTCACCAAGTTGCATTGTTCTACATTAGTACTTCCTTTGAACCTTTAGTTGAATCTTCAATTGATATATAAGCTGTAATGAGGAAGGTAAATCACAGATTTACTTTCCTTCTTTCTTCTGCTTTCCAATAGCTTCTTCTCTTTGTAGACCACTGTCTCAATGAACTTGAGTTGGATGCCAGTATCACAATTTATCAACAACTTCACTTTAGAATATTCTGCAAGCTATTTTTGAACAGATCTGCACTTGAATACTTATCTTATACTTGGACAGGTCCGCACTTCAGAATGATCACATGTTCACTCTTATACCCTTAGACAGATCCACACTTCAGGATGTTCATGTTCAAGCATATAGACAGGTTTGCACTTCAGGAATGTGCTGTAGCTTCTGGATGATCTGAACAACAACACCTTATGATCCGCACTGCATCACTTTTTTATATAATGTAAACACTTCAAACTTCGCATTGAAAGCCCATCCAATAAATCCGCAGTGAACCTTACCACAGGAATCCGCAAACTGTTTAAGAGATGACCTAAAACATATCAAAATTCCGCACTGAAGCTTTTTGCACTTTGCATTGAACCTACTGCACTTGGCACTGCATTTCCTGCACTTTAGATGCAGAGATGATCCGAAATTCTGTATTTTCTGCGAAGGCTACAGGGGTATATATAGTTGTTTTCCCCTGTATATAAGTCGACCTGACTTGGTGAACTGGTGTGACTATTTGGGAGCCGACATGTCTGTTATGAGGCCAACTTCTAATACATCATTTAATCTTATCTTCCAGCGTTTGAGTGAGGGCTGATAGAGCCATTCTTCCACGGTTTCTAGGTCTAGGTCTTGGAGCTTTCTTTGAGACTAGATCTTTCATATATATATATAGCACAAAATTACATTTATACTTAGAAGACAAAATCCTAGATAGACATCAAGAAGAAGTCTATTAACTTATAATAATTTCTTTCTCATGGAACCCATGAAGCAAGTAAAAAATACATTTTATTATCTGTGTCTTCTATTTTACATAAATCAATAATTACATAGTCAATATGAAGACTGACCTAGTTAAACTTTTCAACGCATGCTTTGACACGACAGTAATCTTGGGTGGATATTGATGCATGGCCCACAAAACAACCTTTTTGCCTTCATGGTTTGGGAACTCCATCTCCATCCTCTGAGCTGTAGAGATCTCTCGATGGAATAAAGCCATTATACTCCAAGTACCACATTGGTATTTGGTACGCCCACTGCAAAGAAATCATTTGGCAATGTGTAATTCCCCATGGTTATTTTCAACTTGGGGATCCATCTAGTGACCACCCTGTATGACCACAGTGAAATCATCAAACTCCTATGTCAGAATCTCCCACTGATCCACCATAGATGCATGTATAATGTCGTGGGATGCCCCACCACCAATCAACACTGTCACCTTTTGTCCCAACAAAACCCCCTTGACTCTAAACACATAGTACCTGGGAAATACTGACATGGATGCAATAGCGGGGCATTTAGGCCTAGCCTGTGATGTCTCCTCACCTGTTGCCATATATCCCTGTTCTTGTATCTGTCCCTCACACCACTCCTCATCCTCCTCATCACTGTTACCATCTGAGTAGACCTCAATGTAGTGTGCCTTGCCCGATTTGTCCTTCTTTACGCATCTGTATCTTAGCGACAAAGGCTCCTGGCAACTAAAATAAAGCTTCTTCTTCCTCAACTCCTTCTGGGTCTCCTCATCCAGCTTTGATTTCGCTATGTACTCCCTTTGAAAGGGTTTAGCCTCTTTGTTCTTTTGAGGAAATGATCATTTGGGAGGAAATTCGCTCCTAGGAACAATACCCTGCATACCTATGTCTCTACAAACTGCATCCTGTAGAGCGACAGGCTTATAAGCCTTAACCCAACCACGTAGAGGATTAGATAGCCCCTCAACAAACAACATCACCAACTGTGCATCAGATATGTTGGTGGCCATAACTGCGATCCTTTGAAACTTTGAGATATATGTCACTAGACTGCCAATCTACTTGAGCTGTGCTAGCTCTCTAAAACGAATCTCTGGGTCCTTCTTGTCTAAGCACTCCATTTGTCTTTGAGTAAACTCGGAATATGAAGTTATGTCGGCATGACCCAAAGTCACTAACCCATGGTACCGCCACTCATGGGCATCACCATCTAAATGTAACATATCCAGCTTAATGGCATTAGCCTCTGTCATTTGATGTAGATGGAAGTATGTGTCTAGACTCTAGATTTTGAACCCATGATCTAGTTGAACATTTTGATGATCCATCTAAACACGAGATGGTCACTTTCCCCGGTGTCTTATGAAGCTTATGGTTCTGCATCATAGCCTTCTTAGCTCGTTTAGGTTTGTTTCTCATCTTGAGGTTGCAGAAGTCTATGAAATTCATGACAACTTGAAAGTCTCGTCCCAACCTCCTATACTACAAATATTCCCCAAATGGTATAGTCGGATAAGTCTGCTCCACTTGGCTAGTTGTTGTCTCATTTAGAAATTGTGGCATAGCGGGTCTAGATGACTTGCTATATATGTGTGGGCGGCTTTGCATGGTTGTGCATACCTGGATGCCTTCTCCACTAGTAGACCCTTCACCATTAATAGTGTTGGAAAATCAAGGGTTTTGCAGATTATCGTTGAGTTTCCTTACTTGATAATTACTTGTGATGTTAGTTTGCCTTTTATTACTTATTATTCTTGGTTCATGAAGTAATTACCAAAACAATGAAGATCATAATGAGACAAATTACACATGATTTAGGCTCCAAGCTAGGGCACAACCCCTCCAAGGGGAAAACCCAGAAAGAATGCTTCTCTTCTTATAGAACCTTCTTACAATGAGACTTCCAAGACCCAAAAACTAAATCCCAAAATCCTCCAAAGCACCAAGTCAACCCCTTAGCAAGATCTCTCCAAGGCAGCTTCAAAACTTCGACCTTTTGCAACTTCGCTCTAGAATTTTGGCCCTACAACAACTCCTCAGAATTTTGGCCCTACAATTTCGGCCTCCTGCAATTGGCAGCGACACAGAAACCTTAACTTCGCATGTGTGGGAAGAGAGAAAGAGAGAGATTATCCCAAGAAACTTCGATTCTTCCTTCTTTTCTTTGTCATTCTAGCTCCTTTTCTCCTTTGCTATAGTAGATCGAACTTGTGATGAATGAATGCTCCAAATGAGATCGAGGTCCTTGTATTTATAGCCTTCTTGACAGGTGGAATAGACCTCCCTTAGACGACTTGTCCTTGACTGGGGCCGATTTGGTCTTGGAGGAATAAATAGCTTTTTCTTGACAAAAATAAATATTTTCTTTTGTTACAACGAGTCCAAATGGGACTATAATACATGGGATAAATTCTTCTTTGTCCTAGAAATACCTAGAAAGACCTAGAAGCATGAAGAACATGCTTTAACCTAGACTTGAGCATGAAACCCATGCTTTAAATAAAATAAAATTATTTTCTTTCTTTATACAAAATATACAATGTCATGTTTACAAAAAGGTCATTATGAAGACCGAACCTAGTTACAATTTCCAACACTCACCCTTAACTAGGGAGGTATTCATAATCCCATCATGAAGTACAAGGAATCTTATCCTTGAAGCATTCTCATAAGAAGAGTCAGATTGATAAGCCATCTGTCAGGCATTTGTATCACAACCAACATTGTCATTGAAGGCCTTAACTAGACATCATGCTGGGAGGCTTTACGTCAGCTGTCATCACAACCTCTAAGGTGTGAAAATTCCAAGTCCTAGATCTGGAATCCTGCTGCAACATACTGAATTACTTCTCCTACTTGTAAATTACATTAACAAATTATTTTGCAGATTACTTCTGAAAACATTGAAGCAATTACTGAAGCAACCTTGACTTAATTAATTTAGATGTGGAAACAGGAAACATGGAAAAAGAAATAACACACACAGGACGTTGTTATTTTTGGACAAATGTCCCCAGAAAAACCCAATGCCGGAAAACCGGTGCAACTAATTTGAGGTTTTTATTATTAAGCAATAGTTATATCTGAATACATCTCTGATTGTCTCAGTGGACAAATTAGTTACATAGAATACTGATAGAGAAAAATAGTGAGTTTACCTCACTCTTCAAGTCTCGGCTGATATGGTAGCTGAATTGATTAAACCCCAACACCCTTTGCGTTGCTCTGCGCAGTAGCTGCGTAGGCCTGTGTGGGGACTGCTTTGAAACTGCGTCACCTCCTTTGTGTGATCTTTCAACCCTTATGAAAATCGTTCCCAAGCCTCTTGGCTCAAAATCTCGATTTTCAAGCTGAAACTCGGACTTTTACTTAGAAATTGCGCTGCCTCTGCGTGTGGCCTTCGTGGTCGTGCATCACCCCTTTTGGGTGCTGTGTCACCCTCTTTAGGCTCTACGCTGCTTCCTCTTTGTCTTTTTCTACCTCTCTGCTGATGATCCTTGGCCCTGGAGAAGATCTTCCTGCCAAAACTGTCTCTGCCCCTCAACTATGCTGAAGAATCACTTAGATCGAAGTTTTCCTCCGAGCACTGCTCTGTCAGAAAATTCGATCACTAGATCCTCTCGATGTGTTTTACAAATGACCCTCAAGCCTTCCTTTATAGTATTTTCGTTGAGACTTCAACGACCGAGATTAGATCTCCAATCAACGACTAAGATTATATTTAGACTTGATCTGCTTTTTCTAGAAGTTTCACCCACAGTTTAAATTATTACCCTTTAATTATTTTAATTTCCTAAGTTCGACTTAGGGTCCTCATTAAAAATAGTAATTTATCAAATAAAAATGTTTCTGGGTGGAATTTCCCAAAACAATTTCTAGGTTATTTGTAATACATGTGTCTAATCCTCTCCACAAAATTTGAGACTTAGAGCACATCTAATGCTACCCAAAAATCAACACTCCCTCTTAGCGAGGAATGTTCTCTAGCAAATATGCCCTACTGCACACTGCTATGACTCTGAAGCATCTCCCTCTACACTATTGATGTCTGACATGCTGTCCACCAACAACTATGTTGCTGCTGACCCTGTCACAATCAACAATGTAAATGTATTGCAACTTCCTCTCAAATGCTGCATCTGCTGCTAGCACTGCCACTTCTAACTCTGCACTACAACTCAGCTGCTGAGAGAAGCAACTAAAAAACATCCAAAAAATCAGAACAAGTGTTCAGGATGCATCTTGATGCCGAAACACTAAATGCTGCTAGTCCCACACTGTTCCTTTGAAGCACTGCGTTGTTGTTGCTCTGCACTGCGTCCCTCTGCGCTGCTGCAACTCTGCTCTACGCTTCTCAGATTTAGCGCTGCTAACCACTGCATCTGTCGTTTCTGCACTCCTCTGCACTGACTGAAAACTCCTCTAGCCTGCTACTGCTAATCTTGGGCACCCGTAGCGAGGTCATGATCCAAGAGGTGGACTCCTCAAGGATCTTGCCCAACTGAAGTTCTTGCGATCTTACAACTCAATGTCACCCCATCTCCCTCCTAGAGATGCGTGGGCACTCGTGGCATACTCATATTCATTGATCTTTGCGGTTGCAGCCTTCGGATCATGCTTCTCGTTCTTGTCCTTTTTCCTCAAAGGACACTGGGTCGCGTAGTGACCAAGTTCGCCACACTTGAAGCACTTAATCTTCGAGACGTCTTTCTTACGTCTCCTCTGCTCCTACTGCCCTTTGGATGCAAGGGATACATTTTCCTCCTCCTTTGCCTTTGACTCACTGCCACTGCTGCCATCAAGTTTGCACTTGACCAAGTCTCTCCTTAGCTCTTCTTGCTGAAGAGCAACCCACATCTCTTCCCAGCTTGGCAAGGTTGCTTTGCCTAGGATACTCTGGACGAACACCTGCCAATCTTTAGTGACTACATTAAGAGCCAGTCTCACCATTGCTGTAGGAGAAGGGGTAGACCACACGGTTTCCAGTTGATCATGGATCTTCAGAAGTCTATTCAGGAATGGAATAATGCGTTCCCCTCTCTGCATCTGTGCCATCCTCAGTTGCTGCGCTAAGTACATCTTCCGCTGCTACGAAGATCCTTCATACAACATTGCCAAGGCTTCCCACGTCTGCCTAGCAGTGTCCTTGCCGGCTATATGGGACACAATATGATCTTTGACTCCATCAAGGAGCAACCTTTTTGCCTTCGCCATGTTGGATGTGTACTTCTTCAACGGATCTGGATCTGTAGAGACAACTACCGTACTCGTCATGAAGAGCTTGAGATCGTATTCATCTAGAAGGCATTGAATCCTCGCCTTCCAGATTACATAATTGGAGGCTCCCTCCAACCAGTCCTGATCTCTAAGCCCGTGAGATGCCATGGCTGTCAAGAATGTCAAATCTGCACCTCTTCTTCCCCCTCTGCACAACACTGGACAGGCTTACGCACTCCTTTTGGAGTTTGTAGATCTGTTGCCCAAATCTGCAGCTCGGATCTTGGAAAAATGAAATTCCCCAGCTAGGAACTTCTTGAGGAAAAAAATTACCTCACTGTGTTGCTTCTTCCTTTTTCGACGACTTTCCACCCCGCAAAACAAAATCTTCCTACAAAAAAACTACATCCCACCAGCTTTGCATTGCTCCCTTTGGCTCGACAAAATTCTGATCTGGAAGCCCTTTCCCTCTGTCGACTCACTCAGAGAGAGACTTTCCCGGAAATTTCAGCCCCTCTGGATTGGACTGTGCAATCCCTTTGGGGATTCGAATTGTTGCTTTCTGCAACTCTTCGGCCTCCGTTTCAGTGCTGGATCTGCTCTTCTTGTTTCACAATCGAATCTCTGATACCATGTGAAAATTCCAAGTCCTAGATCTGGAATCCTACTGCAACATACTGAATTACTTGTCCTACTTGTAAATTACATTAACAAGTTATTTTTCAGATTACTTCTGAAAAAATTGAAGCGATTACTGAAGGAACCTTCATTTAATTAATTTAGATGTGGAAACAGGAAACTGAGCAAAAGAAATAACACACCCATGACACCGTTATTTTTGGACAAATGTACCCGGAAAAATGTAATGCGAGAAAACTGGTGCAATAGATTTGAGGGTTTTATTATTAAGCAACAGTGATATTTGAATACATCTCTGATTGTCTCACCAGACAAATAAGTTACAGAGAATACTAACATAGAAAATAGTGAGTTTACCTCACTCTACAAGTCTCGGCTGATCCGGTAGATGAACTGGCAAAACCCCAACACCCTCTGTGTTGCCTTTGTGCAGTAGCTGCGCAGGCCTGCATGGGGACTGCTTTGGAACTGCATCACCTCCTTTATGTGATCTTTCAGCCTTCAGGAAAATCGATCCCAGCCCTTCTGACTCAGAATCTCGATTTCCCAACTGAAACTCGAACTTTTGCTCAGAAACCGTGCTGCCTCTACATGTGGCCTGCGTGGCCCTGCGTCACCCCTTCTGGGTGCTACGTCACCCTCTCTGGGCTTTGCGTTGCTTCCTCTTCGTCTTTCTCTGTCTCTCCAGTTGATGATCGTGGGCCCCAGAGAAGATCAAACTGCTAAAATTGTCTCTGTGCCTCAACTGTGTTCAAGAATCACTTAGATCAAATTTTTCCTCCGAGCACTGCTCCATCAGAAAATTCGATCACTAGATTCTCTTGATGTGTTTTACAAATGACCCTCAAGCCTTCCTTTATAGTCTTCTCGTTGAGACTTCAACGATTGAGATTAAATCTCCAATCAATGATTAAGATTATATTTAGACTTGATCTGCTTTTTCTAGAAGTTTCACTCAAAGTTTAAATTAATACCCGTTAATTATTTAAATTTCCTAAGTTAGACTTAGGGTCCTCATTAAAAATAATTAATTTATCAAATAAAACTGTTTTTGGGTGGAATTTCCCAAAACAATTTCTGGGTTATTTGTGATGCATGTGTCTAAGCCTCTCCACAAAATTTGAGACTTGGAGCACATTCGATGCTACCCAAAAATCAACATAAGACACATACCACATCCGGATGTTCACAGGGTTTGCCCTTTTAGGACTATTCTTATCTTGGATTTCCTGTCCTGATCCTCAAAGAATTCTCGTCCTCTTTGACTACTCTTATCTTGGATGCCCTACCTCATCCTTAAAGAGTATCAATCTCCAACTTCTTTCTTGGACTCTTCAATCCATACGAAGTTCCAATCTTAGATGCTTATCCAACCCTCCAGATTCCATTCTTTCCTGATGGCCTTCACTAAGACTTACCACTGTTAGTCCTAGTCTAGCGCATGACTCATAAGGAGAAGTACTATCTAACATCACTCCCTCTCAATTAGGGGAGAAATGTCCTCCAAACCAAGTTTACCTCTCAGGTACTAAAGCTTCTTGTTTGGTAATGCTTTTGTCAAAATATCTGCTACCTGTTCATGTGTAGGTAGATAATGCAGCTCCACGACCCCATCTCATACCAAATTTCTGATGTAGTGGTTCTTATGATTTATATGTTTCGTCCTAGCATTAAACACGGGGTCTTTAGTCAATCTTATGCAACTTTCATTATCATAATGTATGTTTGTAGGGCTAAGTGGTCCTTCAAAAAAATTTGATAATAACTCCCTGAGCCAAACAACTTCTCGATAGACTTCGCTTGCAGCAACATACTCAACGTCAGCACTACTCAAAGCAACTGTATCTTGCTTTTTTCTCATCCATGAGACCATTACCATTATAACGAAGGCAGTGATGTATAGTCCCATGAAAATACCTTAAGATGTGTTTGGATGCTATCTATTGGTCATGCTTTGGCTCCATCTAAAACTGAATGAGGATATCTACTTCAAAACAAATGTCAGGTCTAGTGTTTACCAGATATATCAAGGACCCAATCAATTGTCTGTAGCAAGTAGGATCCACAAGACTAGAGTTAGAACTCCTCAATTTCTTCAGATTGGTAATCGTAAGAGTCATCATAAGCTAAATTTTTGTAGAATCTTGATCACATATTTCCCTTGACAAAGATATATATTCACTTGGCTTCTGCCAAACCTCTAGTTCCAAGTAAAAATGCATAATCCCTAGAACCTTCACATCAAACTCGATTGCTAACTACTTCTTGCATTCCCAAATCCGATGCTCTACACTTGTAACAAGTAGATCATCCACATGTAATAGTATGATGACTGGTTCAGGCTGGACCACCCCGATGTATAGGTTAGGATATGCAAAACTCTCAGTAAAACCAAGCCTCAATAGGTATGCATCCATTCTTGCATACTAAGCTCTAGGTGCTTGCTTTAAGCCATGTAGAGCTTTCTTCAGTTTGCAGACATGAGTCTCCCTCTGATTTATTTTAAATCCTTGAGGCTGCTCAATGTAAACCTCTTCATCAATAGTCTAATTCAAAAAATATATCTTAACATCCATTTGATGGATGTTGCATCCCATAGTAGCATCGAAAGAAACAAGCGATCTAATTGTTTTATATCTAGTTGTAGGAGCAAAGGTCTCTTCGTAATCATTACCTTCTTTATATGAGAAGCCTCTTGATACAAACATTGCTTTGTATGTATCAATGCTCCAATCCGCAACATGCTTTATCTTATATATGCATTTTGAACTGACTATTGATTTGTCACTTGGTCTAGAAATGATTTACCAGACATCATTCTTCATGATTGACTGGTATTCTTCCTACATTGCATTCCTCCACTCTTGATGTTTAGCTGCATTTTCATGGGAGGAAGGTTCAACTTCAATGAGCTTCGTTATATATGATGCATATCCAGAATAATTTTTCGGTCTTTTACTTTCTCTAAAGGTCCCCTTTGTTGTGTGTCCTTCTACCTCTTGTAGAAGGACAAACATCAATGCATCAATGCACCAACACGCATCAATGCTCCCGAGCTCCTGCTGTGCTGTACCTGTAACTGCATATGCTGCCCCACCAACTGCATACCAACTCATCACCTCTCTCCAATCCAAGTCCTGACTCAATCCCATGCTGATCCTGCTCTCCTGAAATCGGGAAGGAGTCCTGAAGTAACGACAACCGGTGCCCTCCTGCCAACTGGAATCTGTAACATCTACTATGTCTAAGTGCCCCTCTCCGCTGTGCTTCCCACGAAAAATACCGTACCATCAAGAGGGTACCAACTCATGATCTCCCGCCAGTCCATCCTGGAAGAAGAATCCGATGTAGCAACCGCTGCATATGGAACATGCCTAGAGTGTTGCTGCCAGTCCGTATTTGACTCCCACTGCTCTGCCCTGTCTGCCAATGAAAGCTGCCTGTAGAAGGAAGCCCCTTTCTCTATAATGGCCCAAAGTGGGCAAGATATGCTGCAAGCCTCATTGATGTACTCTTGGAGAGTGCTACTCACTGGAAATAATGCAGTTCTGCTGATTGCGTGTACATCTGTCTGCGCCTCATCCCTGTGTCGACTCATAGTTGGATGCTCCACCATATCCAACAGCTCCTCCCACTCCTGATCATGAATGTCATGCTCCCGCTATCTACTGGTCCCCTGCAGAACAATCCCATCAACCTCCAACATCTCCAGAGGATATGGATTTGCAATTGCCATCACTGTACTCAGTGTCTGTGCATCTGTCTGCTCCACTCCAATGGCTGACCCCAATGTTAGCTGCATATCCCTCATCGGCTCAATGTGGGCGCCCATCTGGCTCTCCCCCAAAGGAATATCATGACTGATGTGAATAATGTCCTCCTCTGCCAACTCAGGCTCCATCACATGCTGCTCTGGCTGAATCATCACAAGTGATTCTTCACCCAGAGTATCTCCCGTAGAGTCCCCTGACTGCTCACCCTGCACACTGGAATGCAGCTCCAGCCTACTAGCATCAACTCCGCATGACCGCTCTCGCTCCCCAGAAGCATCCGCATATGATCCCATGGACTCATCTGAAGAAGAGTCCTCATCCTGGCATACAGAAAGAACGTCTACTTGCTCTAACTCTACCACCTCATCTGCATCTCTCAAACATGAGTGATTAGGCCCCCAAGGTTCTTTGCAAATGAAGAAAAGTCCCTTCCTCCTCAGCTCATTTCTGCTACCTAACCCACCAAACTGGAGCAGCTCCTCCCTGGTCAACTGTCTCCTGAATAGCCCAATATTCTGCTCAACCAGCCCTTGGGCTAGCTCATAAGCAGCAGGTGAGACCAACTGCTCTCTCCTCCAAATGCTCAACAACCGGGTCTACAACTCTCGGCCAATGGTCCCATGGTCTCTGATACATGACGACAAAATGCACTGCATGTGTGCTATGACAGTATCAGGATGATGTCTCCTAATGCTGAAGAAGCATTGGAACATCTGCAGGATCAAGTCATTACACTCAAGGTCAAACATGATGACATAAGTCTTGAATGTGGCCATACCCCATAAAATCTCAAGCTTCTTCCCGAAGGTAGAGCCTGTGCTGTTGTCCAAATCCTGAAAAGTCTCTAGAATCAACCTCATAATCCTCCTCATAATATCATCATTATATGGGGCTATAGGTGCGGTCAATTTCATGATGTTATTGAGGCAAGTTGTAACTAGAAGTGTGACCCCTTCACAAGGTTCCTCCAAGAATTTTGGCTATATAAAAGCAAGCATAGCAGACTTTAGAGCCCAAATCAGTTTCTTCCCTTCTGCTTAGTCTATTGTAGACATGAGTTCATTAAACTCTTCTAGTTTGGACAAAACTCTCCATGACATCTTCATGTGTTTCAGATCTGTCCCAAGTGCAGAAATTTTGTGACCAATCTCCAATTCTTCCTGCAAATCTTTTGGCTGTCCTTTTTGAAGGATGGCATAAATTCCTCTTGAAAAGGGTCTGCTGTTTGGTTTTGTTTTCTGGTCTTCTGATGCATGGTGGTTTAAGGAACCAACTTCTATTTTTATTTTCATCAATCTTTTTAGGAATCCCTCCATGGTTCAACCAATGAATACAAGACCGTTTGTGAGAATGAGGTCACTATTTCTCTGACAATTATTCTCAAGACTGCTTCATTTCTCTGATCACAATAGGATAGAGTAGCTCAACCATGCACTCTCAACAGAATCACTACAAGTTTGTTTAGAATCACTAGGAAAATGGCCACTGGTTTCACTGAGTTTAATGGATGCCTTCAGTGGTTTTTTTTTTTTTTTTTTTCCTGAGTTTAATTTGTCAATCATATAACAGACTTACTGTAGGTGCTTCTTCACAGTTTAGGTACAACATTCAACCGCTATGGAACTTTCAAGAGTTCAAAACTGATCTCATGACTTAGCAAACTGCTGATATGAGGAACTAACACCTATTAAAATCAAATACACAGAGAGCAAATTAGGAAGATAGAACCTGGTAGCAATTGATAGGAAAATGCCAATATCAGTCCTCCAGAAGTGAAGCCCTCTCACTCTGGGTTGTGACAATGTTGCCCATGGACAATGTCCAAGTGAAGTACTTCGTGATACACCAAAAAAAACTACACAGATTTCGTCACGCACAACCCCCAACAAGCAGCTACCACAGCGTTGCTATGTTTCAAAGAGGAACTCGGTCTCAAAACAGCTTCACGGCTCCTCTCCTTATATGTAACTCAACTTATTGATGGAGATTCTGAAAACTTATGGAGCTTGGTACAAATACCCTTGGTTTTTCCGATGAATTGACAGCCTCCAATAGTCTCCACATATTATTCATATTTGGCTTCTAGGCTTCGGTTCTTTTGCGCAATGGCAAGCCCATGATACCCCAACATGGACATGCTCAATTAACTAAATATTGGTATCTTATTAGATTTGCTTCAGAAGGCTTCCACGTGACAGGAATTGCAACTGCAACCCTCATGAGAAGATATGCAAGAACGACAAGCACCATGATTTTGCATTTATTTCAATTTTATATGTAAAGAAAATAGCGCATCTTGCTCAGAATTGGCTTTCTGCATTTATGTTTAACTAATGATGTATCAAACTAAAGTCGATCTTCTGCCTTTTTCATCTCTTGTTTCCGCTGCAACAGAAATTTTAGAATTCAAGAGTTCATTGTATATGGTATATATGTCTATGCTTCTCACTTTCAGGCACTGAAGGTCTAGCCTTGACCACAATAGATTCTAAAATTCTGTGTGTTATAAGAGGGTGTGCTGTTGGATTGCCATAAGCCCACTCGTACCACTTTCAAGAAAATCATGAACAGATTCAATTTGTGCATCAGATAAAAGCACTTGGAGATCAGCACCACTGAAACCTTCTGTAATAAACAACAATAATTTGCAGCTCGTTCCTTCCTGGAGGAGATTTCAGACCTTTCAAAATAAATTATTAAAGATCGGACCCCTGGCAAACTTCGCGATAAAATGAAATCTCCACGACAATCTCGCTTGATAACCCACGAAGGAACCCTGTTCGGCTTAGAGCAATCCCTGTTATAATCCTCGGTGTGCAATCGATGGTTCGAAGCTTCAGTCTATGATTGCTCAAAATTAATACGAGGTGGACCCATCCAACCAATTTTCGTGCATGTTGAACAAAGGAACTATGCCACGATTTTTGCCAATCAGAATACACATTGGTCTCATACTGCCGCCTTGAACTTCATTTCGCCTTGACCGTGTCTCAAGGGGATTTCTCTGCCGAGATTTAGGATGAGATTTGGGCGGAGCTCCTTGGCTCACTGATGCTGTGAGGGTAATGTAACATCGACAACGTTATCACGCGGAGTGATTGCATCTACCACCGTCAAGCAAATCGACGAAATATTATTCTCGTACCAATAATCTTCATTGCAATCGATACGCTCAAAAGGTTGCTCAGTCAAATTTGGTCCTTATGATTTAAAATTTGGCTACCCGCAATGGTGAACCCTTCAACGTATTCATCCATATGACTGCATTTATTTCTCATTCGTTTGACCACGAGAAATGTCGGTGCGGTTCAGATGCTTTCACAACTATAGGAATATATATAATTCTCGCTACAGAGATGGATGACGACTACATTCGTGGATAGGATGGCCTCCGATGCTCGGCCTCCAGAAACCAAATTGCCGTCATAAATTTATTTTAATGCAACCTATCCCCATAACTCCACGGTTCTTCCAAATTTTTGAAGCTCAAATAATAATTTCCACGGCCCCACAAAATATTTTGGCTGAGTATGAAACTTTGGCCCAAATATTAATTCGATGATTTGAAATAAAATTGTCAAACACTTAAATGAGAGACAATTTCTTATGGCTTGCGGGAGAAAATCTCCCACAACTTTGATTTTCCTTCGGCACTGAAAATATCTGACAAATAGTTCTTCTGAAACCCTTTTTCTGAAGTTGTTCGACAATAAACCTTTCAATATTCACTCCAATACTCTCTGCAACTAAAAACTGAAACCCGCAGGCTGAGCCAAGACTGTGGCTCTGATACCACTGTAATATCCCGAAAGGGATATTTTTACTAAAAATGCAGAAAAATACTGAATGCCACAATTTGCCGTAAAATAAACATTCACTCAACAGAAGATTGCCATGTAAAATAAAAAGACATGAAACACTGCAATCCAATACCACATAGAATAAGAAGAATCTCAGCTTTTATTATAAATAATAATGAGGGTTACATATAGATCTGACCCAAAAAGAGCTGAGAAGTAAAACTGGTCACCAAGATAATCTGCTGCACTGCTACACTGCTGTGACCTCCAAAATTGAACTGCTGCACTCTCCCTCCGGCAACAGCTACTACTGAACCCACTGAAGCACAAGTTGAAGATCCAGATGATCGTCACACCAATCCCTGAAGCACGACGAAACTTCTGAATGAAGTTTCCTCAAGAGAGTTGGGTTTCCGTCCTGGGGCTACGGCTGAAGTAGAGAACCACATCCTCAAACCTCTCATACACAAGAAAATGATCTACTCCAAAGATATCTCCCAATGGCCTCCTCCCTTTCTTTTATAGATCCCTTGGAGCCTTCTAGAGCATTATTTTATTATTATTTTATTCACGGAGCACTTTTTCCTTTTATTAAAATATTCCTTTTTAATGCAGAAAAGGGTAAATCGACTACCACGCCTCCTCCGGTCACTGAAATCTGTGTCTAACTGTCCCATCGTGTAGGTCTCCTCGTCCTGGTTCCAATGAGCTATTACACTAAGGTGTTCCATCGTGTATTCCTCCCGGAATGCCACCTTGAGCATAATCGGCTAAGTTAAGCCCATAAATAACTCAAAATTCCGAAAGTTATCGGAATGCATCGGAACGAAAGCCAAACTGCTCGGATGATGGAGTATATCGAGTGAATGCCTCTGAACACCATGAAAACTCCTCAAAACCCCTCCGAAAAGCTCCTGAGCCCACTGATAGCACCAATCTGTACATGTGACCTGTCTGCGCCTAACTCTGGAAGTCCCTCCTAGCCCTGTTATGGGTGATACCAAAAATGGGAATATTACAGCTTGCCATAAAACATATTTGGAAACTAGCATGTTAATCCATTGATGAAATAAACAAGCATAAAGAGGCCTAAGGAGCAACTAAGAATTCCTTAAACACACCCAGTAGAGGAAAACATAAAGACACTAACAAATAGGAGGACTAAGGTGCCTCAAACAACATTTCTTAGCCTATATGTTTTTGATATACTGCAACATAGAAAGATGGACATAATGATAAACAAGAAAACATAAAAAAATTAGAGACACATCACCATTCACCAAGCTTAAGGATCCTACGAGCAAGCTTTCATCATCATCAATCAAAGCATATCATTCACAAGCTCCATAACACCAAATTGCTCTTCAACCTCAAAGAACCATGTATTGCTCTCAAAACTCATCAAAAGCCAACATTTAC
Source organism: Pinus albicaulis (assembly GCA_034641835.2). NCBI lineage: Eukaryota > Viridiplantae > Streptophyta > Pinopsida > Pinales > Pinaceae > Pinus > Pinus albicaulis. The sequence continues at coordinate 62,058,445 of CM076574.1, forward strand.
ATTGTACAATGAATCCTTAATGCCTTTTTAACAAGCAAGCAGGAGAAAAACCTAATAGAGTATCTAGAAGCCTATTGGCTAATCAGAAATGTCACTATTGTCCTTGAGACCTTGCAAGGCCCAAGGCACAAAATATCTAAAACAAAATATTTTTTTCGAACATTTTTAGCAAAGAAAATGATATTTGAGGTCTAGAAAGCCTCCTAAAACTTGCCAAGTGTACATTGTTGACTTTCCCTTTGCTAAGGGCGCAGCACTGTGTTTTAGGAGGAATTTCCATGCCAAGGGCATAGCACAGGAGCAAGAAAAATGGGTCATCTTGCAACAATGTTTTGAAGGCCTTCCCGATGTTGGAATAGGCTCCGTGATGGCTCGTTGGAAAGCCCTTGAAGTCTACTTTCCAGATCTACCCTTGTTTCCTTGATTGGACCTCTGTAACCTGTTCAAAAACCAAAAATGCCAAGGCTGGTAAAGGCGCAACACATGTCCTACAAAGTAGGCAGAATGGTGAAAATTTGGGTGTTTTTGACCCTTTTGGAGACCAAAACAACTCCAATTGATCTGAAACTTTGTGAGCATGCTATATTTGTGATGAGGATCCCAAAAATGTAAGCCTTTCCTCCTGAAGATGCTCTGAAAAAGAGCATAGCACCATGTGTGCTACCCCCCTGGCCTCAAAATTAGCAAAAAACAAAAAACTTGTCAAAATTCTCCCAAATTGGGCGGATGAGTGCCTCATGGGTTTTGGGAGACCTGTAGAGAGGCTTGTGCCAAGATTCCAAGCCTAGCTTGGCCTTTTTCTTCTTTTAGTGCTTGAATTTCCATGAGGGCTTCCTTCAGTTTGGCACTGGCAAGTTTGTTTTTCATGGCATAATGTTTGGTCATCTTTTTTCTGGAGAGCAAGGTCCCTCTTTATCTTCTTGAAGTACTTGTGTTCATTCTTGTAGCACTGAATGATACGTTGTGCCATCTCAAAATCCCTCTCCAACTCCCTGATTTGTGCATCTTTGCTTTGGAGTAGTAGTCTAGTGGCCACCTCCTCATCTTCATTATCACTATCTAGGTCAATGAATTGTGGCTTTTGAGTAGTTTTCTTGCCTCCCTTACCTTTCTTATCCTTTTTCATCTTTTCTTTTCCCTTGTCAAGCCTTTGAGTTGATGTAGATGGCAAGGTCCCTTGCCTTTTGAACGCAACAAACACTTGCCTTGATCCTCTTTGATATGTGAGGGGAAAAAACTCAAATTTGTCTACTATAATGCACCTTTCATGACTAACCTCAAGATTGTCTTTCCTTTCATTAATGGTCTCTGCATTTATGTCTTCTTCATTTTGTTCTTGACTGCCCTCTTGAGAGGTACTTTCATTTTCCTTCATGCTAACATCACTGTCATGACCTTCACCACTATCATCAATCTCTTGACTGCTTTTTGGGTTCATAGTGTCACTGCTATTATTATTTTTAGGGTTATCAGTCATCATGGTGTCTTCATTATCCTCCTCTGTGTTTGCAACATTATCATTTCCATCATCACTTTCTGTGTTGTCACTGTTAGAGGTGTCTTTGTCAGTGTCTTCATTACTGTTTGGTGCATCTTCATCATTTTCATTCTCTTCCATATCTTCTGCACTGTCATTTTGTTCTAAACTGTCCTCTTCATCATTGTCATTGTTTTGCCCACTACCCTTGTCTTCATCTTCTGCCTCTGTCTCTTCTTCTAATTCTGTCATTTCATCATCTGTCCCTTCTTCATTTGTCTCTTCTTCATTGTTTGCATCTGCCTCTTTTTCATCTGTTTCTTCCTCACTATTTGGCTCACTGCTTTCTTCTTCATTTTCACTGTTTTGCTCATCAAAATCTGCCTCTGTCTCTTGACTGTCATTTGTTTCTTCCTCTTCATTTGGCTCACTGCCTCTTTCTTCTTCGTTGTTCTGCTCATTGCCTTTGTTTTCAAAATCTGCCTCATCACTGCTTGCATCTTCCTTTTCTTCATAATCTGCCTCGGTTCTTTCAGCGTTGTTATTTTCTGTGGGGTCACTGTTAGAGGTACCTTCATCAGTTTCTTCATTTTCATTTTCCTCTCCCTCATCACTTGTTTCTTCATGGCTCTCATTTTTTGTTTCCTCATGACTGTCACTCTTTGCCTCATCACCTATTTCTTCTTTCTCACTGTCCTTTGTTTCTTCCTCATCATCATTTTCTTCATTTTCACTTTCTTCTTCTTCATTTTCCTTTCCCTCATCACTTGTTTCTTCCTCTTGACTATCATTTTCCTCTTTGTCACTGTTTTCCTCTTGTTCTTCATCACTTTCTTCGTGTTCTGATGCTTTAGGAGAAGGTGAAGGAGGGAAGTTCTCTTGGGGAGAGGATTCATGTGTGGATGAGGAATCATGGTCGGTGGGGGTTGATGGAGGAATTGAGGAAGGTGGATGAGATGATGAGGGTAAACTTTGCAGAGGAAGAGGTTATGGATTTGTGAAAACATCATGGGGGATGAACACTTCCCATGGAATACCCTGTTGCTCTAATTGATGCAACACAATCATCTTAATAAGAGAATGGTGAAAAAGACTCTGCATTTGTTGTGAAGAAGGCCCCTTTTGCACAATGTTTGACATCTTATCAATACTTCTATAGAGGTAATAAGGCAAATGCAGTAGTTTGGCCGTAGTGGAATGCATGAGCAATCTTATATGGTAGGAATAGAGCCTAGAAAACCTACCCTCACAAGTGAAGTATTTCATGATGATTTTCATTAAAGGGGCATATCTTTCTAATAGATGGGAAAAGGGAAAAATAGTCTTGCAATCAGCTTGATATCTTGGTTTCAAGAAAGGCAGGTAATGGCTTAAGTCCAAATTCACCTGTTTGAACCATTTTTCTCCCATGCAAGGTATCCCAGTGGCCATAGCAATTGTATTGGTGGAAAGCTCAAAATTTACCCCAGCTAGGTGTACTTGGTCGTTATAGAGGTTTAGGATGAAAAGTCTGGTCAACTCGGGGTGAATTTTGACTCTTTATACTTTTTCACAGAAATTGTAACATTCTACCTCTTGGAAATATGCAGCTGTGGTAGGGGAGGCTGTCAACTCTTTGGTGCTCAAAGGCTCAAACCTGTTTGCTCTCCCACCCTTTCTCTGTTGTCCCCTAGGCCTTTGTCCTCCCTCGCCACTGTCAATACTGCCTTCTTTAGGCATTTTATCCTTTACTCTTGCTTTAAAATCAAAACCTTGACGCTGCTTGTGAAATGATATGAAGAGGGTGATTGGGATGGTGAGGAGACAGTAGTGTCAAGGTTTGGCAGTGTGGAGGCTAGTTATGCAAATGGAGATGTTATTTGGTAGAGGAGCCACTTCTTAGCACGAAGACCAAACTTATCTTTTCCTCTAGGGTTTCTAACTTTCTTTCTAAATTCACCCTTTAAAACAGCATGAGAGGGGGTAGAAAATCTAAATACCTCTTTCAAAAACCTTCGTTAGGCATCAAGCAGAGGTTTTGAGGCGCTTTGAGGCAAATTTGAGGCTTGTACTGGCTTGAGAGGTTTTCTGGCTGAATGCGCAGCACAAGAGCGCAACACTTGGGCGAGTCGGGTCGACCCTGCACGGGCTGTCGGGACGGCCCTGAACGTAGTGCGGGAACGCAGCATGGGCAGAGCTGCACGCAGTCTAGTCCTGTCAGGTTGCCCTTCTGCACGGCTGTCGAGTGAGCAAGGTTCGGGTCAGTCGGGCCTTCATGCAGTGTGGAAGAGTAGGGCAAGAGCGCAGCGCGGGTAGAGCCTGCACGCTGTCTGTCGGGTCCCTGCACTGAACGACCCAGCGCTTAGCACAGGCCGAGCGGAGTGGTGTCGGGCCTCTGCACTGAACAGTGTCGGGTGGTCCTGCATGCAGAAAAGGGTAACGCTGAACGTGCCCTGCGCGTAGTGCTCAGGCGAGTTCGTCGGGCAGTCCTGCATGCGGTAAATGCATAGCACACTGCTACAGGAGCGCAACACCCTGTTGCGGTTTTCAAAGAAAGCACCCACAGGCACATAGCATACATTTGCAGGAGCGCAACGCAGGGCTTCTCCTGCCCGAAACCTGCCAGAAACCCTGATTTTTCACTTGAAGGCTTTTCTCTCCTCTTTTGCATATGACAAAATGAGTTTGAGTGTTAGACATAGGCTTTTTATACCCTTGGAAAAAATAATTAAAAATCAAAACCCAATTTTGCTAATGTTTGCTTTTGACCTTTTTATCATTTTACTAATATTTCCTTTACCTTTTTGCAGGAGGTGATTTAAGCATAAAATTGATCCTTTGGTGGGTGATTTTGAAAATATAACTTTCTTCCCCCTCTTACTGCTTTTGACAATGACATCTATATTTTGTCCAACATTGTAAATCATGCCCACTATGTCTTGTTTTGGCCACTTTTGCGTTGCTCATGCAGTTGCCCTGACATAAATTAATTTTGTTTTCTTGGTCATTTTTGGAATCTTGATAACTTTAGCCACTCAACAGCAAACTCATGATTTGCTTGGTGTTCTATTTTGACACTTAACCTCCTGCTTTCCTTCTTTTGACCATTTTTTAAGACATTTGACTGCACTTGAAAACTTAGTTTACCTCACACTGATATTCTTTACAATTTCTCCTTTTGGTGCAGTGAAACAATGTTGCCTTGACAAACCATGTAAGTCATCCTTTGATATCATTTTTCAATTTCTGCCTGCTATCATCAAGGAGGTATCTCACCTTCATTTCTTGTTTCAATAAATCTTCAATTTATGCTCAGTGGCGCTTATGTACCTCTGTCCTTGTGATCCTTTGCATGGACTATTTGCTAAGCAACACTGTTTTTCTAATCAGCCATAAAATCTTGATTCTCTGTGAACTTAGGCATGTTGTTTCTCCTTTGTTGTGGATGTCCTTGAGGAGTTTGGCTTCTCACCTTGCCTCTCTTTTGCTGATAACCATCATAAACCATTCCTGCAGAAATGTTTTAAGATGGGCAAATGTCCTTTTACAGAATTTATGCTCTGACCAAGGAGGTCTCCTTTGAAGGATTTTACCAAACTTTGGAAAAACAGTTGCTTACCTCCTTTTCCATTTGATTGACCTTCTTGGCACATGAAACATATTGCTTTTTAGAAAGCCAAAACAATGAATAACCTATGAAACACTACAGGAGCTATTTGGGAGGCCTTTTGGACTTGGCCTTTGGCTGAAAACTTGACTTAGGGTTTGTAGGTTGTAAAACAGAGCCTTGAAAAACCTTTATGCATTGCAATCCTAGAAACTGTTGACTTTGATTTATCTAAAGAGCCTAGAAAGGTAGCTTAAAACCACCAATGCTTGAGGCACTTGGTGAATAGGGGAGAAGGTTAGGCTACTTGGCAATCTAAGGTGTAAGTAGAAGGGTTAGGCAAGTCAAAACAGGGTGGTAAGGTCAGAGTGGCAAACATAGTGAGAATGAGTGGCATGAGTCCATGATTTGGTCCTCTGGGAGTGGTAAGCTAGCCATGCCTTGATAGAGTAGTAGAACAATGAAAAATTTATCCTAAGGATAATGAAGGCAGTGAGATTTCTAGAACTCACAATATTCATGAATTTTGTTTCTAGAAATCTGGGACAAAGGCAAAAATTACTGATGACTAACACAAGGAGAACCTAGTTGCAAAATTTGACATGAAGGTTACTTGACTGATGCATTATTTTTTGGGGTTGGAAGTTGTAAAATTTTTCAAGAGAAAAATATTTTCGCAATACTTGGTTTATTTCTCCTACTTATGAGATAAGTTATTTACAGATGCTTCCGTAAATTCTGAAATAAACACATTTGCAGATCTTCACTATCATTAAGAGCATAAGAACAGAAAGATAATTTACACAAGTAGCACAATAGAACAACCACATGAACACAGTGATTTTTGGACAATTGTCCCCGGAAAAACCCAATGTGGGAACAATAGATGAGGGTTTTATATTTATCTTCAGAAATGGAAAGTACATTTACAAGAGTCCAATGAGCAGAGAAAAATTTGCAAACACCTGGCTGAATTTTCTAGACCTTGCAGACAAATTTCAAACCCTCGGGGTGATCTCCTTCACCCTCTGCGTCATCCAGCGTGAGACCTTGTGCATTCTCTACTTGGACATCGTGATTCTACGTGGAGGGGGTCTTGCTGCTGATTAACTCACCCTTGCCTTCATCCTCCTGAGTTCTGCTTCCCGATCATTGACACCTCCCTTCTCCTTCTGCTTCTCCAACCCCGCCTCTAGAATCTCACCCGCTGAAATCGAATTCTCTTGCTTCAGAATCGATTTCCTTCAGGTACTGAGAGTGTCCCCGGCTTGATTTCCAAATGTCCCTCAAGTCTCTTCTTATAGTCTTCTCGCTGATGAATCAACGACCAAGATTCTATCGTTAATCAATGGCTCAGATTAAAAGATTTCGTTTTCTAGAAGATTCACACTCTGCTCTATTAATTCCCTTTAATTATTTAATTTCCCTAAGTTTCAACTTAGGGTCTGCATTAAAATAATTAATTATTTTAATAAGGTCATATTCGAGTGAAATTTCCACAAACGATTTCTGGGTTCTTTGGATAACTGATGTCCAAGCCTCTCTACAAAAAATGAGACTTAGAACACTTTCTAATGCTATAGAAATCAACACTCCCTCTTAGCGAGGAAAGTGTTTAAGCAAGACACTGATGTATTGCTCTGACTCTACATCATCTGCTGCACTTATGATGTCCTGGCTGCTGCCCCTCATCTCTGCTCTGTTGCTTCCTATACTGTTGCCCTGCCACTGCAACATCCATAATGCAGATCCCTCTTCTTCTGAAGACCACCCTTTCCTCTAATGGAAGGGGTTCTCAACCATCACCATCTTCTCTCTGAAGTAAGTGAACTTGATCTTACTTTGAGCCTTTGTGGGGATATCTGCCACCTATTCTCATGTAGGAGTGTATTGCAATTGTACTACTCCCTTTTGGATATAGTCCTTGATAAAGTGACACTGAATGTCAATGTGTTTCGACCGGTCATGAAACACATGATTCTCAGAGAGCTTAATGCAGCTCTAATTATCGCACATAATCTCGGTCAGTTCTATCCGCTTCTTGAGTAGGTTCAAGAGCAATTTGCGGAGCCATATGGCCTTGCACGAAGTTGTGCTTGCTGCCATGTACTTTGCCTCGGCTGAGCTCAGTGCTACAGACTTTTGTTTCCTGCTGCACCAGGAGGTCATTCCTGATCCGAGACTGAAACAGTACCAACTGGTACTTTTCCAATCTACTGTGCTTCCAGCTCAGTCTGCATCTGTGAACCCACTCAACTGGATCTCATTACCCTTGGTGTACTTTAGCCCATACTCGACTTTCCCTCTCAAGTATCTGAGAACATGTTTGGCTGCTGCCCAATGAGCCCTCCTTGGTTCCACCATGAACTGATCAAGGGTATTCACTGCATAACAGATGTTTGGTCTTGTATTGACCAGATACATTAATGATCTGATGAGTTGTCTATACAATGTGGGATTGGCCTCATCATCCTCTGTTGTGTCTATCTTCTTCCAATTAGTAATCATTGGCGTGGCCATGGGTCTACAGTCTTCCATCTGAAATCTCTTCAGGATTTCTGCTGTGTATCTTCCTTGTCCTAGGAAGATTTCCCCTTTCTGCTGCCAAACTTCTAATCCAAGAAAATAGTGCATCTTCCCCAGGTCCTTCATGTCAAATTCTGTTGCCAGATTCTCCTTGCAGTCCTTGATGAGCTTGGAGGATCTAGTCAAAAACAGGTCATCCACATAAAGAACAAGAATAAGCGGCTCATCTCCTACTCTCAAGTAGTATAGGTTGGGATCTGCGTCACTCTTGACGAACCCCATCTTTTGCAAGTAGCTATCAATCCGTCCATACCATGCCCTGGGGGCTTGTTTTAAGCCATACAAGGCTTTCTTAAGTCTGGAAACATGAGTGTTCTTCTCATGTGTTTCGAAGCTCTCTGGCTGCTCTATGTACACTTCTTCCTCTATCACCCCATTCAAGAACGTTGTATTGACATCCATCTGGTGAATCTCCCATCCCATCTGCGCAGCCAGAGAGATGGCGGATCTAATAAAAGTGTATCGCGCTACTAGAGCGAAGGTTTCTTCATAGTCAATGCCTTTCCTCTGTGCATACCCCTTAGCTACAAACCTTGCCTTCAACTTCTCTATGCTACCATCTGCAGCATATTTGATCTTGTAGATCCATCTGGATCCTACAACTAATCTGTCCTATGGTCTAGGGACTACTTCCCATACATCATTTGTCATGATGGAGTTATACTTCTCCACCATGGCATCCACCCATACTTGATGTTGAGCTGCTTCCCGAAAGGTAGATGGTTCACCATCCTGAGCTACCAGTGCTTGATATCTGTTTGGTTGTTTCCTTATCCTCTTTCCTTCTCTAGGGGCTCCAACAAATTCTTCTGCATCCTTAAGAATTTGTTGAAGTTCTTTGTTCGGTCTCCCATCAGTTGTGGGCGGTCTCACCTGTTCTTCCTCTTGTTCTTCTTTGGAGGAGCTCTTCTCAGAATTATTGTGCCTTGGAGAGGCACTTGGCCTCTCCTTCGTAGGTCATTAAGGCTATACCAGTGGATCTTCCTCAATCTACATATCTATGGCCATTTCTCGAGATTTCCTGAAGGCTCTCTCCTCCAGAAATTTCACATCCCTTCTTACCACGACTTTCTTGCTCTCTGGAATATAGATGCAATATGCCTTTGCATTCTTGCTATAGCCCATGAGAAAACCCTTTTCTGTAGTTTGATCCAACTTCTTTCTCTTTTCATCTGGAATGTGGCAATACACCATGCTGCCGAATATCCTGATGTGGCTCATTTATGGCTTGCTACCTGTGAACACACTCTTGGGAGTTACCTTCGCCAAGGCTCTATTGGGAACTCTATTATGAATATATACTGCTATATTGCAGGCCTCTGCCCATAAGAACTTATCTTGGTCGTACAACATTGCCCTTGCAGCTTCTATTATGGTCCGATTCTTCCGTTCTGCAACTCCATTTTGTTCTGGATTGTATGGAGTTGTCCATTCTCTCTTGATGCCTTCCTTTGCACAGAAATTTGTGAAGTCTTTATCGATATATTCTCCACCATTATCTGACTGCAACTCCTTGATCTTCTTTCCTGTAGAGTTCTCCACCAATGATTTGAAATCTTTAAACCGATCAAAGACTTCATCTTTGGTTTTCAAAAAATAGATCCAAGTTTTTCTGGAATGATCATCAATGAAGGTGGCAAAGTACTTTGCCTCACTGAGATTGGTTGTGGACATTGGACCGCAAATGTCAGAGTGTATTAACTTTAATACACCTTTGGCTCTGCTGTTGCTTCTTGGAAATGCTGCCTTAGCGTACTTCCCTAGTACGCATCCCCTGCAAACTTTGTCTTTCTTCGTGCTAAGTTCAGGAGCCCCTATGACAGTATTTTTGAGAATCCTCGAGAATCCATGATGTTGATGCCCCATCCGTCTGTGCCATAATTCATTCAGATGTCTGTCGTCTGTACTACCAATTAGGGCCACCGGAGATTCAAGCTGGAGCTTATACAACTTGTGACTCCTTACTCCGATTTGTGCCTTTTTGCTCCAGTTAGGGTGTTTGACATACACCTTATCTCGAATAAAGTATACGTCATAACCCTTGTTCTGAAGTTGAGACACTGAGAGTAAATTTATCTCCAACCCTGGTACATGCAGGACATTCGTGGCTTGAATCTTGTTGCCATCCTCGGTCTGAAATGTTATGGTACCTTTCTCGATGGGGGTACATTTTGCCTTGTTTCCCATAGTTATCTGGAAATTCATCTATTCTTCTTGGTAGCTCGAAAAACATTCTCAAACCCCTGTCATATGAGCAGATGCTCCACTGTCAATATACCAAACACTTCGATGAGCACTGCTCGACACACAAGCAAGATCCTCCTCTAGTCTGGATGCCAGCACTTTCATGTCATGTTCTCTCTGCATTTCTGCATGCTCTAGAGGACTGCGTGAACCCTTCCGGATGATGGAACTTTGGTCCATGGCAGATCCTCCCTTTTTGTTTTTAGCCCTTTGCTCTAATACCATCTAAAAATTTTCAAGAGAAAAATATTTCTGCAATACTTGGTTTATTTCTCCTACTTATGAGATAAGTTATTTACAAATGCTTCAGTAAATTCTGAAATAAACACATTTGCAAATCTTCACTATCATTAAGAGCATAAAAACAGAAAGATAATTTACACAAGTAGCACAATAGAAACAACCACATGAACACAGTTATTTTTGGACAATTGTCCCCAGAAAAACCCAATGTGGGAAAGTCGGTGCAGCAGATGAGGGTTTTATATTTATCTTCAAAAATGGAAAGTACATTTACAAGAGTTCGATGAGCACAGAAAAATTTGCAAACACCAGGTTGAATTTTTTGGACCTTCTAGACAAATTTCAGACCCTCAAGGTGACCTCCTTCACCCTTTGCGTCATCCAGCGTGAGAGCTCTGCGCAGTCTCTACCTGGACTGCGTGATTCTGCATGGAGGGGGTCTTGCTGCTGATCAACTCACCCTTCTCTTCATCCTCCTAAGTTCTGCTTCCTGATCATTGACACCTCCCTCCTCCTTCTGCTTCTGCAACCCTACCTCTACAATCTCACCCGCTGAAATTGAATTCTTTTGCTTTAGAATCGATTTCCTTCGAGTACTGAGAGTGTCCCCGACTTGATTTCCAAATGGCCTTCAAGTCTCTTCTTATAGTCTTCTCGCTAATGAATCAATGGCTAAGATTATATCGTTAATCAATGGCTTAGATTAAAAGATGACTTGATCTTTGTTTTCTAGAAGATTCATACTCTACTCTATTAATACCCTTTAATTATTTAATTTCCCTAAGTTTAAACTTAGGGTCTACGTTAAAATAATTAATTCTTTTAATAAGGTCATATCCGAGTGGAATTTCCACAAACGATTTTTGGGTTCTCTGGATAACTAATGTCCAAGCCTCTCTACCAAAAATGGGACTTAGAACACTTTCTGATGCTATAGAAATCAACAAAAGTTTGGCAGCAGAAGGGTGAAATCTTCCTTAGTCAAGGAAGATATGCTACATAAATTCTAAAGAGGTTCAAGATGTAGGATTGTAGACCCATGGCTACTCCAATGATCACCAACTGTAGGAAGATTGATGTATCCGAAGATGATGAGGTTGATCCTACCTTGTATAGACAAATCATAGGGTCCCTGATGTATCTGGTCAACACAATGCCAAACATTTGTTACACTGTCAATACCCTCAGTCAGTTCATGGTGGAACCAAGGAGGGCAAATTGGGCAATAGCCAAGCATGTTCTCAGATACATAGAAGGAATAGTCAAGCATGGATTAAGATACACCCGAGGCAATGACATCAGACTAAGTGGGTTCAGTGACGCAGATTGGGCTGGAAGTTCAGAAGATCGGAAAAGTACCAGTGGGTACTGTTTCAACCAAGGTTGCGAGGAAGCTTCACCCCCCCTGTTCCCGCTCCTGAAACGCGCTCTGTTCGGGAGCATTTTGGGAGCGCTCGGAAACACGCTCCCAAAAATGCTTCTTGAGGGGAGTGTTTTCGAGAGCGCGCTTCTGAGCCTGTAAAAACGCTCCCTGCCTTTTCGGGAGCGTTTCAGGGAGTGCTTGGGAGCGAACGCTCCCTGAGTGCTTCCGGCATTAAAAAAACACTTTGGGAGCGTTTTTTAAACACCGGAAGTGGTCGGGGAGTGTTCGCTCCCGAATGCTCCCCGGCAGCATGAAAAAAAATCTTCAAAATTTTTTTTTTTTTTTTTTATAGGGAGGGAGGAGTTAATTAAGGTTGCGGGGAAGCTTCACCCCCACGCGTTCCCGCTCCGAAAACGTGCTGGATTCGGGAGCGTTTTAGAGCGCTCGGAAACACGCTCGACGCTGGCAGGTGGTGTTTTGGGAAGTGCGCTAACAATCTGTAAAATGCTCCCTGTTTTCGAGTGTTTTCGGGAAAGCGCGCTCGGAGAGAACGCTCCCGGGTACTTCAACATTAAAAAATGCTTCGGGAGCATTTTTTAAATGCGAACGATGAAACGCTCCCTGGCGGCGTGAAAAAAATTCTTCAAAAAATTCGTTTTTTTTTGGAGAGGGAGGGATGAGGGTTGGGTAAATAAAAGCCCACCCTCCCCTCATTTTGTTTTATTGTTTTAGTTGAGTGAGTGAGAGCAAGAGGAGCTTGGAGCAAGAGTTGGAGAGAAGGAGAGCTTGGAGCAAGAGTTGGAGAGCGGAGCTGCGGAGGTGCCAAGGAGAGAGCAAGGAGCAAGCTGCAAGAGAGCAAGAGGAGGATTGCAAGAAAGAGGTAGGTCTTCTAATCTAGTTTTGTATTTTCTAGGATGAATTTTTAAGTTGTTCAAAAATGAAAACTTGATTTTTTTTCTGAATGTTGCATTTTATTGTGTTGAAAACTTAAAAATTGAATTGTTTTTTTCCTATGTTGCATTTCCTATTCCCATTTGGCATTTCTCCATTTTTTTTGCAGGCTAGAAACTTGAAACTTGAAACTTGAAACATCATGGCTATATGGCTAGGGATTTTCATCATGTTGGTTCCTTTCTTTGTAATAATGGTGTTGGAGAGTAGAAGAAAGAGGCACATTAGAGAAGAGGAGGATGAAGAAGTGGGTTATGGTGGATTTGATGAAAATCTTGAAGAGGAGGAGGATTATGCTGAGGAGGAAGGGGGGAGTGGAGAACATGAGGCCACAGATACCCCAACTAGACAAGACCAAACTCAGACACCTTTGTGGAAATATGTTCAGAAGCAGGAAGGAGGGAAAGGTGGTGGAACCACTAAATTTCTTTGCCCCCATTGCAATAAAGAATACCATGGTTCATACACCCATGCGAGAAGGCACCTTTGTCAGAAAATGCCAAGGGATGTAGACAAAAATCTAGGAATCAAAATTTGTGTTAGTGTGCCAGCAACAGAGAGAGAGAAATATAGAAAGGAAGAGGAGGCTGCCCTACAGAGATCTAAAAGATCTAGGGGTTTCATTGATTCTTATACACCATTAGGTGCATCACATCATGGACAAAGAAGTCCATCAACTTCCACCCATGGCAGTGGTTATGGAGACAGTGGCACACTTGGATTAAGGCGTAGAACCATATCCGATTTCCTTGACGAAGGGTGTAGGAATGATGTGGATTCAAAAATTTTCCGATTTCTATATGCATGTGGGGTGCCATTCAATGTTCTTCGCTCATCTTATTGGCATGAAATGGTTTCTGCCATTAATGATGCCCCCAAAGGATACAGGAGCCCTGGGTATGACAAGGCCAGAACCGTGGGTCTTGATCATGAAAAAACTAAAATAAACCATTCTTTGGCTAGAATGACAAATTCATGGAATGAGCATGGGGTGTCCATTGTCTCTGATGGATGGACCAATGTAAAAGGAAAGCCATTGATAAGTGTTTTGGCTGTGTCGGTTCGTAGTGCAATCTTCTTGTCAGCATATGATTATTTAGACAAATTCAAGACTGGCATTAACATTGCGGAACCATTACTTGCAATAATTGAAAAGACTGGCCCATACAATGTCATACAGGTCATCACTGATAATGCTGCTAACTGTAAGGCAACAGGAGCAATTATTAAGGATAAATACCGCAACATATTTTGGTCTAGGTGTTTGGTTCACACAATGAGCCTTTTGATGCATGATATCATTAAAAACAAACAACCTCAATTCAAATGGCTTGGTGATTTGTACAAGAGAGGTAAAAAATGATAAAATTTATTACAAATCATAGTAATACCCATGGGCTTTTCCGTACTCACTCCAAATTGGAGTTGTTGAAGATAACAAAGACTAGATTTGCTAGCTATTACCTCACCTTCAGGCGCCTTTTGAAGGTAAGAGAGTCATTGGCTGCAATGGTATCAAGCCCACACTGGCAGGTATTAAAGGACAGGGTAGCGACAATAGTTGACAGGCAAGGTTTTGAACATGTGGAGGAGACCGCCCTTGACCCTTTTTTTTGGGCACGTGTGAGGGAAATTTTGAATTTCACGAAGCCCATTTATCACATGATTCGGTTTGCAGATACAAATAAACCAATGATTGGGGAGGTTTATGAGCAGATGGACAGCATGTTGGGCCAAATAAAAGATGTTGTTAAGGATAATGATCCCAACTTGTATGCTATGATTCATGACTGTGTGTGTGCACGGTGGAATAAACTCAATGTTCCACTACATGCCTTGGCATATATCCTTACGCCAAAATATTACTCTCCATCTTGGTTGGGCCAACCTGCACCTGGAGGTGGGGTTAGGATGAAACCTCACACAGATCTAGAGGTACAAGAGAGGTACATGAAGGCATTAGACAAGTTGGTACCCGACAGGGAGGAGTGTGCTAGATTGCGCCTTGAATTAGGCAAATACTTCAGTTGCACTGCTAACTTTGGTTCTTTCCATGCAATGGAAGACAGAGATAGATTTGATGCTCTCACATGGTGGGAAGCATATGGCGGCATGGGACTTTTGCCAAAGTTGGAAAAAAAGGTTCTCTCACAAGTTGTGAATACTTCTTCTGCAGAGAGGTGTTGGAGCACCTACAACTTCATACATAATGTGAGAAGAAACAGGCTGAATGAAAACCGAGCTGAAAGCTTGGTTTATGTGCATTACAACTTGAGGTTGTTGAGCCATTACTGTGATCGGGCATATGAGGATCAATCATACAGAGCCTGGGACAACAACCCAGAGGATGATAATTTGGAGGACGACACGGTACATATGGAAGAATTGGACGTAGAACTTTTTAGGGATGATGATGAAGCATCAGCAGCACCGCTACACACAGGGCCAGTCCCACCATCCAGTAGCAGTGCGGGTGCCAGTGCCAGTGCCAGTTCTCGATATCCAACTATTGTTCCTTTGCAGATTCAGCCTCCACCTTCTAGTCATGGTCGTGGACGTGGTACTCCTAAGAGTACTAGAAGACCATCATTTTCCTCGTGGCTCGCACAAATTAGACATTTCTCGTGGGCGTGGCAAGGGGCCAGCCAATAGATAAAATAGATTTGTTGTTTACTAGTCTTTTCTATTTTCTAGTAGTTTTTATCTTTTATAACTGTTGACAGTTGAACAGTTGAAACTTGACTCTTTCATATATTTAATGACAATTTAAGTTTGAATTTTGAATTTGAAAGGTGAAAATTTGAAGTTGGCATTTATAAGTTTACAAGTCATTATGAATTATGAATATGATGCTTCATGAAAGTTATATGGTGATCAATGAATCAATGATGATAAATGTTATATATCAATGATGATAAATTGTATATATTGAATTTTGAAATCAATGAATCAATGATGATAAATGATATATATCAATGACGATAAATGTTATATATTGAAATTTGAAATCAATGAATCAATGATGATAAATGTTATATTGAATTTGAAATCAATGAATCAATGATGATAAATGAATTATGATATATATCAATGATGATAAATGTTAGATATTGAAATTTGAAATCAATGATGATAAATGTTATATAATAATTTTGAAACCTTGAAACTAGCCAGTTGATGATTCGCGAGACTCAAGAGTCAATATGTTGTATGCTTCCAACTTGTGGGCGTGGTTGATGAAGATTATAACTTCTAGATGATTGATGTTATATGATTCAATCTATGTTTTTATGTTTTTTTTATTTCTAATTGAAGTCATTCTACATGCTTTTTTAAAAAAACATATATGCATCAATATATATATATATATATATATATATATATATATATATATATATATATATATATATATAAGCGCCACACTGAAATGCTGGAATTTGGGAGCTTTGAAAATAAAGCGATTCGCTCCTTTCCCGCTGCAGCTCCTACTCCCCCGAGTAACCATGGATGGAACTTACTAAAATTTATTTGCCCCATTGCAATAAAGAATACCATGGTTCATACACCCGTGCGAGAAGGCACCTTTGTGGGAAAATGCCAGGGGATGGAGACAAAATCTAGGAATCAAAATTTGTGTTAGTGTGCCAACAACACAGAGAGAGAAATATAGAAAGGAAGAGGAGAGTGCCCTACAGAGATCTAAAAGATCTAGGGGTTTCGTTGATTCTTATACACCATCAGGTGCATCACATCATGGACAAAGAAGTCCATCAACTTCCACCTATGGCAGTGGTTATGGAGGCAGTGGCACACCTGGATTAAGGCGTAGAACCATATCTGATTTCCTTGACGAAGGGTGTAGGAATGATGTGGATTCAAAAAATTTCCGGTTTCTATATGCATGTGGGGTGCCATTCAATGTTCTTCGCTCACCTTATTGGCATGAAATGGTTTCTTCCATTAATGATGCCCCCAAAGGATACAGGAGCCCTGGGTATGACAAGGCCAGAACCGTGGGTCTTGATCATGAAAAAGCTAAAATAAACCATTCTTTGGCTAGAATGACAAATTCGTGGAATGAGCATGGGGTGTCCATTGTCTCTAATGGATGGACCAATGTAAAAGGAAAGCCATTGATAAGTGTTTTGGCTGTGTCGGTTAGTGGTGCAATCTTCTTGTCAGCATATGATTATTTAGACAAATTCAAAACTGGCATTAACATTGCAGAACCATTACTTGTAGGTAATCCAAAGACTAGAAACCCTTGTTAATGGGCAGTATTTGAAACACTATTTCCAGCTCTAGAAGCAGTTATTTCATCATTGTACATATCTAGTTTTCTATCCTTGTATATTTCTCATCAAGAAATTTTTGACTCCATGCCCGAAGTGAAGGCACTGATATGCAGGTTCTTAGTGTTTCGTGGCAAAAACCACTATCCCCGAGTGGAGCCAGATGTTGTGGATCATCTGCATATCCTTTTAATTTCATATTAAAAAAAAAAAAAAACCTGAAATTGAAATAAAAGCAAATATGTTAAAGTATTATAGTTTCATACTTTGGCATAAAAAGAAAATGATTTTAGTCTGATGTATTAAAGTTTAATTGTTTCAAACTTTGTACAAGTGGGTTTTATATCCAAATATTAAAGGCCGATCAATTCAAAAGGCAGAGAGTGTTGATATTAAAAGTATAAACCGGACGAGCCAGCCCGCGGGCATGAACATCATGAGAGTTAACGGAAAGGGTGCCTTCGTAGTTGACTAGGTTGACTGCGAAGGCAATAGAGATCAATGGTGAATATCGACTGCGGGGGCACCAGCCGGAGTTCTCAGCCATACCCCGAGACCCCCCATAGTGACGTCATATGCCGAATGGAAAACAGTTGTTACTCATGTCAAATCAATCCAACGGTTAAGTGACATGTTGCATATGGCATTTAATGCGAAAGCCGCGCCACCGATTTGGGGGTATTTTTCATTTTGCTTTCAAAATACTTTGCAGTTTGTTGTGTTTCGACCTGTTGCATTCTTCTGTCACCTTTCTGTTTTCAATCACTTTGAAAGAGTATCCCATCAGCTCCTTTTCTAAATTATGGCTAAAAGGTCTTCTTTGTCTGGGTCATCGAGCCACATTCCTATCATGGATAATGAGAGAGACATTCAAGACACTGTGTCTTCAGTAACGCATCTTCCATTTTATCAACACGTTGTATTGAATAAGGATAATTCCCCTGTCTATTCCACCATGATAAAAGCTGGAGTCCTTTCTACATGCATCCTAAAGACCCATTTGTTCCAAAAGTTCATCTATTGGTTGGTTTCCTTAATGTATCCCGGAAAATGTTTCATAATGAATTCCCAATGGGAAAATGTTCTGCAGGTGTCTACCCAATTAATCCGCCAAGCCCTGTTTTTTCCTGAGTCCGAATCATCAGTTCAATTTTCAGAAGATTCACTGATTAATTACTATGAAAGCCTTGCAGGAGAAGAATTTAGTCAATTTATGTTCCATTTGAAGCCTAATATGAATCAGTTTCAGCCAGAGTGTGGAGAATTTACTATGGGAGTTTTTGATGAAGAGATCTGGCCTGTATTGAGCAGTATTGATAAAACCTTGGGCAAAGAAGATGACGTCACAGTGGAAAAGTCAGTCCTGGGAATGTTCTTCGTGATGATGAAGCCAAGAATGGTCCTGGATATTCCATCCTTTTGGCAAGAAGTAGTCAACTCACAGTTGATGAGTCTTTCACTAACAGGTTCTTTTCAATTTCCCTCACTGATTGTCTACTTATTTTTATATTGGAATGTTGAGGAATTCATGCAATTAGGTCTAAATATAATGGACATAAACAAGCATAGACAGTCAGTTATATTCTGGATAGATATAATCAGAAGGGAACGAAATGAAGAGGGGTTATTTGATTTTGCTAGTCAGTATATGCCCATTGCATATAAAATATTGAATGGAGTTCATCCTTCTGGTTTCTTACCTAAAGCCCAGGAGTTTCTACATTTAGGAACTAGCTGTAGATTTGGGGACTGGTTTGTATTTGAAGAATATTCTGAAATAAGGTTGTATGGAGAAAATGTTGAACCTTACAGACTCCCAACGTTTGTACCAATGAGGCTCTTTGCCTTAGAATTTATCAGACAGAGCCTGAATGTTGATCATGTGCACTTTGTTCCTATGAAGAAAGGTCATATGTATAAATTTCCTATGAGTGTGGGACCTTTCATAGTTAATATGAGGCATGCATTTGAGGAAGTAACAAAATTGTTGGAGGAAACACATATGTTACTAGGAGAAAAATGGTCTTATGCTCCCCATGGTGTAATTTCACAGAGAAGAATTGAGAACGGATACTCAGCTTTCATTCATGAAATTAGACCTGAGCAAGAAAAGGTAGCAAACAAAGGTGAAGGAAGTTCAATGAATACAAGCATTCAGACTCCTGTTATAACTGAGAAAACAAATAAAAGAGGTAAAGAAGCTGTTATTGACTTGGATGATGAGGCACCGAGAGGTGAGAGAAGGACAAAATTTGCTGAGGATAATTCCTCTAATTCACCTGGTGCTTCCTTGCATTTGGGTGAAGAGCAGAATGCTCCCTCTTCCCTTAGAGGTCATGAATCCTCTCATTAACAAGTACCCTTAATCAAACAGGTGTTTTCACAAATTGAAGAGACAAATCAAAAAATGAAGTCCAGAATGGAGGCCCAAGCAGAACATCAAGTCGCTACTGATCAGACAAGGTTGTTGACTGTAACGGATCTTGAAAGAGATCAATTTAGGATTGCTCTATCACATCCCACAGGAATGTCAATTGGGTCTTCAAACAGTTTTAATACTGTAAATGTGACTATGGATGTTAAAAAGATTCCACTAATGGACAAAATGAATTTGCATATGCAGACAGGACAATTGATTGTTAACGGCCTCACAAAGACAAGTGCAATGGCAGCTAAAGCTGAAAACATGTTAGGGAAAGTTATTAAGTAGCTGAAGTTAGAAAAGGCTAATTCAAGAGCCTTGACAGTTCAAAATGAAGAGTTGAAGAAGATTATTATTAAGATTGGTTTAGACCCTAGTGACAAGTCTGATATTCATAAATTCATGCAAAGTGCTGAGGCAGGGATTTCTACATTAAGGAAGAAATTGAAATTGCCTTCTGGTGAACATTCAATGGCCTCAGAAGTTGCGGAGGTATAAAAAGAAAAAGAAGAGTTGTTGCAACAACTCATGAAGAAGGATGAAGAACTTTCCAAAGTAAAACAGACTTCAATTTCATTACAAAATCATATTGATAATCATAATCGTGCCTTTGTTTTTCCTACAGGTGATGAAGACCCACAAACACAAATTATTCAATTAAATACTGAGTCGCAGATGGCTGAAAGGGATAGAAAGAAAGCTTAGATAGATCTAGAGACTGCAGCAAAATTGATGAAGGTCCTAGAAAATGAAGCAGATAAATACATAATGGATTTCCAGAATGTTGAAGCTGATATCAAGAATCTCAAAGAAAGAATGAAAGGCAATCTATCACTGATACAAGCTAAAGATATCATTTGGATTGATATCATTTCAGAAATGAAATCCAATTGGTGTTTCATGATGATAATTTCAAAATAAAAAGCTCTTATTGTGGAATGTGAAGAGCTAATTATGTCTGATAGGGAAAAAGGGATTAACATGGCCATTTGGGCCAAAATATTTATTGATTTTATCAATTCTAAATCAGATTAGGAGTTAGAGGAGAATGATATGCAAGACACAATGTTATATGTAGTGGAAATTAGCAAGATGATTATCAGGAATGATCTCAGAAAGGCTGCAGAAAAGAAACTTATAGAAATCAAAGAAGCAGTAAGTCAATTTGACAAAGCATTTGATAAAATAACAAGGGTAGGCTTGCCATCATGTTGGGGGGCTAAAGGAAACCTTTTGTCGTGGAGCTCTTATGAGAATTCACTGCTGATGACAAAAAGCAAGATTGATAACAGGTATGAAAAGACCCAGGTGCTAAAGGGAGAGACAATGGTCAACTTTTTGCAAAGACATTTTCAACTCTTATGGATGGTAAAAACCCTTTTTTTTTTCTGAAAGGCCTTCTTATGACCGAATCACTGCATTCAGATTGGAATATCACAATCTAACACATTCATCTAAAACGAAGGTAGAAATATGGAAAAATTACAGAGCTTGGACAATTGACCTACCAAAGGGATTAGTAACAAAGAAATACAAATCAGTTGATCAAGAAAAAGAAGCCACGTCATCAGCAATTCCTATAGATTAGGATATTTACTTTATGTTGTTTTCTGAAGTCAATGTAATTGTAAAAAGACATTTTCAAGGCATGTAATAGATAGCCTTCGAAGTCCTGAAGTAGTTTTGGTAGTTAGAATTGGTTACAGCAGTTCCAAACTGCACTTTACTGTATTTAATGTAATTTTCAAGGAGAAGGAAGGTTCCAAGTTTTGGACCTCCTGGACAAATATTTTTGTACTCAAAGATTCAAAGATTAATGAATGAGTAAGCAAGTTTCTAGCATTTTGTTTATGTTGAAATGTATTCCAGTTTTCATTATGTATTTCCTTCTATGAATAAAACAAGGTTATGAGCAGAAGGTCTCTTCTTACTTCTGTGTATAAGAGTTAAAAACCTTAATTGGTGCTCCTTTGTTTTAATTATTTCATTCACATGTTTCTTCCTGAGTTTGGAATGGTATTTTCTATATAAAGCAGCATATCAGTTTGGACTTCTTCCTACATTTTCTTCCTGTCATTTCGTTCAACACTAACAAATGGTAGCATTGTGAAGCATTCATAATATTTGATATTTAAGGGTGTGATTATAAATACTTGACGGTTAATAAAACAGAGACATAAAAATATGTGACATAATTATAAAATGTCTTGAGCACTGATTCCTTATCACAACTAAGGGATTGTCTTTTAAGGTACAACCGTGAACATGGCTAAATCTAGGCCATTTTATAAAACACACTTGAGTGTGAAAGAGGTTGATCACTTGACCAAGTCAACCTTGACCATATCCACAGTGCAGTCTAGATTCATTGAACCTCCTTGAGGCACAGCGCAGTTCTAGATGGAGGTTCTACATGTGAAAGGGGCTAAACTAATGAAGTGGTTTAGGGTTTTGACAAGACTCCAATCTTATAAAAGGAAGAGGAGAGCAGCATGAAGGGGTTGTTGAAGATATTATTTTCTGAAGGTATTTTCTGCTGAGACATCCCTCATTGGGGGTTTTCCTGTTTAGGAATCCCACCTCCTTCCTTTAGCAAATATTGGAGGAGATTTGTTTGTCTTGTCCACTATCAGGATTGGGCCAAGCTCCACCTTACACCTACAGTGTTGATCCTGTTGAGGGTTGGGTTGTCCTTGTGAGTTGCAGCAAGTGGAAATACTAGATCTGCTCAGATCTGGATGATATTAGTGCCTCTTCTCAGTGAATGTGTATTTTAACCTCTTGGAAGAGTGCATTAGCTAATTGAGCTTCAGATCCAAGCCTTGGCATCATGCCAAATCATTCTCATATCCTATAGCGCAATTTCTCTCCCTGGACTGCGTTATTTGCAAAGGAGAAGTTGCAGGGTGTTTTGTCTGCATTTTGGAGGAGGGATCTCCGGTGTTAGGATTCTTCCTCTCACTGTGGTGATCCATGGATTGGTCATCCAATCCATGTATGTTTCAGATCTAATCTGCTATTTTGTTATATGATTCAGTAATTTCTGAATATTTCTGCAGATCTGCAACTCTAGATCTCAGATCTACTCTATGTGCTTCATGATTTGCACAAAACCCCAAGGGGAATGTATAGATGAGCTCTTATTGTACACAGATTTGTATTAGATCTATATTTTTATGTACAAATCTGCTCTAGATCTGAGCTATATTATACTGTTGCTTCAGCCCCAATAAAATAATGCTGTTGAGTTTATGCAGACTTTTTCTATGGTTGTAGCACCTCATTTCTGAGGATTTTTCCTATATAGTCTTATTCTTTCTCTTGTACAATGTATGGGTTGTAATGTAAATCTGATTTGTTGTTATACATATGATATTTGAACCTCCATATTAGCCTATTTCTTTGCTTCAGTGGATCTGCGTTATTTTCTGTAGCAGTATTTGCACATAGCTGCAGCCCTTCTCTTTGGGTGATTTCCAGCTAGACTAGGTTGTGAGAGATCTGTTTAACCCACCTAGTTTGATTTATTTTTGCTCTTCTTTTGGATTTAGATCTTAGATGAGCTGATCTAAGGGATCCCAGAGCTGCAAACTCATTTCTGTGCATAAATCTCCCAGAAGTGCGTTATTTCAGCAGGCTTGTTGTGCAATCCCAATTTTGGGATATTACATCAGCTGAAGAATATCCACCAAGGTAAGGGTAGAGGGTTTAGCGCTTTCCTGCACCATCACCTATAGGTAAAAGGATGCCCTAGTTTTTGGCCACTAAGAACCACCGTCCCATGTGTGCGTTCGAGTCTTGGGCTTCTTGGTAAGTTAGCTAACAGTACCAAGTATCAGCCAAGTCAGGTAGCCCTGACTGATACCTGCCCGCACTGCACCTAAGCCTAACCCCCTCTGAAACGGGTCTTTGACACGCTCGAGTTTTCTTTGCCGTAGGCTGATAGGTGGATTTGAAGCTCCCTAAACAGACAACTTCTATGTTTCAAGATGAAGTATGATCAAGGCGGCTTATTGGATGCCTACCCCCTTGATCCTAACTTTAAGCTATAAATTATTTTGTGGCCCCTGTGGGGAGAATTTAGTGAGTTTGGTTAAGTTAGTTTTAGGTGTCTTTTCTTTGCTTAGTGAGTGAATGTGTGTGAGCACAAAGTGGACAAGCACATAGTTTGAACGTGTGGATATTCGATGATCCTTTACAAAATCCCCTCTTTAAACTATGTTGTATTGTTCCTTGCTCAAAAGAAAAACATGTGCGGATTATGGGCCGCTTTCTATTTTTCTTACTTAATCTATGTGATCAACTATAAGAAGATGGTGAATTGTGAATAGGGAGCGTTCATATGCTTACCTAGGATCACCGAAGGGTGCAAAGGTAGCATATATTACTTGCTCTTCTATAAACAATTCAATCCTAGTCCCGAAATTCCTAGTGCAAAAATTGAACTAAACTAATAAATTTTACACTAGAAAAAATAAACTAGCTACGCATGCATGGTCTTGGGCCACTTACTTTGGCTATTTATCTAGTTGTGTAAGTACCAAAATTTGCAAAACATAAAAAAAAATTCGGAAACAAAGTTATTTTCCCCCCTACTTAAACTATGTGTGAACTTTGCAAAAATCAACTTGAAGTAAAAGTGACACTAAGCCTACAAAAAGCAGCTAAGAGTGAGCTTTAACAAGTTGCAGGGTACCACAACCAGTGTTGGCAGGTGTATCAGGGGCTGCCAAGCACTTTACAATCAGGAAAAGACAGAAACATGGGAGAAAATTCTCATTCTGTATTTTTTTGTCCAAAAGGCTGGAACAAGCGCGATGTTTGCATGCAGGTCAGCTCTGAACACGCGCCCTAGGCACTTCTGTGGGAGGAAAAAGCATGCAAAGTCCTGCAAAAGAAATTTTTGGAGTTGTTCTGCTTCAGTTTGTCACTTGGGATGAACTAGGGACTGCAAGATAAATCAGGGGAAATTCAGCTCCACTCCACAGCATAGATAGAGGTCTCTACAAAAAAGTCACAACCACATAAACTTGGTAATAAACGCCAGTGGAGTCGAAAATCCTGTTGGAGTGTGTTTGGTACACGTATTTATGAAATCACACCAACTTAAGGGGTGTGGTCTACCCACTTGATTTATTGGTAACAGGCAGAAAAACAAGTGGAGTCAAGCAAGTTAGTGGAACAAGCTAGAATCATAAGCATACTAGATAGATAAATAGCATGCATATATAAACTAAAACTAAACTAAAAACTAAAACTAATAAACATGAGCTCTGAAAAGAGTCAGACGAAAACAATAATATGAACAGTGGCTCTAGGTCCCTCTCATTTAGCGCTGGTAGTAATAAGAGTGAAACTTTACCATCTTGCCAAACGGCCCCTAGAACATGGGTTCTAAGACCCGATGCAAGGATGTTTTTATCCCAAGCTTGCGTCGATGCAGTCTCTCTCTCTCTATTGTGTTGGACTGAACTTGTTGGATGGCCAACAATTGAGTCCCCTCTATCTTCAGCTCCGGGTCACACACTGCTAGTATTTCTTGGGAAATTATGGCCAACATAACAATGTGTTCACGATGTCTTCATCTCATGGTGGCCTTATATAGGAGATTTAAAATCCTCCCTTCCCTCTCTTGGTACATTGTGGATGGTGACCCAAGAGAGGGGTATGATTCCTTTGTGTGCTCCAAATATTCCATTGTGTGCTCACTTGGTGTCTAAGGAGGCGATGGTGGCTGTCCTTAGGCGCTTCAAGTGAGGAATCACTTATCCTTTGCTTTGTGTGGTCCCGGATAGTGAAATTTCCCCACTCCTAGGATTGCACGCATATCAGGAAAAAAAGCGCACAAAGGTGCTCTTCATGAAGGATTATGCGCACAAAGAGCATTTAGGACTTGTTAAAATTTGATTTTCCTCAGACCTTAGAGATTTTTAAATACTTTCCAAATTCTGTAATGTCTTCCAACCATGTAAACCCTTCTCCTTGACATTAAATATTGTTGTCTTTTGCTGTATGATTTTCCAGTGTTAACATTCACCACCATTATCGCTCCTAGGATCCTTCACTTTCATGCCAGTTTCTTTCTCAACAAGTGCTTTAAATTCAACAAATTTGGAGAATGTATGGTCTTTCTTCTGCATGAAGAAAATCCAACACTTACATGAGAAATTATCTACAAATATAACATAATACATGTGCTTGGTTGTGGAGGCTGTTGAGAAAGGTCCAAAAACATCAGAGTGGATCCTTTCAAGGATTTCATGCGCGTTGTTATCCCGATCAGTGAAGTTGGATTTTTGTACTTCCCCAAGGTACACCCTTTTCATGTATTTTGTTGCTATAGTGCTTCATTGGGGAGTCTTATGGTGATCTACTGCATGATCTTCAAAGCTCTGTGGTGCAAATGGCTAAGTCTTATATGTCATAATTCGCTGAAAACTCGGATCTGCACCTTCTCCACCTTTGTGTCACCTTTGTGCTCAAAGCAACATTGTTTGCCACATCCAACCTATAGAGGTTCTTCACCTAAACCCCATTTCTTCACTTGTCCCGTGGATATGTGCCTCAGGAATGCCTTTCCTTTGCTGAATATCACATCGTAGACATGGTCTTCCAACACCGCAAGGGAAACCAAGTTCTTATTTAGACCCAGAACAAACATCACATACTTGAGCCTAAGAGGGGAGCTAAACTCCCTCTGAAAAGTAACTATACCGATACTAGTCGCGCTATACCTCCCATCATCTCCCATATTTATGTGCATCTAGAGGTATTTGTCCCCCAATTCATTGAAAATTTATCGGTTTCCCATCATATGGAATGAGGCACCACTATCCAAATACCACACACTACCCATCATTGTGCTTATCATGCATGCAATGAGGGTAAAATCAAGCTCGAATTGTGAATCTATAACTTCATTTTCCACTCCTCCTCATGGATTATTTCCAACAATATTGTGTCGACACTTCATGGCATAGTGTCCCAGTTCATGACAGTGAAAGCACTTGATTTTTTACAAATATTTATTCTTGCCCCCTTGACTGAAATCTCCTTTGGAATGGGATTTATTCCCTTTAAATTTCTTTTCCTTTTATCCAAGGCACAATTTTCTTATTCCTCAACCTTGGATGAGGTCTCATCTCTTTTGTTCCACCTTAACTCCTCCTGTACTAAGTTGTGCAATAATATTTCCCAATTTAGTAGCTTATCCCTCCCATTTACCTAATCCTCATAGTTGTCCCAGCTCTTGGGAATCCCTAGAAGTGTTAGGCTTACCAGATCATATTCTACAAGCGTAACACCAACACTCCCAATTTCATCGCTACATTGTGTGAGCCTACTCAGGTACTATGGTATAGTGTCTCCCTTTTTCATCTTGATATTCTGAAGCTTGTCATTGAGTGCCAACTTCCTATCGTCATTATTGTTCTGGAACAAATCTGTAAATGCTTGTTGTTAGTGTCAGTCTAGTCATACTGCCATTAGTGATCAAAACTGCTCTTTTTGCATTTTGCATATTAGGTGTCTCATACCGAATCAATTTCACCATTCCGTTAGGTCATGGATTCATTGATGGTAGTAATTTTTATCAGTTGTCCCTCATGAGGTACTTGCTGATTTTCCTTTCTATGGTCTTTAGTCATTAGTCACTTTCATTCTCAAAATCATATCAGTAGGTCATAGGATGGGTCTCATTAGTTTCTAGGGTCTCACCATGGTCAAATTAATGAGTCAAATGTCAATAATATTAGCAAGGTCATGAGGAAGTCAATAAATTCAAAGTCACAGCACCAGGAAGATTCAGAGAGACATTTTATTCAGTTTGATGTAAATTTTTTTTTACCTCAAAACTATGTTTTGAGGTGTAAACATGATGTTGCTTCGCCTTGTTGGCCGGATAAATCGTTCTTGCGGACAAGACCGATCTCCCTAGTGTCAGAAGACAATATAGCAACAAACGAACAACTAAGTTTGTCTTTCTCTAAGTATATTCATTTTACAAATAAATGCTATGAAGGTGTCAATCCTACCTTAGATCCAAATGCTTATTTGTGGTCGTAGTGCTTCCGTCGCATCAATAATCCTTCCGTCGCAACAGAGTTCTTTTAATGGGCACACAATCACAAACAAGAAAATATCAATAGCACCTGTATAACAAATAATTATAAAACATACCTATCATAGTGATCAAGGAATCTATGAAATAAATGATCAAATGACAACTTATTTAAATAAACAATCGAACGACAATTTATTGAGAAAAACAAAACTTGATTGTATTAATCTTAAAATAATAGAAGAACCTTACAACCTTAGCCTTGATGTTCGAAAGGCCTTCCCGGGGTCCGAAGCAGGAGTCTCCTCTACTTTGATAAGTCTTGCACTCTTCCTCCAGGAGCACAAAGAGGTATGTGATATTTCCTCTCAAAAGCTCAGCAGAAAGAAGTCTAAATCTTAACAGCACTTCAACTCAAATATTCTACCCATCAAAATATTCTTCAATCCTCCATTAGTTTTCTTAACATCAAAATCTTAACCCTTTGAGGCTACCCAATGCCTCCTTTTATAGAGCAGATGAGGAGGTTAGGATTCCACCTTTAAAGGGATAGAATCCTCCTTCAAAGGGATAGGCTCCTCAAATCAAGGGATTAGTTCCTTAAGGTGTGGGATACATGCACCTTACTAAAGCGTACTCATCCCCAAAAAATCTCATCGAAAACCTTCTAGAATTGACCAAAATTCAACTTTTTCAGTTTAATTTCACACTTTTTTGACTTTACAGGGGTACCGCAGGCATTACAGAGAAAGTGGCATTTAGGTACGCATGATAGCTGAACATGCAGGATAGCTGAACAATAGGTGCGGGACCGCAAGCAATATATAGAGAAAGTGCGATACCAAATTTTAAGAGATTTTTAGGGTTTTTCTTCCATATTTCAGGGCTTGGAATGAGGAACCAAGGTTGTAAGACTTGCAGAGGAGGTAAGTATGAGTGTCAATGAGCTCATACAGTCAGCAGAATGTCAGGGTGACATTTTTTAGTGTAACAGATTGCCCCCTAAAGTGCGAAGTCTGAAATAGATGAAGATGAAGTCTGTCATATATGAAGAGTGAAGTACTTTATCATTTCAAGGATAATCCTATGGACACCCGAGTCGGAACCTGTAAAAACATTCAATGCAAAATATATATATGGATACATATCATCACTGAGGTAGGCATTCCCATACTCAGATCAAAACTATCTAGAAATAACTTAAATCGTTCTGATACAGGAATGATTTTGAATACATCACAGCATAGACATGTGTAGACATAGTATGGACGCAGCCATCTGTTTATAAATAGTCTACTGTATGAATGATAAAAAAATTCCTCACAGCCTGGATGGTAGAAACTAGATCCAGGGTCTTGATTTCTGCATCTCGAACTAGTACGATTCTATCCATGTGAATAAATGTGTTGAAGTCGAACATGGTAGAAACCACTTGATTACCAGTCAATGATGTAAACTGTTAACAAGTGTGAGAGTAACCACCAGTAATGTCAATGGCTCTCAAAGTACCTAGTACAATCCATGAAATGTGAATGAATGAGCTGAAGTCGAACATGTCACGGAATCATTCGATCGAAGGTCAATGATGCAACCTGTCATCGAAGGCGAGAAACTTGCCATTGAGGCATGCAGATTTCAAGGTACTGACGATTTCTAGATCAACTTCCTAGATAATGAGCTGTCGTCGATAGAAAGTGATCCGTCGTAGGCAAGCCCACAACACAAAATCATAGATCAAGTTTTGAAAATATATCGGCAAGGACTGACTCAGGGATGGTCAAAATGGATGACAGATATTTTGCAGATGAATGGTTTATTTGAATTGTCCTCTTGAACACATAACGACACTGCAGATGGCTTGGTAACAATTGACCCAAAGCTAATACCCAGAAACCGGCTGAAGACTTTCAATGTGGTTTGATTAACTGTTAGGCAAAGGATTTCCCAACCCAGGTGGACAAAAAGCGTCGTGTTCAAGAGTGGTTAACGGTTTTATGAATAATCAAGATGTGACAAACAGGTTCGTTTTTCTCTCTTTTCCCCCACCATTTCTGGCAAGTACCTCTTTATTTTTGACAAGCTTGAGGAGGATAACATTTTCTTGTTTATAAGCTCATCCTTCGGATGAGTCCAACTTAGTTTAAGATTCGAACCCTAAGAAGGAGTGGTTCGTTCATGTTTAAAATTGAACAGGTCCTTTACTGTTAAATTTTAACGAGTCCAGTATAGGAGAAACTCGGTGTTTTTCAATTTTAGGGAGTCAGAAGAAAAACTTAAGAAAACTCCGTGGGTGTACTTTTTCGTAAATTTAGTCTCTCGAGCTCGAAAAAGGATAAAATAATGCGGGAGAGAACTCTATTGACCGTATTTAGTCAACGTATACCTTTTTCGTAAATAGTCCATTTCAGTCCGTAAAAGGGGTAAACTTATACTGAAGGGACGACTGTTCATTTACTTTAACGAGTTCAAATAGTCAAGTACTCTGCAATCTTTTCATATTTAGAGAGTCTGAAAAGGGCTTAAAAGAGGACTCCAAGGTTTCGCTTTTTCGGTAAGTTTTAACGAGTTCGAAAAAGGGATAAAAATGTACTCATGGTTTTCACTTTTTCGTAAGTTTTAACGAGTTCGAAAAAGGGATAAAAATGTACTCCTGGTTTTCACTTTTTCGTAAGTTTTAACGAGTTCGAAAAAGGGATAAAAATGTACTCCTGGTTTTCACTTTTTCGTAAGTTTTAACGAGTTCGAAAAAGGGATAAAAATGTACTCCTGTGGCCGAATTTCAATTTAATTTACGAGCAGGAAAAGACGGAAAGAACTCGGCATTTTCATGTGTTTTACGAGAATGAAAGATAGCAAAATAATCTCAGGATTTTCATGAGTTTAACGAGTCTTGAAAATAATAACCAAAATCGACTCAAGATAGGTTTCATTTTTACAAAAGCTTGAAACAGAGAAAAACTATGCTTCAGAGTGGTTTCATTTTTACACAAGCTTGAAACAAAGAGAAAATTGTGCTTGATGCCCCCTAAGCGTAACTGCTAGAGTGCATGCCCCCCCAGCTTCATTTCATTCAACTAAGTACACTAGTAATAAATAGCTGGATGGAATGAAGGTTCATTTACGAGATCATATGAAAGACCCAACCTAAAAACTAACCTAAATATATTACTTAACATTTACGAGGTCTATTCAAAGACTCGACTCAATTAAGGGAGGATTTGTTTCATTTTTTAACGAGCTCGACACAGGAAAAGAACTATGCTCATGGCAACGTGTTTCATTTTTTAACGAGGTTGACACAGTAAAAGGAACTATCCTCAGCTAACTAATTATTTCTAATCTACCTACATAACCTACTGATTCAATTTTTAATGAGGTTGACACAAGAAAAGAACTGTCCTCATACCTAATTCATTTTTTAATGAGGTTGACTCAGTAACAGGAACTATCCTCTGACCAACTGATTCATTTTTTAACGAGGTTGACACAGGAAAAGAACCGTCCTCAGGAAATTGATTCATTTTTTAACGAGGTTGACACAGTAAAAGGAACTATCCTCGGACCACTGATTCATTTTTTAGGGAGGTTGACACAGGGAAAGAACCGTCCTCAGAAACTATTTATTCTAATCTACCAATCTACTTTCTATAATCTACCTACTGATTCATTTTTTAATGAGGTTGAAACAGGAAAAGAACTGTCCTCATACTTGATTCATTTGTTAACGAGGTTGACTCAGTAACAGGAACCATCCTCAAAGACATGTTTCATTTTTTTTTTAAAGAGGTTGACACAGTAACAGGAACTATCCTTAAACTCACTGATTCATTTTTTAACGAGGTTGACACAGTAAAAGGAACTATCCTCACACTCACTGATTCATTTTTTAATGAGGTTGACACAGTACAAGGAACTATCCTCGCACCACTGATTCATTTTTTAACGAGGTTGACACAGTACAAGGAATTATCCTCGGACCACTGATTCATTTTTTAACGAGGTTGACACAGTAAAAGGAACTCTCCTCACCAGCCACTGATTCATTTTTTAACGAGGTTGACACAGTAAAAGGAACTATCCTCGCGGAAATTGATTCATTTTTTAATGAGGTTGACACAGTAAAAGGAACTGTCCTTGGCTACTGATCATGGCTTCCAACTGGAAGAAACACATGTCAATGGACACACCTTGACCATGGCTTCCAAGAGGTCTTCATCAGATGGAAGAATAGTTCTATGAAAGGAACACATGTCAAGGGACTCAAAAGGGATAAGAACATCGCGTTCAAATAATCCCATAGAGTTTTCCATGTCAATTACCGGATCTAAGTCAAAAGAAGACGAGCTTACAGTGAGAGGCTCACTTACATCGGTAATTGAAAACATGGGACTAGTTGCCACATAATTAACCCGTGGCGGGGTAGATACCACTTTAGAAATAGGAACATTTAGGGGTGTCAGATTATTAGTAGTTGAAACAAGACTAGGGAAAGAAACCTGGTCTACAGTCACAATATTTCCATTGTGAGGGAAAGACATCACGCGAAAGAGTGTCGATACGACAGCTTTCATTGCATAAACATAGTCTCACCCAAGGAGTAAATTAAAATCCAAGGGACCTCGAACTACCGTAAGATCAATACAGACAGTTTTACCTTCCAAAGTAATAGAAAAATTAGGAAGGATCCCTAAAGGTTCACTAATGGTTCTATTAAAAGCTTTCAGATTCTGCGTAATAGGCACAATCTGAGGAGAACCCAAAGCTTTCCAAGTAGTTGAGGATAAAATACTAACAGAAGCACCTTCATCTACCTGTGTGCGATATATGTCCATACCACCAAACTTCACAATGATTTGGAAAGGGATAGAGGAAGGAAGACGAGGTTCTGTCAGTCTATTCCAATCAAAGGAAAAGACCTCAGTACTTGGAGGGGGTTCTATAGAAATAGGTGAAATGCCCCCGACGTAGAAGAATTTGATGTAACAAGAAGAACCTGAGCGGTATGAAGTTCACTCTCTATAGGGAGAATGGGATCGACTGAATGTGAAATCGAATCGACCACTTGATCAACTAATGGATCATCAATCTGAGTGATATGAGTTTCACTCTCCAATGGAAGAGTGGGATCAACCGTACTTGAAATTAGATCGATCATTCCGTCAGTTGATGGTAGGTTGGGAGAAAGTTGACGGTAACCAGTTGGAAATTCTTGCTGTGGAACAGTAAGTTTTTCCAATAATTTTGAGGCTTCATCCATGTGAGGGCAAATGTGAGTTTGATGACTCCCTTTGCATAAATTACAAGGAAACCTAACTTTACCCTTTTTCCCAGGAACCTGACTATCACTAGTTGATGGATCAATGGAAAGTTGATGAGATTTTTCAGACCATACTTCCAAGACCTTAGGAATACCAGGACAATTGATAAGGAAGTGGTCACCCTTACAAAGCCTGCAAGGGTATTTGGGTTTACGATGCATGTTGGAGGTTTCCTCAACACAACTAACACTTACAACCATGGTTGGTTGGTTGACTTGTTTCTTATCTTGCTTCTTCTTCTTATTCTTCCCTTTCGTCTTCTTCTTAGCCACCTGGTTACTAGCGTCAAGGCTTTTACCAAGCGAAGAGGAAGAAATGGAGGAAGAAATATTAGGCGAAGAAGGTAAAGGGTCAACAGAAGGTTGGTGATGTTGAGATGGTGAACTTTGTTGAAGTGAAGCATCCGGTTGAGGTGGAACAATTGGAGTATTCGGGGCCAACGAAGTTGAAAATAACCATATCGGTAAACCTATTGTAAATCCAGGTAATGAAAAAGTAGCCATATAAGGAGGACCAACATTTCCAAAGTAAGGAAAAGTACTAGGATTCTCGTTAAGAGGGGTTCCTTGGTTGGTAAATTCCGGAACAGTTGCCATTATATTCAACTTCAGTGAATTTTATTAACAATTTAAAACTAAAATTAACAATTCACAATTCACACCTAAACAATTAAAATTCACAATTCACACCTATGGTCTCTAAAAGTAAAAACAAACAAATTAACACGCGCTATAAAATCTAGGAGTCAAACCACACACAAACAGTAACTTCCCATACTAAAAACACTAGTTGGTGATGAAATCCAACATCGTAGAATTTAATACAGAAAGGGCGGTTGGAACAGTTACCCCGACAACCTGCTTAATGAAACAGACTGGCACAAGTTTCTTCACAAAACCATCTCGAGTGAAGAGAACCCCCCAGAGAGTCCAAGTGAGTCTAGTCGACATCTGCTCCAGGTACAGTGAGATCTTTCCTTCACCGTCACCTTAGGAAATAATATTAAGTTTATGGACACTAAGGTTACCAATAGTAACAAATACAACTGGGGGAACAGTCTACGATCCGATCCCACGTGCAAGGGTAGAGTAACAAAGCTTAATCCCCTTGAAGGCTCCTCGACATAATCCGAGGTTTACCGACAAGTGACCCCAGGCTCCTCGACAATGGTTAATCCGAGGTTTACCGTTTGTAATGCGCGCAAAATCTTCTATCTTCCCCAATGAAACAGAATTGATTGTTTCAAAGGTTCGGACATGATCTCGTGATTAAATCCTTTAAGAGAAGCGTCCCAGAATGTACCAATTACAATTGGATTTATTTCCTACCGCAAGATTTATCTACTTGTTTGTTTTAGTTGCTTTGGAAAGTTAACTACAACCTATTCCAAAGCACTAATCCCGAGCTAGATTGGTGGAAAGAGCCCTAAAAATGTAAAAATTACTAGATGAATTTTAATTAAGCGCTGTGTTATTTAGGCTGTTATTACTCAAAAGGGTAAATGGATATGAAACCAATGGTGTTATGACCCGAACCAAAACTGAATGCAATCGAATATGATAATTTAATCTTTTCAATTTGATGAATCCTAACTAAAGTAAGGAGAGAGTTTCCATTCACTTCCAACAATGCAAAAAATTGATCACTAAGAGAAAATATAACAAATTCTCTAATGCACTAATTTCATTAAGAAAAACTAATGCAAATCAATTCCAAAACAATTTTTTATTTTTGTGTTTTTAAAATAAGCATAAAAACATCTAAATTCAAATCAAAGAAAACTGATCTAAATCTACAATTGATTTTTCAGAATGTAAACTATGCAGTTGTAATCTATGCACAATTCACATGAAAAGTATGCAAATGTAATCTATGCACATTTTTCATTCATATTCTAAAAATGAGAATTCTAATTATGAAAATGTGATCTATGCAAGAGAATTCTCAAACACAAGATGATTCTAATGTAATCTAAGAACCAATCAAGTGCAAGTCAAGAAAATCGGGTGAGAGTTCCAAAGATCAAAAAACACTCAAAGGCGATTAACACTCATACACAATTTAGCCCAAACAAAAGCAAAAAGATGTAAAATTGTGAAAAGACTGAGACAAACCTCCAAGTAAAGACCAAAGGAAATCAAATTAATAATTTCTCAAAAAAGAGACTCAAAACACCCAATTAACTTAATGGAGATTGATGAGATGAAGAATTTGCTGAAAGAAACTTAGAAACAAGAGATTTTTGACAGAAAAATACAGATCTGGGTAGATGCTAAGAATCCTAAATTAAATCTAAACTAAACTGGAAAAAAGAAATCTAAATTTTTTCAAAAAATTTAACAGGGTCTGCAAGCTCCCAGAAGTAACAGGTGCGGTCCCACACTGTTTACTTAAGGAAAGTGCGAAACTGCCCGCACTGTGCAAAAGAACAAAGTGCGGTCCCCAGAAAAGTTCAAGAAAAACGTAAAAGATTTCAAAATTTTCAAAAACAAAGAAAACCTAAGCTACCCAGGCAGATATCCATCAATCAAAAACCAGGAAAAACTTTTCCTCAAATCAAAATAAAAGAGAACCAAAAACAACAAGTTCTTTCCCCAGTGGAGTCGCCAATTTGTTGGACGGATAAATCGTTCTTGCGGACAAGACCGATCTCCCTAGTGTCAGAAGACAATCTAGCAACAAACGAACAACTAAGTTTGTCTTTCTCTAGATATATTTGTTTTACAAATAAATGCTATGAAGGTGTCTATCCTACCTTAGATCCAAATGCTTATTTGTGGTCGTAGTGCTTCCATCGCTTCAATAATCCTTCGTCGCAACAAGAGCTCTTTTGTCGCAAGAAAGTATCATCTTTCGTTGATCTGCAATCACAAACACGAAAATATCAATAGCACCTGTATAAAAAATAATCATAAAACATACCTATCATAGTGATCAAGGAATCTATGAAATAAACGATCAAATGACAGCTTATTGAAATAAACAATCGAACGACAATTTATTGAGAAAAATAGAACTTGATTGTATTAATCTTAAAATATACAGAAGAACCTTACAACCTTAGCCTCGATGTTCGAAAGGCCTTCCCGGGGTCCGAAGCAGGAATCTCCTCTACTTTGATAAGTCTTGCACTCTTCCTTCAGGAGCAAAAAGAGGTATGTGATCTTTCCTCTCAAAAGCTTAGCAGAAAGAAGTCTAAATCTCAACAGCACTTCAACTCAAAAATCTTAACTTAACTTCTTCAATCCTCCATTAGTTTTCTTAACAAAATCTTAACCCCTTGAGGCTACCCAATGCCTCCTTTTATAGAGCAGATGAGGAGGTTAGGATTCCACCTTTAAAGGGATAGAACCCTCCTTCAAAGG
Source organism: Pinus albicaulis (assembly GCA_034641835.2). Lineage (NCBI taxonomy): Eukaryota > Viridiplantae > Streptophyta > Pinopsida > Pinales > Pinaceae > Pinus > Pinus albicaulis. Next base: position 62,094,351 of record CM076574.1, read on the forward strand.
GATAGGCTCCTCACATCAAGGGATTAGTTCCTTAAGGTGTGGGATACATGCACCTTACTAAAGCGTACTCATCCCCAAAAAAATCTCATCTAGAACCTTCTAGAATTGACCAAAATTCAACTTTTCCAAATTTAATTTCATGCTTTTTTTATCTTGTTGTGGGGTTCTCGCACCCATAAATACGTAAAGTGCGTTTTAGGTCCGCAGGAGAGCTGAACATTAGGTGCAGGACCACCGGAAATATATAGAGAAAGTGCGATACCAAAGTTAAGGAGATTTTAAGGGTTTTTCTTCTTGTTTCAGGGCTTGACATGAGGAGTAAAGGTTGTAAGACTTACAGAGGAGGTATGTATGAGTGTTAATGAGCCATAATGAGTCAGCGTAATGTCAAGGTGACAATTTTTAGTGTAATGCATCCTTTAGTAAATCTAAGATTCAGGTATTTTCTTTCTCAAAATATTTTCTTAGACTTACCACTTCACATTCTAATTTCTCAATGTGTTTCTTTGCTTCTTCAAACTGCCTTTTCATAGTCTCTATGGTTATTTTCCTTTCTTCTAAGAGTATTTTACATTCTTCCAAGTGTATTTTGAGTTGATTGTTTTCTTCAAGAAAATCATTGTCATCTAGAGCATCCACAAAAGTATCATTTTATTCTCTAGATTCAAATGCCATGAGAAGTCTAAGATCTTGTTCACATTCTTCCTCACTATCAGATAACCCATCACTATCTTCATAAGTATAGTAACTTTTTCTAGTGCTAGACCGGTTCTTATTCCTTCTTGCTACTTCTTTTCCTTTTGCAGATATTTCTTTATAAGGACACTTAGCAGCATAATGACCAACTCTTCCACAATCAAAACATTTGAAAGGAAGCTTACCTCTGAACCGTCCTGTGCCAAGTTGAAGTTTCTTTACAAAATTTACCTCATCTTCTTTTGAGATATATCCTGATCCTTCTGCTTCTTGCACTTCTTTCCCTTTTGTAGAAGCTCTAAAGATGGCTTCTTTGACTTCGGATGGTCCTCCTCTTCTCATTTCATATGCAGTTAGTATCCCATGAAGTTGCACCACAGTAAGATTTTGAAGATCATGTTTTTCATCCAGAGCAGAAACTTTTGACTCAAATTTTGTCGTTAGAGATCTTAAAATTTTCTCAACCAAAGTAGATTCGGTTATTGTTTCTCCCAGATTTCTCATACGATTTACAACATCATCAAGACGTAAAAATAAACTGGCAATACTCTCATCATTATGCATCTTCAAATTTTCATATTCAATTCTGAGAGTTTGGAGTTTTGCACTTTTTACCTTTGCATCACCTTCATAACTTAGAATGATTTTGTCCCACATTTCCTTTGCTATATTTAGCTGCATAACTTTGAAAAATTTAGATTCAGTCAGACTTCCCATTATAGCATTGATTGCCTTTGCATTTGATTCATAATTCTTATTTTCAGTCGGATCTGTTGGTATTGTAGCTGGATATTGATATCCTTGTTGAACAATGGCCCATACATCTGTTCCCATAGACTGAAGATAGGATCTCATCCTTGTTTTCCAGAAGATTAAATTGCTTCCATTAAAGAGGGGAGGCTTGATAGATGTTGTTCCATCTTGATTGCTCATCTTGCTTGATCTTCCTTCTAGCGGCTAAGCTTTTTCAGAAGGACCTGCTCTGATACCAATTGTTGGGAAAGATACTGAGAGGGGGGGTGAATCAGTATCTTGATCTGTTAATCAAATTTTTACTTTTCTTTTCTCAAAAACCCATACGCTACTTTATAGAACAAAACTAGCGTATATACACAGATATCCTTAAGGAAACTTGCGTATGCTCAGATCTCTTATTATGCAGATAATTCTTATCTTAGATGATTGCATCATTCATTCACTAGATGTTTAGTAAGTAGTAGACATGTGCAGTAAGAACAGAATAATTCAACACACACAAGCATCACATATGAACACCAGGATTTTAGGTGGAAACCCAATTCAGGAAAAAACCACCGCTGTCGTCATCTCAGTCTTCAATATTTATTATAAAGAAAACATCTTACAACAATGTACTGGCGCAGACTCATACTAGCACGCAGGCACCCACCTGCAGAAGGCTACAACATTCTCTCGTTTAGCAGCCTCTCCTGGAAGGGAGCTACAACCCCTTGCTCTCATTTACCAGCCTCTCCTGGAAGGGAGCTACTACCCCCTGCTCACGTTTACTAGCTATCACTGGAAGGGAGCTACTACCCCCTTACTGAAGGCTTCGACCCTCAGCACCACTGCAGACCACGTTTCATCAATTTTCAAACTGGATCAAACAGCTTCAACTCAACCTTTCATTTTTCAACAAACATACTTTGCCCAATGCTTCAAACTGAACAGTGAAACCACTGTAACTAGAATATCAGAGATTACCCAGACTTTAGAATAGATATGCAGAAACACATTCAACCATGAGCAACCTTTAGTTCAAATTCCATACGCGCTTTTATTTAAACAGACCCGCGTATACACGCGCTTTTCATTAGACTAACCCGCGTATACATCTGTGCATTTTTCAGTAAACCCTAACTTCACATATGCGCTTTTATCAGATCATATCCACGTATACACGTGCTTTTTCCACAACAAACTCGCGTATAGATATGTAAATGAAAGCTTTGCAAAACAGACCAGATCTATAAGCTTACCCAGATTTCTTCATTACCTTCAGCAGACTTTGCGCCAGATCTTCACTAGTTCTTCCTCTGCAGATCATCTTAGAGATTCATCATCATCAGATCTAAGGATTTAGAAACATCCATGGGTGCATCATAGATTCAGATTTATCAATCAAGAACAAATTTCAATCATGCAGATATACTTCAAAGTGAAGTATTCATTCAATACCCAGACACATGCACACCCTTGCACAATGATCTTCTTCTCCTTATATAGGTTTAGCCTTTATCAATACCATGAGTCAAAACCACACCACTTCCTATGGTATTCCTGGACGAGACCAAATAGATAATCAAGCGCTCAATACAATGGGTCAATACCATGGTAACACCCCTTGGTATTCTAAATTTGGAGTGCAAAAGGGCATACGCGACTTGGCACGTACTTTTCCGCGTGCATACGCTACTTCGCCTTAACAAACCCGCGTATGCTTTGTGACACATCATATTTATCATTTTTCTGTCACTTCCTTTCTTCTGTTCCTTCTGAGCTGATCTGTAGATACATCATCCTTCCTTTTAACACACAGATACATCATCCTTACATATTTAACACATAACATATTTAACACACAGGTTGCTTATCAAGAACAACTTCATCAAATAGGTTGCCATCAAGGACAACATATGCCAATAGGGAAATATATCACGACCGATATAGGTACATTTACCTTTTCGTAGGAGTGTTATGAATATAATTCATAACAAATATAATAAATATAGTTATTAATAGTCAAATAAGGATTATGTAAGACATGCCCATTCATGAAAGGCCACCTGCGTAGGTATATAAGCAGGGCCTCATTGTAACATTTTATCATATCTTATACATTTTATATATAATATATTATTATTACGAATACCTCATAGCCATCAGTATTTTTTACATGTTAGTGATGACTATATCTTCAGCTGAGTTTTCTAGAAACTGATTTCCTTATGTCAATATGTCATCCAGAAAACCCTCCCAAAACTTTTTTCGCCTTTCTACCTATTTCAGCCCACCCCTGGCAACATCAAAAACCTCATATCACAATCCTATCTAGCTTTAGCCTTATTGGTCTGCCCATCAGCCTTAAAAGGCAAATCCGCATCTGTTTCAGTAGTCTCCCCTATGTTAGGAAGTGGCGTTTTAGGACATTTCACCTTTGGCAATCATCAAAAAGCCAAGAAGCCTCCATCTGCAGCAGACCTGCCATGACTGATCCCTTAATTTGCAAATAAAGTTGACAAACAGCCTTAAGTCGCGCCACTCATACCCCCTAGATCTCAGCACTGCATAAAGCCCAATATCAAGCTGACTAGTAGGTTTGTCACAGTGTTCTATGGTTCTACAAAGGCAGGAAATATATTTCATCTCATGGAGTAAATGTTCGAGTTTACAGTTAGAGGAACAGATGCTTCTAAATGTAACTTGAGCCTTTAGATATGTCTGCAAAACAGAAAGCTACTCATCTGGACTTTACAGCTCTTTCCAGCATGAAAATCACAGGAAAAAGGGGATACCACTGTCTCAGCAAACTGGTAAATTGTCAAGGCCTAGAACCTCCTTCATTTACAAGCAGAGGGTTAGGGCGCCTCCTTCATCCACAAGCAGAGGGCGCTGGCCAATATTGACTTAGATGATTGCAAAAGTCCAGGTTTGCTTTGTATTGAACAGTGAAACAATATCTCCAGGTTTTATGAATATGACTGACGATCATAACAGGAATATAGTGGAAATTTGCTAGCTCAAAGGAAAGGGGAGTTTGGTCTGATAAAGGAGCTCATTTCAAGCTTTCAAATCGTGTGAATTGATGAAATGAAGAAAGGCATGTCATTGGTGAAAATTCCAAAGCATAAGTACCCTGTCTATCCACAAGATCAAATAGAACAGATGATAACCAATGCCATTACACAGGCAAGAGAAAGTTCTTGGTTTTTCAAGAAAGCACTGACCTTCATAGTCACAAAGGCTATTTGTCAAGTAAATCAATCATAAGATGAACAAGCCCCATATCTAAATCACCCTTAGGACAGTGCAGGGAGACAATATTACTCTGGCTAGGGTTCCTGCTGACACACAATGATGCTTGCAAGAGAAGGTGATAAGACTGATGTTTTCCAAGTAGTTTATTTACCATCACCTTCAGAAAAAGGCTGTCTCGAAAAGAATTGTTTAAAAACCTTCGAATACCTTACCTGATGAAAAGCCTCCTCCACATATGAGCAGATGGCCAAAGCTACTGCAGGTTGCTGAAACTGATTGATACATGAAAGCAGTGGAAGGATACCAAAAAGGAATAAAGGTCATTACACAGATGAATGATAGTGCTGATAATGCAAAGGTATTGGTACTCCTATTTCAAATAACTAGCTGACAGACTATACCTACAGTAGGAAAGAGACAATATTGAATATATGTGTGCCACTGATACCAAAAAGAAGACTTTCTCCTTGAGAAAAAGGTCAAGCAACAAAACAATATCATATACCAAAGGTCCAAAGAGGCGCCTTTCAAGAAATGGTGTTTACAGCTTTTCAAATGTTTTTGGTGCATTATGAATAGCCCTTCCTTGCTAAACAATCACCAAGAGAGGGAAACAATGAACATAGTTCAGTCATGAAATGGTTCTATTGACAAAAAGGGGTTTAACACACTGATCAGAACAAAATAAGGACTGTGTATCAAAAAGCCCTGTTTTCTTATTCTACAAGCTTGTCTTTTCAGATGGGGAGGCAAATGGGTATACAATCTTATGAATAGGCAGAAGAGGTTGGTTTTGATGAAGTTACCACTGTTTATAAGTCTTAAAACAAACACGGTTGTCACCATTCCAAAGAGCAGACTTAGCACAAAGATACAGTATTAAATAAACAGTGGCAGAGATGTGGCATAATGAGTTGTCAAGCAGGGGATTATAGTAAAAAGTACCCCTCTTTGGAGAACATTGCAGGTCATAAAGGATGCAGCCACTGGTACCTGTACCATTAGACACAGTGGCAAAAATAGCCCCAAGATTATGGAGATTTGTTTTAGGGTCCAAAGGTTAGTAATGAAAGGTCCACCAAAGAACAAAGCTGGAGGTCCTCCTCTTAACACCGGTGCTAAAGTCCGTGATCTGCAGGTGGTCAAATGTATGGCAACTCTCCAAAGCAAGTTTTGAATGTGCCGAAGTTAAAAAATCAAAGGTTTTTCAAGACAAAAAAGCTCCACAAAAAAGAACCAAACCAAAGCTCTATTTTACTTTAAAATAGAATGACCGTTGAGCATGTTTGTTTGAAAATGATATAAGGTTGAAGGTGTGATTAAAAGAGTGGAATAGGAAAGTAAGTAAGTCATTTTCGAAATTCAAAAACCAAATTCCGCAACCCCCGAGTATCAAGGCGTTTTTTGAGCAATTTGAAGTTTGTCTGCACCGGTTAAGGCTGCGCGACGTGCCTCGGTTTTGGCGCGACATGCCTGGCACGATTTTTACACAGGGCTCTTTGTCGGCGCGACGTGCCTGTACGTTGGCGCGACGTGCCTGTACAAGGCCGCCCGACCACACGACAGGCCGACCCGACAAGCTTTTCTCTGCGCGACGGGTTTTCTCCAAAGGTTGCCGCGCCAGTGTTGGATGGTTCTGGTGCATTTCAAGTTTCCTACAAAGGATTTCTCCTCAAAAATTCAAAAGGTACTTCGCCTCTTACCTCGAAAATCTCGAAAAATAAAGTTTAAAACCTGTGTGCCGTGGTTTGAAACTATGCATGGTTAAAAAGGCTTTGACCATTTTTGAAAAAGAGAAACTGTCCTCACAGTCCCCCACAACAGCACACTACTTAAGCAGATTGCCTTTCATTCACTGTATTCTCCCACTGTGAATTTGTTAACAGAGAGTTTCCCAAGGTGACAGCACATTAAAAAGGCAGAATTTGTTGATGAGAAGTTAAACATTGGAGGCAGGGGTATAGAGGTGTTGGTGGACTTTTTAAACTCACAAAGCAGAGAGTGCGTTCTCTAAACCACTGCTGCACTGATTTTTCACCCAAGCTAAGTCTGCTTCTTCCTTGCACTGTATTGTATCATTCTGAAGATTTGTTGACAGAGGGATTCTGAGGGTGAAACAAAGGCCATTTTCTAGAGAACAGAGTTGTTAGTGTTTGAAGTTAATATTGGAAACAGAGGTATAGATGTGTTGGTGTATCTCTTAAACTCACAAGCAAAGAGTGTGTTTTCTAAACCACTGTGCACTGATTTTACACCCAAGCTAGGTCTGCTTCTTCCTTGCACTGTATTGTATCATTCTGAAGATTTGTTGACAGAGAGATTCTAGGGGTGAAACAGTGCCATTTTCTAGAAGGCAGGGTTGTTGATGATCAAGTTTAAAATTTGAAGCCAGGTACACAGGTGATGGTTGATCCTTTAACTTCACAAAGAAAAAGTGTCCTTCATAAAGCACTGTGTATTGTTTGTTCATATAACCTAGGTCTGCCCTCTTTTTCACCATATTATCATGTTAAAAAGCTGATTGAAAAAGAGACTCTAAGGATGAACAGTACACTGAGGAGCATAGTTCGTTGATGGGATTCTAACTTTGGAGGCAGAGGTACAAAAGTATTGTGTAATTTCTTAAAACTTCACAAATGAAAAGGGCCACTTTCTAAAGGGCAGAGTTCTTGGTGATTGCATTTAATATTAAGACAGAGGTACAGGTATTATGTTGATCTCTTAAAACTCACAAGCAGAGAGTATGTTTCTTAAAAACCACTGTGCATTGGTTATACATCTAACTTGGGTCTGCCTTTACCGGAACCATATTGTATCATGTTGAAGATTTGTTAACAGGGTTTTTCTGAAGGTGAACAGAGCCACTTTCTAAAGGGCAGAGTTGTTGATGGTTGAAACTTTAAACATTGAAGCTAGAAGCACAAAGGTGGTGATTGATTTCTCAAAATGAATGACCTGAAGAGCAGGGTTTTTATATTTGAGTTTTGTTTTGAAGACACAAATACCAGTGTGGGTTGGCCTCTAACAAATTCACAAGAGGGGTGATTGTTCAAAACTGTGCACAGGGAATCTACACAACAGTTTGTCCCATCTTTACACATGGTACCCTATTTAAAAAGTTTGCCTGGATGAAGTGCATCCAGAGGTGAAGGGCTGGTTTTAAGGAGAGCAGAGGTTGTTTATTCAAAGAAACATTGTTGCAATCTATCCTAACCACATTGTCTATCTGTCCAAACAGCATATTGCCACAGTTTCAATCCAGAAGAGCATTTTGCATGCAGTGAAGGCAGTATTTTTTGTTCAAGAAAGGGTTTATCGTTGTTGAATGCTCCTGGATTCTATATGGCCAATCAAAAGCAAAATGAACTCTGTCACTTATTAAACACAGTGGCTTTGACTGTGTAGATATCTTTTGATTAATTGTGTTTACATTGTTAAATATCTTGGATGGGCTGTGTACAAGAGGGTAGTGCTTTGCTCAAAGAAAAGTCCATTAGTTTTATAACTGTTGCAAGAACTTTGCTACCACCTCAGAAACTTTTTAAACTCTGCCAACTTGTCCTATGAGCAATAAAATCTGACTATGTAAATACACTAAGGTTGACCATGTTCATATTGTTGAGTTTATTGGATTAAGTGGCACACAAAGAGAAAGGGCAGTGTTTTGAAGAGGAGCACAGTGAGGCAGCGCAGCAAGGTAAAGGAGAACACATTGATGATATGCAGCACAATGATAAAGAGCAGCGCCATGAAGAAACTCAGAACAGTAATGGAAAAGAAGGCTAAAAGGAAGCGCCCGGCACGAAAAGAGAAGAAAAGCACATCAGCGCTTGACATTCTGGCCTCAACTTCGGAGCATGTTTCTATGGACCCTTGAGGGTCATGCATGCCAATTTTGGGCCTGTTTCGGCAACTTTTTGTTTTTTGGCATTTTTTGGGTTTTTGGCCGAAAACTCATAATTACGCCATTTCAGTTTGATGAGTTTTCAAGGGAGGAGGATGATACCAATGGATGCCATAAATCCATGAGCAGGTCTCCAGCGAGTTTCAGGGCATTTGAAGATCATTCGCCCCCTCAAATTGGCGAAAAACACCCTCTTTTTGCACATTCTGCCCGCCATATCAGCAGCCTGCTATTTTCTGGGTTTTTGCACACAGGTACAGTTTTGAGGGACTTCCCGAGATCAGATTGAGGTAATTTCACTTGCGTCAGAAAGCAGACACAGAGAGCTTTCCAACGGGCCATCATGAGCCTCATTTCGACACCGGGAAGGCTGCCATTTGCCTTCAGCAAGTTAGGGGACCTTTTTCAGGCATAAATATGAAGTATTTTTGTAATTTTTGAACTTCAAAAATCTGCTTTTCCCAAATGTGCGTTAAGCTATTTTTATCATTGGAAAATGATGTAAAGTCAATATAATTTCCGTTTTTAGCAGTTTTTTAGATATTTTATGGGATATTTTGTGCCTTGGGCTTTGCAAAGCCTCAAGGACAAGTTTAGATATTTTGACTTGGCCAATGGGATAGCTAGTTGCTCTATGAGGTTTTCCTCCCTCAAACCTATTTATTCCATGGTTCTCATTGTAAATCAGAGGCTGAACTTGAGAGAAGAATTAATACATTGGTCATATGAGCTTTGAAGAATACACTTGAGTTATGATTTTTGGACTGCCTCTTGGATGCTTTTGAGGAATGATGAAGGCTTGTTGATGGATTCCTTGTCATGGTAGAATGGTATAGTGCTTCTTAATGTGTTTTGTCTTCTAGTTCTCATTCATATTACATATTTCTTGCTGCTATAGATCAGTAGAGATTTATTTTGAGATATGCCCATGGAGGCACCTCAAAATCCCTGAATCTTCATAGCTTGATGTTTTCTTCTCCCTTAGTTATGCTAAAGAATTCTTAGCTGCTCTTTAGTAACGTAAGGTATTGTTGCTAAGTTTTATTCATCAGTTCCATGTATGTTGAGTAGGATGCATGGTTTGCCCTACCTACCTATCAGCTGCCCATAGTTCTGTCCATAAAACTTTCTCTTTGACTGATTTGTTGATCATTTTGTTGAACCAAGGAGGCCTAGTCCCGATCTAGCCCTTTGCCTAAAACTATGAAAACTTGTTTGTCCAAGTGCCCAATGACTTAGAGACTATGTTTAGGCGTTCCGGCATAGTTTATGAGTTGTTAGTTTGTCTTATATGTTTTCCCCAAAGTCTGATAGCCATTTCCCGAAGTTAGAGGGTCTTATACCTCTATGTATGGCTGGAATGTTTGATTTCTATGTGTTAATTAGCTTATAGTTATGCTTAGCATGATTAATGGTTTGCTATTACATGTTTATTGTCTGCTATTAACTAGTTACACTTGAAATCCCTTGTCTTTCACCAACTTGTTGTCCACTTAATCCATTGGCCAGAGATTATAGTGAATCAAATCGGCCCTAGCAAACCTCCATCATCACCTCATAGCTTCTTTGACTTTGTTTGACCCCCATATTCATTATCACATCTTGTTATCAGTTTATGTATTTGATCGATTTCCATCCCTCCACAACTTAAAAAACCAAAAAACCTGCTTCATAACTAGCCTAAAATCAGAACACAATAAGCAAACACACAGATATCCCTTACACAAATAGAGAGAGCCCTCTCTGAGTCCAGGAAGGCTAGGTCCTTGGGCTCCAAAGATTGGTTTGATGTTACACTGTCATTTGGCTTGCCAATAAGCCAAATCACGGGACCCTAACAA